>SEMN01000099.1:0-1398468 GCA_005408345.1 Macquaria australasica | reverse complement strand
TTCCTCTCATTTCATTTCCTTCCATCCCCTCTCCTCTCCTTTCCTCTTACTATCCTTTCTGTCCCTGTTCTTTTCCTTTCCTTTCTTTTGCTCTCATTTCCTATTTCCTCTACTTTTCTTTCTTTCCCTCTTCTTTCTTTTCATTTTATTTTTCCCCTCCTTTCCTCCCCTCTCCTTTCCACTCTCCTCTCCTCTTCTTTCCTCTCATTTCACTTCTTCCCATGTCTTTTCCTTCCCTCCTCTCTTCTCTCCGTTCTTTTCCTTTCCTTTCCATTCAAAGACAACGTTTAGATTTCATAAATAAAATGATGAGAATGCATTAATTTTTAGAGAAACTGGAAGTACGATCACATTAAAAAATGCTTCAGATCAGTAAATTTACATTAATATCAGGAAGTATATATTTGGAGTAGGGCTTTATTTTTTTTAAAATAATAGATATCTCATTTTGGAATGAAATTGCTCAATTTCACTGAGTCAGTGGACAAGAAAATAAGAAGACTTTGTTCTGATTCAATCTATTTGGAACCACTTTGCAAGCACATTATCCCTTCACCGCACAAGATGAACAGTGCCAGATAACACAGATCTATTCTACTGCACCTCAGCCCGCTTGACTCCCTCGTCCGACGCAGAAAACATTTATTTTCTATCCTCTGTGTTCTACAACGAGAACAACAATGCTCCTCCATTAGTGTTTGTTAGGTTAAAGGAGGTCAATAAATTAATGGAAACGCCTTCGCACAATGTTGTTGTTTATTTTCCATCGGAGATAATGCAACTGGAGGAAGCTGCAAAGGCCAGATATGCTGGATAATATTGTTTTAGTGGCTCTCTATCAGAAGCACTGGGTTAGAAAATTGTACCCATATCTCACAGTGTCCTAGCTCATAATCTGCCATACAAACACATATGCTGGTTTTGCCTTGCTGTAATGTCTGATGTTTCCCAGCCATTGTTCTGCATTTTTTTGTCTTCATCTGCTAGTGTCACATCTATGTGTGTGAATGTTGTTTCTGTAATTCCTGTTTGTGTTTTGTTTTTTTCTTTTCTTCTTGCTCATCCCACTGGAAGGCCTTTCGGGAGGGTTGTCTAATTAAATAAAGATCAAGGAAGACAACTGAATGCTAGAGATAAATGTGTCCTACAGTCATGTCACTGTGTTGTTTCTTTCAACAAGACACCTCAAACATAGCAATCAACAGTTAAATCATCGTTTCCAATAAAGAGTTCAAGGTATAGTAAACTTCCAGTTAGCATAGCAACAGTACTTCTGCTTCATGTTAGCAGAGCCAACTATACTAACTAACTAAACAGACTAATAACACACTTTAAAGGGGGAGTGAAAACAGTAGTGTAATGAAGTCTTAGCAAATATGTAACCAAATTATTGAAAGATGCAGGCATTTACCAGCCAGAGGGGGTCTCTCAAAAAGACATAATTGAGTTGCATTATGGGAAATGTAGTATCCAACATTTTTGAACAGGACCCGAGACAACACATCAGACTACGGGGTTGGGTTATGTTTGAAAAGGTAGTTCTTCTGAGGGGGGGGGGACTCAATATCATCAATATCATTTTCAGACAGTGTCTCCTGGAAGACACTTGCTTGTTCGCATTAAAAATGTCAGAAATCGTTGTGTCTGAATGAAGAAAGAGCTAGAGAGAGAAGTTCTCTCCTCTGCACAGCTGGTCAATCACAGCGTGAAGTGAGTGTGAATGTCTGATTGTTGGTTTTGTGCTATCACTTGCATATTGCCACTCCTTTAGGTCCATATCCCCACTGCTTTTGGGAAATATTGCTCCTGCTCTGCTCTGATTTTCCGTATTAAACAAAGTGCGAAAAGACAACACCTTCAACGCATAATATATCAAGCCAAAAACTGCCTTACCTGCAGGATCTTGCACCTCTCAGAGTCGCAGTCGATGTCCTCACAGGGATGGAACATGCCCAGTGTCACACAGTTCAGCAGGATCACCAACATCGACGCTCGCTCGAACCATGTAGAGAACAGTCAAGGAACATAACAGAGAGAGATGATAACAGCTTGAGAGCCAATGGCAAGAGTCAAAAGCTTGCAGTAACAACAAGCAAAAAAAAAAAAACAAAGAAGCATTTCTCTAGGTTTTCTCCAGTGACCTCATTATCCCATTCAAATTTATACACTCCTTTGACAAAGTGACAGCTCTCCCACAACAATTCACTATCAAAAAAACGTTTTCATGAGGAAAAATGAGCCACGGAGGAATCTGGGAAGTGGGAAAGCCCACCTGTGGCTGTTCTGAGTGGAAGTCATTGCTCCCATTTCACCCTGTTAACCAAAGATCTGTTTGCAAGGCGTGCTGGAAAATGTTCAGATTGTTAGCGCCGGATAGGCACATTAAAGAGATTGTCTGAGGGTAAAAAAACAGACAACAGAGGCAGACGCAGATAGACTGGGAGGCTGACTAAGAGGAGGATGAAGTATCCGGCTATAGAGTTAGTGAATGTGAAGACATCTTGATGCACAGCGCATGAATTTTATTGACCACAGGGTCGAAGTGGGCATTCCTAATGTGGTTAGGTTAAACGCCAGCCTGAGCTATGTGACACCAATCAATGATGAGACCAAACACAGATTAGGCTGATACTGCTTCAATAAATACACACACACACACACACACACACACACACACACACAAACACTATGACACAGATATGTGGGCTGCATGCATACACACAAAACACACACCCACATATATTATAGATTGCTACTGCATCCACAGTCAGCACCCTGCATCCAGCCTGGTTAACAATGTTAGACAGAACAGACTGTTTGTCATCCAAGTGTGTGTGTGTGTGTGTGTGTGTGAGAGTGTGTGAGAGTGTGTGTGTGTGAGAGTGTGTGTGTGTGTGTGTGTGTGTGTGTGTGTGTGTGTGTGTGTGTGTGTGTGTGTGAGCTAAAAGGAAAACGGTGCTTTTCATCTGTGTATGTATGTGTGTGAAAGTGTGCACACAGGCTGTGAGGACAAAGGACCTGTCCGTCTTTTATCGCATTAGCCGCCACTTGCTCATTCATCCCCGTTGACCCATGATGCAGCTGGGCCAGCATGGCCCTACAGCCGGCCCAAAAAAAGTGAGTGCAGGACAAACAACAACAGTGAGACCCAGAGTTTTAACGTTCCTCCTTTACGGCTGGAGTTTCCAAGCAGAATACCGGACAATCTGATAAAAGCCGTGATAGCAGATATGTAGTGGAGAGCACAACACAGAGAATCTCAAATATCTCAGCTCCATATTTGTACAATAGTCTGCAATTAACTTTAGGCTATGATGTTGATCTTTATTAGGTGAATTTATAATGTAGCCTGTGGTATTAGATTCAGTGTTATTCTGTGTAAGTGGTAGTATTTGGCAATATGGGGGGACTAGGGGAAAGGTCAGGGGGGTCAACAAATTCATCAGGTTTCATCCTCGGAGGAATATCCCTCCAAAATTTCATGGATATACAGCCAATAGTTTCAAAACACCAGTCAACATTTGTTCTCTCTAAAACAGATGCATATCAAACTAATCGTTTACATTGTTCCCAGTTAGGGCTCAGTCACACCAGCATTTATAAATGACATTTAGGGCCAACATCAATTAATTTCAATGGAAATGCTGCAATCAGTGGATTCATTAGCTGTGGCAAAGTACATCCACGGGAAGCTAGAGTGTGTAGTTTGGCTTTGGTGAACTTTTAAAAGGATTTATTTATGACAGAGGTTTTCAAAGTGGGGGGGCTCCAAACAGTTTCAGGGGAGGCTCGGTGAATGGAAGTGAAAAAATATTACATAAGTTATCAAACTAAAACTGGGGGTGTGAGGGTGTGAAAGATGTGGCCGTTTACCAGGAAGGGAGGAGCTAACAAAAGGCACTATCCAGGTGCATTGTGGGAAGTGTAGGATCCAGGGTTTTTGGAGATTGACCCATTACTAGCTAGGATATCCCGGCCTCTGCCACTTTCATTTTGACTTTCATATTTTTACTTTATGGGAGTACTATAGTAAGTCACAGGAGTTCCCCTTTAAGTGTTGGACTGTGACGGTCAGCAAATTACTGTCTCTTGCATGAAAGTCAATGCTCAACCACCACCCCCACCTCCAAACCTTTACTTTATACCTCGCTGAACGAAGGGCAGACTGCTTCCTGTATTGGCTCTAAACACTGGACATAAATCATGTGCTACAGAATCATCCAACTTGAATGTAATTCCAAGGGCTACTGGGCTACAGTATGATACTCTGCGGTAGTTCCAATACAGTATTGAACAGGAATATTGAATAATAGATGCAGGCTGGAGGGAAGTTGAGTCTGTGACCGCAAGGAACCTCAGTAGCATTAGTCGAGTAATGATGGTTGCATCTGGAAGGCAGCACAGGATCATGTTACACACTGGAGGATGCACAGACAGTTCTGTGAGTCCAAAGGGATGCAATTAAAAAAGATCAGTCAGTATGGAGAGTGGGATCATTACAGGAAACAAAAGCTCAGACATTCAGGCCTCTAGCTCAAGAGTGGTGGCAGTGAAAGTTTTAGGGAGAGCAAACTGCTTTTGACGCACAGTGGTTGGCAAATTATAATAAAATGATTTCAGTATTATGGTAAAGGAGTAGAAGCATTATGGGTTGTACACGAAGTGTTGGCAGTAAGGAATAAGAACACTCTGCCTTAGCAGTGTTTGTGTAGGTCCATGGTGTGTTGCTTAAAAGTCAGACTATTTGACGCATCTAGAAATCGTGCATCTATAAAAAAAAAAAGATCTTGAATGCCTTCACAGTGACCTGTCAACATCAATACTGATGCTGAATATCATTACTGTCTGTTGCTATGGGCAGAGTGGTTCACTGAAGGCAGTACATGGTCTGTTATTTAGCAAGGCTGCTATCTTGCTGCAGTAATAATCAATAGACAGACAGGTTGGGGTTTGGGGAGTTGGACAAACTGGAAGACGGACAATTGACTGGCAGGCTGACTAACAAGCCACAAGACTTAAACTGAGACTACGGAATTTTGCAAAGAAAAAACACAAAATAATCAGCAGAAGAATTCACGCTTGCTTGAAGCAGCTACAATCAATATCTTTATATTTACAGTGGATCACATGACTACTTGAATGTGAAAGGAGTCACTTGTAGGTTTGACAAAACCACAGTTATAACCCCACCTTATAGCTCTTAGAGTCTTTGGTTTCGGTTGCAGCAGGCAGCTGTTTTCGACAAAAAGCTAATATAAACCCACTTTACAGGCTAGCACCAAACGGTAGGCAGACAAAGTTAGCAACTAGCTAGAGAGCACAGTGGAGCACTTTGGTGGAGACAAAATAGAGCTAAAAGGAAAGTGAATATTGGTCTTACATTTGCCAGGTGGACAGAAACATGCTAATGTTGTTCTGTATCTGCTGGATGTGTATTTAAGCAACATATCAGCTAGCTAACATATCAACTACTGTTTCCACTTCCCCCAAGCGGCCAAAAATAACAGGTTTGACTCAATACACTCACTTGAAGACCAGTAGCTTTTGGTGGCTAATATTGGATAATGTTAGCAAACTTTAGATAAATTTAGCTGTGTATCTGATATTTCTGACTGTCTGACTCTTCTCTACTTGTGCTGATGTTAGACTGTGTTCACATTTCGCATCATTCTGTAATTGCCACTTCGTAAGTAGCAACAGTTGCATATGTTCGTTTAAGGGAGCTAATGCTAATGCTAACATTGCACAATTCACAGAATTACTGAAAAGTACAATGCATGGGAAGTCATTAACTGTGAAAAATGCTCAGAGAAATCATGAAATATGAAGTCAATTTACAAATGGGTTCGTTATGGGTACCTCACAGCAGTAGGGTAAGTGCCAGAATATTATGACTTAAAAATAGCTGCACTAGATAATGGACACCAGACTGCTTTATGAGCTAAAATCAAGCTGAAAAACAACATTAGCAAAACACAGAGAAAAAGAAGAAAAAAATCCTATTTTTTCTAGATCAGGGTCACAGAAAGAACTCAGACCTAGAAAGAAAGTAGAATTTCATCCCTCGCTACAACTGACAAGGCAAGGAAATGTTTTTTAAAGGCGGATGAGCAAAGTACTATGAACCTGGCAGCCTCGCTCGCTGGCCTTCGTCACACGTGTAGACAGCAGACAGGTTTTACTGGTGCACTTCAGACCTTGGCTACTGATGAAGTGTATGAAACGATAACTTATTGGAGGTCTTATAACCAAATAAAAATAATTTATTAACAGAAAGAAATCAAGGAGAAGGCAGAGGAGGAATCTTGGGCAGAAGGGTGGAGACAAAGCAAAACATTAAATATGAATAATCTGACTAATTCAATCAATAACTCTTCCTCTCCTGCCCTCGTTCTCTTCCTCTGTCTCCCCAGCTGGTGGGCTATAATTAAACAATAACGAGAGAGTGCAGTATTCTGCCTTCAGCGTGAACACACACACACACCTTCATTGTGTCAGCATATAAACAAGCGGTGACGCCCTGAGGGATGGATTCAATTAGAGGAAAGATACACAAGGATATGCTCTGTCAAAACTCTGAAAGCAAGAAGCCTACACCACACACTCTCTCTCTCACACACACACACACACACACACTCACATGCAAACTCACACAACAATACTTTCATCAGAGAGGCAACATTATCAAACTCATCAAGCATCTCAAAAAGTGTTCTGTGATCTGCTCTCATGGGTTCTTTAGAGCCATCCCTTTCTTTTCGCACTCTTTCTCTAACACACACAAACATGCTCACACACATTTAAAGTCCCTTTCTTCTTGCCTAATGAAGGGAAAACAATATGCAAGCCTTATGTCCTCCCCTGCCTCCCTGCATCACACTGCTGATTCACTCTGATTCTGTCCACTAATGATCTGACACCAGACACCAGGGCACAAACAACAGAGAAGAGGAACATTGTGTGTACATGCATACGTGTGTGTGTGTAGCTGTAGTGGAAGAAAGGGGAAATAAGGTAACAGATTCAAAAGAGCAAAGTTTGGTGTAAAAAAAGTTTCAACTCGTCTCATCAAGTTCTCTCTGGCTCTTATTTATTTCATGAGAGTAGGGAAATGAATCCTCAGCAGTAAGATATGAGGTGCACGCATAGTCCGAGGGCGATCAATACAGACGAGCCTCTCTGAATAGATATTATTCATTGTGTTTACTATAACTCACACAGGACGTGGTTCTGCATCAGTCTCGGCTCTGCCCGTTTCCACACACACCACACAGCCTCGGATCTCTTTACGCTCCTTCCTCCACATCCATATCTCTCACAGAGGGGCCGTGAATGACGTAATGCTACAGTTACATCAGGAGCTGTTGAGGATGTATAACGCCAACACTGAACCTTAATCACCAGTGTTTATCATCTACAATATGCTTTGTTTTAGAAATTATTAGCTTTTATTAGCGTCATTCTCATAAAGTGTTTCCATCTTGACAGTTGGTAGCTAATTGGAATTCAAAAACATATGAGCCCAAGTTAAAACAGCATAATTATTGCTTACTCTGTACAGTATATAACCGAGACTGTCTGCTTGATGCAACCTGGTGAAATTCTGGCTTCACAACTCCCTATTATGTTCATGAAAGGAATTCAGATGAAAGCACAGAGGATCCTCACAGAGGATGTGCAAAGGCACCTCTTCTTGAGCAAAACTCAATATGCCCTGAAGTTCAAATTCGTCAAAGGCCGAGTCCCGCACCACTGATGCATGGGCAGCAGCTGGGACACAGAGCTGGAGGTGTGAGTGTGTGTGTGTGTTCCTCAATTAAAAGCTTTCAGCTAGACTGGCAGGAAAAGGGCAGGCTGGACTGCAGCAGCAGGAAGAACTGGACAGATGGAAAGCAGAGACAGATAAGGTAGGTGGACATGAGAAGCAAGGATAAAGAGAGGAAAGGCTGATTGAAAGGGTTATGGTGAGAAAAAGAAGCAAGACAGGTGAGAAAGGTGGGATTATGGTGTTTTGATAGATTGTTTACTGGCAGTTTGATGAGAAGATGAATAAGAGCAAAGAGTCTACCTTCCGCACATGTCAACTGGGCTCTCACAGACTGTCATCATGTCAAGTCGGGCTAAAATGCACTATAAGACCAGACTGAAGACATCAGTCATTGCCACTGATATGACTAACACCACTGGCCAGGGCCGAAATAACCAGCCAGGGAGCCCCGGGGCATGAATGAGGTGTGGGCCCCTATTAATACCAATCTAAATGCTACAACACACAGTAAACTAGCAGTTGTTCAAAGCAGGTTACTTTCCCGGGGCCCTAAACCCTAAGGGACCTGGGCAAGTTGCCCGCCCTGCCCAGTTGGTAATCCAGCTTTGTCTCTGACCATGTAATCCATACTATTGAGTATTTTTCTGAACGGTTATGCATGGAACTCACATTGAGAATTTATGCAAAATATCAAACCTCACTACAGTCTGTCACATCCACATACAATGAAATTATGAAAATTAAATTATGAAATGAATTATGGATAATCTTCTCAATAAAGTTTGGAGGAGTCTTTAAAGTCTAGACTGGACAAATGTTGACTGTGGGAAGGAAATAGAACGCTAACAACAGTCTCCCATGTCTCCTAATTCCTACAGCCACTAGAGAGCTTTGTCAACTGAACGTAAGCGTTATTTTATTTTGGGGCATTTCCTGAGAACGACTGGTGCTGTTGTTTCAGATTTGGACAGCCATCAAAGTCAGCGAGTCAGCGAGCCAAGTACAGGGAAGTCCAGACATTTGGATTCAGCAAGAAGTTAGTTTGAGAGAGGGGCAGTAATTGAAACTTTTCATGTCTTGATGACAGGAAATCATTGGGAAGACGATTATGAAATGGCTGCTGTGAAGAAGATTGCTGACACTAAAATCACTCGCCCTTTCTTAGTTCTGCTTCTCTTCAGTGGCCTCACTATTTTAAAAAACATTTTCTCTCTCTTTTACCACTCATGACAACAGCCCCTCTTCTTGTCTTCGTTTCCTCAGGAGTGCAATGCCTTCTCTTCAGAAGACAAACTTTACAAAGCCAAGAAAGCACAGCAGCTATGTGTGAAGGTGTGCAAAACAGGAAGGAAGGCAGCTCAGGGTGAAGAGTGAGGTTTATCTCCAAAGTCAGAGAGAGCTGCTGCTGCCTCACCTTTGCTGCTCATCTCCCATCAATCTCTCCTTTCTCCAAACCCCTCAAAGCTTTTCTCTCTCTGATCCCTTTCTTTTCCCTCTCCTTTCACTTGCACCGTCTCACCCCTGCTATTTTTTGGGAGGAGATTGACAAAAATGAAACTTTTTTTCAGAGGCAGAACGCTGAACATGCCAGAATAAAATAGAAATCGGAGGAGAGAACTGAAAGAGGAAGGATGTTCATGAAATATTGAGGTCGATTGCTGCAGCCCTTTGTAATGCGCGATCCGTCACTGTCATTGTGCTTAAATGTGTGCATGTGTGCTCATGTATGAGTGTGCATTCACATGTCTACATTTATCTGTCTATGTTTGTGAGTCCCCGCATGAAGAAATGCCACACAAAAATAGATCGCAGCTTTCTGTCTGTCTTCCTGTTCCGGTTCGAAGCAGGTGAAAGTTAAACTACTATCGATCAGTTTGCGTATCCCTGTCGTCTTTACCTCTCCCTCTTTTATTTAATCTAACTATCTAATCATCTTTCAGCAAAATGCTTTCACTGCAGATGCCAAAGTCGGAGTCAAGCAGAGTTGGGAATGACTGCGTTTGGGATACAAAATGAAGCACGTAGTGGCCCTAATAAACCTCCAAACAGGATCTGAAACCAATTAGCTTCATTACTGTACATGTTTATCACCTGGTATTTGCCATTAGGTGGTAAAGCTTGGGATTGACATAGATAAGGGGGGCATCAGGCTGTGGGAGCGCCTAAGTTACACGAATGCTTGCAAAAAGTAATCAAACAGTTGACAGTTACCTAAAAGGGAAACTCTCAATAAGTCCTCATACTTTGAGGAGAAAATAGATACTTTAGAAAGTGTTTTCTGATCTGCCACCTCTATAGTTAAGGTTTTGTTTAGACAACTAAAACTGGGCCAGAGATGTTAGTTTGAATTGTTATTACTGAGTAACTGCACTAATTTGAAGCTGCTGGAAAAGTGCTTAGTTGGTTTTCCTTTAATAAATGATTTTATTTAAGATTATTTTACTCTGTGTCTATAAACTGTTGAAGTGGTGCAATGTTTCCATTACCCTGAAAGGCAAAAGGAGCACAAAAGCCTATAAGGCCTGACAAATAGTGGAGTTTTTCTCTGATGCAGTAGCCATTAAGCGGTAGTGAGTTTCATCAAAACTATGTCACTTAAAATGAGTATTAATCTTGTAAATAAGCTGCCTCAGCGACATGCTGAGAGACGCGACTCTTAGCAAAAGGCCAGTGTGTTACAGCCAAGCGGCTCAACTCGTGGCATGGAAAATCCTGCTGGTATAACAGTGCATATCCCAACCGCTCGCTGACACGGCTCATCAGAAGCCTGAGTCAGGAGCCGGGGAGTTAGGAGGTTGAGGGAAATATTGTCACGTCGGCTGTATCAGTGCCTACCATATGAGAGGCGGGCAAGAGATGAGCGGGGAGGATGGATGGGAGAGAGACAGAGGGGTGGGGTGCGCGGTGAGACGGAAAAAGGGGAATATGTGAGAGACAGAGCATGTGTGAGAGGGACAAAAAAGATGGCACAAAGGAGAGGAGCGACAGGCGAAATGTGAAAAAGTGAAAGACGGGAAGAAGAAGCACAAGGAAGAGCTGAATACACATCCATATCAGTTTAATATCCTTACAAGGCATTTCACTAAAGTGACTGCACTATCACGTGTGTCTGTTTGTTGGGGAGGGTCGGGGGGTTAGATAACTGACCTATCGGCGACAGCAAACACCATTAAACTTTTACCAGCTTGCATTATTGATAAATTCAGCCCTCAACCCAAAGATGCTGTCTATTTAAATAGGCAGCAACTTTGTTTCATGCTCCCTGCTCATGAATATGGATACATACAGCACACCAACTATTATACCGACACAATGGGGACATTATACTACACTATAGGAGGAACTATATGAAGATATCAATTTTTATGTGAGAGAGGCGAAGGAAAAGGCTGACTTAACAATCTGGTTGCCTTGTCAATATTCAGAACAAAACCAGTTTATCTTCCAAGATGTCTACTATGCAAACAGTGCATCATTTCAGCTGCAGACGCAGTCAGCTTGTGAACTGCTGCCTTGGGCTTTTAAAAGTGAGTTTTACATATCAAATGTATACGCCGAGAGGGGTGGAGAGTTCCTAATGGGCTCAATGCACAAACAGATTCTCCACATGCACACACACACACAGCACACACATCTCTCTCATCAGCCAGGAAACACCCCTGTATCTTGCCACTGCGGACTGAGAGTTGCTAAGCAACGCGGGCATTCATTGGGAAGTATTGTGAAGTCACATCTCTATTGCCGTGGTGCCTGTAGCTGAGGTGATGGGGCAGCGTTGTCGCAGCTACAGAGCAGAACTTTGAAGAAGGCGTTTGAAAGTCTGTGATGTGACATTTATTTCAGCAACATCATCAACCACGGGAAAACATCCAGAACACGGAGAATTCTCTTTTCTATCCTCAGCCATCTGCTGAGACTGAAGCCCTGCTTTGTCACCTCAGCTCACTTACAGACGATCCCTCGCTGTGAACGTGGATTTCAAACTGACAGGCCTCAGGTCATTGGTGTGCAATAGGATGGCAAATGCATAGCGTGACCAAAGAGTTGATCTAATACCTGTAGTGTCAAAAGACTCAGATATACCACACTTTCCTATTAAATGCCAGAAGGCCAACATGTGAAGAGAGAGAAGAGAGAAAAAAGGGAGTGGGAGAGAGATTTCACACTTCTGTAGGAGCTGCCTTGGTGACGTAATATTAGGAAATATCCCTTTCTCCACTACAGTCAGCAGGAAGGTACAAAGAAAAGACTATACAGTATATCACATACTGGTACAGTAGCTCTTGCTGCCATTTGGAGCTTCACATATGCAAATTTTTGCAGTATAGTTTTATGATGTACATTATTTGCTCAGTAAAAGGCTTCTTTGCACTGTTCTGAGACTGTCAGCTCAGCAGCTTTGGAGAGGCTGCATGCCACTTGTAATAGTGAATCTTTATTACCCAGTGTGATGCTCATCCTCAGTAGCGATTACGCTACTTTGCTGTTCATGCTCAGAAGATGTTGTAATGCCACACAGCTTCAACTGAAAGAGGGCAGTCATTTCTACGACCACAAGACAACCCTCGTCAGAAAAGTTTGAACGGACAGCCAGTGCGGCTGGTTTGCTGGTGAGGACGCCAGAGACACAGACAACCAATACAAATCACAACTGCTTTTCTACATGCCAAACAGAGCAATATGGACACGCACAGTAAAATGCAAGGAAATATAGACACACATATCCTCTCTCACTCTCACACACACACACTCAAACACCTGCAGCCAGGAAGTGCTCTCAAGGCTCTGAATTAGCAGATGCGTGTTCGTCAGACAGGATCCAGCACCATATCTGTCATCCTAATTGACAGAGATGTACTGGCCAGTGTGTGTGTGTGTGTGTGTGTGTGTGTGTGTGTGTGTGTGTGTACAGGTGCTTGGTTATACAGTGTGTGCGTTTCTGAGTGTGAGCGAGAGCTTTAACAGCCCAGGGGAACAGAAAGCACGAGACTGTCCTCCCCAAAAATACGCCCGTATATGTCGTCTGTGCAGCAGCTTATTACAACCCATATTTATGTTTATTGTTAGGCGGCGACCTCTATTGAAAGAGCGACAAAGTGCCCCACAAGGGGTTCGGGGTGCATGGATGGATGGGTCAAACACACACAGGACTTTTACCTATGAGACTGCTGTTCGTGTCCCGTGTGAAACCAAAAGTCAACATTGATTTATTTTAACTTACTTACTTACTAGTAAATTATGTTAGTAAGTTACGTTAGTAAGTCATGTGACGTAACTTAACTTATGTAACTAACATACTTATTGTACCCCAAACCATGATCTTTTCTTAAACCTAACCAAGTAGTTTTGGTGCCTAAACCTAACCAAACTGCGACTGTTTCACAACGTTTACCCACGTGTTTATTATTGTTACCATGATGACAAAGGTCTGGCCTATATGTTTTGGGAGTCATTGGCAAGTGGCCTATTCTGATGCTTATGCTGGAGGACTTGTTGGAAAGCATATATATTAGATGTTTGAAGAGAGGATGACCTCCTTCAGAAATCACTCCAATGTGTGTGCACGTTTGTTGAGCACACACATTCATGTCTCATATCTCATGTCCAGTTCTTGGTGAGTAGATAATACTCAGGGAGGGGGAAAAAATGGAGGACTGAGCAAAAAAGGGAAAAAAAATCAATACAAAGAAAATAGAGATTGAGAGGTGAGAGAAGAGCAAATTAAACAGGGAAAAAGCGAGGGAGAGAGAAAGACGAGGGATGAATAATTGATCTGAAGGCCATGTGAGGCTTTAATCCCTGGCAGAGTGGTTTTTACCAAACACACACACACACACACAAATCCAGTAGTATGATATCACCACTAATGGCTGCTACTGGCTGGTAGACCTGTTGTGGGTTAACACACACATTTGACAAGAGAGAGAGAGAGGGAGTTAAGCAAGGGCAGAGGTCAGGCAGTGCTTCAATTCCCTGTAGCTTCTCATTAATTAAGCACTGACTGAAACGCTCTCTCTGTCTCTTTCAGTCTATCTCTCTCGCCCAGTCTTGAGTCTGCCATTTCATTCAGAAGCAAAGCTAGAGACCCACCAACTTCCATTCGTTGGAATTAGAATTGAATGCACATCCACAAACGTGTGCACACACAAACACACACACACACACACACACACGAGTGCCTGAGGAAATCCAGTTAAATGCCACAGCAAACAAACATGTCCTTAATCGTTTAGGGGGAGGAAAGAGAAAAACACACCTCGCGCTGCATTGACGAGTTAGCTAGAGGTCAGCTAGCCGGCTGTATGAGGGAATGAAGAAAAGAGAGAAAACGAAAAGTGGAAGTGAAAAGAATGCCTAAACTGAAAATATGCAAATAGAGGGAAATTAAGATATGAGAAAAATGCGGCGCCGCGCCAGAATCAGCATGATTAACGGGAGGTCAGCTTTATCAATGCAGCTGATCTGGCCCCGGAACACAACACAGGCTAATATTAGGGAAGTTAGCGGAGGCACACTACTGTAGTCTGCACGCACGCACACACAAACACAATACAAATGAGAACACGTGAACGCTCTCATACACACAGGATATGCATGTGTTAGATACAGCTCAAATATTTAGAGCACTCGGAAAAGCTAATTAGCAATCAGCGCTAACAACGGGAAAGCAGATCTAAGCTTGTGCAATGACGACATGCACATGTACGCACACAGGAAAGCGCTTATAAAAAGGTTATGAGGTGGACCCTCAAGTGTTGGAAGAGGCTAAAATAAAATGATGTGAAGAAAAACCAAATCTAATATTGTTAGTTTAAGGATAATTCCGCTTTCTTCCTACAACATGGGTCTGATTTTCTTGCGTTTGTCCGTCATTGCTGCACATGGAAGTTCATTTGGGAATAATATTTGTGACATACTAATCTCAAATCAACTCAAAGGTCCACTTACTACCTTTCCAGAGCTTTCAAACACATCTTCTTCGTCTTCTTCAGCAAATGGAGCTGGCTTAGGTGCCATGAAGTGTAATCACATGAACAAGGTTCCACACCTAAATCTTGAAATGAGCCCTATTCATTCAAGAAAACCATTAGCTGCAATTGAAAGCTCTGGAAAAAGCTAGTAAGTGGACCTTGAGTTAAGATTGTTTTGTGTGTAATTGTTCAAATATGTACTGTTTATTGATGCTGTCTTTTAGATTTCATGATGCTGTACTATGCATCACTTTGTACTCTGGTAGTTTTCCACATAGTTCTCAACTCCTTGTATTGAACTTTTAAAAGAATGTGAAACTGATCCTAAAAAAGTCAGTGAGTTTCTGTGACAAGCTTGAAGTCATTCTCACACCTTTATAACAGCAACAGTGTGCACTGTAGCTCTGATCTTTCTTTCTGTGCCTTTTTCTCATTTTTAAAAGAACACAGAACAGCCTGTTCTCGTTGTCTTCTCTTATCCTGTTCTGGATAAGGAAGAAATAAAAGAGTATTTGAATGTTCAGTTCTACATCACGAACTGTAGCGTTTTTTTCTGCCTATTCTGGCAGTGATGTGCCCGTGAGGCAGAGGCTGATTGGCTGGTGTTCTATGAGGAGACGTCTCTCAGACTGCAGACGCTGGGTGGAGATAGCGCAGAGGTTTCTTTTTATTACTGGTACTAAAATACATTTCAAACGATGAGAGAGATATTAATTTAGTTCTAGGGTTGTAGGTACATTACTGCAGCGTGCACACACATACACACACATTCATACACAGACACTTATAGATAGGCATCTGAGGGTGTGAGTATGTCAGCATACAGTACATATGTGATTACTGTCATCTGCCTCAGAAGCAGAGGTGTGTGTGTGTGTGTGTGTGTGTGTGTGTGTGTGTGTGTGTGTGAGTGTATTTGCCCAGCAGAGCAGTTAAATTTAAGTTTCGATGGGATTCCACAAGAATTCAGCCACTAATCTATGGCCAGTACTACTACAGGTACATGTGGACTGAAGCTCGTGTCAAGCCAGCATTTGGGAATTTTGATTTAACAGCAAGATCATACTCAGGTACTCATCACCTATTAAAGCCAACATTTCCTGTATTAACACTGCAATGTTACTCTAACTAGGTAAGAATATCACTCATAGTAATCAGACTTAATTCAACACATGCAAAAAAAACTTGGTGTTGTCACTTAGGGGGACAAAGATTTAACTTAATTCCCTGAAGACTTAACCTAACATTAACCATAACCACTACAAGCCTAACTAACTAACTTGACCAAAAACCAAGTCTTAACCCTGGAATTTAGTGGTTTACCTTGTGGGGACCAGCTTTAAATCCCGTGATGGGATATAAGTCCCCATAATGTAACTGTATGAACAGATTTTTGTCCCCACAATGTTAGTAATACAAGTACACACACCCTCTCTTTCTCTCTCAGTCTAATAAGTGGGGCAGTGAGGGTGGTGTAACGTCTGCGTTTTGTCTGGTTCTCAGTGCACTCAAAGTATCCCTCAATCTCTGCTTGGCTGCCGCATGTGACCTCTACTTCATACGTACACACACACACACACACACACACACACATCCAGTCATTACAATAGAGACCTGGGGAACCTTAGGCCCAGAACAGCAGTCTTCCCTGAGCTGAACTCTGCTTTGTCTACCTCCCCCGACTCCACTTTCTCCTCTCTGGTCTCTGCTCCCAGCCAAGCCGATCCTCTGGCACTGAGCAGCCCATTATACAAAGAAAATAAGCCAAGGCTATAGGCTCCAATAGCTTCTCAGAAAGGGAAAGCGAGGTAGGCAACGAGTGTGTGTGAGGGAGAGAAAAAGCCCATAAACCCCAGTGACTCTAAAAGCTTTGCCAACCTCAAAGAATGCCTTGTGGATATTAAGTGTTGGATGACTCAAAACTTTCTCTGTAGCTTTACAAAAATCCCAGGTCTGTGTTGTTTGGCTCCCTCCAACATCAGGAACAGAAAGAAAGAAAAGGAGGAAGAGAGGGAGACTTCTAAAAAACGATCGCTAAGAAGGACTTGCAAATGCAACAACGGCAAATTTAAATCTTCAAACATAAGCTCCTTTCTGACAGTCCTCGCCTGGTGCTGATGTCTTTGTCACAAAGTTCAAGCGTGCGGCAAAACCCAAACAAGAACAAACAGTTATTGAACAGCAACCCTGAGTAACCTCTCCCAGCCCTACGCGCCAATACAAAGCCATCATCCGACGCGCTCCCGACCACAGCCTCCACAGTCCAGAGCATGTGCAGTCTGCTGGAGCATTCCTCCACCTAAAAGCGCACCACACTGTGAGCGCCATACTTTGTTGTTGGTATTAATATGTTACCAAACCCCAGACCTTCTCTCGCTCTCCCTCACACACCCTCAGGCTACACATTTAAGGTCACACACATGCACACACATAAGGAGTACAAAGCGGTATAAAAATCAGAACAAATACATGGCATGCAAACAGTGTCCATTTCTCCATGACAACAAAGAAAATGTTTACACTCCCGAGAAGGCTGCTCCTTCTTATTGGCTATGATCCGGTTTCTATGGCGATGGGAGTCAGCATCTCTGTGTTTGGGCATCATGAGCTGTGAGTGTGTTGATGTTATGTACAGTACAGGAATGTGTACACATATGGCTGTGATTACACAAACACACACACATGCAGAGATGCAGCAAGAATATCATGTGTCTCGAAATTGGGAGTTTGACCAATGGCTTGTCTTTAAAGCAGCGACGAGTGCTCTCATTGGCTGTTTTCATTCTTAATTTAACTGATCAGAAAGCCTTTTTCCAAGACTGGGATGGGCTTTAATAATAGTTAAGTCATGCCTAGATGGGTTGTATGCTCTTATTTAAGTGCTTACATTTGTCTAAGCCTGCGAAAGAGAGGTCTTCTTTTCAAGTTAAGACAAATCTATTTAAACTGCATCTACTTTTATGAGGAAAAATCAGAAAAAGGCAGGAAATAATGTAGGATTTGTCATTTTTTCTGCCAACTGAGCAACCAAAAAAAGAACAAAAAGAAAAAAAGAAATACACACCCAATCACAAACACATACACGCACACATCTAATCCGTGCGCAGCCCTCAGAGTAGTGCAGCGGGAAGTAGCTGTCGGCAAGCCCCTGTAATGAGGGAACACCAGCAAGTGCCAGGGGAAAAAAAGTAGCGGATGGAAACAAAGATGGATGGAGAAAGCCGGGGAAAGAATCAGCTATGGAGGAAAATCCAAACAATAGGAAACAAACAAGAAGGGAGCCTCAAAACACAACAGCTCTGTTGAGAGATAGACAGAAAGAGGCTGAAGCGTGCGGAAGGGGGGAAAGGAAAGAAAAAAGGCGCAGAGGAGAGGGAGTAAAATTGGACCAGAATGAGGTTTTAATGCAGTTAGTGAATTTAATATTGATATTTTGTTCTCATGTTGAATATCTGTTTTTAATGGACTGTTTTCAGGCACCCACACCTGAACCCAACTTGAGATTTTCCAAGTAACATTTTCCCAGTGGTGAATGCAAGCACTTGAATGACGATTTTAAGACATTACAGCCTGTTTGAGTAGGAGTTTGTAGCCCAGGCTTTCACCCTGTGCTGTTTTGTGGGCAAAGGCACATGGGAATAAAAAAACAAAAAACAACAACTATTATTATTATAACTAACAGATAATTTTACTGGCACATTCGACCCTCTGCATGTCATGCAACATCTCAGATTTTGTAACAAAATAGTCTAAGCTTAAAGCTCCACTTACTAGTTTTGAAGCCGCATCACACAGCCTTCATCCAGCAAATGTAGCTAGCTTCGCGGTTCCACAATTGGGTTACGTTCTGATACGTGAGTCAGCTCCATTCACTGATTGAAGAGGAAGAAATGTGGTTAAAAGCTTCAAAAGTAAGTGGACCTTGGAAAAGAAAAGAAGAAAAAGAAAAGAAGGCACTGGCAGAAAGAAAACAGGTAAAAACCAAAAGATCAAGAAGGGTTTGGGTGCATGAAATGCTGTTGTCCTGCAAAGAATATAATCAGGCATACAGATTGGACCTCTTGTTACCAAAATGGACATAGGATTTCACTGTTTTTCACTTTTTTACACAATATATTGTGTAAAAAAGGGAATCGAGAACTTGAAGAGGAATAAAGGAGCCATGGGAGGAGAGGAGGAGTTAAAGAGCAGCAGAGTAGGTGAGGCTCGTCAGTAAACAGGGGAGTAGGTGAATGAAAGGTACAGGAGGCGCGAGGAGCAGTCAGCTCTCTGGGGGCCCCGAGATGCACTGTATGAAGTGGCTGGTGCCTTCCCAGGTGCAGATGGCACAAACAATGTGCCTTTCACACAGAAACAAAGAGAACAGCAAGAGGGGAACAAGACAGAGAGTCGGATCTACAGCACAACAGATCTGTACGTCTCTGCTGCTCTGACCAGTCTGATCATAGGATTTGTTATCTATCCACGGAGTTCATTCAGCCAGTTCACTTGCAGAAGAACGATAAAACATTCTTCACTTTTAATATGGCGGTGTAATGAGTCTGCAGGATGCCTGCAGAGAAACAAACACAGTTCCCTCTAGTGGCTTCTTACCACCTGGTAGTCTCCAGATGTGATTTAGCTGAGTTTCAATTAAAACATGTGCTCAAATGCACCTTTCATACAAACAGTGCAATTCTAGCCAAAACAAGCACATCGCCACCTCAAATGATACTTGCATCCTTTGAAAAAAAGACAGTAAACACTTTGTTTCAGATGTTTCCCATCGCATCCATGATTGCTATCTATTTTCCACAAGGGTGTTATTATCCAAACTGTCTACCACCTGTTTGATTTGCATTGGTTTGATCTTGGTTTGATCTGTTTCGGCAGTGTTTATGTGAGGACTGGAGACATGTGGCACTGACACCTGCTAATGTGGCAAAAAATAGCTCTGACCAGCAGAGCTGGGTGGTGTAGAGCACCTGGATTTCATGCACCTTTTCTCCCTGTTGATGTATTTAATGTTCATGTCAATTGCAAAGAGAATCTATGGTTTCATGGCAGATGTGTAACCTGATGGTAAGAGGTCAGGATTGATTATAACCAGCCTTGAGAACACAAACTGTCTAGATTAGTGTGAAACATCATTAGCAATACTGTTAATAGCTGTGGATCTAAACACGGATGTCAGCAGGGTTTGATGCACATTACAGATACATTTGCTAGTGTAAGCGGCTGGCAGATAAGAGAGCTTAATAACAGAGTGAAAGAGCCAGCTGGGGAATGCTAATTAGCCACATAGGCTAACAATCAGATCTAATGGGTGCTGAGTAAATACCAGCGGTTGGCTAATAGCCTTTAATGTCCTACAAGACAGCCAGATAACTGTAGCATCAAGCTAATATATGTGTGTTCATGTGTTGATGTGGGTTTGTCCAAACATCCTCTTAAGAATGATGAGAGGAAATATTGTGAGGACATTTTGGCCGTCATCCTTCTGAAAGGGGCTAGTTCAAGGTGAGAAAATGAAAATGAGCATAGTATATATAGATGGATTTATTCAAATAGGGTTGATGATTGGTTACTGTATTTCAAAGGTAACTTCTGTTCGCCTATCTTAATGCAATACTCACATGTCCCTTTATATGTTGAGAGAGTTACTGGTTGCTGTAATCATACCTGCTCTGCATACTGTCTGTAGGAAACGGGGGACAATAAGCACAGTCCTCATTCTGTGCAAAAAATGCATCCCAAAGTTTATGTGACGCTAATATGATGCTTCAGCTGTCTGAATTAGACAAATCAAATGAGCTACATGTAACTACCAGGACCCTCTGTTCCTGACCCTGAAGACACTACCTTTTTGCATGATTTAACGTAACACAGTAAAACACACTTTGTAGCTAAATGTGTGTAGCTAAGTGAAAGTGAGTGAAATGAGCACCGACTGCAGAGTCAGACCAACACACATTGCTTAGCTAACTAAATTTAGTGGAAGAGAAAAATCACATCAGTTTTCTTAAGGGGAAACATTTTCTGTGAGTAAAGTAAGTACCTGTGATCATTTTGTGGCCTAATTAAGCAGTGAGTGTGGTCTTCTACAAAAACAGCAATCAATATCCAGAATATGCGATAAACAAAAGGTGAGTACTCCTAAAGAATACAAATTCTTTCCTCTCTATACTCCCCACTATCATCCACTGGCTCTTTTTTATTGCCTTACGTCTGGCTGCTTCTACATGTTGATGAATTTGCTCTACAATCACTTTGTGATTCCTTGGTGAAAAGGAGCTTAATCCAGACACACTTTTCTAAACTCCTTATTGGTTTTTGAAATATGTATATCCCCCTCTTAACACTTCAGGTGCCTGGTGTAGATTACTCCACCTCTACTCATGAGCACCCTAATGCTTTTAGCTTGTGGAGCAACAAATCATGACCCGTGACAGGGAAGCAGGGTCGGAATTAGAGGAATATTATTTACAGAATGATTTTGACCAGGCTTTCAAACATCCGGTGGACTCAGTGCTTATGAAAACACAACAGCACAGTTGAAATCAGGACATGTGAAAAGCCCAACTGGCCACACGCTAATCTCCTGCTGTCCAGGAAACGAGGTACAGTAGCATAGCAACATGAAAACATCCAAGTCACCAGTTTCCTCATGTAACACAAGCAATCGTCTTTTGAATTGCTGTTTTGTTTTGTTTTTTAAGCGAGGGCTGTTTCAGTGACTCACACAGCTCTTAATTGGAGTGCCGGCAGCAGCTAGGCTAACCCCGTTAAGTTGTTTCAGATTAGCATCAGTAAGACGGCTTGATTGCAGCTAATTCACTGGGATCACACAACACAAGACACTAATGGAGCTCCTAATGAGTGATCCATCCGCAAATGAGAGCTGAAGGCCACTTTGTTAACTTTTAAAAGGGCTGTTGGCTTTTGAGGGGGGAAAAAATAGGAGGCGAGAGGATGGGGTTTGACTGAGTGGTAGGATGTTAATCCACTCAGGATGTTTCATAAAGATCCATTTTACGAATCATTTAAAGGTGATGCTGGTGTTAAACTTAAGCTTTGGGTCATGATCTTCATTGTTACTTACAATTTTTAGCATTTCTGCCTTGTAATTTTTGTTTAAAAAAAAGATATTTGTGCATCTAATTACCTACATATTTACATTCGTCAGTGGTTTTCCTACAGGCGCACACTCTAGTGGAGCCATCTTGGTGTACTATCCTGGTCTAAGGGCGGAGATCTCTGTTTATTTGCAGTGACACAACGGAGCAGATCGATCAACAGGGGCCCCGCTCCATCGCCTTGTCTAAATGTCACACAGGGCCCCTCAGGAGCCATAGCTGGCTCCTGCTAACATGGGATGACAAAGCTAACACGCTAGGCCTCACACAAATACAGTATGCGCAGTCACACATGGACTCATCCTTCCGCTGGTGGTTCTCGGTGTAGGAGGAACTTTAAAAAAACAACAACATGTGTGTATGTAGGCAAAAAGCCATCAAAAATCCATCAGCACTGACAAAAGTATAATTACAGATTGTTCATAAAGTGACAAGTAAAGAAGATGAAAGAGACAGCGTATTGACCATGAGATAGACAAAAGATAAACACACATCCATGCCCACGCACACACATTCTCCTCCTGTCAGAGTTAAGTATCTCCTGACACTTCGGCAGCGGTAATCAATTCCCATTTGCATTAGAGCCATGGTTCTCATTAAACAGCTGGTCCACTTTTTCTCCTCTGGGACTTCATATCTCTCTATCACACAAACTCCATCTCTCCCCTTTTCTGTGGTTAGGAAGGAGGGGAATGAGTGGTTCAATCCCTGCATCCTTTCATTCAGAGAACACTGATCTGCACACATACACACACACTCGGAGTTCCATACAGCTATTTTGGGAAATAAATGGTGTGTGTATGGTATATGCAGGGTGGAAGCTTTATTTCCTCCGACTCCCTGCTACCATGATCCAAAATTCTGCCATTTATGCGCATCTACTTATTGCCTCACCATTGGTCTATTAAATAATCAGCATGCGTTCCATGTTTGATCAATAACTCTTTCAAACGACAAACAGAAAGGCTTATGGATTACAACTCTTTGATGGTAGTCACTTCTTGCCAACATTTTACATGCACCACCACACTACTACAATCAGTCTTCTGTCTTTTCTACACAAGTAGTAAATGTGTGTGGGCAGCTACCTAGGAGCAGTGACATGGAGGCAGTAGGTATAAAGCCGTGGGGGCCCGAGGCATACAGTGCACTTCCACTGCAGGGATGAAACGTGCTTAGAGACTAAAACTCTCTGTTCCATTAGCTCAACAAGCATTTGTTTCCACACAGCGACGCCAGACTCCGAAAAAATCCGCCCCGCACAAGGTGAATCCTAATTAACAGAGGATTCCCATAAAGCTTTGGGATTTACCGTCAGGCTTGTCGGAAACTGCGCTGGCTATTAAACTGAAGTGAGAGTGCAGCTTATGACAGGAAGAGGGGAGGACGGTCTGTGCAGAATATAATCTTTCTTTCAGCTCTGTTTTATTATTGTTTTGTTTTTTAAATCAGCTCACAACCACAGGAGACCTTTCGTTCAGTTGCTCGAAAAAAACGAAGCGAAGAGCCGTTCTCCAGGCAATACGGCTCAGAGAAAGCTGTCACTTCTTATTACTGAATATGTGCAGTTTATTGAACTAGTGAGAAGATCCCAAGCCCAGAAACTCCCTGTCTTGCATCTGCGGCCCTCACACAGGAACAATTACAGGAGTCCTGCTCATGTTGGGGGTCTGCCCAGGCCCAGGATGATGCTCTGAGAGCTACAACTCCTGCCTGGACCTCTAAAGATCAATTCGCTGGCTGATTTATGTGTTGTGCTCTCTAGCGATGCCTCTATTGCTGCAGTGGTATACAGTAGTCAAACCAAATGTTTACTCAGTTGGTAAAAGATAATGTTATGTACTTATTTGTACCAATCAGAATGAAGTAGTATTCAGGACTGTTTTCTTATTTGCCACCACTGTTGATCAAATTTAATAAAACCACACCCACACAGTCCTGATGAGGCAGATTAGCTGAGTTTTGCAGTGTTAAAGCTGCTATAATCGATATTTTTATAATAACAATGTATCAAATGACAATGTGAAAAGGGTTGCTTGTAGTGATGAGCCTACAGAATTATCGCTTACATCTGCAGTTCCCCTTGACTTTACGGAGCTTTATTGTGAGTTTCAGCTCGTTGTTTAGCTGCCCGGCTCACAACTTCACTGTTCTGGTTCACTCTCACTGCTCTCATTGTTTTCGCCAGCAGGAGGCAGCTGTTTTCAGCAAAAAAAGCTCTAAAAACCAACTGTAAGACACAGATAGCAGCTTGCTGGTGAACATAGTGGAGCATTTAGCAGCTAAAGAGTTTCCCTCAGGAATTGGTAGAGACCAAAAACATAGCTAAAAGAGAGGATTATTTGACTTACATTTCCCAGGTGTTCAGAAACATGACTCCAAATGAATGCTAATGTTGCTCCTTAACTGCTGGATGTGTAAATAAGAGAGTGCTTGCTAACAAATTCACCATATCAACTTAAAAGCCAATATATGTCAGTGTTGTGTTCAGAACTTGTTTCCGCTGCCCCAAAGTGGCCCAAAAAAACAGTTATTGCAGGTTTAAAATCTTCATAAATTATACATAAGGATGTTTTTTATTTCTGATTGGTTCCTATTTTGTCATGAACATGTAACGTTATCACGAAAAACCTTTCACTTTTTCATGGGCTTTAAGTTTTTTACAAACAACTCGGCATAATTGTACAAGTTTCCAATTGAGATTCCACCACTGTAATGGCAGCTTGTTTACCTCCAACTGTAACCCAGGTTAGTCTGTAGGGCTGTGTGGATGCACATTCATTGGCAAAGGGAGGAGCATGTGGCCTGGATTTAGGAGGATACGTACTGCTAAATCCAGGCTACTGCCTCGCACGAATGCAGGCAACTTGCTCAGATTGATGGAATTCTGTTACCAAGTCAATATCACATGATATACCTTGATGGAATTATGGCACACAGTGATCAATATCTAATTTATTCTAACATAATGGACAGGTGGACACAATTCCTTTGGGACTTAAAAAGCTGGGATGTAGAGAAGGTTGTGAAGCAAACGGTCTCCACGTTTGAGAAATGTCCACAGGTGCACTCTAAAAAACAGCTTGCACCAATTCAGGAAGACATCATTTCCCAGTGAGGCAGTCACAAAAGCAATAATACCGCAAACAAATACAATTTTCGCACTCTTAACAGGTCATGAGTTCTTGTCTCCGTCTCAAATCCATCATGAGCAACCACAGACGGACGATGAAGTCTAAAGTCCCTCCTCCCCTTTGTCTGACTGTCACTTTCTATCTCTATCTCCATTCGTCCCTCTCCCTCCTTTTCAACGCCTGTCTCTTTCTGTCCATCCCTCTCTGCATCATCCTCCCTGCACAACTTCTCCCGGCTATTGCAGGAGAGGTTGCAGCTTATTTCCACGCAATACTTCATTCCCTCACTCCAACTTGGACCGCTTCCCCCATCTATAACTCCTAAACCATCGATCATCTAATGAAATCTGCCACAATCAGTCAACCCTTCTTAATGAGGTGAAAGAGTTGACATACAGAACAACTTACACCCAAGAGTTTTCTCTGTTATTCATCACTAGAGTGAGATATCTGTGGATGGATGGCTACAAAGTGTGTGTCAGAAGTTGCCTTGGTTATGTTGTGCATTTGTGGAAAATCTGTGCTCACATGTTGAAAGAAAAGACAATCGGACAACATGATTATCATTGCGGACGTAATCAGAAACAGCTCCCTGTTTTCCTGAGAGCCGCAGTCAGACTATAATATGACTGGCAGAGAGAGAGAGAGAGCCAAACACATCCACAGACACCCACACAAACACACTGGCACATGCACAGATTGATCCACTTTATCTCAACTTCAGCTGCCCCGTGGGATGCTAAAATCCATCATATAGTAGACAGCTGCTGTGTATGTGTGTGTGTGTTTAATCATCCCCAAAGTACCCCAGCGCTGAAAGCATCTCCAGACTCACATCTTGGTTCAAATTGCAAGTCTGGAGGGGAAGTCAGATATTTTCTCTGGGCGTGCGATACACTCTCAGCAAAGCTAAAGAGCAGCAGCACAATGAAAGCGAGAGGGAAGAGTGGGAGTTGTGACTTTAGCATTTACCCCCTGTCCTGCCAAAAATACCACTGCTACAAAAGTTCAGAGCGTATAATTTCATAGAAGTCATGGGTATCACTTTTGCTGATATGAAATCTAAACCTCAGACGTGAGCTGCTTGTTTTTTACTCCCTTTAGGCTTTTGTTAAAGTCAATACTTGCCTTAGCTAGGTAATCCATATATTGTTATTTTCAAGATAAGTCAGGCAACTCTCAAATGCCATCATTTGTCATGTCAGCAGCCGTGTTTCCATTCATCTGTCAAGTGAATTTTAAGCAAACTTTTAAAATGTTGCAAAAAAGAAATTAGGCATGCTTCCATCAGCTGGAAGCGAATAAACTAGGCGCGTTGCAAAGCGTAGTTTCGTCAAAAGTTGGCGGTATAGGCTTTACGCATGGCTGTAATCCGTCAGTAAACAGAGTAGAAGAAGTAGAACCAGAAGCAAAATAAGTTTCCTTGGCCATCTAAGCCATCTACGGGAGAAAAATGTTTGTATTGGGCAAGTTTGAATTGTTCTTTCATGTCAGCTAGTATTGGCCAGGTTTCACGTTGTCCGGAGACAAAGACTAATTAATTCGGAGCGGTTCAACGGAAACAGCTGATGTGAGTTCATGTGAGTTAAATGTTCGCTATGTCAGAGCGTACTCAGCAAAGGCGTTTCCATATCCCATTTAGCTCATCAACTCTTGTTCGACAAAGGCAAAAACCATCTCAAGCGAGCATAAAAACCTTTTTGCGAAATTGAGGAAGCTTTATCGAATTTTGCATTTTGTTTCCATACAGCTTTTCTAATGTAATACTTCAAAATGTGCATAAAAATAAGTTTATGGAAACACGGCTACTGGTACTATACATGTTATAGGATTTAAAAAAAAAAAACTTTTCTGCTATATATTGTAATTGTAATTTCATTCTAAACAGTATGTTTAGGACTAGCTGTGTGTTCTTGGATTGACTGAGTGACTCTGAGAAGAAGAGGTGTGATTTTTTTTTACATGAAGTGTTTTGTGATAAAATACACAGAATACAGCATTTTGCCTCTGTTGGGCATTTCCCTATACACTCCAGCAAGTAGGTAGCCAATGTGGAAAGTCACAATATGAATCTCTTATGAGATTTTAAAAAATCCGGGCCCCCATTCACCGTCACGTTGTGCACTTGAGCTTCAAAAGGAAAAGAAAGAAGTGTGCATAATGCTAACTTCCAATGCAATCACCCTCCAGGATGAAGGCAGGATGATGTTTTTTGACAGAGAATGGCAAGCGAATGAGGGCCTTTTGTGGCTTTTGGAGGATGCGGGGGGAGAAGGAATACCTCTCTTTCTTACACCACATTTTGTTATCCCACCCTTTCACCCTTTAAACTCTTTGGTTCTCGCACAAACAAATCTGCAAGCTCTGCATCTCTTTTTCCAAAAAGGTAAAAATGTTCATTACATGCACAAGCAGAAAGTGTGTATCAGCAAAGAGGCATTTGCAAAAACACATACAGTAGACTTTAGCAAACACAAACACACACACACACACACACTGCCCAACTGCATCTGGTTTGTGTTACCACGTCGACGGTGGAGAAGTGCATTGGCGCCCTGCTCTCATTGGTCCTTTGCTGCCGGCACTGGTTTTAATTGGTCGTCTTAGTGCCAGACCCTCAAGCTCATGCGCACAATACACACTAACCAACACAAACACACATACAAGCGCTCACACACACACACACACACACCCCTAGCTGGGGGCTGCGAGGGGGAAAGTTCTAGAAAAAAAAGGGGGAATGGTGGCCAAAGTTTGAAAGTTGAGCTAATTGGGAGCCATTTTCTCCTCCTTCTCTCGCTCACATAGACACAGGCCTTTGACTAAATATTCTGCACAATTAGCAGAACTATTAATACCCCAAGGTGTGTGTGCGTGTGCATGAGAGAGAGAGAGAGAGAGAGAGAGAGAGAGAGAGAGAAAGTTTGGTCATGAAAGAAGGGAGGACTAGGTAAGAGCGGGATAAGAGCAGAAAAAAATGAGCGCGCAATACTTCCTGTAATGAAAGAACAAAGTTAAAGCATGTCACAGGGTTACCCTATTACACACACACATGCACGCACACGCACACACACACACACACACACACACACACTCATTTGGGGTCTCCCTGAGTCAGAGCCAGACAGAGTTTTTTTCCCTATGGTCTGAGAGATGCTGTGAAGGAATACACACAGCTGGAGACCACATGACGACTGGCTCAAGGCTGAACCAGGATCACAATCCCGAAAATTGGAGTGAAGCATTTAATTTCGCAAACATTCTTTTGATGCATTTAATTTCAGCTCTATTTTGCCCGTGAAAACATTTGTAAACTCACTTCTTCACCTCCACACATCTCGGATGCCTGTTTTCGCTTTGCCGGGTTTGTTATCGTGCACAACTGTGATTCATCACCGAGTGAAACGAGCAAAGAAATCCATCAGAAAAGCTGCTGAGTGCTGAATCATGACGTGCATAATCTGTCCAGGGAAACTGTAGAGTGTCGTGTGCGGCGGCGGCACTCGTCTGTGGGGCTGTATTTCTCTGGGAACAAACCACAAGGGGATCAATCAATATCTGGGATCTGGTCTGCGGCCAAGTAGGGCTCGGATACCCCACTGCATCTCTCTGAAAGAGATTTATATTTTTGAGGCTGTGAATCTGTCTCTTTCTGTCTTCTCTGTGCGTGTGCTGTCACTGTACGAACCAGAGAAACCAGAGAAAGACACAACAGAGATTATGAAAGGAAAAGTATAGGAGAAAACTGTACTCCCAAATTGGGATTGGATAGTGAGGGGTGTGTCAATACTTGGCCGGTTCTGAAGAATAGTGAGTCCAGCCATGCCCTTCCCCACATCCTTCCTTCGTCTGTCTGTCTGTCTGATACCGTGCTACCAGGCAGAAGATTAAAGGAACATTCCACCACAAGACTATATTTTTGTGTGTTAAATCCTAATCTCCTGTTGGCTTGAAAGCTGGTTCTGTTGCTGTGTAATATTTTCATGTACATGTATGTTATATATGTGCAATATTTTTATCTTATCTATTGTTCATACTTACAAATGCACTCAGCCACTCTATTATTATTCCTGTCTATACTGTGTACAGGACTATTTTTCTATTTATTTTTATTGTATTTTATTATATTTTATTATTGTATTTCTATATATGACACTTTTGCTGGCTGCTGTAACGCTGAAAATTTCCCCGCTGTGGGACAATTAAAGGCTTATCTTATCTTATCTTAAAGTTTCTAGTTTGATGCTTAATAGAGGATGGAAGCTGTAGTTAGCATGGATTCACAGCTGTTAACCCTTTAACCCAGGTGGTGTAGTTAAAGTAGGTGGTGTCACTGCCCGATCCGTACCGGAAACCCGTTTTGTTCTGCACGTGTGCAAAAATGCAGCCACTTCCTGTCACCTCTTGTATTCTCTTAAATGCAGAAATTTCTTAATGAGAGCTTCAATTGAAGTCACACTTTATGTTGATAAGTGGAGCATATCTCTACAAACACATATTGATAAGATATGTTTAGTGTGACTTTTTAATACTGTCAAAATCTACTGGTCCACTTAAATTACATACATTACAGGAATCTTAGGTTCAAATTTATTATAACAAATATACATTGATATATAAAACATTTTCCAGAATTTAATAAATCATTATAAATTATGGTAATTTAGTTTTTTTTTTATTCAAGCAATGGAAGCGTTTTACCTGCTTTTTTTTGTTAATGGGTGACAAAATCAGCTCCATATATTAGACATTCTTTACCAAAACAGGAAAAAAAAAGTGTTTATTTAATAAGGAAAATGTAATCTTCTATTTCATAACTAGTTAAACCAAAGATAACATTATTTTTATTTAAATCCCAGAAATTACCGTAATTGCTTCGATGTACTTCTGACATGAAGTAGCCGCATTTTCACACATGCGCACAACAAATCGGGTTTCTGGTACGGATCGGGCAGTGACAGGTGAGAAAGCGTTAATGGCTTCCAGTGGCACCTAGAGGCCTAGAGTCACAGCTAAGCCAGAGAGTCCAATCGGAGGAAGCTATCACGTTAGCTATGTTGCACCATCCAATTTTGTATAACTTAGTATAAACTATCCATAACAGAGATGCAGCGTAGTCTGTATTCAGTCGTGAGACAGGAGTGGATGGGACAAATACATTCTTTTGAATATAAGTGCAAATAGTGACAAGATCTCAAAGCTTCCAGCGCTACCTATTTTATGACAAAGTGCAAATTAATTCGTTGTGCCACTTTTTTTTTGGTGTGACCAGGCACAAACTACTACAGCTACCGGAGCAAACTGCAACGATATATTAGAACTACCTTTCAAGCCTACAATAAATACAGTTGAGTATTTAAAACACAAAGGAAATAATTTTTGGTGGAGTATTCCTTTAAAACATCACACAGAGCTAATTATTGAGCGTTTTCCCTCAGGTTCAGCCGAGCGAATAAAACATCCTCATGACGGAATAGAGGAAAAATAAGCAGGAAAAAATGTTAGACTAGAGAGGGGAATTATAAAGGAAGCCATAAAAGGGACAGAGGAAGAAAACAAGCCCCAAAAATGAAAGAACAAGCACGAAGTAGAGAGGGGGGACAGAGAGAGAGAGAGAGAGAGAGAGAGAGAGAGCTCTTTGAAGTGTCAGGCTGCAAGATTGGCTACTGGTGGCACTTCTAATGAAATATGTGTGTGTGTGTGTGTGTGTGTGTGTGTGTGTGTGTGTGTGTGTGTGTGTGCGCGCGCGTGGTGTGTGTGTTTGTGATGTGTACCGGGAAAACTGAAAGGTCTGTGCAGCGCTTGACTCTCCATAAAAGTTCAACAGCCACAGGGCTCTGGAGGACGGCCACGCTACCGCCACAACACGCTGGCCCCCGAACCTGCCTCATGCCTGCTCCAAACACCCACACACACCCCTCCCCACATGCACACACACAACATCAACACAAGCCCACAAAGCACGCAATGCTGAGATCATCTATAAAGCCACAAATATGGGCAATCAAACTTTAGGAATAAAACACATTGATACTGACATGCACACACACACACACACGTTCACAAAGTACAGCCACAAACTTGGCAAACGCCGACAATCTCGTCATACAGTCAGAACCATAACGCTAATGCAAAAAAGATGGAAAGTATGACAATCGTACATCCCAATGAGTAGGACAAAAAGCAGAGTGCATTAAAAGTAGCACATAAAATATTAATAGAAGAACCAACGCCAGAGACAAACAGCTACACTGTGTTTGCCTTTGAACAGGAAGTAGGGATGACTCAGACTGCTGCTAACTAGACCATCATTCACTGGACGCTCCAGCGTACTGCTGCCTCTGTCTTCACCCTGTTGCATCTGTGTGTGTGTGTGTGTGTGTGTGTGTGTGTGTCCACCACATTGCTTTCCCTCTGGCACTCTGGACTGCCCTGCATCAGGGAATGGTGAATGAATAAACGAGGAAGTGATTTCAGACACATCACTGAGGGTGTTCTGGAGGCTTGTGGCGGCTAAAAATCTTGCTTATCATACAATTTGACTCTCAAAATCACCAACAAAACATACATTAAAAGAGTGAAATTTCTTTGTTGCCAGCAAGTAGCAGTCATTATTGGTACTTCCGAATTGGCTTCAGCTTGCGGCCATGACAGTGGACGCCTGGTTGAACTTGGTGACGCTGTCACTGCATGTCACCATCAATCAAACATTTCCTAGCTCTTTATGACATTTGTACACTCTCACACACACAGTCACTAGGACAATGTCTGTTAACACGAACAGATGCAGGAGATAACGATGTGTACTCATAAACATACGGTAAATAACTGAGGGGAGAGATGAGGAAAGGAAAGAAAAAGAGAAGAGAGGAAAGGAAAAAGACAGGGAAGGAAATTCAATTCAGTTTTATTTATATAGCGCCATATCATAACAAAGTTATCTCAGGGCACTTTTTCATATAGAGCAGGTCTAGACCGACTCTTTATATTTACAGAGACCCAACAATTCCCACCATGAGCAGCACTAGGCGACAGTGGCAAGGAAAAACTCCCTTTTAACAGGCAGAAACCTCAAGCAGAACCAGGGTCTGGGTGGGCGGTCATCTGCCTCGACCGGAAAGGAAATAAAGAGAGAGGAAAAGGAAAGGAAAAGACGGGGAAGGAAAGGAAAGGAAAGGAAAGGAAGAAAGAGACAGGAAAAGAGAGGAAAGGAACAAACCAATAAAGAAAAATATATAGCATAAAGATTCAGGATGGTGAAAGTGAGAGGGGGGGAACAGTGGGAACATTCCCAGTCAAGGGATGGAAGATAATTAAGATAATTTGTAATCAGTCACCAACTACTGCAACACAGCACCTTCAGCCCTCTGTTCATTTTTTTCACTACTTGCTCTTTAATCAACAGATCCCCACCCCCCCCACCTGGTATTTTTGATGAGTCACTGACAGGTGAGCTTGGACATTGATAATCAAATCTTTTGCCTCAATTTCTATTGTGCTACTGTAGCTAACCGCTGAATGGGTCTTTAAATTGCAGCCCTGAGCTCATTGTAATGTTATCATGACTGACAAATCCATCCACACATAATAGGGAGCTAAATACCATGTTAGCTGCTCCCGTCGCACGCCGGCCAAATGGGTGCTGACTCCAAACTGCACACACACGTCAGTCAGTGGCCTGCAGTATTTCCAACCTTTCTGCAGACCCTCTCTGCACAAGCGCGATCGCGCCGCGGTAATGATACAATTTGTTCCTGAATTCTCGATGATGGAGAAAACAACAATCATAAAAATAAAAACACGTGGCTCCATGTTTACAGGCATTGGCATGTTAGTGCATGCAATGGACAGAAAATCCATTAAAAATAATCCATTTGCAAATAACAAACCAAGAGTCTGTCTTTAGTTACTGAGGCTTGAAATTAAGATCAGTATATGATTCATAAACCACAGTAATGGATCCTTTGCTTAGTACTGTTTGTTCTTTCAATAAAACTATGCATGCAAATATACACAGCAACTAAACCACCCACCAGTCCTATTACTTACTCATTGTTCTGCTTTGGTCCCTAAGTAGTTTTAGACGGGTATTTACACACTGTTTGTTAGAGTGGGAGTTTGCAGGTGGGAGTCACCAGCTAGGCTTTAGAGCCAGGGACTGTATTTATGAAAACTGTCCACACACAGAGGCTGATAGCTGGGTTGAAACCCTGCAGGTTGTGGTCAGACCGAGCTGTGTTTTATGAATCAATAGCAGACAAACAGAGTGTGACAACTGACTTGTGATTATTCTCCCGGGCCAGAGATGTGCGGTAAACAACGGAACCTGAAAGTTGTCTTTAACGATATCATCCAAAAAGAATATACATATTTGACAAAATAATCTTGCCATGGTTTTCATCAGCTGATAGAGTATGCTCTATTGTTACTGCATGAGGTATGGTGTGATGAAGAGAGTCAGATGTGATTAAAAGCTCTACAAAAAGCTAGTAAATGGACCTTTTCAAACTACTGCCAAGGTCAAGTAAGGAGTTTCACCGTCAAAGATAAAAATAAAAAAAACCCAACAACTTAGGTCTTGGTTCTGCAATAAAAGGCTTCATATTGTCTTAATACCCTGTGGGCTAGAAAATCCTCTAGAACAGAAAACAATGATGGACAACATGTGTAATACGCCAAAAAGATCAGTGTGTTTGTGTTTGTAACCGAACAGAGTAAAGGAGAAAAAAGAGTAAGAAAACACTGTGCCAGTTAGGGCTGACCCGAATGCTTCGAAGCTTCGACCGTTGCCATGGTAATCAATGTCCAAATCAGTATTCAAATGCTGCGCATAGAAGGAGGGGAGACATCAGCCACCATCTATTCCATCCCCGAGGCCAAAGTCTCAAAAGTCAACTTGACAAGCGAGCGTTGAGCAGCTCATTCTGCATTTGTGGTTTTCCACTCGCAGATACTGTCCCGTACGCTTGTATTGGTGCATGTGCCTGATTTTTATGTGTGCAGGTTTTGAGACTAATTAAACGCCATAGCTATGGCTGTAATTTATTTGATGTGTTTATTGCACATTTTGTAGCTGTTTTCATTTCAATAAAAAGGAATCCACCCCCCACCTGACGTCGAAGCTTCGAATATTTGCAGGTAATTCTCACTGAAGCTTCGAAGACCCAAATATTGGTATTCGGGACAACCCTAGTGCCAGTAAAGGAAATGTTTGTCATTTTGGGAAGACTGGAAACCAGGGGAAAGAGCTAGCCTGGCTCTGTCCAAAGGATAAAAAAACTACCATTTTCTTTTTTTTTGCTATGACTCTGGGTCACTGTTGAAATCCACTGTAAACTTAGTGAATTCAAGCTAACTACAACTGACGTCTTCTGCAAAGGAGAAAGCTTTAAATTTTTGTTTAAAGTGTTCGATACTCATACCCAATACATTGTCAGTGGAGTATTCCTTAAATGATTGTGAAGAAATGCATTCTTCATATGTATCTTTTTACCATAAAATGTGTATTAGGCAGACTGTAGGAGTGGATCATCTGGCTATCTTGATTAATACAGTACAACAGAAGGTGCTGTGTAGGACAGTGTAGGGGAGGCTGGTGTTTACAGCAGGGGGGATAAATAAGGTGACTGCAAAAAAGGCAGAGCAGCTAATGTAGGAGGGCGCTGCAGCGTTCTCAACACCAGAGAAGATGCAAAAGCACCGGGAGATTCAGGAAGCAACTGCAGATTCAACCTCGCCCTCTTTTCCCATCCACCCACCCTCCTTTCTTTCCTCTCACCCCTTCATCCCATCTCCACCTCACTTTCTCCCTTCTCTTTTCTTCCTTCTGCTTTTGTCAAACTCTCGGTGTAAAACTGTCAGCGAGCAGCTTTTTGGGAAGCAGCAATTACAAGAGAACAGAGAGTTTTCGGGGAGGTGGGGTGGGGGGGCATACACAGGCGTCTTGAGTATTTTCCAGCAGGAGCGACCTCAAAAACTGTCCTCATCACTTTGGGTAATGCATTCTTAGAACAGAAATAACTCGCTTGAGCTCTGTGTTCTACCCAGTTGGATTTACATAAAACTCCACCATTGAAGCATTTGAGCGAGAGGATTTATTGGGTTTGTTGGGTTTATTCCGATTTTTCATAGGATGATGCTTTAGTGTGTTTCAGCACATACAATACTTTTACATGCAAATGTCCCCTTATGCATGCAGACATGTTCCTGTATCTGCAGCCAGGTATATGTGAGTATATTCCTTTTTACCATACATAAACACAGCTCTCCTCCCACGCTGTCTCTCTCTGTCATACAGACACATATCTCATAGCGGTGATGTAACATGACCCATAGCTCTGCCCTATATTCTACCGCACCAATCCATGATTCATATAGCAGATGGGCTGCGAGCATGACCGTACATTTGACACACATCGTGCCCCGTGACCCCAATCCAGCGGGTTAGTGAATTGTTAAATGGTTAACAGCGAGGGGTCAGCAGTGGCTGCACCGGGCCGTTTCTCTAGCAGCCAGTTGTCTGCCACCACATTCTTCTTCTTCTTTCTTTTTTTTTTTTCAACAGAGAGGTGAAATAAGATGAATTATTGATCTCTCTGGGGAAACAGGGAACAGAGGCAACAAAGAATTGGAGGTCAGAAAAGGAAGAATAAACTAATAAGAGCTATTATTTAATAAAGAAGTTTCTGGGATATAAATAACTCTCACTAGTCTGAAAGATGCATGCAGTTTGCAGGTTGAGTATTGTCAGGTGAATCATAAAAAGACGTTATTGATTGTAGCAAATCTGTCTATGGCAGCACCAATGTCCCCATGACAAGAAACTCATTTACCAAGACAAAGAGAGTTTTCTACCAGAACCTAATGATGTTTTCCTTCAAAACTTGCACGCTATACTAGGAGTTTGCCAAGGAGAGGGGAGAAGGCATCACTCTCCTTCATCTGCCCCGGAGGAGAGCAGCTCTGACATGGTGTGAACATGCTAATGGTCTCACTTCCCCAGACACACCTGGGCTTCAGGCATACAGCACACACACACACACACACACACAGCAGAAAGCAGGCAGACAGACATTTGACACAAAAACAAGCTGTTGACAACAACAAAAGCAGCGGTTGGTGCACCAATCAGCATCACAATGACAACAAGCTTTGACTGAATGACTGAATTACAGTCAGGTCTCTTTTAATCTCAAACCTCTTTCAAACTTAATAAAAATTAGTTTGTTTCACTCTCAAATCCACGCACAAATATAGTATTTAACTGAAGACACATAGCGTCACAAGATACAAAGGAAACTGTAGATAACATATTGTAAATATATCATGATAAGGATTTAAATTTTACAGTAACCAGATCAAGAACATTGTTCTGTTGTGTTGTTTTCTAAGATGATATGATTAAAAATCTGCCTAAAATTAAGATTTTACAACATATATATACATTACACAGTTCAGATGAGCCCTTTTATTCCAACTTCACTGTTTCTGTAGTTACTGCTCTCTGCCTTTGCAATTCATTATACATACACAAGCATTAGACTTGACATTGAAATGATGTCACAAGCTTTTCTAAGTTCTGGGGAAGCTTTACGAATATTAAACCTTTATGACGTTCTATGGGGAACATCCTTCATGGAAAGCTGCAGATTTTCTTTCGTTTTTTTTTTTTTTTTTGCAGTACTGCAGTTAGCCACTGGGGCAAATTGGCAGGAAGGCTGACTCACAGGACTTTATCAAGCTTTAATTTCTTACATTTATATTTCTTCTACATGCTGCCTCTTTGTTGATGGAGGCAAAAAAAAAAACATGCTTGACTGCCAATTTAATACAAAATGCTTATGGTGAAACCTCTAAAACCTGTACTCTACATCTAATGCAAAATACTGCACATAAAATGTTCCACGGTACAATATTTCACTCCAAATGCACTTGAGTAAAAGCAAAATTCCTGACTTCAGCTGTTCACAAACTATACAAAAAGCTACTCAGTCACAGTGGTGTGAGCAGGTAATTCTTTTTTTTTTTTTTCCACTCTTGCCTATTTGAACACACCAATTTTCACACTGCATTTATTTTCAAAAACGGGCCTCTATGTGTGAAGCCACTCGCAGGGACAGAAGAGGGGAGGTGGACAAACGCAGATGAGTTAAATGGAGACAAGTACTGATTCACTTGCTTTGGTTCAGCAAGTGAGGCGAGGCCTTGACACACAAAAGATTAAAGCTCACTCCAGAGCGATGAGCTATAGCCAATTAGAGCCATTAAAAATCATGAGATTCATATACATGCTAAAATATGCGGAGTGCTTCTAGATGTGAAGAGCTGAAGAACCTGAGGACGGAGAGGAGTGTGAGTGTGTGTGTGTGTGTGTGAACGAGCATTTTCCTGCAGTAGGCTGACTCTCTAACACAGTTGAGTGCTTTTATGCTGAAAACAAAAGAGGAATTAAAAGCAGAAATTCATCCATTGGTAGCCCATGGCTTTGTCTGCCACCCCAGCTTTTACCGTACGAACAAACAACAGCTATTTATTCATCTGATTTCCCCTTCAACTCCGTCGGCTAACAAATGCAAACAAATACACAACGCTACTGCCGCCTTTTATTGCTGCCACCCACCCCGGCAAAACCACTGATACATGGGTTTTTTGAAGCCAGAACAATTATGAGAGATGCCATAAATGCAGCAACCTCCCACTGGGAATAATATACATCTTACACAATCATTTATTCTAGCACAGCGAGTCTTAAAACCATATATTTTCTTAAAGCAAATGAAAAGGGGTGGAGACACTTTTTTCAAGGGTTTTCTTGAGTCAAGGGCTGTTTTCTTGATACTTCTTGAGGAGCTGCATTGTTTAATTTGAAGAAAATGCCGCCACTTCTTTCATATATTGTTTTAAGAACGCGCCGCAGTCTGAACAGTTTTTAAAGTGCTCCTCAAAACACAGTGAGGCTCTGAGGTTGGTATAACACTGAGATTAGACGGAGGGCAAGGAGGCAAGGAGGGAAAAGAAAGGCAGAAAGATTTGAAAGCAAAGAGGAAGGTGTAGAGTAGAGGATGAAGAGTAAAGGACAACGTAAACAAGAGAGGGGTAAGGAAGAAAACAAGTTGGGAGAGGAAAGTTAAAAGTGGGTAGAAATGGAGGCATGCAGAGGATAAGAGAGGAGGGTGGCGGTGGGGTGCATGTGAGGCTGGTTATGCTGTACAAGATTATTTTTGATGACGTGGACAAAAGGTTGGTGTAGAGCAGGTACGGATAAGACTGCATGTGTAGCTCCGTCTGTCTGTTGCACTGAGACTGCCCTTCAACACTTCCTTTAATGAACAGCTAGCTAGCTGCCGAACAACAAAGGAATCAGTTCATTAAGCTGAAAGGCATGAAATCACCCCTGCATTTAATATTGTTTCTCAACAAAATTTACAGACCTCCTCTCGCTGAATAGGGTTTAAAACATAATTCCGTCTTATTACCTAATTTTTGTAGTTTTGGCAATCATTTCTCTAAGCTATAGGACTTGTGTAGGAAAGTGCGATAGGTCAAAGTTGAACCAGAAGGTCTGTCTGTAAACTGTAAGGCATGATTACAATGGATAGTATGGGTAATAATTGTTTTCTCTTTAAAAAAGGTTTGGCTAACTTGTGGGATTTTTTAAAACCTGTATCATGCTCATGTTTCCTTCCCCAACCGACTTCTTTTTAGCAACGTCACTGCATTCCCAGACCTCAGCAATGAACTTGGTGAGAGCAATGTTATTATACTGATAGAAACGATGGCCACAAGTGAACAAATAAGACCCGTTATCCTTTAAGCGACATATAAGACAAGAGTTTCCAGCTTGTGTGGGCTTACGAGACACTCGATAGCAGCAACAGCCAAGATGATCACATGACAAATCATAGATAATCAAGAGAGCATTTCAAAATAAATGTCTCATTACAAATGATACAGTGCACTCTTAGCCACTATGCATTTTCTATGAATACTGTCAAAACAAACATCTCCTCATTAAAAAGCCAGTTCAACATGTTACCTTCACACAACCTAAACAAAACAGGATTCTTTGACTGCATTTCTGTTCAAACAGATAATTCCTCAAGTCACTTGTACGTGGGGCAATGAAACACAAAATCAAATTCACCCTCACACACAAAGATGCTGCTCTTCAGGAATGCCTTCATATCTCCCTACCTCTCAATCGCCAGTGATAAGATACGAATTCTTAAATTGGCACACAAGGACCTCTGCCATCTCTGTAAATTATATTCAATATATGGTTCTGTGAAAATCCAAATCCTTCTTATCCCTAAGAGACACTCATATGTCATTCACTATAACTGTAGACTGCTGTCCAATATATGTTTTCCTTTTTCTTATAAAATCTGTCATCTTGTTTTCCAGACTCCTCAACTTTTTATTATCAGAGGGCAGCAGTACTGCCCAAATCCCTATTCCCAAGTCAACAAACAGTTGTGAAAGAAAGCAAGTAATGTTGGGAAAAGGCCAAAACATTAGCAGCTTTATGCATTATGCACTAAGCCACGACTGGGCTTGGCTGTGTGTTCAATAATAGACCTGAGGGTTTAACTCAGAGGTCAGAGGCTCTGCATCCATCACAAGAAAAATAGACAAAGGTCACATAAACAAACTATAAATATGCGGCTTCAGAACTGCTTTGTTAATCATTGATTTGTTTGTGGTTATTCTGGCTTTTCAAACACATTGACGCTTCAGTATGATTCACAAGTTCCTTGGTGGGATATACTGTAAAGACAATTCTTTGTGCAGAATATGGCACAATCTAATTATCCAGACGCAAATACATACTTCAAAAGAAGTGTTGTGAAGTCTAGTGAAGATTGTATTGACTGTGTTTGGTGCAGGAATACAGGTCTGATATTTGACAGGAAATGTGGAAAAAGTAAATCCATCAGCTGCGGGAACATTGTTGTGTGAGACATTAGTAAGTGAGCGCAGCGACAGTTTCCCCTGCCAATAATTTAGCCCCACTGTGGTTAATCAGGTATCGAGTAAACAAAAACTTTCCTTTTAAATATGAGGCAGAGATGAATTATTCATAAAATAAGGTGTTTGCATGTGAGTGTATTGCTGACCTAGATACCTCCCACTGTTGTTTTCAAAGAGGTGGTACTAAGTACTCTACCAACATCTGAACTTTCTCGTGAGTGCGTGTCCCGGTGAGATGGTTTGATGTTGTACATCAGATGTACCCCCACAGCCCTGTCAGATGAACTCATAGTACTCCTTCAACAACACCTCCTGTCATGTTCCAAATGTTTAAAACAATTTTAAACTAGATGTTATTGCTAAAAATAGATATTGTTACAATATCTTTCCATACAATTGTGGCCAACCTGTCACCATTTAGGTTGGTTTGGTCAAGTCATACTACAAGTGGCAAAGGCAGACGTTTCACCCATGTATCCATTACATTTTGCTATTTCAACCATTCATCCAAATACTTTTAGCTAAATATTTCAGCCATTTCTCCATCACTTATAGCAGCTAAATCTTCCAACCATTTAGCCTTAACTTTTAGCTAACTAAGCTACTTCAACCATTTATCCATTACTTTAACTGTTTCAACTTCTCTGCTCGCTTGGTACAAGAAGAAGTATTCATTTAGAACAATGAGGTCGTTATGTCAGAGGGATGTGGTTATCAGAAAATAATGCATTGTATGAGATTCTTTATCTTATATAGCATCAACAAATGTCAAAATCCCAAGATCCTAGCGCTCAGCAGTGACCTCAACTTTCACAGTCATGGTATCATTTGAATATTTAACAGTATTGTATATATAGGTATATAATTCTTTCCTTTCTTATTCCAATAGAATTAGATTGAAATGTACAAGAGAGAAGGGAAAGTAATTACTTATTGCCTGGTTGCCTGGTTAAAGTTATCAATTAATTATTAATATACTATACAGTGGTTGTGGAGACAGTTTTATACAAGTTGGTGGAAGTTATCACACTGCACAGCTGACGCTATGTGTGAGTGTGTGTGTGCCATTTGCTCCTCTTTCTCACGACAGCTGCTGTACAAATTCGGGATTTTGTTTTGTGTGAAGTGTTTGCGGCTTGGCATTACATACTGTGAATGCAGTGTTTTTTACCATTGCCTTAAAGCCACCTCTCTCAACAGTTTGGGTGGGCACCATGTCTTTACATACATGCACAGTTCTGGCGTGTTTTTTTCCCTCCACCACTGGCTTTTCTTTTTTTTCATAAGGACAGTGACTCCTCCATGACTCAGAAAACGATGCCTGCTTTGTGTTTGTGTCTTTCAACACCATTGCTCGAGCTTCTTGTGTCCGAGCCAGAGGACATTCTCAAACAATCCCTCACACTGGTGGACATGCTTTCTCATGGTTTGGTATTGCCTAGAACTGTTTGTCTCCATTTCCACCCATTTCTAAGCATGAAAATGTACATTTGTTTTCACTTAAAAGTGAAATGCATGGCCGCTGCTTATCATACAGTGAATTGTGCTGATGCTCACAATGTGGCAATGAAAATCCATTCCATACACAAACAAGGGTAAAGCCAAATCGGGAGTTTTTCCTTGCCACTGTCGCCCAGTGCTTGCTCATGGTGGGAATTGTTGGGTCTCTGTAAATAATATCATAAAGAGTACGGTCTAGACCGGCTCAATATATAAAGAGGGCCCTGACATAACTTTGTTATGATTTGGAGCTATATAAATAAAACTGAATTGAACTGAATCGAATCCAGTATCCTTCAGAATTCTGGCCATTTTGGACAATTATGCACCTCACGACCTATGTCCAATGCCAAGGTTCAGTGCCAGTGCAAAAGTAGCTTGTACTTTCTGTGGCAAGGTGAAGAGTAAAATTGTAGCTGTCAGAGTAGCGAATGGGAGTGTAGCATATCTGACTTTAATGCAGGAAACCAGAATTTGTGTCCACAATCTTTCTCAAACCTTAACCAAGTATTTTAGTTGCCTAAGCTTAGCCATACCTTAACTTAACTTATTTGCCATAAACATGATCTTTCCCTTACCTTAACCATACTATCTTTCCCATGTGCAGATACTGTAGACAGCGAGAATTTAAAACATTTTTGCACTGGCTGTACAGAAACGGTGTCATTGAACACAATGCAAGGTTTTGCAGAAATGTCCAACACTGACGTTGTGGTCTGGCGATAAAGTTGCACCACTGCTGTGCCTTTTAAACCTTTTAAACCAGGTCCGTTTAGGCTTTTTCATAACTAAACAAATACCGTATGCTCGTGACTCTTCATGTTCGGTCTTTTTGAAATGACAAATTAGTAACAACATAGCACAGTCAACTCCAAACCACTTTCCAAAGGATGCTGAGTGCATATTGAGTGAAGCTAATGTATGTTCATGATTGTCATGCTCAATGCCTTCCTGGCAGCAACACAGCCCATCTTTCCTCTTCACTTCACCAACTCATCTTGTTTTCTCCACAATACATCCTCTTTTCCCTCTCATTTCATCTATGCTTGACTTCCATGAGCAAAACACCAATTTCAGAAATTCACTTGATTTTATCAACACAACTTTTCACTATGTACAGCATTTCCACTGTTTGTTACCCTTAACAACATGCTAAATTAACTTTTTCATAAACAATCCTACAACATAAACATTCAAAAACAATGTCTGTACTTCCTCAACAAGCTTATTTCTACTCATAAAGACTATTTTGCCAGGTTACATCACTTCAGCTGATGTGTCAAAAACCATTAAAGAAGGTGTTTAGATCCTGGTTCCTCACTTGTAACGTATAGTTGTCATTGCGGGCCTATTAATGCAATGAGTCCATGACCGGCACAGGATATATAATCAAGGAAACTCAAAAAGGGCACACTGACCATGACTGGCAATTAACTGCAAGAGCAGCCATCAGGAGTAAGCCATAGTGGGGTCAGAAAGCCAAAGGATATAGTGATCTTAAAAGAAAACAGGCAGATCTGGAGGGGCTGATTGGCTCAAGTGTGTACAGTATCTGCGTCGCTGCAGGAGTGCATGTTTTGCATGCATATTTCTCCATGTTTGTCTGCGTGCATCTGCATGTGTGTGGCTGAATGTCTGTCTGCGCTCCAGCTTGGGAAAAAAAATGTAACCCAAATCAGAACCATATGCACTGTATTCACAACATGCTATAAAGTCCCGCGTTCTAACCATTCGCAGGTCTCCAAAGTCATATATTACCCAATTTTGTGTCTTGTCTTTGCACAGTGGCTTACAGAAAGCGGAGAAACACAGCCACAGCTACCGACAACACGTTAATCAACTGGGACAGCACCACAATGCCACCATGAAGAGAGGAGGCTCTAAAATGGCTGCCTTCAGAAAGGGAGATTATGGCTCTGAGCCGTTCTCTCTTTATGCTGAAAAATGACATTCACTCTGTGAGCTAAAAAACGACATTTGTAGTGGAGGGATTTCAACTGAGAGTTTCCAAGTCAGACTTTTACTCCCAGGATGCCTTGAGAGTTTCTGTCAACAAGTAGATAGTAAAATTGTCTTGTGAATGTGGAGAGAAGCCATGCACGTCTATGTGAAAGCTCTCTCCCCCCCCTGCCCACCACACACATATACACACACAGACACTCAGCCATGGCAGTGTTGATGTGATGTCGCACTCGGGCTAGTGTATACACACTGTCCATCCTAGTAACCAGTGAGCCTCTGAGAATAGCAACAGATAGCATTAGCAGAGAACAAAACAAATCACAGCCCAGCCAGGGAAGTCAAACAGAGAGAGAAGGAGGGAGAGAGGAGGGATAAAAGTAGACGGGGAAGGACTGAGAACGAGGGACAGTGAAGCGTAGCAGAGGAGAGCAGAACAAATCTCTCCCTCAGGCCTTTCCCACTGTTTGGGACTCGGTGGCGCATTCCCTCCATCTGTCTACCGTGATGCCTATCATCCTTTCCTTCATTCCTCCATACGGCCTCTTCTTGCCTGTTTGGATCTAAAGAGCAACAGAACTGATTTAGCACTTGACAGTGAAGCGAGCTGGACTTGTGGGGCTTGGCCTGCAGATGTAGCTGCATTAGGGACAGAGTCGGGGACTGGAACAGAGACCAAATCTGTTGTTCCAGCTGAGCATTTCATGCTAATAATGAGGTAGAAAATTAGAAAGGCTGGACAGAAATGGCAAAGTTTACAATACTTTCCCCAGCATCACAATACAGCTCACTCACTAGGGTACCTAGCCTATTACACGCAGTCGTGGTCAAAACAAACCAACCAGGGGAAGTTGGTAAAGTACTGACCCAATGAGAGAAAAATGTCTTTTTTTTTCATAGAGCCCCACCCTTCTTTAACATTAAAATTGGCCAGATGAGCCAGAATAACTGGAAACACCTGCTGATTCTGCTTGTTTCAACACGACACCAAAGCTATGCGAAACCAAACATTTCATATCATATCATCGTTTGTATGACTGGTCCATTACAACAAATGCAAATATTCGAGATGTCTTGTGTCATTTTTATACGTTTTTCCAAAATTCAGCCTGGAATTTTTGCTGTCTTGGAAACTTTGCGATTTTAGACAGAATTTAAAGCTGCACTAATCAATTTTGTTATACTAACAATGGATCAAATGACTGTGTAATGTGTGAGAAGTCGCTCGTAGTGATGACCCCACAGAGAATTATCACCCACTACAGTTCCCCTCAGCTCCATGGAGCTTTTTTTTAGCCTCTTTTAGCTCATTGTTTTGGTTTTCCAGCCCATGCACTTTGCTCACATTTTCATGGTTTTCAGCAGCAGCAGGAAAAAAAAGCTCTGATGAACCCACTCTGCGACTGACAAAGTTAGCAGCTAGCTGGTGAACATGCACATGTTCAGAAACATGACTCAATGATAAAGTTTGTCCACACAACATGAATTTGTGAAGACGGACCCGTCTGTGAATGAGTTTAAAAACAGGTGAAAAATAATAGAAATCAGTGGGATGGAAACACATTTTATACTGTAAATTGATTTTTCGTGCCAGAGGCTTTAGTCGAGTATGTGGGGTAAGGCGTGATGTGGAGTGTGTATACATGCCTACATAAATACGTGATCCTCAACAAGTGAAAATGTGAGGAGCAAAGCAAAACAAGAGCCTTAGAAACATGAAAACGCCAAGCACAAAGAACGATAAATCTTCTTAAGCACGGTCATCTGACAGAGTTTAGGCAGGTCCTGTGAATAATATCCCTCGCAGGATCGAAAACTAAACAAGGCAGACGTGTGGCGACAAAAACAGAACAGGAGAATTTGCTTTTTGTACTCCGAAACAACCCAGGATCGCCGCCAGCGACACATGAATCTGACTCGTTATAATCAAAAGCACATATAGCGTGGAGATAAAAATACCACTTTAAAACTGGCTCTGATAATGATTTCAATTAATTTGACTCTTTCTTATTACCATTATTTTTCTTCCCCGAGCAGCCTGTAGGAATTAAAGCGTTTATATAAAGATGTTTAAAACCAGTGACACGGTGAGGATAAATCCTGGTGAGCTGTAAGCATTGTCAGAGGACGAGAGGGAGGAGGAGAGGGCGAGTGAGTGATGATCTTTATCTAGATCACTGTGGGTGCGCGGTGTGTGTGTGTGTGTGTGTGTGTGTGTGTGTGTGTGTGTGTGTGTGTGTGAGATGAGTCATCCTCAACCTTAAACACCCCCTATAATCACAACATCAACACAGCACAAGACGCTCGGTGCTGGCACAAACATTCCCACACTGATCTGAGGATGGGGACGTGAGTGCATGTACATACGTCTATGCGAGTGTGTGTGTGTGTGTGTGTGTGTGTGTGTGTGTGTGTGTGTGTGTGTCGCACATAGTTTGGGTGATGATAGCTCTGTTATTGTTACAGTTTGGGTTTGCTTCAGGGATTATCTAATGCAGTTTTCACCCAGCAGAGTCTCCTCTCCATCACTCAAGACATTGGGAAGCAACCAAAATAATTCCTCGTGTTCTGGTGTGTTTTCTGTGAAATTTCTAGAGGTATTTGATGCGTTCAGGAAAGTAATGTTGAATAAAAATGTAGTTAAAGGTGGTCATCACTTGGCAAAAACTGTCGAACTGTTGAAACAAAACTTGACTTCCAGCTAAACTTCCATTTGTGTTGCTTTCCTTTAACCCTTCAACCCCTTCTTCTCAGAGTCATAACTCAAACAGGAACACACACACTTCATACATGTTACCGCTGCAATCTGTGCATCTCACTCCTTCCAGTAATTTATCAGCTTCAAAGTAAGACTTATTTTTCAGCATCAAAAGTAATCCAGGTAATCGATCATGCATGGTTGCAGTGCAAACAGGACGTGTAGTAGCATGATTTTCTATGGCACAATGTTAAACATGGAGGGAAGGGGCTCAGGTGTAGCTAGCTCACTTCGTGGTGGCAACTTCACACTTGCTGTTTGCATCATCCAAAGCATGATGGGAGCTGTGGAGCCAAAAATAAATAAATAAATAAATAAAGCCATGAGTGACAAAAATCCATGGAAATTCTCCTTATTTCCTTTGACTCTTTCAATATCAATCTCTCTATCAAAATCTTTTTGTAGGGCTGCAACAAACAATTCTTGAAGTTATTGATTCATTTGATTGATTCATTATTTTCTTGAATCATCATTCAGTCTAAAATATAGTATAAAACCTCTCTGGTGGCTTCAAATTGCTTGTTTTATCAGACATTTAGTTTTATATCATACATGACGATGGAAACAGAGAAAGTTTTGCATTTTGCTTAAGAAATGATTGAAATGATTAATTAATCATCAAAATAGTTGATTAGTTTTCTGTCGATCAACTGATGGATTAATTGAGTGTCAGCTCAGAACGTCCATTAATGTGGTTCTTATGTCCCTGGAGCACTGACACTCTCCTCTAGTCATTATATAGAGATATTTGCTGCGTTGAAAACCTTACAGGAAAAAAAATTTTTTTTAATGATATCAACTTTTTTTTTCTTTCTAAAAAGTGTGTTTACAAATTTGTGATTGCATTTCTGAGCAGCAGAAAGACGTGTAGAGACTGTTTCATAAGCCTGTACATAAAAATGGCTGATAGCTTGACAAACAGCCTGTGGTTCAAATGGTTAAAAGGCTGCCATCATCCAAGCTAAATCAGCTTAAATTGCATACTATGACATATACATTGCTTTATATACAGTATAGTATATGCATGTAAGTGTATCTCATAAAAATGCTACTCAGTCTGAATCGAGGGGTAAACTGATTTTAAGTGTGTTTAAACTGGACTATATTCTTCTTTCTCTGATGCCCGGCTGACAAATGAGAGTGCTGCCCCTCTGGGATATAGTTCATCAGGTGTGTGTGTGTCTCTGTGTATACATGCATGTGTGTGTGTGTGCATGCCTGGCCCAAGCCTCCTCATCTGTGTGTCTGTCTGCTGTTGTGGAGAGGGTGTGTGTTTGTTGTGGAGATGTGGCAGTGCCGTGAGTGGACAGTGAAGAGAGCCATTAGAGACGGCCGCTGATTAGGACTGAACTTCTACTCTACTTCACTTATCACACACACACACACACACACACACACTCGTGCACAGAGACAGACAGACACACTCCTGCTCAGATAGCAGGTGGTTTAGTTTATTAGCCTCTCTTAGCCTCTTGGCCAGTCATACACACATGTCTAGGCACATGTACAACTGTATAAGTGGGTTTTTTGTGTGCATTTTTACATGTATGCATGCAAGTGTGTGCACAAAAGTGTGTGTGTGTCTATGTACACAAGTACTTGTACTTAAGTGCATATGTGCATATATGTGAGTGTGTGTTTGTGTTATCAGGGCTGCCACAGGTCCTCTCAGGCCTGGACAGTGTGGTGTGTCTGACGGACTGAAGTTGAGGCTGTAGTGATTAGGAGGAGATAAACAGCAGCAGCCGGGAGACACACAACAGCACTGTAATGAGACACAACAACAGCACACACACCTGCATCATGTCTGACTGCTTTAACCTTCATTCAGCCAGGGAAGGTTAACACAGCACCTCATTTTCTCCCTGAAACACCTAATTTAACATCCACACTGTGATATAGAGTCACATCTGGGAGCTGTGAGAAACTTTATGTCAAAAAATCTGCACTATCCCTTTAACCGTATCCTCTCCCAGTCTGTCTCAAACCATGTAACATAGATCTCAACACACACACGCTAACAGAAGTAACTAATTTTTATGTGGCTTTAAGGCCAAAGGTTTGTAAGTGGAGTTTAGATTAAGACATCAACAGAAAATAAACCCAGAAATGCTTTAAAATGATATACAGCCCACTTCTGTAGCAACAATCATTTGTTTGGACAGGAGATAAACGCAGACATTTTTATTTTCACTTGCACCTCTTATGCAATATGGGATCGTAGGACAGACTAGGCATTTTAAGCTCTACAATCACAGTGAAAGAAAGAAAACTTTCCATTAAGTGACACTTCCACTGGAGCAAAATATCTCTTTTCTATATGCAGAGCCTCCCTGGTTATGAATCAAGCTGTCCTCTAATATGTCGTCCCTCTCGGTGGTCCTGACAGAGCTGATCACAGAAAGCGTTCACCTCTCATACATCAAGTCATATCAGATCACAGATTTCAGTGTCAGCAACAAATCGCTGTCACAGCTGCTGCGGCCCTTCTCTACATGTTCAGCTGGCTTCAGTTTCAAATTGTACCGCGTCATTTGATGTGCTCGAGCAGAACTGGATACTGTTTTGGCACCCCAGCACAGTGACTTTATTTAAAAGCTGTCTGTTTTTCTTTCGCGTGGGCCGGGGCTGTTCCCGTCGGGCCGCAACTCATTGGTCTCTTCTCAGAGGTCTCTTGGGGGGGGCAGAAATAATGACCCACAACCTCAGACGCAGATGATAGAGGTTGTGGGACGGCTCTCTGACGTCAGAAAAATCTAGATAAACCGGCCCTGTTTACTCAGCTGACTGGCTGAAGACAGAAGACGGCAAATGGAAGTGAAGCGGGAGAAAAAAATGAGGAGAGAAACGGATCGACTCGGACAGGGGTGCAGAAATGTAAATTCGATGACAAACAGCAGAGCGGCAGATCCAAATAGCCAGACAGAGGACGGAAAAAAGAGGTGGGAGGATCAGAAGATGAAAGAGAAAGTGGCGATGAATCAATTGACCCTCTTAGGGACGTGAATGCCACTGAACTTCCACTTTGATCATGAGAGATGGCGCAAATCGCTGCAATATGGGCTATGAAAATGCAAGAGAAAGTTGCAAAGAAAGAGAGACAGAGAGAGAGAAAGAGAGAAGGTAGAGAGAGGTCACATACCAGCCTAAGGCCCAAGAGGGAGGGAGTATGGGAGAGGAGAAGGGGTTAAGGCAGAGAGGGAGGGAGTACTGAGCAAATCAAAAAAGGACAGAGAATGAAAAGGGCAAGCAGAGGAAAAAGAAGCAGTGGTGGAAATAGTACCATAATGTCCTACCAAAGCAGAAATGCTGTTTATTTTACCTATATTTCACCAAAGTAGAAGAAAAATGAGGTATTTTAAGTAAAAAAGAGCCTCTACAATGATCTTAGAGCAAAACATGCTGAGTTAATTAATAGAGAAAGAACATGGTTGGAAATGATTTTAACGACTTCAAAAAGCTAAAAGGACAGAGTTCAAAACGAAATTATTTTAAGTGGAAAAATTGGAAATTACAAAATGCACAAAGTAAAGCCAGATTTTTGTTCTTGGCCGACTAACCGTTCACTGGTAATAGCTCCAAAACTTTTGTTGCCAAAATTGTGATGCTTGTGGAAAGCCATCAACACTTGTATCAATTACCCAGTGTGATCTGAGTGAAGTATATTATGTCAATAAAAGCCTAATGAAGTTAGTGACTCAGTGCGCACAAATGCTACTCGAGCTACAGGAACAAAAGTGAGTGAAATTAGTTACTTCTACCCATGAAGAGACACTCCGGTGTGCTGGGAAGAAGTGGAAGCGGATCAGACCTTTGAACAAAGGGAAATAAGTTATTATAGTCTAATTACGTTGTAGTTGTGGGAAATAGCAATTCTTTAAAGGCAGCAAGTTAAAGTGAGACTGTCCTCACGAGAAAAACGCTCTCATTGTTACTGGCCTGGAGTCTGCCATTCCCACGTGGCATTCATATTGCCTCCACATACAAGGGATTCACAGGAAACAATGCATGCATGTACTCCAACTGTTTGTTATTGCATCTCACTGATCGCTCTCTGAAGCCATATCCTAGCAGTATTAAGTTACTGCCAAGGCAAGCTGAACATTACCTACTGCTGCTGCTTCACATTAAATGCATTTAAATGGCGAACCACAGGGTGACTTTTATTTTGAAGCAGTCGCAGAAGATTCAGTGCATTTGTCATGGAGGGGAATAACATTGCTTTGAAGGCACATGTTTTGTGCGGTGAACTAAACTGAGACTGTTGACATGAGAAAAACAACAGTATTGGTTGTTTATTAAAATGTGTAAAATGACCTAAGGTTACATTTACCTGACAAGGACCTTTGTGGACATGCGAATTAAGACGTTTGTGTCTCAGAAGCAAAGGCGGAAGTAGTGTGAAGTCATTGTAGCACCGAAAAACTTCTTAGGGAGGATGGTTGGGTCAGTAAAGCATGGCATGGGAGACTGCTGTTGCATCCCATTTACTACCGACAGTCAGTGTTGGTCTCTTTTAACCATAAGATAATTTCCTAGCCTTAAAGCTGCACTAATCAATATTCTCATATTAACAACTGATCATATAACTATGTGTAGTAAGAAAAAGGTTGCTCATATTGACAAACTAACAGAGAATTATCACCCAACTCTGCAGTTCCCCTCAGCACTTCACAGCGTTTTGGCACCTTTCAGCTCATTGTTTTGGTTTACTGGCCTGTACCTTTAATGTTTCCGGTCTCACCACTCTCATCCTCATTTCCAGCTGCAGCAGCCAGCTGTTTTCAGCAAAAAAAAAGCTCTGTTAAACCCACTGTACACTACCTGCCTGGCACCAAACAGCAGCCGACAAAGTTAGCGACTAGCTGGTGAACACAGTGGAGCATTTAGCAGCTAAAGAGCCACATTTTTCTGTCAGGGAGTAGTGGGAACCAAAACAAAGCTAGAAGGAGAGTGAATATTGGACTTACATTCAACAGGCTGACACAAACACGGCCCCAAATAAATGCTAATGTTGCTCCATGTCTGCTGAATTTGTAAATGAGCAGCTGTTGACTAACATGTACGCCATAAAACTCAACTCGTCAAATAGTTAATTCCCTAAAAGTCTTGTGCCTAAGGAATACTTAACCATAGCAGTGAGAGATCAGAAAACAGTTGAACAGTATGAATCATTTTTGTGGCGGTCATTTGTCATTTGTATTTTTTGGAAGCTACTGACAAACAATGTTGTCCTGCTGATAGCAGCGCCAGATCAAAAAACGATCAAACAGTATGGGTCATTTTGTAAAACAATGGCAAACAACCTATTTTTTCAATTGTTTTGGAGGACTTGTTGGCTGAGTTTGATCTTTCAGCAGTAGCAGATTCCGTGATCAAAAGCTAATAGTCTGTTCTTTTGGATCAATTCATCTTCTGATCTTAGAATCCCCACAACAGTTTAAATGATGTAAATGGATCAATGGCAACAAAGACAAAGAATGGACAGATATTCCCTCGAAAGCCTTGGAAGTGTGTTCAGTGTGCTCAGTCATCTGCTTTTTGCTTTCTTTGCATAATCCTCGCAGGCTGCCATCTGTAGCTTTAACATGGTTCTCACGCCATGCAGGGACCTTTCAGGGGTTTTCCCCTGTCTCCCCAACACAGGGCACTGCCTCCCTCCATCACTGTATCCCTTCATGCAGTGAGAGTATCTCTGGAGGTCTGCTTAGCTTTAATTCATTCAGACCTGTGGTCCCGACGGTCGACTGGGAGGTAAAACAAGCCGCTATGAAGCTAGCCATCACTCATATGCCTCCTCCTCTCCACTTCCTCTTCTCATTTCGTCTGCTCTGTCATTCTCTTTTGTTTCTCCCCTGGCCAAATGTATCTATTCCTGTCCTCTTCTGTGCTTCTTTCACCATCCTCTCCTCTCCTAATGCCCCAGTCCTTCAGACCCTATCTCTATCTATACCAGCACATCAAAACAAACTATAACTCAAGATGGACCACCGCCTCCCACCAGTTCCCAAAAGACACAGCCAACGGAGAAGAGAAAAGAGGAGAGGGATGAGGACGGGGAAGGAGTGGGAGGTTTGGGAGGGAACAAATCGCCAGATAACACTGACATAATGAGGGAAAATGAGAGAGATAGCAGGAGAGCAAATACAGGAGGTGGACAGGGAGGGGAAGCAATGACGAGTGAAAACAGGTGAGGTGAGAGGAATGGGATGTGCTGCAGAGCTGTGTAAAAATGGGAAAATGAAGCGCATCAAATAGATGTGGAGCTAGAGAAAGGAGGAGAGGAAGAGTTCGGAGGTGGGAGTAAGAAAGAGAAAGAAAAGTGAGTGACTCAGGAGGGACTTCATTAGCGGACTGGAGCTGGGGAGGAATTCCTGCAAAGCCAAGGAACCACAGAGAGAAAAGAAAGGGAAGGGAAAAGAGGGGAGAGAGAGAGGGTGAATGAAAGAAAAGGCTCGAGCGCGGTCAGGGGAAATACAGAAAGTGAGATGAAAGAGTAAACTGAGGAAGGTTTGGAGGGAGGGGAGGATGAGAATATTGGCAGACAGTAATTTAAGGCTGGTCATAGGGGAGTAAGAGAAAGGGAGGGGGATGCTGCAAAAATAAGCATGCACACACACACACACATTCACAGAGAAGGCTATGCTTTGCTCTCATAATAAGAATGGAGTGATCCAAGGCAGAGCTGCCCTCAGACAAAGCACAGCCTCTCCCCACCAGTCGACCAGGAAGTGTATCCAGGCACAGGATACAACAACAGCCAAGACTCTGCAACACCGGCTCTCTACATCCCCCACCGCACGCATCTGATAACACAGTTGAAACTCACAGTCGAGATGGAATCATTCTGCTACTCTCCATAGCCGGCAGATGCCATTCAGCAGCGACATCTTATTAAAACGTGCACATTTGAAGTTTTAAAGAGGAAAATAATCGTCTGCAGAGCTGGATATTGCACGGGCCGTGATGCGGATAAAGACATAAGGAGGGGGGGGTTTGCTATCTTTTATCAGGAGTAATCCACACATTTTCTTTTCTGTTATGTTGGGCTACTGCCTACACTGAGTACAAAGCAACAGTGTTAAACAATAACTCCAGTGATGTAGTTAGTATTCAATGAGAAAGGGACTTGTGAGAGAGTAAAACAAGAATGATCAAATTTGACACAGCAAAGGCGGAGATATCCTGACTTTTAGACTCCATTTACACCTGGCATTCAGGCTATGTTGTCTGGATAATCACATCTGATCACAGGCCTTTGCATTAAAATATGTTGAACGTTCTTGCTATGTCGATTCTGCACGTACTGTGATTTCAGTGTGCAAATTAGGTAGTGGGAGCTGGCAGACTTTTTAACCAACATGGCACATATCCCAGGTCAAGGGAAGCCATGCTGCTGTATGGGCTCTACTTATTTTCCAGATCTTCGCATACTGACATGAGATGGTGAACATGGTAAACATTTTACCTGCTAAAAATGAGCATGTTAGTATGTTTTAGCTAAAAGCACCACTGTGCCCAAGTACAGTCTCGCGGAGACGCTAGCGTGGCCGTAGATGCTTATATCGTGTCCTCACAGGTCACCTGTGTTTTGGCAGCGCTCAGAGCATAATACACAATCACTGTAGTTAGGCATGTCAAAAAAAAAATAGACTTGAAGCGTAAAAATTAGCTTCTTTGTAGACAGCTGGATTGTTTAACGGAAGACTATCTGTGTAGACACGCTGTTAGCCTTGTTATTAGACCCTCACTGCCTGGTAAACGTCCATGTCTGTCAAACTCCACATCCCCAGTTTGTAACGCAAAAACTTTATGTCAAAACCAAACCCCTGCTAAGTGATTTTTCGCAAACTTGAAAAGCTGTTTTCACAGGCTGATTAGTGCCTCACCGTGACTAGTAAACTGAGTTTGACATGTAAGAGTGCACCTTTAATGCAGTACCTAAAATCCAGAAAACCAATTTCACTTAAATATATAAACTAAATTACACCACAGGGTGAGCAGATAGACTTTATGTGTCAAAACAATAATATGCACAAACAAAACCTGCAAAAATGACATGGATTTCAGTACAGTTTAACGCAGTATTATGCAACAACCTGCAGAAAACCTATAAAAGCCTTCGATTCCCAACCTCAGCATGTCATCATCCTGCAGGGATATGACTTTAATAGCTGTTTCTATCAGATTATGAAGCTGCAGCCAACACCACGATGGGGTCTCATGCTAGTGCAGAGACGAGGAATGTTAAAACGAATCAGCCCAGGCCATGAATGAAGCTGAAATGCGGCTGATTAGATCCCCTCTGCTTTGCTCTGCCCTCCAGCCAAGGAAACACCAAAATGACTTGTTATACTTGCGCCACAGCCAGAAACCGCTCGATGTCTCTTAGTTTGGACAATGATTTTTCTCTCCCGACTTTCACATATCACAGCAGGGTCTCAGATTAGCTTGAAATGTGTGCGTCACACACACACAAAGTTAAGTATTAACATAGACGTACACACACTCACTTTATCAGAGGAATGTTCTGGGCTTAGAGGTATTTCCTGATATCAGGGTTTGATTCGATCAGATTGTGTGTGGGTTTGTGTAAGTGTACATCTGTAAAGTGGCCCTAAGAGAAGACAGGAGAGGAAAGAGTACACAAAGAAGAGGAGGAAGAAGAAGAAGACGAAGAAGAAGAAGAGGCCTATATAGGGAAAGAGACTGGCAGAGCCCTCGTTTAAAGCAAGCAAGCAGGTTTTACAACCAGCTGAGGAATGTAGACATGAATCGGCTTTTATTGTTTTACACAGAGCAGCGGTGGGCTACCAGCAGCAACTATCTCTATCTCACCACATTTAAAGCTTTCTGCTCTCTTTTACCTTTTATTTCTACTTCCCTCCAAAGCTTTCTCCGTCTCCATTGTCCTTTCATCCACCTCTCTCTACTCTACCTCTCTGTGTTCATGTTCTTCCACAACCCTGCCTCCTACAAAACACATTTATCTACTACTAATTTGCGTTGCCAAATACATTTTGAAGGAAACCTATTTACTGCCTGGATTATGTTCACTGGTAATGTTTATTCCAGTAAAGGAAGTGTGACATTCCTGTACCTCGGAGACAGTCAGTGTGGATGTTCACGTCCGATGTCCCATGTGTTGTTAGTATACCAAAACACTGGGTTAAGGTTAGGGAAAGTATATATGGAAATAATCAACGGTCCCATCTGGTGCTTCAAATCGGTTTAGACTTTTCAAGTATTTAACTACGGCCAATAAATGAAAAGTTGTATTTAGGTGTTTTGGAACTCCATGTGAAGTTTGGTGCAAATAGACCTTTTCCTCAGTGAGTTACAGCCATTTAGTGGATATTATCCTGGGCGTTTTTTCAGTAGACAATGTGAAAATATACATAATACATTTTGGTGAATATCACTTCAGAGTACATGTCAGAGTGTTATATATCAATGGAAAACAGACATCCTAATCTGTCGATATATTTCCATCACAGTTGCACATGATGTGCAAATTTACACTCAAGTGAGGCAGCAAGCTTCTGTTCCTGTATCACGTTATTGAAGGCACTGCAAATCGGCCCTGATTGTGGTAAGTGCCCCATTCAAGTTGTCTCGGAAAGCTGAGAATCTCACAGATCAGACACAATTCAAAGCTCGTCTCTATCATAAACGGTTCCAACGTTATGTAGAACACGTCTATGGTAGCATCGATGCTATGCTCGGCTATAAAGGGTGAGTAAATCTCAAATATGTAGTTGACTGTGACGTCTGTGTGCGTTATTTACTTTTATGTTACATTCTAAAGTGCTTGTGAGTATTCTCATATGTTAGCATAGTCTATAGTATGATATATATGTTTCCCTGCAGAACATGCATGTGTCTGAGTGTGTGTTTGTGTGTAGGTAAGTGTGATGGATGACTGTGTCTCTGCAGTAGCGCTGAACGATGAGCTGGGAGAGTGTGTTAGGGGTCGACCAAGGCCGCCTGCTAGTGATACAATCTCTCTCTCTTTCCCAATACGTATAGTAGCATGTCAGCTATGATAACTCTTTGCTACACAGTGCAGCGTTCCCTCAGGTATACTTAGCGAGGCAAACCCGCCTCACAGACACACTCCGTCATTACGCAAGGTGGGAAGGGTGTAAAGACAAGGCCACATACGACACACACTCCCCTTTATACCCCCTTCCAGGCGGCACACACACACACACACGCAGAGAGGCGAAAGAACTGAATTGACTACATAGTTACTCATCCACATAGAATAGTCCCAGCCAGTTTGACAGCGGGACAGCAGGGTCGTGTCAGATTTTCAGTGGCAGTAAATGATGGCATCCCCTCACACGGGCAATCCATCACACACACACACTCACACACACACACACACACACTGTAAAGCTACATATTATGGAGATTTAAGCTGGACCAATGTCTCAATTCAACAGTTCTTTTCTTATATGTCGAAATAAAATTAAACAACGATAAACAAATGTATGTAGGCCTATGTTCTCCATAATCTTTGTTATAAATTGAGTGAAAATATGTGTTGTGATCATAATACCAGTATTTTCCCGATCATGTACTACACTTAAGTACCATTTTGAAGTACTTATACTTTAGTGTTTCCTCCTCATGCTACTGTGGTTACTAGTTTCTTTGCATATTCAGATTTTACTTTTCAAACATATGACCAGATGAAAAATATGATGTGTTGTTATAAAACAAAATACCCACCTGTATATGAAATAGAATTAGCTCCACCTCAACTAGCAACAAAAATGTTGCTTACATGTTAATACATTCAATAATAATAAACCAATAATATAACACCTGAAATAGGTACTTTTACTTGATACTTGAAATACATGTTGCTGATAATACTGACTTTTACTTGAGTAGAATTTGGAGTGCTGGACTAGCAGAGTATTTTGCTCCTCCAGCCATGTGTCTTTCCAACAGAGTCTGGTATCATTTATAAATTGTTCAATACGAGTGTTGATATGTTACCTGAGCAAAAAGATACAATAAGGAAACACAATTACAGACCAGGCATTCAATGCCAGCCTTCATTACATGGCAGTTTTTAATACTCGTTGCTATGGACACATTTCGGTCGCTACAAATAAAGAAATGAGGTTCCATTCTCAGCCTACTTTCCAAACAAACAATAACCCTGGTTCTCCGAATAATCTGCAGAACACAGTGTTAATCATTTTCATTGGAACTGCTTTCTACCAAAGAAATCTCCATTGTATTGGGGTGGCGGCAGATATCTCAGAGACTGACTTTTTAAGAGCTTGGCATATGAAACTAAAAGTATCTGCATGGCTAAATACAGCTAGACGTGAGTGAGAAAATATGTTTTCTTTGTAATTAAGCTGAACCAACCCTTTAACCAAAGGAGGCCAGTTGCTGGACTTCCTCTTATGTAAGAGTATAATAATTACAGTATACCAGGAAAAGCAGGTTCTCACATTTTACTTCATCGTCAAAAAATGTGACTGAGTTGGCATGTTGCTAATCTTTGGCTTTTCTTAGTTTCGAGCCAGAAACGGGGCTGACTGGGTAAACCAGCAGTCGGGCTGTGTTCCCCTGGAAGGCTGGTTCATTAAAATCACTGTGTAGCCATCTATTTAACACAAATCCTGCTATTTATTTAACACAGAGCTCTTCCCATCCATCTCTACATCTCTTTATCTGTCTCTCATGAACCGTAATTTATGCCAAAACAGATGCTGCTACGTCTGTTGCTGCTGTGATGCTATGTGTGTGTGTGTGTCTGTGTGTATGATTGTGTGTGTGTGTGTGTGTGTGGGAGGTGGAAGTAAGCGGAGCAAATAATAAGCATAATCACTAATACAGAAACAAAAGAAGAAATTCCCTGACACACACACACACACCAACTGCACACAAACTCCTACACACACAGCAATCCTACCAAACATGTACTCAATCATTCCTGCACTCGCATGACAATGATGCATATTTCAAGTCATCACACACACACACACACACATATACACACACACATGCTTCAACCTTATTGACAGTGATGTTGCTGACTCAGGCCTCTCAGGGGGGGTTGAAGGCCTTTAGTGTTGCTGAATGAGCTCTTGTAGGACACACAAACACGAACACACATACACACGTGTACATGCAAACCAGCTAGCATCACCTGGGGTAACAGATGGATACACGCACTCCATACATACCTGCCATAACCGTATGCTTTTTAAACTCCAGTCTGCGTTTGCATATGTGTAAGGGAAGACAAGCATCAGGCTTTGATCAAAAGCTCTATGAGGGCTAGCTGATGCTTCTCCCTGTGTGTGTGTGTGTGTGTGTGTGTGTGTGTGTGTGTGTGTGTGTGTGTGTGTGTGTGTGTTTGTGTGTACACGTGCAGGCGTGGGTGCGTGCATGTGTTCGTCTGATGGGCAAACGCCTTTCATGTTGTTCAGCTGTCTGCATAGCGGAGCAGCAGCCGGGATGAATAAAGTGAGCGGAGAAATATCGTGCATGCAGGAAAAACATGCCTCAGAAACAAAGAGCGATCATCTTCTTTACCTTCAGAGCACATTAACACACAAACACAGTCCAGTTTAGAAAATGATTCAATTAAAAAGTCAATACAAATTCAGCAATTCAACTGTTTTGGCTGTATACAGTGTGATTGTGTGTATGTTTTTATTGATTTAACTGTAGTACTCTCGAGCACTGTAAAACTATCTCGGGTTAGGTCATGCCTCACTGCTCCCACACACATTCACAATAACAAACACACACACACACACACACACACACACACACACACACACACACACACACACACACACACAGGTACTCCCTTGCTTCATCAATCCTTCCGTTTTGTGCGCCCACCTCCGCCTTTTCTTTCTTCTCTGCTTTTGTCTTTGAGCATCAGGCGCTTCTCATCCTCACAGGTCACTCTGACAGCGTTTCTTCTCTTCATTCACTAATCTTTCTGTCTTTAATTTGCATGCTTGAAACCAAAGTCATACTCACACCTACAGTACATCCCATTCATTTGTTTCCAACTCTAATAAATCCATTAAACTGTAGCAAAACCTGCCCTAGAATAGAATAGAGTGGAAGTTGTAAATACTAAATGGCAAAATATACTTTACCTTAAATGATTATAGACCTGTGGTTTGGGGTGATTGTTAAATTTTCCCGATAAAAATAAATCAAAAATCCTTCTTTATGTGAAAAGCCTCTTCTAAATACTCTAGTTTCTAATATTGGCCTGATATCTAAAACCTGTTTGGGTGCGACCGCACTCAGCTCAGTGTAGTGGTGTCAGTGTCTTCTTACACCCTAATCATGATGACTTCACGTCTCTCTTCCAGTCAAGGTTTCTTCTTAAGTGCTAGTTGAATGTCTTTAGTAGCCTCTTCACACATCAGTGTCCATCTCTTACAGATTATACTGCTTCAGCGTGTAACCGTGTGTCATTGTTAACTTCCTTTTTGACAACTTTGACTACTGAACCCCTTTTCACGAACAGCGATTGTTCAGTCATAGCTTAGAAAGAAATAACAATAGTTTTTCCTTTTCATACTTACACTACTGTTATACTAACTAGCTCTACACTGCAGTGCAAGAACAATGCTGTTTCTTTATTTCCATATCTTCTACATGGATCATCAACTGGTGAGGATGCTGACTTTTTGCCTGGGCTGAATGTAGCTTTAGCCGCAGTCTTCTAGCACTATATCATGTATGTAGCCATCAAGAGTCACACCTAAGAGCGCTTTTGATTTAAAACCAGTCAGCTGGGAACATTAACAAGTCAGCCAGAGACAACTCATAAAGCTAACAATAGTTATCATGGTAAACTGTATTATATGCCATGCAATACAGAAAGCTTGACAGGCATAGCAACAGTAACTAAGGGGGGCGGGGCTGAGTGAATGGTCACTTAAGTCCAGTATCAAACTTGGATTAATCATTGATCATGCATGGTGTTTGTGTGTCAGAGGTGTTTTACTAACCCCAGAAAGTTGAATAATCTATACTCTTCAATATTCTCATCTCTTACACTCTACCTTGTTTATATGCTATTTTATTGCTTACTTTATCTCCTACTTTTGTGATTTGATATGATTTTTTCTGTTGTTTCCTTGCTGTAAAATTAATTGCACTGCTGCCAGCAACCAAATCTCCCCAAAGGGAACAACTAAGTTTCATCCTAATCTTATCTTTTATGACTCAGCTCACTTTGGTTCATTTTAGCTTCTCAGCGCCAAACCTCGTTTCCCACATTTCTCCCTAGACGGGGTTTCCCTCTTTTCCTAAATGCTTTTCACTCTCTCAAATTGCATTCTCCCCTTTCCCCTCGCTGCTCCTCCTCACTCCATCCCTGCCTCCCTGTGCGGCAGCATGCTGCACCCACAAAACCATGACAGATACACAGATAGCTTCACACACTGCGCCGAGCGCAAGAGCACTGTGCACGCGCTCCAGTGAATTTCACACACACATTTATTCCAATGAGCTGACTGCGAAGAGAAAGCCGGCGTTAGGTGGGTGGACGGATGATAAGAGCTAAGGTAGACAGACGGGGAGAGGAGGGGAAACAGGGAGGAAGAGAGGAGGACAGGTGAGCAGATGGAGAAAATGAAGCTAAATGAGGGGAAGATAGTGGAGCAGAGAAATGGAGAAAAAATGAGAGAAGAGAAAAGGGAGAAGGAGAGGAAAGCGTGGAGGTGATAGGAGTGTTTAGGCCCCATCAGAGAAGGGAAGAACAGATACCTGCCCTTCCTATACCTAAGGCTCCCTCAGGCTCTTTCAGAGAAAGAGACAGCCAATAAACACGGCAGCTAAACACCTCACCCCTTTGAGGCAAAACAATGGCTGCATCCTCTGCATAGAACAGCAGCCAGTCAGAAACAAAAGACAAAAGAAAAAGCAGTTAGAAGGGGAAGAAAAAAAAAATATTGGAAGAAGCTCCCAGTATATGAAAAAACTCACATCACTATAGCAACCTTGGCCGAAGGGGGAAGGTAGCATACCGGATAGATGGAAAAAAGCTACTGAGAAAGAGGAGAGGGAAAAGAAAGAGAGGAAAATAAAAGTGCCTGGAAAGAAGGGACTGATAGAGGATCAAAAGTTGTAAAGATTGGTGTGTGGAGGAAAAGTAAGGCTTGTCAGCAAAGGTCAGAAAGGCTGAAGGGGTCGGGGTTGAAGCTGAATGGTCACAGAACTGACAAAATGCAAATGTAAAATGTTTTTTTTAATCTTCAGCACTCTTAGTAAAGTACATGTACTAATTGGCTGGAGGGGGGTGTTAGAGTAAAGGTCTTTGGTAACCTATATCAGAAGGGTTTCTCATGTCGTGAGCCTGAAAGGTTTACTACTGCATATGTGAAAAAGTTGTATAAAGCCTTTTGTGGCTCCAGATGAGGCAGCATCAAATCTGATAAATTGCCTCAAGTGACTTCACTTGAGTCAGTGTCGGTTGTGGCTGAGGACTACAAGTTTGAAATAGAAAAAAATCTGCGGATGTGGAGTTGGAAAGAAATTAGCTGACCAGACCTCTGTAGCCCGCTCCTCATCTCTGCTTAAAGCTAGATGATCAAGGCTACATTAGCCACTGCTAGCATAACACACCCGAATCTTCGACTGAACCATCAGCAGTCGAATTGCTTTGTGGGTAATGTAGGCGGCAGGTTTTGGCAAAAAAGAATAAAGTATGGAGTAAAAAAACACGATATCTCTGGTTCTGCCACATCAAACGTCTGTTCTGTCCATAAACCTAATCAGTGTTTTCATCAATGTTTACCACTGTTGCCATTGTAGTTTAGCAGGCTAAAATTAGCTAATTAGCACAAAGTACGGCTGAGATTGATGGGAATGTCATTAATTTTGAAGGCTATTGTAGTTTTGGACAAATGGAAATTTTGAGCTGATGATGGCGCTAGATGAAAAGTAAGGGGATCACTACAGATCACAAAGACCGCAAATGATTTCGCATTAGTCATTAGGATTCATCCTCTGGGGACCATGGATGTCTGCCTGAAAGTCCATCCAATAGTTAGAAGTAAGCGGTTGCTACCATGCTTCACAATGCACCACCAACTTTAAAATCTTGTCACCCGTCCTCAGAAAACCAAAGACCTCCCTCCATCTCTCTTCATCTTCCCATCACCCTTTCCTATCTTCCAGCACTCCTTCGCCTTGCAATCTCTCACCTCTGCCCTCTCTCTTTCTTACCACTCTTTCATCTTTGCTTCATTCTGTTTCTTCCCTGGGGGGTCATATCTTCCTCCTTTTCATCTCCATTTCCTTGGGGTAGAGATGTATTGAATAATTTAGATCGAGGCCTGATTTATAAGAGTGCTTGTAGTGTCCAGACATCTCACTCTAGCTCATCAGTCTGGCGGCTCATTATTGCTAAAGAACGGCACAGCGGCCTAATCTCCAATGACACGCCGCTGTTCCCGAACTGGTGTACAACATCAGCACAGTGTGTTCCAAACGGGTTTGTGCAAGCAGGCTCGGCAGCGAATGACAGGTCATGATCCGTCCCTTCATATGTTATCGCAGTCGAGCAGCCAGGCACAGTCCATCTCAGAAAGAAATATATCACTATTGTCATGTGAAAAAAATATCCTAACTCCCAGTTTGGTGATTTAAGTGTTGATTGAGATATTTCATGGTCTTGTGTAGGTTGAGAAAATTCTACCATCCAAGCTATGAAGCAAGGGAGGAGGGAGCATTACCCATTTTGTCTCCCCAACAGCACATTTTCCCAGCTGCACTGTAGATCAGGATATGCACTGTTACAATCACAGGCCTTCTTCTTCTAAACACCATAGACATGTATTACAGACTGCCATTTGATAGATTTTTGCCTCAGGGAACCCTCATATGGGAAAATTTGTGTTGCTGAATTGTAACTCTGCACTGTACGTGGGGAGATAATAGTGGTGGGAGGGAAACTTATGATTACAATAGCCATTCTTATACACTCATTAAATGGGATAATTTGGAGTTAATTGAAGTATAGTGAAACTGAACAATTACTCATTATACTGGGGCTTCCCTTCAAAGACCCTTGAGAATCCCAGGGATCTGAGAGCCACTAACAAAAACACTGCCAATCCTAATAACACAGTAGGTTGAATAAAATATATATGCATCTATATACGCACTGAAATAACAGGTGTAGCCTGCTTACTTTTGCAGACCTCACTTTTAACAAGCTACTTGCTCCAAATACTGGAGGTCCCAATTCAGAACTATTAAATTGATGAGCTTAAAGGAATATTCTACATTTTGGAAAGTACGCTAATTTGCTTTCATGCCGAGAGTTAGACGAGAAGATAGATACCAGTCTCATTTCTGTATGCTAAATATGAAGCAGGAGACAGTTAGCCTAGCTTAGCATAAAGACATGGAAGCAGCCTATCACACGCCTACAATTTCTTGGATGGGCACAGTGACTTCCTGACTTCTTGTCACCACCATGAGGCAACCAGCGGAGACTCCAGCAAGTCACTGCACCCGTCCATGAAATAGTCCAGCACATGAAAAAAACAAACAAAAAATTTCATTTCTATGACTGTATGGATTGAACAAACAAGATATAACGTAGAAAGCTGAAGCCAGCAGGCATTTAGAAAGACTACAGCTAGCCTGCCTCTGTTCAAAGTTAACAAAGCACCTCTAAAATTGATTAATTAACATATTATTTGTTAAATCTGTACAAAAAACAAACAAACACAAAAAACCTACATTTTCCAGTCTTTATGCTAACCCAACCTAATTAAATAAATCTCTGGCCAAATACAGACACCAGCTTGGAGAGACGACAGTAACTAGCGTCAGCTGATATAATCTGTTCCCGGCTACACTGCCATTTAAACTAGCAAAAATGACAGTATGTGCTAGCTAAGAGTGAGAAGCCTGCTACTTGAATGTATTTTACACTGGTATTTGCTAGTAAACAAGAGCAAGGGGAGATAAATGATTTGACAAGAAATGGATTAGCTTCACAAAACTGGATATTTTACCAACCTGGAACCAGCTATCAAAACGCCAAACATACGGCTGAGTAGTCACCTGACCTTTGAACTGTTATATCATTCCCCAGCTCGTGAACCCTGCAGTTGCTCTGTGTGGTATGGTGTGTGTGTGTAGCGGGTCAGATAAGCTGGTCATCGTGCTATGGTCAAAGTATCATGTTCAGTCCAGAGAGAACTGACAGCCTGGATCGGGTGTCAGGTGTCAAAGATGATACTTCCGGGGATAACAGACCCCCTTTATTCTCAGGAGATGTCATGTAACACGTCCAATTAGACCTGCTTTATGGGGGTTGGGGTCCTCAATAATGAAAGCACTTACACAGATGCTGACCATCTGTAGATAGGTCAGTGTTATCATTAGCTTTGCTAATACAGACAAGCTGTGAACTTGATCCCAGCAAGCCCACAGCATGAGGGTACAGTAGAGGCCAAGCTGAAAGCTGGGAGATAAACTCTGCAACTTCCCTAATAGAGAAATGACCAATGAGCTGCTCCAGTGAACCAAACCAGCCTGTCAGAAATGACCTCCAGGCCTTTGAAGGAACAAGACTAATATTACATTCATATAAACGGTCCTCTGCCTCCTGTTCATCTCCGCTCTTTTTTCCCCTCAGCACAGCCCATCTTTTTTCTCTTTCTCACTTAAATAGTTTTTCTCAAGTGTCAACATTTTCCAAAGACATTATTTTTTCTCCAGCCGGACTTAAAAAAAAAAAAAAAAAAAGAAAAAGGAAAAACCAGGCTGAGCAGATGATGTTTCTTGCATGGCTGACTTTGTCAATCTTTCTCAATGTCCTTCAGAAATTTCAATCAATGCAATTTGACTCCAACAACTGATGAGCAAGGGGAGAGGAGGAGGATAAAGTAATGAGAGTGTGATCAATGAAAATACCCCGAGAGACTGGTGGAAACACAAGCCATATATCTGAGGGACAGATGTGCACTATAGAAGGAAACAGCAGTAGTTTGCTTTAAAAGGTTTTCACTATGATAGACGGAGGAAATGGGGCTTTGGGGTAGTTCAGCATGAAAGAGATTTTAAGTCAAATCTTTCATAAATCTTCCAAGTATATGGAACCATGTCAGTCAACTAGTCTACCTTTATTGCCAGCATCTTTGCACAACCTCCCCACCCTTCTCCTGTATTAGCATCAGGTATGCAGACTCAGCATGTTCATTCACTGCATGCATGTTAATTTTTCTGACCTCATGTTCATGTAATAGTTGTGTATCACAGATTCAGCTTTAGGCAAATGTGTGAGTGACACGTTTGTGCAAATGTATTCTGGAGCATCACAGGAAGCAAAGCTACTCTGTCAAATTAAAATATTTAACACTGCTACGACAAATTATTGTCAAGTGTCCTGGATAAAGTAGTCAGACAGAAACAACATGTTTATCCATACATGTTCATTTAACAAAGCCAAACAGAAGAGCCGTGACTGAATGAGCTTATCAAGCAGAAATGTTTGACAGCAAGTAAATGGGGCTTACAGGAAACGTGGTCTTCATTTTTAGAAAGCCCAGAGCCCTGAGCCTACCACAGGTGTGAGACAGTGAGTAATAGAAGGTGTTTCAATTAATATGAAATATGGTAGGATTGGGCAGTATAACGATATAAACAATGAGATGATAGAAATTTGTCTACTAAGATTTTGCCATACCATTTTAACCGTCTCCTAGACATTACATTTATATAACACTAACTTGTAATAACTGCCATAACTGGTTTTGTTCAGTGAAAAAGGGAGCAAAGTGCTAAGTTCTTGTACCCCACAGCAGTTTGTAGGGGGGTGGTCAGGGAGGATGGTGAGCGTACAAAGCGCAGGACTTTGACACCGGAGACCAGGGTGCCATTTTTTCAATATGAAACCAAGACCACGATATTTCCCTAACATAACCAACTGTTTCGAGTGCCTAAACACAATCATATAAAAAAATCTGAATCATTCTTTAGTTGCTATGAGCGGATATTGTATTGGAAGAGTGGATACAGTAGGACATATGTTGTCAAACAGTACTTTGTAGATACTGTATGTTCAGTAAGAAAACATTTAACTTTACATAAACAATGTAATCAGGGCGGCATTAGCATATTTGTGTTACGAAATGCCAAGGATCATATTGATTTTTGCATCAATATGATGAAGTACCTTAATTTGTTAGGCAACTAATTCTGTCAAGAAATTCCCATTTGTTATTTAATTCTCAATTGAATTTATAGTAAATTTACTATCTCAATATATATTGATAAAGCAATACGAAACCATATGTGCCATAATAGAGGATTTTATCCACATTGCCTACCCCTAATTCATGATACAATCTTAAAATAAGCAATGACTTCCTCCAAAGCACATTGTCAGTGGTTACTCTACCACAAGGCTCACATAACTACAAATTATACAGATCTAACACACTCATATAAGATAACGAGCGGGACAAGCAGGCAATAACTACATTTAGATACATGGTGTTCCATGAAGAGAGAGCAGCACGAGAGCGGCCTTTGTTCAACACACACAAGCACATAAGAAGGATAAAGGCAAACAACCAGAGCTCCCCTGCGAGCCACAGGCACACAGTTTTATTTATGAATTTAATTTGTGTTTTTCTTAAAGAGGCACTTGGCGGCCTGCCTCGACACGGAGGGGAGCTAGGACCCAGAGGAGGACAGCCAGGGAGCACTTTAAATTAGAAGCAGACTTCTTTCTTTCTCTCTCTCTCTCTCTCTCTTTCTCTCCCTCTCTCAGTGTCTATCTCTCTCTTTCTCAAAAGACAAAGAGACAAGAAGGAAGCGAAGGGAGGGGAAAGAAGAGAGAGACAGGGGAGTCTGGAACTGGTTTTGTAGCCACATCTTGTAGGAAATCCTGAACAGAGCATGTTAACGAGGGACACCGAAACCACGAGCGCCGAGGCTCCCCCTCCCTGCACTTTGTGTGTATATATACAGTATGTGTGTATCAGAAAATACAATACACACTCTTGGATAGACTACATGTGTCCACTGAGCCACTGGTGACAAACACACAATGAAAAGACACAGCCATAATACTGTACACACAACCACACATATGGCACGGACTGGCAACTATACAACGCATAAATACAGGTAAACACACTCACACTGGATTACATATTGCACAAACAAACGTACAGTACTAGCTTGTTTCACGTCACTAACAGACACACACACACACACACACACACACACACACACACACACTTCTCCAGGGACCAGACAGGGTTTCCCTCTCAGTCTACATCTGCAAACTGTATGTAGTTACCCAGGGATGATTGCAAAACTCACACACAAACACACACACACACACACACACACACACACACACACACACACACACACACACACACACACACACAAGCAACAGAGCACAAAGACCACCCCATGTGCTTGTATATCAGGCCAAGCTATGCTGTGTTGGCCTATATGAAGACTAATAAAGAACAGATCTTACATAATGGTACACAACAGTATGCACACTTGTTATAAACACACACACACGCACATACACAGGGGGACGAGTGGAAATGAGGGACCAGGGAGGGTGATATAGTGGTGACTAAGAGAAAATATTAATCAAGACAAAGAGCAGATCTCACTCTCGTTCTCATCCCACATGTGGGATGGTCTGCACCATCGGGTGGAGCACATGCATTTTTCTCCCAGAAATGATATTGTCACATTTATGAATGTGTGGGAGCCTCTGAATGCAATATGTGTGATGGAGGGAGAGGGGCAGACTGTTTGCATTTAGGTATCATTTGTATCTGTGTGGGATGCAGGTATTGTAGATTTTTGGCATATTCTATTGAGCTGTTGCTGCTGTGTGGGTGTTTGTGGGAGCTGGTGGGCTTTCAAGATATATAGATATTTTTTTATTACTTTGGCCAACTTTTTTCATTACTTCAGTTACTAATCTAGGATGACTTCATCTGAAGCAATAATGCTAAGCTGTATTCACATAGTACAATGCATGAAATGTAATGTGAATTCTGTTTTACAATATAATATATACTTAACATATGTTGAGATGATTATTTGGTTTAAACCACAAGATATGTAGTAAGGACTTGTTGAAAGATATATTTGTTCAGCTGTGACAAAGCTAGGATAACTGTTTTTCTGGTAAACATGTCTCAAACCTATCTGCATGTTCAGAGATGATGTCACAACAGATATGTTGACTTGTCATTGCAGGGAAAGCACAGGTGTCAAAATTTACATTAAAAATAGGTCAAATCCATAGACTGAAAAGTTACCCACTGGCTACCGTTTTGAAGCCATTTTGGTCATCGCCGTCTTGGTCTTTTGGAGCCACAAGTGACCATATTTTGACGAGAGGGTGGAGCTTGGGATCTGAGACTATGAGGACACTATGCACGCCCACCTATACCAGCAACCTGACTGCACCTGGCTCCAGGCTACGCCGTGCTAACAAAGTTAGCTTGTAAATGCACTTACCGGAAAAAAAAAAAAAAATTAACAGCCGACTCCTTAGAGTGTCTTTGAGCACAACCGAACGCCTCTATCCTGACTGACAAGTTGCTGTAGTGGTGACTTGTCAATCATAAGGTAGCCACACCCTAAAGCATACCCTGCTTTATTGTCCATTTTACTCTAAATGGGACCATAATTTACAAAATGAACATCATGCTTTATTGAAGACTTGAGGAAAATGGTAAAAAAAAATGGAGGTAATAAATCAAGTGAGAAGTAATGGGTCATTTTCTCATAGATTTCTATACAATCCCACTTATTTTTGCAACCAGTGGACTCGCCCCCTGCTGGTCATTAAAAAGGCTGGTGTTATGTTTAAGCAGCTGATAGTAACAACAGCCACATACAAATCCATATCTTATTTTCTCCAATGCTCACATAAAATTCAGTTAATAATGGGATGAAGTGCAGCTGCTGTTGAGCTCCTTCACAAGGATGATCATCAGGTGCTAAAGCACTGATCTGTGACATTAGTATAACAGATTACACCTGTTTCACCTGACCTTGTAACCGCCTTTAGATCTGGTAAGCCTCGGGCTCCTGGTACTTGATCCCATTCCCTCCTCAGCTGCTTCCCTCCCAGCACAGGTGTAGCAGTTACAAGGATGCTGAGGCTCGGCGCTTTCACAAAAGGCTGCGATCTGATTCTGGAGCAGCCACTATCACACAGTCACCCCTGGGACATTAAGCTCTAATGGCTGCGAAACTGTAAATGTCACAGTGATTTGGGCCAAGCACAGAGGGGAGAGAGCCCAAAAGCGCGTGTGTGAGTGTGTGTGTTTGCGAGTCTATTGTCATGTCATCGTCAGCGCCACTGCCTGAGCAAAACGGATTGCAGTGAAAGGGCAGTGAAGTGAAGCGGAGTAATTACACTATGACAAAAGTACGTACACAGACAACATACACACACACACACACACTTTCCCATACATTAGTTGCACACAAGCCAACAGCACACCCAAATATGGCAAATATGACAGCATATACACACACTTAACCCATGTTTGTATGAACACTAAAGCTTTGCATGCAAGGCCTGCAGGTCAGTCCTGTGGTCATACGAACAAGGATTATTGACCGCTCATTAAACCCTGCCCCCCTTTAATTTTGTTGTACTTATAAGCTTTCCATTCTCACGCAGCACATACAGTTTACAGTGATACCGGAGACAGATTTAGCACTCAAAATTCTTAGTAATCTCTGAAACAACTGGTTCTTGATTTCCGAAAGAGGCAGACAAAAGCAGGCTTCTTCTTTCTCGCCGGTGGCCATCAATTTTCCAGCTGAAAAGACAACCGTCTCTGGCAGATTTTATCAGCTGTAGCTAGCTAGCTAATTAGGCTAACGTTAAAACCATGTGTTGGTTGAAAAGTCTGACTTTTTAATGTTTCCAGTTGACTCATTTTAAAATAGGTCTTGGAAGTAAAGCTGGGTTAGGTTGCTGCTGTAGATAGTATGCTAGTTAGCCAGACATGCTAATGTTCACAGTTTACCTCAGAGCAGATACACACTGTTTAATCTATTCCTCATATTTTTGCTCTTGTGTTTTTGGTTTTGGAAAGGACAAGGCACAACACTCGCTCAATTGCAGTGACCGATCACTCACTCATGAACACACACACGACACATGTGCTCATCGATACATGACCATGCTTTAAAAAAAACAGCACCTCCTTCGTTCTGCAGGCCGTTTCTTAATAACACCACGGGGGGAATTAGACGCCACAGACGTCCATAAAGATCGAAAACACAAACACACATACACACACGCACACATCCCTTCTGGTGGTCATCCCACTGTGCAGACATGGCTGGTAAAGTTCATTAGCTTCCACTGTATCTGGATTAATTGGAACAAACCAGGCTTACTGCACATGTTATGCTGAACGGTGCAGCGAGCTTCAGGCACATTATGGAACCTAATTGAGTGAATCACTATCATGCAGTCTGCTGTTGCATGATTATGCCGTGTAATATATTGTCTTTACATTAATGGGAGAGATTTATTAAAGGTCTGGCTGTAGGTGGAGGCAATGGGCAGACTGGAGCTATAGATGAACAAGGCTATGGACAGGCCACACATGCTCACAGATGGAGACACACACACACAGGATCTCGCGCACAGGCGGGCTGAGAGGCCAATGGACATATCATGACTCTTACATAAGCTTCCCGCCCCCAGAGGTATTTATATCCCTCGTTTGTTATCTATAATAAGACATCTCTCTTTTTTTTTTTTTTTTCTCGCTCCTTCACCAGACTCCCTGGTCCTGCTGCGGGAAAATCCTGATTAGTGTCCTGATGACTTGACAGAGAGCGATCGAGATAGAGATACAGAGACAGAGAGGGAGGAGGAGAGAGGTGGAGGGAGAGACAAAAAAGTGCAGGAAGTGACAAGAAAGATGTATTTCTGTACGTGTCTGCATGTGTCTGAATTATTGACAATACTGGCGATTCTGCAGCGGGCTGATTTGACAGCCGACCGATTTGACACCCTGCATGTTTGTCCCTTGAGAAGAGTGTGTGTGTGTGTTCTGTGTCGGTACTGAGATAAGGCCAGCGGTCAGATCTGGTATGTGTCAATGCCACCTGAGTCCCTAGTTAGTAACGCGGCCTAAAAAGAGTAATTCTGTCAGACGTGGCATCCCCACTAACTTATCAATCTGTCTGAGGAAAACAACAGCTGAAATGGAGGAGATGTAGTTATCACAGGAACTATTAGCAGAGGGTGGAGCAGGAATGTGTGAAAAGAGAAAAAGAAAGACAGGAGAGGAAAGAAACTGTAAAACTGAATCCCCCTGTTCTAGTAGCTTGATGTGAACAAGAGAAAGAGGGGCAGTGTTTGAGGAAGCCAATGAGTGAATATGCCTGGAAATAGGGAAAGTATGGGGAGACTGAAGTAGGTGGTCAGATAGAGAGAAGCAGAAGAAGAGAGGGAAGAAGGAGAAGCGAAGGAGTAAGCAGAGAGGTGAAGGAGAAAGGAGAGAGACTGAGGTATTGGCTATGACGTGGGACAGATGCAGCCGCGGTAAGACAGTTAAAGATAACTCGATTCAGGTGCCCGAGAGATTTTGCTGTGTAAAAGTAAGTGTATAGCTTGCCCACCTCCATCCTCCTCCTTCTTCTGAACCCCCCCCCCTTCTGTTGCCACTCTGTGCAGCCAAGCTCAAGTCTTCTACAATACCCTAATGAGAAAAAGCTGGTAGGAAAATCCTGGACTGAGTCCTACATAAACTTACAGCCATCTCACAGAACAGCCCAAGGAGAGAGGGGCGGAGAGGAAGAAAAACGCACATTGAAAGAGAGCAAAAATTTAAAAAAAAATGTAGAGAAGGTCATCTCCTCACTCCTTTGGTACACAATTTATGTTTGTAGACTGTGAGGTGTATCTATCCATATGTCTTTTCATGTTAGCACACAGTGTTCAGTAAATGGAAGCAATTAGCATTATCATAAGCTGCAAGATTGATCTTTTAGAAATTAAAATCTTCAAATACTTTATTTTATGGTCTGCTTATTTGTTTATAGTACTATTTCAATGATTTTAGCTTCAAATTGTAGCCTGCCAACTTCACTTCATATGGAAGAGTAAATGAAATAAGTTGAGACCCTCTTGTTCTAAAGCCAACCAACCAAAGAACCAGTCAAGCAGCCAATTATCCAACCAGTCAACCACCCTATCGACCAGTCAAACAATCAACCAATCAAATACCCAACCAGTCAACACACCAATTAGCTACCAATTAACCATCCACACCACCAACCAATCAAACCAAATACCCAACCAGTCGGCCCACAAATCTACCAAGCAGTCAAGAAACCACCCATTTATTGACCCAACCAGTAAAACACCTAACCATGCAATTAGTCAAACATCCAAATAAGCCAGCCAACCACCCCACCAACGAGTCAAACAATCAACCAATCATGTACCCACCCAGTCAACCCACCAATCTACCAACCAGTCATCCAGCCATCTAACCACCCAACCAGTCAACCAACCACCAAACCAAACTGCCAACCATCAAAACATCCAACCAATCGACCATACCAATTGTCTAACCAGACTGCCGTTCCTGATGATTAACTGCAGATGACAGTGACAGAATTGTTTTGTTTTTTCATACATCTTAATCATGTCAAGCCGTTTTCTGAAGCAGCAGTAATTAGCTGCCGGGTTTTATCTGCACTAATTGTTCTCCCTGTACAAACAACTGATTGAAAATCAGTGACAAATTTGCTGTGTGGAGACAAACACACACACGTGTGACTCTGCATCTCAAACCACAGACAATATAAGAGGGGAGATACTGTAGCTGGAACACACACACACATTGTGAAGTGATTTTTACAGAGCCGCAGACGAGTTCTTGAAGACAACACATCTGTAAAAGTCTGCCCTTCCTCTCGACTTCACTACCAGACCCCTCCGCTGCTCCTCTTTTCCTCTCACTTCCCTTCTTTTGCCTCCGTTGGGGAGCTAACCTGTGGTTTTTACAGGATTCACATTAATTTGTTAACTAGGCCACTGGAGTCACGGGGGCCGGAAGAGCACAACACAGTCTGACAAGAGAAACAAAGCACCGCAACAAAATACAAGTGCGCAAAAGTTGGCTGCTGCTGCCTCACCCTCAGTCAGAGTCACACATTTCCACTCAGTTCTGTGTCTTAAACAGGCACGCACAAACTCATCATCGAAAATGAAAAGATTTCCAACCATCAAAAACATATTCACACGTGCACAAGGAGCGCACACATATGCTGACACATGCACACAACCAAACACACACACACATACACACACACACACACATACAGAGAGACAGTGAGAGTGCTTCCTGCTGCTGTCTGGCAGTCTACAGTCGAGTTTGCGGTTTGCCCCTGAATCACTGTGGTCAGAGTCTCACCGGGTGTGTATCAGGTTAGCCAATCCTCCCCTGCCAACACACACACACACACACACACACACACAGGCAGCATATTTACATGCTATTAAGTACACCGGGTTACTCAGAGAAACCAGGTTACGCAAGTAATCAGAGAACGCGTGATGGCTTTACCAGAGAACAGCCATAAACCACGAGCTCCACTGTGAGTCCAAAGACACAGAACTCAGATTCAGTCTACTCTCAGTGTTTAGATTAGGCGGCTTTTCACTGGCCAGACAGGCAGACACCTCAGAGACACACTTGAGGACTTTCCATTCATTATATGATTTTTTAGTCACTTGTTAATTAGTGCCTGCAGCGCCATGATGTTTTTTCCTTGGATTTTCTGTCTGTGCTACTCTACTCTTCATCTGCTTTTACATGTAAAAAAGCCAAACTACAGCCAAGTCTCAAATAATAGCCAACAAGAACAAATATGGGATGGGTGGAATTACCTGTAGCTAACTACAATGTCTCAGATGGTAAACTCATTATAATGTACATTCCCACAGCTCTAATTCCATCAGTACAACATCAGAGTCATGTCATACTCACTGCTGCTCTCAGTTTTATTCAGTAATTAATTCCAGTCTTTCCACTTTCCCATTTTTCCTGGTCAGTAATAAGCTATGTAGTGTCAGTGAAACTCAACACTTCCTGCAGTTTTTTCACTTCATAAAACCTGCCAACAAAGACACAACACCACAGATAAACATGGAGGAAGTTTTGAGTTTGCATTATCTGGGGAACAGCAGGAATTAGAAAATAAAGGCCTGTTTCTAATATTAGTTCTCCAATGAGTGTGCCAGTGAGGTAAATAAAGTCCCTGATCACTACTGACAATTTCCAGTATTTGTTTTAAATAAAGTGGGCTGTGTTAGGTGTGAACACTAGACTTTTAGTTCTGTTTTATTCAGTTTGGTGAAGAATCCTGAATCCCGACCCGGGTCCGAGAGAGTAGTAACCGAGCCCGACCCGAGCCCGACCTGAGCCCGACGCAGTTAACGTAAGCTGAAGCAAATCGATATGCCTCCATACCGTCGATTTCCCTGCATGGTTTTCAGTAGTTTTATTAACTTCCCCGATGACAAATTTTCTTTGACATCCTCCATCCTTAGGTAGGCTACATGGATATTTACCGCCTGTGTAATGCATTCATGTGTTGTCACGTAAATAACAAACCCCAGCACCAAAAGGACGCACCATGTCGGGTCCTGGTCAGGTATCGACCCTCTAGTGTTGAGGTTATAAATCAATACATCCATGTTGAAAACTGAATGGAGCAGTGACATATAGAAACACTTCAGTGTCCCAAACAGACTTCAATACACCATGGGGTGTATTTTGCACCAGTATATTCAAACTTGATTGCTATTAGGTATGTGAGATTTCCATGATGAAGAATTAATTTGTAGCAACTGCAGCAGTAACAGCAATTTGCACCAAGATGCTAAATGCGCCAGTGTTTTTTTTCGAAATAGACGTGTTTTAGCTGGGTTGAATGACACCCCGCTGAGGCTTTTGCAACATGTAATAATGCATCACTTTCTTTGCACCAAAGAAAGGGTTTTTTCCCCAGGAAAAACCTACCAACACCAGGTGTGTAGAACAGAAAATGTAAAAGCTATAATGAGCTGGCTATAGGTTGAAACTATAGTGCTGCAGCAATCAGCGATAGAAAGTAGAAAAATGAGTAGCAGGCTGAGCACAAAGAAGGGTTTTCTTTGTGCTCAGTCTGTTCGCAGTTTAACAGCTTAAACAAAGCTCCTCATTAAGAACAGACCTCATACTGAGTCGTCTACTCACACCTTACTGCCGTCTGAGCTCAGCCTCGGCCTCGCTCCCTTTCACCGTCTCTCTCTCGATCTCCTGTCACCTCTTTCTGATTGTCACTCCTGTTATTCATCAATAACTGGCACTTTGGATGACGCGGAGGCTGAATGATCGCTGAACACCGTATAGTGTGTCGGGAGTTTGTCATTGCCAGTAAACTGATCTATCACTGTTGTCAGTGAATCAGTGTTTGGATTGGGTTCAACACATTATGCGAGAAGAACCTTCATTTTCTTCAAACAACCTTGGTGCCTGTGAGTGTGTGTTGAGTGTATATACAACAGATGTTCGCTGGATTTTAAGACCCAAGCAGACACAGTAGGGCTGCACTATATGGACAACCAAACATCACTGCAATTATTCTGGTAAATATTGCAACTGATATTTGGACTGGTATGTGATAAACACTTCTGCCTAGGCCAAGAGCAGAGGCTCAGTGACTAACAGCGATAAATCCCTACCAACTAACAATAACTAACATTAAATTCTGAATGTAACAAAGCTTTTCTAGCACAATAACAAAGCCCTACACCCACACACACCCGCCTACATGAATACCAGCTACAGTCAGTGCTCAGCGTTTTTTGACCGTGGTTGTGTTCTCATTAAAGTTTAGTGAGCTCGCAGAAAGTGTCATTGGATACATATTTGTTGTCCCCATATCCCTTATTTACCTATTTACAGAATGCCTTTTGTTCATCCCAAAAGAATGCACCTGAGCATTTTTCTTCTAAGATGGATTCCTACCTATATGTTGCACGAATGGTGAAAATGTCTCCTGATAGGATACTGATGCTTACCATTAATGTTTTAGATGTCTGAAAATTTTACTTAAAGCTGCACCACTCAATAGTTTTATATTAACAAGTGCTCAAATGACTATGTGTAATGTGAAATGGGTAGCACATAGTGACGAACCCACAGAGAGTTATCATCCGACTCTGCAGTTTCCCCTCAGCTCTAAAGAGCGTTTTAGCACTTTCCAGCTCATTTTTTTGGTTTTCCTGCCAGCAACTGTTTTGGTTCACTCTCACTGCCCTCATTGTGTCATTGTCGGCCGCACCAGGCAGCTGTTTTGAGCAAAAAAAAAACTGCACGCTACCTGCCCAGCACCAAACAACACACAGACAAAGCTAGCGACTAGCAGGTGAACATAGCAGTGCATCTATCTGCTAAAAAGCCAGATTTTTGCCTCAGGAGTTGGTGGAGACCAAAACACAGCTAAAAGGAGAGTGAATATTGGACTTCCATTTGTCAGATGGCTAGAAATATGACTCCAATTGAATGCTAATGTTGCTCCATGTCTGCTGGATGTGTAAACAGGCAACTGTTAGTAACAGCTAGTCCACTTCTGAGGCTTCTGATTGGGCTACAATATCTATATCGCACTCAGCGCACATGAACATTGCCGACTGACCCATCCATTTGACGAGTTGTGTTTTACATAAAAACCTGCTTTTAAAAATCCCAGCTAGGCATATGTAAAAAAAAAAAAAAATCACCAGTTAAATTTTAATATGATTGTGTGTGCAGCTCATAAATACACACACACACACCAGCACAGACACAAGCACTTTCCATGCAAAATACATGCAAGTCACATCACATGCTCAGCAAGACACATGAATCACAGACTCAAGTCCCCCCCCCACACACACACACACACACACACACACACACACACACACACACACACTCTCTCTCTCTAAAAAGGCCTGCATGGTTGAGTAAATGGATACTTCATTAAACATAATTTTTCAGTGCATAAGCAGAGTTCATGCCCGACTCCTGGTGAGTTAAAGAGAACATACAGATTCAGTTCATATAGAGAATATGGAAAAAGCACACACACACACACACATACATATAGTATGCATCTTCTAAAATGTATACACAAGATCGCAGAAAGTTCACATAGAATTCGCAATGAGGATCAAACTCTCAAACTGCAAGAAGTCTCCAAGGAAACGGGAAAAAGGGGGGTAGGGGTGGTGGTGTGGTGGTGTGGGGGAGCAGAGGGAGAAAATATGAAAGTAAAGTTGATGGTGGGTACAGGCCTACTTTTTCACCTCTTAAAAAATGCTCTCTGAATTCCCACTCGGCTCTCCAACTGAGTTTTGATTTTATCCCCCCCCCCCCGTTTCTTTTTTTTCTTCTTCTACTGGTTTTGGAGGCCGTCAGAGATGGCACACACACACACACACACACCCCTCACTCTCCAGCCAACGTGAGGCTTTTAAAGGAGAGGGGTCCGGGAGAAAAGAGAAGCACAAGAGGAGGAGGAGGAGGAGGAGGAGGAGTGAGGGGAGAATAGGGCAGGAGACATTTTCTGCTGATTAAGTAAGTGTTTGCTTCGGCTTCCATTATTTGACAGACACATCAGAGCAACGAGCAACAAATGTGAAAGCCTGCTTCGCTGAAATATAGAGCGAGAGAGCAAAACAGAAGGAAAAAACTAATCAGTAGCATATTTCGCCAAAATCCCTCCACTCCCTTGAGCGCAAGCGGTTTGTTGGTCTTCCAACGAAGCTATCTCAGCGTGATGACAAACACCTATTCTGGCCAGGTGTCCTCCCTCACTCTTCGGGGGCCATGTAATCCTCCGCTTAAATCAGTGTGAGCAAAGGATAGAGAGAGCGCTGGACGCGTTCCCAAACTCCCCTCCTCCTTCTCCCACTTGGCACAACATCCAGCTCCCCCCGCCAGAGAGGAGACACCTACGGGAGTCCTGTGGAAGTGTGTGTATGTGTGTGTGTTTGTGTGTGCTGCTTAAACAACCTCACTCACACACACAAAAGCTCTCACTCTCTATCATACACAGATTCTGCAGGAATCATTTAGCAAAACCAGCAGAGGGAATTTCACACAGGCAATGTGCCGGGCAAAACATCACTCAGAGCGTACACCCCAGGGGTCTTCAATTAGACCCTAAATACCTCAGCGAGTATCCAGGGGTCCTAATTACTTCAGACTGCTGAAAATGGCCGCGGGCCGCCTAAGGCCGTGGGCTTACCGAGGATATGCCTGTTTAGAATAGATTCTGGCCCCGAGATCAGTCGGGCTTTCCTGTGTTGTTGGTGTACAGCGTCAGACAGAGGAAGCCGTCTCTGTGCATCAGAGCCGAGGCAGAGCTGGCTGCTGGTGGTGTGCTGTGGATGTATTTATAGCAGGAGAAAGAGAGGCTACTGCACGATTAATTCTCCAACCAGAGAGCAGAGAGAGAGAGAGAGAGACAGAGGCAGAGGAGGGCCATGGATCAAGAGAGGAAGAGTTAAAAAATATAGCAAAAGCGGTGTACAGACAGATTCGTGCACCGGAGCGCTCACACACGCGGGGGGCATAGAGACAGATCGATCTCAGTAACATTACAGTGCATTACAGAAGCTGTGACCTTTTCCTAAATCGGTACAGATAGACATTAAAGGGCAAACGGGAAGACAGAGAACGTCTAAATACAATCCTCACGGCCCCGAGGACGCTTGTACACACACATGCAGAGGAACATTCAAACATCATCACCCAGCAGTCATTTCAATACGTTCAAATCCTCATTACATTTCAAAGCAGGGTCTGTAAAACTTTGTCGAACAGATCCACGTCAAACCACAGAAACCAATTCGACTTAGCTGCCGTCAGGAAAAACAAAACAAAACTTGATGTCAGGTAGGACTTCAACGTGGCCAGGTGCCGAAAACCAAACAAACGTACAAAGACTCCAGAATTATCCAATTTCAGGACAAAATATCGTACATTCAATCCAGACTGCGGCGCACCAGCAACTGAGTTTGCAACGTATATGAATCCGTGTCTGTGACGCAGTTCATACTACATCCATGGGTGACGCAACTGGCAGCAACTTCAAGTCAGCATTTATTTTACATCCTAGCGTTTAAGCAGAAAGGTTGCAGGTTTGTGCATTTGAGTGCCATAAACCAAACAGAACAAAACAGTTGAGTCTTACATCATACCTGAATGGAAGTTGTGAAAAACGTCACAAAGAGTTTGTCAGAGGTTGTGAGTGGTGGCAGTGGCTGCCTCACAGGATCTCAGCAGATATCTGTTTTTTTATGGCATTATTAACACGACACGACAATTTGACTGGTTCTAACTACAGGTGAAACAATGAATCATTTGACAGAAAATGAAACAGCAACCTTTTAAATAATTCATCACTTGTTGAGTCATTTTTTCAAGCTAAAGACAAACATTACCTAGTTCCACTTCTTCCATTGTGATCATTTTCTGCTTTTCATTTTCTTATGTGATAGTAAATTCAACCTCTTTGGGTTTTGGACTATTGGTCTGACGGAAGCTGCATTTCTCCCCTTTTTCTGACATTTTAAAGACCAAACAATGAATTGAGAAAATAATCGGAAGATTAATCAATAAGGAAAATGAATGTTAGTTGCATCCCTCGTTCTTACCATTTCACAACCATTGAAAAAAACTGAAACTATGACGTGTAGAAATTGTCCTACATTTAGAGGTTTTTAGAACTACTGATCATCCATCGTACAAAGGGCACAATTATCATTAAAATGTGCTATTTATCGTACACCTTGCAACATGGGAATTACACAACGGGTTAAGCACAACATCATATTGATACAAACGTGCAAATTTACAGGTAGCTAAATAATAATATTAAATTGTACTTTTGCAGATATCCTCCATCTCTGGTTGGTTTGTGATAAACTTCACCGAAACAGCTAGTCCAAGGATAAGATATTAACTTTATCGCTTTATGACACCCAGTTCCAAACCACCTGAGAAGTGACAGGAAGTTGAGAAATATAAAGAATAGTGGAACTAAATTAGAAATTATTAAATTTAATTAAATAATCCTCCCAACTAACTAATTTCACTCAGATACAATCTGAGGGCACAGGGTCAAATTCTTGTCAAATAGGAATGTTCTGCCCTAATGTGGGGGTCCCAGTGGGGGGTTCATGGAGTGAAAATGTTTGAGAACCCCTGACTTGGATAACAGTATCAAGGATCGCCTTTGCTCCCTGAGGAGCCACAGGGGACTCATGTGGCCCTGCTGCTAAAAAAGTCTATTTGTAAGACCTTTAAAGATTTGACATTTACAGACATGGAAATCATCTGTGATCGCTGGGAGACGGAGACAGAATAAAGAAAGGGAAGAAAGATGAAAGGGGGACAACAGAAGAAAGCAAAGTTGGGAGGGTAAAAGAGCGGCAAGTGCGAGCAGCATCAAGGACAATGTTCCTGGGGGAAGAGGAGGACAGGCTTCCTTAGCGTCTCAATTAAAACGGTGACAAATGAGGAAAGAGGGGCGAGAGAGAGCTACGATGTGAAGCAACAGACAGGGCAGAAGGGATGGAGAGAGGGAGGGATGGAGAGAGGGAGGGAGGGAGGGAGGGAGGGAGGGAGGAGGCGTGGGAGGAGGGCAGACAGGGGAGGAAGGAGCAGAGGTAATCCGAATGACATTAACACACACACACAGCACCTATACGAGAAAAAACAAAGGCTGAAACCTCCGGAGCAGAGCAGCATCAGCCAAGGAAACATTCCTTCCCATAGCTCTCTCACATCCAGCAATCACACACCACACCACACCACACACACACACACTCGCTGCCTACACAGAAAGACACTGAGAGACAGAAAATAGTCTCCAGTGCCTCCTTCCTCTCCAGAGAAGTGAATCAGTGCAGCAGGTCTGTACACTTATGAATCAATAATACACTTCAGTGGCAGGAATGATTCAATAAGGCTCTGTGACTTGAATAGACTCCACCCCTCCGCAGCTATTCACCTCCACGAAGAACAGGTGACCGCTCAATAGACAGCCACTCCAGGTGTGTATCAATAAACTACTTATAGCGTGCGTAGCCCCTCTCTGTAGGCCCAGTCATGTGAGGTCAATAGATTTTCATCACTCGGCATTAGTTATGAATAATCGATCGGAAGCTAACGCCAGCTCAGAGGAATCAGAGCACAACGTGGGAAGCGCGTGGGCTTGAGGGGCAAAACACACACACACACACACCTGTCCTGTCAGGTGACTGTGGATGCAGCTCCAATGGGACCAACGCACACACATTTGAGTCACACAAATACCTCTGTTAGGGTTTTTCGTGTTTTTGTTTTTGTTAGGTCATGAAGTTTTTCACTGGATACACACAATAGGAAGATGTCAGATCAACACACACACAGATTTTGATACATGTCAAAATCTGTGTCTAAGCAGGCCACGGGCTTACTCTTTGATTCCAAGTCTTGTGGTCGTTCAATAACCCTTGAGGTCAACTGGAAAAGCTGCTCAGCCAAGCAGGTGTTTCTTACCTGCCACAGGTGGAAGCGCGCCGCATGTGCGCATGAGCAGAGTCCTATCTCAAAAGTAAAAGGATATGGGTTGCAGACCATCTTGAGACACCAGCTCCGAGGCCGGGTGGTTTGTTTCAGGTAGAAGAAGACCACGGGGGCCAGGGTAGGGTAGGGCAGGCTCTCCTCGCCGCTCGCCGACGCTTCCTCCCCGGCTGTAGAGATCCCGTCAGGCGCCGGGGACGCCGGCTCCACCACCACCTCGCCGCGCTCCCCGCCTCCTATCCCGACCCCGGACAGGTCGTTGAGCCGGATGAAAGTCCTCGGCAGAGAGGAGCGACCCTCCGAGCCCCTGGCGTCGGGGGCCCCGGAGAGATTTCCCCCATCCTCGGCCATCATTCACCTCCTGCAAGCAATAGGCGATAATAAACATATGATTAGATACATTAAATATAGCTGACAGGCATGGAAATGCTTACGTGTCTGCAGCAGCCAGAGCAGAGCGCATTATTAAGATTCAAGAAAATATGTACATTTCAATCTGCTGGTTTTTATTTTAAAATAAAATCGACCAACTTTGCACATATACTCACAATTACATCTAAATAGTGTAGGCACAGGCAACAGTGGGGAGCAGTGGTGCTGGTGGAGGGGTTATTTTAGGAAAATATGCGCACACCTCATCGAAAAATTATTGCATTCAATTATTTTTTTTAAAACTGCTTTTTTATGGATACAAATCGACTAAGCATATATTTGCTGCCATAAATAGAATGGAGCTCCTAATGAGCCTCCCCCCAAAGATCAAGAGGGGCTCGCGTTCATTTTCATCAAAAACAATGCCAAAATCTCTCTCTCTCATCAGCAACAATAGCCTGCGATTGTTCCAATTCGTTTCCAAACTTCAGCTTCATCAATTAGATATCAACAATACATTCATTTTGAAGTGATTTGCAGCAGTTATTTTTGAAAATGAGTGCAGGAGCATCTTTCCGTTCGATTTATTACCTGTAATGGACTCGGTCGATGTGCCCAAAGCGCGCTCAGTCATCGCATGATCAGTTTTTGTCGTGGCTATAAAGTCCACACCAGGCTGAAGAAGAACCCCGGTTGGTAAGGAGAGACGAGGAGGATAGAGATAAAGAAGAGAGGATCGGGGGGGAGAAGAGAGAGGAGAGAGACTTGTGGGTTTGGTGCGTCTGGCGGACCGTATAGTTTCCAGGTGGTGTGCCGCTGCGCGGGTCCGTCTCAACAGACACACGGTGCGCCCAGGCCCCGGTCTACGGTGTCCAAGCCTCTCCAGGGGCCTCACCAACACTTTATAAGCATCCCCCGTTAGAGATTTAAAAAAAAAGGAACCGTGAGATGTATGTCTACTTTTGCAGCGTTCAGCCTCAGGTAAAATATTAACGCGGCGCACAAACTTCTTTATGATTCCCTCCTCTTCCACAGAGCTGATGGACAAACCCAAAAAAGCAGAAATAACGAAAATTAGTGATCTGTTCGTTTCCCCGCGTTTTCCTCACGCTGTTTCCCCCTTCAAATTATGAATCCAGTACTTTTCGTTGCATCCATAGGCGGTTTTCAGCGCATATCCCGCATGAGTGTTTTAAAGATCCATGGAGATGCTGCTGCACGTCCTGTCGCTGATCACAAACAGGCGTCAAAGAGACAACCTTTGATATTTTCTAAATATCACAAACACCACCCCTGTCCATTGTTGCACGCATGAACGACCGGGCGCTCCTGCTCTCACTCTTGTCTCCTCCAGACTGTATTCGGTCGGTTCCGTCCATCAGCAAAGCTCACACAGCTGGATGGGGGATCCTAACTTCTCACTCCCCGACCAACGAGCGCCCGCTCTGCACCAATCACAGCGCGGCCTGACTTGGAGCTCCCTCCTCACTGGCTGAGATAGATGTCGATCTAAGATGTACAGCGGGGAGGAGGGGGCGAAACAGCTGGAATCTTATTGTCAACTGTTAGCCAATGAGAAGCGAGGGAGCGATGGCATCTAGCAGCATTGCTGTGTGATTGGTGCAGAGCTTTATTATGGGGAATTTTGAGGGGAAAAGTTGCCAAACTATCCAATTAGCAGAAAATGAACAGTTAGTATTGGATTTCAGTCATTATAAAAAAAAACAACAAAATAAAATAAAAACAGAAATTCGTCATTCAGTATTGTATGTTATCATAGCAAAATGAAATGAAATATAAATAAGGAGATTCTTTTTTTTTTATTTAGGTTGCCAGATTTGGGGACCCCAGGGCCTGGAGGAGTGCTCTAGCATGTATGCTGGTGGCCACTAGGGGAAGATGTTTCCCCAGGCTTTTCTGTTTCTCACATACACACACACACACACACACACACACACACACACACACTGGGTAACTACAGCTGGTTTAGGGAGCAATACAGCCTGATGCACAGCAGAAGGTTGAACTGTAGTTTTTAAGTGACATAGTGTTTCTGAGTTACAATGCTGTCCCATGTTGCACCTCTATCTTTTGAATTTTAAGGATTCTACAAGCCCAGTGCACATGCACACACATATACAGTCTCAGCACATTACTCACTACAATGCAGTGGCATACTTTATTTTCATTACAGTGTATGATCATTGATCTGAGAGCAGGAGCAAATCAATGAGGAGGACCAATTTCTTTTTCATAGCATCTGTCACAGCCAGTGTTTCTGTGTAGTAGTAGATATTAATCACCTGGGCTGTTTACACATAGCTCATTGTGAAAGCATGAAGACTGAGCATCACACGCGCACACATGACCTGGAAAAAAAACCACCTGCATGTGCACACAGGAGGAGGAGACAGAGAGAGACAAAGTGAGAGCGCAGCTCTTTACAGCCTCTGTCAATAGACCTTGTTTGGGCTGATTATTTAATTGTGTACTATCTTAACAGAGTATCCATTAAAACATATTGATCCAGCACTGCTTGTACCTATTAGGCAGGAATGCAGCACTGTTCTGAATACATAAGAGAAAAGGTAGAACACAATTAAGATCAGTTTCTGGGTGAAGCACACCTGAAAGTACAAATACAACATTCATTAATAATAAGCAATTCAAATTATGCATCTATTATTCATGAAATGGAATAAAGCATTGGCAATTCAAAACTTAGCGCCCATGAACACTTCCCAAGGCGAGCTTTCTATGAGTGGTTGATGAATGATGTTTGTTAGCGCTGGCCAGTTCTAGCTAAGACCCCAATTTATCAGAGTGAGTGATCTCAGCTCTCCAGGGAAACTTTCTCTCATGGCTACTCTGCAGGCCTCCTGACCAGCAGCTCTATTTGGACAGACACACAGCTCATACATTACTGCTCACCTTCAGCTGACTGCCATGACAGACCTTTAATAAAGGTTAATAAATCAGTGACTCGTATCTCTTCAGTCGACAGTAGGCTCCAATCTGTACCTACAGCATTATGAAGACTTCTGCTCCACACCGAAATATGTGTGCCTGGGGGAAGAAGGAAAAATAGAAAACATCTGATGATGTAAAAACATGGAAACAAATTTATTAAAGATAGCCTACGTAATGTAATGTAGGTAGGTTCATTAACAAACCGATTCTTAGACTGCACTGCTATTGCCTTTGCACAGTTCTTATTAGCTTCACGAGTGGCTCTAGGGATGCAAAGTCAGTCTGTTGATTTGTCGGTCCCCCACTTTAGTCAAGACTGAAGTATCTCAACAGCCATTGGATTGATTGCATTTACATTTCTTCATTTGGCAGACGCTTTCTTCCAAAGCAACATACAAATGAGGTACAATCCAAGCCACAGGGTTTTGTACAGACTTTCATGGTCCCCAGCAGATGAATCATACTGACTTTGGTGATCCTGTGAAATTTTATCTGTAGCGTCACCATGAAGTTGAAATTTTTGGGCTTTAGTGAAATGTCTCAAAAACTATTGGATGGAATGCCTTGAAAGTTTGTACAGACAAACATGGTCCCCTGAAGATGAATCCTAATAACTTTGATTTTACCCTTTTTTTTATCAGAAACTGGAGCTAGCTAGCTACAGGTAATGACTGCACAGTTGGTAAGCAGTTGGGGATAAACACCAACTGCCAAAACACTGCAGCAGTCAAAGTCCTGTGAATAAATAATAAAGTGAAAATGCTCTTTAGATTCAATCTGAACATACAATAACGATGGTAATGTTAGCTGGTCAGTTCATCTATCCAGCACTTTGGTTTCCTGAGGATGATCCCCAATGATTTTGACCTTTTGTCTTCCCACCAACAGGTCAAAATTTCTTCTTGACCAATACTTTGGTCCCTGAAAAGGTATCTCGAAAACTAACGGCTGGGAATCCCTGAAAAGTCAAATGTTCATGGTCCCCACAGGATGCACCTCAATCTTTATGGTGAACCTCTGACCTTTCCTTTAGCACCACCATCAGCCAAAAATGTCTACTTGACTAGAAATAATAAAATCTATTTGGCAGACTCCTATTAAATCACATTCATGGCACCCAGAGGATGAACCATTTCCATTTTGGACACTGTGAGCTTTTCTTTAGTACCACCCTCAGGCCAAACAAAGCACACACGATTTCTCATAATCTAATATTTGCCATGAAATTCCCTTTTGTATTGTAAAGACCCTCTGGTGCCACACTCAGGACAAACTTAACAGTTCTAGCAAAATTCTCAGTTGTTTGTTTTTTCTGGTCATGCTAGCGGCATGGTTTTAAGAGTGGCAATGACGGTCAGTACAGGATTGCCATGAAATTTGGTACCAACATTCATGGTCCTCACAGGATGAATTGTATTAACTTGGTAATTCTCTGATATGTAGCACCATCTTCAGGAAAGATCAAAACTGAAATCAAACATTCATATCACAAACTTCACATCACATTGGAGCTTTCACAAATGTTTCCTCAGTGTCATTGGTCTTTTAGTTTTATTATCTTTTGCTGGCAGCAGGGTTGACCTGTCTTGGAAAGATGACCCGCAATCATGTCAGCAAATGACACCGAATCCCAACCAGCTCCAGATTCTTTGACCTCTGACCTCCCCTGAGATGGAGCAAAGGAAGAGACTTTGTCTACATGAATAAATATCTGTACATTACCATTTTTATCAATAAATGCATTGCTATTTGAATTATCTGATCCCTGATAATCACTGATTATCATGCAATGATCCACTGTTTTGTACTAAGGTGTGTGTGTGTGTGAGTTGTGTGTGTTGATATGTGTGTGATTGCACATCCCTGTTGTTGAACCCTCATTAGTCCTCCCCCTCTTCAGGCTCTAGGAGTGAGGATTGCCCAGAAGAGGTAATTACTATATTGATCATTCAGTCATCCTATCTCTCCTTGCTCCAATATTGTTCCTACAGTTAACCCTTTACACTACAGGACGGGAGGCTGTCCAATCACTTAACACTTTACTGTTCCTATGCTGTATACAGGCCTAGAGTTCCTTTTGCAGTCCAGCACCCAAATATGAGTCCATTCTCTTCGTCCTGTCACACAGGAACATTAAAAACAAATGATTACTGTTGTTGACATGAAGAGAACCAGAAGCAACAAGCCAGTGATACATAGGAGATGTAAAAAGAGAAATAGAATTTGAAGCAGACCTCTACTTCTTTTGATGCAGTGAAGTTGATTGGGGGGTTGTGTCAGGTTAAATATCACTATTGCAACATGCTTGCATAATTTGAGTTTGGGATTCGTGAGATCAATATCAGTTTTGGAGAGATCCAAAATTGTTTGTTTAAACTCCCAAAGGTGCCACGGGATATTTAATGGTTGTATTTCAGCATGTTTGGCTTTTGTAGCATCTCGGTAACTAGGATATACACTAATAAAGCCAAAACTACAAGTAGTTAAAGAATATTTGTGTTTCTCTTTCTCCAGCAGAGCTTCCTCACCACTGATAATAACAAATGTAGTTCAGTCAGACAACTCACGTTGAAATGTTTATTATGCAGCAGAACATAGTTAGAGTTTGGCGTCTAGGCTCCGACCTCATCACTCCCAGCCAATGTGTTTACATGATATATTGAGGAGTGATGAGCACATATCTTAAACCCCCTAGCCGGAGCCTGCAGGTGGATGCTGGGGTGGTGGTGGGGCTGAAAGAACAAGCGGCAATACAGATGCAAGGCAGCAGTGGCATTTGACAGGCAGAGGGAGAGATGGGAAATTTTGCAGTTTAAATAGACCGCCAAATTGAGAGGGTGTGTTCGGTAGATGGTTGAGGAGAGTGAGGTATGTCACATGTGTAGCAATGCAGCTCGAGTTGACTGCCTGAACTAGCTCGCAGGCGTCGCTCCATTATTGTGGTAAATAGTAAATGTGTATTGAGGGAAAACACACCATTTTACACGCTGTTTCCTGTCATGAGATATCTAGTAAGCACACTTTCCTAAGCAGGGGAAGATATCAACAAACAAATGGAAATAAGGACAAAAACAGTTCAGTTTAACAGACAGCATGTTGAAATATGTCAGGCTGGTTCCTTTTTATCAATAACATTAGCTGAAGCTGAATATGATCTCTGTGGTCGCTGTTTAACTTTGTGGTATTCATTCTCTGGACAAGCTAGCACATGATTTTTTATGTTTCTTGAAAAACTAAACGGTTTGTCTACACAAGAGGCGTTTCACCTGTGTTTTTCAGTCATCTGTCTCTGAAGGAACAGATACATTTCCATTTCAATCAATCCAGCTGTCTTCACATGGCGCGTGATGGCACGTGTTCCACTTGCGTTTTACACGTGACCCGAAGAATATTTTTTAAGCTTCAAGTCTTTTCTTCCTTTATACACATGTAACTACAGTGACTGTGTATTTGGCTCTGAGCGCTGTGTGATCTACACTGCCCTACAAAGCCAAAATGCAGTAACTACATATTTGGTCAAACTTGAGTTAAAACCAGAATCAGACTTTATGACATCTGTTTTACAATATAAAAACGATTATGCCATGAAATGTATAATTTCAGTGAAAACATGTAATAAAAATACAATTCCACAGCTCTGCCACAGACAGACAGCTAAAACAACAGAGATATCAAGTGGAAGCTAACTGAGGAGCCACTGCTAGCCCTAAAGCTCAATGTACGTTGTTCCTGAGCTCTTTTTGTAAGTGATTTTGTAATTTGCTGAACAGTCATCAATTTGTCGGCAAGCATTGAAAACTTTGAAACACTTCATTCTCATCTTCACTCTTTCAGTAGTTACTGCTCTCTGCCTTTGTAGGGCAGTATACTCAATACTGCTTAACTGCTAAAGTCCAGAAGTTGTTCTTGCTTTTTGGCAGTTACCAAATAGCTTCAGGTGCATTACCACCTCTTTGTGGACTGGAGGAGCTGATTTTCATCTGGTCAACAGAGACGCATATGTTTAAATGAACGTTTTTTAAATCTCATCTGGATTTTATCTGGATACAAGACACTTGAAATGATGAACACATACTGTGATACGGTATAGTCAAAGCAAATGGTACAGTATCGTAAATGTAAGAAATACGAGAACAGTAATGATAATATAGAGAATGCCGTCTGGACTGTAGTCTCACTGACCCTCAATAACAGTTGATACACAACCAATACGCACACCAAACACACACTCACATGGATGGACGAAACTGCTGGACAGGACCGGACCGGGCTGGCAACCAGGCGCGAGAGGTGATTGCCTCTAGTCTCACTTTTCTATTTATGTGCTGAATGATAAATGGAAGAAAATGAGCATGTCAGTTTATTTTAGCCCACATGCAATCCAAAACAATACAGTAATACAATGCAGTCCGTGTGACTCATGTGGTGTGTCCGTGTGTGTGTGTGTGTGTGTTATGGGAGCCCGAAGAGGGTCAACAACAATATCAGTCATTTATAAACAAGAATCACTTCTAATTGAAAAATGTTAAACATAAGACTCCAGACTATACAAAGCTGCGACTCTGAAGATTTTCCATTCCTGCTTGCCCACCTAAAAAAATCACACGTGATTTCAGTGATACTGATTCACATGTTGGTAACCTTGGTTACAGAGCAGAGCAGCTCAGAGAGGAACATTTTCAACACTTCATAAATTATATGCCTGTAATGACATGGAGGCAAAAAAAAAAAAAAAAAAAGAAGAGGAAGGAGAGGAGACTGGAGGGGCAAGACGAAGATGAAGAATAGGAGGACATAAACTAGAATAAGAAGGAAAAGAAAGAGGAAGAGAAGAAGGAGGAAGGGCAGAGAAACAAGGGTAATCAAAGAAGAGGATGGTGCATGAAGAGGGGATGAGCAAAGAAGGAGAAGGTATCCAAAGTAGAAGCAAAGGGAAAGGAGGAGGAGTGGTAGGAGGAAAAGGCATCAAAAGAAAATAAGGGAAAGGAAGAAGCAAGAGTGTGTAGAAGAAGATGCAGATGTAGGATGGAGAAGCAGAGAGAAGTAGATGGAGGAGGACCAGGAGGAGAACGAACAGAAGGAGAACAAGTTAAAGAAGAAACAGAGGTGGTTCTATGATGACTAATAGATCGGTGCTGAGATGGGAAATCCACACTCTACTTTTGTTTTCTCTTTGATTCCCTCCCCCTTCCCCTCTCTGAGCCTAATTAAAACTGCTTTTTATTTATTTATTAATTTTTTTTACAAACGTAAATTGATAACAAGAAGTTGCTATTGCAACATGACAAAACAGAGACAGAACTCAGGAAAAGGTTGAGACGAACGAGAGGGAGAAACAGAAGGGGCCCTCAGCACTTCCCTCTTTGCCTCTGCCTTTCATCTTTTTCCTCTTTGAGCGTCCTCCAGCTCTGTCAGTGTTGGCTCCCACAGAGCTCCGCGCTCCCACTGGGGGTCTTAGCGAGTCAACCCAGGACGAGCTGCTGTCCCTGGGGGGAGGTAGGGCTGCGCGGGGCCCCGCTCTGGAGCCTGTGCTACTAACAGCTAAGGGCATAGTTTTATATGGGTATATTGAGACAGTACCACATTGCTGAAGTGTGGAAAACTACACCAAAACTACCAGAGATGGTAAATAAAAGACTGGGAGAATTGGATTGGGGTGTGTGTTTATTACCATGTAAGTTCCTGTGTGTGTGTGTGTGTGTGTGTGTGTGTGTGTGTGTGTGTGTGTGTGTGTGTGTGTGCTATGCAAATTAAAAGTGTGTGTATATGCATGTTGTGGATATATTGTTATGAGTGTTTACATGTACACCACCAGATACTGGGTCATGTTCTGTATAATCCTAATTATTAATATCACTGCATACATGAATAAACAGAATATTACTCTGGAGATGGTGTATGTAATAGCCTAGAAATGGAATATGTGGCCAGGTTACCCTCCTACAATATTTTGGATTCACATAATTGCTCTATTATTATCCATGATCTGTGAATAGTATGCACCATTTAAAGTACATGAACTGAGTCACAGAGGAAATGCAGTTTCAGGTGTGTATACAGAGACACTAATGTACTAATCCAAACAGCTTTTGTGCTCAGGATAGCAAGACTAAGAGACTACAGCCATGCTAGCAGCACTCTGAGGCTGTACTTAGGCAGAGTGGTGCTTTGAGCTAAATGCTAACATCGGCATGGTAACAGGTACACAATGTTAACATGCTTACCATCTTAGTTTAGCATGTTAGCATGCTAACATTTCGCTAATTTGCACTAAACACAAAGCACAACTGAGGCTGACGGCAGTGTCATTGGTCATAAACCAAAGTATTGGAAAGATTTAAATTTGTCTAGATGAAAAGTAAAGGGATCAGCAAAGTTACTCCAGTTCATTGTGAGGGGGACATGAATGTTTAAACTAAATGTCATGACATATTTGTTTCCTATAATTGGGTTATTATCTTATCCCTGCTAATTATCTGGAGCATTGTAACACACTAAGGCTACTGTACATCAAGTCACAAACACAATATTAGCAACTTGAATCATATCTAAATATTACTGCTCATGTAAATTCTTTGATTAGAGGTTTATGTAATCCATTTTGGTCCTCATCCGACCCGCTTCTAACTGATGTTGTCTGATAGGCAGTGTGAGAAATCACAGTGCAAGTGTCAACCATCCAGACGGATGGTCGCAGTCTGGCTATGTGGGTTAAAAGCTGGCTGTGCCTATTCACACAGGAAAAGGAAAAGCGATCGCGGCAATCGATCGCTCCCACAGGGCGAACATATTGACAGACAGACTAAACCTGGACACACATTTTTCATATACAATAAAAACACACACACACACACACTTGCTAAGTAACTTATTTTATTTCTTGAATACTCTCTTTGAGAAGAAGAAAAATGACTTTGTGACACTCCATTCTGTCATTCATACAAGTGTTGAAACTTGCACTACTTTCCACCATCTAGTTTGTTAGTTTTGTCAAGACATCTTTTGGAGTCCTTCATTACCGGGACAGTATTAATAAGGTGGCCTGACATTGTGTGTGTGTGTTCTGAACCTCTGACCTCAGAAATGATCTACAGCTGCTACCTGCCAATTGCATCTGACAAGCAGTCGGTTCACCTGCCTGTCACATGTCCACACACACCCACACAGTAAAGCAGATACATGAATACACACAGACACACACAGTACAGACAGAGGGTTGCATCCAAGTACACTAGATGACAATAAAGACCCTTAGCAATTGACACAGTGCATACAAACTACTCATTTAGACACACAGAAGTTGAGAACAAACAGAGAACACACTTTGTGATCGTGTGAGTATACTTTGCCTGCTTCACCTCGGCCTCAAAAGAAGGCCAATTCCTCTTCATCAAGAGAGGAAGGGAAAACGGACGAAGGTGTTTACATCCCGTACGTGATTGAAAAGCCTCTCGGTGGCCTTCCCCACAGTGCCGACTTTGACCAAACGCTCGTGTTTCCATCCCGCACGTCAGAAGTAGCAGGCAGCCTTCTGAATGTATATATGTTACCCTGTGAAGATTGAAATTGCTCTCACATTTGTCTCAAGCAATTTCCCAGAATGAAAGGGAGATCAATATTTCCATTTGCACAATGGCTCGGGTGGGTGTTTTGAATTATTTGAATGATGGAAAAGTGTAGGAGTTAAGGTGGAGTGTCTGTGTGTGTGTGTGTGTGTGTGTGTGTGTGTGTGTGTGTGTGAGGGAGAGAAAGAAACATGGAAAGACGGGGAGTGACTGCTTGCTTCACACAGCATCCTTGATGTCTGTGGACATGTATATATTTCCAAGTGATTGAATTTCCATACAAGTTCCATTATAATTCTCCAGCTTCCTCTTATTGCTATGCTGTAATCCCTACATCCCTCCCCCCTCTTCCCACCTTAATTTAGCAGTTAATAAAAAGAAGGAAACCATAAACTCCAGACTATATCCTTATGTAACAACTAACAATTATTTTATGCTAAACAATACACATTGAATAAATAGTAGGGTGACAAATTAGGAAGAAAAAACCTGGATAAATGAGTTGAGAAACATTAACAAATGTGGATGCCTCCATACAGGGCACCAGGGGTCATTGAATGGTTTGATAAGTATGAAAAATATGTGAATCATATTCTATGGCCCTCACAGTCACCAGATTTCAACCCAAATTTTGGGCTGACATGTTAGACAGCGCTTGGAAAACCAAATGAGGGAATATCTTTTGGAGGAATGGTGTTCATCCCTCCAGCAGAGTGTCAGAGTCTTGGAAAATGTATGTTTACAAGCACTGAAGCTGTTCTGGAGCTGGTGGTGTTTATTAAGTGTAGATTTATGCATAACTAAAATGGGTTGCACCACACAAACTAGCAAAGAATGAATATTTACACCCAGTATCTTCCAGGTGTAACTGTTACTGGGTAAAATGTCACCTCTACAATGTGGTCCAACTTCTAACCTCAGTTCAAATCTAGCTTCCTTCAGCTAACGCCAGCAAATCCTAATGCACATTTTTATTCATTTACTCACTAATGAAATATTGCTGTGTATCGCTTGTGCACGGCCCAAATACAAATAGGCCAAACTCACCCCACAAACCTGTAAACCATGTGTGGGCCATATCTCGCCTGTATGCAACACATCGCAACTAACACTGAAACCATCCTGCTGTGTATTGGCCACATCTGGCCCAATAAGCAGCAAGCTGAAATTCACCCAAAACCCGAATTGCTGTATATGGGCCATATCTGGCCCATATGACTGTTCCTATTGCCGAGAAACAGCCGTCACTACCAGATCTGGCCCACGTGTGTATGCAGCTGCATAGCATTTCTAAGTAATGTAGATGTTGTTGGTTGTGTTGATTTAAATAACCCTGGTTTGCTCATTTCCTTATTTAGGAAGCAGACCTATTTAGCAATATAGGTAGATAATTTCATCTGGTATTACGATAAGAAGAACTTGCAGCAGCCCCCTTCATTCATGTCCCCATTAGAACAAATTGCAATGACTTCGGTGATCCCGACTGTTAATCTAGGGGAACCATCAGGTCAAGATTTTTATTTGTCGAATACTTGGGGTTTATAACCAAATACCATGCTAACACACCAAACTATGTGTGTTAGGACATATATCTGATGGTTATACCTGCTAAACTACAGCATGTTAGCATTGCCATTGTTAGCATACTGACATCAGCATTAAACTCAAAGCAAAACTGTCCGTAAGTACAGCCTCGCAGAGCCATTAGCGTGGCTGATCACTCTTAGTCTTGTTAAGAATCATCCTCTGGGGATCATAAATATGCATATGATATAGGAGCTATCAAGCTCCTCTCCTGTGGAACCAGATCCCAGTTTGTGTACGGGAGGCGGACAACCTCCTCACATTTAAGAGTAGGCTTAAGACTTTCCTCTTTGATAAAGCTTATAGTAGGGCTGACTCAGGTGACCCCTGAGCCACCCCTTAGTTATGCTGCTATAGGCCCAGACTGCCGGGGGACTTCCTATGATGCACTGAGCTCCTTTCTCCTCCTCTTCCTCTCCATCTGTACGCCCTCATATCCCATCAATGCTTGTTATTAATTCAACTTCTTCCTGTAGTTGTGTGCTTTCTCCTCTCTCTCCTTCTGTTGCTGTTTGCCTCTGAGCTGTGAGGTTCGTCTGTGGTTGCTGTCACCATTGCCCCCGCGTTCTGGTAATCTACTGATGCTATTGCTGTTGTTGCTGTTATTGCATTGCTATTATAATGTTGTTCTTAGTGTTGCGTTTCTGTTGGTGTTAACATCAATGCCATTACCATATTCATGCTGTATTGAGCTGCTGTATGTTCTCTTTTCCTCCTGCCTCCCCTTCCCTTCAATCTAACCGCCCAGGCAGGATGACTGCGCCCAATTTTGAGCCTGGTCTCTGCTCGAGGTTTCTACCTGTTAAAAGGGAGTTTTTCCTTGCCACTGTCGCATAGTGCTTGCTCATGGTGGGAACTGTTGGGTCTCTGTAAATATAAGAGTCGGTCTAGACCTGCTCTATTCGAAAAAGTGCCCTGAGATAACTTTGTTATGATATGGCGCTATATAAATAAAACTGAATTGAATTGAATTGAATATTTCATGGCAACTGTTAAAGTTGTCAAGATATACTGCTGTGGCACAAAGTAAAGAACAGAAGGATGGACAGACAGAATGACATACTTACCGACCAGCAGACTCACGTGCCATCCCCTAGGCCTCACCTAGACAGAAAAGGTACTGTTTGACAAAAAAAAAAACTTGCTTAACCCCATTTTTTTTTTGGCCAGATATACAGTAAATTACTCCTCAAATGATGGCATGACACTGTTTGGAAACTTTATTATTATCAGACTTTCTATTTCACAATGAAAGTGGAGCTAAATCTTATTTCACCGGTACGTCACAGTGTTTTTATCTCACAGATTTTTAAAAAATGACGCTAAGCAGACTTTCACCAATACATGTATGTCTCACAATATCTAAAATGCTAAACTCTATTTCCCTAATAAAAACTACTATCTTAACATACTTCTATGATCTGTACAGTAAATGTGGCTTCTTCACTCCCAAAAGAAACAAAAGGTGTCTCACAGAGTTCAGATGGGCATCTAGAGATCCAGCTCCAGCAGTTTATTATGTAAATGAGGCTGTTTCATTCATCATGGGACTGTGATGAAGCTGGCCAGACAGGAATGTCATCTGGACGCAGATCAGAGGAAAGCAGGGGAGTGGTACCAGGGGAACAGATGTAGTATCGTAGGTGGGAGAACATTTCCATAAGCCACTGAAAACTCAGGCCTGTAACACACACACACACACACACACACACACACACACACACACACACACACACACACAGGACTGATACCATCAGATAGAAAGACTGAATCGAGGTATTCCTGGATGCCTCAGTGCATGTGTGTCTGTTTTCTTTGGAGGGTGTAACCTGCTCCTCACTGGGTTTTCTGAGCGGGTCTCTCCTGTCAAAACGGTCACACTTCATTAACCTGAGGGAAAGGTAGTGAGAGAGAGAGAGAGACAGAGATGGGTGTGTGTGTATGTGTGTCGACAATTTGGCTGGCCTTCGGCTTTTTTCAACAGTCTGGAGAGAGTTACGGCCACAATAGCGAGAAGCCACGCAAGTGTTCGCTCCCGGCTGCAAAATGTCCAGAAGAAAAATGATCTGCACCTTTTATCCATGTTCTTTGTGGTCACAGCGCTGTTTAGAGTTTAGATGTCTCATCAAAAAGGAATTCCACTTCCACTTTATCAATCTTATTTCAAGGGGCCGGGAGTCTGTGAAGTAGCTTGCAGATGTGACATGCCTACTGAGGTTTATGCCTTGGTTCCGTCATTAAACATGGTAGATATTATGTAATGGGTTATTGGTGAAATTAAGGGTTTGTGTAACTTGGTAGAACAGTGCAAACACCCACTTACCCACATGAATTTAAAGGACAATTCTGGTTTATTCCAGTCTGAGTCTTTTTTCTGCTTTTTTCTCCCCATACTTCTTTCTGGAAATGACATTTGACAAAGGAGGTGTTGTATTATATTCGAGGAATAGACATTTACATCTGCACAACATAATATATTCTTTTTGAATGGGGAGAATGTTGCATTATGGGTTGTTTGGAACCTTAATGTTGCTAGGCTAGTGACTTTCATCAAGTACGATGATAGTGTGTCTGTTAGAGTTAGTCATCCCTAAAAGCGTTTAGCCCAAATTAACCCACGACAGTTTCTGACATCTCTTGTAACGTGTTTTACCGCCATGGAGGAGATAAAATCCTGACGAGCTGAAAGCGTCTCCTGATGTCTTTACTGCAGAAATGGACTGGGGACCGAATCATCTGTCAAACCAAGATAACCGCAGTCAATGAATGCCATGATGAGGAGTTCAAACAGACAAAAACACAATCTGAAAATTGCTAATTGCCAGTAAAAAATAATTGTCACTGCATCCATGAGCCTGACAAAGTGTTTTTTCCCCATTAAAGAGGGAGTCTTTCCTCATCTGAATCGAGAGTCTAAAGACAGAGGGTGTTGTATGCTGTACAGATTTAAAGCCCCTTGAGGCAAATTGGTGATTTATGATACTGGGCTATATAAATAAAATTGACTTGACTTGACTCTGCAGCTCCCCTCAGCTCTGCTGAGCGTTTTAGCTCATTGTTTTGGTTTTCACGCAACTTTAAAATAGCTTTGATAAACTCATTGTACGCTACCTTCCCTCAACCAAACAGCAGACAAAGTTAGTGAAAAGCTGTTCAGCACATGCTGGAACATTTAACAGCTAAAGATCCAGAAATTTTCCTCAGGAGATGGTGGAAACCAAAACAGAGCTAAAAGTAAAGTGACCTACATTCATCCGGTGGCGGGTGCTGGATGGGCAATGACTACTTTATATGGTGATGTTATGTCACTGTTGTGTTATGTGTGTTATGTTGTGTTTACAGCTTGTTCCGCTGCCCCCAAGTGGCTGTGATGATGGCTGATATTTTATAGAGACATAGCATATAGACATCCATTCTCTACATGCAGACAACCTGGCAACCACACAGCAGCACACTTATAAATATACAGTCAAACTGATATTTTCAGTAAAGTCTGAATTATTGCATCTTGTTGACGGAGGGAAACAAACCTCCAGTGAACCCTAGGCAATGAAGTGATTTTATCTGTGTAAGCCACAGTATGCGTCTTCTCATTACACAAGCCATCCCAGCTGTAGAGCACGACAGCCAATCAATGGAAATGCAGCAGTAATCAAATCATCAATACACCACGCGCCGCTCGCAGAATATCAAAGTTGTTATCTGCGTATGTATGAGCAGAAATTAACGCAGTAAATCACAGAGGAGTTTAGATTTAATGAGAAGCTGTTTCTTGGCATTCTCTGTAATGCAAGGCCACATATTCCTGCAAAGCCGGATCAGAGCTACTGAAATGATTTGTACTTATAGTGACAGATCCTACTCATGGGCTTGCTGTTAACATTGACTTTACAGGATGTAAAATTTCTTTCCTTTTTCAATTTTAGTTTACCCACATTATCTGCCTATTCCTCCACGTATTTATTCATTCTCCTGCAACAGCCTTCTCTGGGCAGTATCATCCGAGGCAGACAAGACAATTTCTTCTATCTCTTCTTTTTCAGTCTCCATCCAACCATCCATCTTTATCTTTAGCAAGACGAGTCTACAGCCATGCTAGTGGCTGTAGCTTTGAGCTAAATGCTAACGTGAGCATGCATACCATCTTAGTTTAGTGTGTTAGCATGCTAATTTTTGCTGATTGGCACTAAACACAAAGTACAACTGAGGCTGATTATAAGTTTTTAGTAATAAAGTTCTGGACGAATTGAAACTTTGACCTGATGATGGCGCTAGATGAAAAGTCAGGGGATCACCAAAGTTATTACAATTTATCTAGGGGGGGACATGAATGTGTATACCAAATTTCAAGGCAATCCATCCAATAGTTAATGTTGAGACATTTGACTCAAAGCCACAAATGTGAACCTCATGGTGGCGCTAGAGGAAAAACCAGGGGATCGCTAAAGTTATTTGAATACATTGGCTGGGAACCATGAATGACTTCTGGTAGATGTTGAAATATTTCACAGGATAAGTAAAAAATAAACACCTGTTCTGCTGGTAGTGCTACATGAAAAGTCAGGGGATCAACAATATCAGCATAGGATTCATCCTCTGTCAACCATGAATGTCTCTGCAAGATTTTATGGCAATTCATCCAATCGTTGTTGAGATAATTCAGTCTGGTACACAGTGGTACACAGACTGACATTGCTATCCCTAGCGTACAAAAGTATGTCCACTGTCTGTCGGTTGTTCTCCACACACTGTTCACCTTTTCTTGGCGCCCCATTACTTAGTTGCAACATCTTTGCTCCTTCTCACCATATCTAAGCTTTAATCCTTCCTCTGATGAGTGGGTGTGAGGCTGTAAGGAATTTGGCAGTGCTGAGTTTCTATATTGGTCTTTCCCTCAGTTACAGCAGGACTGAATCATGAAGCACCATATGTTAACAATAATCGTCTGTCTCGGCATCTGTCATACAAAATCTCTTAATATCGTTTCCATCAGAGAGGCCTAGCTGGTTGCAATTTCACCGACAGTGTAGGAGGAACTTTTGAAAGGAATGTCGCTTTGAGGTGATTTGCTGCTGATAAGGAATCTCGTATGGGGCTTGCATGCAAGGCTATGGTACATTAACTTCTCTACAATTAAAATTACTTTAGCAATCAAAAGTTTAAAATGATGCCAGGCCGCATGTGTGTGTACACATGTAACAGTGGTTATATTCCTTTGGCTGCTGCTGAATATTCTTTTGATTGTTCCTTCGAATATTTATTAAAATTAATGCCCCATTCTTTCTTGCTGCAAAGTGACTCCATTAAAGCAAAGTAAATTTGCACTATGCTTTTGAGTTCAACTTTGAAATTGGTCAATGGCATGAATTCCTCAAACCCTCTTAACAATGCTGACATTTGAGGAAGCAGAGAGAGAACCGGAGGTCCAAAACAGAAGCTATCGTTTTAGCTCTGACTGTCACACCACCCAATTCTATTCTGCTGAATGAGAAGCAATGCCAATAGATCTTTTTTCTTTCTATCAATTTTGCCACAACCAACACTGTGAGCTTCCACCACCACTATTTAGCAAGGACACAAATTAACTGCAGGGTCAGTTTGTGCTGTGATCAGGTAGATAAGGATTGCAGTTTATTACAACTTGGGTCTTATTTCAAGGTTTTGGACATCATTTCTACTGGTGATAATAACATTGTACTCACCAAGTTCATTGTTGAGATCTGGGACTGTGGCAACATTGCTAAACAAACAAAAAAAAAAAAAGGAAGTTTGTTATTTAGACAATAAGAAAGGTTTTCAAGAAATCCTCATGCTAGCCAAAATTATTTGGAAGAGAAAATGGCAAAAGGCTGCCAAAGTTACATAACAGTGTTGGTTATTTTAATTGAGGGCTGTCTGTATTTTTGTGCTTGTGCCCATGTTTTTCTTACTGGTTTGAAGTGGGGCGGGCTCCATTGGAAAAAATGAATGTTTTATACATTTGACAGCTAATCAGGATTTAGCAATATTGAAACAAAATGTGATGACAGTTGTGTTGTTGGTTGCTTATGTTTCCAGACCACTGTCAATCAAATCTGATCAATAACCTGAAGCAGATAATCAGAGTTTGAGTGATAAACTAGTAATAGATGATTTCAAAACTTTAACTTTGATGGGTGCTTATTTAGCTATAAACACTTCAAAGTTATAGACAAATACTTAAGACTTGAAAAATAGTTTTCAGGGGCTCTAACAACTAATCATCAGTCTCCAGTTTATTGTGTCTATGAAGCCGTAGACCCCCCAAAGCAGCAACCTGACTCTGAGCCATGACACAGCAGAATTGACCACCGTGACACTGTCTCACAGGGCACTTCACCTCAGTACTGGAGCCATAACAACAGATGGCTGAAGCCTGTTGACATTTGGCCATCACTATTCTCCTTCCATTTTTGATAAACTCTCAAATCCAGCAGTTTAGTTTTACATGTGTCCACAAATGTCATCAAATGTCGAGAAAATGTCAAGGGCTCAGACATGAAGACGAGCATGGATACTTGGAGAGTTTGTGTGTGTGCGGGCAATCTGTGCATGTGTGTACAGCTACAACACTGACTTCAGTTCACCTCTGCTGGCTGCATGAACAAATAGACTATTTTAAAAGTTTTCTATTTTTTATTTTCCTTTATTTTCCTAGGTGAAAGTCTCACTGAGGGGAGATCTGTTTAAGAAGACAGCATAAAACAATAATACGACAGTAAATATAGTATAGACAAAACAATATGGTCAAGCACCACTCAGAAGAGCAACATTAAGGCTATAATTACCCGCACTGATCCTACACTCTGTTACCCCTCGCCTATAGGTGTAACTTATGTGAAATGACTCTGGCACCGGTCCGTGGCAGTTTGGTTCAGCAACTGGCAAACCAATAATGATCACATAAGACATCAATGATCAATCTACCTTTCACCAGTACTGACAATGATTCCAATTAAGAGGAGAAAATGAGCAGCAGGAAGCATATAATTACGTGGTTGTCATGCGCAACTGCTTGTGTTTCTTTCGCGAAGCATGACGCAAAACTGTGACACTGAGTAAGAGGGAAGAGGAAGGAAGTGGGGAGGAAAATGGGGAAATGTGGACTTGGGCAGAAGGGAATGAAGGTTTTAATGAGCATCTCTTTCTCTCTGCTTTCATCTAACTAGGCTAACATGATGAACTAGTCGCCCTGTTCCCCCTCAGCCTCCATCGCTCTAGTTACCTCCCTACCCACCACGCAAACAGGGCCTGGCAACACATGATAAATCGATGGGAAGTGCAGAAGAGAGGGAGATGGAGAGAGCGTTCACTGTTTTTTCTTCACCCACTAATTTTCTCTTTTTCTTTGTGACTTAGCCCATCAGCAGCTATGAGTGGATACAAGTGACATCTGCTTTTACTGTCTGTAAAGAAAAAAAAAAAAAGGCACATCAAAACCTGGTGACTCACAGCTACAGCTGAAGTACCCTAATTTCCATTCCAGTAAAGCCCTTCTAGGAATTTGTTTTTCATCCAATAACAATAAAACACAAAGATTGATGCATTTCTGTTTCATAGTGAATGAGAAAATATGCAATCAATTTCCTCTCGATGATGTCTGTTTTAAAATTTCATAACACACAATTAGCTCACTCATATTAAAAGTGACTTGCAGTAAAGTGCAGGCAAGTTATATTAATTTAACTTTCCTATTATAAACATTTTTAACTTTAAGTTTTCAGTGGGAGCAAAATCTAATCAATAGCAGCTCTAATTAAACTTGGCTGGTTGTGAATGCAAAGAGACGTTTAATGATTGAGTTACTCCAGCTGAATAACCTTGAAGAAACTCAATACTACATGGATGTGGTGCATATGACCTCATGCACCTAATGCCAGTTTAAGTCAAACAGACCAGTGGCAAGTCTATGGAGGACCATTCCTGCCAGGAAAAAAAAAGGGATGAAAAGTTAGGAATGAAAAAATAAACATAATCATGGTAAGTCAGTTAGTGTCATGATTCAGCTTAGTAAATCTCAAAATGTTGCTTTTTAAGCTTAATCGCTTAATCGATAGACCTCTCATATCTTCTCACTAAATATGAAGCTACAGCCAGAAGGCACTTAGCTTAGCTTAACATAAAGACTGGAAACAGGGGGAAACAGCTTGTCTGGCTCTGTCTAAAGGTAAAACATCTTCCTACCAGCACCTCTAAAGCTCATTCATAATATGTTATATCTTGTTTATTTAATCAATACAAAAACTGAAGTATAAAAATTACAAGACTGCAGAAAGTCACTGAGCCAAGCCGCTGTTCGCTAATAGTTACAGTATGCAACTTCCTGTAAAATCACAACCAGTGTTGCCACTCATTTTCAATGGAAAGTAGCTAAAGCCTGCTCGAAAAAGTCACTAGATGTTGTTAGATTACGTCACCTGCTAAACTTAATTAACTTTAACCAGTTTTATCATGAGCCATTATTATTTTTTAAGCTGCTATTATCTTATTAATATGCATATACATTTAACTGTAATTTCAAAAACCTTTTTTACGAATTCTATTGTATAGACTATGGAGCTAAAGTTTCATGAATAAAGAGGATCCAGACACTGGAATAAACTCACTCTTGTAAACTATTTTGAGTCAAATATGTGATTAGTCGATGGAAAGTGCTTCTTCCCTCCAGAGAGCCACAGCCACAAGAAAACATTCACTGAGAAATATTGGCGAATTTATGGGGTTAACGGTCTGCCCAAAAAGTCGTTAGATTTGTCTCCGGGCTCTTTTTTGCAAAAAAAAAAAAGCTGCTCGAAAGTTAGTTGGCAACACTTACCTCAACTTGTCATTTTTACATTTTTGTTTGTGTATGACTGGGCAAAACCAGGCTAGCTGTTTACCTGTTTCCAGTCTTTAGGCTAAAATATAAGCTAACCGGCCTGTGGCTGAAGCGTCATATTTAGTGTACCGATATTAGGTTGATATTTACCTTCTCGTCTAACTCTCGGCAAGAAGTCAAGTAAGCCTTTTTCCCAATATTTCGAACTATTGCTTTAACATTTTTTATTTTTGTCATTGCTAACATTTCATCCATTTCTTTTTTCTTTTTCTGGCAGCAATGGGCTTCCATACAGGCCTGAGCTGTATGCATTTAAAAAATACACCTGTCTGAGAAACATTAACCTTCATGGTACAATTTATAGACTGGTGCAGTGGCTCTGAAATGGTTTTTCTTGCTTCTCTCATGAGGGAAAAGGGATCTTTGCTCGCATTGTTTAATAATATCTCTATTGGAGCAGTAGTTTATATCCACTGGGCAGCTTTATGGTGCAGTGTAGCAGCTAGCAAAAGGCAACACAACAACAGAAGGGCGGTGATAACGTTCACACAAAGTGACTGAACGGGAGCAATAAAACAAGTTACAGGAGCCACCTCAAAAGGAAGACAGCCAGTATTTTACACATCACTAAAACCATAATAATGTAAGGTACAGTAATAAAAATCCATACAGTGTTTTCTCTGGTAACTTGCCTCATATTTTTCTCTGCCCGTTTTACTCTAAATAACTGACCTATTGACTCCTTCTTCCTTCATTTGCCCAATTTTCCTCACTCCTTCTCATCTTCCTCTCTGTCTTCTCTCTCCAGTGACACCTGCACACAGCGCTGAAGGGGGGAAGTGAACTAAGCTGCTATTAACCAGCTATCATGAGCTGTCCGATTCAATATTAGTTCATGAGGGAGGCAAGACGAGCGCACACACCCACACTCTCTGACACACTTATTCCACAGACATTTTAAATGGGGATTTCTTCACCTTTAAATATATAATATAAATATGTTTTTTAAATATATATTTGGTGTGTGCGTGTTCTTAAAGTAAAATCTGCTTCCAGCTAAGATCCACATATAAAATTATAATTAGGCTTTTTTCTGACAGGCTTACTGAATTACAGGCACATGCATACAGCAAGTATATGTATTAATATATTTCTATGGTGAAGGTGCAAAAAAAAAAAAAAAAAAATGCTAGCTGCCCTGTGAGGCTCTACTTTGGTACAGTAGTGCTTTGAGCTAAATGCTAACGTCAGCATGCTAGCATTCTCAAAATGGCAATATCAACAAGCTGATGTTTAGCAGGTATAAAATTGACCATTTTAACTATATTAGATCAGTGTGTTAGCATGCTAACATTTGTTAATCAGCACTAAACACGACAGCTGAGGGTGATGGGAATGTCTTTAGTTTGGCAAGTATTTAGTCATAAACCAAAGTACAAATAAATAATAAGAATTTTGACCTGATGATGGTGCCAGATAAAAAGTTAACAGATCACTAAAGTTGTTGAAGCTCATCCTCTGGAGGACATGAATGTCTGTACCAAATTTCATGGCAATCCAATAGCTGTTTAGACATTAACCTCAAAACCACAACACTGATGTCAACCTCATGGTGGCGATCACCTTAAACATTAGGATTAATCCTCTGGGGACCATGAATGTTTGTGCAAATGCTGGAGACAATTCATCTAGCAGATGTTGAGATATTTCACTAAAAACGTGGAAATCTGGTCCTGTTGGTGGTGCTAGGTGAAAAGTAGGGGATCACCAAAATCATCCTCTGGGACCATGAACGCCTACAGAATTTCATAGCATTCTATCCAGTAGTTGTTGAGATATTTCAGTCGAACCGAAATGGTAGACATCGACTGACATTGCCTTTTCTAGAGCCACACTGCTACTGTGACTGTGCGTGCAAATATATACTGTATGTTTAATCATTTTTCCTTTTGGGGGAACATTTTCTGGACATAAACTAGCCAAAAGTAAGGGACTGAATACATCCACACTGTCTGTGTTAAAATTTTAAGGACCAATTCAGTGTTTTTCATCTACTGTGACTGTGACGATAACTCTGTTACCTCTCCACCTCCACCCTGGACGTCAGATGGCCCGACAGTGTCTGGCTGGATGCACTCCGCTGCTCATGACTGCTTTTGACATGCTGCTGCAGCCGATATAGTCTGAGCCATGATCCAACACTGCTGCACTCCCCACTTCTGTCATGTACATACAGTGTTGGCGAAAATGTCACACAGACAGCAAGACAAGAAGGGGGAGAGACTGAGAGGTTAGAAGAGTGAGAAATAGGGTGACAGACATATAAATACGCCAACACACTGCTTTAGTGCCATGTTGCTGTATGATGCTTTAAAGTGGAAATGTGTGGATGTATAGCGGTTTGTCATGATGCTCTGTCCATCTGCTTAGCCCCTCCCACTGACTCCAGAGAAAGTGATGATGAATGTTGATGATGATGTTGACATCTTTCTTCACCTTCATCACCACCTCCATCTACAATAGCCTGGGCATTCTGATAGGCCACGCTTCATACGGGTCTCAACGAACAGTGACAGCAGAAGAGTGGAGTGGTCAGATTTGGCATGAGGGAAACAAAAAAGAAAAAAAAAGTGGTGTGTCTAACTTTCTTTCTTTGAAGACTGCTGATTCAAGGGGGATGAAAATGCTGTTTAAAAAATCTGAACAAAGGCATAGGCAAAATCTCATCAACCCTTTAAATCTTTATGGCTAATTAAGGAAGTGAGAAGACAATTCCACAATTTGATGACCGGCTCAAAGTGTTGGGGCTACAGCGTCGTACCAGGGGCTTAAATGATTTTGGAGTGATTAATGGGAGATGGTCACTGTGCCTTAAAGCTGCACTAATCAATATTTTTACACTAATAAAGGACTAAATTACTATGTGTAATTTGAAAAGGGCTGCTTGTTGTGACCAACTTCTATAGAATTATCACACACCTCTGCACTTTCCCTAAACTTTGAAGAATGTTTTAGCATTTTTCAGCTCATTGTTTTGGTTTCCTGCAGCTTTACCGTTTTGGTTCACTGTCACCGATTTCACCAATCTCGTTTCCAGCAGCAGCAGGAAGTTGTTTACAGCAAAAAAGCTCTGATGAACCCGCTGTACACTACCTGTCCAGCACCAAATAGTAGACAGACAAAGGTAGCGACTAGCTAGTAAACTAGCAGCTAAGAGCCATATATTTCTCTCAAGAGTTGGTGGAGACCAAAACAGAGCTAAAGGAAGAGTGAATGTTGGTCTTGACTCCATATGTGAATGCCAACATTGCTCTGTTTGCTGGATGTGTAGTTGATCAACTGTTTGCTAATCACTTGTGAAATTAGGTTAATAAAATATCTCAGTGTTGTGTTTATAGCTTGTTCTGCTGCCCCCAAGTGGCCAAAAAATGTCATGTCATATTACACAATGAACCTTAATCATTCTACAGCTTGGTCTTTCACAACCTGCATGATGTGCAAAGGTGACTTGGCAAGAGGAGCTAAAGACAGACTCACACGATCAGCCAACCATGGTGTCCGAAGCAACAGGTAGCACATCGTAGACATCAAACAAGGTGAGAGAAGACAAATAAATCCTGTCATGGTCGTCTTTCCGCTGTGGGCATGTCAAGCATCCTAGATACAAAATTGGTCGTCTTGCTCTATCACATACTGCGTGGAAGAAAACGACAAATCTTTGAGTCCAATGTTAATTTTCGCTCCAGAAGCCTCACGTCTGTTGGCTCAGGCTGATATTGTGTGGTCCCATCAAAGCATAAAGCCATTGCTGGGAAAAGAAAGTGGAGGTGACCATGTCCTCTTTGCGTATCACCACTCTGCAATCATACCAGATCAACAGCATAATTTACATCAGGAAAGTATGGTACATCAAGGCATTTGGATTCCAAAGACTCTTTTGTCTGTTTTGTGTGTGTGTGTGTGTGTGTGTGTGTGTGTGTGTGTGTGTGTGTGTGTGTGTGTGTGTGTGTGTAATCACTAAGGTTCCAGCCTGGGTTGATGAGCAGAAGTATTGATTTTCTGGAGCTGGAGTTTCTTGGGCCTATCAGAGAGTATCAAAGGTTTTCTAAATGAAGTTGATTAGAAAGTTTGTGAAATGTTCTAAAAAACAACACCAGAGAGAATTTTTAAAGATGCACCTGGTTTTTCAGCAGTGATAGAAGAGTAGACACACACACATCCTCTGCCTCTGAATGTTCCTCCTCTCTCCAAGTTAAGTGTGTCGCTGTTGTCAGCCCCCTGTGGCCTCATTATCACACAGACAGACTGAAACACAGAAGCCATATCTGATAGCAAAGCACAATAGCACACACACTCAAGCTTAGATAGCCTTGCTTTACAGAAACTTTCTTTCATCCAAAACACAAATTGTTGCGCGCACACACACGCACACACAGGGACTGTGACATGACTAGACAATGTTCCCATCCAAAATCAAAAGAAAATGATGAAATTAACACATGCACACACAAAATGTAGTGTATACACATATTTGTTGTAAAGTATTTGGAAATTGCTAATTAACCACACAACCTTCACTACATGAATTCATTAGTGTGTTTGAAAATTTCTGGTTTTAGGCTTTGCATTGTGTGTCAAATGACCTCCACTAAGCATTCAATGCTGGCCTTTGCTCTTAGTCCAGCTTGACTGTATGGTTGCATTCAACACTGTTAATCATAGCAACTTCATGTTGGAATAACTAGCTTGGCTCTTCAGTGGTTCAAATTTCTCCGACAGGCTTTTTTCAGTGGAACTTCGTAACTTAATTTCCTCGTCTACAAAACTTACTTTCTGTGTACCTCAAGGGTTGATTCTGGGCCCTATTCTTTCCTCTTTTTTAGCAGTCCATCCACCACTTTAGTCAAGACTGTAACATCTCAGCAGCTTTGGAAGGTTCGCAATGAAATTTTATGGAGGTATTCAAGGATCCCAGACAGCCTCAGCTGTACCTTGTGTTCTGTGCTAGCAAATGTTAGCACACTAACATGCTTAACTAAGACGGTGAACGTGGTGGACATTATACCTGCTAAACATCAGCATGTTAGCGTCGTCATTGTGAGCATGTTGCCAAGCTGACGCTAGCATTTAGCTCAAGCAGAGTTGTGCCCAAGTAGAGCCTCACAGAGCTTTAAAATCAAATCATTTCCATCTAAGCTGGAGAAAGTTATTCATCCCTTAATTTCATCCCATCTCAATTGTTATAAATCTCTATACTACACTTAGTAAAAAAGCACTAAATCATCTTCAATTGGCAAAAAATGCGTCTCAAAAGGTTTTAACAAACTATGAGAAGAGAACACATTACCCCTTTTTAGCAACCCTTCATTGGCTTCCCATCGCTGCCAGAATAGTTTGAAATTTAAAATTCTATTAATCACTTTAAGGCATTATATGCATGTTATATGTATATGGCGTTATGACTCCAAGCTATATTTCTGACCTATTCAGCCCATACATACAGGGGCACACAATAGCTCTTCTAGCTTTTCCTTGATTTGCAACCAAGGGTGGCACCTAAACTGTGGTATGAAAAACCATCCACAGCATGCACAGCTACTGCTGTAGTTTCATTTAAAAGACAGCTAATAACATATCTTTTTAAATCTAGCTTTTGACTTACTTTTATGATATTAAATCTCCTGGACAATAATTTATTGTTTAGTTGATTTTATCTCATTTTGTTTAATGCCTTTAGTTCAAGCACTATGTAAGCACTATGCTTGCTGTTTGTATGTCGCTATGAAAAGTGCAATACAAATACTGTATAGTCATTATTTATATCTGTGGTCGTAGATTACAGCTTCATTATTAGCGGGCCAACAGGTTCGCCGTGGTCAACAACTAATCTCAGCGCCAATTAAAATTTAGCTTGTGCAGCACATCAAAATAATTAGTGCAGAACAATAATGAGAGGAGTGATGGAATTCAAGAAGGGAGGGGGATAACAAATGGTGCGTGTACAGGAGAAAGAATGAATAAATAAGAACACAGTGGTTCTAACATGCTTACAGCGCTTTAATACAGGAGGCATTAAGAAGGAGAGACATGAGTGTGTCTGTAACCAAAGATAGAGGGGTCCCAACCTGGTGGAAGATGATAGGGTGAGACACTGAGGGAGGGAGGGGGAGATAAGAATTAGGAGGAATTTGGTGGAAATGCATGAAAAGGAGCCCCAAAGTGCCAAAAAGCGACTGTTCACAATCTGACAGGTTAAGAAAAGTCACGACAGCGCTAAAATGGAACAGAGTGATCCCTCTCCCTCTCCCCCATCCCTGTCTGTCTCTGTGCCTCATATTTCTCCTCCTCGCCCTGCTTTCCTCTTTTCCTCTCTTGGCAATTTCTTCTTCCACAGAAGCAGCCGTCTGCCAAAATGACTTCCCTCGTTCTTGAGGCGACAAGGCCCTCGCCAGATCTGAAAGGGAGAGGCGGGATTGGCAGACAAAAGTAGAGAGAGGGAGAGAGAGAGGGAAAGCAAAAGTAAACAAGTGTAGATGGTCTAGGTGTTCTTGCAGCACGTTGGTGGATAAGACGGCGATTCATTTCACCTCTCTGGCGAGGTGAGGGATACAAGGCCGTCGCGGTGTCACGATGGAAACATCACATTTGCTGCATCTCTCCTCCCTTCTCCTTCGCTTCCAGAGCCCAGAGCAGGACTCTCCGAGACAAACTCCCTTGCCTCAACATCAGCAGTCCATCTGTCTCTCTCTCTCTCTCACACACACACGCACACACACTCTCTCTCTCTCTCTCCCTCTCCCATGTGCCCCTTCTAGCTAAAACACACAGTCACACACAGTTTACATTACCTTCATCCAGCCTGCTGGGGGAAGAGACGAGGAAAGAATACACAACAGTGGGTTTCACTCTGTATGCTGAGTATTTATAGTACTAAAGAAGAGAAAGACAGACCGCTGGGACACATTCACTCCATTCCTGCTGGAGTTTTCCCATATTGGACTGAGAGTCAGGACACATCATAAAAACGTCTCAAAAATATCCAACATATTGTGTCATTAATTCTAGGATTCCTGAAGTCTTAAGAACAATGAATCTTAAATCAAGCAACTTTTTCAATTGCGTTTGAGTGATCCCACTTTTAAAGCTGTGTTGTGCACCCGGAGAATAACAACTTCAAACCAAAGAGAAGCATCCATTCAAAAAATGAAATGGACATTGCATAAGGAGAACATCTTTATTATTCGTGATTGTGCGTATACATGCTGAGTATTGTTGTCTAAACCTCAAAATAAAAGCCATGAGACATGAGACTCTGCAGCAGTGGAGAAGAAACCTCTCACCTTAAAACTGAGGTAACAGACAATTAAACGAGGGTGAGAGCAGCTCACAAGAGAGCAGCTCGTTCACTGTGACGTTGTTACAAATGAAATCAAATGCACGCACAGTAAACCTCTAAAGTTCATGTACATACAAACCTGCAAACCAACTTTTTTTTGTACCCTCAAACACACACACAGGCATGCAGGCTTCCACTATCAGATCCATGCGACATGAATGTGGGAGCTGGAACACAGGGCTAGGAGAGGACAATAGGGCAGATTGGTTCATCTGTAAAATATTGTCGGTCCAATTCATCCAAGTGGTCTGAGGTCATAGTCTATTAAGAGTCTGCAGTTTACTTCTGGGCTAACAGTCAAGCCAGGACAGTTGTACAAGTGCTGCATATTTTCACTAGGCTGCCACTGTCTCTGAAAGCCTAGAGTTGATATTTGAGGTAATACTTTGCTGGTCTTGCTAATAAAGAACAGGCTGGAGTTTCAGGTCTGGAATGAAGGACGGAAGCCCCAGTCACCTCACGGTACTGGAACTATTCCTACCAATGGAGTGTATAGACTTTTTAGGCAAAGCCAGACTTGCTTGCCAAAAACTGCGAAAATAAGCTAGGCTAGGGCTGCAGATTGGAAAAGCCAAGTCTATGAAGATTACAGTTTCCCTGTTAAATCTCAGTCAGTCCATGTCTTCAATCATCATTCTGCCTGCATCTCCGTGGTCCCGTCCAGCAGCAGCCTGCGTAGTTCCTGGGGGTCAGTGACAGGAAGAGAACAGGTGAAGTCCTGGCAGACGTAGGCTGTGGCGACGCCACCCTGCTGGGACATGGAGGAGAGGACGGGCAGACGCTGGCACAGGAAATTGTCTGCATCATCATCATCAATGAGCATCAAGACCTGCCAGAAAGGGAAGGAGGGGTGATGGAGGAGGAAATGTAAGAAAAAGGGGGTCAGCTTAATATGTCATAAATAAACATTTCTTATTTTGCTTATTTGACATCCCATTATGGAGCCCCAAAACTGCTAAAAGGCAGAAAAGAGATCTCGAACAAGACAAAAATATAACTGATTACATAAATAAATAACTGATAGTTAAGTAAATAAAACAGAGTATATAAAAATACCTTTCAACAAAGTTAGCTAGCTAACAATAATTAGAAGTTTTTTGGATTAGTTTATTTGACCTATGAGAAAAGAGACAGTCACACAAAACTACAAATTGTTAATGATATCACAATAAAGTCTGAGACTGGTGTCCATTGTGGTCCTTGAAAACAAGACATGTAAACTTGGAGACGAAAGACAATGCTATGAAGATAGAAGCATGGTATCTGTGAACTAACATTGTTATGCATTGCTGTTGTTGTAAGAGTTTATACAGTGATGCTACAGCAGTATGTTATGTTAATGTTATGTTAATATTCACATCTTCAAAACGTTTCGGATCAGTGGAGCATCTCAGCAAGGGACGGACCCCAATTTTGATAGTGATCACTTTCTATTTTTGACTAATACAACTATGTAAGGTCTTCTACAAGCACACATAAGCTTTCACACAAACCAAAACAACCCTGCTAAAAATAACATTTAATCTTGGGTCAGTAGCTGCCATGGTCTCATGCCCACAATTGAGGAAAGACAATAGTGTGTGTGGATGGATATGTGGTTCATGTGTCCTGCCTGCAGCAGTGGTGGTTCTCCACTGCTACAAATCCAGTGTTGCCCTTTCACAGCCAAAACAAATATTTAAATATGCACATTTTGACAAGCATTGACAAAACTATTGACAAGTGTCTGAATGTGGCTAAATGTGACAAAATATAGGATGAGATTGCCTGTCTTTGTATCTGCTTATGTTTGTGAGTGCATGTTTGGTGCTCTTGGACAGACAGCAGAGCAAAGTTAAAGAGGGATGCCCTGTCAGTCCCTAAGGCAGCCTCCTGTCAAACACGTGTCATTTCCTCCTGGCCCTGCACCACCCCTGGTTCACAACGGAGCGAGAGATGACAACATCAACAATGAGTGCAGGCAGAAGTGATAAAAGGAGGGAGAGGAGGAGGAGACAGGATGAGGAGAGGGGTCCGGTGATGCATCTCTTCTCAGATGAAGTTCTGCCAGAGAAGACTGACGTGTGTCAGTGTGGACTGAAGGTCAATCAGAATGCATTAAAGGGTACACAAATACTGGTGACTGTAGGCTTGATTGATTGTCAGAGCTAGACACAATGCAGGAAATGTCCATCACTTCAATACACCTTGCAGTATACATGCTTTTACAGCTATATGCCAGCTACTGTACTGAAACTCCAAATAATTCAGACACTGGATCAAATCAAAAACATGTGTGAAGAGTTCTGACAAAAAAAACATCAACAACAGAAAACAAACAAGAGAATTTAACAGAAAATGGTGTCATTTCTGTTTAAGATGACATTCTAACAACAAACAGCCTCCATAGTGGGGCTGGGTATCAACCCCAATATGTTTCTGTACCAACCAAAATGTATCCATTTGTGCTAATTAGCAAATCTTAGCCTGTTAACATGCTGAACTTGGATGGTGACCATGAAAAACGTGAGACCTGCTAAACATCATCATGTTACCATTGTCATTGTGAGCATGTTGGCATGCTAATATTACCTCAGAACACAGCCTCACAGAGCTGCTACCATGGCTGTAGACTCTTACACCGTGTCTACAAAAGAGGCGTAGCATGAGCAGCACGTTAGCAGAGCAGCAGCTTCAGTATTGAGTGTAGGTCACCCACGTTTTGTCATTGCTCAAAACCCAACATACAAGCACTGTAGTTGCGTGCATGAAACGGAATAAAATAGACTTAAAGTGTAAAAATAATTTCCGTATCAGTGCCAAAACTCAGGTATCATAACAACACTAGCAAACACTTTCAGTGATACTGAGTATGTGGGTACGCGTGAGGCCCTAAGACACATTAATGTTAGCTGACCCTGTGACTTCCTGGTTACCAGGTTAGTCCCCATAATCTGTAGCCTACTCAATCCAGTACGACTGCACCCAACCAATTCATACCAAGCCCTGTACCCATGTACAGGCAAAAAAGAGGCAGGAGCATCAGGTACCCCTAATGTACCTGATGCTCCTGCCTTCACCCTGAATCTAGCCTTAGCTATTAGACAATGTCCATTAGAGCAGACACTCCTCCTCTGTCCCGTCGGACTGCCAGCCAGCATTCACCCACATCATTATGTAGAACTGTTTGCATCCTCTCTATCCTGTCTCAAAGAGCCTCATGTTCTCATTCATCAGCCGTCTCAATGTGCCCCCAAGTGCTCCACTCAGCCATTTAGATGCTCGTTTGTGCCAGCAGCCATCTGCACTTCCGATGCCAAGAAACTATCAATGGGTTACGCTGCCCGTCTCCTGTCATTGAAGGCCGTCCCCGCAGCGGTGTGGTATTTCTGTTTATATTACTAAATGTGCTGCCTGGTGAATAACATTCCTCCTTAGTGGATGATGAATTGATGGTGTTCTATCCTATCGTATTCTCTACAGTGATGCTGGAACACCCGTTGGACACAGCTCAGAGTGGAAACTATGGATTCACACAGAGTGCTGTAGACGGTTGGCTGTAAACATTTTTAAGGCATTAAGACACTCTCTCACACACACACACACACACACACACACACACACACACACAGGGGAAGACTGGAAAGGAGTGCGATGAAATGTGGTCATAATGGTGTGACCGTTGCTATGGAGACAGGAGGAGGATTTCCCTGCCAAGCCGAACCTTTTCCTCTCTGTCCTGACTCTTCTTTTTGCTTGTCAGCTTCATGCAGCCCCCCGCCCCCCCTGGGTCCTAGACCACATCCAGCCGCGTGCCCTCTACTTTAAGGTCACTCTGTAGTCGGTGTGTGTCACAACAACACTGTCTTCACACACCCCTGGGGACTGGACAGGACGAGTGTGTGTGTGTGTGTGTGTGTGTGTGTGTGTGTGTGTGTGTGTGTGTGTGTGTGTGTGTGTGTGTGTGTGTGTGTGTGTGTGTGTGTAAGAGTGATGGAGAAAAAGAGCAACAGAGAGAAACAGATTACGTGTGAATGTATATACAAGTCTTGTGAATGTGATGAAGTGAATGCAAAGTGTGTGGTCTTGTATTCTGTGTGCGGCAAAATGTGTGTGTGTGCGTGTGTGTCTGTGTGTGTAAAGCTGTAGCAGACAGCACAGTTGGCTACACATGAGAGCACAGTCAAACTCCCACAGGGTTAATCCCTTCATACACTGGGCAACCCTGAAACAAACACACATCAGCACACGCACGCACACACACAAACTCCCACCCGTTAAATGTCCCTACACTGACAGCTCCCTCCCACTCTTCCTCTCTCACTCTGCCAAACTAGTCGAGCTCAGACACTTTAAAAGAACACTGTACCTGTGTTGACAGTAACACACAAACACATCTTCTAACCATTTTAATGTTTTTTCTCTCCCCTCGGTTTCTAACCCAAGCCATGCACACGACTCATGGGCCGACCACTATCAGCACGCTAGAGCAAATGAAACACAGTGATCACACCAAACACACACTTTTGTTAGCCGCTGTCATACCTGAGGAAGAGTGATGACGGCGGCTGTAAAATAGCGCCGTGTGCAGGCAAGCGTGAGGGGATTTACTTCCTCCATCCCTCTCATTTTGTTTTGTCTCTCTCTCTCACACACGAAGGGACCTGCTCAGTCATCATAACAACCTGACATCTGGACCGCCGCCCCAGGACAAAAACAGACACACACATTCACACTCGGACACAGAATTGGGCGAGGGAGGGAGGCGGTGCGGCAGGGCTGACATCGTCAGTCATCCGTTGACACCAACTTCGCCATCAGCTTCATTTCGCTCAACTGAATACTCACCACCAGATCAGAGAGGAAGAGGAGGACAGTGAGGTGAGAACACTGGAGAAAAAAATTAGGCAGTTTTTAGAAGGCAAAGAAACTAAAGACATTTATGACATAGAGGCAGAATGAATGGTTTGAAAATGATGTGAATCATATGCTATTGCCTCTGCAGTCATCAGATCTCACCCCAGCTGAACACCTGTGCTTTTACACAAAAAATGTTCAACACTGCCATAGATAGGTTTGGGCAGCTGTGTGAGCCATAGCCGCACACACTTTGCTGATTTTTGGCTAGGTTTAGCAGCCAAAGTTCAATTAACTTGAACTAAGACCGCAAATACGCTGACCTTCAAAATACACGTCCAGCGAGATTCTGTCATTGACAGGAAGCAGTAGTTAAGTCAGCAAACATTTGACAGAATAGAAGAATGGAGGAAAAGTTAATTTAGCTCAAGATAAATTCCTCTATCCAGAATATGGATACAGTACACCATGATATAGTCAAATTTCCTGGAAAATCAACTGAGAAACTGTTAATTGATGCTATACCCACAAGTGAACGTCTTGTTTTTTTCAAATCCAGTGAATTCAATACCTGATATATGTTTTGTCGTTACGGTTTAGCCTTTTGTCTAGCCCGGTCTGTGATATTTTGTCTTCCACTGAGAAAAAAAACCTACTAAACTAAACCAAGTTGCATAAAAAGGTCACAATTAGGTTACAATTTTAAATGTCAGAAATCCTTCTTATATGCTATTTCAAACACTTTCACTGAGACCTAATACACACACTCAGACACACACACGCTCACTTGTGCGTCTTCCGACCTGAGCGAGAGTGAGTGGGCGAGCCTGTTCCAGTGGTGTGCTCTGTCCTTTGTCACGCTGAGCATCAGTTTTCAGCTGCTGACAGTCTCTACAGGACCCTCTCCACTAAATCACCAGCGTCCGCAGTGACATGTGAGGACGCCTCGGTGTCTCCGTAGAATTAACAGCCTCTCCTTGATCAGGCCCCGACACCTACGACATACTTCATCAGCTTGTGTTGCATTTAAGATGAAAGGGAATTCTCATTTGCTGAAGTCATAAAAGTCATGTCAAGTTAAAAATGTTAAGGAGATCAAATCTGACGTATGAGCGTTATGAGGACATGGACATATGTCTTGAGCTATCCCGCATGGGAAAGATTTTAAGTAAATGTCATGTCTTCAGGTACTACAGTGGGCCAAAAGTATAACAATGGAAGAATGTGTCTATGTATTTTTATAAAGCCACTTTGTGACTCCTGGTGGCGTGAGTACAGCATGTTGGATTTTATGAGGATGAGGGGTGGAGGATACTGCATGCTTACTATGACAACCCTGCAAGGGGAGCTGCAACCAAACCGCAGTGGAAAAATCGGACACTTTTAAAGTTCTACCAACTGTATGTATGTTACTCCTTGACGTGATTCGAATCACGGGGTAATGAACGAAGCGCTGAGGTTACAGGACCACTCGTTGCTGTGAGTTTTAACAGTCTGGTCATTTGCTGTCAACACAACTGGACCCATGAGAGAAAACAGCTAACCCTCCTCTCTATAATGTGTCACAAACACAACACTGAGCGTGCAGGACTTCTTCCAACTTTCCAGGTGGATTACAAACCTAACAGCATGATGGGTCCTACCAAATGTTGGATGCTGTAAAGGGACAATTGTCTTAAAACGTAAACGTTAAAAAGTAGACCAAACCAACGTATGGCCTTGTTGAAAAAGGGGAAGAACGTCTTGTATCAACGTTCGTAGGCCATACAACAGGACACTCTCCAGTCAGTAGCGCACCATGGAAGTTGGCTCTCAAATGTCAGTCAACCGCTGCCATGGGAAATTGTACACCCAGAGGCCTTTGGCTTAGACACGGTTTCCACAAATATTTCCAAAACATGTTTTAATCTCTTTAGAAAAATACTCACAATAGCTGCAGTATCATTGATCATTGTAGTTTATATAGTTCCTTATCCAAAAAGTGAGGACAAAATTTTAGTTCGACTTTAAATCCAAATCATTCGACTGGAGCTTTCATTGAAGACATTTCATCGTTCCAAAAAGCTTTTCAGTTCTAACTGTTCTGGGGAATAGTACTGGTATTTATTCCTGTGAGGTGACTACACCATAGTGCAGGGCCACTACTGAAATGAGGCTTGCTCATTGGTGCATATCAATACCTGTATCAGCCTCATAAATCCTGTAGCGGTCTGACTATAATTAACTCATGACTTACTGCACATCAAAAATACAAAAAATGGTCATAGATTGTCTCATTTGAAATAGATGGTCTGAAGATACTTTAGTGAATCAATTTCTTGACACAGACCTTGGCTCCTTTTTCAGGTGGTCATAGTTTTACAGGTCACGCTGCTGAAAGGCAGATGAACTGTAATGACCCCTGAGAACCACTAGCGACTGTCTGTATGTGTGAGATTAAAGACTTGCTGGACTCCATGAGAGGTGTTTCATTAGCTCTTGGTCACACAGGAGGTCTGAACGGGAAATAACATCACAAATTCAGCTTTCTTTCCAACTCATCAGCAGGAAACGGTAAACTTGGGCAGGTGCAGAGAAACTGAGTCTTAATGTCATGTGTGAAAGTATTACTGGCTGGAACATGAGGGCTGTTACATCACACTGTGGGGTCATCTGTGCACTAGCCCACATCTCATTTCATGCAACAGCAATGTATTATGTAGACAGACATATGCGGTCTTTTAATGACAGTACAGCGATCCAGTAAGTAAATTGTGCTTCATTTAGGATGAGAAGTAGAGAGAGGATGTGATGCAAGAGGAAAAGATCATGTGATAAAATGTAGAGAAACAGAGTTGTGCCAGAATGAAATGTACTCCATATTTACTCCAAGTTTTGTTGTTAGGTTAACTGTAAATCAATCACAGATAAATGATCAGTATACGTGGATATATAGGTAGGGTAGGAAGGACATAGGCAGTTAGTAAGAACACAACAAAACTGTTTTGAGGATAAATTATTTGAAGTAGTTAGGCTGTGCTCACTGAACTACATGTAGATTATCTGTAAGTAGTTCAGAGAAAGATTGATGCAGGACATTCTTCAATGACAGTCCTCCAGTATGTGTAAATGCACACTAAGTCTTAGCATTGTGAACAAACAAAGAGCTCAGAACTGCTTTTCCTTACCTTCGACTGCCAATGAGATCTTGGCTTAGCTTTGAGTGTTTCCACTATTTATGGCCACACAAACTGTTAAGTTATAATAATTTTTGCACTGTTCATGTTAATAGTTTACATGGTGTGAGACCAGTCTTTTGTTTCAAAAATGTTTTTACAATGTTTTAAAGTTGTTACTTAATTTCCTTTACTTTCCAATCTATACCCTAAATGGACAACTAATCCAGGGAGCAACAGATTGTAAAATGGAAAATAAGCCATATTTAAAAATAAATCAGGAAATTAGGTTATGCAAACACTAATGAGTTGTAAAATAGCAATGACTTTATAACTATTTCTATGTTCTTGCCCATTAACAGTATTAATGTTAGCAGAATCTTTGCACATTTGCCACACTTCATTTAATTTGCAAAGTATGCTATAGAAAATAACTGAAATGTTAGTATTGTAAGACAAAAGTGCATAAAATTATCATATTGTTGTCAAATCCACATCCACCATTAACTCAACATTTACCAAAATAAAAGCATGTCCCCTGTTTGTCTGTAGCCTAAGGAAAAACCTCTTTCACAAATAAAACAATGGAGAAACTAAACATAGACTGACTGTGTTAACCTCCACTAACTCCCTGATTATATCAGAGGAAAACTTTCACGGCTTGTGAAGATAAAGAGAGAGTGACAGAGTGAGGACATCTGCAACTGTGTGTGTGTGCATGCGTGCACAGGCGTCTTATCTGGTCAGCATGGGTTTTATTTACCAAGCTGAGATATGGATAAGCATGGAGCGTCAACCATGACTGCAGCGGGCGTACAGACAAGATACAACCACAGGGAGAGGATTATATCTCCAACAACACCACTAAAGCTGTCCACTGCTGGATCCTGAGAGCACACGCACGTCCCCCAATAGCTTTATGGATGTACTGGCACATGGTGGAATTACTAGATGGAAGGATGAGGAAAGAAAACCACTCAACGGAGAGATATGTAAAATTTCAGATTAACAAGTCTAGGAAGAATGGAGTGAGATAAATGTTAGAGTCAATGTGAAAGTGACTTTTTAAATCACAGTGGCGTACAAACTAAGAGAGAAAAAGCAGGAGAAAGAGGATGAGTTGCCATCTGAATGCATTACAATCTGCCTGGAAAGCACTTTCCTGTGGCGGGAGCCATCTTGGACCTTTCCCACAGAGTTCTGCTCTCTGACTGGCTATTGGACTTCGTCATTTACAGAGAACAGGAGAATCAATTCGTACAACACAGCGCTACGTACAGACAAATACACACACATGCAGCCTTTGATGGGAGAACAGGGGGATTGTGATGGAGGGGAGGAAGGAGTAGAGGGGGTAACGAGACAGCAGACTCAAGTGAGGGAGGTCAAAGGTCACTGAGGAGGACTGTGAGACTGCCTAGCTCTAATCCTCCTCTGCACTGTGTTGTTACCAGTGCTAGTTAGCCTGTGACTAGGCTCTCCATCTCCACCCATCTCCTCCCTTCCCTCCCTCTGTTTGCCCTCCCCGTCACCCTGCTCGACTCTTCCCCATGTCTCTGAGGTCTTGTTAGGGATTCGCAGTCATTTCCCTCCACAGATGCTTTCAAAAGGACCCTCTCTCTCCTCTCTAGGAAATGGGATCAGGAAAGACGTAGAAGGGCACGGAAGCATGAATAAATGGGAATCTTGGATACTTAGTTATCTCCTGCCAGGAAATCTTTCATCTTGTTTCTTAAATCCTACAAAATCCATGTAATACCTACTGCTCCTTCTGCCCCAAGCATCTTCCACTAACACCAGCATCTTGTGACCCCTCCTTAACACTTGCCTCAGACACCTTCCCCTTCCCCTATCACTTCCACTCAATTTCCTTACTTAAGTGCACTCCAGAGAGAGCCCGCAAAACTACCTGCTCTCTGTGACTGTCTGACTCTAATTGTGTAACACAGACAAGACAAGATAGTTTTTTGGGGTAAAAGCACAGTTGAGACTGATTAATAAGCTGCACTGATAAGAAGCTTTCGGGCTAACAACAATGGGAATTCATTATTGGAATTATAGTCCTCGTAAAACATTACTCAGTGCATAAAAGACCACACATGTAAATCTTGCACCGACAGGAATTCATACTTTGAACCACTATCAGCGCTTCTGCCAAGATGCTTTGTTGCTTTATTAGCAGAACAACCTTGGGAACACAGAAAACATGATCTATTAATGAAAATCATTATGCATAATGCTGGATGGTTACCATTTTGTGTAAATATGTTCCACCAGGCACCAACAGAGAAAAAGACAAGGAGAAAACCAGAAAGAAATCTTGGGGGTTTTGAGAATATAACGCTATTTTTGAGGATTGGAAAGAACACCTGTGCTTTTCTTACCATCACATGTTAAAATGTCTTCTGTATAAAAAAAAGCCTAATGTCCTAATTAGGGGGCCAAAGTATAAAAAGGGCTTTGAGTCCTGCACTGTTCATTCAATCTGGATGTGAACACCTTCAAACACCTTTAGAAAAGACCTAAAAGTCAGCGCCTCGTAGACATGGCTTCATTTCAAGTCTACTGTGTTGGAGTACAGCGAGAAAACTATGAATAACATATCACTGTCTTAATGTTTTCTGACTGCAATGTAGTTTTCTTACCACTTGCAAGAACTGACTTGTTGGTATAGTCCAGGGGCCAGTTGCATGAAAATAGACCTGGTCTTTGACTTAAATATAACTTTAAGTCAGACTTGCCATAGACAATTAAATTTACCTGTTGCATAAAGCTTCCTTATGAGTGACTAATGCAAAACTGACTTAGATAACCTGTCGCGCAATGCATTATTGGTGACAGAAGAGAAAACATGGCGGACACAACAGCGACACTGAAAGATCAACACGTGCTGAAAACCCATGTCTGCTGCAGGAATACAATGCTGAAAAAAGTGTTATTTAGTAGTTTTAATCAACTTCACAGAAATCTGAAGTGCCACCAAGGAGCTTTCCCCAGCGATCGCCCTGGTATCGCCTCATGCATCTCTGCTGTCAGTGACAGACAGTAGCACCACAGGTAACATCATTTATTACCTCAGTGTGTCAGTTAATGAAATACCACATAAAATAACACTCATGCTATCATTTGTAACATAGCCTAATGACTGTCAGTCAGTGTTACTGCATATGCGATCAATATGTCTTTGTGGCTTCTAACTGAAATTCTAACAGACTATTGCCTTAGCAACAAAGCTCTCACCTCAGGTGTAGCCAGGGGGAGAGGTGGCTAACGCTCCTTCCTCAAATTAAGTCAGTCTTAATATTTATGCAACAGACACGCTTAACTAAACTAGTCTAACCCGACAATTTAAGACCAGTCTAAGTCAAGTAGCATTCATTCAAAAAACAAAAGCGGTAAAGGGAGTGTGGGGAAGGCAGGGGAGAGACAGTCCCCTGCATCTCTATTTGTGTTCCCTCCTCTTACAATTTTGTTGCCTTTTCAATCAACAAACCACGACCCAACTCTAATCAAGCCATATTTCTGTGTAATAGAAAAATTAACCACAATTTATTGCAGCAATTACAATCAAGAGCTATGTTTCAGCATGACTGTTAGGGCTGTGATTGATTCCAACAAGCAAAAAGTACAGCAGAAGCTCTGAGTGCTTCCCACCCACAGTACTTACAGTACATGATTTACCCTCGACTCCATCATACACTTGATCCTTTATCTTTCTCATACTGATTCCGATTCTCCACAAGTCTAATTGCTTCTCTTCCAGTTAATCTTCTCCAATATCGAATTGTCTTTTTTCTTCTGCTGCTCTCAGGGGAGTGGTGCATGTGTGCCTATGCACCAGAGTATGTTTATGTGTTGCATCTGTTGCTATTTGGGTTTATGCTTGTGGACATACTGTATCCGAAAAGGTGTGTGCCTGCTAGTGTGTGTGTGTCTCACAGCTGTTGCAGGCAGTGGAGCTATTCCTCTGGGAGGGCTGTGTCTCATCCCCAAGAATGAGTGTGTGTGTGTGTGTGTGTGTGTGTGTGTGTGTGTGTGTGTGTGTGTGTGTGTGTGTGTGTGTCTGTGTGTCTGTGTGTGTCTGTGTGTTTTGTGTTGTGCTGGATCATCACATCTTAGCCCAGCCAAGATAGTTGTTGCTGCCACTAATGGCCGGCTGTTCTCACAACATCTGGACACACACACACACACATTCTCCCTCCTCTGTCTCATTTACTCCTTTCCCATCTCCCCCTCCATCTCACTCTGAGGCTCAATGAAGGCTCATTAGAACAAAATCTGGATCTGTCGTGTCACTCTGACAGACCTGTTGAGAAGTGTCTTTTTCTGGCTTCTACACACACACACACACACAAAGTGTATACTATACTGTATACACACCCAAAGAGAAAGAGCACTGTCGTCTTTACATTCAGTGTCTAACAAAATACAACTGAAGTCTGCTTTTTCCAGGCATTTATACATTCTGTTTAATTTATTTTTTAATCTTTGCCTATGTTAATAATAAAGAAATGCCATTCCCCTCTTGACTCTTGTTCTAGTTTAAGTGTGTCTCTCTTTCTCATTTAGCATCTCATGGATCCCGGTGGTGAAGACCAGAGTCTTTCTCTGGTCACTATCACGTCTCTTCTCATCCCTCACTGTACGCGGCCTTTAAAACTCCATTCCTCTTGTGTCCTCAGCTCTACCATTACTGCGCTCATTAGCAGCTGCGGGGCCAACACCCTCAATTAGTTTGAATTTGATCCATAAAATAGCTAATTGGATTATGTTAATAAGACTGAAGAAGACTTGCACAAGTTTACAAATATTGATAAAAAAATTGTCTAACCTTAAATGGACATTAGTTAAGAGAGATAATATACACCTGCAAAGTTTTTTTGTGATTACAACATGTTAAAACAGCATTAAAGCTGCTCAAATTATCTTATATTTTAATTTATATATTGATTCATTTGTTTTTGTGAAACCAGACATTTAATGACTTACTTCTTCTTACTTCAGTTATTTCCTCACTGCTTTTACTTACTCTGCCACAGGTAACCCTTACAGTATGTAAGTAGCATTTTCATACTTCCACTTAATCTCATATTTGTACCAAAAATCCAACTAAAAAATAAACCTTTTCTGAAAAGCTTGAGACCCTTTCCAACCACTTCTGATATTTTTCTGACAGTAACTTGGCCTAGCATGTGACTGGTCGTGGCTGAGGTTGATAGTACACAACGCACATCCTCCTTAATTATAGATTCATCCTGATAATGGCCCAATCTGGCTCGTTCTTGGTCTCTGTCTCTCTGCAGGGATCTGGAATGGCCTGATGTTACTGCAGCCACCGCCTGATACTGCACAACTCATCTATATTTCAACAGGTCCCTGAGAGATGGAGTGTGTCACTGGACAATCACTGCTTTAATTTACTGATCTAATTTCGCTTACAGGGTGGTGGAATAAACAAACCTCAGTGAGCAGCCATACACAATCAGAATAGTAAGGCTGCATGTGTGTGTGTTTGAGTTGTTTAGTTACTCAACCAGCATGTGAAGCTTTCATTTCAACAATCCTGCACAAAAAGTGACAAGAGAAGCCAAACATCAAACATTGATGAATCTAGTTTACTCTGGATGGAGCTCTCATCCTCATCCCTCACTTCGGGTACAGACAGAACTGTTGATAAAGGACACCAGAAGTCCAAATCTCAATTACACTGGGCATGTTTTGCTTTTCTGCTGCTACTTTTTGTAATTTGGAAGAATAACGTGGAGGTCTTTTTTTTGCCTAAAAAAAACCTTCCCATAGAAGAATTAACTAGGTTAGTCCCACTGAGGTGAAGAGAGTTAGGAGCATCTTGGATAAAGAATCAGCATCAAGGAAACAATGCAGGCTGCAGACCAACTAAACAAAAAAATAAAGCTAGAATGTAGTCAAAATCAACTACAGGCGGATTCAACAATGTATAAAATGTGTTCAAAATAAATACAGGTGAAGAAAGTGCTTGGTAAGCTCTCCAACAACAGAAGTAGGAATACAGACGCTTTGTTAGGTGGTGCAGACTGAACCACATGCAGCTGAACATTAGCAAGACGAGGAAGCTGATCGTGGACTTCCCACAGGACCAAGCCTCCCCTGACCCCCATAGGATGTTGAGGTGGTTCACTCCTATAAATATCTTGGAGTGCACCCGGACTACAGTCTAGAGTGGGCTGGGAGCACAGGGGCCCTTTACAAGAAGGGCAAGAGCCGGCTCTACTTCCTGCGGAGGCTCCGAGGCTTCAACGTCTGCAATAGGATCAGATGTTCTATCAGTCTTAAAAAAAAAAAAAAAAAACTCCACAGCACTTCTAAAGCTCACTACCAAACCAACCAAAGTGTAAAAAAGGTGTGGTGTTACGTGCAGGACAATTTCTTGGCCGGAGTCATGCATCCAGTCTTTCTGCTAAGCTGACCGCCTGCTGGCATTATCTTCTTACATAACGGACTGACATGAGAGTTGAATTGATCTTTCCATCCAACTCTCAGCAAGAAATATAAATAAGCCAATTTCCCGAAATTATTCCTTTAAACTTCAAGCTCTTGTTGATGAGAATCAAAGAATTCTCTTTAAGACTGAAACGTCTGAGAAATGTGGCCAAAGGAAACATAAATATGACAGCCTTGGCTATCCATACTGAATTTCAGTCTGACTCAGACTGACAGCTGTCCAATTCATAACAAACAGCCTGTGTCAGGGCTGGCAGGAAGACTCGCACACAAACGCACACTAACACACTTCAACTGCATAGTTAAGATTTAGGCCTACTAGGCATCTAGATGTTAGGAAAGGGCTTTAAGGTCAGCTAATGTCTGAAAAGAGATAGCAGGGAAGAGGAGAGGAGCTCAGGCTGACCTTTAAAGAAACCACACTTAAACCAGCCAACACCCCAGGCACTGTTGTAGGTTGGTCCCGCTCTGCATCTGTGTGAGTCTGTGTTTTTGTGTGTGCATGTTTCAAAGGTTACTGTGAATCTGCTGCCACTGTAAAGGTACTGATGTTAGAGTAAACCAATGCATGTCTATGTGCTGACATGTCTGACACCTAATGATGCATCACTCTTTCACACACACTTACCTTGTGTGGTAGGAAGAGGGAGTTGACTGCGGCTAGAAGACCTGCGGTGTCTGGGGCATCCCTCTGGCCACAGATCACGATCTGAAAAAAAAAAAAAAATAATAATATATATATATATATATATATATATACATATATATACACACACACACACACAAGTGGAGGACGGTGAGAGGGGGGAGGGGTATGAAGGAAAGGGAAGAAGGGAGAGGACAGAGAGATAATGAGATGAAAGAGTGTGGAGAGAGTGAAATAAGAGGGGAAAGGTGACATATGACAGGAGGGGAGAGAACAAGGGAGGCAGGTGTTTTCTTTGGGACTGCTGCACCTTGCCTCACCCCCAAGCTCGTTACCCTCGCCCTGTAGCCCCGACTCATCCTCCGCAGGTCATATATGACCGACACAGGGCTAACTATCCCCCTCCTCTATCTGTTTCTACTCCCATTATTTCCTTCTCTGTTCCTTCGACAGTACAGCACATGCCTTCATGCAGAAACTTTTCTTAGGGCGACCAGGGTCCTGCTGTGCTCTGCTAGTATGCAGGTTTAAGTGGTTTCGGGCTAAATGAGGGTGTTAATATTTCAAAACCAATTATATAACTGTGGCCCAACAGATCAAATAACCCATAAATTCATGACGGCTGTTAAAAAACGGGGAAAAATTTTGAGAGTCAGTGTGTCCAGGGATTAAGTATAAATGTATGCAGAGAGCTGAGATAGAGCCACTGTCCTCAGATCACCTCTCTTAGTTCAACTGAGGTAAAAACAGTATGTATCAACACATCAGCTTCTTGTTTAAGGAGAGACCTTTGCAAGTGGAGGTTTATCCTCAAACTCAAGTCATAGTACGAGGATAAGTTGAGATTTATTGGTTGAGATGTAGCAGCCCTAGTAGAAATAGCACACATTATAAATGACATAAAGCAGTGAGGTCATGAAAGGTTTATAAAAAAAAAATTTTTTTAAATTAAAAAAAAATCTTAAGGAAAAACAATCTCACTGTTCACAAGTTAGTTGAATGTTGTTGCACTACCTGATTGCTTTTCTAGTATGTTAGATCTGCTATGAATCATATATGAATATATACGTGATAAGTTGCTGTTTTTTCCTGCCTTTTTGAAAATCTTTGTTTTACTTTTTTAAAATATTTTTATTGGTGAAACAAAAGAATCCATTTGAAGACATCAGTTTGGGCTCTAGTTAAATTGTGACTGCTGTTTGTCACCATTCTGACCTTACAGATCAAAGGAATTATTTGGTTGATCATAAATATTTCGTTATCATCAATATTGAAAATTGTTGTAGCTGCAGCAACATGTGAATCAGAAAACATTTACTTACTGAAAATATCTAATGGTCTTATTGTTAAAGGAACACACTGTGGCCTGCTGCAGCAGTCTAGTTAACTTGCACTGGTGCATTTTCACTTCAGCGCATGGTTATTGATAATAGCAGTGAGTCAGCAGAGCCAATAAGGCGGATGTTCATTGTTTCACCAGCCTCTTGCTCAGCTTTTGTTAAGTTACTGCGTATTGTTTGCTTCAGTTCTTGCTGGTAATTGAAATGTCTTATTGTGCTCGCGCAATTTGTCAGACAAGCCGAGATGCTTGCTTTCAGCAGGCGGACATGAAAATGTGTTTAAGCCATCAGCCAGGTAAACACACCCACTCCCCAAGCTAGGCTAAGGTGGTCTTGAAGGCTCACACAGCCCACCAGCAGACTAGATGTCTACATAATTAGCAATAAAGTTTTAATTTATATCCTACCCATCCATTAAAACACTCAAAACACTAAAACTTGAAGGAGCTCGATGCTCGAGTACAAAGTAAATCGCTCTGGTGCCTGAACTAGCATGTACCCATCAGTTCACGTGTGTGTGCGCATGTAAGAATAACCTGTTTAAGCGTGTAGTGCTGGGCCATGAGAGCCCGGGCCATTTCAGGCAGTGCTATGGGGACCCTGGTGAGACGGTCGGAGAAGGCTGCCAGCAGCTGTTGGGACCTCTGGAGCCACTCCTGTCTTCCAGTGTAGTGAGACAGACGCAGGAGATTGGACGCAGACACTGAGTTAGCGCTGGGCTCAGCTCCATCCTGATCTGAGACACACACACAAAGATGCACAACATTGTTTTTTTATAAGGCTTCGACAGTTATAGTCTTAGGAAAACAGTACTGAATCTAGCAGGTTTCAAAGTGTTGATGCATGCAAATATTGAATCAAATATCAAAATCTATATATTGATTGGTGGAGTTTTAACTGTCTGTACCTCAGCTGGTGTGTATTTTGTTACACTAGATCTGATGTTACCTTAATCATCACACTGTTTAGGCCACTTATCGTTGGGCTACAGCAGGGTTACAGCAAGTCTGAGACTGTGGGCCTCCCCTCAGACCCCCTCACCCCCCTTAGTTTACTTGCTTAGTTTCACTTAATTCCTGGATGCCTATGGGATCACGATTATGTTATTTGATCCCATAGACACTCAACAATTGAGCCAAGATAGTCTAATATTGCTGTATGACACAACTTCAGACTACACCAAATACATAACAAAGGTTTGGCCTAAGGCATGTATTAGTTTCTGAGTTCTGGGAACAACAGTAAAATTCCCCCAAACTACTGTATCTCTGAACTATCTCTTTAACCAAATCATACACATTTAGGCTCTTCTATGTGATCTCCTTTTGATAACTAATGTAATATCTAACATTTTTTCACTTCCATTCACTAATTTATTTAGTGTTTATTTGTAATTTATTTAATGTTTATTACCTTATTATCTATATGTTCCCATGGCTTCCTCCAGTACACAACCATCAATGTGTGGTGTGATGTGATGGGACTAACAGATGACCTTATGACTTAGCCCTGTTAAGTGATTGGTCCTTATCTCTTATCAGTGTCCAATGAGAGCCTGGAGGTGATCTTCACATAACCCATGACCTCAATGCATGTCTGCTTCCCAGCTATCAAGCTCCTCTTCTGTGGAACCAGCTCCCAGTTTGTGTGTACGGGGCAGACAATCTCCTCACATTTAACTGATGTCCTGATCCTGATCTGCCTCTCTCTCTCTCTCTCTCTCTGCTTTCCACATATCTCTCTTCTTAAAGAGCCTCATGGAAGGAGGTCACATACATACACAGCTGTGACAAAACAGACTCAGGAAAGTCACTCAAAGCAGTGACAGAACAAAATCATCCTTCTTATTTTCATAACAGGGTTTTATAGTTTTGTGAAATAAAATGTCTATAATGAAATTAAAATAATACCAAATAAAATGCAGTTATTATGAAAATGAATGATGAAACACATTTCATAATAATAATAATAATTTCAGTTATTTCACTTTCAATTGTTGGTTCATTTATAGATTTTACACAATTTAGTCTTATGATTATTTATTTTATAAAATCTTTTTTATGTTGGCGTTCTATAAAACACCACTTACACTTTAATCAGTTTTTAAAAGTCTATATAGACACACTGATGTTTTTGAACTGAAGTGACACACACAGCTGATGTATCCAACACTTTTTTGACTTTTGTCAAGTACAATGTTATACATCGGAAAGTGCATTCTGGCCAAAAGAGACGAAAAAGATAAAAATAATAAAACAAAACAAAAGTAAGTAACTTACGAGTCAACCTTTGTCTGTCTGTCTGGGAAAGTTAGGCTTAGATACTGTATATCATTTTAACCTTACGCCTCAACAACAAATACACACAGAGGAGTCTGGCAGGGCTGTAAAACGTAGAGTGGCAGTGTGGTGGGGTAATCCGTCTTGCAGTGACAGGCCACGCTGCTGGGACAGGCGTCCACACTGCAGCGGCTGTAGCGTCACTAATGGGTTTCAACTCTACACGGCGCTGCCACCATAATGGCACAGTCAATCCTCTCAGATGAGAACCCTCTCACGCGTCAGCTCCGATAAACACACTCGGACGCAGGTGTGTCGGTGCGCAGGGACAGGCACTCCCACACACACACACACACACACACAAGCTCACATGCACATGAAACCCTCATCTCTGATCTGTCAACAGTTCTCAACAAGAATAACTATTAGCTTTTACCCTGTCCCCCCGCCCGTCTGTGGTATCTTGCTCGTGTCTGAACTATTCGCACCAAGCTATCCGTCATAGGGTTTGTGTGTGTGTCAGTCTATAAAATATAGAGCCGTGGCATCTGGAACATTAAAACTGACAATCTTCCAGATAGAATTCTCAGTTTAGAGGGTTCTTTCTTTTTGCTTAAACAAAGGTTAAATGTAAACACATGTAGATTAGCTTAGTGCCTGTTTCAATCTTGCCACGCTGAAGGTGACCAAATGAACAGCTTAAGAAGTCTCAACCTCTGGAGGTCAAGGACACACTCAAAAATGAGTTTGTAACAATATTTCACAAACCACAAAAAGAAAGACCAAAGCCAACCATATGACTTTAGTCTGAAGGCCAGCTCAGACCAAAGATTCGCGGCGAGACGAAACCGTTTTACAACGTCGCAGGGAGAAGTTGCAGCGGTGGGAACTGGCCCGTCTCAGCTCGACTCAAGCCAGCTGTTGGCGTTGCCTGTGACTCAGCTTGTCAAGTCGCCAGTGGCTGGTTCTAGAACGTAAGGCACGTCACCTGTTTCAACAGCCAATCAGCTTGTAGCAAAGTCAGCTGGTCATCTCGACCCTCTCGCTTTTTTTTAAAAATGTTTTTGCCATTTAATCAATACTAGAAATGCAACTGTAGCAAGTAACTCGCTATCACTACTATTTTAAGACGCTACAAATTATATCGAGCTAGATATAAAGCCAGAAAAGCCGGCAGATAGAACGGAAGTACAGAGAGTCATTGCTATGGAAATGATACACCATCTTGTCTAGTCGCATTGGTGTAAATTGGCAGGTTTCAGAACACTGCAGACCGGCGCATTGCAAGTAGCTGCCAGTTTCAACTTGTCTTTGGTCTGAACTGGGGTTTAGATGGAGTGGTGAATCATGAAGTACATTTTGGGTTACTACTACTACTATATGGATTAATGCACCTTAGAGGACAAGTGGGTGTGACAGATATTTTCCCTCTGCCTTGACCCAGAACTCAGAAAACCCAGAATAAAAAAAAAATGTTATGGAAAGAGAAAAAACACAGTATGAGATCCATCAGGATGGGGAAAAGACCAGCCCATTGACAGCACAAAACGTATTAAAGATATAACACTAGAATAAGACAAGAGATACGAATATAAATACAAATGGGATAAGCAAGCCATTAAACCAGATGGGTGCTGTCAGAAGGAGAAGCTCGAGCGCAAAAACAAAAAGAAACAGGCAAGGACTAGATCCAAACTGGAACAGACAGATCAAAGGTAAATGTCTGCATGTCTACAAGGTGTCAGCTTATCTGAACTGCCAGCAGCCATCAGTTGGGAGAGTGGACTGGCAGAGCTGCCAGGTCAAGGTCAGACCAATTTATATTTATATCCCATCAATCCCATGGTCCAAAAAGCCTCTTTTAGTCACAGAGATTGTAAGGTAATGCAGCTTTGCTACATTAAACTACATACTCAATAAAATATCTATCTTTAAGTACAATATTTTTGGTATGTCTTATGGTATTTTTATTGTTTTGATTTTCAGCTGATTTTACCTTGTAACAGATTGATATCGGTGCAGTAACAGAAATGGTAAAAGACATTTTTGAGTTCATTTTGAAACAGTGTCTCATAATATACATTGTTACATAGTGTTAATTTTTTTTTACTGTAAAATGTCAGCCTCAAAAATCCAGTATCTGTCAGGCTCTACTGTAAAAACAAACTACACTAAGAGTCTACAGCAACAGTCCAATCGATACAGCCATCCATTGATCCATTCTGCTAATGTGGCTAAAACTATACTTTGGTAACTGTCCAATGTTTTTGTTTGATATGATTACAACTGTAGAAAGTACCACACTTTTGTAAAAAATAATTTAAAAAGCACCTCCAAAATTTAACTGCAATGAAAAAATAGAATGCCATTTTGCAGGAAGACTTTGCAGCAGGAAGGGTATCAAAAACAGAAAAAATGTTCTACATACACTTGTCCACTGATTATTACAAAAAAAAGTGTTTCGTTTTTAAATGTCACACTGTCATGTCTGCAAGATTAACCTTTATATTTATTAGAGTTATTATATTTATATTTATGCCAATAGCGTTACCTTATACCTGAGCTGAAAGTCAAGGTGTGATGGCCACTATGGACACAAAGAAGGAAAATGCAGTGAGTTAAAAAAAAAAAAAAAAGGATTCAAGATGAAGTTAAGATGTAATTGAGATGAGAAGAGGCAGAGGCAGAAAGTGGATTTCAGATTCCCACTATACACTGTGTGTGCTGTTTCAATCTGTCAAAGGCAGATGGACTAAGACAGAACAGAGACCAATTTGACAGGGCTGGTGATCAAAGTAGTGGAGAATCTGAGCATCAGTCTTTGAGTGCTTTCATGGCGGAGAAATTCAACTTGAGTGAGAGATGGTTGCACGTCACTGGAAGTAGATAAGGGAGGTCAATATTCCTCTGCTGCCATCTTTTATCCTCTACCTATTCATCCATCCATCCATCCATCCATCTATCCTTGCCTTCCTCCTCTTCTGTGGTTAAAGTGTAGCAATGGAGCGAAACTGGCAGCGATATTAAAGCACAAGCTTCCATCTTGTTAAGCTCTGGATCAATCGATAAGGTGAAAGATATACATAAGCAGGAGAGAAAGAGATGGATGGATAGATGAATGAATGAGCAGTTACACCCATCAATGAACATTTTGTTTTGTTCAAATAAATTACAGCCATCCAATCATGCTTCTTTTGTTCCTTCAACTGGGATTAAATTGTGGCAATGTGTTGATATTAGCAATCTGTCTGGAGCATCTGCAGGCCTCAGGCCCTGTATTTATTCATCAGTCTGAGCTATCCATCCTTGAACTTGTCTTAGCCACAGAGGTATGCTGCAGTAGTACTATTAATCCTTGACCTGTCCATTAACATCAATCCTTCCCTGCATCTCTCAACGTATTAGAGCCACAGCCAGCAGAAGAAGCAGAAGCAGCAGCAGCAGCATCGATTCCTAATTTATTTTCTGATAATGTCGGTCTGTCGGTCCACCACTTTGGTCCAGACTGAATCCCAACAACTATTGGATGGATTGCCAAGACATTTTGTACAGATACTCATGTTCTTCAGAGGATGAAGCCTGATGACTCTGGTGATCCCTTAGCTTTTTCTCTAGCACCACCATGCCAAAGACTGCCAAAGACTTTGATGGGGACATTCATGTCCCCCACAGGTTGAACTGTAATAACTTTTCTTCAAACACCATCCTCTGGTCAAAATTTTAATTTGTCCAAAACTTTAGTTTTTGACTGAATCCCTGCATAACTGATGACATTCCCATCACCCTCTTCTGTACTTTGTGTATAGTGCTAATTAGCAAATATCAGCAGGCTCATGTGCTAAAGTGAGTTGGTGGACACGGTAAACAACAACTAAACATCTGCATTTTAGCATTGTTACTGTACGCATGTTAGCATGGTGTCTTTAGCATTTAGCTCAAAGCACCTCACAGAGTTGCAAGCACGGCTGTAGACTTAGTCTTGTTTGTATGATGATTAAGACTTTATAAATGATTGTGATGTGTGATTTAATCATCCCCAAATGGCAACCTATAAAAAGTTAATTAAAACCATGATAAATCCCAAATAATAATAGTTTTTCTTTCAAATTTAATAATACAAGAATGCAAGAATCTACTCGTGTATCCGTCCCTCACCCTCTTTGAGTTGCAGCAGTACAGTGCTGTCACTGGGGTCGCTGCAGAAGTAGCCTCCGCCCTGGTCATCCCAGAACAGCTCGTCCTGCCTGAGCTGCAGCTCCTCGGCCTGCTGCAACCACTCCGTCTGCAGCGTGGCCTCATACAGGTCCAGCAAGCCACAAATGATGAAGGCATAGTCGTCCAAGAAGCCGGAGATAGGCGGAGATCTGGAGAATACAGCGGGAGAAGGGAAATGAACATCAGAGAAGTGGAAGAAGAGCAAGAATGAGGACAGTTTTCATTAAGAATTTATTGATAGATCAGTGTTGAGATGGGTTGCTGTTGGTGAACTAGTTCAGCTTCTTGTTGTTTTCCCCCTCATCTTTTATACACCAAATGCTTGTTTATAATGCCTGAAGAAGATCAAGCTATGGTTTCTGTGAAGACAGTATAGAAACCCAGAAGAATTGGCTTGAAAGATAGACTATAAAGAGCCTGAAGGAATTTGTGACAGTCCAAGGCTACATTACAGTACACATATCAGGTTGAGTATAATCTCTCCCAAAAGCATTTTTCTCTATGTGAAATTACTCATTTACCTTCCCTGTGCTTGTCATACTGTAGATTATCCCTCTATCCTCTTTCAGGTAAGGTTTACAACCTCTAAACGTTTCATCAAAATCTTTTCATTTATACTTACTTTATTTCCTCTCTACACCTGGAGTTTTTGACTATACCATTGTTTGTTCTCGTTCATTGGGTTAAAAAGAGATTTATTGTTCAGTCACATCTATACCCCAACAACAAGCCCCCTCTAGGCTCCCACACGGTTTCCCCCCCCTCCAGTTCCCACAATGGCACCCCATCTGGGTGAGTGCAGGGGGATGGACGATGACAAGAAGACAGATAGTGCTGCATCAGGCGAGGCTGGTGGGCTGGTGGTCAAGAGGCTGAAAACAGGAGGAGGCTGGAGGAGACTTTGAGAGGTCATGGGGAGGTGGCTAGGCCTATCTTTCCCAGACAAACAGACAGAGGCTGACTCATAAGTCGAAAGGAGACAGAAGGCACTCTTGCACTGGACAGGACAAAGCCAGTTTAATGTAAAAAAGTGGAAGAATGTATTTGGAACTTGACAAATTTCAAACAAGCTAAGATTAAGAAAAGCATAAAAAGTGTCTATAGCAATGCTAATAGCTCTATGACTTACATTTGTTTGAAATCACTTTAGATAAAGCATAAATGTCACCTTTGTGGGGCTTGTCCCAGTACGTTTCCCAGTGTAGCTTCTTCTTGCCTCATTCTGGTGAGCCAACCCTTAATCACTGTCCCCTTGTGGTTAGAGAGCAGAAAACACCCACTACAACTGCAGCTGGTGACAACCGCAGTTGTAGCCAGAAGTTGTGCCCACAATGAGCCCATTCCACATTCAAAAACAAACCAGGACAAGCCACGGTGTGACTTATATATTATTAGAAGTGTTTTTACAAAAACAGAGTTTTACAGGGAAAAAAATTTAAAGGATGGGGACTAACTGGTTGGTTTGGCAAATGCATGTCTGGTTAACTTTCCCACCTCTGATAAAGAGCAGCTGTTTCCCTAAGCTTCCCTATGGGAGGCATCTGTCTTCCAAGCAGTGGATGAGACGGTCCCAAACAGGGCTAGGGGATCACCCAAGTTCTCACAACTCATACAGTACCAAAATTATATTGCAATCTATTATTATTCCCTGTATACTTTTTTAGGTCAGTTTTAGAGATTCAGAGGTTTTTTTTTTACATGAGCAAAACTTTCCTACTCTTGGTACTTCTTGTAAAATAAGTTTGGTCATTTGTACCTGTGCTGCCTCCTTCCTCACACTGACATGCTCATTTTTTCTAAGAGAATACCCCCTTCTCTTACACAGCGACATGTCATCTGGCTGAGGTGACTCCAGCCACAGGGATGCCAACTTGAGACAAGACCTCAAGAGGGCCTCCACTGACACGAACACAAACATATAAAAGCCTTTTCACTCACACCTTCAATAGTGCGCGTTAAATGAGTCATTTCCCTGGGAGCAAAGATAAAACGCCTTGTCAGTCTCCTGTATCATAGCACTCGGAGACAGTTTTATAATAATAGCTTCATAATGATTTTCTCATGCACTAGCTACTTCACTTCCCCCTGAATAAGCCTTGGAGAGAGAAACCTATTGGGGCGATATGGGTCACATAAACACATCGACTCCCATCATTTTTACAACAGCAGTGACCTTTATGTTAGAGTATAATTTAATATGCTTGCTCATGCTACAGAATGTACTGTTTAACTTTATGCTGTGCCATTACATATGAAATAATCTTTCAACATGACAATGGCCCCATGCACAAAGCCAGGACCATAAAGAAATGGTTTTCCCAGTTTGGTGTGAATGAATTGGAGCGCCAACATCAGTAGCTGACCTCACTAATGTTGTGGCCAGGGTCCAAAATTATGTTTTCAACCAAAAGTATTTTTCAACCGGCCACAAAACTGCTAGATATGAAGTCATAAAAAAAAGCCAATCTTTAATCACCCCCCTATCTGTGAAGCGCCACTTCTCGGTAAATGTTCTTTTAACCATACCTCAACTGTGCTCTTCATTTGTCCTTTTAGGTTGATCTACTCCAGCAATGTGTCACCACATACTTGCAGACTCTGCTCTGTGGTAGCTAGCCATATAAAGTAAGCGTAAGCATAGCGATGGTCAATCAACTTATGAGTTGTAGTGATGAGAGCTTGTAGTGAAGTAGGCCTATTTCAGCAACCCGGCAATGGCGGCTGACCTCATATTTTACTCGCCGACGTAGCTTTTTATTCTCATTTGGTCGAGAGGCAGGTGCTTATTTTGGACCCTGCTTGTGGCTGAATGGGAGCAAATCCCTGCAGCCAGGTTTCAAAATCTGGTGGGAAGCCTTCAAAGGAGAGTAGTGACTGTTACAGCAGAATATTAATGCCCATGGTTTAGGAATAACATGTTTGACAATCACATATAGATGAAATGTTCAGATTACCACATACTTTGTTCAGGTGTCCGTATACTTCTGGCCATGTAGTGTACATAATATATGACATGAATTCTACCCATAGCTGCTTCATGAAAGTTTCGATAGCAAGTTATGTGTTTCCAGCAGAAACAAAGGTTTGTTTGAAATAAATAGAAGAAATGGGTAGTTAACATGACCTGCAGTAGCCACCATGGCAGACACTCACAATCCATTGCCAAATCAATTCATTAATGCAAAACAGCCTGCACATGACCAAACATGTTGACAGATCAAGTAAGAATGAGTCAACATCACCAGTGTTGCACCAGGACCTTGCCACTGTCTCAGTGTCCCCATTCTCAGGCCTCCCTCTGGTCCCTGAAGACAGTAGTAAGACTATCAATTATCCAGTGCCAGGCAAGGGCCTCAGAAAATCTATGGCATCAGCTCCTCAGCACCTCCACAGCCTATTAACCCAGTTAGTCTCAGCACCTACCATTCCTCCTAGTAAATTAGCCCACAGCCAGTTTGTGATTTACCCATGTATGGAAACTAAACCAGGCCTAGGTAAGCCTTCTCAATGCTGACACTGTCCTGAATTGGACAATTATGAACGAGAAAGAAGCCGTGGAACAAGGCCAGGGTGTTTAGGCACGAGTGTGTATCTGTTCTTGCGTGTGCTTAAAATTGCATGCATTTCATCATGTGTGTTGTGGGGGTCTCCTGGCATATTTTTCTGCTGATTCGGTGGCATTTCACACTCACTCATCAGTAACTAGGGCAGAGGGCTGGCCAATACAACGAGGACACCTGGAGTGGAGCTGTACAATCAAAAAGGCACTGTGTGTTTATGTTCTGATGCTTCAAGAACATTCTCAGTCTAATCCACTGACTGAACGCTAACACCAGTCGATCAGTAAATTCAGGTTATTGTTGGCTGTGTGGACTAACCTGACTTCTTAACCGTCATGTAAATTAGTTTTCTTGTTGTAGGGCTAAGGGATTAAAAGATATTTTGTTAACACAGCTACATTTCTGCTGGAGGAATTTGATTTCTTGGGCATGTTTAGTTCAAGCAAAACTAGGGTTTTGGAAGTAAAAACAAGGGGCGGATTACGGGGGTCGAAACATTTATATATCCTTACCTGTGATCGTAAATATTAAAATATATTTCCCATTTTCATGCCTGGAAGAATCTTGTAATACAATTTCAGCGACCCCTAAAATGGACCATAACATTTCTTAGTTAGTCAAACGGCTCGTCTGCCTGCCACACTCCGATCATTACAGTGGCTCACGTGCATCACGCAAGCCAAAAGAGACCCTGTATGTTAATGTAAGTAGCTAGCTATCTAGCTAGTCTAGTTTCAGCAATAAAAACTGCATATTCTCCTGCTACAGAGCCTCTCCTCTCACTGTGCTGTCAGTCCAAAAGCTCTCACCAGGAAAAAACTCTTCAACATATATCATTCAACAGGCTTCTTATAATCCACTTAAAATATAGCCAATCTTGTTTCAAATATACAGTATGATGCTAGAGGGGAAATCTCATTACTGACCTGTGCATGTAAATGCAGTTTTACAGTAACCAGGTTACTGCAGTGCATGTGAACATGTTCTCTGGTTTCCTGCCCTAACCTGATTTATCCCAATGGTCTTGTTTCCTGTTTGAGTATAAACAGTTAGTCATCCTAGCACACTACAACCACTGCTTATTGTTTTATTGTACTAAAAGCGAAATTCGCCCTTGCTACATTGTTTCTTTAATCTTGGAGTTAACTGAATATAAATGCATTACCGTCCCAATGCTAGAAAGAGACAAAACGTTTATTCAGACATCAAGGAAAAAGAGACAAGTGACTGAGTTTCTAACTACTAGTGGCGGTATGGTGCAATGCTTTTGTTTTGTTTTTGATAAAGGGGTCCCCGCTTTGTTTGTATTTCGCACGTGCACAATCCTACCAATGGTTTCACGCTATTCCACTGATGGACAAGTGGCAGGAATCCGCCAGAAGAGTAGCCATGTGCTAACAAAACCAGAAAAGAAGAAGACTTCACGCTAGAAAATAAGGATGTAAACAATGCAGATTTCAAAATTTTCAAGAAAACAATGCTTTTTGGTGAGAAACACTGAATGTAAACAGAACTTTGTTTGTTCAACTTCAATGAGTACCTGAGGGAATTCTATACTAAAAGGACTGTAACTCTGGAAGGTACCCACTTGATTCGTCTTAATCAGACCGCTGAAGATTCATTAGACATTAGGAAGGGATTTCTTTCCAGTGTGTATAAACAAGGGTAGCAATAACAGCAACTAATAACCCTACATAAGGGCATGTAAGTACTGTAATAACATGCGCTTGAAAAAATGCTTGATAATAATTTAATTTAATGATGAGGTATTTGGACAGTGACAATATGCCAGGGTTTAGCAGCAGGAGGCCTTCCAGAAAGCCCTTCTGAGCCCTTAATGGAGACACCGACTCCCTACCTGCTCCAGGGCTGCTGAAAACATCCTCCATCAATCAAACATCCTCAAAATAGCTCTCACTTGCTTTGTCTCTGACACAAGGGGAAACCTGGGTTAGCTTTATCCAACAAAGCAAGACTGAAAATCCCAAGATCATTACAAGGCATTACTTTTGTTTGTTCGGCTTTAAGGCAGAATGTCCCGATGTCAAAACACTGGGTTCTAAAAATGGAGTGTGGGGACCCTCAAGCGTCCCACTTGCAGTAAAATCAGGAATATTTTACTGCAACTGTAGTGAAATATCACTATAATATCACAGGTTTCATTCTAACTACTTTCATCTTATGTATACACAGTGTGGACATATATACAAAACTAATCACAGTCTATCTGAAGGACCATGACACGGGGACATTTAAGAACCCCTGTTTAAAAGACACTCATCTGCTTCATCAGGACTGTGTGGGGGTGGGCTGATCAGGTTTGATTTACAGTGACCTGGCAACATAACTAGAAAACCCTATAACTGACAATTCAAATGTTACCAAATAAAAAGAAAATACTTCAGCAGAAAGCAGTGTGTTCATATAGGACCCAATCATCCATATAATAACATGCTGATTGAGAAAATAGAAGAAAGTAGGGCTTTTAAATCTGCCACATTATCAAAACTCTCTTCTTACATCTGTTGCACCTCCATCTGGTCTCCACGGTAACAGGATCGGAGGATGGTCTGCTGCTCAGCATCCCACAGGTGCTCCTTTAGGAAGTGGCCAGCCTGCACCGCCCTCTCCAGCAGGGCCTTGTCCCCCAGCACAGCTCCAACTCGAGCATAGGCTGAGAGCACGAGACCTGAGGGGAGCAAAGAAGAAGTGATGGTAGATGGTGGTAGTGGTGGGATGATTAGGTATAAAATGACTGTTCCTCGTCTTAAAACATCATGTCCCCTCTCCGCTGAGGTATGTGGAGCCATAACACAGTCCCAGCTTACTTCTTTTTCACACTCTTTGAAGTTTCCTTGTTCTCTCTCTCATTCCTTCTCTCTTCCCTCTCTACATCCCTTCTTTTCTCCCTTTCCCTCCACTCCTCTTTCATGTAATGTATCAAAGCCTGGCAAGAGCACAGCCTGGTCTTCAAAGTGTTGCAGTGGAGGACAGGTGATTAATGGAGGAGAAGGGGAGTCTTGCGTCTAATTGGAAAGTTCTCGGGATCGCAGAGCCTCATTACCTCACTAACGCACTCCGTCTTGAGACACCAGCCCTAGGAGCAAAATTTGTGCTTCTGTGGAGTGTGTTTGTGTGGTGGTGTGCCTTTTGTTCTTGTAATTAATCAGATCTGAGACAATGTGCTGGATAAACAATGTTGAGGGGTGTCCAAATTGGCATCACACTAATGTAAAGTGACTAGTGTCTCTATAATAATCTACATGCATTTTCATACTGCTATTGATAAATGTCTTATGAATATATTTGTATGTGTATATTTGTATCTGACCATCAACTTCCGAAGTACAGTATGCCTCGGCTATAACAGGGTTTTATATTGGTTCTTCTAGTGCCCATGCTTGGCAGTCAACAGCTGCCAAGTATGGTTGTTTTGTGTCTGGAATAAAAAAAGTCAAAAAATAATCGCACGGAACATGATAACCAACAGTAGCAGGCTCTTGATACTGAGACAGTTAAACCAAAATGAAATAAAAAGTACAAACCTTTAATTTATTATTTAAATAAAATCAGAGAATGACTTTTCAACTCAATGCATTTTAATGGAAGGACACACCTATAATGTACTGTAGCTGTGTTTTTTTGTCATGAAGCATGAGATGGAAGTGTAAAATAGTTAATGGCTTCCTGGATCACCTGTCAAACTGCAACAGGCACCAAACGAGTGACAGCAGGTCTAGGTTCATACAATACAATATGTTTACAATCCATCTATGTGTTAACTATCATGTGTTAACATGCTTATAATATTTTCATACTGGTTGCATTATATTTTGTTTGCCAAATAACTGCCTGTTTGAGAGTTTACATGGTATCATGGTATTGGGAGGAAGTGGGGTCTCTTATTGTTAAAAAAAAATTAAAAAAAAAACAGGAAGTGTGTTGTTGTCGTTGCACATGAAGCGTGTTGTGAACATGGCCATTGCCTATAAAATAGTCAAAATTCAAAAGGATGTCTTCTTGATGAATAACAACGAATACAATTTCAAGGAAGTATCATTAGTCTGTTAGAGATATGTTAAATGTTAAGTCTGTTCATTTTACTTGACACAATAGTGATGGAGACATTTTGTACAATCCATTTCGTGTGCAGAAAACCTTCCCTATATGTGTCTGTCAAAAAGAGCTAAATCAGATGTTATGAAAATATATCACTTTTTCATTATTGTGATTGTTAATAAAATACAATTGCCTCAATGAAAATGGCAATAACTGTCAGTTTTGTCTATCACAAGTCAATGTCTGGAGCAAGTGTGGCAGAAACTAAAACTTTATCAATAAAGTGAGAAAAAGGAAAAACACATCTCCCTGCACCTACTAAGTCAACTGGAACATGAAGATGCATTTACTTCGCTCACTTTGACTGGCATGACATGGTGATGACATGATGAGGATGATGATAATAGTTTTGTTGCTGTAGTGTAGACGTGTGTGTAAACCTGTCTAGACTTTACCGTTCCAGGAGGCCAACATCTTAGTGTCCAGATGTGGGCGCGGCCGATTCTTCCTCACTTCCGCCATTTTGGCTCCGGCAGAGGCCAGGAGCTCGTTGACTTTCTCAACACTGACGCCAAAGTGAGCAGCCGTTAACTCCACGGAATAACGCACGATCAGCACATTCTGGCCCTGCAGCTCCCCGTGGGGGTCCTGGCAACATACAGTACAGGGGATAAGAAGGTGTTTACAGAAATGAACTCGTACTGACTGCAGCAGATGCCGTGTTAATGCCTTAATGGACCAGTTTTAAGACCTTAAACTGCTGCCTGAATAAAATAAAACAAGTGATTAAACCGTCTGCATTACCTCTTTAATCTACATGATTGTTTTCATGACTTTTTGATTAATTTGTCCGCAAAGGCACCATATCTGAGCCTAGTTTTTCTACTTGAATCTTTCCATCCATCTATCTCTAACTGTAATCCAAGCAAGCGTTGCAGTGGCTACATGTGGCATGATAAAAATGAAAAGTACCTGTTCTGGAGTAACATTGCCTTGCACCTTCACCCCATAGTGGTGCATGAAGATGTCTGCCTGCGTGGCAGATCCAGTGGTGCCCTCCACCACATCTGGCAAAAGCTCCCGAACTTCGGAGGCTGTCCAGACACAAAAAGCCCCTTCACGCTTTTCTGGTCCCCCCGATGCTGGGACAGAATCTGCATCCTCCGCACTGTAGAAACCCCCCGACTGTTTCAGACAATAAGACAGGAAGACAGGCTATTATAATGGCGAGTTGATAGATATAGGACTTATACAGCAGCCTTCACAGTAAACATTCTGTGCAGTCACATGGTGTACTGTAGATGATGATGAACAACTATTCGCAAAAGTTGCGCGAAACAGTCAATAATCAAGCTTTTCTTTGGTCAAACTAGCCTGGATAAGACCACTAAATTAAACACATTAAAGACCTCTAGAATGACACTTCCCTAAAGGAAAAGCAGGGTGGATATTTTTGTTTCATCATTGACTCAAGGCTTCAACATTCAACATTTTAGTTGAAGCATAGAAACCACAAGAAACCATCTAAATCTAAAATTAAGACCTGAAATGACAAATCTGACGGTAATCAATCGTAATCTTTTACGGGTCCGAGAGCCCTGAAAGAGACCTAATATAATTGTCATTCCAAGTGTTGAAATGACATATCAGTATCAATATATCAATATCATGTGAGCCCTCTCAGGGCTTGCATAAATCCTGTGAACAGTATTTTTACGGTCATGATGGGAACTTGAGGAGTCTACCTTGCTGAGGAAGATCCCAGCCATTGTAGCACAAAAGAAACATACAGTCCGTAGTAAATTACCTTCACGATTGTTAATTCTTTAGCGTGTAATTACATAATAAATCTTGGGGAATATAATGATTACAACAAGTGTGGTTTTAATTGTGTGCCCCATTCACTGCTGTCAACTCATTAATCAAAAGGAAAAAAGGGTTGACCCTCAGAGGAGAGCAAGGGGTTTAAGAGGCTATTTGTCAACGGGGTCCCACCCCTTGCCCTCGAGGATGTATCAACACAGAGACCTGCACACGCGCGCACACACAAACACACACTTGTTATCTCCTGGTGGAATTTACAGTTAATGTCCGTGCTTTGTCAGCAGTGGATAAAGACGTAGTGACAACAAACTGCAGCTAATATTGCTCTATTTTTAATGACTTTCCTGTCAACATGTATTCCCAAACACTAAATTAACACTAACCTTAACTTACATCCTAACCCAACCCTAAAATCCCTTTTATATCTCCTTAATGCTCAGTGACCCAGTTAGGACATGTGGTCCCCATAAAACCAGTAACACAAAAGCATGCACACATACACACACAGAAGTCCTAACAAGGCTGGAGATGATTCACCTCGTCACTTAAGTCTCTGGAGACATACAGCAGTATGTCCTTCGCCACATCTGCAAAGAGCTGCTCACCTGATACCTGGAAAAACAGAAACACGTAGCACACACCAGCTTAGTATCATGATTCCACCATAACATAATAATTAATATACCGTCATGTGATTTATCTGCAGGATATTAAGAGCAGAATTCAATGAAATTGCTGAGGTAGCTGCTACACCCTCATTAAACACAAGCACGTACTTCATGCCTGCACAGTATGTGTGTGTGTATTTGGGTTTGCCTGCATGCTTGTGTCCTAATTCACTTTTTTTTTCTGTCTCTGTCCACTCAGAAAAACAGGCCAGCCCAGCATACACTGAGAAAACTAAAAACTATGGCATTCAGATTCCAGTGCTTGTTGCTGCATCTTAATTCAACCCTGTCCAGTGCAGTGGAAACAATTTCAAATCTATTGGAATTGATCTCCTCCTTTTAAATAAATATCTGGTAAAAGCTGAAAACAACAAGCCTTACAAATTACCCAACTGTAATATGTGTGTATTAGCACCTTCACTGTCATTACGAGTGTTTGTGTTTACTCTGGAGCAAAATGAATGTTTGCCAAGTACACCAATGATTTTCACTGAATGGGTAATATGGGGATACATGACTTGGATAAGAGATTGACAGAATGATGGAGGCATACCCCTGTCTGACACACAAAGAAGAACACACGCACGCACACACACACACACACACAGCCACAGAAACAGAGACAATCATGCGCACACACCTGGAAGGCAGTTATGTAGGCTACAGCCAGCTGAGCCTGGTCGTACAACATCTTTTCAAAGTGGGGAACATGCCAGGAGGAATCTGTAGAGTAACGATGAAAACCCTGCAGAGGAGAAACATAAAGAGACATACAGTATATACTCTCTGATAGTAATATTCAGTTACAATTATCTATATTATAACAACCAATACTACGTTGCACTGGCAACATGAGCTCCTCTGCTGTCTGATCTGATCTGATGACAATTGTCTTTATCAATTCATTAATAATTCAGTCAATAAAATGTCTGAAAACAGTGAAAAATACCCATTCTGACTTCCCAGAGCCTTAAGTGACAAATTGCTTTTCAATTCAAACACGTGTGAACCTGTGCCACATGGTCGTGGATGCCTCCCAGCGCCATCATACGGAGTGTGTGCAAGGCCATCTGGAGAGCCTCGACCCCTTCCGAGGTGGAGCGGTTCACAGACCAGTAAGACATGAGGAACATCAGATTCACTATGGAGAGAGGGAGAGAGAGATGACACAGACAGAGAATCAGATGAAGAGTATTCAACAGGCCCAGCGGGGCTGGAAACCTGAAATGTGTCCGCTGGGGTTCTTGCTGTGTCTACCTGGTGTGGGGAACTTGGGAGCGTCTCTAAAGCCACCGTACTCCTCCTCGTAGGAGTGCGCCAACTGCTGGAAGCAGCGATTAGCGACATCCGGGGCCAGAGGAGGACTCTCTCCTGGGTTTGCAGCGATGGCCGTGCCTTTCTTTAGAGCTTCAAGGATCCTCTCTCCACTGGACTCCAAAGCAGGACGGTTATTCTGCCACTGAGGGTCAGAAGTACAAGTCAAGCACTTTCAAGGTACCTAAACCAAAACTTTCCAGACTCTCGAAGCCTATTACTACTACTATCAGTGTAATTATGAAAAATAAAGTTTACAGAATTCCTTTACACCCACAGCAACCAACGTATATTACCACTTTGTTTATTTTACCAGCTGTTCATATTAACTTTGATTGTATATTTTGATCATGATAATTTAATGCTTCCTTATTTCCAGAGTAAATGATCAGCAGAGGACTTATCTAACTATGAATGACAAGTGAACACAAGAAAATAACTTTCCTTTATCGTGTTGAAAATCAAGCATTTTTCAAAGAGTATATTCGAATTTAAGCATTTTCCAAACTTTCAAGATTTTTTACGAACCCTGTATGTACATAGGGACGACAAATATAGTACACGAGGCTGAGAACAAACTTCTTTAACTTTTTTTTAAAAACCTGAAAACACTAAATATGCAACGTGTCAACTCGAAATCTCAGATTTTCTTGTTATTGCTTCATAAACAAGCTCGCACTTGTTGATGACTTAGATTTGGATTTGATTGACTGTCCTCTGCTGCTGTTGTGAAGCCCAGTCTTCCTCTAACATATCAATTATATGTCATGAAACTTATTGTTTAAATGGGCCAATCACAGGGATTAAAGGAAAACAAATCATAATTTATAAAACTCAAAAGACCTGTTCCATGATTCTGGTGAGAACTGTTTTGAGTCCAGGTTTTCTTCCATGGTCTCTGGGAGGGAAGTAGGTGCCTCCAATGAAAGGTCGTAGGTCAGGGGTCAACCACACACTCATGGGCCAACCTCCACCTCCACTTGTTGCCTGCAGACATCAGCAACCCAAATGTCATGAGAGACTTTTAGCAGAGAAAAAAGTAAAAGGCTTGTGTGAGAAAACCTAAATGTACACACACACACCTGCACAAAGGTCATGTAGACCTTATCCACATCAGGCCTCTCTTCTCTGTCCAATTTGATGCAGACAAAGTTGTCACTAAGGAGTTTGCCTATTTCCTCATCTTCAAAAGACTCCCTCTCCATAACATGGCACCAATGGCACGTTGAGTAGCCCACTGATGGTCAGAGAGGGATTTACAGGAAACAGATGTGTCATTTTCCAGTACAAGCACAACTAGAGTAAGTCAGTATGCCATCATGTGAAAAGTGAGTGTTTCAACCTCCAAATTTACTGACATCTCATATCAGAGGTATAATTTACATGGAATAATTTCCCTTTTCTCACACTGAAACATCAGGAAATTCAGAGTGAAGCGGTCAATGAAAAGCATGTTATTTCATGTGTGAGAGAGGCTTCTTACCTGATAAAAAGATCGGTTTGTCTTCATTCTTTGCTTTGTCAAAAGCCTCCTGTCCCCATGGATACCTGAAACAAACATGACATTAGTTTATATACAACATGATATCAGAAATATTCAGAAATGTGTGCCTATCTGCAGTTTAAAAGGCACTCACCAGTCAACAGGGTTGTGTGCATGTTGGAGCAGGTAGGGTGACCTCTCCTTGGCTAACCTGTTGGTGTGTCTGTGAGGGGTGGATGATGGCCCTTCACCCCCTGACGCCATGCTCATGGAAACAGATGAACTGGACACAAACATATTTACGATTTTAGTAACTGGTTGTTGGCGGCAATGTAGAGTAACCTTCAAAAGCCAGACATCTTATAAAGGTTTATTTTGTGTGCCTTTAGTTACACCAGATATCCAGTAGAGCAGGAAATTTTAAAAAGAAGTGGCTGCTACAGCTTGGTGCTTTAATACCTCTGCATGAATGAAAAACGTCTACATGGACTTCTTTCTTGTGAATGACATTGACAGCTATATACAAGAAAATGATTGCATTGCTCTTGTGTTATCATTTTTCATCAACAGTCCCATGCTAATTAGGGAATATGCCCCCCCGATGGCTCTATTATTAAGCTTCATTAATGCTAAACAAACCTGTCATTGATTGAAATACTGTTGGACGTTTGAAAGCTGATGTATCCAGAAGCCCTGTGCACTAATGTAATAGATCATTTGCATGTCATAGGTGTATGTAATAATGTTACGAATGGCTGCATCCCATTTAGGTGTTCCAGTTGCAGGGCGATTATGCATGTTTGCTTACTGGTGCAGTTAACTGGAATGCAGCCATCACCAATTAGCCTAATGTTATTAGTAACACCTGTGCTTTTCCTGCCATGACAAGTCAAACTGTCTGATGTCAAAAAGGTGAGTCATATTTTTCACTTTAAATACTGCCAGGTAGCTTGTGAATTTCACCAAAGGATCAATAAAGCCTTATCTTTATCCATATTAATACATCATTATTTATTTGTTGACTATATTTTGAATTATGAATCCAAATTTGCAAAGTAACTTGTAACTGAAGTTATCAAATAAATGTGTGTTTGCCTCTGGAATGTAGTATAGTTGAAGTAATGTCAGAAAATGGAAATATGCAAGTAAAGTACAAGTACTTAGTTACTTTCCACCACTGCAGAAAAGGTTAACATTTATTGCCATTGTAATGTTGACCAATTAAAACTAATCCTGGCTTTGACAGCGTGGAGCCAAGCTACTGTCAACTTTATGACATTAACCTGCCTGCAGTTGTTTTAACCATCATGCATACCACCAAACCGTGTTAGTGTTAACACGCTGCCAGCTAGCTGATACCGAAGAAGCTTGCTCAGCAGTTCCCTACTACAGCTGCAGTAGCTGTCAAGCACTGTAGCTGTTAGCCAATGGACAGCCATGTCGACTCCCATTTGAAAGATCCCTAATTTAATGTGACTTTGCTTATAGGCAAAGGTTCGTGCCCCGGAAAACGTGACTGAAAACAGTTTCCGATATATTAGACAATTTCTTGAAATTCGGCCGAAATAACTATGACACATGGACACATATGTATTTGATATTTTACCCAAGTTCGCTTAGGTTAGCTTGATTTTACCGTTAGCAGAGGGTGGTCGTAGTAGAGTTACCAGGCAAACCAGTTAGAAAGGCTGACAAATTATTAGACATAACCTAGCCAAGTGCTGCTTGGTGGTTTATGTAACTAGTTACACCGAATTAAAATACGAGGCATTTGGACCTTCGTTAAATGTCTTTACTCACAGGGGCATGTCACCTGGCAACAGTTTATGTTAGGGACATATTTATTTGTATGATTTTGTAATGGAGTTTCGCGTAGCTCCTCTATTCCTCCAAAATCACGTCCAAGCAAGCAAGCAAGCAACATAACACTTACCAACATTTGGCGTGCCAAGAATTTTGTTGCTGAATTAACGCTGCAGCCAGTCAAAGTAGGCTGCAGTATTAACCGTGTTGGCTTTACCTGAGGTAGCAGGCCGGCTGGGCACTGAGGAGCGGCAACCTTGGTGGGTGGGGAATTTGTCTGAAGCACCTAACGTTTCCGTTTCCCCCCGAGTTGCGCTGCGGACTGTCCGCTCCTAAAAAAGCTGCAGTTAAAAGGCGTGCAGGCTCCACGCGGCTATTTTTGGACGTCGATCGACGCCATGCCAGTCTCAACATCCTAATCCACCAAGTGTGTTGGCTACTTTGTTGTCACAGAGCAGCCAAAACTTCCAGGCATGTGGTGAACACTTTATTGCAGGACCATAAATTGACACGTGGTGGCGCCTCAACAGGCCAACAATCAAAACAATCACAGTGTGTGTGGGTTCTGCTATAAATACATCATTGGTTTGTGTGAGAGAGGATTTGTTGTAAAGGGAAAAAAGACTGAAATCTGATTTTTTTTATTAAGAGAAAGGGAGAGAGAGAAAGAAAGAAAGAGAGAGAACCAAATGAGACATGTTTCCACTATGCTTTCACATGTTTCAACATATTGAGCTTGACAACCGTTGAGACAAAGTCATCACGAGTCACCAAGTCTGAAGCTACAATGTTCATGGGTGTTTTTTCGTCTTGCTCTTTCACCCACTGCAGTAGCCTTGGCAGACTCCTCCGTATGACGTTGACAAGGTTGTCACAAAGGCGAAGGATGTACTTGAGGATCCTGGCATCATCTGGCAGTGTCAGGTTCAAGCCACACACAAAGAAACCTGCACATCATGGGGGGAATTAAAAGCTCAGCAATCACTTCATAGAACAGAATATATATTTTTTAAATGGCTCTGCTCTTGAATCATCATGCAGGAGATTATGCATGAATAACTTTGCACTGTGTGACTTCTGCGTGTTTAGTCGCCGAACAGATTTGGTGAGTAGACACATTTGCAGTAATAGAGACATTATCATACCTGGTCACCAAAGTAGAAACCACACCCTTTATTGTTTACAACATACTTAAACCCATTTAGCTGTAGAAACAGACAACTCACATGGATGAGGACTTCGTTTTTCCAAAATCTGACTAAGTTCTGATTCAACTTTCGTCGGGTCCATGCTCTTGCCATAGTAATAAGTTATTTTACTCCATATCTCAGGGTGCTCATTTGCTGGATAATCATATGAAACTATGACGTTTCTGCCTTGGTCCCAGCAACTCTTCAAAGTAGGACTGTCCTGTTATGATACATTGAAAGATTTAGTTTTGAAGGTGGTATAAGCTCAAGATATTTTTTATTTGAAGTAGCTTATGATGATATGTGTTTGATTTATTGATCTTAATGGGAAAATTCTGTATACTTTACCGTTCTAAGGACGAGTTTGGCTCCAACCAAGGTCTTGATGAAGTTGATAAGATGGATGTGGAGGTGCGCTTCAATATTTTTGTCAAACCCTTTGAAGTGGGATAAAGCCAGGATGAGGATCTCTTTGGGGTGCCTCTCCGCCCAGTCGTTTATGACATGAAGAACAGTCTGATCACAAAGGCAGAATTGTAGCTCTTACTACAGTTGGCATCAAATAAAGATATCTTCTCTATTGTACCTCTTTTTCTTTGCTATACATTTTCATTTGGTTTTGCCTGTTTAAAAGAAAAACACCTTCAAAAGTATCAAAAATGGCTCAACTGCAAACCAATAATAAAAGTTATTAAGTTATTCTGATCTGACCTTTTGTGGATATGCATGATACCATCTAGAGCCTGCATGTAATTTTTTACTCTCTTTGTTTCACTTAATTTGGTCATTTGAATTATTTCTGAATCAGTAACTAAACTTGAGAGGGATGATGAAATCTTGTTACTGAGTGATCTAACTTGACTACATTCAGGGCCGTAGCCAGGACTTTAAAAATCTCAAGTCTCTAAAAAGTAATTTAAAAGTATTTTCTCAGACATTATTGGCTTTGATTTTGATAGTGGACTGTATACATGGGACAGGAAATTAGAGGAGAGAGACGTGCAATAAAGGTTTCTGGCCACACTCAAACTGGAGACGTTGCATTTACGTGGTCAGCATCCTAAACCACTAGTACACCGGGATGCCCTACTGTTTATTCATTCGGCTAAGTGTTAACTTATATTTTCTGTTAGTAATTTATTTATATATTTATTGGCATAAAAGTGGTCAAATTTAAATATATAGAGTGTAAAAATACGGGGAGCCTATAAAATAAAAATTCCTGATACCACTGGTGACTAATGATCCACAAAAGTTGATTTATTGATGTTACTTATGGTTATAGATTACATTTCTATCTTTACCTCCACATCAGTCCGCGTGTACAGCCCATGATAAAAGTAAAGTCTAGTGGGGTCGGTATCATTTGCCTTGCGAGCGATCCTCAGATCAAAGTAGCGAACTCCTGCATCCAGTTGGTTTATGATGGTCTCTTCCTGCATCACAAGCCATTACAACAGTCAAACAAACACTCCCTTCTCTGTTTCTTATATGCACAAGTACATTCTGACAGGTTTTAAACACCATTTACCTGAGTGACTGCCCATTTGCGCACTATTTTACGCGCACAATAAATCTTGCGGAATCTTTTCAACGTATCAGGCTCTATTATAGCGGAGTTGATGTCCAAGTCATAACTCATTGAGTCATGGCTACCTAGGAAATACCAAACATGCACGCATACCCACACACACAAAGGCAAATGCAAACACACACACACACACACACACACACACACACACACACACAGTGTTTTGTGTGTTTAGTGCTTATTAGCAAATGCTAGCATGGCTGTAGACTTTAACTCTTGTTCAGATAAATGGAAGGATAGTTGTTACTGTACTTACTGAGAAAATTCTCCTACCTCTTAAACTAAATAAAGTAGTCTATTTATAAACCCATCGTCAAATCTGAAAAAGAATATCGTCACAGAACTAAAAAAAAAAAGGCAAAGTTCAATGCAGTAGCAGTGTAAGCAGTTAGGCTACATTATTTCAGCTTCATACCTGGTATGGCCAGATTAAAGAGAGAAATGCTGTGAAGTTCAGGTGGTAGTTGCGACATCCAGTCACAGTAGCTTGCGACTCTCCATTTGTCTTTTTCTGCAGATGTTGTCATCTCAAATTCTACAAAAATCAACTCAAAGTCAACCCTCAATCTCTTCCAATACAGTAATTTGTAGCTAACAATGAATAGGTTGCCATAAATAAGAAAAAGCACAGACATGAAGGTCAAAAGTTTAGAGGAACACCACTTACCCTGCAAAGTTGATTCCCAGCCTTCCTTGAGTTCTTTATTATAAATTTGAAGCTGCAGTTTTCAGGTTACTGTCTTAATAGGGGTGGTAAGAGAAACAAGTGTATCTGCTGTAGTCGTACCGGTTTTTGTCATCAGGAAGGACGTATGACGAAATCTAAAAATAGAATTGACTGACTGGAATGTTTGATGTTGGTGATATGGAGTTCTGGTGAAACTTCCTCATACCACCCTTGAAACCATCAATGTGCACTTAAGTCCAGTAAATATAGTGTGGATTTAGTCACTAATCAATACATGTTTTGGTTATCATAGACTCACTTTAAGTATGCTAATCAATAGGTAACACACACACATATATGTATATTGTGCAGTGCACAGGCTGGAGGAGAAATAGACTGGAACATTCTGCCATCTGGTTAAAATACAGTATGTACAAAAATCTACTACATTAAGTTATTCTGTTGCATGTATGTTTTGTAGGAAGTGTCTTCGCATCAAAGGGTGTGTGTCGTTGGGTTGCCATCTTAAATTAGATGTTATAGTAGCTTATTGTTGACACAGATTTAGAGTCAGGTCTGTTTGTTGTACAATTTAATAGAACGCCAGTCAAATTTATTTAACTTTTTATTGGATTTGAGGAAACATAATCATTTATAGAACAAGGTACAGTAGCAGTGAAAACCATGCATGTTGGAAATCCTACTATCGCACTAAGATGTACATATGATTGTTGCAAGGCTCTTGGGCAAGGTGACTTCAGGTTGATTATCTGGCCTTGGCCAGACCCACCATATTCTGGGCTCTGTTGAAGATGGAATAGTACTGTCTGATGAAGACATCACCCAGGATCCACAGGCTGTCACCTCCGTTGCCAAAGCCAGTACGGCAGCCATAGTATTGAGACTGTGGGAGGGATTTAGGAGAAGAATTTCAGATGGAGGGGAAGTAAAGTGAGAAGAGAAAATCCAAAGTCTCGCAGGGAAACAAACATTTACCTGACGGACGTAGGCAGAGGCTGGGAGGGTGAATTCCTGTCCGTGGATGTGGAAGGTCACATCAGGCATTTGGGCAATGTTGTTACAGTTGACAACATACTGAGGCAAAGGGAGAGAGAGAAGAAAGTTAAAGAAAAAGGAATTTGGTTATATTATCCAACTTTCAGCTACGTTAAGTAGTATTTTACTCAAGCTGAAGCTACAGAAATCTGAATACAGTCCACCAACTCGTCTTTCTTGGCACTTACGTCTCCGTTCTGGCTGCTAGCTCCCACCCCACTGTTGATGCTGCTTATGCTGCTCTGAGGTCCGACAATCAGAGAAGTGCCAGTGTCCACAATAGCCTGGCAACCACCACTGCAAGCCACAACCTGACCATTGACAGTAACACTGAAAGAGAAATACAGTACAGCATGCATCAGACAGATATCAAACACTTCTGCCTCCAATTGGTTTGGACACATTTCAGAGGACCTGTGAAGCTGTATCCGTGGCTTTACCTGTCCACTGTGATCTGCCAGTACAGCTCATTGGAGAGGGGAATCCAGGTGATGGAACCATAGTAGTGGCTGGGGTCAACACCACCAAAGGTCACCACACTGCCTTGCTGAGCGTTACTACAGAAAAAAAGCAAGGACTTACTGATAAACTTACTAGAAACTACTGCTGTCTCAGCATTAGTAAAAAATTGTATAGTAACAGTTTGATGTGTAGAACTATATTCCTTTCTCTAGTTAGGACACTGCAAAGCTATGGCTGTCCTTACGAGCTCAGGTACACAGAGAAGAGGTCCTGGTTGACCAGGCCATCCCTCATCATGTTGTCGAAGACGGGTGTAGCGCCGGAAGCAGACAGGCGTGGGTATGCCAGGCCCAGGATACCATCAGCACGCATGTACTGCATGAAGGGAGCCTCAGTCTGGCTTAAGCCAAAGATCTGGTTTGGCACAGCAATCCCACCGACCTGACAGACAAACACAAAGACGGTACAGGGATTTAAAACTGTTGCTTTTTCTATTTTAATGACATTTTTGGTCACAACACATGTGAATATGACTCTGCAGGCCAACAGATATTTAATTGTGAAGCAATCCATTCCAGGTACCTTTTTGCCTTGAACATGGTGGGAAAAAGTAATAATCAGTGTGTAAGAACTGTGAATAAATATTCATTTTCCAGTTCAAAGTAATACTATATGTCTTTATTTCTTACTGTCACAGTGTCGTATCCAAGGAAGCCAGTCATGCTGCCGGTGCCGTATTGGATTTTGAGAGGACTGCCATTGTTTCTGAAGGTGCTGCTCGTGCCAGGGTTAAACTTGTCATGGTTGTCTGGGAAAGGTACACGTGAAAAAAGTTGTTAATGTTTGTTGATATAGTATTGATTTATAATAACAGTATTTTTAATCTGTATTTTGTATTTTAAGTCAAAAGTAAATGATGTAATTGACAGTGAAAACAATGAAAGCAAACTAAGAAATTAATTAAGTAGCTGAAAGCAACATATCTATGCAAATGTTCATTCACCCAAGTTAAAGTAAATTACGAATCAAATTTATATTTAAAAAAAACGTAAAACTAAACTTATGAATTGTAACCTCTTGTTTTCAATCTAGTTTGATGCACAGCCAATATGAACCTACTGTGTGTAATCTAGACTTTGGAACAACTAATCGTAGGCTATTTGAGGACCTCTGATCTGGCCTAAAGGGATCACAAGGCCTCTGATATAGCTAGGTGCCAAGCCTACCTGCATCCCTAACCCTAACCCTTACCTTAACCCCAACCTCTCCTCAGCCTAACTGTAAAATCTTACAATAACTTCTGAAGCTAACAAATAACCAATGCAAATATTTAATGTTGAAAATACCTCAAAATGAGATAAATAAGATGGCAAAACTTTCTGAAAATCGTTACTAAGCCTCAGTCCAGCAATCTAACATGTGTCTATAAAATGTGTGGAGGTGTATATGCATGTATAGTTTTACATACTGCAGGCTGCACTGTTGCAGTAGATGGAGGGCACCCACAGGTTAGACGAGCCGCTGTCAAAGATGACCTTGAAGGACTGAGGAGGGGTTCCAATGGAGATGATTCCATAGTAAGACATCTGGAGATGAAGAGGAGATTATTGATCAGCGAAACGAGAAGTTCTATTCATCTTTCTGTTCAAGCTTTAGCGGCAGTTACTCACATCAGCATCGTTGGTCATGGGCTCGTTGGCCACTACAAAGCGCTCGTCAAACTTGGCCATGGGGTTGTATGGGTACTTGAGCCTGTACTCCTCCCATAGACCCTGTTCCTCCAGGAACTCCCTGGCTGTCTTACCCTTCTCCAGAGGGACCCTAGGATTTGACAAAGGGATTAACATTTTTTTCTTCTTCGTTCAGTTACATTTGTAAGCCTTTTATTGGCCTGTAAAAAGGTTTTTGTGTCCTTCCTCTTAAACCTCACGTATATAAGGAAACATGACCGAGACATTCTCCTGACCCAGCTGCATTAACTTAAATCAGATTTACACAGTACATACAAAGAGGCCTGATACTTGCTCTTTTAAGTGTCATATGCAGTTATTTCAGATGAGCTAATGACGTTTAGGTAGTAGGAAAAATCCAAAATAGTAACAAGTAAGGAACGTGGAGTGAAACAGTGGTACGGCTGACTTACTGGACGAGGCACTCAGACAGTGCCACCATGGCACACACAACAAAGGCCCACTTCATTGTCTCGGCTCTGCTGTCAACTGTGTAAGAAAATGAATTTGAGTCGAGCAGAATCAAGCTTATGTCACTAAGGTCGCATTACAAAACCATTCAAACTGAAACTCTTCAATAGTGTAGGTCTATGATGCTGTACTCACCTGTAGACTCTAAAACCTGAGTGACTAAAGACAGACATGCATCCTCTTTTATACAGGTGGACTGACATTTTACTGTTACACAAATGATAAGGCAATGCACACACACAAGTGATAAGTAAAGATAATGGACAAAGTAATCGTTGACCTCAAGACAATGTCAATTATATGATTAAAGGAAGGAACATACAGTTTTGGAAAAAGCTTGCGTAACTGCAGTGTAGTATAATATTTGTGTTCATGCTGAAGGTGCTAACTGGTAAAATAGATAGCAATGGTTCTCTTCGCAAAGTCAAAAGGTGATGCAAGATGATGTTCAAGATAAATTCACAGCTCTAGTACATATTAAACACTTTTAGTGTTTTATCTTGGTTAATGTTTCAGTTTTATTCATATTTTGTTTTTATTTCATGCTTTTTATGCTTTCATTTTATTTTATTTTAAACATTTGCTTTTGCATATGCATACCCCATACTCTATTACTCCACTATTAAATCGGTGTTCTTAGTTTTAAATGTTTTTTCTTTTTTGTATTGGCCATATTCTTGCAGGTATGTTATGTGTGTATGTGTGTGTGTATGTGTGTGTGTGTATATATATATATATATATATGTGTGTGTGTGTGTGTATATATATGTACTTATAAAGAGTACAGCCTGGACCTGCTCTATATGAAAAGTGCCCTGAGAAAACTTCTGTTGTGATTTGGCCCTATATAAATAATGTTTAATTGAATTGAATATTGTGTTATGACATACAGTAATAAAACCAAACCAAACTAAAACTGTATATCATTGAAATCTGAATGCATTGTCCATGTACATTATCGTCAAACATGTCACATATTTAATGTCATTTAATTTTAAATTAACACCACAGTCAGTCACCTTAGCATTTGGGTCTTGGCAATAACAGTGTTTGCTGCTACGTTATCGTGTTTACTTTTATATCAAGATATTTTCCTTTAGATAGGTAATAATATGAATTACTCCTGACAAAATAATCATAGGCCTGTGTTATCAATTAAACAAACGCATCATTTGAAACACAAGTACACTGTTATAGTAGAACACAGTTTTCCTGTCTTAAATAAAATGTTTGAAGACATGAAACATACACCCACTTTCAGACCGTATGGTCACTTGTCTTTATTCGTCTGTAGAGTAAAACATCCAGAGTCTCTTACAAAAGTACAAAAATCAGCATAGAACTGCATTTACAGGTATGCAATATTATAAGGAACAATATTATGTACAGATGAGTAGACAACAGTGAAACCTTTCTTAAAGTAACTGTTTTTGTACAATTTGTAATTTTAACAAATATTACATTAATTACTCTCCTTTTTTCACTTTCTATAAGCACCTGGCTTACCAACGCCTATCTGTTCTTATGTGTATGGCCATCATGTTTTTTGGTTTAAATAATTAATGGGGTTAGAGAAATGACTTGTACCTCCATTATTTATTATGCAGGTGCGTGCATTGGATAGGAGTTCATTATTTTGTAGCAAAAGAAATTCCTGCACACTGCTTAGTATACAAGACTCATACTGTAATGAAGCACAGAAGGGACTGAAAAGTTAGTTTGATTCAATAAATGTATCATGTGCAAGTGTAGTGGGCTACAATCTCCTTTTCTATGTGAAATAGTTAGTGACAAATTCAAAATTGATACGTTTATCACTCCTACTCAAAGCTTCCCAATAGTTTTTCTTTGGATGACTAGAAGACTTTACAATAATCTCATAAATGGCGCTTGAAGAACAGTTCCAGTCCATAAATGGTGTCAATGGTAAGTCCTGAACTAATTTTCTTTTATGGAGGAATATCTTAAATGGTACTGCAGTGATTTAGTGCTTAGTGACTTTAGTGACTTGCCAGAATGGTCAAAATCAATGCAGCAGAGTCCAAGATATCCTGACTTTTAGTCCCTATATGGGTCAAGCTGCAAAACGTGGGATCTCACAATTATAGGAAATGTAAGATCCCACAATAGCAGCAATAGCGACTTCCACTTGACTCCCTGATTGGTAAATGCCCACATCTTTTAAAGTCGACACCCTAAATTTAAGCTGTCCAAGCCCAAGCCGAGATTCCCCTGATGACATCGTGTGGGGTTATTTTCTCAGACTTCTCAGACAAATATTTTCACAGGCTCAGTAGTACTCCCCATGACAAGTAAATTGATTTGCACATGCACAATCAAAGGCCCTTTAATGCCACCTAAATAGCACCTGCTAGCAAACTATATGAACTCATCAAACCAGTGTTACATTATGCAGTGCCAAAGTAGCAACAAATACAGTCTGGCTGTTCAGGGCTTTGTAGCTTCAAACCTCTACACAGATCCAATGACAACAGGATCTATCAACTAAGTTCACTTCCAGTATAAATACTGGAATTAGTCTTGCTCAGTCTCTGATCCTTCAGAGATCCAAGCCTTCCTCTTAACAGGGACTCCGTCACTGATATGCCTTCTTACCCCTTCTTCACTCCTCGGTCTGGTTTTATTAAATGCTACATTTTCTCCACCATTGCCACATGGATCAATTCCACCTTGGGTCAGGAAGATCCTCTGTGCTGCATCAGCTGAATGAGAGCTCCCGGAATGCCAAGCTCTTCTCCTGGGGAACTTGTCATAGCCAGGAGAACCTGCAGGATACAAACCACAGATTCCAGATGCAAGCTTGGCTGCTTCAGAAGTGTGGTTGTTGCTAGATGCCTGAGGCTGGAATGGTACTGATTCAGACTCAGAGAAAGTGCTACGTGTATGGGGAATGGTGCAGATCGATGCCACAGAGTAGTGACGTGTGGAGGGAGTGAAAGAAAACGAGGATGGAAGGGAGACTCGTGGCTTGGGGTAAAGAAGACCTGTCTTCCTGTGTCTAACTTCTGCTGTTTCCCTTCCTTCTCCTTCCAGTTCCTTTGGCTTTGCGGACTCTCCAAATCTATCTGCACCTTTGTCCTTGTTACTGATCCACCTCTTCCTTCTTCTTGTCTGAGCCTCTTCTAGTTTCATTTCGAGGTTGTGAATGTCCTCAGTTATCTGATTGACCTGATCAAAACGAGATAGCAGTGCACTGACGCAGGGCAGCAGGCGGTCCAGGTAGGGCTGGACGTAAAACCCAGGCTCAGACACTGACGAGTCCTCAGACCTCATAGAGAGGGCCGAGGACAGGGGACGGGGGGATGAAAAAGAGGAGGACAGGGAAGGAGAGTGGGAAGAGGGAAGGATGGAAGACAGGGTGGAGAGACGGGATTCCTGTGAGAACCTGGAAGGAGGGATGTCCATACCTTCGAACTTCACCCTGTGCCTGAACTAGAAAGGAAAAGAAATGTGTGGAATCAGCAACATGAATTGACTGTGGAAGTTTCTCATTTACTCAGTTCTTCGGATGAAATGCACCACAACTAATGCACTACCTACCTCTTTTGCTTTGGTGAGTCCCATCCACAGCTTAAGTCTCTTGATGAAGAACTCCACCATCTCATAATCCTGAGGCTCAATGGTTGGACGGTACAGCTCAGCCTGCTCTGCCCTTAAGGACACAGCAATAGTTAGCAATGAAACCTACTTAATGCAATATTTACCCATGAAAAACTCCTTGTTGGCACTCTGCTAGGGGGAAATTTGAAGCGTTATGAGCAATCGCACTTTCTATTCAGCATGTTCATTGGCAAAATTATGATCATACATCTGATTTTCCTTTATTCTTTTGAGAACAGTCAGCAGCTTCATGGGCTGTTCTACACTCAGATAGTTGGCTAGACTGTGTGTTGATGATTTCTTAGCATCTAGGAATGGCAATGTCGGTCGGTCCACCACTTTGGTCCAGACTGAAATTTCTCAACTATTTGATGGATACCCATGATACATACAGATACCCATGGTGCCCAGAGGATGAACCCTAATGACTTTAGAGATCCCCTGACATTTGATCTAACATCAATAGATCAAAATTTATCACTTATCCAGTGAAATACAGTATGTCAACATCTACTGGACGGATTTTGTGCAGATATTCATGGCTCCCAGAAGATGTAGTCTAATGACTTTGGTAAACCTTTTGGTGACCTTTTATATTACATTACATTATTTTTCTCTAGCGCCCCCATGAGGTTGACCTTTGAGGTTTTGATTTAAATGTCTCAACAACTATTGGATGGATAGATGTGAAATTTGTTGTAGACATTCATGTCCCCCACAGGATGAATAAAAATGAATTATGTTAACCACTGGTATTATTGTGTGCATACATTGTGTACCTGTATGTACGGATGAGAACAGCTCCACAGAGTCTGGCCAAGAGCCAAATACCTCCCCCCATCAGTAGTAGCCCATAGAGAGGGCCCAGGACTGGGTGGACCCTGCATAGTCTTTGGAGAGCCTTCCGGCCACGCAGGATGGACAGCACTGAGACACTGGTCTGACGTACTGACAGGAAACCTTCCACTGAACGGGAGAAGAGCTGAAACAAAGACAGAGGCATATCAAATACATTTATTTTTTTATGAATATTCGATTCAGCTGAACTTTTCTTCTCGTACCGTGTTTCCGAGGTGAGTGCAGAGCAGCAGCAGCAATAGCAGTAGGACAGTCAGAGCCCACAGCTCCCTCCAGGCTCTCTGCAGAACTCTGCCTAACCCCACCCACCTGCGCACAAACCTCAAGGTTCCCAGCAGCTGGAACACACAGCAATGGAAATGAGTAGACATTCAATAGAGGTTATGGACCGGTATAGAGTTGTATAATGATGAACCAGAGCTCTCGTTTACCTTTAGAACAAGTAGAGTGAGCAGGACAGCCGCACACTGAGAACACTTCTGTGCCAGAAGGGCAGCACTGTGGAAGTTGATGAAGTTGTCTGGTTGGCACCGAAGCTAAATGGCACACACAGGTTATTGTAAGGTCATAAAAGCAACATGGAATAGTCAGTTTTTACTGTATTAGTAGTAATAGGAATTATTTTTCTTTGTAATTATAATGAATTAATATAAGGTTGGGGTTGCATGCACATGTAGGAGCTTAAGTAGCATTTGCTTCCAAATCTGCTAAATTGAACTACAAGGACACGGAGACACGTGGGGCACTGACTCTGACTTTTTAGATGTAGGTTATCAAACTACCACTAAATCTATACAAAGCATTGGTTAAATTCAACATATAACTGTCACATAGAACAAGGGCCTGCTCAGTTGACACTCATGTTGGAGATAATCTCAATAGAAGTAGCTTTCTGTTTTAATTTCTTACCTTGGAAACACAGAGAGTGGCCTGGGACAGGAAGCAGAGCTGCAGGATAGCCGTTGCCAGGGACAACAAGGCCAGGAGAAGCTGGAACCAGTGTCTGCATTGACACAGATACTGGACACACTCAGTAGCCATGGACCACAGTTCTCCGAACAAGATGAGGAGAGCAGAGATGAGAAGAAGAACCTGCAGTATAAAGCCAGTGGATTTTATCACTGAAATTATTTTTTAATCCTTTGCGTATAAATATGTATTGCTCCTAATTTCTATTCTTTGTGTATTTGAAAGAATTACAGTGTTTGTTACCGTAAGTGCCACCTGCAGGTCCAGTCCAGAGAAGAATGAAGGAATGAGGAGTGGACAGATGGAGAGAAAGTGGGTGACTCTCTGTGTCTGAGCCCACTCTAGTCGTATGGACACACACACAAATAAACCAGACTCTCTGTGGTAGTGTGTGAAGTCGATAGAAAGAGTTTTAAACCTGGGAGGAAAGAAATAACACAATTAGAAAGCATCAAATCAAAACATTTTTGCTTCTTAATGAACATCAACTGAATATGGTAATGTATGGAATTCAATATATAACCCATGTGCCTCTAAAAGTATAGATTTCATCATTATGGAGGGTTAAGATGATGTAAAAAATCAGTTTGATACTATGGCAAAACATCACATCAGAAGATTCACTATCCCATTCAAAATATGCAAAATAGTTTGGTAATCTACATGAGGAAAATGATCATCTCTTATTGCTCTATTTCTTCCCAGAAGACAAAAAGTTGCATTGTTTTGTTTTTTGGCATGTTTTAATGGGGTGGCACGCCTCATTATTTTCAAAAGAGTAATTCAATCTTTTCTTGATCTCAGAGGAATCAACAATTGAAGAATGAAGGTATTAATAAATGCACACTCAGCACGTCTTGGAGATGCAGTCACCTTGTCGTAACAAATCCACTTACTGTTTCTTGCTCCAGTCTGCCATGTGCAGGTCAGCTAGGAGCTGGTGCGTTGTTACACTGCTGTTTCCCAGTAAGACACTTGCCAGAGGACTGAGAGTGTGTGTGTACTGCAGCTGTGGCAATCCAACAAGGCGTAATGTAGGGTTTTGGTGTAGGTGTGGCACCAAGGTGCGGTTGATCCACTGCTCTGCATCTGACCAGCTGGATGAAGAGAGAATCGACATAAGTTTGGGAGTGTGTGCAAGAAAAAATGCAGATATATGCAGATGCACATGCACAACATCAGATTTTCAAGCTTTTTTTTCTCTACAGGTACTCTCTTTTTGGCTGATAATTAGACTGTATATACTTTTTAAATTAGGGAAATTAAACTTTATTTCCATACATTTCCACATCATTTCCAACATTAACTCAAATGTGTTGCCATGGCAGAATTAAGGCTGTACAAGACAGACTCATGCACAGACTTTATAGACATGAAAGAACAACATTTTGTCATTTTTCCAAGTTGGTACCTTGATATGATAAGTTTTTAACTCCTACAGGCTATTGTTATCCATAGCTGCTGGATAGTACATTAGAATAAAACTTTAGTGCCAATTGGGATTTTTTTTTGTTTTTTTGTTTTTGTTTATAAAAACAGTTGTTACCATTCCACATGTTTCTTGGTCTGCTGTTATCTAAACCACCAGGCAGCACACGCTTGTTTAATATCTAATGTAGAAAAAACACTGCAGTTGCTAATTCAGACATTCCGTCCAGGGTCACATTACTCAACCAAATTATGAGCTTTAATGGTGTATCAGCTTAGTTTATTAGGTACTTTTTTTTTGTAATTTTAGACCTTACACCAACCAAACCAACTGTATATGATAGTGATAAGTGATGAGTGTTGTCCTTACTCTCTGAATGAGGTGAGGTTAGGGACCCCCAAGGGTGCTGTGTGAAGATGGCTTCTGACAGCGGAGTGCAGCAGCCTGCCCTGCCTCTGCTCTACACTGTCCTGGTAGTTCACCATCAGCACCAGCAACAGAAATAACAGCTGGCACACACAGTGCTGCAGAAAAGGTGCAGAAAATAATTAACAAAAAATGAGATGCTTCTGGAGACAAATTGCCACAAAATGTTAAAGTTCAGTTTTAGTCTTACCCTCATAAGTGATCGCAGAGATCGGACTTTGCGGGCCTCCTCTTTAGCCTGTAGCAGTCCGTAGCCGCATGGTGGCCGAACCTTCCTGCCATGCTCTCCAAATGCCCTCACCACAGTGGTCTCCTGAGCCAGCTGGTCCTCCACCTCTGGATCCACAGGCCTCCACAGTGCTGTGTAGATCAAGGCCTGCACACAAACCTGATCAAGGGAGGTGGAGATGCAAATAAAAGGACTTATCCACCAAAGATCTAAGAAGAGAGTTAATTAGGCGACATGTTTGAACTCACCTTAATAGGTTCCAGCAGCAGAGCAGAGGTGAGAAAGGCAGAGAGAGCCGATACCAGCCACATGAGGACTACGGTTCTAGACAAGAAGCTCCCGTAAAGTCCGACTACAGCCAGGCAGGCCACTAGCAGCACAGCCACCAGGGGGTAAATCACACACAGTGCCCAGGGAGGGAGCAGCCAGCTGGGCTGACCTCGAGCAACACCTAGGGAAGGGAAATTGAACAACAGACATCTCAAACACTACCATCATACCAAATGGGTATTTACTGGGTGTTTTTATCCCAGAGTCTAATAGTGTGATTCCCAACCTCCTTAAAAAAATGAATAAACTACAATTGAAATACGGAATCTAGCTAAAAGTAATGGATAAACAACTGAAATAGATAGATAAAGAAGATATATGGTTGAAATTTCCAACTTCTGCCACTCCCAGTAGCAGTAGTACGAATGCAAACGTGACCAAATTGACCTAAACACACACACGTCAATTGTATGAAAACATTATTGTAACAATATCCACTTCTATATAATTAATAGGGTTAAATACCATCTATTACAATGAACCCAGTTGGAACATGACAGGGTTGGTGGATGAAGGGGCACTTGAGTTCATCCAACAGGGCGGTTGGGGTACATCTGACAGGAAAAGTTTGGAGATCACTGGTCTAGTACCTATGCGTGTGGTGGAGGAGGAGTGTGTGGAGTCGGGAGAAGGGCTCGGCAGGAAGGTGCTGGCCACAGAGTCTACAGATAGCACAGAGGGACACTTGTGGAGTCCTGCCCCATACAGGGAGGGACAGGACTGCGAGTCCGGCTTGTGGATCTCTGCACCATACAGGGACTTATCCTCACTCTGCTCTGACCAGCTGCTGCAGGAGGTGCTCTGGCTAAAAAGCACAAAATCACAGTATTATTCTGTATATAGAATATTCTAAGCAACACAGAACTGCGTGAAATGGCATTTGCGTGATTCACAGAAGCAATCCTCACCTGGTTGAGAGTGAGGAAGTGGTTCTAGGGGAATCCCAGCCGCTGTCTGAGTTGCTGTTAGTTATACCTGCTGTGTCCTCTGCTGCTGCTGCTGCTGCTATAGACATCAGCAGATCCTCCTCTGGCATCAAGTAATATATACGAAATAACATACAATCAGGCTAGTACACACAATGTATCTATCCACATATTTCGAAGGATCCACCCCATAAGCAATGTGGGATTTTGTCTTTTGTGATTAAGTGCTGTAATTTTCTTTTTAGGTTTTCCTAAATGTCTCCCAACATTTTCCAGAATAATGTTCAACCTTCAGAGAACAGGTTGAAAAATACTGGCTTTAAACATGACAACATGGCTGGTGACAAGAGACCTTTCAGATGTACATCATTAGTAAACCCTGATTTTCCCATCGGTGAATATTTGAATTTCTGAGTGTATTTGAACAGTTTCTCACCAGACAGAGTCAGAAGTGTTGTCAGATTGAGGTTATGAGCTTGCGCTAAGTTGGGGTTCCTGTTGGAGACCTTTTGGCCAGGTGCAGCAGGGGATTGGTGAGAACTGGAGATGTCTGTTGAAAGGGGATATGTGCAAAGGGGAGAGAGAAGAGCACTAGACGAGCCGGTGGAGGAGGGTGAGGCCAGGCGGAGCTGCATCAGGGCCTTTTTTCTCCTCAGCTGGCGTATCGGGCCAAGAGCAGGTGAAGCCTTGCAGATGTTGGGGGCTGGGGTCATCTTGGTGAAGCATGGGCCTACTGGTAGATTGAGGAGGCTGTCGCAGGATGGCCATGTCCCTATGCCCTCCTCTTGACATGCTTCATCTGCCTGGGGTGCCAAGCCAGACGCAGCCCAAAAGTCCAGAATACTGGAGTCAAACGCCTTGCTCTCCAGTAACTACAGAAACCAGAAGAACACTTAATGAGACAGAAGGAGAGTAGCAATTATTTGTGTGTGCATGTGTCCACGTGTGTGCACTCTCACAGATGAAGGACTGTCCCTGACTGGGCCGGAGGAGTCTGGGAGAGACAGGAAGGAAGGGCCGGAGAGCTCAGAGTGGCCGAGGTAGACGTCCATCTCCACAGAGTGACAAACAGGAGAAGGAGGAACTGACATGTCCACGGTTACCTGGATTACACACACACACACACACATAAACTGCTCCCTGAGCATTTCTGAATGTACATTCAGATAAACACTCACTTGTATTGTTTCCATTCTGAGATAAGACCATTTGACAAACAAAGCTCAGACACACGTCCAACACTTCACTGTAATGACCTCTAATCAGCAACACACTGAAGGCACGTGAAAGAGCAGACAAGAACAAACCACACCAAAACTCCATCTACACACTTTTTTAAAATGAACACATCAATAAGTCATATCAAACGGATTCAGGTCATATGAGGACAGGGTTTCTTTCAGCAGTCAAGCGTATCAAGAAAGGGAAGTAGCTTTAAGCTGTTTTAAGTTACCTGTCTGTGAGCTTTTCTAAACAGGAAACAGAGGAAGCACTGGAGAGGAAACACCAGTACCGCAACGGTCATCCCCGCGGCAACCGTCTCCACATAAACCAGCAGCTGGGCTGAAACCGGTCCACTTGTGGAATAGGGACACTAATCAGTTTCATCCTGTCAACTCTGCAGAATCTACTCACAGACTGGTTTATATCTGGAAAATCTCAAATTTAATGTCATGTATTGACTGAAAAATGACATAATGTCCCTTTGAATGAGCTACAAATACTATAAAATATTACATTTTTTTACTGATAACGCAATATTATATTACCTTAACCAGTGATCATTCAGTTTTTATTAAATTATTATAGTAATTATTATATTATTAATTCCCTGCCATTAAATGTATTTGCGTTCATATTGAGGCCTTTAAGCCATCCTACCTGTGCCCCTCGGTGCCAACAGCCCCGTACCACAGAGCCCCCAGTGCCAGGTAGAGGTGCAGCATGAGGGCACTGCATGTAACCCTCTGACCCCTGGTGAAGCGGCTGTGGGCAGGGCGTTCCCACAGCGACAGCCACAGGTGGTGCTCAACCATCCCAAACATCAGCTGGGAGGTGAAGACCCGTCGAAACTGAGAAAGCTCCTCGGGACCTGGGGGGGAAGATAAATTGAAAGGTTGAAAGTAGTCGTCAGGGAAAACACACCACACAGCCACATTCGTTATTAACAAAAAGTGGAAAGTCTGTGTTTGCTTGTATGGGACTGTGACGGATCAAGCGCTCTGCAAATAGTGACGGGTTGATAAATCATTTAATCCAGGACAGTGAAAACAATGGCAAAATGGAAAGATACTTGCTTGTTTCCCATGCAGAATCACATTTTTTAAAAAGAACTGATACTGACTGAAAACAAATTGCATTTTATCGGGCAACTTTTAAAGAAAAATCAGACTGCTTGTTTGACTAGAATATTAACAAGCATGATATGATGTGATGAGATGGATATTTTTTGCAATGTGTCAGAAAGTGATACGTATGAGCTTACATGAGGCTAGAACTTCCTTCTCCACAGAGCCGTTCTTCTGATTCTCCACAGAGAGCCAGTCCTCCAGCAGGAAGAAGAACATGTGGTCTGTCTGAGGGTCCCAAACCACCACATGCTGAACGTACCAGGACGGGTCCAGACCTACATTTACATATACGATACTCAGCTACATTCACATGTATGTAGCCCTTCAGACCACTTACAGTATCACGTGTGAAGGTGGGTTTGATTGTGGATGGACTTGTTTTTGGGATGAAAAGTGGGATTACTCAAGCCTCACACCTGAACATAGCCACACAAGCTGCATGTAATACACGCACATACTTACACCAGTTCTTTTTTTTTACTGGAATCTGGTGCAGAGATGTAATTAAAAAATATCTGATTTTCAAGAAATTTTGTTCTAGTAATAGGTTTTTAAATTGTGTATCTCTATTTAGAAAGATTTACCAAAATATCTATCTAGAGAGACAAATTATTTCACTTATTTCCAAAAATGTCTTAAATTCTTAAGTACATTTATCTAAGTCAGGATTACTTATTTTTAGCACAATATGCTATTTTTTTCTCTGTAAATTCCAGGGTATATAGCCTTATTTCAAGGCAATGGCACTAGCATTTGCTAAATTTAAGCACATTTTTCTACATATTGAGAAAAAACATCTTAAATCTTTTCTTTGTATCTAGACAAATGCACTTGTTTTTAGTCTGACTGACTGAACTAGAAGATTTCTGTGGGTTCTTTGAGACTAGATAGTTTTACTTGTTGGCTATCATTTTGCTTATTTTAAGTAACATTTCCCCATTTTATTGCTTTTTTTTCTTGTTTTTGAGAGGTGAATTTTTGCAGTGGATCCCAGTTGAGATCATATCAAGATAAGGTCACTTGTCAAATCAATACCAATAGTTTTAAAAGAAGGATATTTTTGCAGTGTCCATGTACCTGTGTTATCGTGCCAGATGCGTATTTTCCAAACTTCTCCCAGGTTGTCTTCTGTCTCCAGCTGAAACTGGTCCAGGCTGCCACACTGAAAAGCTCCATCCCTCTGCAGGTGGCGGGAGCCGCTCTTGTTCACACCATACAGACAGATGCCAACATGTGCTGTGGTGCCTGGTGGGTCATACCACAGCATTAATCATTTCCATCATGTATAGTTAGAGGTTTCATACATTTTTACCCAGAAAAAGCACTTATTCCTAATATTCTTGTCTTCACTTTTCATTTCTACATCGTGTTGACTTGTCCTTGGCTGACCTGCTCCTCGCCGCCAGCCAGTCTTAACCAGCACTCTGTAGTGGTACAGCCCCGGTCGGCCACACAGAGGGACCTGGCTCAGTCTCAAGCTGTCCAAGTGGTCCAGTTTATGGGCGATGAGCCCCACCAGCAGGTGAATCAGAACCAGGACAGCACACACAATCCCCACCACCATGTTACGCATGGGACCGCCTGACTGCACAGATAACACACAGATGGAGGGACAAGAGGATGACTATCCTGACTTTGCATTTGGGGAATGGATTAAATATTCAAAATGCACTAAATAACAGCTTGTGTATTCTTGTGTTCTCACATACTGGTGGCAGCAGAACAACGGCCCCAGGATGAACAAACAAACTGGCCCCAAACATGGTGAGGTGCTGGGTGAGACACTGTGCTGCGTGGAGCGTGCTGCCCTCCAGTGGCTGTAGACCCTCACTGCTCCAACGCCTCTCCTTCACACTGTAGTACTGGCACAGAGAGCTGAACACACACACCGACACATGGACGGGACCGCCGTCGACCAGAGATGAGGTCAGGTTGACAGAGAGAGGCTTGTCTGTCCCGTTCAAACTGTTGTTGTGGAAGAAAATAGTAAAGTAAGTACAAAGTAATTCTTTATTCAGCTAAATGAGCAATCGAACAGAGCACTGAGTTACAGAAAAGGGCCTTGACTCACAGTGGAGACAGAAAGATGGTTTCCTCTGTGGAGGTGGACAGAGCAGAGAGAGTGAGAGCCCACTCTCTCACAAGGGAATTCTGGGATGCATTAGTCCCTGGCACTGCAGAGCTCACTTCTATCTTGACATGTCCCAGACTCACTGGAGTAGCTCCTAGATATGTATAATGCAGTTTGAAAACAGCCTTTTTTAATTTATAATTCATGCAAAAACTCACAGATATACAGTAATGTTAATGAATTATTATGTAGGTGCTGCATGATTGACATTAAAGATAGTTCACTTTCATTATTAAACAAGTGACTTTAGACATCCTGAAATGTCATGTGTGCACCAAAACTTACCTTCATTCATGAAAAATGTATTCATACTTTAATGTAAAGTCTGGCGGTCATTACCTTGTTTAAGACTGAACTGCAGTAGGGCAGCCCATTAATAACTTTAACTGTGTTCTTATTACATTTCTTGAAAAGACAGTTTGTAAGATAGTCTGTTTTTATTCTTACTGAATAAACATTTAAAGCCACTACATGTCTGACTGTTGCTGCCCTCCAGTGGTAGTACATTTTCACTATGACTGGCTCATTTTTTCTACAAACTAAGACTAAGACTGCTCTAATTATTTATTATCTATTTATTATAACCGTGTATCAAGTGACAATGTGAAACCAATGGGACAAGGCCCAATTCATTAGCATTAGCATTATACCAAAGAGCAAAAGTTTAAGATCTGAAAAAAGCAGGATAGGTCCAGAAAAAGAAAAATAATCGACTGTACCTGGGTCCAGGCTGAAGTTGAAGGAGATATATAAACCTGCGTTTTCATCCAGTCCATCCACAGCTTTGACTGTGAGGTTCAACCTTCCTTCAGTGGGGAGTGTTACAGTAAGACATGTGTCATTCCCAGCTTCACCTACCCTCCCATCTCTACCCCCATCATCCTGTCCCACAGGGTACTTGTTGGGCAGGGTGACCCGTATGGCCTGTTGAGGGTCCAAGTCCTGGATGGGTATGGGCTGGCCCTGAGGCGTGGTGAGCTCCATGGCAGCCAGAGTGGTTGAAATTGGAGGGTCGGCTGCAGTCAGCAACGGGCTGGATCCCAATTCTGCATCCATATCAAACAGTACCTGCACCACCTCAGACTTCTGACTCCTCAGGTGAGCAGTAAGGGAGGCGGGGATAAGAATCTGACAGCGAGAACTCTGAGAGGGGATGATCTGGTTTTGGTTGGATTGGTTAGTGCAGAGGAGGTCGGAGGGGTCTCCATGGAAACCCACTGTGTTGATATGAGGAGTGGAGAGTGAAAGGGGTGCCTCGCCATGAACACGTGAATGCATCAGAGAGCGCATTAGGGCCCCTGCGTGGCCCAGCGCTGACTCTGCAAGTGTGGAAGCTGATGGCAGAGTGCTTGAGTAGGCTGGGTGAGAACTGGAAGCACTGACAGACTCAGACACAGCAGCCAGGGTGCTACCTGGAAACACAGAGAACAAAATAAATCACCCATTTGGTAAAGTTCGCAATCAGTGCATGACTGGTTCATGCAGGAGATGGTGGGTGGCAGGCACCTATGATGTTAAGTATGTTCCTTCCTGTTTCAACAGCTGACAAAACACCAGGACTCATCTGTTCCTCCATTACGTGGATCATCTTGCCCACAGCTTCCAGAACCTTCTCCTGGCAGTTTGCACATACCAATTCACTTGAAACAGCCTCGGGAAAACAGAGAAAATACAGATTTTTTTTTACAGAACACTTTAAAAAGGGGTAAGGTTTGAAAATGGGGCTCATTTCATTTCATTCATCAGAAGTATGATGTTAAGCTCTGATGTTAAATGGCTTTCTTGTCTTTTTGGTCTTTTTGCGTGTCTGTGTTTGCATGAATGGGCACCCATATGAGAATGTTCTCAGTGGATTAAAATTCTCTTTATGTTTGAGATTCTGTAGTTGTCTCCTCTGAAGCATTTTCAGTATTACTGATCACTTGTTAAATATTTCTGAGCTGGGAATGATGAGGAAGCAAAACTAGGTGATTACTTACAGTAGACTGTGACAATGCGGAGCTGATCTGATCAACATCCAGCAAGGAGGACACGGGGAGAGAGGCCAGGGCTTGGGTCACATTTTCCCGGATCTCCCTTCTGTCCATGAGCTCCCTGGCAGACTGTCCAGACTCCATCTGTGGACAGGTGGGTAAAACTCATTAGTCCATATTCCGAGCAAATGGAAACCTTTCCAAATTCTCACATCCACTATGCTCATAATCTTTAGTTATTCTGTTATAGATAACTAGTAGTTAATCATAATCAATTTAAAGTGTAATTTCATGCACTGGCAAATGAGATATGATGCTGACACACTACCTGATTGAGCTGGCTGGTGAGGGCAATAGAATAAGGGATGATTTCTTGAGGGTTGCCATGTTGGACCAAAGCCCACAGCTCTGTCTGGCTCTTGTTTCTGAGCCACTGACTGGCAACTTCATCCCTTGCAGGATTTTCAACTGTCAACATTCTGGAGAAAGGAGAAATCAGGAATACTGAGAGTTCACTAAGACATGACACAAGACATTTGGCATGACGTGTAATAACCTAAATGATTTTTCTAACCTTTGACTGAAAAATAAAGTATGTTGGCAGGTCTTGCACACAACAGTAAACAAAATAGTGATGTTTATTTTGCTCCGGCTGCATCAAATCCTGGTAGCTTACCTGTAAAGAGCAATGACCTTTGCCCCCAGATGGTCTTCTATCAGCAATGTAACTGAGATAACTGACATGCCTCTCTCTTTCCCAGGACTTCCCATTGGAACCAGGCTGCCAAATGTTGAACGAGTACCCCTAGGAAGAGAAATTAAGACAAAACAGATAAAAAGCTTAAATTTGACATGAAGAAAATCCAAACCTGACTTTAAATGCAGTTTTTAACATTGAGTTCAGGATCACATTTCCTTGTCTATTAATAGCTGTAAGTTGAGGCCTGTATTCACCTGTACAGAGTGAGCAGGGGGCACACCGTGCCAGTTGGCTGACATAATGACACCTGGAAGGTATAGATCAGCTGAGAGGCCCTGCTTTCATCATCTTGCCACCCTGCCAAGAGAGAACAGATGTTAGCGAAACACAGTCAGAATGACTGCTGCTTTTTCTACATTGAAGGTGACAAAGATATTGATAAAAACTGGATTTAGTAATACTTTTACTAATACCATTGTGTTACCTGAGCAGTTGTAGGTGACCACTGTCTCCAGTAGACGTATATCTGACTCTGGACTGAGATCACAGAGACCACCGTGTGGCGGATTGTTAGGCAGTATCGTCAGACTGGCACTGCCCCACTGCCCTCTGCCAGGCTGGGATACATTGAGAGTGAAGGTGTAACTCTGCCCTGGCTGCAGGACACCTGAACGCACCACCAAGTTAGGAGAATGTCTCCCTGTAGAGGTGGTGAACTCGTTAAGGTCAAGGGTCATGCCAGTCTGATCCTCAGCACTCCATTTGTACTGTGAGAAGACATATACATGAATCATAATAATCCTGAATGTCTTATTCAGTGACTGTGACTGGTGACTTATTCTTATGCATTTTTTTGACTGCAAATAACAAACCGCTGTATTGTTAATTTATCTACCTAATTAAGCATTGCTGATATTGAATATAGATTCAACTGTCCAATCACAAATGAATTATCTAAGCAGATAAACACCAAAATTAAAAAGATAATAAATAACAGCAGAGACTGCAGCAGAGGGAGCACAGTGTGCTTAAAAACATGTCATGTTTTGAAAGAAATCTTTTGCCTTATGCTATGATTTTTGCCTTTTTCTTCATGAGACCACTATTTAACAGATTTTTTGATTGACTGATAAAATTGAATTTACTCAAAAAATGACTCTACATGTAAGCTGAACTTTAGTATCAGAATCATTACCTGAGCCTGGTGGTCACACTGTCCACATTGTCCAGAGAGGATGATGGGGGTGGAGTAACTAATGTGGTGAGGGGAGGACAACACAGAACAGGACACACATTCCACAATCACAGGAAGCACAGGAGCTTCACACACAGTCACCTAAAGATAAGAGAGATGAGTGACTTGTTTGACTACATTTTTACAAAACATACAAACTACTGTATATACACCATTACATGAGTCAGTTACATTTTTACATTGGTGTGCCAATGGTAAGTAATTCAATAACTGCCCAAGTATCCAAAACGATTTATTTGCAACAGATATTCAACACAACTTCATATAGCTTTTCTCAGCTGAACTGCTGGTACATAAAAAAGTGATAAAGCATGCTTTTATGTGAGAATAGAATGAGATTATGGGTAGTACTCACTGTCTGGTTGACAGAGGCAGGTCTCCTCCCCGCCTTGTGTACAGTGAGGGTGAAAACGTAGACGGTGCCTGGGAGTAGCTGAGTGCTGAGCATAGTCAATCTACTGCTGTTACTCCCAATGGGCTGCTTCATAAAATGAGACTCTGTAGAGTTCTGAAAATACAAACACCCAGGTGTTAGTAACACCGACATATATTCCAAGTAGGGAGATGACTGTGTATCAAATAATTAATGCTACCACTTTTGACGCTTTCAAATTTTGTCTTAATTTGTTATCTTGTGCTTCCTTATCCAACTCATAAAAATAGCATTTAATATAATTTTAACATCAAGAGGCCTTTACCACTGTCATGAAGGTCCAATGATACTGCAGTGTATCCTCCACTCCTGGCTCTACATCAGGGTCTAGGGACTCAGATCCATCCAGGATGAGGTCACTGAGGCTGGGCCACAGTCTGTGTGAGCCTCCCTTGATGACAGCGACCAGTGGGGAGTGGACTACCGTGATGCTGGTTTTTCGTTGGACAAGCAGCGGAGTTCCCTGGAGTGAAACGGTGAATACCAGGCAATACTGTCCTATATTGAGAGTATGCTTTGGGAGTAAGAGAAAAGGTGAAGTTGCATCTACGTGACCTCTAAGAATTACTTTGTTCCCAGAGAATTCCAAGTTTGCATTGGTACAATCTGATTCTTTGAGTATCTCCCATAGGTACGTGGTTTTGTAAGCAGAGCAATTAATGTCCACATTTGCTTCAAAGAAACTTGGTCTAGACCTGAAGATAGTAGACTGGCTCTGGACAAGAGAAGCTTGAGGGCTGGAACACTGGGGCTCCTCCACCTCTGTGTGTAGCTGTGTGGACACATAGCTAACACTGTTGAGAACTTTGACCCAAACACTGTATTTCCCAGGAATATAATAAGTATGATTGACTGTGCTTAAGTCTGTCACCAATGTTTCAGTGGAGTCTCCAAAGTCCCAGAGGTATCTGAGGTTGCTCCCTCCATTCACTTTTGCAGAAAAACTGACAGCATGTCCAACAAATATTCTTTCAGAATGACAGACAAGCTTGACCTTCTTAATAGACCACTGAACTGTAGCAGTATCATTTAGCGTCTTGGAGCAGACTCCATTGGTGGCTAGCACGCTAACAGACAATGAACCACTCTCTGGTGGAGAAAAGATAACTTCTTGTCCCATGAGCCATGTGGGCTCAGACCCCACCATGTGAAATATCCAGGTGTAGTTGATTGAAAGTCCACTTTGAATTTCTGCCTTGAACTTGATTCCTTTCAGAGCCTCTAGAGCAGCAGAACAACAGTTCACAAGTCGCAAACCTTGAATATGCTCAGTGACCAGAATGCTGGAAGACACCTCAGCATTACTGACCTGGTTCCAAGCTTTCACCATAACTAGATGTGCCCCTGCTGGAAGGCTTGATGTGGTGAACTGCCCCTCGAGAATGCCCTGACTATGATTCCAGTCTTTGTTTCTAAATGTTATAACAAAGCTTACATTGCTTCCTTTGGAGATTGTTGAAATAAAAGTAACTTGTTCCTCGGTGCAGAAAGAAGACTTGGAAATATTCAGCGTTAGACTTTTAATTGCATCCTGGACTGTGACAATGTGTGAAACCATCTGCCAATTTATCCCATTGGAGACATTCAAAGACACCTGATAGATGCCTGCATGTGGAAAAGTGTAGACAAAGGTCTGATTACTGGCATTAAAAAGCATGTTTTTGGCACCTTTCCAGTTCCAGTGCAGATCACTACCCCTCTGAATAAGGCCATGGAGAGGAACGGCAGCACTTGTGGTGATATAAAATGGATGCATTTTTCCTTCAATTTCAAAGTTCACCTCTTGGATCTCCTCCTGAATGGTAAAGTCTTTGGTGACATTGCTGTGGCTGAGGGCATTCTGAACTGAAACTTTGAGAAGACAATGACCCAAACTTGTAAAAGTGTGGAGAAGAAAGGGCACATGTGTCTGCAGGGGTGAAAGATCCGATTTCACATACCAAAGGTACTGTAGGTCTGACCCGGTAACCACAGATACAGAGATATTCACTACTTTCCCTAATGCCACAATGTTTGATTGTGTTGTAATGTGTGCACTTGTTACACGTTGTACCGCCACTAAAGAAACAATGCTGGTGGCCTCACCCAACTTATTAGAAGCTCTTAAGTGAACTGAAATCCCACCAGGAGTTTCAGCTAGCATATGAAAAAGCTCTCCATCACCAGTAATTTGTCGGTTTATTCCGCTCTGTGTAGCAAGCCAGTGATAAGTGACATTGGAGCCCTTGGCGATTGAAGCAATAAACGGCAATTCCTCTTGGGTTGGTATGTATTTCATGTTTGTTAGGCTCTGACATTTAATCTGAAGACCCTCTATTCTTTCAAAGACCTCAATTAAAATAGCTGCCTCCTTTCTACTCACCAAGTTCTGTGCTATAACCCTCACTTGATACACTCCTGGTTTCAGGAAAGCAAACCTAAACTGATAAGTCCCCTTTTTGGTTGAGGTTATACCGTCCACAGTCCAGTAGTAGTTGGTGCTACTGATAGCACTGCTTATTGCTGAGATAAGAGTTTCTTCTCCGACTACAGCATAAGGCTGGTTGGTGTGAAGTGACAGGTCTGAAACAGAAAGTATAACATTCACTTTAATGGTCACAGAATCACGGCTAACAGCGTTGAAAGCTGTGGCAGAGACTGTGAACTGACCCGTCGAGGTAAAGACATGTGACACGTTGGGCTTCTGCTCCACCGGAGAGCCATCTCCAAAGTCCCACAGCACTGACACATTGCTGCCAGTGCAACTAGCAACCCAAAATGATGCTAATGTATTGACCATCAGTGTGTCACTTTGACTATCGTGCCCCACAGACAGCTCACTTACAGGGTTTTGAATGGTGATACTAGCTTTGGCTGTTTTGTTGTTCACTTTGTTACTTGCCGTTACTGATATTTCTTCGACACCTTCATCTTCAAAGATTAAACACTTCTGAGCGTTTTCTGTCATGGCAATGAGACTAGAGGGCCTTCTAAACCACTTAAATTGGTAACCTGTCATCTGTTCAGGGGAAACTAACACCCTGAAGCATACCTCTTCTCCTACTGCCACTACTTCCTGGGATGACTGCACTGTAACGTTGGTTATTGGCGCTTCGACACAGATACTCGCATTAAATGATACAGATGTAACAGAACTAAACACAGTCAGAGTGATATGAAAAATCCCTTGGCTTTGAAAATTGTGCACGACTGTCGCCTGTCCCCTCACTACAGTCAGAGGTGATTCATCTCCAAACAGCCAATGGAAAGTCAAAATGGATATGTTCCCATTCACCAGAGCGGTAAACTGTATGTCTCTTCCACTCATGACACATTCTGTAGGGAGAACTCCACTAACAGCCAATCTATACACCTCTACACCGATAGACTGATGAGCTTGGCTAACAGAATTCGAGACAGTTACATTGACTGTATAGCTCCCTGGCAATTTATAGATGTGGGAGATTGAGCAATCTGTAAGGTTTCCCTGCAGAGACCCATCACCAAAGTCAAAATTCCACATGAGACTCGTACCAGTGGCCACTGTAGCTCTGAAATCTGTAGCAGAGCTTAATTCACTGGGTCCATTGTAGCTGACCGTTAATCCAGAGATTTTCTCCATAACTTCCACCATGAGCCAGGTGGTCAGGACTGTAAGAGTGTTGTTAGCACACACTGTGACATTATAAACCCCTGCAGAAGCAAAGGTGTGGCTGACTTTACGGTGGGTACCTTGGACAGCTTTGGAGCCGTCGCCAAAGTCCCACGTGTAGACGACAGCGTAGGTGGAGGGCTCTGCGGAACCTTCCAGATGGAGAGTCTGTTTGACAAGGAGCACGGGAAGGGAAGAGGAAATGAGGAGGTGATTTAATCGAGGGCGGACGCTTATCTTCATGGACGCATCAGTGTTGTCATATTGGTTGAAGACTTGTACGTAAAGTGTGTGGTCATCTGCATAAAACAAACACACAGGAAAATAGATTTTAGCTTGATGGACTAAATAGTAAGTACAAAGCACAGTTTCCAATGCCACCAAAATAAAAACCCCTGACATTTTAAATTCTATATTAAGTGGCTTTTAAAACATTTAAAATTAATTTAAAAAACAAATAAAAAAGAATGTAAATGAGGTAGATCTCTAAATGCAACATGGGTCTCTGTCAAAATAGTGTATATATATTAACTCTCCTTTTAGCTCTGGTTTGGTGTGCTCTTTAGGGGAAATATCCAGCTGCTAAATGCTCCACTATGTTCACTAGTTATAAAATAATTGTGTCTGTTGTGTGGTGTTGGGAAGGTAATTGTTCTCTGAAAACAGCTACCTGCTGCTGTTGGAGACGGGGTGATAAGAGCGCTTTGTAGAACTGAGGGAAACTGCAGAGTCAAGTGATAATTATCTGTGGGTTCGTCGCTACAAGCAACTCCTCTCACATTACACAGTCATTTGATCCGTTGTATATTGATTAGTGCAGCTTTAATAGTCAATGTGTGTGTGTTTACCTGGGGTGGAATAGGTGTAGTTCACAGAGTCCTGGACATACACTTGCTTCTCTCCTCTTTCCATAAGCCCTTCCATGGCCTGACATGGAGCAGACTGGGTGTGGATCACTTTGCTACTGCCATCCCCAAAATCCCATCTACATGACATACACCACATAGGAATTTAGAATAACCAGAAACAACTTTACAGGTACATTTCAAGTGATAGTCTTTGTTATAAAGACAAGGGGAATACAGCATGCCATCCCAATCATTTTCTCTGAGGGTTATTTATGAAAAATGCAATGCCTTACCTGAACGTGACCGGCAGAGAGATGTCCACTTTGACCCTGAGGGTGTAGAGGTGTGTAGCATCCACAGCTACGACCTCCCTGACTAACAGAAACCCTGGATCAGCCATCGGGGTCATTTCATCAGCAGTCAGGAGGATTTGCTGGCTCTGGGAGCTCACAGGGTTGGAAGCTGTCACCTAGCAGAGAGATAAATGGTTACTTTCCCCTTTTTTTTAGAATTCATGGGGATCCTGAAAAATGATCTCAAAATGTAATTTAGCAATATATCAGGAAATTGAATTTTTGTAAGTAACTGGGCAAATTATCATTATCATTATCATTATCATAGAGACAAATAAAGTATCTTACCCTGAGCTTATACTCAGCAGGTTTCTTGAAGACTACACTGTAAGATTCTCCTTCATGGGCAAACTTCTCCAGGTTGTCAATCACCCATGTGAATTTTACTGAGGAACCACTCTCCACTTTGACAATAAATGACTACAATGTAAAAAACAAAAGATAGCAATGTGAGGGAATATATAATCAAACTAAGGTGCTTTTTTGTTTTACATGTCCACATTCCTTTGACAGAGTGTGAAAGGATTAACCAAGAGTCTAAAGTTTAAATGTTAACATGCTCAAAATGATATTAATATAATATAATGAATATTAAGATACTGATGTTTATGAGGGAATGTTGAATCTGAAGGCCACAAGCCAAAACATGTTGGTGTCACAATAAAGTTGTACTTTCTACTACAAGTGTTGCTGGAGTTTTTGTGTACCAAGTTAACCATCTTTGTTTAGCATGTTAGCATGCTAACATTTGCTAATTAGAACTAAACATAAAGTACAGCTGAAGCTGAAGGGAATGTCTTTAGTTTTGTAGATATTTGCTCATAAACCAAAGTATTGAATATGTTGAAATTTTGACCTGATCAAGGCACTACATGAAAAGTAAGAGGATCACCAAAGTTATTACAAATTATCCTGTGGGGAACATAAATGTCTGTACCAAATTTCACAGGAATAGTTATCAAGACATTTCACTGAAAACCACAAATTTCAACCTCTTGGTGCCACTAGAGGAAAAGTCAGAGGATCATCAAAGTGATTAGGATATATCTACTAGGGACCATGAATGTCTGTATAAATGGCAACCCATCCAATAGTTGCAATATGTGTGTTGTAAATTAATGTTTGCATTCTCACCTGTGGAGTCTCTACAAGCATCCTCAGGCATCCATGTGGCTCAACACTAAGCCCTGCCACTGCCTCGTAGCCACAGACTGTCACACTCACACTCTGAGAGCTTACTGCATCCATCACACTGATGTTCAGCGTTTGAACCCCCTCTGAGGGCAACACCAGAGTCACAGAGGAGAACCAGGCATCGTGGGATTGTCTCTTACAGCCAGGCCAAGACTGAGCCACCTCTTCAGGACAAGATGGAAGGAAGGGGACCCCAGTCTGGAGAACTGGGGCTGACCATGAGCTCCTGGCTTTCTCTCCAAACAGGACCTTGACAACAATGAGTGTTGGGGCGTTGATTTGGACATGAATCTGATTCTTTCCATCTGGCACGGGGTGGATGACATTAAGCCCAGATTTAGATCTAAGACTCGGAGTAAGACCAGTTGTCAGGGCCCAAATATCTGGAGCTGTGGTTGTCTCTCTGTGGGTGACGCCAAAGTTATCATCGTGCTCGGTACCTCTGTGAAGATTGTCCACGTACAGCATCCTCAGATCACACACCACCCCGTCCACCCATTGGCCTTCTTGGGGCAGGAAAGTGAGGCCTCCCTCCCACCAGCCTCCCCACTCCGTCCCCCTAAGGGACATGTAACTCTGGCGCCAAGGGGAGTTTAGAGAAGCTTCACTGTTCAGGCAATGTAGGAATGTTCCAGAGTCACGAGTGTGTTGTATAGCCACAATATCATCAGGGTACACCATGATCGTTCGATCTGGAAGAAGTAGCTGTTACAGGTAAAAACAGGAAACTGCGTAAGGAATCTATTACATATTTGGTATTCAAACAACATAGGTCCATAATGGCTGCAGGAGAAGCCAATAACATGCAACAAAGGTCAACTTACGCTTATAGTTTTTAGTTCAGATCTGGGGTTTATTCTCAGAGGCAGGTCTGCCACCAGGTGGTAGAAGGGTGGTATTGCAGGATATCTGGGAGGCAAAGGAAATCCGCGGACCCCTGCTGCAGAGTCGTAGGGGCTGCAGGGACTGGTAGTGCGCACACAGGCCTCTAGCAGGTGGCACCAGTACTGGCCCATGCTGCAGCCCCCTGTGGTGTTACACAGTGGTACTGCTGAGCAACAGCTGAATGGATTAAGGAGAGAGCTGCAGCCTGGGGAGCAAAGAGGAGGTTATTACCTACAGTATCGAATAAACAGGAGCTTTCAGAAAACCTTCATACTAACTGTTACTGTACCGCACCTGGAGGTACCAGGTGGTGGTTGGGGTTGCAGTAGGGTCGAAGGATCTGGACACGGGCCAGAGAGGACACTGGGCTGGGCTGGACCACCAGCTCCACTGATACCAGCTGACCTGCATGACTGAACCAGATCCCTGGGAAGAGCTGCATCTGGGAAGAGGAGCATCAGAATATAAACCAACACAAATTCTGAAATTCATTACTCAAGTACAGGGGGATTCTTGAAATCAATTTGATTATTCAACCATCCTTTAGTGGTTCCCAAACTTTTTTGTTTCACATACCCCCACAGCCCTGTCAGATAAGCTCAAGTACCCCTTCACCTACCGTCATGTCCTAAATACATTCTTTCAAACATGTTATTTAACACTATTAATGATATAAAACTGGATATTGTTACAATTTATTTTAATACAATTGAACTCTCAACATTTAGTTCAGTTTGGTCAAGTTTGCATTCGTTTCAACCATTATCCAACACATTCAGCCAACTATTTCAACTGTTTATCCATTACTTTGAGCTCTTTTGGCCATTACTTTTAGCTAACTATTTAAACTGTTGTCCAATATATTTTGTGATTTGTTTCAACCATTTATCCATTACTTTTACCTAACTATTTGAACTGTTAATTTATTACTTTTTCACCGTTTTAGACCACTGATTCCCATTCTTTTTAGTTTCTAACCCTTTCTAACCAATTAAATGCCAGTAATGTTAAGCTGTCATTAGAAGTGTATTAGGTCTGTGAGCTGTGAAAAATTCAACCAAAGAGTGATGTTCTCTTGTCAGACTGTTTTGATGTTAATACTTTTCTGTTAACATTTTCCAGCACTTCACAGAAAAATGCTGTGTTGCACTCTTTTTCGTTCCTTTCTTGTTAATCATTTCGCAACCCTGCTGTCATGGTCCACGAAGGACTCTTGTCTGGACTCTGTGTGTTTTGTCTTGTTTCCTGTTTTTATTTTGAAATCCCTGGTCTTGTGTTCGTGTGTGCCCTTTACTTCCTGTCATTGTCTGTTTTCCCGCCAGTTTTGATTAGGTTCACCTGTGTCTTGTGCTCACCTGTTTCTGTTTCCCTCGTTGTCTCCTTGTCCATAAATACCGGCCCTTTTCCTTTGTTCAGTGTGGTGTCATTGATGTCATGCTCCTAGTGATTCTCTGTGTGTCTGTTCCTGTGTTTTTTTTTGTAAGTTTATTTCTGAGTTAATAAATCTTTGGACTTCTTCTGCCTCCCTGCCTGCATCTGTCTGCGTTTGGGTCCTCTCCCTGCTGCCTAAATGCCTCTTCACGACACCTGCAGATTTATCTTGCGACCCCTTAGGGCAGAAACCAGCGTTTTACCACACACCACACTTTACTGACCTCCACTGTGAGTTGTCCTATGTCTGGGACATTGGGACAGGGGTGTATCTGGGTCTGAGAGTAGATGCCGGTCATGAGAATCAATCCAGTTAGGTAACTGTCCACAGATGGTAAAGACTCTGCATAAAGAGGGATTAACCAAAATCAGCTCATGGTACTTTCAAGACACATTTTTAATATTATTAGCCATACATGAGGAGCGTTTGCCTCTGGTGTTCACCACTGAAATAAAAGTCTTACCAGTTACTTCTTTTTCACAGAGGAAGAGGTATCGTCCCGCACACTGAGCCTTCCTCCACCGTCCCTGTGTCCCCAGCGCCATCTGACTACACACTCCCTGACTCTCACTGCCTCCGGCCCACCATGCAGGACTTACTGGCTCCACAACTGCAACCTGGTCAGTCCCTTCTCCTCCCGATCCCCTCAGCCATACCCACACAGTGGTTTTCCTAAACCAACACAAACACAAAGAAGAAAGGGTATATGAATAGATATAAGCATATATAGACACATGGAAGGAGACTATTTTTTGTAACACTCACACTGGAAAGGAGTAGTGGATGAAGTGTTGCAGCTCCAGGCTGTCAGCAGATGCCAGATCTCCTCCGTGAGTCTCTCTGCATGAATCCTGTGCGTCAGGCCATGAAGATGTCACTTCAGAGAGCCAATAGCATTGCCGGCTGGGCAGGTGGATCTGACCTCCTGTTGGACAAGGAATGACCTCTGGAAGAGACAAAATGAAGCGCAGTGTGAGGTGAGCATGTTGACTGATTCAATTCAAGACCTCTGCTTGTTTTTTAGTCCCCATTTCTTTCACCAGCTCAAGTTTGGTCAATTTGTGTTATAAATTAAACAGGTCGAGATCATAAGTTACATAAGAGCAGGTTTAGCTTATGTCCTGTTTAGCACACAGATTATTATCAGAGGTGAAAGAAGCATTCAGAGCTTTTACAAAAGTAAAAAGTAAAGTACCACAATGTAAAAACTGCTTAAACACAAGTACAGAATTATTATTATTATTATTAACTGTATTTAATGTACTGTATCAAAAGTAAAAGTACTCACTAAGCAGAAAAATGTCCTGTGCGTAAGCAACATTTTACTGTTGGTCGAGGTGGAGCTTGTTTTAACTAATGTTTACTGTAGTTTATTATTCTATAACATTATATCATATTATCTGTTGAATTAATATCAAGTTGAACTTTGTTTGAAAAATCATAATCTGAAAAGTAACTAGCTGTTACATTAATGTTGTGGACTAAAAATACAATATTTCTCTCTGAATTGTGGAGTAGATGTATGAAGTAGCATAAAATTAATTACTTAAGTTAAGTGCCTCAAAACTGTACTTAAGCACAGGAGTGGAGTAAATGTACTTAGTTACTCTCCACCACTGGTTATTAGTGAAACTAAAACTAAGATAAAAGGCAGTTATTGATATTACTGCAGTCAACTGAAATAAAAACTATATTAGTAAATACAATAGTAAAAACTGTTTAAACAAAGTTCATAAAAGTTGTTGAAATAATGTACAATATGAGTGACTGTAGTGATGCCCATCCTGGGGGTTAGGCTCCCCCAAGGGGTCCCAAGATAAATCTCAGGGGTCACACAATAATAAAAGAAAGAAAGGGAAAGAAAGAAAGAAAGAACTCCTTTGTGACCTTTCTCTATTGTTTAAAAATTCTTTAAATTAAACAATATTAAAAGTCATAATCATTTATTGATGTCTGGTGAGGGGTCACAAGTAGATATTCCTGTATTTTAAGGGGTCAAAAGCCAAAAAGGTTAAAAAAAATGAGTGGAAGAATACAAAAATATATAGTAACCACATTACGACCCATTCCAATCAGAGGGGAAACCCAGCTAGTTAGCACAACTAGCAATCAATTAAACAATGCAGCAATTTCCCTTACAAGGCAAAATGGTGATCACTGATTTGGGAAAGCATATAAGACAAGTTAAAATGTCCATGTCTTAAAGCATCCACCCAACTGAAGTATCCAGCTCCAGGGCTGCTGTTAACTCTAACCCCTCACCTCTCTGAGGGAGGCAAGATAAACCAGAGTTTCCTCCCAAAAAAACACACATTTTTATTCAATACAAAATTAAGCTTCTCACCTCCAGCTGCAGTGATCAAAACCAAGCAAAAAATCCACAGTGCCTGCTTTGGTGATGCAAGTGTACCTGTCATCTTGTAGAGCTCATCACATACCCTCCTTAAGAAGAAATACTCTCTGCCTAATCACCACAGGAGCATTGTTTGACATCAATGCACTCCCATCATTGCATTAAGTGTGCAGATTCTTCTCATTTTCCACTGTCACTGCCACAAGAGTTGAAAATGTTGTCTTCCTTTCAATCCCTCTAAACCCAAGTCTGTGTCTTCTACACATGCTCTCCTTTCCCTCAACTAACGCCCCCTCCCCTCGTCCTGCAAACACACTATGAGTTATGGCGGCGGGGTCGTTGTTTTAAAGGCCTCTTCTCCACTCTCTCTGAGCGCCTGGGTGACTTCTACTTTGTCTCTCAGCAACAGCTATAGAAGCAGAGAGTGGACAGAGGAGGCCAGCGCTGCTCATTACCATGTTGTAAAACCCCTGGCACTCAATAGAAAGAGTCAGACTCGCTCAGGCAGGATGCAGCTAGGGGTCCTGACAGAAACAAGTCTCAGAGACCAAAGAGTCAGTGTTGTTTGGCTACAAGTTGTTTTTATATATATATATATAAATGTTTTAGGAATTTAGAGGGATCAGTATCTTTTGCTGGGTTGCCAAAGCCTTTTCCTACATTGTGCCCACGGGCCTGTTGTCCGAGCACTAACACCAAGACCTCATCACTAACCAAACAAAGGCTCTGTGACGCACATGCAAAAGAAACAGACCTAGTTTTAAAAGAAAGGATGCCATCTGGGTTGCCTGGAGATGGAAGAGATAAAGCTGAGGGCAGTGATAAGGCAGCCGTGGCTGGGAATTGTCAGTCCATTGCTATGGATACGATTGTGCTTCTCTTTGTGAGATAGAACCTTTCGCCTCACAGGAGCAGCAGGTTCAGCAGGAGGGAACTGTATTGGTTACGTTGTGAAAGTATTCAATACAGTACATTTACTCTAGTACTGTACTCAAGAACAATTTTGATGTAGCAGGCCAGTATTTCCATTTTATGCTACATTATATATATCCATTTCAGGGGAAAATGTACTTTTTACTCCTCCTGGTGATCGCTAGCCCCTGGTGCCCCCATGTTTGAAAAAAGAAATGCAGCGAAAGTACCCTCTTGCATGCCCCTATGCTAGATAAAACATGATAAAGTGCCCTCTAGGGTGCCCTTCCAGTGGAGAAAACGTGATGAAGTGCCATATAGACTGCCCTACATGCAAAGAAATGAGTTGGTGGTTTACGTGCCTCTAAGTGGTTAAAAAGAACTAGTATATTTAACACATAAGTTTAAAACATCATGATTTCAGAGAGTGAAAATGTTTGTATTTTTGAAAGAAGAAAAAACATTTATATTACTCATAAATACTAAAATGTAGGCATATTAAATAAAAAATATGCTTGATCCCATAAAATGAATCTCTTGTCCTCTTAGGGGGTTGTGAACAATCAGTGTAACAGATCATTTTCCTGCCTACAGGCATGAACATTAACTACACTGATACAGATGTTCAAAGATAATCAGACTGTGACAAAAATGGGAGAGACGCTTATATATTAATTCTGAAGAAGATTTATGTACAACAATTAGGAGGATATAATATGTTCATTAACATAGAAAAGTAGAAAATAGCACAATGATGTGATGATGTACTGGCTGGGTCTTGAATAAAACAATAAAAGCTACAACACAGACGTCTGTGGGGGGAAGTGTCACTGACTGTGCTGCCTTCAGGTCCAGCTCCTGCAGACAGGACGAAAAAACAAACAAACAGAGCAGTAGCACAAAAGAAACAAGCAGGATAATAGCATTTTCTTCTGTCTTTAAAATCAGCCATATCAAAATCACACATTTAGTTAAAATACAGTACCTGCATGTGGCTATTCTTTACAGACAGCGTTATGATTTACTGCTGGAAAGAGCAGCATTTCTCTCACAATAAAGGCTTGCCTGTTCATTCAACAAATACATGGCATGGTACAATTTACTAATGACTGAGAAGTTAAAAGTAAAATGCTGAACCAGCCGTTGTTCTCAGCGTTCTCACTTCAATCAAGTGTTTCCTTGTTATTTTATTATTTTGAGTTTTATAATGTATTCTTTGAATTTAATTAGTCAATTTATAACAGCTTTTTTATATACTGTAAAAGTCTATATTGTTCCTGTGGCACCCCCCAAGACTCAATTTTGTTGTAGCAGTTAAAAACACTAGGGGGCAGCAATGCGGCACGAAACTGACTGTGAGCCATAACACAAACACAACGAGGAAGAAGAACAAACAGGAAGATGAAGAAGGAGGCAGCTGATGGTGACATATCTTAGGTAGGCTAATATAAAACGAAGAAAACACAACGGTCCAGCTTCTTTATGTTGCCACACGTCGCTTAAAAGCAAGTAAACGCGACATTTGCAACGCGAAATCTGTCGTTTAAATATCTAACTGGATATATAGGTGGTTGTTTTAGCGGAATATTAGCGAATTTCTTCCTGTTGGGGAGCTCGTATCAGCACCGATACGTGACGTTACTGTGTGGTGAACGGAGAGTCGGTAAATAGAACATTTTCAGCCAGTCGTCAGTTCGGCATTCATTCAAAGACATTACACCAAGTCGCAGCTGAATACGTTTTATTTCACCGTCCTTCTTATTTCAGAACAGCACCGTGGTAGGAGACATACATTTTATAATTTGGTATTGTACTTCATTATGCAATATCATATAGATTTCTCGTATGCCGAATTTTCCAGAATACCTTAATTATTCATAATCCAGAACAGGTTTTGACCGACTGGTTGTGTATTTGTATGGACAAGCCATTAAACATTAAATTGTGAAACATTTTGAAGGGAGTTTGGTGCAGCAGTGTTCTATGGAGGTGATGCAGCGCATACATAGTGGTGTCTTGACGCTTTCTTTGCAACTCAGAATGACAGTTCCACAGACGGATGTTACAGCTGGCAAAATGAGTTTTCAAATGGTCACTTGCATATAAAAGTCATTATTATATGACTTGGAATGAGTTCACAGAAAGGTTCTAGCAACTTTTTAGCCTCATTCAAGAGCTGAATTGTTTTCTGTGCAGTTTCAAATACCTCTGCACATATCTTAAAGTAAGCCTTTATCAAATATGTTTTTGTTGTCGAGTTCATTTTGTCTCTTTGTTCACATTTTTCAGCAGGTTCTATGCTTCAACTAAGGACTTCTGCAGAAGAAGAAAGTAGTTGTGAAATTTCCCAGCTCAGACAAGCAGTGTTACAAAACAATGACAGACTCCTTGATGAGATGCTCTGCCAAGAAATCTACAAGAAAGTCATCAACTGCAGAGGTGGCTGGGGCATTTCAGGCACGCCTCTACACGCTGCCGTGTCTAAAGGCCATCTCAGCTGTCTGCAGGTTCTTCTAGCTCACGGTGCCCTGCTAGACTGTGTGGATGTCAAGGCCCAAACGCCTCTCTTCGCAGCTGTTCGTGGGAAATACCTGGACTGTGTCTTAGCGCTCCTCGGAGCTGGCGCCAACCCCAACGGGAGCTCGTCCAACAACTGCTCCCCTGTCCTCACTGCAGCTCGGGAGGGCGATGCAGAGATATTAAAGGAACTGCTTAAACACGGCGCAGAGGTGAACTCCCGCTCCAAAGTCTTGCTGTGGACTTCCAGTGCAAGGGTGTCCAGCGGGCCGCTGTACCTGGCCGCTGTTTACGGACACATGGAGTGTTTCAAACTGCTGCTCCTCTACGGGGCAGACCCAGATTACAACTGCACAGATGCAAAGCTGCTGAGTTCTATAAAGCAGCCCAAAACCGTGCTGGAGATGTGCTTGAGGCATGGCTGCGGCGTGGAGTACATCCAGCTTCTGATCGACTTCGGCGCAAACGTCTACCTCCCTACGCTGATCATCGAGAAGTCCACGAAGCAGAACGAGGCCGTGGAGCTGCTTCTGCAGGAAAGAGGTACCGAGTCAAACTGCACATGATCACATATTTTACATATAAGTTCTTTAACCCTGCTCCTGATTTCTGACTCAAACAGGATGTTAAATCACAATTAAGTGAGACAGAAGGCCATTGCATACTCGCTGAAGTTGAGCAGTTGCACATAATCTTGAGACTCAAGTTTAGAAATTGTTTATTAAATGTTGGTACCACTTTATTTTATGGGTCTGTAATTTCTGAATAACTCCTTAATTATTTTCTGATAATTTTCCTAGAAAGGACAATGTAATTTGGTACCATGTAGAAAGGTAGAAACAGGTTTCAAATGGTAGACTTGCAATAAAATGAATTGCTAGTGTGACCTAGATAGTGTTTTAGTCGGTGCTCAGCAGGTCATGAAAAAATGAGTCTACAGGCAAGATACAATTCTACAAATATAAAGAATATTAAGTTACCAATAATAAATGAATAATGACAGAATATTTCCTTGTGTTTAAATTTAAATAATTGGGTTATTTCTGGGAAATAACTGGGAAATATTACAAAAAATTACAAGGAAATAATTAGGAAATGACAGGCCCACAAAATAAAGCATTACCAAAATGTTAAGTATTGACTCCTGCTGCACCTAATCATCAAATTACAGCTGCAAGACTCAGTCATAATACTTTTTCTCTTCCTGCTCTGACATTGATATTGATAGCCACTGACGAAGTACCCCTAATCCAATGGTTAACAAAGACCACTGAGTTAAACTCTACATCATGGTGATGGAGTTTAAGTTTAAAAAAAGTAGTCTAGCAGTTACACGTGTTAAAGGACACCCTAAAGCATGGACATGTTTTTGCTGCAGTACTTAAATTGCAAGATGAAACCTCACAGCCACTAAAAATAACCTTGTGTCCTCAGACAGATCTTGTTAGATAAAGGAGTGCACTGCAATCAAATAAGAGTCAGTTGTTTTTTGTTATATATTATTTTGTGTCTCCCAAGTGATACATTTTCTTCTTGATGTCTTCAGGAAATCCAAAGGCCTTGACTTCACAGTGCCGACTTGCCGTCCGAAGATACCTCAAAAAGATCAACAAGATCCACTGTATCGACCAGCTGGAAATGCCAACAAGTCTCATTAACTTCTTGCAACACAAGCCAGTCCCAGTCACTGTTCTGTAGCTAGGCACATCATGTAAATTCATTTTTGTTTAGGCTTAAGCTTTTATTTTATTTGTAGACTCCGAACCACCTTTGTCTTTTTTTTTTAAATGTATTGCTTGTCTATTCATGTGCTGCTCTGTTAAGACTGATTAACTCAAAACATTAAATGTGTGGATCAGTGGTGTGTACTTATGTTTTATTATTAGTACTCACCCTGTAGCTGTTGGACGACCTCTGAAGGAAGCTGTTTCTTTATCACATGTTCATCACAAGTTAGTTCCTTCTTTTATAAGAGCTGTTTGTCCTATGAAAACTAAAAAGCTTGCCTCTGTCCATTACATGCACAAATTCTTAAAATGAATCAAGGTCAGTACGTATGAAGCCACTCAGAGTAAAATTTTGGTCTTTAGTGTGCAAGAAACTGAGAATAAAATGATTTTGCTCTTATTCCTGCATAACCCTTCCCAAGTGTTAAGACTTGGTCTCAACTCTCCATCATTTAAGAGAGGCAGATGGATAAAACATACTGAGTGCCTTAAAAAACATACATTGAAGAAGACTGAGAATCACTTGGTTGTTTAATTATATAAATACTTCACACTTTCCAGCGTTAATTTCGTCAGCATGTAAATAATTAGACATGGACCACAACTCTTCAGACTGACCTGTAGCTGGCAGGAGACTGTGCCCCAAAAAGAAGAAGGCACTACATTTGGTTGAAAAGGAGACTGTTACATTTGATTTAGAGTTTATTACAGAAGAGGATAAAGTAAATAAAAGTATGACGTCTGAATAAGTCAATGTCGATTCAATTGAGTAGCCACAAACGAAAAAAAAAAAAATCAAATTTGGAATTTCATGTTTGAGTACACCATAATCACATTGTTCCTTGCTGTTTTGTAGTGACAATGATACAGCAGGAGTCAGAATGGAGTAAACAAATCTAATCATTCACTGGCGGTCCCATAAATTACCAAATCAAACACCAGACTTCAAGTAACGCCATCATGAGGAAATACAAAAACTGGAAGAAGTAAACAAAAAAAATGACATTCATTTAACTGCAAAAACTTTTGTTTTGAAATGTTTTTGAAAAAGAACAACTCAAAAAGCTAGATCATCTCTGCAAAACAACCACAAGCTCTGGAATCAGGAAAATATTGATTAAATATGCATAAATTCATCCCTAAATGAGATGACTGCCATTTGAAAAAGGTGACAGCTGCTCTTAGGAAATGACTGCTAAGCATGAAACTAAAACACATGAACAAGATAACTGTTCAAGTACAGTCATCCTCACAACTTGTTTTACAAAACAGTTCTGTGTTTTTGTTATCATTGCTGAATTTCAAGTAGAAACAATTCAAACAAAATGGACAAACAGTGTTTCAGAATAAAACACTTCATTTGGTCCCTTTTTAAAAAAAGAAAAACTGAGGTCTGCAGCACTGTGATGACATCATGGTCATTGAGGGTTCTGTTGACGTGGTGCCAGTTGTCACGGTGAACTTAGCCCAGCCCGACGTCTAATGACATCATCACTACGAAGCCCACGATGGCGGTCCAGGATGCCAGCTTCCCGTTTCCACTGGTGGCACCATGTTGGAGCGAAGAGATGGGAGATTAGTTAGAGACACGCTTGTGTTTCACTCTTTAATCTGCCTGTTGTAAAAATCTGTCATCACCACTCCATAAATCTACTTTAATTCATCCTTTTCCTTCTCACCTGACTTGAGCCTCAGGTATGATGTCATCCACCACCACGTAAACCATCGCCCCGGCAGCAAACGCCAGTGCATATGGCAACAGAGGTTCTGCCAAGACAACAGCAAAGGCGCCCAGCAACCCAGCAATGGGCTCCACCATGCCGCTTAGCTGGCCGTACCTGACGGGAAAACAGTAACAGTCAAGTTACAGTGTCCACATTTAAGTTTAAAGTATCTGTACTCGGCCCAAGCTTCTGCAAGGTGTAACTATTGTGCTCTCTGACACTGTCTTTAGACACAGACACACTTACCAGAAGGCTGTCCATGTTGACACCCCTGAACCCCGGAGCGGCAGGCTCACTGCCAAGCCTTCTGGGAAATTCTGGATGCCAATACCGATGGCCAAATTTCTGAGAGGACAAACAAACAAACAAACAAAAATCACCATATCTCTTTAAGACAAATATTAACAACCTACCTCATGAGGACCAATAGTATGGTAGATTTTGTGAGTTTCATTACTAATCAATAGAAGCCTGACACATTACTCTGGACGTCTACCAGGTGTTCACATGTTGAAGTTTAGTTTGACAGACAAGCTCAGCGATGCTTTGAGCTAAATGCCAACAGCAGCATGTTAACATGCTCACAGTGACAATGCTAAGATGCTGATGTTTAGCAGCTTTAAAATTGACCATGTCCGCCATTATAGTTTAGCTTGTATGCATGCTAACTTTGCTAATTAGCAATATAAAAGAGTACATTTGATTAACGAACAGAAAATGAACAGATGAACAGAAATGCAGTGACTAAACTTAATCAGAGCAGAAAAAGCTAAAATTGTATGTGTTCTGTACAGACTATAATGGCCAAATGAAAAGTTTAGGTCCCAACAATGATCCATCAATCGGCTTAATTTACCCAGATGTTATTTGGCACACTTGCCAGTGTGGAAAGGTGAATCAGAATCTGGATCCAGATCAGTATTGTATCAAAAAACAATAGTCTAAGACAGTTTGTATGAGGTTTATTAGCAAAGCAGCATACAGTTGGTTTGTAGATTGGTCAGTGCTGAGCTAACAGAGCCAGATTCATCAGATTTCTGAAGCCAAAGAAAGTGATAATGTGCCAAAGGCAAATGAATGTCTGTGTTCATGAATGAATTTGAGGTATCTACCTCTGCCTATATCTAGCTGATATTACCCAATAATTTTGCAAGGTGTAATTACATAGTAACGCTAACTCGTTTGTCATCATTATCAACCTCCAACATCAGCCTCCAACATCTATATTGGTTATACATCGGCTATATAGGAACCAGCAAATATAAGGTAGAGAATCACAGAGTAAGGATTAAAAAGTAGAAAAACATTAAGATGCATACAATTAAACAAAGACATGTATTTCCTTCACTTAGACATATTACTTTATTCCAGTGTAAGAATCCAAATCTAATGCAGTAGCAATATGAAACTCAATCTCACTAGAATAAATATAAGAGTCTATGGCAAAACCAAATTAAGGCTCCATGCTTATTGTGACAGATTGCTTTGTGGAAGTTGTTTTCCACACTGAACCAATAAGTCCAATCTATTTTTCCTTCACACAGAACATTTATAATAATTACGTAAATTGATTACATATAAATATCCGCATGTGGATCTTAGAGACAGTTGGGAGTTTCTTAGGTAAACAAACCATGGTCACAGCTGATATGTTGCAGAGGGTTATTGTACAGAGAATAATATAACGAAATTATACTGTAAGTCATGGTCTGTATTATAAAGTGTTACCCTTTTTTGCAACGTTTCTCTTTGTTCAAGATATAATAATGGGTCCATAGAGAGAACAGCCTTTCAGAATCAGATGCTGGCTCACCAGATTGAGCTGGGTGGGTTATAAAATGGGTTCCTCATGTACTGACCAGATGTCTCCTGCCTACTGACTGCCACTGCTTCTGCAGTACTATAATGTAACCACTAGATGTCAGTAGCACACAACAACAGTACAGTTAGGGACACAGGCGTAAAACCTGACTATATTCTTACTGTGACCTTAAACACACCAAACCTTTACCTGAAGTATCTCAAGACTTGTACTGAAAAACACCATTTTTAATCTTATGACAGCCAACTGTTCCATGTGTGGAAAACCAATCACAGCGCTTAAATAAACATCATCCTGGTGGGATTCATAATTTCATGTCCAGCTGCGATGCTGCACAGAATGTCTGCTATTTTTCCATATTAACAGCATGTGACCTGATATTGACATTGATAACAACAGGAGCTGCTACAGCTACTCAAATTACCAGGTCCATCAATAAATTAGGTATGAAGTAGCCACTTCAATTCTCACTTGCCAGTGTAGGAAGGTGACATTTTGAATAAATGAACATGTGTGCTGCATGTGTGTTTCTTTGCCTTGATACCAATCTTACCTGGCGCTTTCAAAAGTGGCAGATGAAGTCTTTCCAATGGCTCCAAATCCTACCCCCACAGCCAAACCCTCTGCAGACACACAAAAAAAAACACAGACAATTGATCCTTGTAAGCGTATGATTTGTCCTTTGACTTTTTTGAAGCACTACATAGGAAAAACAACATTTTAAGAAAGAGGGAACAATGTTGGCAAAGTGTGGGTATGGTCTGTGGATATACTCTGTTCTTTTAGACAGAACACTGCGATCTACTTACAGCAACAGTCCATGGGGATCTCTATTCTAGAGAATGCACTGTATTCTTTTATTTGGTCTTACCTTCTACAGTCAGGTTTCATCAGTAGAAAACCCCCCTGACCATATCTGCAGAGGCAGCCTGTGTGGAACGTGGACTCTACAGAATGAAACATTTTTGCTGAACTGCTGATTCATAACAGAATAAATATGAGAAATTAAGTCTTACTTTTTTTTTACTGTAGGTTCTACTCCTACAGCTGTATGAGTACTACAACAGGAAAGCTCCTCTAAGAGAGATTGCTACAGTTGTGACCACTGTATAGAGACCACTGTACACCCTGAGCAGCATCGCTCTCCTCTAATGTCCCATTTGTCTCATTTGAAATGCCTGTCATGCACCCTTAAAGTACACACCATTCAAACTGAAAGTGAAAAGGTCACAGTGTGTGATATATCTATGACTGTATTCATGTGTTTGAGAAGTATGTGCATGTGTGAGTGTGTTTGTGTCAGTCAGATATACAGGCTATGTTGCATTTCATACCTAAAAGGCAGAGAAACGGTATTACAGTACTTCATATGCTGACAAGCAGTCACGTCCTGTCATGCTATCAACAGCGAGGTTATAATGCTAAAACATGCTAATTTCCTGATTTTCTTTTTCATGGTTAGCGTTGAAAAACAAGATAAGAGCAAGCATCAAGGAGTTGTGGTCACAGATAGTTGAGAGGTTCAGCCACCAGCCTCTGGAATCACATGTGAGCACACCGATCAAATGCCAACACACTGAAAGTACTTCCTCCATTAAACTAACATTTTTCTGACCTAAGAGATTATTTTGAGTTTTGTAGTTCCATCCTATTAGTATGCAGACAAGGCGTGATAACTTGTTGCCGCTATCTTGTTAGCATGTAAACATGCTTCATCACATTTTATCACTAACACGCAGGTGTAGAGCTAATCCTAAAATGTCCTACTGTGAGAGGGCCACAGAGGATAAACCCTTTAGATTTACGTACGAACATGGCCACCTCTGGAGCCACCTTCAGTCCCTTTAAATATTTTGGTTGTAGCAGTTTAGCTTGCTTAACACAAAGAATGGAGTCTTGTCGTCACCGTGAAGTTGCCTGGCAACCAGCAGAGACTCCAGGAAGGCACTGGACCCAGCCAAGAAATAATCCTGCACATAATCCCCTGTAAAACCACAATGTGTGGTTGACACTTGATGTTTGTACCAATTAAGCCAATGAGATATAACGTGTTACTGAGCCTTAGAGGTGGCGATACGCTTTTTTAACTTTGGACACAGCCCGGCTAACTGTTTCCCCGTTTCCAGTCATTGTGCTAAACTAAGCTAAGCTAACTGGCTTCTGGCTGTAGCTTCATATTTATTGTACAGACATGGGAGTGGTATCAATCTTCTAATCTAACTCTTGCCAAGAAAGTGAACAAGCGTGCTTCCCAAAATGTCAAACTATTCCCTTGGTTCCTGTGGTTGTACAGCGAGTATGAGAAGAAGAAGCAAAAGAGTGGAAAGACCAGGTAGATTGACTTTAGAGGATCACAATGGAAATAAGCCTGTGGGCTTCATTGTTCAATTTAATCCTCGACAGTTTGTAAATGTATGTGATAACTCTCTTCAGGGGAAGCAGTATTATGTGTATTTTATGATTGTCGAATAAATCTATCTGTCTCTCTATCTGTCCCTGTGGCTGCAGACTTCAAGAGCCCAGAGGCCACTTCATCATAATCTAACCCCTGTCATTACCTCTGATAACAATGCACACCGGTTCCAAAGTACAGGACATGCTGTAGTGCCATTATGGGCAAAAGTACCCTTCAGTTACACTGTGGGTGCCCTTTACTGTTTATCTCAATCCTCTGGAACTGTCTGAAATGCCACGGGGCGAGTAGAAACTCTATCTGCACTGAAAAACCATCAACTGATTTTGAATAAAACATTAGCTCTGAGAGTTTCAGTGTTTGACACAGCTAGTACAAGGCTAGGGGCAGACTGGATGGTTTTAAAATCTTAACGGATTTAAAGACACAAGACCACAATGATGAATTTTCTTCTTTTCCAAAGTTCCAAGTTCCAGTTCGTCTTCTCGTTTGGATCAAGAATAATGGTTTTCCGACAGCAGCTGCTCACCTGTAGTACTGCTACACAGCTGGAAATGTGAGCTGAGGGTTTCCGGAGTGTTTTGCAAGTCCACTGAGCTGGAAGTTTTTGTTCCAAAACAGAGACCAGGGTTAGTAAGGGAGCACTAAACACCCACACACCTGTCAGGTTTCACTCATGAGACTCATATTTTAGTGTCTTTGCCGGCATCTCATGGCCGTTGAATGAATATGTCATGGATTATTACAATATTGAGCAAAACTAAACCTGCACCTTCTTGGCTTCAGTTGACCAAGCTGACAGTAGAGTTGGCGTAGCAGCTGTAGAAGAACAGGTAGTGGAGTCAGCTGTGGTGTGGCGGAACCAGCAAGCGATCTGCATCAGAGCAGAGAGCAGTGCCTTGGTTCCACAGCGAAGACCTCAACATTTACATTTGATGTGACGCTGATGTGACTTCAGAGTGTCCAAAAACACCAAAATCTTTTCTTTGTAATTTTTTTCTGTCCCTTTTGAGTGAATGGCTGGAAGAAGTCTATACAGAATTCTACGCTTTTACATCACACTACATTACATTCATTTGGCATACGGTTGTATCTGAAGTGACCACAATGTGGCTTCAGGGATGGCAATGCTGGTTTGTCTAATGGTCCACCAATTTGGTCCTGACAGAAATATCCCAATAGCTATTGGACGGATTGTCATTAGCTTTTGTACAGACATTCATTGTCCGCAGAGGATGAATCCAGCCAGCAGCTCAAAGTTTTCACTTATCCAATGAAATATCTATACATCTACTTGATGGAGTGGCACAAAATTTGGTACAGACATTCATGGTTCCCAATTAATGTATCCTAATGACTTTTGAGATCCCCTGACTTTTTCCAATAGTGCCACCATGAGGTCAGCCTTTGTGGTTTTGTGTGAAACCTCTCATCCATTACAGTACTGGATGCATTGCCATGAAATTTGGTACAGACACTCATGTAACTGTCAGGATAATTGTAATAACTTTGGTGATGCCCTGACTTTTCACCCAGCACCATCATCAGGTCTAAATCTTAATTTAGCATTTAAAGATTCAGAAAGCTGCTAGCATGGTGGTTTTAGAGTCTTAGGCTATTGGACTTTCTGGATTGTATTTCACTGTCTCACCTGTGCCTAATGCAAAACACCCCCACCAATGCAGCCTTGCATTGTTTTAATGCAGGCTGCTTTCGATCTGTACGCCTGGTTATTCTTTACAGGAGTTATATCAACCAATCAGCTTTCATTATGCTCAAATCCGTACAAGGTGTTGTTGACAGGGTGCGACCTACAGGAGATAGCAGCATGCATGCTATTCTTGCCATCACCACTGAAGCGTGGCGGTGCAATGTCATAAACTTCACTCACTTTAACTCAAAGATCAGGAAAAAATAAACTTTCTTAGTCCCACTCAGTCTGCCATTATTAATTTCTCTTTTTTGTAGTGAACATACAGATATGTCAAAAAGAAAACAAGGAAGCTTGCTCGCAAATTTTGGATTTACCAAAAACTATATGCCAAATAGCGCAACCAGAACCAGAGGCGTCTTCTACCCCAAATGTTAGCTTGACGACAACCGACACTGATGCTGCACCTGCTGAGACTGCTGTCAGCACAAACTCTACAGCTACACTGCAAGCTACAGTTACCCCTACCACCAATTCTCTTCAGACAACCATAAAAGCCAGCCTTGGAGGGAAGGGTTACTGCAAATCAAATATAAATACAAAGTTGTTCTGAGTGATCTCCTTTATTCTTGAAACCTTTTCCCATCCACGGGAACAATGGGCCACTGATTGGTTTGATGAATATGAAAATTATGTGAATCATATTCTGTGGCCTTCACAGTCACCAAATCATGGTACACAGTGCTCTCCATCACCATCAAACACTAAATAAGGGAATTTCTTTCAGAAGAGTAGTTTTCATCCCTCCAGTAGAGTTCGACAGATGTGTTGTCCCAGAACCTTACTGAGACACATTGGTTTTTCCATTCATTTCTCACCCAATTGTGTCATAGTTGGTGTGTGTTAAGAATAACACATTTTGTCAGGGAATACAATAGCCATGAAATCATGAAATGTTGCTAGTGTGTCAGAGGGTTTTTCAAAAGCATGTGCATTAAAAGTTTGACGCAAACTTGTGTGTGTATGTTTGTGTGTGTGTCTATGTGTGTGCAGCGGCTAGTATCCTATCCTATCCAATCCCTGCTTAATGTTCTATGCTCTTTTAAGCAAGTCTGACGATACCGCTGCTGACAGCCCATTGTCACAGCAACCACTCATTTCCATCGCACTTTCCTTTAATCTCCTCTCCTCACCCATCTACACACTCCTTTTTTCACTGAGCCTGCCATTAGTGCGCCTCCTCTCTCTCAGCTCCCTCTCCTTTTTTTACTACTGCAGAACTGTGAGGTTTTACGTTAATGTTGCTCCTTTTTTCCCCATCTGTTTTGGGGTGAGATGTTTCTTTAAACCACATCAAAGTCCCGTCTCATCGCTCTTTATGCTGTTGCTTTTTCATCCTCCTGCCATCAGGGATAGCAAGGTGACATTTCAAAATGTACAGTAATCTACTAGATCATAAAATACAAATTACTTGATGAAAACCATGACTTAATCCCGTGCAATACTACAACATCTGAAGAAATTTAATTAGCAGTAACTCATCACTTATATTTAGGGTGGCTCTAAAGGACATTTGTATTAAAAAAAGTGTTTGTGTTTCTGCCTTGGACCTGATGGAAAATCGTCTGTAAAATACACTTACCACTCCGCTGCTCTGAGTGTCTCTTTGTAAAAGAAATTCTTTTCTCAGTTACAAATAAATTCCTATTGCTTCTACTTTGCTGTTCTTTTGTTCAGTGCTAAGTTAGTATTATTAAAACTCAACACTTCTTGCACAGATGTCTTAAAAAATAGGGTTGACTTTCATTGACGGTAGCTTAACAGTGGTTGAAAGAACGGCAAAGTAGTAGTAGATATAGATTTTTTTTAACCTGGCTCATCATATATGACTAAAAGAAGCAGTAAATCCTCAAACCTCAAAAGCTGGAACCAGGGAATGTTTGACATATGTGCATGACAACTGACTAAAATGATGAATCCATTATTAAAATAGTTGCTTATTAATTATTTTGTCGACTGATCAATTAATTGACTATTGTTTCAGCTCTAATCTGGTTTAAATTGCTGGAAAAACAACCACCTGATACATTCAATGTGAAACAACTGACAGTTTTAAAATGATTATTCCTTGGTCAATTCTGACAACTGCCTAACTTAGGTTTTGGTATACTTAGCATTAATTACGACAAGTTTAATCAAATTATGTTAGTGGCTGTTTATCCCCAACTAGTTTAGTAAAAGCCTTAAATCCAGGAAAGTGACCTTGCTAAAGGAAACAATAAACTGCTCAGTCAAGCTTACCAGGGCAAGAATATTAAAAAAAATGGCTTACTACAGTCTATTTCTTTCAATTTCCTTAGTTTCTTGTGTTTCTGAATAGTCTTAAACTCTATTTCCAGTAATATTATGATATTCCTGTTTCAATCTTATTCCGCTTAGACCAACTACTAGCAGTAGCTGTCAACGACCTTGCACCATCCGTCACACTAACAGGGATCAACCCTAATGGTGGGGAGGAAGGACGGCCATCAATCCCCTGCTCAGTTTGAAAGACCGTCGCCAAACTTCTGTCACGGCTCTGTGTCTGCAGTGCCACAGAGCCCTCTGAGCCTCTTTTAAGATCGGTACGTTATTATGCAGCTGCTGTTTGTGTTGTTCGAGAGGAAGAGCAATGCACAAACAACACCAGGGTGAGGGCTTCCATCCCCACTGGGACAGCTAGGTGTCAAAAAATAAGTGCACTCATCACACCCTGGGAAAAAGCACTCACTAAATGGGTGATTTTTTTCCCCAGCACCAAATAATGTAACAAATTACTGTTCAATATCAGTATTAAAGATCAAGATGTTTATGTAAAATAGATGTCTTTCATCAGCCTTAATCACAAAATGGAGGCTATCACAGAGCGGAGCCACTAAGAGGAGAGACGCAAGGTTCCCAGTGTTTATAGCTGATAAATTACACTTCAAGCACTTCAAAGGAGCCACACAGGTCCTTCTTAGTGCAATTTGGTGCTGCAAAATTACACATAACACGGGAATACAACAACACAATAGCTCCTGCTACATGTCTACTTCAGAAATAACATATGGTTTATTAATAATTTAATGAGCATGAATGACATATTCCCTTAATGGGTAACTAGAGAAGTTATGATACAGCATTTATAGATTTCTAAGTAAAGACAAGTCTAGACACTGGTGCTTATATGAACACACACACAGACAAACTCATGAAGCAAAATGCCATTTACAACATCTGGAGAGGATCACTACAATCAGGGGCCCACCGCAGCATATTTATAGAGACAAACACATACACATGCACGCGCAGTTTAGATGGTCGGACAGCGAGGAAGGTGGCCATTGAGGTACGGTAGTAAGAAAAAAGGAGGTCTGGGCCCATATTTATCAAGTGTCTCAGAGCAGGAAATCAGTCCTAAGTGGTGAAAAATGATGATGCATTTTTGTAAGAGCATCTTATCAACTTTCTTAACTTTGGAAATCACTACCATCTCGGTCAATATTTATATCACCCAGCTTTGCTTTATAAATCAGTTATAGTTTCACAGAGCAGCCTTTATGAGAAGGCTGGAGAATTGGAAAAACACTTTAAACATATATCATGCTTTTTGTTGTGCTGTTAAGTGCTTCCTTGAATTTCATTTCAGCATAAATAATTTTACTCTTTGTGCTCTACATGTTATTGTGCGATATAACAAAACCTCATGTGCTAGTAGTAGGTTGAACTGGAGCAAGAAAGACGGGCATTTACTATATGCACTTTACTTAATAACCTTAATGTTCACCTTTGTGTTCACGTCCACTTGGGGACTTGTTTAAAACTGCCTGGTGGCTAATATGATTTCTAATATGAACAGTGTGCCATGAGTCTGCGAGTAAAATGTCCTCAAAGCCAATAGGAATGGATGCCAAATATGAAACTATGACCCAGGTATTAAAATAATGGCATTTTCCTTTAAACATCACACCTACATCTTCTGTAAGCGAAACGAGCTTGTTGGCTCATCTTCACTTAGTTTTTCTTTGTTTTCCCTTACAAAGAAGCAGATGTCTGTGATTTGTTAACAGTCCCACCACAAAGTGATTTCGCCTCTAAACATCTCAGACACAGCCAATATTTCACAAAAGAAACAAAACATGAATACAAAATTGTAAAGCAGAACTTTTCGTCTTTCCTGTCCCATTAGTCATCTCACGATTTATTTTTGAAGGGGGGCTGACCCCTGGGTTGGAAACTACTGGACTTAACTTTACATAAAGTAATTAAAACTATCCTTTTGTAACAGTAAATGCTATTTGCATTGATGTATCAGTATTAACAATCTAATAATGTAATATAAGATAATATGTCAGTTACAGGGGCCCTTTTTCATTAGAGTACTTTTACTTTGGAGACCTTAAGTACACTTGTACCTTAAGTACACTTGTACTTCTGTACTTCTGTACTTTTATTTATGTAGGGTTTGAATGCAGGACTTTACTTGTAATGGAGCACTTTTAAATGTTGTATTGGTACTTTTACTTAAGTAAAAGATCTGTGTACTTCTTCCACCACTGTAGAGCTTACATCTGACACATGTACCCTTTACGAGTTTGTTCTCTTCTTCCAAGCTGAACCTGCACACAGTTAGTCCATCACAGGCAAATACATGGTTGGCCCTTAACTTATCAGATCTGTTTGTACCTGAGACATTTGGTCAATCACATAATTTCAATCATGGCTTAATGTGTTATGCGCTCACTGAGTTTTGTTTTTCTGGTTGGGAGTTGAGACTGTGGGAGGTCTTTTTCATTAACAGTCTTACAGGAGATCTCTGTGGGAGTACCTCTACCTACAAATATGTGTTTCTGTGCGTAAATGTGCGCATGTGTGGTCGATGTGAATGTGTGTCTGATTATATTGACGTGTGCATGGATATCTGTATGTTAGTGTGTCGTTTAGGAGCACATTTTGCATGCATATGTTACAATTATGCGGTGTATGCAGTGACCAGTAAGCGGTTTTACTCAAGGAACTGGCCTTTCACATTAAATTTCATAGTTAGTGGAGTATACCCTTGTAACACAACCACCACCAGTTATTTGCCTCCTACACACTACACGTCCCCAGCTTGATTTTATCCACACTTCCTGGAACAAACAATTGCTCCACAGTATGAAAATGTGGAAAATACAACCCCTGTTCTCATTAATTTGATGAGCAAATCGCTAATTGTCCACAGCTCAACGCTCTGCTCGCGATGCATTTCCACATTTAATCAAACCATCAGATGGATATAGTGGAGTAAATGATGCAATAATTTCCTCAAAAATGTGGTGAAGTGAAAAGAATAAAGTGTCATGAAATCATATCTGACTTTAGTTGCCTGCTCAGAAAGACAAAATGAGACTGCAGCAATACAAACTGAAATCCACAGAAGAAATACTGAGATTTTCTATTTGCATATTTACAGCGCTATATGAAAATGTAATTCAAATGAATGACGAGAAAAAAGTCCCCACAAACCTTTAAACTACATGAAACCCCAAACTGTGAATTTCTAACTAAATAGATTTTAATTGTTGTTGGTGGTCTTGCTGTCAGCACCTAGAAATGCCAACAATGGCTGTTGCCTTCCTTGTTGTCTTTTACATGAATTGAATCGCCTTTATTTACTGGCTGTTTAGTTTGGAGCTGTTGTTTCATCACTGACAGAAAAAACTCCAAATATTGAACACTGCTCTTCCCTGGGCGTCGTCTTTGATGTATGATTGACACGTCATTAGTCTAATTTGATATGACAGAACGGCGACCTGCTGGCCTCTGTTAAGTGTTCAATAATGTTAGCTGTATTCCTGGAGAAACCTGTCTATTTGACAGGATTTGTCACAGATATTCAAATGACTGAATCCAAGCGAAAAAACAAGAAGAAAAAAGAAAAATGGGTATTTACATTCAGTGAGCGTTTCAGCCCGAACTCAGTACAAAACAGCCTGGGCTGGTAAACAGGATTTAGTGCAGGATGTGGCTCATCACCTCCACTGTTGGCCTTCTGTGCAGCTCATCAGCAGGTGAGTTTTTCTAAATGAATTGTAAATTGGTAGTGATACTATATACTGTATGTTACCTACATATATTTTACTGTTACCGCTCATGTAACCTAAACAGCTCGTTGGCATCGCTAAATGACCGGGGCCCTCTCGGGCTCTCTGCCTCAAACACACAAACAAACCTTGTTTTGTCATTCATGGGGTTGTTGTGTTGAACTGATTTAACTGTATATAATTCATGAGCTGCTCTTATTCCTCAGGTGTATTCATACTCAATACAACTGAGCTCAGCTCAAACAAACATTCCCTTTTGTGTTGAATTATGACAAGGCTGCTCTGGAGTGTTTTCACCTCGTTATGGCTATGGGAAACCTCACTGCTGTAAAGCCTGGTTTACATGTTGCCATAGCAACTTTAGCCACATGCATTTGCTTTTGTGTGGCACCTTAAGGTCATGATGATCTTCTTCTTCACGTGATCTTGATATATTTTTTTCTAACAGGCAGATTCTTAGCAACACCCCTGTCATCCTGTTGTCTGGACTTCCATAAGAAAAGCCAGAACTAACCAGTGATTCCCAAACTTTTCTGCCACGCTCCCCCTTTGGAGGCTGAACATTTGTTTAAGCCCTTTGCTATCCGACACATAAATCAACTGGGGACAATCAGGTAGTGACAATATTGAGAAAACTAGAAGCAAAAGTGGCCAGTAGCAATGGAATTTTATTGAAATATCTTTATCAAGAACATGAACTGCATGTTTCTTTTCACTCGAGTCACATGTTGTTCCTATTGTACAAATAAACAAGACTATGAATCTACAGCCATGCTATAGGCTCTATGAGGCTGTACTTTAAGCTAAATGCTAACATCAGCATACTGACATGCTCACAATGATAAACATGCTGTTTAGCAGGTATAATGTTTACCATGTTCACCATCTTAGTGTGTTAGCATGCTAACATTTGCTAATTAAAAATAAACACAAAGCACAGCTGAGGCTGATGTGAATGTCATGTAGTTTTGCAATTATTTGGTCATAAACCAAAGTATTGGACAAATTAAACTTTTGGATCACCATAGTTATTACAATTAATATTGAAGGGAACATGAATGTGTGTACCGAGTTTCACGGCAATCCAGTCAATAGTTGCCAAGACATGTCACTCAAACACAAATGTCAACTTTTTAGTGATTTTAGTAAGTCAGAGGATCACCATAGTCATCAGATTCATCCTCTGGGGAACATGAATACATGTACCAAGTTTTAATGGCAATTCATCCAATCGATGTTGAGATATTTCAGTCTGGATCAAAGTGACGGACCAACCATCAGACCGGCATTGCCATCCTGAGAGCCATGCCACTGGTGTGGCTAAAAATGCAATTTAAATCAAACAGACAACTGAGTTTGTATACACAAGATTCACAAGGCTCTCCTACTATCTTGACAGTAAACTCAAGAGCAACATGCTTGGTATTCAAGCTTGGTATTCATACATAACCTGGGTGTGGCCTTTTATGACTGGCTTATTTTACCCAGATCACAGCAGATGATGTTCGTACAGATATTTGTGATGGAATATACATGTGCAAAACGCCACCCCTGTCAGTCATATGGAACTCAATGGACCGCAAGGTTGCAAGGTGACTTTTACCCTCTGAACAGCAGTGATAAGAGCGGGAGTGCATTCTAAAAATTTAATTCAACTTCACTGGCAAAAACTTCTATCTATCGTGACATTGACAAATTAATTTACTTTAGACAGCCCTATGGCTCGTTCTCACCTGGGATGTTGTGGATGGTGATGGCAAGGATGAGGAGAAGAATTCGTCGCCAGCTGCTTCCTGTCTGTCCAACCCCTTCCTGTTGTTTACTTCCTGTTTCCTGTACATCTGAGCTGCCTGAATGAGGTCCTTTCCTCCTCTGGTACACATCTCCATTCTCTATTTTATCTGCGTGACGGAGGAGAAAAATGTTGAAAACACTTATTACGCCATTATCCCCATTTGTACTATTCATTGTGTCGTGACTACAAAGACACACAAAAGACACATAGCTCTTAGAGGGAGATCAGGGAGACAATGTGATGCAGCTAGGAAGAGGCCATGACAGCAGGTTTTTGGTCCTTCCTTTGAGTGTGGCCATTCAGAACAGCTATTACTGGAGCGCCTTGGTGGCCGAATGGTTACAGAGCATGCCATATAACCGCAAATGCCAGTTCAACTCCAGCCAGTGACCTTTGTTGTCCCCTCTCTCTCCCCCCATTTCCTGTCTGCCTCTTTTAAATATCTTTAAAAAAAAGAACCACTTTGCGGTATTACCATTTTTGCCTTTAGATGTGGTCGAACAACGCACAAACTCTTTTGTTTTAACAATTCTGAACCCTTAATGGCCACTGTAGCTCAAGGGGAACAATGAGAGCTGTGCCAACAATCACACAGAGGTTGATAATAGTGACAGAGATGGTTGATCTGAGATAGTGTGAGACCAAATGTGTCAAGAGATGCAAGCAATAAAGCCTGCCGAAGATACTCAAAACTATAACAATCATATTAATTAAGAATATTCTCTGAAATGATAATTAGGGCTTATGTCACCAGGCAACATAAACTAAACCCTCACATTTGTCTGTCAAGCATCACGTAAAGAAGCACTTTCCTTCCGATCACAGGAGTTTCTGTTAAACAATGAAAAATTCCTATGAAGCACTGCACTCAACAAACAATTACCCACAAGATATTTGAATCAAAGAGGAACTTAAAAGACAAACAGGTTTATTACAGATTAAATCAGATGCCTCTGTTGGCTGCCTCAAGCCTGATTAAGACGTCTTTCATCAAGTTTATATTCGCAGCCTGAGGGACACAGAGCCACCATTCTCTTCTAAAATAAAAAATGCCCTGGGTTTGTCCCTATATCAATCCAATTATTAGCATTGCAATCTCTGTTAATGTCATGAAAACAAAGCTAATGACCCAAGACAATCTAATTAGCACAAACCCTTGCTGGAGGTTGCACAGACATTTGCTTTACATCCAAAAAAAGTTAAATAAGGCAGAAAAAAACCCACACATCATCAGACAAATGGATATGATGGGTAAATTCAGCCCGGCAGGAGTAATGAGCGCCAAGGCAATTAGCTAACTAAATGGTGTAATGTTTTAATATTTTACATTTGCCTTCCCAAAGGAGATTGCCTGTAGACACAATAGATTGATAGAATGCTAAGGATATTAATCGATGCCCTGGGAAGGGTTTGGATAGCCTAGTGACCTCCCCTACTCTCCACAAAGCCTAAAATATGTCACTTAAACATCGGTGGAACCAAATACAACAGAAAGTGTGACCACTTTCAAGCACATTCAGGTGCAGCTATTTAGGACGACGGAAATGCAAAGCAATGGTAGCAAATGCCAAAAAGCAAGATTTTCAATTGGTTTGACACATTTACGTCGTAGTATGACAGGTTACCAAAACTCTGTCAAATAAACCAGTGTGAGTTGTTTTCCCAAGCTTGTAAAGTCAGTGATTTACAGCTAATGTGCTAGAAACACTAGAGCAAAGGTTTATCATGATTTTTCACTTTTCACCCACCTTTTACGGAGTCTGGAGTGTGCCACCAAAATGATTATAGACGTTTAATTATAATCACTTAATAAATTGATACATTTAAGCAATTAAAAATTGACTAATCAAATTTGCATTTAAACCTACAATAACACTGGAAACCGCAGAAGAAACAAGCTGTAAACACAACACTGACATACAGTATCATCACCTTTTAGGCTGCTATGGCAAACAGTTGCCATCTTTAAACATCCAGCAGATACGAAGCAACATTAGCATTCATTTAGAGTTGTGTTTCTGGCCACCTGATGAATGTAAGTTCAATATTCACTCTCCTTTTAACTCTGTCTTTGGTCTCCACTAACCCCTGATACAAATATCGGTCTCTTTAGCTGCTAAATGCTCCACTATGTTCACTGAGAACACATTTCCACTGTTAATATAAAAAACATTATTATAGATTATAGCTGCTCAGTGCATAAAAGATAATTAAATTTGTAAGTTATTAATTGGCAAATGTATTAATTTCACTTATTGTTATATCTATTGCAAATGTTTTCCTATAATATTTTAACTTTTAACTTAGAGATGTCATACTCTAGGCAGTGAACTACCTAAAAGTTGAATGAGGTCTGACTCACAGAGCAACATGAGCTCTGATACCACACGATTCCCATGACTGTACCTGTGCACTGCCGGAGGCGGCAGCACGGTGCAGCAGATAACAGCTGAGTTTTTACCCCAAAAACAGATCTTGTTGCTTCTCTGTGGGTTGGCAAATTTCATGATCTTTTTAGTTTTTTTCATCTTTTTTTTACTTTAAGATCCTTAAAGCATAATTTAAATGCAAATTCAATTAAAGTAATAATTGTTTTTTTAATGTATCCATTTCTCAATTGACTATAATTAAACACTGATTAATCATCCCAATTACCCCTTACCTCCCTGCAACCTGTCCATCCTAATCACCATCGGCTTCCATCTCTCCCTCCCCACCCGTCCTTCTATTTGTCTCTCTCTTACATACATTCTCAAACACAAGCAATTAACCTCTATTAATGCATTCCCAGTGTCTCATTTGGCCATGTAGGCCACTGTAAATTGGAATTATCTGGCGTGCAAAGGTCAAATGATCGGGACTATTGCTCGGGGTGCTCTGCTCACACCCTCAGTCAGTGGACGTTTTCAAAGGCCAAAAACCCTGAATCCATCTCTATCCAATTGAACTTCCCAAACCATTTAACCATAACAAAGGGCTGTGTGTACATCCACTACAACAGCTTGTGCTACAAGCGCAATGCCTGTTTCCCATCTATACCCACAAACCACAAACACTTTAGTCGTACAGAATACACACAGAACTGTATGACACTGATAAAAACATGTTTCACGATGAAATGAACTGTATTACACAAGGTATAGACACAATATCAAAGAATTGTTCAATCTAATGCAATCCAACACAAAAGAGCTGCAAAAAATACTGCCTTTGTGAAGCCTGTAGTGTTCCCTTTTTGTTGAGGTTGGCAGAGAAGTATTGATTCAACTTTAAGGTAATTTGCATTTTTCACATTCATTTTTTTTTTTTTGTGGTGTTGAAACATTGGATTACATTATACTGAATGATGCGCATAATATTTGCCAAGTCCCCTTGCACATAAAGCCTCAGAGATGACTGTAGACTTCGGTCCGATTCTAAAATTAGTTGGGGGTGACCAATTCAGGATTAGAATCAGGCTTAATCCATGCAGTGTCTGCCAGGCTAACTGATGACAGCTCTGCACTGGAGCTGCTTTAGTTAACCGAATCATTAGCTTCACAGATGATTGAATGTGCGTCTGTCCTTTGCACTTAACAACTGGCGAGCTACCTGTCTGAAATCACTTTGGTAAAATATTTTAAATTGGGCGTTTGCACTAGCAATTTAGCCCATTTGGCCCAAGTTCTTCCAAAAACATAGGACAAAACACAACATGAATATTCTCCAAATGCATCCTTATGTAATTCTGTACTTTAAGGCACATTTTATATGAAATGTAATTCAAAAAACCAAAAAAAAAAACAACAAAAAACAAACAAACAAACAAAAAAAAAAACAGCAGGAGCCCCTGTGTTTAAGAGGTAACCTTTCATATTGTGCCATGTCTCTTATCCATTGCATGCTTGGATAGAATTCGGCCATTCACAACCTTAAATAAGATAAGCATAATAGAAAATTGATAGATGGAAGAGGACCAAGGACAGACGGTGATAAACATCCCCCAGAAGGTTACTCACCAGCTGAAGATGTAAAGAACCTTGGCTGTGAAGGACACACTCATATTGACTTGGCATTCTTGAACTTCAGGCAATGAAAATAAAAAGTAGCTGAGCTCTACTGAAACACTTACCAACTGTAAACATCTTGGTCAACAAGCCACCTACATTAGTGGGATCCTGCAGCTTTATTTCACTGATGCCAACATTTCCAACCAGGTAGGGAGCAACTCAAGTCAGTTGCAGCAGTGTTAATAGATGCTTAAAAGCCAAGACAGTCAACAGTGGCAACTTGCTACAGCTGACAATTGATACACTCATGTATGACAGTGATATGTTGCCATGCCATGATTGTGGCTCTGTGAGGCTGTACTTAGGCACAGTGGTCCTTTGAGCTTAATGCTAATGTTGGCATGCTAACGTGCTCACAATGAGAGTGCTAACATGCTGATGCTAAGCAGGTGAAATGTTTACCATGTTCACCATCTTAGTTTATCGTATTAGTATGCTAACATTTGCTAATTAGCACTAAACACAATGTACAGATGAGGCTGATGGGATCATCATTAGTCTTGCAGGCATTTTGGTCATAAACCAAAGTACTGGACAAATTACAATTTTGACCTGATGATTAAAGATTAAGGAATCACCAAAGTTGTTACAATTCTGAGGGAGACATGAATGTCTGTACCAAATTTCATGAAAATTCATCCAATAGTTCTTGAGACATTTCACAAAAAAAACTAAAATGTGAACCTGCTGGCGGCACTAGAGGAAAAGTCAGGGGATCACTAAAGTCATTGGGATTCATCCTCTGGGGACCATGAATGTCTGTACAAAATTTCATGGCAATCAATCCAGTAGTTGTTGAGATATTTCAGCCTGGACCAAAGCAGTGGACCCACCGACAGACTGACTGCCATTTGTAGATTCATACTGCTAGCATGGCTAAAAAAGCTTTCTTGAACAATTTGAACTCAAAAACATAAAAAAATAAAAGCAATGTTCCCGTGCCATTTCACCGAATACTATCAGTAGTGAATTAAATGTACACTTCAGATGTCACTTAAAGGATCTAACAAAAAACACTGCAGTCTCTTAGCAACATCACTGCATGTTAATACATCAAACTAAAGTGACACTGTGAAAATACAGTATGCACCAGATGACTTTTCTGATGTAGTGACTCTGCCTGCAAAATCACGCAACATGCTACAAACTGATAAACGTCAGTTGGAAAATTTGGATTTTTTTCCCCCCTTCCTGCCAGGATGATGTTTATCTCCTGTTTTACCATTTGTGAGTTTATTTGTTTGTTTACTGATGCTAACACGCAGCTACGTATGCATCTAGAAATGGAAAGAAATAGAAAAATACAGAATAAGAGCAAGAAAACGTGCGTGAACACTAATAATCAGAGGTTATTCTTGTACATGTTGCATTTGAGTAGCCCAACAATGCTTGTGTGTGTGCACATGCATTGTAGGGTCATACTGAATTGCTGTGGTTTTAGCACATAGTGAAGGCAATCAGATAAGATGGTCATGTACCAAACCCTGACAAATTTGGTGGAACAACTGTTGTTTTTTTTCTAAAATAAAAATAAAAAAGGACAAAAACATGACAAACAGAACTAAAATGAAAAGGCAGACTGGAGCTGCACTGAAGGCCAATCATGATAATGAGACGTTAAAGGAGCCACATACAGTAAACCTGACAAGACAACCTGTCAGGCTGAGACCGGGGCCAGGAAAACTGTCATGTGGTGGTGAAATGACTCTCACGGGATTTGAATAACACTATGTCAGTGGTTTCGATTAGGAAATTCAATATTATATTAAATCTCAGCTGCTAAAGCCTGTTCTTTCGTTCTCACTCACACAGTTTTCAGGACACGTTTCTCAAACAGGAGGAAATTGGGCATTGGTTGGGGACTATTTTCAGTGCCGATGAAAACACATTTGGAGCACTAGCGAGTATTTACAGGACTAGGATGGTGTACACTGTAATGAAACAATGTCACCCAGTGCAACAGTGTGGCTCATCGATGTGTTTTTAATAGTTTTTGGACAACAGCTCTGTGGCACAGAGGAATAAGATATATCAGGCTTTGGCTACACAGACAATACTTGTCAGTAGAATCAGTTCATTGTTTGGACTTTTCATGGGCTTTGTTGACGACAAAAACAAACTGTACAATATCACCAGACTTAACCTTTAAGTTCAGTCCCTGTTTCTCAGGACTTCCAGTCCCTTATTTTTTTCAGAGTGGTCGAGTGGGAAAATAAGAACGTTACTCATTTTTATTGAAACCTCGCTGTACATCTTCTGTCAGCTGTATTCTGTCGGTTTTCTTTTATTCTTTCTAAACCTGGCCTGGTGAACCCCCCCCAGCTCCTATAGTCTCTGTAGCTTTGAACACCATCTGGCAGGACTCTTTGAAATAGTTTTTCCAGGTTATTAAGGACTTTGAAGGCCCTGTAGTTTGCAAGAGTATAGGGATACTTTCTTGGCTTCGAGCACGGCAGTCTCTGAGTGTGCTGTTGTATTCCAAACAAACAAAGATTTCTGATTAGTGAATGGATATTGTTGAACCCTGGAAGTAGAAAGCTGCTCACATCAGTGCAGAGAAGGAGGTTATTTTACCAGCCTGTTTCGCAAGTGCAAACACAAGTGTGTGTTTTATATGAACGGAATAAAAAAAAGACAAATATGGAGCCACAGATGCCTGGAAGATGTTCTGCAGCGAAGTTCAGTTTTATATCACAGCAGCCTCAAGACTACAGTTTTAGCCACAACAGGTAAAATACTACAGTAAAAATAAAACAAGCTCACTACAGTTTATAACAGATCTTCTGACAGTAGCCATGCAGGAAATCGGACCACAGAACAGCTCAAACTGCAAGACAGACAACCAAAATTTCTGACATGCCAGAAATCCTACTGATCGAGTCAGATTCCAAAATTTGTCGAGGGCAACCAATTCGGGGCCATTACTGCCCAACACCGGTAGTAATTGTGTTGTTATTGTCTTTTTAAAAAGGTACACCACACACACACACATCTCATTAGAGCATATTTTTCAGCCTCCTCCAAACACCTAGCAGAACAGCCTGTTACTTTGATTGACAGGTGAGTGGAAACACTTCACTGAGATGATTAGCGTTCTGCAGTGGAAGTCTCCCATTGGTCTCACTGACCTTGGAAAACACACAGAGAATTCTCCTTGACAGTAAAAATTGCTATAGAATATTATATAACTTATTTTGAATTTTCAGTCATTGTTTTCATGAGCAATTAATGGCATTTTGTGACCAACATCTACTTCCATCCTCTCTCTCTCTTCCACCCACGCACTCGCTGACTCAGTCTCTTTATGTCGTTTCTACCCTACAGCCTGACAATCAGATCTGCGTCCTCCCCTCACCTCCGTTCCCTCTGTCTGTCCATGCTGATTGTGATTTCTATCTCTAGAACCCCCAAGTGAAGCTCCTTCATTCCTCTACTTGGCACTCTCCTGCTGACCCTAAATCATCCTTCTTTTCACTCCACTGCTCTTCAGTAATCACCCTCCTCCTTCACCTTCTCCCCCTCATCTTCATCTGTGTCACGGTTCACCCACACAGCTCTGTCCTCCCACTCGGCGTCTCTGCCTTTGTCAACACCAGTAATGGAAATTATACCAACGCAAAGTATCACATTCCTATTATTAAACTGTTTTATCTCCTAATGTGAGGTGTGACTGTTTCAATGTCAGAAATTCCATTGGAGTTACAGATCCAATAAACAGATTGTTACTTGCTTACAATAACTTATTTGGTATATATTATCATTCCATCTCCATCATCATTATTTTTATAGCTCTTTCCTTTCCTTTCCTTTCGGTTCCTCTTCATGCATATCGACAACAGATGCACAGAGAATGCATTGAAGACCAGACAGGACATGACAGGATAAAACAAAAACGTTACTGTAAAATGCAAACTGTGACTTAGAGCATTTAGTTAGTGATGATATGAGTTACAAGTTTGAAATGGTTTATAAAGTCCTGATAGTGGTTTAAAGGAATAGTTTTGAGATTTAGGGAAAAACGCTTATTCGCTTTCTTGACGAGAGGTGAATAAGGGGATGTCCATTAAACATGAAGCTAAGGCAGGAGAGGGTTTGCTTTGCTTAGCTTAGCATAAAGATAGCATAACGCACATAACTCCCCCGTAAAACCACTTGCTCTGTTTACACTTCCATTTTTATACAGATTAAACAAACAAGATTTAACGTATTAATTAGTGAGCTTTAGAAGTGCTAGTATGTTTTGTTTTTAACCTTCGGACAAAGCTAGGCTAGCTAGTTGCCCCCTGCTTCTAAGCTAGCCATCTCCTGGCTTAGCTTCATATTTCAGATATGAGAATGGTATCGATCTTCTCATCTAGTTCTTGACTAAGAATATTTCCTAAAATGTCAAACTGATCAACAAAGATTCTTTTTTTTTTTCATAATTGTATGAACCACCAACTGGATTTATAAATTGGCTTATAACAACTTTACAGTGTGTTATAAAGCATTTCTTAATTTACATGTTAGAATCATTCACAGGCGTCCTTATTTTGGCCTACTGTTTATTAATATGTTAAAACCTACTTAAGACATATCATTATATATGCTTATAACTGCACTATTAGGCCAAATGTATGTGGACACCCGTCCACATGGGGTTGTTTTTCAGGGTTTTGGCAAGGCCCCTTAGCTCCAATTAAGGGAAATCTAAATGCTGCAACATACAATAATATTTCTGACAATAGTATGCTTCAAACTTTGTGGCAAACAGTGTGGGGAATGCTTTTTCCTGTTTCAATACGGCAGTGCCTCAGTACACAAAGCCAGGTCCATAAAGACATAGTTTTCCCAGTTTGGTGTGGAAGAACTTGACTGCACAGAGCCCTGACCTCAACCCCATCCAACACCTTTAGGATGAACTGGAACACCGAATGCAAGCCCCACATCAGCAGCCAATATAAGGGAAATTACACACACTACACATATATGTTATCATGTTTGAATGCCTTCACTGCACATGTAATCATGTTAATTTCCTTTATGTTTGATCATGAATCTTGTACAATGTAACCTTAACGGAAAGTATAACAACTGGTCAGGTGTTATGTGCTCACTACTACGAGAAGGCATAACTGATCAGGTGTTAGGACTTGAAGTGAGACCACATACAGGCACTCTTGGGAGACTTCTCAGACAGATGTTACCGGATGAGCCCGTTGTCTTGAGAGCAGAAAGCTTGTTAATTGTAAACTGTTATGAGAACCAAGGCTGATGAAATGTCGAAGGGTAACAAAAGGCCACAGCACCACAGATGGGAGGACCGAGCCAAGTTATAAAGGGAATGAACAGCTTCTCATCTGGGTGCATATTACAAACTAACCTTTGTCTTGTGTACCATGCTCAGAGCATTAAAGGAGTGACAATACTGTAAGAGATTTTGGTCTCATTCCTCGTTGTTAGAGTGGGATTATTACAAAATTGCCATAACACCGACCTCACCAATACTCGTGTGGCTGAATGGGAGCAAATCCCTGCAGCCAGGTTCCGAAATCTGGTGGAAAACAGAAGATATGACTGCATATTATGAATGCCCATGGTTTTATAATCACATGTTCGACAATCACATTGGGTGTAGTGTGCGGGGAGTCCAGATACTTTGTTAAGGTATCTTTACAGCAATCATGGATGCTTCATGAGAGGAGTTAAATACATTACTTAACACTTAAAAATGTCCTCATATGTGCTTACAACTAGATTACAATGCCTCATAGTGTGTCACAATGCTAAACACAGGGTTTAAATTTAATTTCTACTATAAAATAATATGTAGTGTAAGTACAAGTGCTTTTTCCAGAGTTTCCTTACTACTACTGATGTAAACAATGCATTTTGTTCCTTTTGCATCTACACAAGAACTTGCCATTCTGCCTATTTTATGTATTTTTGCCCGTTTTGCTATTTAGGACAAAAAATAATCTCCAAATGCTGGTTATACTGGGTGCCATCCTGCAGTGCATCACATGTGTGGAAGCGCTCTTTCACACTAACACTGCCTACAAATCTCTCGCAAAGCCTCAGTTCCCACCTGTTGGCTTTCATCACCTTGGGTACTCATTAGCAGCAACCGCCTTAGCAGCCGTTGCACCGTCATTCTGCTAATAAACAACAAACAGTGCAACAGTTAGTGATTTATTACTATTAATATACAGTTACAAATGAGTCCTGCACTAATGCACCAGCCGCTCACATTGGCTGCAGTTACCTTGACAACGACTAGAGCTGCTAAAACATAGGAACATTGAATCAGAAATAGATGAAAAGACAGTTTGACAGTTTGAAGCAGAGTGACGAAGGTCAACTCATATCGTTTTTATAGCAATCTGACTCCTTTTACCTTTTTGCTTCTTTTTATGTGGATTAGAATTTCTAATTTGACTTGACACTGTCAGTCCCAATGACACTGATGATTAAATTCTCCAATATTAATTATGGCTTTAATTTTCTGGTATGTCTCCCCATCTTTCTTTATTCGTTTTGGCTGCTTGTTAGTTTATCTCTGTTGGTATCTGACCAAGGGCAAACAAAGCTCAACTTACAGTAGATCCATTTAAAGCTGCACTAACCAATATTGTCATATTAACAATGGGTCAAATGACTACCTGCAATGTGAAAGGGTCGCTCATAGTGACCAAACAACAGAGAATTATCACCCAAATCTGGAGTTGGAGCGTTTTAGCGCCTTTCAGCTCACTGTTTTGGTTTTACAGCCCGCAGATTTACAGTCTCGCTGCTCTCATCAACCTCATTTCCACCTGTAGCGGGAAGATGTTTTCAGCAAAAAAGCTCAGATGAACCCAATGTACACTACCTGCCCAGCACCAAACAGCAGACAGACAAAGTTAGCAACTAGCTTGTGAACATAGTGGCGCATTTAGCAGCTAAAGAACAACAATTCCATAGTAACCTTTCAGCATATTGTACTTCAAGTGGTCTGAGAGAAAACTAGACTTCTGCACCTCCTCTTGGCTCTGTTTTCAGGCTTTAGAAAATCTAGCCCGTGATGGGAGAGTTTGGTCAGGCAGCGCTCTTTCACACTAACGCTGCCTACAGATCTCTCACACAGCCTCAATTCCCACCTGTTGGCTTTCATTTAGCAGCTAAAAAGCTGGATGTTCTTTTTCAAGAGTCGGTGAAGATCAGACCAGAGCTAAAAGGAGAGTAAATATTAACACATTCAACAGGCAGCCAGAAACACAACAACAAATGAATGATAATGCTGCTCTGTGTCAGCTAATAGTGTAAATCAGCAACAGTTTGCACGTTATAAGGTGATAATATGTCAGCATTGTGTTTACAGGTTGTTCTGCTGCCCCCAAGTGGCCAAAAAACAACTAATAGTGCTTTAATGATAGCCTTTTTTTATTTTTTTATTTTACATTTGTTTATATGATGGAACATATCCGATGTTAACACATATTGTAACAGTACCAAAAATCAAGAGGAGTCCATGAAGTGAGTGAACTGACACAGCAATGTGAGTTGAACAGTTAATGTTAGCAAACCTCAAACAGATGTTGCTAACATTAGCCACCATAAGCTATTGGTAATACCAGACCAATTAAGCCTGAAACTGCAAATCTCCTGAAGGTATTACTGATGATTTCAATTTTCCATTTGTACGTGAATGAATGCTATTTCTTCTTTCAAAAAGTGTATAGCCTCACTTTCAAGTCAAAACATGTGAATACAAACTGGCTTTCTGTCTGCTAGGCAGCTCGTGGTTTTTAAATTTAAAGATTTCAGGGTGCCAATTATTTCAATCACTTCTTCTAAAAACACGAGTTGATTACATAATGATCCTTCAGATGACCGTTTCAGACATGGCTGCATCACTCAGTGTTCCCTGTGTCAAACAATCTGCTGGATCATCAGTGCACAAAAGACTGAATGCAGGCAGTAATATTTCTCTGCCTTATCTTTATATTTAACTTGGCAAAACTGACAGAGCACACTTGATCTCTTTCAGCTGCAGTCCTGACTTTGCTTTCAGCCAGTAACCCCAACCACCCACTACGAGCTACCTGGGAGCTGCCTTGTATAATCAGAGCGTTCTACTGCTGGCCACTGAGCAGCTGTAGGGCCCAAGAGTCATGTCTAAGGTCACTCATTCTCATTAAGTCTTCTCACCTACAAGGTCCAAACCAGTGGAATGGTCACATCAGTTCTGATTCTGTAATCTCAAACATGGTGCTGTCAATAGTTTTACTGCAGTAAAACAAAATCAGTACCTGAACACTAAACACTGCATAGACTAGCATGAAAAAAATAAAAGGTAAAAGGAGTGATGCGGGGAAAATAAATCACTCTTGACAACCCTCATTTATTGTGATTAGTTGGGTGGTGGAAGGCAGTGATTGCTGACATTATCAGCAGTAGAGAAGCTAATGGTCCTTTATAGTGCCTGGATAGTGCTGCTGCAGATTCTGTCATACAGAAATGACAATACAAACAGGGTCAGATGGATCTGAACACACTGATGACATTCAGAGAAAAGGGATAGAAAATAGGCTTTAAGGGAGGAAATATGAGGTGGGAAGATGGATTTACATGACAGGGTGAAAGCAGGAGAAAATCGGGCAAACAAAGGGAGACGGGGAAGAAAGAGAGAGGATGGATACTGAAGGAACAGGAAGGGATATAATGGTGGCAGTAATTTTCACGTCGGGTGCCATTAAACCATTGCAGAAGAAGCGAGTGCAATAAGATGGCTTAATCAAATGAGTGCCGGTCAAAAACAATGTAGGTGGAAATATGATGATGACATGATGGAAATATAGCATTCATGTTTGTTTCATGTATTAAAGGTGGGGTAGGCAGTATTTCTTTGGCATCATTGGGCAAAAATTCCATAGTAACCTTTCAGCATATTGTAATTCAAGTGATCTGAGAGAAAACTTCTGCACCTCCTCTTGGCTCTGTTTTCAGGCTTTAGAAAATCTAGCCCGTGATGGGAGACTTTGGCCAATCACAGGTCATTTCAGAGAGAGGGCACTCCTATTGGCTGTTCTAAAAATGCAGATGCACATGCACGTCCCTTCAGATGGTGGTCAACTTGTGATAAATTTCCAATACCTCCTTTGCCTACAAAAACAGTGGGGAATAACTGTTTTTTTGTTGTTGTTGTTTTTTTTGGGGGGGGGGGGGTAGGTATTTTTTTGTCTCTTCAGTGTAGCAAAGGCTTCAGTGGTCACATGCTTCATGTACATCATGATTTATTCGCCAAGTCTGTTTCCATTGCACTTTGTGGCATTTTCTTTTTTGCATTATTTCGAGATTTCCACTCAGGTATAAAAACAGGTGGATGGAAACCCACCTCATGTCTTGTGGTGAGTGCAACAGCAGAAAAAGATTTGATTCCTAGATCACCAAACTAATAGTACAGAGGTCAGCAAAGGTCATAGTCTAACAACCAAAGTCTAACAAAAATATGTTGCTGTATGTGCAACAAACTATTCGAGTGACCCCAGACTGATCTTCATGATTGTGCGGAGAGAAATACCAGCGAAGAAAAGAGCTGAAGAGAGAGGTGAAGATGAGACTAAGCCTCAGACAAAATCACTCACTGTACTGATTAACTGTCCAATGACAGAGCCAATAAACCAGTGCCAACAAATTATTTCAGCCTGGCATGACTATCTACTAATTATTGTGAACACAAAACACTCCTACATCCATCCACCGAAGGGAACAGCAGCTGGGTAAAGCTTGGTCCATGCTGTTGGGGTCATGTATTGTCCCCAGCGCGAACATTTTTCTTGTCTTTTGTGTTCCTTTTTCTCCATCTTGGTGTCCAAAGTAAACACGCTGATATAAAGGAGGCTTGTGAATTTCTACTCTTCTTAACTGCTGTCTTAAATCCCTAATCTGTCATTAGTTTATGGTTCTGTTTATTCCAAGCTGTCGGTGCGCAACTCCGAAAACTTTAAATTCAAGAATAATCACATTGAATTTCAAGTCAAGACATTAAATTTAAAAGTGCACGTTCTCAATCTAAATTAGCAATTAATTTAATGAACTCATTTTGTAAAGTCACGGCTCACAATGGTCAAGAACAAGTCAGATTTATGCAATTAAAACACAATACCTGCCGGCACCAATCTCATTTAATCCCACATGAAGAAAAAATATCTCATGAGTAAAAAATGAGGGCAATCCTCCATGGGGAGGGAATTCTGCTAGACTGCTCCTCCACATGGGGCTAATTAGACAATGTAATTTTTTACTTGGCAAACACAGGTGTAGCTAATGATGTTAATCATGGCTGCATTCCATTCAGGTGTGCCAGCTCCAGTGGCTGGTACTGTGTGTGCTGGCTCACTGATATGGCTTACTGGCATGCCTAAATGCAACATCATTAATGTTACACCTGTGCTTTTTCAGCTATGACAAGTCGAAATGGTCGGATTTGGGTTAGAGTTCTGTTTGTTTAGTTCGTTGGTGGGGTTAGGTTAAGAGAATGTAGTTTGTGGTGCGCGGGCACAAATAAAGTCATATGAAACTCCTCTAATGATTAAACATCTTGTTAAAAAAAAACAAATAAAATATTTAAAAGATGCCGGTTAGGCCTTAGGGAGTAAAACAATGATCCCAGCCTCTCATCCGCCATATATTTTTCATGCAGTCTCCCCTCCAGGCTCTGATCAGGCTCTAGCCTGCGTAGCTTCTTCCACAAGACTTGTTTCATTGCTTGCGAGCTACTGGTCTCATGGTGGATTTAACGTTAGAAATTTGTTTGTTTAGTTGTTGGGAGGGATTGGGGTAAGAGTTTTGTTTGGTTGATTGGTATGATAATAGGGTTTTGTTTGTTTGGATGGATGGATGGATCCAGTAACATACTTTCAGTATGGAATAATGTACAATTCTTAAGTCAGCAGTGCAGAGATCGAGATACAAAGACAGGGAGAGAATGCAAGAAAATTGTCAATACAAAAAAAAATGATGGTGACACCAAGTGTGATGATCAAATATAAACAGAGCTGACAGAGCTCCCACTGTGATGATGGATGATGGATACAGACATTCACATATCCAAAAACATCAGAGGCAAGGGAGCAGGTACATTGGCCTTTATACTGACATGCAAGGTGTACTCAATTGGGATGACTTTGAAACATTACCCCATGGGAACAATGTTGACTTTTGTGATTTGGCTGTTAACATGTGTAAGATTGAACACTGTGAATACTGTGAGGGCCGGTTGGGGTGTTGATCAACAGAGAGCTGAAGCCCCGGAAGCTGACTTACTGGTGTTTTCAGTCCACAATGTATTTTTGCATAGAGGTTGTATTTTTTCCGGTGTATTGAAACTCAAAACATGTTTTCTGTTCATTCTCTACTCTATTTCTACTACTATACTGGGTTTGCCAGTTTTTTTTAAACAAAGATAAAATAACTATTTTGTTAGCATTCAAAAACCTTCCACGAGGTTTTGAATGCATGCCTATGTTTACTAGTGTTTCTATGGTTTTACTGCTGCCGTTGGCCTTCAATAGAGCTCCTTTAACAAATGTACCAGCCAAACTTGGTTAGTTAACAAGGTTAATTTCTAAATTCATAGAGCGGCAGCAAAGTTCCTAACAAATCTGTGGAATTATTGCAATTTCGGTAATTATGACATTTGATACAACAGCAAGCTCATTTGAGAATGGTAAACCTTTCTTATTAATTTTCATTTCTCAACCTAATGCAGGGGTGTCAAACTCATTTTAGTTCACGGGCCACATGCGGCCCAGTTTCGTCTCAAGTGGGCCGGACCAGTAAAACACCTGCAGATTCTTCCCTTCTATGTGAAGAAGCACATTCTGAAGATGGTCACAATGAATTAACAACGCACGCACACAGCAGATGATGAGACGTGCGATCTCAACAGTCATCATGTGCATCAGTTTAACAGCAGCCTGTGCTGGACCTGTTGGGCCTCGTTCAGTGTCCCTCAGGTCCTTCAGGGCTTTGAGCCTGCTGCTCTTATTAGGGCTTAATGGGAACGAACGACTTCTCTGCTGTTTTCACACTTTGCAAAAACTCATCCAGTGGGCCGGACTGGACCCTCTGGCGGGCCGGTTCTGGCCCGCGGGCCGTAAGTTTGACACCCCTGACCTAATGTGACAGAAGTGAATAAGTGCCCTAATGTAATGTTTTTAGTGAATGACACATGATACAAGCAAAAATAAATTTCAAAGTGTGCATCGGCATTCTTTAAACTGAGTTCGTAATGGATTATTCTTTGCGTAACTAGCAATGTCGATAAACGCAGCCAAGTAGGAGCTATAAAATGAAGTCAGAAAGACCTCGAAAGTAATTAAAAACAACCTTCATGCTCCGGCTCATTTTGTATTCATTAAGTGGTGGTACTTTCAATAGCATTTATGTCATTATCAAAGTCACACAAAAGCTGAGCAAAGGGGAACTTCAAGAAGAAAAAGGACAGTGTTGTAAGGTAGCATGCCTTCAAAATAACAATGCTGCATCACCTTGAAAAGGATTTGGCGAGTCCCCTCTGCGAAGGAGTACAAACAGCACATTTGTAGAAACATTTGTAGAAACCCCTCTGAAGCACGAAGGAGGACAGAGGGACCCTTTGCCTGATAAGATTGTCAACAGATAATGGCAAATTTGATTTCATTTTCCACTTTTTTTTTTTTGCACTTTATCCTCCTGTTTCTGCTGTTGTAGCAGCAGCAGCAGCAGCAGGACAAATAAGACAGAACACAAGAAATGTACCCTGAAAATATGACATAACACCTGTCATTTTACTGTTTACTGTTCCATCTTATCTTGAAAGATACACAGCAACCATGGATAGAGGTTAGAAACACAGATGCAACACTTTAGGAGGCAAAAGAACTCCAAAACAAGCTGACAGATACACAACCCTTACATATTATCACTTTATAAAGTTGTTCAGGTGAATGTGGTTGCAAACGTTGCCTATTTACTCATCCAGCAGGCACAAAGCAACATTACCATCCCAGTGGAGCTGTGTTTCTTCCTTTAGCTCTGTTTTGGTGTCTTTAGTTGCAACATTTTTTAATTTTCTTCACCAGCAACTTGCTAACTTTGTATGTCCCCGTTCAGTGCTGGGCAGGTAGCATAAAGAGGGTCTGAGTGCTTTTTTACTGATACCAGCCGCCTGCTACTAATGCAATAGGCTAATAGAGGCTAAAAAGTTCCATACACCTACAGACTCTCTGTGGGTTTGTCACTACATGCATCCCCTTTCAGATGATTATTTAATATTTTTCAAATGCCTTTCACATCTCCACCTATATGCCACATATTTGGTTAAAGACTGCAGCCATATGAGACATTAACACTAATAACTTAATATCCAAAGAAAATTCAGCTGCTGCACTTCTTCTAATTTATGCCAATAACACCCACTGATTTCAAACTGAACTGGAACAGAGAGGACGCCTGACAGACTAGCAGCGTGTGAGAGACACAGTGTCAGTATGTGAACGAGAACGGGGAGGAAGAGAGACGGACTGACGATGATGAGAGAAACAGGAAAAGAAACAGACAGTAAAACAGCAAAACTAACATGCATCCATTGACCATTGTTGCCAGGCAACTGTCTGACCCTGACGGGGATATCATGGCAGTGTGCGCGCAGGGTGGGAAATTAGCACCAGCCACCAGCCAAATGCTGGTAAAATATGAAAGTGTCTGGTAGGTTTCAGACATAAAATAATGATTTACGATTGAGTGGCTGGTGAATTCAAACATTTATCTGTCAGTGGCTGGTAGATGTTCACATTTTAAAAATTTAAAATTTCCCACCCAACACAAAATTTACTGTGCCACGTCGATAACGCCATACACACCTCCAAAGAGAAAAAATCCTCTCATGTTAAAACTAATCATGTAAGCAGGGAGAGACAGAAGAAAGACAGAGACAATGTGTTACAACAACTTGCACTTGAGTCCACTGATCCAACAAGGCTTCAAAATGACACATACCCTTTGTCGTCTCCTTGCCTCCTCCTCCCACCTCTTATTAGATGGATGGTAACGTCGGTTAGTTGGCTCACCACTTTGGACCAGACTGAAATACTTTAACAACCACTGGATGGATTGCATTGTACAGATGTTCATGGTCATAAATTGGAATAACTTTGGTGATCCCAAACTTCATCTAGTACAATTTGTCCAATACATTGGTTTATGACCAAATACCTGCAAAATGAATGACATTCCCGTCGGCCTTAGCTGTACTTTGTGTTTAGTGCTAATTAGCAAATGTTAGCATGCTAACATACTAAACTAAGATGGTGACATTATACCTGCTAAACAACAGCATGTTAGCATTGTCATTGTGAGCATGTTAGCATGATGACATTAGGATTTAGCTAAAAACACTGCTGTGCATATATGCAGCCTCACAGAGCTGCTAGCATGGCTGTAGACTCGTAAGCGGTGAGTACCCAGATGATGGACTCATACCAGTCAAAAAGTTGAGTGTGGAACGCTGGACACATCTCACCCTCAACGGTCGCCATCTTGGCTATGTAGCGGAAGGGGAGGGACCACCAACGTATGAAAATGGCGGCCGCGGTTGCGATCGTTACGGTGAACACCGCACTAAAAGTAAAAGCACATTGGTATATATTAATTTTTGAATGTAAGTCAAGTGACTAAACAAGCCGGCAATCGTGGTCAAATGTTGGCGATAATGCTCTGCCCGGTTGTAATCCGCCATTAAAATGAAGAAGTAAGCGCGTAACAGCAGTGTTGGGCTTGAGACAACACTACCCTGTCAAAATTCACACACTATGCAAGTAAGTATATATTGCACACTGTGTACTACATGGAAGTGTATTAATGGAAGCATCCGAATCAAGACACAGCATTTGTCTTGTTTATCTACAACTGAACATTATGCAATTAGCATGTGTATAATCAGCAGTATAGATCTAGCTGCCTAGATGCTGCTTAAGTTTTGAACATTTTTATCTATTTGTATGCACTCCCTGAACCCTGAACCTGAACCCCAATCATATTGCACTAGTAGTAGAACTGAAAAGAAAAACAGATCAAGCTCAGCAGTAGGCATAACATCATCTGGGTTTTGTGGCCCATGGATCTTGGACACTGTAGTAAACACGAACACCAGATTTGGCCTGAGCATTTTATTTTGTCATCAGAGGAGAATTATGTTCCTACAGTGCTTCAAAAATATATCCCTGCCTGCCTGCCTGGCTGTCCATCTGTCTCTATTTCTGTTTTCCTACTTATCTCAGACTCTAACTGCGTTTTCATGCAGTTTAAAAAAGGCACAAAATGCAAATGCAAATTAGAGAGCACAGGGAAAAGACTCTTGCAGGAATTACTATTAGGCAACATGTTGTTTTTTTCGATGTTATTAATGTTGGCTAAATTTCGTGCTGTTTGAAGACCAAAACAACAGCACGCACTTAGTATTTTATTTTATTGGCACTTTAAAAAGTCGGATGCACTCTCAGGAAGGGCGAACAGATAGACCTTTTTCACACTAGACATTTTGACTTGTCACAGTAGAAAAAGAACAGGTGTTACTAATAACATTAACGATAACTCCCTTAATTTCAAGCACTGTTGGAATTATCCTTCATCTATATCAAACCTCTTACTTGAAAGTGCAGACATAACAATGAAATGCTTTTTGATTTCTCTGGCTTAACCTTCCTCCTAGCCCACTTTAGTGTTCAACTCCTCTAGCAGCCTTTTGGTACATGGTGCTGTGATAGTGATGGTTGTCATGGTCATCCATGTATGCCCTTTATGGGTGGTAAGCACTGCCCTCCCTGAAGCCTCTCTCGCCCTACGACCCACTTAGATGTCCTAATAATAACCTCCACTGCCATTGTAAAAACTGATGGTGAAATTGTACACCCTGCAATGATGCCAACTCCGGTCACGCTGTAGTAAACTCTGCAGTTGTGGAACATATCTGAATGTCGTGAAAATATTCCCACACTAGCCCTTTGACTGTCTGGTATTTTAAAGTGCTGTAATGCTTCCCACAGTAGACTAAGAGGAACAGAACCAAATGCATTTTCTAAATCCAAGAATACCACATGCAAGTCTCTTCTTTCCCTGCTTGTGCGCTCCGAGCATCCAGAAAAACCTGGTATTCCGGCTTTCTGCACTGAGGTGTTGATTAAGCTTATTCCTTTCTAGGTAACTGGACAACCTCTGTGCCACTACGCTAGTCTTACCTTCTACATTGAGAAGACAGATAGGCCTAAACTGTCCTACATGAACAGAATCGTTGTCCTTAGGAATAAAGATCCCTCCTGCCCTTCGCCAAGACCAAAGATTAAGTTGCTTCCGCCATGCTAGCTAATAAACCTCCACAAAAACCGCAACACATCTGGAACATTTCTATACAGTCTATAAGGCGCACCATAAGGGACAGGGACTGATGCTGACCTTGCTCATTTGACTACCATTTTCACCTCTGTCAGAGGGCTTAAACATCCATTAGGTGGTCTATTGCCCCAAGTGGGGGCATATCTACAGGTAAACCTAACTCCCTTATCTGTATGCAGCTTTTCCAAGTGGGCCTCTAACTCCCTCTTAGTCCCTTTTAAACTGCCACTGTTCTCAATTCTAAATAATGTCTTGGCAAACATGCAGATCTAGCTCGTTCCTTTTTCCACCTGTCTTTCCCGAGACCCACTTTTACCTGTTTGCTGTACCCATTTTCTCTTTGCCTGCATGCTTGAGTTTGTGATTTCCTACATTTCACAAAAATGCCTTTCAAGATAAAAGGTTGGAGTGTATCGCATCAGTCAGGAAGATGTTGTCTGCCTGCACCAAAAAAAACAACACATTTTGGGTTAAATATTTCAGTTTATGGTGGCAGGTCTACAAAGACGCCCTTGATCTTTATTGAAAAACCTCCTTTTAGTAAGTCAAGTTCCAAAAACACTGCATCCTGCAGTTACCACAGTGCAACCAGATCCTGCCTGCCTCAGGTAAATGCTTGTGTATTTAAAACCTATACCCCCACTTTGTAATGCAGGCTTTCTGTTAAACATTTAGAGACCCCCAAGCCTAACCCCAGAAAACCCTGACGCCTCATAAGGGGTTATTTCTTCAGACTTGACAAAGCTGCTCCAGAGTCACAGAAGACATTAAACAACTGTTTTCCCAGGCTGAGTTGTAACCCTCCATGATGAAAACTGCTTTCATGTGTAAAATCTGTGGAGTGCCTCTGTAATTAATTCACCTAACTTTTTTCCTTTATCATCACTGCCTGCAACTTATAATTTGCATTTTAATAACATTAATTAGCGTTACTTTGCATTGTACAAAATAACCAATACGAGGTTCCTCAAATGTCACTGTGTTTTCCTGCTCCGCTAATTGCCAATCAACTCAAGTGAGCAGGAATCAGCAATAAACTAAGTGTCATAAAATACAGCAAGCAATATCAAGTTGATATTTATCAAATTTTTTGCTGATAAGAATACATAGATAAGTAAAAATATAAAAACATGCACTGATGATAGATCTATACTGTGTACATGTTATTTATACCTATTCCTCTGTATACCTTTTACCATTTAATTTGAATCATCATTTCTTAGTTACAAATATACTGAAATGGCCTGGCTCATGGAAAACTGATTTGTGATATCATCTTTCTGTTTTCCTTGGTTACGTTCCATCAGCGCGGCCCTCCAAACAATCATCATTACTGAAAATGCCTCTGGTTTTCTCAAAGAGACTAATTATAATCTGAAATTGAAGGAAGTTTCACAGTGTTGGATTCGTGGAGCTGTACAAGGAAAGGAGAGAGTAGAGTAAAAATAAAAAAAGAAGAAGAAAAGAGACAACCTGCTGATTCAGTGGCTGCCAAGAAACCCGCTGAGCTGGGGAACTGTAAAGACATGGAGAGATTTCACAAAGATTTCTTCAACTAATTAACTGCTGCATTTTCCTTTCCATCCAAACCTCTCAAGATTGACTCACTCCAAAAGGAATAGGAGTACAAGAATGAAAACAAGTACAGGGTATGTCTGTCTCTCTTTAAATCTGTGTGTGGCAGCCTGAGAGAGAGAGAGAAGTAAAGAAAGGAAGGGAGACAGAACGAGGGAGACGAGCAACATAAATAATAGAGGAAGAGAGATGCGCATTTGGTGAGACGCTAAGCCCAGTCACTGAGAGTTTTGAGTGTTTACTCCTTTGGTCTCACTCTACAGGGAACATCCATTTTTCTATCACATTCATCGAACATTCCTCCCTCTGTCCTCTAAGGCCCAATAGAAGGCGAGGCAGCGTTAGTGTCTCTCATCAAAAAGCAATGAGCTGGGGCGAAACACACCGACAGGAAATTCAACAGCAGCACGGAGATTAGAGGAGCAGACTTTTGGCCAGAAGGTTGTTTGTTTGAATCTCAGACCAGCTGAAAAATTCAGAGTTCTTTGACGACAACACTCAAGAAGAATTGTACCTTTTGTCACCAGAGCTAGTACTATTTACAGATGCTTTATGGCACCATTTTTCATGGTCAAAACTTCAATAGCACGATTATGTACCTTAATTAAGTGATCAAAATGATGACCTCCTTTATAATACAGGAAGAGAACAGCACTGAGTTTGCAGGAACTGATGATGACTCAGAAGGTGTTGAAAAAAATATGAACAAAAAGTAAAGTCTAGTGGGAATCAGTGCAAAAGTTAGCTTCCACTTTCTCAGTGGAATACAAACTTATCAGCACGATGCGTCCTCCCAAATGTGGAATGTTGTACAAAGACAGACAGCTTATATCACTAACAATATGACATGCCCCAAGTCAGTAGAGCACCACAGAATTTGACAGCATGCCTCCTAGCAACGTTGTCCCTCAAATGTCAGCCAACCGCTGCCATGGGAATTGCCAAACTACAGGTTTGACGCTGTTTTAGGAAGTATGTCGAAACACAGTTTTATCCTCTTTTGAAAAATATGCAGAATAGCTGCAGTATTACAATCTATTTTCTTACACAAAAAGTGAGGAGAATTCAAATATCTGTTTGACTGAAAACATTGAGAAATATTTCATATTGATAAAAAATCAGTGTGCTAGACACCTCTAGTGGGAGTGTGTGGAGAAAGGAAATTGAGCTGCTTATTTGGTATCTGTATGGTTGTAGTAGGCATCTGTTTTAATGCTGCATTCCAGACAAGTACAAAAAAGTACAATGGAACGCCACCAACGTCAGAGTTCCTGCTTGTAAACTCAGGGCAAATCCATCCACCCCGACTTCATGAAGAAGCAGTTGTCTGACGTGACAACAATGGCAGCACCCATGGAGGTACACATGGTAAATGGTAAACCATCAACTAAAGGTTTATATATGCAAAGAAGCTGCACTGCTGAGAGTTCAACTGAGCAGACACTATCAAAGAAACATCAGTTTGTCACGGTCAGCCATTTTTTGTTTTTGGCGTTGTGCACCGGGAACGCTTGGAGGTCAGAAGCTGGAAATTTCAACTGGGAAAACCCAACCTCCGACTTTGACTGGAATGCAGCATAAGTATTAAGTATTAGTATTAATAAGAAGAACCCACTGTGGTTCTTCTTGATGTGAAATCCTAAGACTTCTTGACTTTCCATCAAAAAAGTGGAGCAAATGTACAGTAACATTTCAGCTAATCAGTGTGTAACAGAAAATCCCCTCCTAAAGAAACTTACCCAGCCATAAAAAAGAACATTTTCCATTGCACTGTTTCAGCATTATCTATCACAAGTACCCCAACTACCCATACAGAACTTTCCAGTAAGGAAATCGTTGGACCCAGAATGAAAATACTGTTATCTACACACCCTCAGGTCAGTCAAAACAAAGCCAAAGTGTGTATGCAAGCAGGTTAGCAAGTTCAATTACTTGGTTTCAAAACACTGAGGTTCTGCTGCATAAGCTGTTTACAATAATACTATGATCTTTATTTTTTTTGCTCTTTTCAAAACTTAAAAGAACAAATCCATGAAGTTTTTGACATTCTGATGAGGGAGCTGACATGGAGCTGCTCTAGTTAACTCTTTGTATATTACTGCACGTGGATATGCAGATTCAGCAGGAAACCACTCCTTCAAGTGCTTTCAGGGTATAGTTAAGATCTAAGAGCATTTTTCGCTTCATCCTGTCAGAATTTTTCCAGAAAACCTAACGCACTGATATATGATGTGGTTGGTAAAATGCATTAAGACCTCCCTCTGATCACAACTATGGCATCACCTCCTCCTCATTATAAAAGATTGGTCATGTAGTTGGCTGCAGCTTTTGCCCTAAGGCCTAAAAAAATTATGATAAAAGGAAAACGATTAATTATTTATTTAAGTTAATCTGGCACACTGGGAAATATAAGTATGGAGGCTCATATTCTGCATGGTATTTGTTGCTTAACATGTACTGAGAAAGTCAGATCCAATCCTGTTTGTCATTTTATAGTACATTCCAAAATTCAAATTGAAAATTGAAGACCTAAATAAACAGAACACCATAAGGCACACTTTCATTCTTCCTAATGCTGACTGAATTATTTAGGACGCCTGCATTAAGTATTAGAAGGAACTGGAATAGTTCTGTGCGTGCATGTGTGTATGTGTGAATGCATGCATCTTTGAGCGGGTACATGCTTACAAGGGGCTTCTTGCCACTTCAAATACCTGGAGAGCAGCAGGAGGCAAAGCACTAATCTATTAAACATGCTTCATGACCTGTAGAGTCAGAGAAAAAGCCTGTATTCACTAAAGTTGGCAGCTCACTTCACAAGCGGACAGTAGGGATGCACAGTAATTCAATATTATTGCTCATCGTCCTGCCATTAAATCCTACTGGGACAAAATTCCCATGCTGTCTCATGATATTGTGGATCCCAGTTCACGTCTGAATGAATGATACTGTTAGTAGATTTGGTGTAATTATCCCCTGTCATTTGGTCAATTAGGTGACTTTTAAGCACCTATACCTGTGTGAGTGGCAAGGCATTCTGGGAGATGTAGCCTGCGGTCAAATAGTCTTTTTTGCTTAGGAAGGTTCCTAACTGAGCGAAATGACCCGGAAGTATCTAAGTGGCAGTCATGATGAGAGCTGGTCGAATTCTCTAAATGCTTCTGAAAGGTGCTTCAATGCTTCTTTTCTCATCTCCTTTAGCACAGGGTACACTGGACCATCCTTTACCAAAGGAAAGGAGATAACACCATCCCACAATTTCTTGGGGTAGCAACATTTAAAGCGACCACGGCAGACCCACATCAATAAAATCCGCTGTCAATAACATCCACCGTCGCATAATTATGTAGCCTAGTGTAAGTGAAGTCGGATTCTCTCAGCACTGCGGTTGTCTTATGAATTCTCCTTCACATCTTTCCTTGACCTTGTGACGTTTTTCATCGAAAAGACATGGGACGTAATTGTTTTTGACTATTCAGCAACAGCTGTAGTGTTTGCGACGACGGACATTTTGTGATGTGGCAGCCGATTCTGTATGGGAATGTAGCACCCCTCTACTTCATGATCCCCTGTGAAGTCACAACGTGAAGGCCTCTGGTACGGAGAAACCTCAGGTCAAGTCATGATGCAACAGGCCAGATGAATAAAACTAAGCGTAGATTCACAACTAAAACTCCAAAGCCAGAGATATGGACACACAGTCTTTTCATGTGATTTATAAAGCCGTGAGTAGGCATGGTTCCCTTTTATAAATCTTCATCATGCTGGAACTGGACGCACATGTGCAAGCCTTATTTCCATAATTGGATGTAGACATGCCCTTAATTGAACATTAACATATTAGTACTTCTGCTTGCTCCACCACTCACTGGACCTGTCAATCAAAGAAACTGCAAGGAAGAAGTGCAATTCTCGAGGTTCTCCAACAATGCAAGAAAAGCTGTAATTACACATGATGATAACGCACGGCTATGTCTATTTATAGCACCCATATTATTAACTCATCACATGTACCTGCAAAACATCGGCATCGCAATCATCATTATCAAACTCCATTTATATAGCATTACAGACTTTACAAAGTGCTTTACAATAAGGGATCAAATTAAAGTCTGAAGTCTTAGTAGATGAAAATAAGGTTAAAAAAATGGCAATACATACCATCCACATTCATATACCACACATCTGAGGGACCCAAAGGATGGGATTTTTGGTTCGTTTCTCTTCTGTGATGGCTGAAAATGCAGCGACTGCTGTCTTTGCAGCGACTGCTGTCTTTGAAACCAAGAGGGCACTTGAAAAAATACCAGATTTCTGTTAAGATGAAGCCAAGGACAAGAGGAAACAGCCCCCAAAATTAATCAAGTATCTTCAGATTGAAAAGAGACGCCAACCACCAATCATCTTGAATAATTCAAAGACAGACACGTTTTCCAAGAAAATACATATCACTGAAGGATGTTGAAAGATAAAGAGAGCACAGTTTGGGTGAGTTTATGTAAGTGTGTAATACTAATGACATAGGATTTGATTTTAGAATCCGAATGAGTTTCTATACATGATGCAAAAGAGATATGTGCGTGAAAGCCACACATCAGGCAGATGACATCTGGCAAGGTCAGTTTTAAGCTTGGAGAACATCCACTGAGCATTGACTGAGACTGATAATGCGTAGTGTCTATGTAGTGAAGGGCAGAACTGTCAATCATCTATGTACTTGAAATTACATCCATCTCAAGATACAGAAAATGCCTGTTGAGCCTTGCTAGACAAAAATGAGGGATGCAAAAGTGGGTGCTGACCTCAACAGGCTCTGTATGTGTGTAATTACACATACAGAGAGTGCAATTACAGCACCCTGCAGTATGCAGCACTCAACATGATGCAATTTCATCTTCTTACATTTCATCCTCTTTCCCTACAGGGTGAAGTAGTGAGAATTCAGCCTTGAGGTCTAAACCAATAATGATAGCATGAGCCCTGAGGCTCCTCCTTTGTGGCTGTTGTCCTACTACGCAGGAAGACAGGCACTCTGACATTGATGCTGATGAGCCGTGACTGAAATACGTTTACTGTTTTTGATCTGTTTTTTGGTTTTCTGGGGAACACGAGTCAGCATTTGTTGAATGAGCATGTGTCAGGATGGCAGTTGGTTTGAGGTTAGAGTTGTCGTTGAAGGGGCGCCTCTCGGTGAGATACAGCTGACCGTTCGCTAAACCCCTCCCCCAAACAGCAATTGTTCCAATCATAGCTTAGCTAGTGTAACTAGGCACAGCAGGCCTGTCAAGCTTTGGATTTCTCCTCATGTTGAATTGTATACATGGGGCTGTAGTAAGAGAGATGCCCTGTATGTAAAGAGTCTGGATGGTGGTTTCTTTTCCCCTTTCCAAAACCAAAAATACAACCGCAGCTGTTTAAGGAATGGATTAAACAGTGTGTTTGTCTGCTTTAATGTAAGGTGCAAACATTAGCATGTCCGACTAACTAGCTTACTATCTACAATAGAGTCATAAGCCAGCTTTACTTCCAAGGCCAGTGGCATTTCATGTAACAGCGCATTATTTAAAGGGTGACAGGTTACGTTGCACATACCCAATAGCACATACCCTGCGTAGCTAGTATGTCCCCACTGTGTGGAAGCCAGTCCTGGATGCTACTATATCAGAGTGTAGGCTAATGTTAGCGACTCTGTCCTGCTCTGATTTGGTTAACACCAAAGCAACCCCAGTCAAACTTGTTGCCCAAGAAAGCCTTACATTTGACCAACACATCAGTTAGCCAACTCTTTGAAAAGTACAGGTGTTGCTGTCCACTTAATATATTTCTGTTTCTTTTATCTTTTGTTTCTTTATGTCCATATACCTTCTTGAGGGGACAATGTGGAATGAAGTATAAAGTCTAAAAGACAGGTAACTAAGGGGGCGAGGGCTTAGCAAAGTATCAGTTAAGCCCAGTTGTTCTATTGGAGCTGTTCATTGGGATACTCAATGGCAGCATGGCAGTTCAGCCTTTTTTGAGATAAATGATTCACTCTTTTTGAAGTATAAAACTCCATAACAGACTGAGCTACACAGGCACTAGGATATACGACTCCTCACTTTCACATTTCTCTGCGTGCAGCAGATTGGATATGCTGCACTTGAGTAGCAGTCAAACATGCAGTGACTTACAATGCAATGTGATCCCCAACGGGCCCATGGGAATCAAACTGATCTTATTTATATATAAAAAGTGCTCTTTTCTGTTTACTGTGTTGGCCGACTCCCTGTGGATGCCCTCAGGCATGCCACACGAACGCAGTGAATTTGTAACTGATCTGTAGAATGGCGTCTGAAATATACATTTAATCTGTGGAACTCAGAGCTGCAGGAAATGTACCATCGCTGTAAATAATGAGGGAAGCTGGGATTCATGGTCGTGCTGAGAGCCTTCTCAAAAAGTAAATTATTTTTCAAGGGTTTAGAAATATTATTTGAGTTGTAGCTCATCAGAACAATGCCATTCTATCTGCTCATGAATATGCTTCTTATTTCTGTTTGGTCTGAGGACAGACAATAAGTACTTTCTTTCCCCCTTCGTCTTGTTTTTCAGTTGAGCACTTCCAGCTGCTAACTGTGATATGTCCCTGGAGGCAACTCAAGACGTTTCACAGAACTTTCTTCAGATCTAACATTCAGCAGCGCTACCTGACAACAGTCCTCCTTACATCAGTGGTCAGTCAAACTCCCCTGAGATTTATAACGATGGAAAAATGTCATCATCATTATAAAATCTCAGGATAAATGTGAGGTCAATGTGACTATAATGGAAATGAAGAGGAGGAGTGACTCAGACGGCAGTCACAAAGGAATTACCAACCAAAAAAATAACTCCATCTTCCAGCTATTTTGATTCATTAGCAATTCTCAGGATGCTATTTAACAGTTACTTGTGTCTGCATGAATTAACTATGCAAAATACCCTTTTCACAGCAGACAGTTCTGCATGTCAGCAGGAAAGCACAGGTGTAATTAATAACATCAATGATGGCGCCATTCCATTTAAGTGTGCAAGTTTCAGAGCCCTGCTATTGTGTATGGTGGCTCACTGAAGTGGCTTACTGGACACTTGATTGGAATGGAGCCATTGTTAATGTTATTAGTTCCACTTGTGCTTTTCCTGCTGTGACATGTAAAAATATCTGCTGGGACAAAAGGTCTATTATTTTACATATTTAGAGACAACAACACTAAAGAGCACACTTTTTGCATGCAGGTTCCTTCTGCTACTGTTTTTCCACTCATGCCATCAGAATACTTTTATATGCTAATTACAACGGAATATGACCTGAAAAATCAATGCCTGCTGTTATTCAAATGTTTTGGGGTTTTTTTTAACAAGAGGTAGTGTTAAGATATGTTTGTTTAGTTAGATGAGGGCTCACAAAGGAAAAGAATGCAGGGTCAGAGCTGACTTTAGCGTGAGGGGTGAGCCTCTGATTGTTAATTAGCCTCAGATGGGACACACCTGGGGAGACGCCAACTGACAGAGAGTGTCGCCAGCACTCATGAGGGTGAGGTGTTAAGTTTGCGCTTTGTCGAGAATATCCCAGAAGGGTGAATTATTTTATGTTGGACTTAGTAACAAGAAGGGACTTGTACTACCAACTAAAATTAGAAGGAGTGGGGTTGCCGAAACACCCACAAGAGGCTAGCCGCAGTGGCTTGAGTCACCATCCTCCTAAGAGGATTACACATGGGACATGGGCTGTGGTTATTGGTAAGTCAGACCTGTTCCCCCTCTCGTGTTGTCCACCCACCTCTTTGCATACTGTTATTATTATAGTTAAGCTGATAAAGGGGTTTTCTCTTACTTGCGTTTTTCTTTTATCTTTCCTTTTTAGGTAAAAACTGTTATTACATAAGATATGTTCTTGGCCTTGGAACAGACTTCTTTTCCATCTAATATTATTTTTGTCTCAAGAAACGTTAACTCTGCAGCATACAGTGCCAGGCTCCTAGGTTACCTGCACACTGGGTGGAAGGTAGGCACTTTTTAATTCCCTAGAGGGCACACCTAACCTGTTACTAGGACTACACAACCAGACCGAGACCGCCAAAAAAGGAAAGTCTTGGTCCCCTTCCAAGTGGACTCTGGTGTGGTAGTTTGTGGTGTAAAAGCAAAGCAGACCAACCACAGGACTGTGAGAGAGTAAACATGTGATTTTACTACTAAATAAACACAGTTTACCAGGCAAAAATCATTTTCTCTGGTCAACATATTTAGTTTACAGTTTTCATTTGAAATGCTAATCATTGTATATAATCTGGTTTGAAATCAAGCGTATGTATGATACAGAGCAACTGTTGTGCTTATGCTCACTGAGAGACAGTCAGCAGGTAAAATGTCTGTATCTAAAATATTAGCAGCCATTGATTTATCTGCCACAAACAAACAGTTTCAGTGTGCTAACACACACACCCATACGGCCAAACACCAGTTACCTTTATGTGGCCTCTTGTTTTCTATTCTAATCTATTTCTCCACTTAACTTGATTTGTATTTGTTCTATCTTTTCCCACCATGTTGCACTCTTTTGTCACGTACAGCCGATGGTTATGCAGTTTGCATGCAGCTGCCCATCAAGCTATAATCTTTCATCAGTTTGTTGGAAGATGAGACGTGTTTATTAGCTCCTCAGCTTTACTGTGTCACAAGCACAAAATGTCTTGTTTCTTATCTTACAGACTGAAAATCATTGTCAATAAAAGCCTTGCAGTGTTAAAACAGTCCAGACGAATGTGACGACATGAATGTGTACTGTGAATGTGAGAGATGATTGCATGCAGAAAAGTTAGTGTCCCAAACCCAAGAAAACACACTGAGGATCATTTCTTAAGAGCTACCTAGATTGAAAAAGTTAGGAGAACACACATTAAGTATTAAAGAGGGACAGATGAGGTAGATGGCGAAAAGGGAAAGCACAGTGAAAAGAAGCCATCAGAGAAGCTCCAGGGAGTTTTAACAGCGGCAGCCAATGCAGTCCCTCTTCATGCATTACTGCATCAGTGTGACACCATTCCTTTAGCTTTCTGGTGCCTGAAACTTGATTTTCCCATTGGATCAGTTGCCAAATAAAAACGGGACTACAGTGGCTGCAGCTGTAGATGCTTGTATGGTTTTTTGATGACATGTAATACACCCTTTTTTTTTTTAAATCCAGAACAAATTGGAACAGTTGATGTGGGTATATGAAGGGAGGCTTGCCTGAGAGAGGTCCAGCTCTACCTATCCTGATGGTCATCTCATCGGTGTCCAAGAGCTGGAATGAGGGCTCCTCTGCTTTCTCTTTGGCCAGCTTGGATTCGGGGGGCAGAGCCAAGGCAATGTGGGGGTCAGCACCTACACCCTGTGGAAGACGGAAAAAGACAGAGACAGAAGGGGTTAAAATCCATTTTACATACAGAAGATAACAGGTAACGCTTGATTTTAGGGGTCCTAAATTTCCTACTACTTTAATGGAAATTTTCTAAAAGCAAGCTGGTATGTAACTGAATTTGTAGGAAGTTAGGTCAAAATGGCTATGTAATTTGCATTGAAGAAGTATTGAGATCTTGCAGTACCTCAGTGCAAAAATACTCCATTATAAGTAAAAGTCCTGCTTTCATAAGTAGGAGCATCTTAGTATTAGCATCTTAATGTATTATGGGATTGTTATTACTAATGAATTAATATGTAAACAACATCTTAATGTTATAAATTGAGGAGGTGACGCTAATATTACCTGCTTTATATGCTTTGGGTAGGTTTATCTATAACACTGCATCATAATCTTAGTGAATTGATATTCACTATCAAAAGTGAACTTTGACAGGTGAAACTTAAAATTCTATACGCAACACAAATAATGAGATGTTCACTAGCTCAGTAGTGTGTTATACTGCTTTGTTACTGGCAACTTGACAAACACACACGTGTGAAGTTGCTTGAGGGAGGAGAAATTTCAATCAACATAAGAGACTGTACATTAAGAAAGAAAAAATGGATGGTTTCAGCCTATTGTCAACACACATTAGTCCTATCATCCAGCCTCTTTCTTTTTTAACTGAATGGTGTCTAACAAATGGAGAGGAATGAGGATGGTCCCATCAACACGACAGTAATCAGTCATCTTAATCAGGTTGTTCATTACCTGCAATGTTACTTGAGTTACTATGACAGACAGGAACCAGGTTACTGAAGTAACTCTGTGCAAAGTGAATCAACAGTGTTTACAGACACAGACAATGTTTGAGCATGTTAATTATTTGGAAAATGGAAGGAACTAATTAAGGGCAACATTTTTGTGGAAGAAGACTAACTGGAGGAGACAGTTTGACAGCTCGGTGAGATTACTTTGCACAAATAATGGAAGCACTTAGTTTGCAATAACTTCCCCGGCTTTTTTTTGTTTTGTACAATGATGTGCTTCAAAAGTTTGTTTAATTTCCTGGTAGACGACAAAACAATCTGGTTGGTGATCAGTTACAGTACACTGCATAATGCCATTAAATTCCTCTTATTTCACAACAAAGATCAAACATTAACAGAAAATCCATTAAAAATAAAAATCATAAAAAATCATAACAGATGATACAATCTGAGGCCAACAAATACACACAAGACTGAACAATGAATCAGCGCCACCAACAGAAGTGGGCTTAATTGATGAAAACAGAGAGCCCACATATTCATCAGCAAACCATTAGATGAGTAATGTCTAAAAGTGAGGACTGAAAAAAAAAACAGTGTTTGTGCTACAGGTGGTTTAAAAGCAGGTGGGAGAGCTTCTGAGTGCGTCAGAATGCACAGAATGTCTTCGCATGTTTTCCTGCAATCATGAACAAATACTTCAGTGGAAACCAATGTAAATAGGTTTTATTGTACATATTATTTATTGTACATATTATGTTATTCATTTTCCAATTAGCCAAACATGCTAAAATGATTCAAGGATTTTTTTTTTCATATGGGGCGGGTTTGATAAGATGACTGTACAAAGGAGCGCCGTTGAGGCATTATCGTAAACAACCAAGATGGCTGCCACTGATGAGGAACGTTCTGAATATGCGTCAACATGAAACCAACTGGACGGTATATTTTCTCTGAAATAAGAACAAACAACTGCACTTCTTTCGCATTTGCAAATTGGTCTGGCGATGTCAGGCTAGAAGAAACCATCTTGAATTAATTTTACAGTTGCAATACTTCATGGTGGGGATGATATGTTTATGATGATGTGCAGTGCAACATGGTGTTTAGTCTGAAAAAGTGAAAAACATTTCAAATGAAACACCTTTGACTACACACACCTTCATTTAACTGGTTATGTGACTTTTTACACCAATTGGCTGCACCAGTGATGATATAGGTGTGTCTAGGTAATGGGCAAAAATGGCAGAGCACAGTCAAATTCAAGTCTGTTTTCATTAAAGGTTCTTTTTTTCTGTTGATCAGTGTCAAAACGCCACATTAAATCTACTTTGATTCGATGTTGAAAGACAATAAAACATGACATCTTACAAGGGAGATGAATACTTTTTATAAGCACTGTACACTGGCTATAAAATATAACACAATGTGGGGGGGGGGTGAAATAAATGTTTTTAATAAGCTGGAAACAAAAAGAAAATATTGTTGTGGAAACATTTTCTCTGAGCCATGGATTCATTTCAATCTGTATTTGTCATTCTTGCTCTTTGGTTATTACTTACGCCAGAGGCAATGAAGCGTATGAGAAGGATGCAGCCCAGAATACTGGACAGAAAAAGAAAAAAAAAAAAAAAGGGGGACGTTCGCTCATGCATAAACTAATGAGTGAGGTGGTGCATGACATTTGGGGATGTCATTGTTAGGCAGAAAACACTGAGTGCAGCCTGGCCAACAGGCACAAATGGCTGCTGTGACTTTGCATCCATCCACATTTCTTATGAATTAATCTGCACAGTTTGCATAGCTTTAAATATTACATGTGTTTTACAAGCTGCTGCCAGAGTGGAATCATTTAAATACTTAAATAATTCATCATTTTCTATCTTCGCTGTATGCATCTGTTATTGAGAGCAGAATATATCATCTTCAGCATGTTTCTTATTTATGTGGTAACTGTCACCATTTACTGTGTGTTGATATGTGTGTGGGCATGTCTGAGTAAGTGTGTATTCAGCTGAAAGGTGTGGCATAACAGGACAGTTCATGTACCATCTCGACGACCCATGATACAATCTCATCAGCAGGTCCAAGCTCATCATTAAAACACTTCCAGCAGCAGTCTGGCTCTGCTGATCACTGAAAGTCACCTCTCTCCGTCTCTTGAATTCAAGCCTCTTTAACTGCACTTTCGGATCGGAACCGTTTGATCACCTTACTTCAAAACCTGCAGGTGCAACTGGCCGGCTACCATGCTAATGTACTTAATGACACAACCTGAGATGACAAAGCGAAGCGGCTATTTCTGAATATTACCGAGAGGAAAGCTGCTCATCACTCACTCCAAATCCTTCCCAGTGAAGAAGAGGAAAAAAACAAAAGTGTGCAAACAACACCATGGAAGAGTTGACCCACATTTTACAATGATGCTTATTCTGAAATGTTTTTTTTCCTTTAATTTCAGGCAATGATTGCTTCCCACTGATTTCAATTTCCGATTAAAATAAACCTGCAGAGGCTTGAGACAAGCTTGAGATTGGTGATCCACCAGTGACCATTTTGCCAACCTTATATTATTCCCCTTTTTGACCAAACAGTTCCAGAAATTATGGAACCACAAGAACTAAACTCAGGAACGAAAGCTAAAAAGGCTTGTTTGCACATTCCCAGATCCAACGGAGGATTCAAAAACACAACACAGAGTCATCCTCGTGATTTTTTTGCATTTACTTTGGCGTGACTATGAAATATTAAATCAAACCACCACTAAAAATTCACATTTGTATGCTTATAATGTAAAAGAAATATGTACAATATATGCAATTTGTAGTTAACTATTTCTAAAAAAAAAAAAAACATGCATTGCTATAATTCAGTGAGGACCAGATCCAGGTTACCAGTCATCTCAACCATTGCCTTTTTCTGTTTTTAGCAATAACATTAATGAGACCCAAGTTATATGAACAATAAACAAACCTCTACACACGGTACACAAACCTTTCACCTGACCTTTCGGCTTACTGAAAGCAACCACAAGCTCTTTCTTTTACCAGATCACAGTTTTGGACACAGTCCCAGCTGAAGGTGGTTGTAGCGGAGGCTCACTGGCTCAAAATCAATGCCTTTTCATTGGCAGGTCTCTTAACAAATGCACACTGTTTATTTGGATAAATTGTGTAGAGTTTATCTTGCCCCAATCCTGCTGAAGACACAATGTAATATTTTGGCTGTCTGCTAAAAATATGAAAATATGTGTCTTTAAGGTGAAACTTTTGAGGTTGAGACAGAATCTCACTTCTTACTATGCTGCAAGAAATATAAGAATTTGAGAAAAGTATCCTGAGTTTATCTCTCCGATGCTCAGAAACTGCCCTATCTATGTGGGGAGAAAAGTCAGTGTGCAGTATTAGCTGCAAAATATGTCGACTGTTGTTATAGAGACACAAGCTAAAAGTGTTACAACTGCCCATGTTTTTCTATCTAATGAACTCATTCCTTCCATACATTATGGACAACTTTTCTATCCTGTATGGTCATACGTTTAATGTAATTGTTATTTAATGCCTTTATAATATTGTATTTCTGTACTGCTTTGGCAACATAGGTTTCTGATCTGTCATGCCAATAAAGCTTATTTGAATTGTATTGAAACAGTGGAAATAGCATGCAGAGAACTGGTTGAAAGGTCTTCATATAACCCACCTGTATATACACATTTAGAGAATTTAATTGTGGTTTACTATATCACTTGCCAACTGTACGATGTACGCACCCACTCCTGTTCAAGGCAAAACCTGCTGGTGTCTGCAGTACAGATCTTCCTGTACTGTAGCAGGGCTCTATATGAAAGGACTCCAGCTATCTGATGTTTATGTGATTCATTCTGTGTGAAAGCTGCAGCAGGAGCGATGTCTCAGAGGACGTGTCACAGTTTGATGAGGAAGGAAGGAGTTGAGAAGAAGGAGAAAAAAGTCAACGTGGCAACTGCCCCGCTTCCATCAAAAACACACTGTCGCACATTTCCACACACTCAAGCACACAGTGTACACACACCCACACTGACGCTCTCTCCATTACTTGTGTGCTCTGATTTATACACTCCTGCCATCTCCACTTCAGACTATTGACCGGGCTCAGTCTATTTGATCATGGAGGCCAACTTTTTCAAGTAGAGCTAAACCTAAATTGTGCTCACACATCAACCAAAAACACTTTAAAAGTCTTCAAGGAGAACAGATTATTTTCTGGCAAATCAAAGCAGAAGAAGAATCTTCCAGAGTTACATTCCTACCACGTGGACAACTGAATGAGCTGCATGGGTCTGATGACAGTCAGACATACGGTCAATAAATTGACATACTGTAAGTCTGGATTTATTTTCTTTGAAACAAGCTCAACATGTAGTTTTACAAGTTTTACACACTTTCTTACTCAAACAAGCTTTACATGAGTCCAGTTTACCAGAATACCAGAAGGCTTTTAATAAAACTCATTTCATCCATTTACATATTTCCAGACATGGATGCACCATTCTTTAAACAAGCACCAACAGATCCAGGTGCTGTTATAATGTATAAAACATATATTATATAATAGTCAAGCTTGAAAGGAGAACACATTAAATGATTGCTTACATGCTTTTTGATGTTAAAAGACACAGGTTTAGCTACGGTTGTGGTCAGTCGGTCAGTTTGAATTGTTCTCACATCCTCTTTGGCACAGTGCGACTGGCTCTGAGGATCTAGGCCAACGATGTCAACAGCTAAGAGGTCAACAGTAATATTCTAACATTATTTTGATTACTTTCTACAAGGCCCAAATACTATTACACTGATGCAATTTGGGCCATAACATGCAACTGTCCACATCATATCAATGCATTTATCTGTAATTCTCTGCTGAGCTCATTTTTACAGGCTTTGTTAGTGTTGCATCTGATAGATACTATGTGCCTTTGTCCCTTATAGCCCTCCAGTATTAAAGGATAAGGCTAGCAATAGGCTATACTTTTCTGATTGTCAACAAATCCCATGAAAAGACAAAAACCAACAATCAATTGATCCTACTCCAGGCTGCACATAAGCGAAAGTCAACGGGTGTCATTGGGACATATATGCATCTTATTTGGGGGTATAACGCAGGTCCACAACGAAGCAGTGCCACGTTTAGTGAACCATAGTGTAAAGAACACGTGGAAGAAATCAGGAAATGGAAATCAATTTCTCCCCGGTGACAGAGTAAACACACCACTACATCCGTGGAACAAACGTGAAAGAATTTGGATTTATCAACGTCCATGGACGGGGACAATGGGACAAGACAACGATATTAAGTGCTTTCAAGAGGAATTTAGTTTCAAATGGTCGGCTAGAGGATCACTTGTGGCAGTACTATGCTGAAATGTGTGCACTCAACAGTGCACCAAATCAAATACACTATTGCCTTGTTTTAGGTAATGTTTGCTAACAACATAGTGATAAGCTGGTTTGGAGAATTATTTTGCTTATATAGCTACATATTTGTGATCGGTCTTTAAAGATTTGCATTTTCTGTAGGAACCAATGGGCCTGGGGCTGAGTGACACAGGCAGGCTGTGGAAGTATTGAGAGACGGACTAACTTGTTTTTTTTGTTTTTTTGGTATTTTTATGGGATTTGTTGACAGGAACAAAAGTATAGAATATCACCAACCTCATCCTTAAATTCACTTGCAGCCACAGCTGAGTGCCATAATGTTGTGCCATGCAAACATTGTTGATCATGATTTTAAATTTCTACTCGTGTTCAGTTTATATCAAAACTGGAGTGGATGGTTGCCCAAAAAAAAAAAATCAAATCAAATCAATCTGCCACCTGGATTTGAGGAGTGTAGATTGGCAAGATAATTAGTTCTGGCATCATACTGACCCAGTTTAATTAGACAACGCAGAATAAATGGAAACCAGCAAGTTTTGTTCTCATGCTCATCCATACTATCGGTTATGACTGTAAAGTAGTAGATGTGTAATCTGGCAACTAAACATGCCATGACTGGCTTCCCTACAATGATTCTATTTTTGAAAAGGAACACACACTTTCATATGTGCTTGGCAGGTGCTGGCTAAAAGCATTAACACTGTAAAACAGCTGCAGAGAACTACATCTAATGATACATAATTTGCCAAGTTGTATGTCTAGCAATGTAATCACCTGTTTTTCAGCAGAGGACCTCCGATAAAGCCACCGAGGAACTGTAACCTCACATTGCCAGACCTCTCATTTGCCAAGCTTACAAAGTTCTACATAAAATACAAAAAGAATTGGGACCAACATTTGAAAACCTGGATGCAGCAATTTGACTCGCTGTGAGTTTGATAATTCCCACCTTTGAAAATGGCACCTCCAGTTAGTTTTCTAATCAAGTTAGAACATGTTCTACAGTACTTTTATTCATTTTAACTAACAACAGCTCAGTGTGTCATTGCCCTTTTCAAACCAACTTTTGTACTGAATCTGAATGGTGGTGTCTAAAGAAAGAATTCCCACCTTTCAGCTGACAGAGAGGTCACCACGACTTATTAGAGGAGCCCCAGACACTGTAATCAGCACAGAAATTCAACTCTTCATTCACAAAGCTATGAAAATAAATGCACCCTGTATCACACATGTATTAAGAGTAGAGAGCTGTAATGCATTCCCCTGTGTCATTTGCCATTTTAACGAATTCATTTGCATCTACATGAATGTTTAACAGTGTTTTGTTTCTCCTAGCAAATTACCAGTCACCCTGCCGTCCTCTTCACTGATGGACATTTTAGTCAATGATGTTGGCCATAGAGGCACGACAGTTCAATGGCCTTTTCTACTCTGACTGAACATCTGACATTTAGAAATAATCAAGGGAGGGCTACAATGAGACAGCAGGCCTTTTTTTCCCATAAAATCCCATTATACCTTGGGTAGCAGTTAGCACATGAATATGCAAATACATGACACTGGCAGGAGTACACATAATACTAAATTTGCACTGTTTCAGGAAACGGCAACAAATTCAACTCTAAAACATATCTGTGGCGAGTTATGTATCGCCCCATCACTCCTAAAATGATCACCCCCGACAGCAAAAGTGGTTCAGTAAAGCTTAAAATTGAGAAGTGAGCCCTTTCAGTGCGGCTTAAACTATCATTAAGACACAGACAGAGCAGTTAGCAACCAGGCAAGGAGGATAAATGACTCTCCTCTGCAGCTTAATGCTCGGATGACTCAGTGTGTCTCTCTTGATAGATCAGAGGAACGCTGAAACAGTGGCCGAACCCAGCAAACACCAAGTCAGAGCTTCTGCTGATGAGCATCTATTTCATCTGCTCCTATTTATGTACATCAGTGGTGTTTCAGCCCACATGCAATCAGTCTTCCCAAGTTTCCAAGATTTGAAAAGCCTTGGTCATTCAACATAAAGGGCACATTTGGCAGATAAACAAATCAAGAGAGATTAAAAATTTAGAGACAAAGTCGTATAGCTACACTTCATTCGTATATGGTCAAAACTGAGTTTGAAACTTTTTGATGTCTATTTTACAATATTAAAATCTGCTACTCCATAGAAATGTATCATTTTTGTGGACAGCTTTACAAAACCAAGCTAAAAACCAAACCAAAGCCCTGTAACTGGACTCTAGCTCGGTAATCCTGGGCTCTTGAACCTGTCGTTGCACAGAGAAACACCCAACTACACCCAACTTTTTTCTCTAGGTACTTAAATTGAAAAAATACCAACAGTGAGTTAGCAGCAAATATCATCAATTTGTTGTGGTTAGGCTTCCTTTAAATCATATATTTAAATGTATTAAAATGAGGAATCACATATTTTATCAATCTAAGTTTTGTCTCTTTTTATTTTCAGGCTTTTAGAAGAGTCACTACATGTTTCAGTCATTGTTATTTTCAGAATATGTTGGGCTCCTCAAAAATGCCATCAATTTGCATGCGAGTTGTTCTAAACATGTTTTAGGATGGATTGGGGGGGGGGGGTAGTTCTATGCAATTTAAAAATGTTGGTTTTTTGTCTGTATGTCTGCTTTCTGCCTTTATAGGGCAGCATAGGTAGTGGATAATATTAAATATGTTCATGTTAATGTTTGACTGCACCTTGCAACTTTATGAGAAGGCAACTGGTGGCTAAAACATGTAATGGAAAGAAAAGATGATACAAAGTGACAAGAGTCAATGTACTGCTTGCTACCTTGTTAGCATGAAAATGTATCTCTGTGTGAGTCTTAGCTTGCACAGGCGGCACAAATCAAAAAGTGAAGACAGTAAATCTTACCGTTTCTTACTAGTGTGTAGAAAAGTTTTTAAAGTTCTTTAAGGTGACATGTTGTCAGTGAGGAACTACAGTATATTAGTTGCTCAAACTGAATGCTTTAGTGTAACAAATTTCACATTTTTCCAAAAAGGTGCAGCATGTTTTCATGCTCACCACTTTGAAACTTTGCAGGAATCTTTAAATATGTTGATTTAGTATGATGGCATATTACTGATCTTTGTAATGTATACCTACTGGTATAACAACAAGAAAGCATTAAAATACCACTGTCCAAGAAGTATACAGAATGAGAGCTGAACATAACTGTCTGAGAGAATATACATGTCTTCTTCTTTCTTTTTTCCCTGTGTGAAAACAGAGAAAGTCAGCTAGGGGATCTTGAAAATGTATATGTAATGATTATCAATTTATCTGTGCAAATACTTTGGTTAATTAGCGCAGTGCTGTGAGTGTTTACATATAAATAATGCAATGATTCTCCCCAACAGCAGATAAAAACAGATTTGTCTTCAGCATGCTGGAGGTGTTGTCCCCAAAGGCTATTTAAATCAGCACTAAATGTCACGGTGCACCCACAAATACACACACACACACACACACACACACACACACACACACACTCACTCATAGCCCTTATGTTTCTCTGTTTGCAACTGTAGAAGCAAATTTAAATTTCTGCATTTTCTGTAGTTCTACTTTTAGGACTATTTTAGTACTTGAACTACAGTAACTACTTTGTATAAAGAACTCACACATGAAATTAGCCAACTGTAGAACTATTTATAAAATAGAAATCTGAAAGGAGGAACATTTAATGTGCTCCATCTAACTCTAAACGTCTCTTGATTTACGCATCATTTTTATAATGGTGTGAAATGTACTGTCTTATGATGCCACAGAATTGCTTTGCGATAATGGCTAGTGTTATGTAGCACTGTGCTAAGGTCATTCAGGGTTACATTGCATGTAGAGATGGGATGTGGGAGAAGTTTGCCTTCTGCCAGAAAGCCTTTCTAACACATGGTTAACACACGGTACTGTGAAACAGTGGCAGTTTGGTTAGGTTTAAGCACCAAAAGTACTTGGTTAGGTTTGGCAAAAGATCATTGTTTGGGTTAAAATAATAAGTTGAGACACGAACAGTGGTCTGCTGGGTGAAAGTCCGGTGGTTGACCCATTCATCCACCCTGACCTCCTTGCTACATGGACTTTGTCGCTCTCTATACTGTCACCTGACTTCCTAAAGCCTTTCTGGAAGAAAGCCTTGAAGGCAAACTTTCCCCATGTACGTAGAGATGCAGCAAACAAGCAAGTGACACTTTGTTGAACATCTGATCTCTCCTATATTTACCTAAACCTATGTCATAGGTATATGGGTAACTTGTAACTTTAACTTAAGTGTAATTTCAGCACAGTGCTTCAACTGTAGCTCAATGTAGTCATATTTCCACCCATGTTATTTTGATCCAGAAAATGCAGCGTTGTGTTGTGTTGTGTGTGCATGTGTGACGATTATCTACTAATCAAAAAAAAAAATATATATATATATATATATATATATATATATATATAACTAATGCAACGCTTCATCTTCCTGCATCTACAGTTAAAGTGAACTTATATGACCTTTAAAGGACCACACACACACACACACACACTGAAGCGACTTTTCTGAAAAAGCAGACATGCCATTATTGATCAACACATGTGCCCCCCTAACCGATGAAGACATGAAACTGTGTGTATACCGTGTGTGTGTTTGTACAAGTGTGTGTATGTAGGCTGGCATCCTGCCCGATAAAATGATGTCTCCTGGTCTGGCACCCAGCTCTTAATTAATGAGTTACTCGACCAGTGGAGACTAAAGCATCGTTTTGACATTAACAACACCCAGCACACACACTTGCAAACGCACACATCGCTGTGTGTGTAATAAGGTGTGGATACTGTTGACATCTGAGTGCGGATGGTGATAATGATGATGATGATGATGTCAAACTGACATCCTGTAAAGCAACTGGCCTGGAGACATGATGAAAGACACACATTTCACAGAATTAAAGAGATACTCCACCAAACATTGGAATCAACTGTAACTGCTGTGAATTCAAGCTGACTAAAGGAAAAAAAGCTAACTTTTCACTTGGACTTAGCTACTGAATCACTTTCCAACCCTACAGGCAGTGTGTATATGATACTCAAAAGACAGATTTTCAGTGGAGTATTCCTTCAAGATTTTGGGAGCGGTTCTTAGATATATTATACTTTAAGGAATAGTTCATACTTTCATGCTTAGCTTAGCATAAAGACTGCAAGCTGGAAAATTATGATTTGGACAGAGCCAGGCTAGCCGTTTCCCCCTGCATCCAGTCTTTGTGCTAAGCTAAGCTAACTGGCTGCTGGCTCTACCTTCATATTTAGCACACAGACATGAGAGTGGTACCGATCTACTGACTTAACTCTCGGATAGAAAGCAAATAAGTGTATTTCCCAAAAAAGTCAAGCTGTTCCTTTAAAGATACTTAAAGTCCCCCTCCTTTCAAAAATGTGTTTCGCTTATTGTTACTTCACTTGGATGTTTGAGCTTCGCCGTGCTGAGTGATGTGTGTGCAGAGGGGTAAAGCTTCTCTGTGCTCACCAGTTTAAAGGTTCCCTGAGGAGTTTTTGACCAGCTCTCGTGCACACACACAAGGACGCACATGCCTACATTCCAGCTTATGTTTTCACATTATTCCACTGATCAAAAGGTTTAAAATTCTTAAAATGTCAAGAAAAACACCAATGCACCATCAAAAGCAGTAAAGAAGAAGACTGCATGTTGGTAAACATGGACGAAAACAAATGGAGGAGGGAAATGCATTCAACACGTTTGTTAGACCTCAAGGTTACACACAATGTGTCTCGGCCTTTCAGTGAAGTAGGAGACACCTTGTGTTCAGTAGTTAAACTTTTGAAAGGAAAGACATTTACATATTAATAAGTTCTGGATTTTTCAATGGTGGCAGAAGGAGTAAATGTCATTTTAATAATTTTTATATGCAGGGGATCATTAAAAGCCTTTTTTGTGGATGAAGTTGGTCATTGTTCATAGTCCTGTTCTTTTGTTCTTTCTCCAATGATGTCCATCCCAACTCAACCCCAAACATCTGGTGATCTAATTTGCGTCCGAACAGTATTTTAGTCACGTCATTTTATGATTTTTTAAAAATATATTTTTACGACTAAAGGACAACATAGTAATGTAAGGTCTTGATACAGTATCTCCAGTACAGTACGGTCTAAGACCTGAAAATAAATCAAAATGATCAGTGTCATTATTCAATAGCTATAAAACTAAATGTGCAGCAATTATGCTTTTGTGTGTACGAGGGGGTACGTCTACTTGTGTCAGAAAAGCTGCTCCTGTCTGTGTAAGTGATTGACATCCTGCTGCGAAAAAAAATTGTGGCAGCAGTGTCTGGGCTTCAAATCATTCAGTCCTCACATCAGGCCATGCACCAAAGTGAAGTCACTCACGTTTTCAAACCATCTTGATGCCTACACTTCTATCAATACTGGTGGCTGTGGGGACGTGCACCAATCACCAAATGTACTTTCTTGTTGAAACGTACTTCTTCAAGTCTTCATGATAGAAAACAAATAAGAAAGAATTTCATCATTTTACTTCCAGGAAAACATTCTGCCATGACTGGTTATGTTATTCTGACCCAGGACGCAGAAATAAAACTTTGTCAGCAATGAAATCCTTCCCTTTAATAAAACTGCCTTTCACTCCTGTTACTTTATTGATGTATTGATTTTCCCACACACTCATACAAGTTTCATGTTTCAGACTACAGATTCTTAACCAGGGGTTCAGGCCTGAAACAGCATTGTTCGTTCATCATTTAGTTCTTTCAGGTATCGACAAGATGATGAAATACAATCCAAGGAGGCTGGTTTTTGTTTATTATACTATGAGACAGAATGTTATAATTCTTGAGTTGAAGCTATCATAGCTGCAATCACCAGGTAAACAGCAAAATTAAGGCCGGGGTATTCTTGAAACAAAGTAGTTTGCACAAAATGTTGCCCCACCATGTCTAAAGGTAAAAGTGTGTGTGGCTGTTACAAATGTCCACACTCAAAAGCTGGGCGAAAAGCCTAGGGATGGGTGAAGTGCAATAATTGTTCAAATGGAGACAATGGTGCACACTTATGGACAGTCTCTCCTTAAAGGCATTCATGGTGTTGAACTCATTTGTACAAACAAAAAGTGACACAAGGAGTTGTGTAAAGAGTGAACAAAATAGCTTGAGAGAGAAAGTTCATATCTTGTCTCTCTCACACCTCCACACACCTGGCTAATCACTGTGTGAAGTGGACCTCTAAATATTTTCAGCATTTTGAGTTTTCAGGTATTGGGTATTGCGCGCCTTTCAGGCCACAAGAGTGCAGGTATCGAGTGGAAGTAAAGAAGAAGTAAAAAAAAGTATAATTCCCACATTAAAATCCTTAAAAAGACCATCTTCTCTTCTAGCTCATTAAAAATTCCAGAATCTATTAATATGCACATCTTTTTCATTTCTAAAATGTTCCTGCTGGACAACAGGTGTTTCCTACTTCACTGTAAAGTTCATTCTCAGTGTTTGTGCACTGGCAGCTTCAGGTTTCTACATTACACTAGTACACATCAAATCATGCTTGTATGCCCGCTCCTTAAAATCAGATTTTCAGTGAGCACATAGAAACGTTCCACTTTTAGCAGACGAATGTGAAAACATTGTCAAATTCTGCACGTACATCATTCTGTACAGTGAAGCTCAAACATTCAACTGTAGGAACATGATTACTTAAGGCTTGCCAGCATGACTGGTATGCTGAAATGAGACATGGTGATTATCAGACTGAAATAATTCTTAGTCCATAGCTGTGTCCTTATGGCGAATACTCTTGCCAAATTGTCTTGTAGAGAGTTCACATCAACAACAAGGGCAGACTCAAAGCTGTTTGATTGCAAAGGGTGAAACATTGTGTTTTCTCCTTTTCTCAGTGGACTTCTCATTCAGCCCTTTAGGTAAAGTCACCACCCTTCTCCTTCATCCTCTTTCTGTTTGATTTTGAATCATACTAATTCAAAAAAATAAGGGCTCAGAAGAAAACCCTGAACTTACAAACCGGCAGAAAAGCCTATAAAAAGGAAAACAACAGACATAAAAAGCACAGATTGAAGGTCAAGACATTCTCTTCAAAATGCTCTGCTGTCAAGTAGTTACATCTCTTTGATCTGCCACTTAAAGCCTTTCAGCTTATTGCAATGAGAAAGTTGGAGAGTGATTTGAAGGAAAAGCTTGAGAAAACACGAAACGATGATATCAAAGAAAGTACAGCCTTTTAACAAACACACACAAATTAAATGAACCAAACACACACCAGGAACCAGGTTGTCATGGGCAATTAGCGGAATGCCGGCTGGAATAACTAATGAGTTTAATGAGAGTGCGTTTGTGTATGCCCAACCCAAAAGTCTTTTCCTTATAAACATGGCCTGTTATCTTCAGTTCATGTGCTCTGTGTTTCAGTACAGGATCCTACATATTTTCCACTCATTGCAGGCAGTTTGTTCACTGTCATTGCTGTTTGTTTCAGAGAGTGACAGAGGGACTTGGCTCAGGGTCATCTGCCTCTCTCACTTGAATGATTGTTGGTACAGTACAGTATACAGATGACATTATTTTCTTGTATCAATTATATGAACTGCTTTTAAAGTTGCATTTTTATGTAAAATATACCCGAATGATTTAAAGTTATAATCCTTTATATTTTAGTCACTGTTGATTTGGCAACACCCATGGTTACTTGTGGTAACTCAGAAATAAACCAGGGAAGCAACTGATATATCTATTTACAGTTCAGCCAAACAAACTCACATTGTCTTAATGAAGAAGTCAGTAACTGCAAATTGCTTTTTCCCATCACGCCACGAGCAACCACGATCTGATAAATTACATTCTGCGTCATTTCCTGTGAATGCCTTGTGCACGTAAAGGCAGTTTGAATCTTACACAGGAATGGCAGACCCCACCTCTAACAACAAAAACCACTATATAGAGATGTCATAACAGAATGTAAATATATTGAAAAGCTATTGCAGAAAATGTCAACCATCAATAGTAAGCACAAAGCAGAAACAGGTTGAGAACTATTTCCTACAATACAGTGAGTTTGCTTCTCCTCTGAATTTCAGAAACTCTAACATACTCCATCTGGCCCGTGAGCCACAAACACACCTGAGGATCCAGGAGCAGGAAGTTGATAAAAAGCCACCATGCCATGGGATCTAAGGTTTGATCATAAATTTAAGTTCACTATAAGATAGTAATTTGCTAATCTTTAAGAAGCTACCTAAAATCTCCTTCTTAAATCCCTCTTCACTATGACGTCCTAACCCATATTGTTACAGTTAAGATAAGGCAGGATTTCAGTAGGGATGTGTCTGCAATGCAGCCCAAGAGGAGTGCTTTCACACGCAAACACAGACACAGATAAAAACACACAGTGATGCAAGTCTCTTAGGAATGAAAAAGGCCCCAGAGAAAAAGAAAACTGAGATAGAGAGGAGCCAGAAGGAGTACACATGGGGTTTATGCTGTTATAAAATGGTTATCAATGTCTGTGCTGATTGAAAAGGTTTCTTCAAAGTGGGGCAGATTCATTAGGAAGATCATCATCAGCAACTAACTTAATGTGTATTGTCATGGCTTCTGCTTTTGTTTCCACTGTTCGCCACCTGCTTTGGGGGCTCGTTCCTGGAGCTAAATTTTGGTACAGGAGGTGGTGCTTAATCCAAGTTCCAAGTAGTCTGAGGGGTCTGGAATCAGTGTGTGAAATGCGGAGCGTCTTGAGGGGTACCGACCCAATTCTGTTGTTTTTGTTGGGAGGACAGTCCCTTAAAAGGTACAGGTTACAGGTCTTTAAGCTCTTGTTGTGGAAAACATCTTACTGGTTTAGAAACCAATAAAGCATAGCTACTTGTGTTTCATGCAAATTATAAGTGTGTTTTGTATGCACCATTTACTGTACCAATCAGATTGCTTTGCTGAACCAACTAGTTAAGTAAATTCCCGAGGATAAAATGTGATCCTTGTTTTAATTTAATCACTGGTGCAACAGGAACTTGCTAAAGAGAACTTCAGCAGTGGTTCTTTCTCAACTAAGACTTCCCTCTGCCTTAGATTTGAACAACCAACCCAAACTGTTGCCCTCTTCTTGTGATGGAAAGCACACAACTTGCCACTGATATGTGAACAAACAGAAACCCATCAGTGGTGGATAATGACAAAACATACACTGGTACTCTATGACTGGATGCCAATGAAACAGAGCGACTTCACATGTTTATGCATGACTCCAATACATAGGCCACAGCCTCTATTACAAATCCTCTCAGCAAGAGTAACACTGTTCTAAGAAATAAATAGACAGTTGACAAAAGCTCCTGGGCAGATTTACACCAAGACCAGCATCCGCTTGCTCAGGTGACAGAAAGAGCAGATATAAAAAAAAAAAATGCAAAAAGTAAGGGGGATTCAATACAAGTTATAATATAAAATGGGATTTGTGCTGGCAAAATACAAACTACCAATTACTTTTCTCTAAGGCTTGCTACTCAAAAAGTAAAATGTGCACCAAGTTTTTGTCTTTTACAGTGTCTTACATCACATAATGACTATGGGGACTCAACAGAGGACAAAGTGGAAAATAGGAGAATATATAATATATAAACTTATTTTTGAACTAGCTCCAATCAGAGAGACAGGTTTTCAGATGAATCACATGATAGCCTTCTCTTGTGTTGTAGCCTGACACTTCTCTAACTGTGACATGTAGCAATGGATTTAGGCAGAAAAAAATTCTCTCTCTTTTTACTTGTTTCTATTTTTGCACCTGCCTATTAGACGGCCCTGATGCATGTCTGCCGTTTTTTTTTTTTTTTTTTTTACATCCTTTGATTTGAAGGTGCACATGGAAGAACATCATTGAGCGCACTTACAATGCTTCACACTCTCCTCCTCAGGAAAGAGACATCTCATCTTGTTGTGAGGTTTGTGCAAGGAACACAATATAGTAGCTTCATATATTTAGAATAATGCACCTTTAATGCGCACTTAAAAGTTTTATTCAACCACAATCCCATTTGCTGCTCTCTCATATTCATACTAACACATCACACGTAGTACATTAGATACAATGGAGATGTTATGCATACAAATCCTGTCATTGCTTTCACAATGATACAGCCAGCACGATGATAATATAGACAAGCATTTGCATATAAAGCAAGAGCCTGAGAAGTCATTTGAATCTCCATTAGGAATAAACACAGATCATTTTATCTCTGCTGCATTCAGGAGGAAATTTCACCAGTGCTGGAATTAACAAACGCACAAAAATGGAGTCATATACACAATATAGGATTTGGGGTTGTGGCAGTTCAAACTGAAAGAAAGACTTGCATTTTTCTGTTTTAATATGGCAAATTAGCGCCTGGAATATATAGTTAAGAAGAAGCTTGAAGAATTGTCGTGACTTTCGCTGATATTTCAGTATAAATGGCCCCCTGTACCAACCACACGCTGAGTGAAATGGATGTTTACTTTGCCAGGAGTAGAAACAAAGACGAGACACATCTCGACTCTGCCAAATAATTCTTTTCTAAGTTGATCCCATTCTGTCAGAGCCCTCTCTTCATTTCCTCTCCTGTCTTCATCAATAGCTCACCCCCCCCCCCAATTACAAGGAATATTTTAAACAAAAGAATTTGACCTCAAAAATGTGAGAGCTAAGTGAATTTAGCTCTGATTAGGCTAAAAATCCTGATAATAAATGTAATGTAATAATGTAATAATGTTGTATTGCTGCTAACATACATAATACACTTTACTTACTTTTAGTAGACTTTAGAAAAGACTGATATAATTTGTGCAAAATCGATCACTTATTCTGAAAAATAGTACGAATAACCCTAACAGGTTTATCTAGTTCTTTGTCTTGTTTCCTTGTATTGTACGTTGGTGCATCATGTTGTTCAGTTGCTGATTTGTTGGATCTTGAAGGGCTTGTTCTGCCTTAAGTGCCTGACGAAGCTGAAAATGTAAAATAAATTCTACAAGGCAGCAACAACAACTGTGGAAAAGAAAACAAGCTTTTATTGCACTAGAAAAGAAGTAGGTCTTTTCAGGCCACTATCATAAGCATTTCAGACATAATGGAAATACAACAGCCTCTAAGCATCATCAGCACATGTTCATGTTCGCCCTTTTTGTCTTCTTTATCTCGTGACTTACACAAATGCTGACAACTATCTTTGCTCATAGTCGTTCCCACTTCTCTGTTTTCTTGAACCTCATTTTATCTGTTTATATGATAAACAGGTCATTACATAGATCAATCCATAGATCGATAAATAGATAGGAAACGCTTGGCATGTCTTCTCAGGAATTACTGTCACGGATGAAGTGCACCACTGTGCAATTCACTGTTTCACCAAGAAATAACAGTATTCCACACTTAAAGAACTGCCAAAACTCTTCCACATTGATTATTCATAACTCAGCGAGGCCTTCTTAATTCAATCTCTGATCTTTTAAGCTGACATTATTAGGCTCTTTAACTAATATTTGCCCACATATAGCCTTCTGTCCCAAGTGCAAACTGTCTTCTCTTCAACCAATATTCCAATTTCAGTAGCAGTGAACACTTTCTTTTGTACTCCACCGCTTTCCTGAAAGGTTCAAGGCAGGTCTTAAACAGCTTAGCCTCAGATCTTGTTAAGCAACAGTTCAATCAAATGAGGTTAGTAAATTGAAAAATTATGGTGCAAATGATGCAGCCTTGATGTTAATGCAGTAGGCTTAGTGAAAACTTTGACAGCAGAGGAATTAAAGATCATAATTCACACCCAGAGACAAGTGCATGAGTATGAATATAATTGAGCTTGTGTGTGGCTGCGTCTGCCTTCGTACCTTCACAGTGCTCCATGTGTGTGAGTGTCAGAGCTTATCAGGACTAGCATGCTGCCTTGTAAATCCCCGCTCACACATGGCGCCTATCGTCCCTGCACTAAGCCCTCAGCGAGTCGCCTTGGTGTCTTGACTGAGCCACTCAGCGACCTGCTGGCCTTTTTGTCTGATTTTTTGGCCTTAAGGACAGCTTTGATCTGATAATACGTTACCATCAAAGCGCTGCCAAGAGCATCTCTGTGGTGTGTGTATGTGTCCCGCCCTGGCCACAGAGAAACACTATTTACCACAGGGAACCTCTGTCCTGCAGTGGCGTGCGGAGAAGTCTCTAAAGCATGCAAACTGGCTTACAGGACTGTTGAGTCACACCAATAATGCCAATGTTACTATGTGATAACACGCACTGGGTGCTAAATTTTGATACTTGAATGGTACATCTTAAGCTAAGTAGCCACTTGCTACAGGCGAGAAAAACAATCTTGTCCAGACGTCACTATGCCTTAATCTCCCGGCTGTCTGGAAGTAAACAGTTTTGGATAAACAGTGCACTGAATTGACAGCGACGGTGCTGGGTGCAATATTTGTGACAGAAAAATAGCTGTCAAGACTGCCAACACCTCGAAACTAATGAAGCACTTAATGGTGCTCAGTGTTAGCCAGAGGCAACAAGGCTGTCAGCTGTTTGACTGTAAGGATCAGCAAAAACAAAAACATAAAGTTGTCTTTTACATAGAAATACACAGAACAGATTTTGTTTTCTATTTAAGTTGAATGTGAATTATTTTTAGTATAATTTAAATGGCTATGAAATAGTTTAAAGTGTTAAAATAAGATGTTGACTATATCACTTTGGAAGAGAGGTAGACGGACGAATGATGGGAATAAAGCTATACATTTTAATATAATCTATTGTATTTATCTATAATTTACTGGCTGAAACAGTTCAAGATTTTAAGATGTTACAGCTGAAGCAAATTTGAGTCCCAGGACTCTCCAATGAGCACTGAAATTATGCACTGCCTCTTTTTTGCCTCATACCGTATATAAATGGTGTTGAGAGGCTATTTCTGCAGATATGTAATCCATTTTCCACCCTACTATGAATTTCCATCAAAGGAACATTAGACCTAAATAAATCTGAATCTTGAAAGAAGCTGCCTGCAGGGAAATGAATATTGGTGAGTTGGTGGTCCCCTACAATTACAGTAATAGGCGGTATAATGAAATATTAAGGGTCTTGTTCTTTTGGAGAGTGTCATTAGTGGGTTTGAAAGAAATCTATTCAAATATAGTTCTTTTCAATCATATACCAAATGATCATATATGGGTGTCACATTCTCAATTATCTGTATTATCTGAATAATATGACTGGTTGATTGGATGTGTTATTTGTAATTACCTGTTGTAGTTGTTGATGTTGGTGGTGGTGCTGTGTTGGGGTTAGAAAGTGAGGTACAATTGTTTTATCTTGTGTTTATATTGTTTCTAAGTCGGTTATGGAATAATTCAAAAAGGCCTGAAACAATTAGTTGATAAATGATTAATTTTTTTGTTGATCAACTAATCGATTAAAGTCATTCTTGGAGCACAAAAGGCAAAATGCAACAAAAAAAAAGATTGGTTTTCAGCTTCTCAATTGTGAAGATTTGCTGCTTTTCTCTGTTCTACATCACTGTACACTGAATATCTGTGGGTTTTTGGACTGTTGGTCAGACAAAACAAGACACTGATTTGTCACTTTCTGACCTTTTATAGACTGAACGACTGATCTATTAATTGAGAAAATAATCAGCAGACTAATCAGTAATGAAAATAATAGCTGCATACCTAAATTTAAATATATATGGTATTATAAGATATTGAATCTGGGAGCATTGCTTACAGGCGTGTCATTATTGTTCATATTGTTAAACTAATTTAAAGAAACGACTGTAATACTCATTCATAAAGGCTTGTTGTATGCAGTTAAAGCTGTTTCATAAGGGTGGAGTGAGAATTAGATTAGATTTAGGCAGAATATAGTGACAGAGAGAGGCAGAGAGGTGGACAAAATGTTTCCTATGCTATCTGGTTAGCAGAGTGCTCAGTCAGGTTCAGGATTCACAGAGTTTGTGATTTGATCGAAGTTGTTGGAAGAGAAATAACGAAGACTGTCCAAGCAATTTCCGAGAAACTTTTGAGAAATGTACTGCAGCATCCCCTGAAACTGTTCCTACAATTACTTTTACTGCAGACAATACTATAAACTGCTGAAATTGAAGCTAATGGAGCCTGAATATGGCAATATCTCACCCAGGTACATGTTATATTATAAATAAGTGTTTATTTGTGTTGTGAATATAGGCAATTATTACATGACACCCCTCCAGTATTAAAGCAATTTGCAGTACAAACTTAACAGCACTGTATACGTAGTGTTTTTTTATCGGTTGGATAAATTAAAGAGGAAAGCTGTTTGTACCAATAGTCCAACACAGAAGAAGGACTGTGGATTTTAAATGACGTCTCCATGGCGACATGGTCCCCTCAGAGACGTGAGTGAGAATACAGAGATTGTAACAAGGGTTATGGAGATGCTATCACCTTCCGCACACACACACACACACACACACACACACACACATATGCCCTTAAGAAATCTGTCTGATTTTTTTTTTATCTCAGTCTCAAGTGTTTTCAGGTCAGAGTCTAGGTTACTCTTTCTTTATTACAATTTCTTGTAGTCTTGCTCTCTCTTTCTCACTCACACACACACACACACACACACACACACACACCACACCACAGCCCCTCTGCTGTGATCCGCTTAGGGCCACTGAGTTTGGAAGGTGACATTTCAAAGGCAAATGATTATTCATAGGTAAGCCGGACGGCAGCCAGCACAGTAGGAAAAACACACCCACACACACACACACACGCAGTGGCTAGCGTGCCTCTTGTCATGTGATATTCAGCATGGAGCATGAGCTCTGTGTCCATGAGGTGAATAAATGAGGTGGAGAACCGCTGCTGGCTGCATGAATCATGGGACTCCACTGGACCTTTGCTACCTGCAAAGCCTGTCAGGATCTAACCGCTGGGAAAACACTACCGCTTCAGTACACACATACACACATTCACTGCAGCCATCCGGCATCATCACCATCACCCATTTGGAGCAAATCATCCACATCCTGTATAATCAGTGAAGGTTGCATATGTTGCAAGGTTGAAGAATGCTCTCGACAGCAGACACATCTGTAAGAACACGCTCCGAACACTTTTCTCTGGCTTCAAACAACACACTATGGAGCAGTCTCAACCACATGTTGCCTAACAAGTTAAACCATTAAGATCTACACTAAGTTAAGCTGCGTCTCAATTCGCGTTGTTCCGTATTTACACTTAATATTTTGAGTGCATAAGTGCGTTCACACCGACAAGTATGGCAAAATGCAGTGCACTATGAGTACTCAGATGGTGCACTCATAACGGTCAAAAAGTTGACTGTGGAACGCTGCACACTTCTCATCCTCAATGGTCGCCATCTTGGCTACGTAGCGGAAGGAGAGGGACCACCAACCTGGCGGCCGTGGTTGCAATCGTTACGGTGAACACCGCACTAAAAGTAAAAGCACGTCCATTTTCATACATTTTTAATAAAAATCAAGTGAGCAAACAAGCGAGCAGATATTTTGGTGGGCAACAATGGCGGTCAAACATTGGCAATAATCCGAATTGGGGCACAGCATTAGTGTTTTTGAAGATCAAAAAGTTATTCTGACAACACTTTCCAGAGTGGATACATTTAAAAAATCCCATTCTGACATTCTAGTATACATACTGAAACTTTGGTTTTGAAAAACTGATACATGATGTACAGTATGTCATGTACAGATGATTAAAGCCATTGTGCTGGGGTTTGCCAGCAACTCAACTTTAGAGGTACGGACTTCGTCACGTAGCATTCAGTCATTTGACGCCTGAAGCACACATCTTTTCTAGAGCATCTATACATGTCACTGCTGGGAGATAAGTCCCATCAAATTATCTTTATTTGCTTTGCTTATTTTGTGTTTCAGTAAACCCCAAAACACACCACAGGTCTGATGCGAATATTATGTATATTTTTCTGTTTCCTTTGTTAAATGACTGAGCATAAATGACAGAGTATTAGAGATATGACAGAGAGTCGCAACAGTTTGCCTTTGTTGGTAGGTTAGTAAGTCAAATACCTAATTGCTAATGTGCAAATGTCAATGACAGCACCTGTGATATTTGATCAGGTGTTCTGAAAAACTAAATAAGAAATGCTGCGGTTAATTGCCAAAGCTTCACCCTGGAGACAGAGCACAGTATCTGGCCAGGTTTAGCAAAACTATGTATCCTTCCCAAACACATTTCTGGACGATGGAACATACAAAATGTTTGCCAACCGTGTTAAATGGTTGGCAAACATAATGTATACATTTCGATCTATCTATACACATTAATTGGCAATTTTTCAAAAAACATTACAATGCACCACTGTTGAGGGAAAACTTTAACCAATCCAAAGTCCACATTGCCAGGAATGATCACCTTGTATTACCTTTTCCCTCTTCACCTGAGCAACAGCCGGTTACGAACACACCGGAAATAATGATGAATGCTAGAGGAAGTTTTCCGTTAGAGGAAGTTTTACAGTTTAGTGACTGGTTTTAACTCATGTCCTTCTGCCTCTGTTATCAAACTAATATTACAAAATGGCATTCAACCACAACAGTTACATTACTCTTTTTTTTTTTTTTTACCTCTCTTCTATTCAAAAGCTTTATGTATTTCTTTGTTAAGTGACTTGAATTATAATAGATCTAATTTCTAAAAATCAGACCTCAGCCTAAACACATTTACAGAACTCTCCGGTACAAGCCAGTATAATTATACATCTCGCTCTCACGCACCCACAGGTGTGCACACAAGTATTAATTTTCCCAATACAAAAACACAGGACTCATTTAGCAGCCTCTGTTTGACACCAAAGAAAATCATGCTTTAATAGTCAAGCTGAGAAATTCTTAACCTCATATATCAAATATTAGAATGAGATAAAGTTTCGCATGACACAACACTACGGGTGGCAGCCTCCTGTTGCGTTTCTTTACACAAGCAATGACATAGCACATCACAGCTTCAGTAGTTTAGATTTTTTCCTGATGATATAAAATCACATTAACAAGCAATAATTGCATTTAAAGGGAGCAATGTGTCTTAATTATTTCAATATAATTCTGAGTATGTGGTCCAGCAATTGACAGATTTTTTTCGCATATGTGAGCCACTTGGGAGGTATTTTAATTACATTTTAACCAATGAATACAATATACACCAATCATAAAATGATGGAGTTGCAACAGAAACTAACAAGTGATCTTTATATGCATAATTTGTTGTGATAACTTGTTGTCCTTACTGGATTTCTTCAAGATGGCCAATGAAAGTGAGGAGTGAAAACTGGCAAATTAATTGCGTATAGACAATAGACAATCACCCTCCCACTGATCACCCATTCCTTCTTTCTCTCTATCTTTGCCTCAGGCACAGCATGAGGAAAGAGCCGCTGTCTGATGACGTGAGCGCACTGAGAGGTGGTCTTGATGTGAGGCAAAGGGCCATTACTAATGCATCGACTCTGCTGACGCACCCCCTCACCCTGACAGACAGGACACATTTCCCTAAGCTTCCTGCGCCTCGTTTCAGACGCATTCTGCACATGGACAAGGGTTTGTTTTCTAGGCACCTGTGAGTGCAATTCACCTGTCTTGTCATTATGTTATTACGCATTCAAGGAAGGATCACGCAAATAATGGGAGAAGATAATTGAGGTTCACACAATTTGTGAGGCTCAGATTTGCAGGAACGTTTCTCCGTCTCAAAAAATTAAGGTGCAGCTGGCGCAGGAGTACTGAAAAGTGTCCAAAAGAAACTTTTATTTCCTTGTATTTTTCAGACATTTCACTGGCAGCAGACAAAGAGTGAACACACCACAAAACATTAAATTGAGCTGCACTCAACTAGATACGGAGCCCCTGAGTGGCCATAGATAGAAAAAAATAATTAGTTCCCACGTTTTGATTAATTTGTGCACACGAGATAAACTGTTAACTCTAATTCTTTAGAATTAACGTTTCCTATTACTCAACTCTCTGATAAACAAGGCTGTTGTGCTGGCTCTCTGTATATACACTGATCTTGTGCGCATAAATTAATTTTTAAAAAACATGGTAACGAAATTTTTTTTCCTCTCTATGGCCACTCCGGGGCTCTGAACTAGATGACACGAGAAAAAACACATCTAACTTCAAAAGTGTGGACTTACCTCAGACATAACATGGACCTGAGTCAGACTCAATTCATAAATCTGATGATTTTAGACCAGGGCTGCAACTAACTATTTTTTTTAATTATCCATTAATCTGCAGATTATTTAATGTCTCTTTCATCTATTGGTCTTGTTGTCTCTAAAATGTCACAAAATAGTGAAAAATGCAGATCAATGACATCTTCAGATTGCCTGTTTGATCTCACCAACAGTCAAAAACCCAAAGACATTCAGTTAATGATCATATATGGCACAGAAAAGCATCAAATCCTCACTTTGAGAAACTGGAACCCGCAAATGTTTGGCATCGTTGCCTGAAAAATGACTAAAAGAATGAAGTGACAACTAAAAACAAAAAAAAAACACTCAAACATCCATGATTAATGACTTCCTTTGGAATTTAAATGAGTTGATACACTCCTCAAGCCCAAATATGAAAGAAATGTTATTAAAAATGTTGTTTCTATTTGTAGCTCCCAAGCAACAAAGACAAGCTATGAATTTAGCTTCACTTTACTACAGTTAAAATAGGACAGTATGTTCTGAGATACTGAGCATATCAGTAGACAGTGACTGAAGAAGTGGATTATGAGGCAGAATTAGTTTCTATAGTTTCTTAGTTTCTAAGAACTTTCTATGGACATTTGAGTCATTTTTGTGAAAACCTTTGGAATCCATTATAACGGACATAAATTCAGCTTGATTACAGCTGCAGTTTTCTGAAGGACGAAACTACCATATTTTACCAGACACCTTTTAAACTTACAACAGCTGAATATTTCATATCATAAAGACAGATTTTTTGGAGCACCTCTTAAAGGTAACTAAGAGCTACAATAATAAAATTTGCTACCATAAAAGAAGCACTTGACACAGTCAGTGCGGCAAGGAGATCTTTGCATCAATGTTGTGACAGCCTAAATCAATAAAAAAAATCAAAGCTCTCCTGAGCAGGCCCACAGCTGCGACTAAACTGCGTCTTTAAGGCTCAGTAATCAGCCCGGTACAGGCAGTCCCAGCTGTTGATTGCATAATTAGCTGCTGCCATAGGAAATCAGATACTAATTACATGCAGACCGAATGAAAGGAGGTTCATTTTTTCTTGAACCTAAATCTGTACCACAATCACAGATGGTCATGCGCTCCAACACACACCTGGGCACACACAAATGCAGACACGAATGCACACACACACACACACACACACACACACACACACAAACACAATAATCTGGAGGCCTCTGGGAAATGCACTTCCTTAAAAGGTGCAACATTTGTCTCAAAAACAAGAACACCTCTTGCATAAGCATCGTTGCTTCTTGACGCAAAGGTAAAAGTTGCTACTAACCCAGTGTTAAAGTTTTCAATTTCTGACCAAGTAAACTAAAATAAAACAGACTTTATAAATTGGATTTTGTTTTTTAGTTTGACTTTCAGCATAGTGTGATTTTTAAAATCAATCATCTCCATCGATTTTACACATCGAAGTCTGTTTACAGGTGTTGGGGAGGACGACTGCATATGTGAAAAAAGTTGTAAAAAGCCTTTTGTGGCTCCAAAGGGAGCTGTGCGAAGTCTGATAAAAAAAATGCCTCAAGTGATGTCACTTGAGTCAGCGTCGGGTGGGGCTGAAGACTACAAGTTTGAAAGTGAAAAAAAATCTAGGGGTGTGGAGTTAGAAAGAAGTGAGCTTACCAGACCTCTGTAGCCCGCTCCTCATCTCTGCTTGAAGCTACATTAGCCGCTACTAGCATAACACACCCGAATCTGCACAGTCCAGTGAATCGATTCAAGTTGCATTGTGGGTAATGTAGGCGCAGGTTTTGACAAGGATGAAGAATCCTTTTTTTAACTGTGTTGTGCAATGCTAAATCAGTGGAGTACTCTTTTAATTAGTTAAATCTTGACAATTACACCCCGACTGCATCAGATGTGTCCTGATGGAACAGACGTGCTTCCATTTTAACCTATGCAACTGTCACCACCAGCCGTGTAACAGCTCAGACTTTTGGCACATAACTGCAAACGAAAGTGTCCTTTTAAGGCTTCAAACCAATTTCTTTCACACTTGCACATACAGTTAGTTTATGGTTGTGTTCTGGGTTGAAAGCTCTGTCAAAATGCAGCTGAATGTGCAGGTTCTGGTGCTCGTGAGAAGCCAAACAAACACTTGCCGTTTGTGTTTTTCATGTAGCCCAAATGCACAGAGGTTAGGAATGACACCTTTCCCTATTTCAACTTCACACCTCTAACTAGGGCTGTACGATACTGGACAAAATAAGAATACGTTTTCTCATTCATGATTGAGATTACAATTTCTCTCACGCAGTTTTTAGGAAAACAGTTTGATGACAGAATATTGCCTCTGCAACCTCCTTGGGTCCACGAGAGCATGTTGGGTATAAGACTGGCAGTTTGCGTGGCCTTGATGGGCTCATCAAATTGTACACTGGGGCGAATTTTGAAGTAGTTGTACTGTATACATTTGTGGTGTTACCCTGTGTGCGGCAAAAAAACTGCTTGCAGCTAAGGGAAAAATTAGAAATGCTTGGTCTGATACGACCAGTCTCCCCTGCTAATGCAAATACAGCATAAACATCAAAAATCATGATTTGAATATGATTAATTGTCCAGCCCTACTTCTAGCCATAAACAAATGCTGCATAACTAAACAGAAGAGCTGCCAGGGAACTCCTCCACCTCCCTGATATTGTTTTGTGTTTCAGGGAAGAAAAATTTGTTTGATAAAAGGCTCTTTGCAGGTGATACAAGGTCACATTAAGATATAGAATAGAATTAGAAAAGTTGAAATGACGTGTATTTGTTGCAAAAATAATAACATTTGTCTTTTGTAAACTATGTAAAATGTCAGGTGGAGGCTGGTGGAGGTTTCTCACTGATAGTCTTCTTCGCGAAATGACACTAATATTTAGACGTTAATAATTACAGTATGTATTTGCGTTAAAATGCTACATACAGTGCCATGACGTGCAGACTGAGATAAGCGATCAGGAGAGGTGGATGTGGGGAAGGAATGAGACTAGAATAGAAACATCGAAGAGGAAGCAGAAGAGGTGACCTACCTGATCGATGGAGACACAGCAACAGGGAATAACGGCATGGCACGCACGCACACATAATAAATGGATTAGCTCAACATGACTAGGCAGGTAGTCAATGCGTGACTGTACAATACACTGGGTGCTATTTTAATCAGGCAGTCTCTTGTCAGTTCCTAGTTTTGCAATGAGCAGCCAAATCCAAATACCCCAGACTCTGGCAGCAGGGCATTAAAACCAAAAAGCCAATTTCATCTTCTTCACTACAGGTTTGACCTTTAAATCTTAGTTTAAGCAGCTTAAAAAAAAGATAACATGTTTTGTAGTGTAATTTTTGCAACTAAATAAACTTACAATTACATTCTTTTATTTTGTCTAAGAGCAGTATACAATGTTTTCTGTTGCACTAAACTATGAACCTTCTGTTTATTTCATTTCATTTTATTTTATTGAAAGTTCAAACAACTAAAAGAATGAGTATGCAAAACTGAAAAATGGAGGCTTTATCCCTTTATCAACTAGGTAGCTATCTTTTGTCCAAATATCCTGTTGAGATTGTAGCGACAGGCGAAAGCTACATAAATTTGCCTAAATTTGGAGGGGGTGCCTCACCAAGAATGACAGTAGCCCCACCTAGAAATGACCAGACGTTTGACAAACAAAAGCCTGTCTGATCCCTTTTATTCAGCTGTTATTTCCCCCATTCTCCAGTTGATCTGGTCTAACAGCTTCTATGCAGCAGAATCACCTGGTTGAGTTCACACTGCTCACATCATATGAGATGCATTTCCTAGAGTACACTGTTATTCTTTTCGCTTTTGTAAGCTCAAGAAACTCCTCAAGAGGAACCGGAAATTAGTGAAAGAGAGAAAAGTGGAAGCAGACGATGAAACAGCAGAGGGAGACCAGCTATGATAGACTACAACAGCTCATGTATTCACTACAAATTCCATAGCCCCAGCCAGAAATATTTAAGCCCCCAACCACCATTTATATAGTGCTTTTATCCAACGAGCTTTACAATTGGCCTCTCATTCACACACAGCCACCCACCCATAGTGGCATAGTGGCTACCAGGCAAGGCACAGGTCTAACGATCAAGACCCACTGCAATTAGTGGACGATCTGCTCTGCCTGCACAGCCTTAGCCGCCAGCCACAAAAACATCTCTGGCACCGCTTGTGGTGGTGCATTTAAAGAGTAAAGACAAAGGTGCTCAGTGCACAAATTTTACATTTGTTAAAAATGGCCTTAAAAAGGTAAAAATCATATATTAAATTGACAAAAGTCAGCTTCCTTGCCTCTCTTAGTCATAACACTCCTTTTGAAGCCACCAGCTCTAAACAGCATACCAGAAAAGGCACGTCGAGGCAGGGCTCCTTTGGGTTGCTTTGAAATGATTGACAAACTGAGCAAGAACACATTCTGCCCTCAGGACTGTGAGGACCCACAACAACACATTCTTTCTATTGAGAAATGAAAACAACAATCAATTTACCTGATGGACATGTGGCCAAAATAATACGTCTTCAAACCTCCTTCAATGTTTTCTGATGTTATAAAATGCCTCTGAGGAACATTCAGCATCCCTTTTACTGTAATCAGTGTTTCACCAGCATCATTCGTTAAACATACACACAGAGAGAGGAGCTCTACAGCCCGGCCAGACGCCTCAGATAAGGAAGACATCACTTATTCACAGGCCAACATAAATCTCCATAAGACAGAGGAGATAACTAACAAACTAGACGGAGCATGGAGATACGATGTGTACTCATTAAACTGTCACTGTGCTCCACTATGCACAATGCTGGAAGCCAGGAGACCGATGATGTATTAAGGGGCAGAAGAGAGTAATGATAGTTCAGAGATGCAATTATGCTGGCTTCACTTCAAAAAGGCAGGTGGAAGAGCGAGTCAAAGAGCAAGAGCCAGAGAGGATGGATGAGACAATAGATCAGCAAACACATGGAAAAAAGATAAAAGCCTCCATGGCCTACAAAAGAATGAAAAGTAATGAATTAAATATTTTAAAAAAAGAGTACAGAAAGCATTTAAGGTGTTACTATGTATGGTTTGAACCATACAAAGCCTCGAACATGGAGTGATTTATGGGAATATTAGCAAGAACAGGTTTGTGACAGGAGCATTCAGAGGTTTTCTACTGGTGCCATTCTTCCTGGTTAGAAACTGTCCACATCAATTAATTTGACTAATGGAATTAACGCCAATGTGTATGTGTGTGTGCAGCTGTGTATGAGTGTGTGTGTCTAAGCATTAGTGAGAAACAGAGGTAAGGACAATCTTCTATGAATAACAAAGGCATTTTCATTTCCACAGAAACAGAAACATGTCAAACAAGTCCTCCAAATTCAACGACAAAATACGTTGTTTGTAATTGCCATTCAGAACATTTAAGTGTTTCTTAACGTTACATCCCTGTTAGCAGGCCAACATCATTTGTCATTGCCTTCCAAAACCATTTTTCTGGTTTTACTATGCTATGGTTAGGGCTTAGGGTTTGGGTTAAAATAACTACTTGGACCCCATTTACACTTAAGCTGGAATGGTTTTCCAAAGATACACAAACGTCTCTGCATACCTGTGCATCAAGCAGGTTGATTGGTTAAAGCTGATTTTAAAGGGGAACTTTATCGATTTTACACATCAAAGTATGTTTACAGGTGTTGGGGAGTACTACTGTATATGTGAAAAAAGTTGTATAAAGCCTTTTGCGACTCCAGAGGGAGCTGCGTGAAGTCTGATAAATGTCCTCAAGTGATGTCACTTGCGTCGGGGCTGAAGACTACAAGGTTGAAAAATAAAAATAAATCTGGGGTGTGGAGTTCGAAAGAAGTGAACTTACCAGACCTCTGTAGCCACATTTTCATCTCCGCTTGAGGCTAGCAGCTCGAGGCTACAATAATGTGCGACTGAACGGTTAGCGGTAGAGTTGCATTGTGGGTAATGTAGGCACCAGGAATAAAAATGACGTCGTTTCTGGTTCTCAATCAATTGATACTTTTTCCATCATGAGTCAGACAATGTTACAGGCAATGTTAAGGAACGACTGTTGTCATGATAGAAAGAAACCAACGTTGACTGTCGATAGGACACAGGAAGCACAAACTCCAGTGTTGTTAACCCATCCACCCACACCAACCTCCTCCCTCTATGGACTTTGTGGCTCTATAACGAAGTTACACTATATCCTTTTTTTTTGCTCCAGATGGACAGGAGTCATAATTCCTACTGCCGCTAGAGGGCTATGTCACTTTGTCACACAAAAAGAACGGAAATAAACGTTCTTTTTGGGTGTTTGCTGAATCGACTGAAACCAGTACAATAAATTATTGAGTCAAGTCCCTTTGATTCTGTATCAAGCTGAATCAATTTTATTTGTTGTTGAAAAGACAGCAGCCAAACCTGAGCCAAGCCATCAAAATCAGCAAAATATAGGGCAATGCAGCTGTGTCCAATTATTTTATTTTACGCAGTTCTATAAACATTCCCTTAATCGAATTACAGTCTCTGTGGCAGTGTAACTTTGACTGTCTGAATCTCTCTCACACTCACACACACACATGGATACAGGAGCTGAGAACGGCCCTGTGCAGCTCGGTGTTTAAAGCATTGGCGCCAGTGCTGCAGGGATTACAAGTTTCATCCCCACTGGGGCCACTCATTTTAAATATGCATACTTATAATACTACAAGGCTGTATGAAGAACAGAGTGCACCAAATTGCATATGCCACATTATCAAAGCACAATTTGGTTTAATAGTAAGTCAGACACGCAGCTAGCGGCAGTGTCTCTTCCATCATGGTGCAAGACTCCCACAATCAGCAATTTGACAGTCTAATGGCAGACAGGAGAGCTCAGTAAAGTCTGTAAGGGAGAGAACAGGTATGCTAAAAATCCAGATTACTCCCTTCAGGTCACAGAGTTGTGCGACTTGTTTGGATTCACTTCTTGAGTTAAATATTATGTTTTTTGCCACTCTAAGGATTTTTACAACAATCTTCCCAGTCTAAATTCCACAGTGGTGCTCCCATCCAAACAAACAGGGATGATACACATTCACCAGATTGGGAATATTTTAATTTAGGCATTAGGAAATAGACAGTAAAGATTGACGGAGAGAGAATTAAGCTATTATTTGTACAGACTTAACCACAATAACAAGGGCCAACTCCCTTGGTTGCTCCCCTTTTAATCCAAATTTGTAAGTGGTATACTGTTCAAGAGTACAGTGCTCGCTTTCATACCACACCACAAACGAACCATACCAGAGCCTGCTTGGGGCCGAGACCCTCCTTTTTTACGCAATCACAGTGTGGTTATTTGGTCCGCACCAGTTCAACTGACAGCTTTCACACCAGCCCAAATAAACCGCACTAAATGGGCAAACACACCAGAGTCTGGATTAACCAAACCAGACAGGTTAGGTGTGAAAGCACCCTAAAAGGCATTTAGCAAGGCTTACTGAAAGATGCTATCAAGGTGCATTATGGGAAGTGTAGGATCCCATGTTTTGGGGGGCTGGACTCATACTTGGGACTAAAAGTCAGGATGTCTTGGCTTATGCTTTTTAATGTCTCTTGTCAGTCCCCAAACTTTAGGTAATTGCAATACTACTGTAAACTGCGGAAGTACATCTTTAATAATCAGTCTTAAAAGAGTGTCATGACACAATAAGCCATCATAACTAACTTACATCTTCATGCTTTTACATATAATTATTTTTATTCTTGTCAAAATCCCATTTGACAATGCATCATCTTTCCTAGAGCGTAAATATTGTAAATTTATTATGTGTCAGAAGTTGCTTTTCTGTGAAAGGCTTTTAATCAGACTCCCTGAAGTTCCCTAAAACAACAAGAGCAGCAACGTATTGTCTGGAAATACATTTCATATATTTCCAAACCAAATTCACAACTGTTTTTCTTTTGTTTGTTTTTTGTTACATAAAAACATTGTTTGGTGCAGTATTTAATCTTATTCTGTGAGGTATTCTAACACCCAGGATGGTAAGACACTCCCTCAAAGAAAGAAGACAACCAAGATCCACCATTAAAAGACAAACACAGTTGAACAGAAGAAAAAACTTAAATCAACACTCAATTAAATTCCCTTTATTGTTTGTCTCAGAAAATCACTATCAATCAAAACTCAGTGAATCGTTACCAGGTTGAAGGAGTGTGTCAGTCAAACCTAGAGAGGTTCAAAAAACAGGACCGGAATTTTAAATCTCCCAACACCCATATTTCCTTCATTATGCAGTGACAACAAGAACAAGCAGAAGGCTGATTTCCATCATATCTCGTTATGCAAAATAATGTAATAAAGTCAGCTCAGCTCTTTCAGGTGGAGGTGTAATAAGGCGCAGTGTACTGTCAGAACAACATTAGGACAGAGACTCTCTGAGACAGCAGACATGGGAGGGAAGCAAGAAGGACAGGTAACGAGGCCATGTCTGTTCAGCACTCTTCCCCAACTTGTGTGTCAGAGAGAACAACACAAACAGACAAAAGAGTTTGCACATGTTCATTAAAGCAGGCTTCCCAGGTGGCTGTAATATTTGCACAATAACACTTCTTCCAGAGAGCTACTCCTTGTGTGTATGGCTCCAGCAGGCCTCAACTAAGAACTTTTAAAATGCTAACTAATTATGAAATCAGACTGCATCATACGAAAGAGGAATTTTACAGACTTTCTGCTGTGGAATCACCAACATGCTCTCGCTACAAGATGAGAAAATAATGGTCCATCACAACGAGGAATCGGCTCAAAACAAGCTTGGTGTTATTTTACAGTTGGAGTGTCCCAGAGTCCCAACGGCTGAGACTTTCACCCTGGGTAACCATGACTAAAAATCCCAGTCAGTCACTCCAGTAAGACAGCCATTCCCCAGACACGGCAAACAGTAAAGATGTCATGTGTTTGCTGTGCTCTGGTCATTGTTACTGCTGTCCATTTGGCTCCAAGTGCCTCCTGTATACTGTGGACAGGCAACCCAGATCTGGTGATATACCGTATACCAAGATGCAACCCCAGGCTGCCAACACTCCCTTTGCCCTTGACCACTATTTGTTGTTATGGTGATGGCTAGTGTGGTGTGGGAGACAGAAAATAATAAGGTGAGAAAGTAGCACTATATTTCATTCAAGTGAGAGCAGACACATCCGTCACGTAAATGCATGCAAACACTATCTTCACACATATTATCTGAGGAGCACAAGTGAGAGTTTGAAAAGAATAAGTGAAAATGGAAGATTCTCCCTGTTTCTTTACTTCTCTCTCCCTCTCATTCATTACCCTCCTTGCTCTCTCTACCATCCCTTTCACTCTATCTATTCTTCCAAGGTACAGTACTCTTGCTTTCTAAAACCACTTAAACCTGCAACAGCTAGGCCCCTTATCATCTGTCCGCTCTGTGACTTCAACCAAGGGACAAATGAAAGCCAGAAAATGGGATGACCAGGGTTTTATGAAAGTTGATTATAGCCTTTTACTTCTATCTTACATCTGGACTGATTCAACTACACAAATATTACAGGTTATGGTGGTGCAAAGACTGGTGCAAACAGGTCAGGTCAACTTTTTTAGATGTACAGCACAGAATCACACATTTGTGTAAAGGGGCTTTATAATCTGCAAAATCATGCAACACCTTTTATCCTTTTGATGTTTTCAGACAAAATGCACAAGAGCAAATTGTTTGTTCATGGTAGTGCACAGAATGACGAGCTGTGCAGAATCCCACAAAGCAGCTAACTTGGATGCTACAGACTTCAATGAAATGTATATAATCATAATATTAATTTTCCAAACTGGTATCCATGCGCTCATGTTTTCGGCCAAGCTTGAGATTTTTTACTCAAGTCCCGGTAGGACCAGAAAGTAGGATTATAGAACTCTGAGAATTCAGAGATGTACTAAATTGACTTTTCCACCATTCTTATTTACAGTAAAATTGGCACCGCCATTACTTCCGCCTCCTGTCAATGCTTCGTTGTTGAGGTCAGCATATTTGAAGTTGAAGTTACAGTAAATTTAATTGAACTTTGTCTGCGATAACCTATGCGCAATGCTATTGCTCTCTCCATTGGAAATAATGGCCTTTCTTTGCGCAATGTCAAACTTGCACTTTCGGTGTGACAGCCCTGTTGTCTTCATTCGGATAAGGAAAAACTCAACACAAAAAAACAACAACATTTAACTGGACAAAAAAAGGGAGAATTCCCAGGAAGAGCAACAGAAGAGAGATACCTCTTCCAGGACAAAGAGACATTCAATAGGTGCAGCACTGTATATACAAAGCAGGCAGAAGTAGCAGTAATTGAATTATAATATGCATAAACTGAATACAGAATTAAATATTTAGTAAAAAAGTATATAACATATAATTTAAATATTAAGTGTAATATGTTAAACCTAGAATAACTATTTGTCTGGCCACTTGGGGGCAGCAGAAACAAGCAACACTGACATATTATCACCTTTTAAGTTGATGTGGTGAACTTGTTAGCAAACAGTTGCTTATTTACAGGTCCAGCTCCACAGAGCAACATTAGCATTCATTTGAAGTCATGTTTGTGTCCACCTGATGAATGTAAGTCTAATATTCACTCTCTTTTAGCTCTGTTTTTGGTCTCTACCAAATCCTGAAGGAAATACATATTGTTTTGTGTGACAGCAAATGTTATGTCATGTATGATTTTATACATTGATATCACAAAAATATCAATTATAGCTGCTTTAAAGAGTTTCAGGCAAAAATATAAACGTGTGTATAGAGTTCTATTAGTACTTTCCTGAGGTATGTTCTTGCCATGTGTCACAGATGTGGCAGAAATGTGACAGGGGAAACATAACAAGGTAGGAGCTGCAAGCAAATTATTATGCTATTTTGATGAAAATTGTTCAAATTAATATGAAGCATCACTATGAATGGAAAACATGGAAACATATTTGTGGTGTTGCACATTTGCTTTTCATGTGATTGTGATTATGTGACTGGTTGAGAATATAATTAATCAAAACACACACTCCTCCGATTTACATTCAGCCTAATCTTTCTCTGCTAACTGTCCACTGTACGTATTAAACAAATATAACTGGTGCAATTTGGTTTGCCCTCGTTGTCGAGGCACACTTAACCTGGAGCATCATGCTGGTCGCTATGATTGTCATGTTAAATTACTTGCAGAGAAAAAGCACCAGGAAATTTGATCCAAAATCCATTAAGCAGATATGCTGACAACAAATTGTTTGGTATATTGTACCAACGCCATCTCTTTTAATTCAATACTAAAACCAATTACTCAAAACTTATCCAACCACTGGAGTTTAAAAATATGAACTTAATCTGCATTACATGGTTCCAAAACTAAAACTCAATTTACTGTATTTAAGACATTTTAAGATGCTAATTTAATGCCCTTTAGATCCCCTTAGTGTGAGGGGTAAAGAGACATGGAGAGATGTGTGGGAAAAAAAGAGGGAAATAGGAGTGGTGATAAAATGTCTTACTGGAACCATTACACAGTGTCTTGGTTACCTGGTTTTCTTCCTGCTCTCTCTCCCTCTCTCATCCTCCAATGTGTCCGTTACCTTATCGCTCCCATCCTTCTCTCCCTGTCAACCCCAGCTCTGCCTCTCTGTCCATCTTGCCCTTCCTCAATCGTTCTTCTCATTCAGGTCCAGTGTTTGTTGAGGAGCCAGTAAAAGTGGCACCAGCAGCTGTCCAAACACTGATGGCCCCCTGCTGTGTGTGTGTGTGTGTGTGTGTGTGTGTGTAAATGGAGGACACACAGACACACACACACACACACACACACACACACACCCATGCTCCCTGTTGATTTCGTGCTAGCTATTATCACAGCCCGACGTTTCCACTACTGTCACCATGGCACCAAGGAAAGAAAGCGCAGAAGAAGAAGAAGAAGAAAGAAGACAGAGGAGGTGGAATATGTGGAGAAATGAAAAGAAAGGAGGGCTGCAGGCAGCTGGGGAGGAACTAGAAGATAAAGTAATGAAGCAGAGATGAAAGTGTGATGTAGCAACAGGAGTCAAGGAGGATATCTAATGTTAGCCAGCTAGCTTGAGACCAAATAGGACAAATATAACTGCCAATGAAAAGGTGAAAAATAAAAAAATAAAGTATATTCCCACATTTTCCCACAACGCATTACATGCCATGCACGAATGAGTTAGGACCAATTTTCTCTTGGGTACAAATTCACAAGTGGTCCAGGCCTGTTGTTGGAGTCCACCTTCTGCACAAGGGGAAAATCACTTGTTTGACTTTAGAATCATAATGCTTTTTAAATACGTTTAAATATGTTGCAGAACTCAACTAAAATACAAATAAAAACCTAAAATAAATTTAATGCAAAATTTATATTGTATTGACCATTTCAAACATCATGGTTTGCTGAGAGATTCAACAATATCTTTTTTGTATTTACTGGTATATTTTGTCACCACAACTTATACAGTTCAGTAGTTGTTGGAAAGTTCTCTCACTCTGGCAGCCTCAGGGTCTTTATGCAGGTTGCTGTCCAGGATCATGCTCTGTTGCACTTGACAGTGTAACAGCTCTTACTGTGTGATATTCCCTCATCCATCTCCATTATTGTCTCATTTTGACTGCCTACCATCTAAGTCATGGACTGCTATGCTTTAGCAGGGCGTTTTTTTAGCATATATAACCTGTATGAAGAATGTTTATGTGAATCCAACTCGGAGCGCTCATCTGAACTAGCCTGAAAGAAAAAAGTAAGAGAGATTTAGGATAAGAATACAAAAATGTTCTTGCGTGAGGCCTGTTGTGTCTGTCCTTCCATTGCTCACCATCCCCTCTGAGCAGTTACACAAGCATGTTTACGGCACATTCACAAGACATGCTGTATATACATACAGTATAGTGTGATGGCGTTAACCATTTAACTCAGCTGCGATTTAGAAATTATATTTCTACCATTTGTCAAGATGTTCTCTTTGGGTCAATTGTGTCTTTTTTAGGCAAGGATTTCCACCAGTTTAATTTAAAAGACTTAATTGACCCCACTATTGTACAAACTGCAACAAATTGCTTGCCTGCTGTAAACTCTTTTGACCAGCCTGAGCCCCTAGTGAAGGCTTTAAGCCTTGAGAAATGAAACCCGTTTGACACAATTGGCTGGAAAGCTTAAATCACCGGCGATACAGATCTCTTTGCAGTGCATCCCCTCTGCCTCAGACTGCCAATAGAGTGCAGTTACTGAGCTGCTGCACAGGCGGCTTTAGGCCAGGAAGGTCAGCTGCCCAATTAGACCCAGCTGAGTTGAGTAGAGGCAGGAAATGACCGGGTTGGATCTTAACAGCTAACTGTAAGGCTAAGCAGACTAGCAGTGTGGCTGTAAGTGTCTAATCATTGTTTCAGAGCAGAGAGTGCCTCTTTTTTGGTCCAACACAAGACACATTTTCACCATAATCTCGTTAGTGACAAACATTTCTTTACAGTGCTGCTGTGAGTGCTCACCAATTAAGAAAGCTTGAAATTAGGGAAGTGCCTGCAACAAGGGGTGGCAGGACGAAGTTCTACCATGGGATTATAGCTGACGATTACAAGCCAATACCTGGTGAGGTCGTAGGACGTTATCAGCACCCAGCACTAAGAGTTGGGGTGAAAACGTGCAAAAACCACAAAAATACATACGTATGTGTGCAACAGCTTGTTTATGCATGTATCTTCCTCTTCCTACACTCTCCATTGTCCTCAGTAGACTGTGCGTCTGTGTGTGTGTGCTGTGTTTATGTGAGTGTGTGTCATCTTGTATGAGTGTGCATGACGATGATGTGTCAGCCGCTCCTTCATATGTAATTCGTGTCATTGCTGCTGTCCTGGTGTGACTGCAGGAGCTTAAGGGAACAGCTGTTCTCTACTGCTCTGGCTGTAGTGGCACATTTGTCACATTTCTGTCTCCCTCTGTCCCGTGTCTACCCTCCCCTGCTCTGTTACTTGGGTCAGAAGAAGGCTCAGAGATGTTTTGATTTAATCATCAGACATGGTTGACCTGTGCAACATTATGATGGTGATTTTCTATTTTAGAAAGGGCCAAAAAATAATGAATAAATCTTCAGCTGTGTGGTTCAGCTTTTTGTTATTCAAGCTTTACACATCTCGTTAAACGTTGACATATATCAGTACCCTTAGTTAACTTTCTCATCCACCTGCCAAAGGGTCATTCATCAAAACACGTACAATACATGCCAAGCAGGGCTGCCCAGATAATCATGTAAAAAATAATGACCTTGCTTCACTTTTTAAAGTGAACTGATCATAAATTGTATTGATTCTGTAGACTTCAGGGCTGTAGTCAAACAAACAAACAACAAAATAAATTTAAAAAAACATGCCAAAATGCAAATGGCAGGTTTTGGCAGGTGCTTATCAATATCTATAACTTTTAAAGCCAAACAAGTTTAAGAGTCGACAGCCATGCTAGTGCTTAGGCACAGCTGTGCTCGGAGCTAACGTCAGCATGCTAACATGCTCGCAATAACAATGCTAACATGCTAACATTTGCTAATGAGCACTAAACACAAAGTGCAGCTGAGGCTCATGGGACCAGCCAACAGACAGACCGACACTGCCACCCTTAAAGCTACGCTAACATGGCTAAAAATGTAATTAATCAATCTAGTTACATTCTAAAAAATACATTTAGTATTTCTCCACCAGAGTTCTATTCCCCTCAGTGTGGTGAAGGCTTTTAAACTGCAATAATGTTGGAAGATAAAACCTGCACAAAATGTAATTGTTTATCTCTGTTCACAGGTCAGTGTGGTCCATACATCCTTGATCGGTTTTCAACAATGCTATGGGTGCATGTCCATGTAAATACAACAGTTTATGGATTCCCTTAAAATGGCAGTAGTTTAGGGCCAGTGTGCTTTGGTCACGTTAGCTGCTAATGCTAACGTTACTCACTTCACATAGACAGCATCCGCTGGCAACTTTACCGTCACGTGTTCTTGATAAAAGAGTAATGAGGTTTGGGATTCCACTGGCACACACACACACACACACGAGACAAATGAGCACAGATAGAGCGAGAAAGAAAAAAGCCAACTGGACTCCAGAGACTTGACACACTTGAGTACTACAGCCCTGGTAGCATCGATACATTAGGAGGCTGATCTCCACTTCAGAACTCAAGTACTTTGTTTCAAGCCCATTTTATTGTGTAGAAGTCAATGTGACAGTCACACACAAGAAACCATAATTCACCGAGACAGCTTTTGTGATAATTTTGAGTAATACTTTAGTTTCTGGATCCACGATTCCTTATTATTTCCCTTGAAAGTAATTTCTGAGGAAGTTTCCTAAAAAAGGACCTTGTAATTATGTACTAATCACAGCGAAAACGGAGAAAAAGTACTGACTTTGAAAGGAATCTTCTAATTTCAGTTTCTAATAAAAAATATGTGAAATAATACAGTAGTTTGATAGAAAATGGAACGGAGGTCGGGTGATGTCTCAATCAATCCAATTATGAGTTCAGACTTCTGCAGTTCTTTCAAGTCAGTTTTGTTTTTACAAATAAAAAGCTTATTATCTTAAACATGACATCTTCTACTGTACTAGTTAGAAATATATAAATACACTGTGTGAGAGTCTCTACATCAGGTTCTTACCAGCAGGGGCATGGCAAGGTCAGCAAAGTAAACAAAGGCCGCTCCCATTGTGAATCCCACAGCCACAGGCAAGAAAGCAAATGAGCCGTACTTCCCGGAATCCTCCGCCATGTCGATCGCCGGTGACAGCAATGACCAATAGGAAGCAGCCAACATTACCTGAGAGAGGCAAGAAAAGGGAGGAGGAGGGAAAAGGGAAAAAAAGATTAAAACTAAGATACTTAGACTGAAATGTTGTGCAGCCCAAATAAGACATTATAGGCTGATACGGTTAAAGGTTACAACTGCTGAGCAAAATTACATTTCACTTACAGACCTGTTGTATTTACATAGCAGCATTGTCTCATGTGCCTTCAAACACAGAAATATAACAATCTAATATATTATCACTAATATGCACAGGAAAATGTTAAGATGTACATGTGAAACAGACCTGTCATACGACTCATGTATAGATAGTCTGCCTGTCGCCACAGGGGAAAAACACTTGTTTGACTTATATAAATTTATAAACCCTTAATCTAAATGAATTTAAATATGATACTGGAATCAACTAAATACATAACTTTGATAAACTCAATGCAAATTTCATATTTTGTTCATTAAATCATCATCATCATGGCGATTCTTCTTGAGTTCTGAGTGGCATACTTTGATATGGCGTCTTATACAGTTCAGTAGCTGTTACAAAACTTCTCCCACCCTGACGGCTGTCACAGTGTAACATCACGACACCTTGACCACCTCCCATCTGAAGTCAAGGACCACTTTGCTTTAGCAAGACGTTTTTTCAGCATCTTACTTCATATCAAACCATTCCCTCTTTATTTATGTCACAGTACGGCTCTGCTCTGATGGCACACTGTTGGCAGCTGTGTTAATATTTTCTAATTGTTTCTATTACAACTACTGAGACTGAGTCATTTCCAACAGCAGGACACAATGTTCGGCATTGTGAAATTCTACTTTTTACACTGGGGTAACATTTTTGTGAATGAAACTTTCCCACAAACGGAGGGAAACAGGTAGCCTTATTTTGCAATTTGGGGGCATCAACTATGCTTCTGATTGAATCTCATGAAGGTGGCATTCATCAAGTTGTAACACGCAATAACAGTGCAAGTGCAGTTAAGAGAGTTTGTTAAGCCTGACTTGGAAGACTTGTACGAACAACCTCAAAGAAAACTGTAGGTTTAGGATAAGAATACAAAAATGTGCTGGGGTAAAAGTAATTCGATCTGGCTGAAATCTACTCAATCTCAATAAAAGCTATGGTAAACCCAAAACTTTTTTGATATAAAATAACAATATGTTTAGTCTTATAAATACTGCCAATGCACATTGTTTACTGCTCTAAAAACTAGAAGTTTACATCTCTAGTTTCCTAAGTTTGCATGAGTGTGTCCATGTTTGGATATGTGTGCTAAGTCTTTGTGTGCGAGTGTCCAGTGTATTCAGCATCCTCACAGGTAAATCACCCTGAAATCATCTTTCACTCCAAAGCCTAGTCTGTTTGTATCAGCTGTCAAAGTCCAAAAAGAGAGGGGAGGGTTCAGTATGGTCTGAACACAGTTCTGTGTATCTGCAGCTTCTATTGTTTATCACTCAAAGTCACATGCCAATTTTTATTCTGTTTGGGTCCCCTGCAGCTCCTCTCATTGCTGCCTCCTGACTCAGTATCAGCACTGGAAATGTGAAACACGAATCTGTGTTCAGCCCTGCCAATCAAAAGTAATGGAGACCTATTGTCAGGCTGCAGTCAGCTCCAGACAAGCTCCAAGAAAGCTGACAAACCTAGTCAGCTTTGTTGATCAGACAGAGCATAACAATGCCAAAGTTGATTGCACCTCATTTGGTTTGGCTCAAAATGGAACAAAATGGGAGTTGAAAACTTGTGAATTACAGTAAACTTTACAGTTTTACTCTAGGCTTATTCATGGTGAATTGTCAAAGCCTGGCAGCAATTAAATCCTCGCCATGATTGCAGAGGACAAATTATCCTTTCCTTACTTTCTGAAATGATCCCATCTTGTTTTCTATCTGAAGTCTAACCTGCCTTGAAGCTCCCAAACAGAATTTCTTAGTCATTTGCCCCTGTGAGGACTCACACCACTTTCATGCTAGCAATCAAAAACAATCAATGCGTACTTTACACAATGTGAGTGTCACATATTCTCACCAACTTAATCCCCAGTCGGATGTGCAAGGCAAAAAGTAAAGCGAGGGAACAGAGTAATACAGGATATAAATATCATTACAATAAAACTCTACAAAAAGTGAGTCTGTCTTTCTTCTGGTGTGTTCAGATTTATATTTGTATTCTGCTGGTGTAATATGTACATGCTGCATTCAAAGGATGTTTTGGAGGAGCCGACCGAAGCAGAGTTGATGTGTGCTTTTCTTCAAAATAACTCTGATCACAGTTGTTGATGCAAACAGACCTGCTATACTGATGTTAGTCAGCGGAGTTCAAATGATCGATACAGAACTTTAAACTAACTTCAATTTAAGTGCAGACCATGGGATTTTTCCTCAACATTGCAATTTCCTGCCCTAATGAATCACTGCAAAGTAAATGTACAATGTGATGGTCGATCAATTATTTTCACCTGAGCTCAATCAGATCTTGACGGATCTCATCTCGCAGTCAGTGTAGTTAATAGATGATGGCATATATGGCCTTCGTTGTTTTTTCTAATGAATTTCCCACCCAATTTACAAACATGGGGGGGGAAGAGTATTAGAAATACAGTTCAAAAGCTGTTGTATTGGATTGCATTAGACTTCCCAGGTGTACCTAATAAAGTGGCCAATATACAAATTTCTATCACAATAAGATTTATACCAGTATTATCATGGTATGATATGGCCCACGAAACCATGCATATCCTAGCTAACTAAATAACTAATCTGAGGCAAGGGTACCAAACCTTTTAGGAATAAAAGTACCAACTAATCCAATTCGAATGAAAGATCTGCATTTTGATTTTCCAATCATACCATCAGTCTCTGTTGTGCAGAGCTATAGTGAACATACTGGATTTCTCACATATTTTTGTACTGAAGATGTAGTCAGTATTCCTATTTCTATGTTGTGTGTTCTGGGTGACCATAGGTTGCAAAGATTCGCAGAGGAGCCGGCAGACACACCGAGCATCATTGAGCTGAGCAACTATCTGCAGTGATGGGATGTAAATGAGAATGAAAAAATATGTTCTTAGTTGCAGTATAAAAGAAACAAGCACGTCTGGAGAAGCATGTTTCGGTCTCGTACATTTACTAAATGAATATCTAGGTTTTAAAACCAACTAATCAGTTCATTGGCTGATTTTTCTAATTGGCAAAACTTTCACCAGAGAGGAAGGAATTTGTCAGTAAAACTGATTACTGCAGCCTTTGGTTTAAATTAAGTCTTCAAAGCACAGTGCTGGACACTTACTTAATGGGAGCACTGGTTTTAGATGCCTAATTATGCCAACTATAACAGAAACAGCCTGATTAATAATTGGAAAACTGGTTTCCATTTCATGCTGTTCCACTTACTTAATTAAGTAATTATAGCAGGTCGTTTCATCAAAGCAATATGGTTGGTCAAACACAGCAACTAGTTCCAACCATACTGATGATTCCCATAAAGTAGTTGCTATACATGCTTCTGTGTTAACTTACAAACTTGTTAGAGACTTGTCTCATTTTCTCAACTTTTCCTTATACCTAGCTGCACCAGCAGTATACCCATAATCACAGAAAAGAACATCCTTGGGGGGGATTATTTTTATTTTCCACACCAGCTCTCTTCATATTCACTTTCCATTTTCTCCCAATCAAGGGTGCAATTCTGCAATCTGGAGAACGCCATGTACTTCTGTGTCAATCGAGTCAAGGTGGGGAGCCGTCTACATGTTAATTAGTAACAATCCAGAGCGAACATAAGTTTAGCAGTTAGACACACTACTGTTACAGCTGCCGAGCCTCAAAAGGTGCACAAACAGACTGATGTAAATGCACGAACATAACACTGCATTAACATTATGTGTGGAAATTCATGCTTTAGGTCTCTTACAGGATTGGTTAACCAATTCAATTCCAGGATTACTATTACTACTATTAACAAATGGGACAAATGTAACTTATGTGACTGGACGACTGATTTCATGGAAAATCATCTAAGATTGATTATGACATGAAGCTGTCTCCTACATACAATATTTTAAGAGGAAAATATAAATCTAATTTACAAGACCTTTACACCCAAACTATCTTTCAAAATGGTATCATGGACAACCGATATTACAATGAATATGATTCAAAAAGCTACAAAATGGAGCAAAGGTTTTCACTTTTTAAGTAATAGGTAGGAAATACGCTTATTTGCTTTCCTTCCAAGAGTTAGATTAAAAGATCAATAATACGAAGCTATAGCCAGAAGCCAGTTAGCTAGTGACTATTTCTTGGCTGGGCGCAGTTACGCAAATCACCACCCGTAAAATCACAAATTGTCATTTTGACACTTTGATTTTTGTACAGATTAAACAAACAAGATAAAATGTGTTAATTAGTGAGCTTTAGAGGTGCTGGTAGGCTGATTTTGTTACCTTCGGACAGAGCCCCCCCCCATATTTACTTGACAGACGTGAGGGTGATATCAATCGTCTCATCTAACTCTCGGCAAGAAAGAGATTGAGAGCGTTTCCCAAAATCTCAAACTATTTGTTTGATGGCCTAAAGCCCAGCAAATCCTACTCACAAACCTGTTGCAGATGCTAATGGTACAACAAAACCAGATTTTCATATCCATATCCTAAAGAAATTCCACTTCCTAGATTAATTGCCCTGACTATTGGAAGCAGCCAAGGAAATACAATTAATAATTTTACATGAAAACGTTAATTAATAATACAATACAGTAATTAAAGATAAGTGATTTTACTTTCATGCTCACAAAATTTTACAGACTGTTTACAGGCAGTAGAGTTTTTCAATACTGTATACTAGAATATTGACACTGCTGTTGCCACCATATCCAGTATATATTGGGATATAAATTCTGGATGTTTTTTTGCAGCCACATTGTAAATTATTGAATGGTCCAAAAATGTAAAGCACGCTTTCAGACCTACTGCTTTGTAAACTGCTGTTCAGTCCCTGAGAGAAACTAGAAAAAAAGGCATAAAAAAAGAAAAAAACATTTTGCCCCTAGCAAAAAAGTTATAGTTTAGGCTAATACCAATATGATTGAAATACAAAAGTGGCTCATTACACAAATGTGGGTGACTCTGTAATATATAGGGTTCAAAGCAGCAATAGGCAATTTCACATGCTGGCAGCTACAAATGGCAGTGAGAGAGAGCAGTTTGAAACTTCAATACCCAGAAATGCTATAATAATATGACATCGCTTAACCCCACACAGAACACTCATATCAACTTGGCTGATCTTGGCTGATCTGTGGAAGGGCTATGTTCTCTGAACATAGCCCTTCCTGGCTGCTATTCAAAAGACAATTTTGCAGGGTTGGGTATAGGTGCATATATCAGACTATCTGAGGATTTCAAGGTGAATAAGTAAATCTTACTTAATTCACCTGAGACACGAGAGTGGGAAATGCAATCTACTTTTGCTTCAATCTCTCTACTTTTTCTGTGACTTTATTACCAATATTCTTTCTCCTTCTTCTTTTTCCGTTCCATTATCAGCAAAGTACTTTTGTTCTTTCTTGCTTTAAGGTTCCTCTCTCTTATTTGCATTTCCAGCAGCCAAACCCCAAGTCCATTCCACAATTACTAGTCTCACTCATTAAGTCTGAATTCAACACAGCCTCAAGGCTATGGAAACACCTGTCTAACACTGATGCCAGCACCCAATTACTGCTTTGAAAGCTCACTCGGGGCCAAATAAGAAGCCTTTTGCAACCAGTTTTAGGTGTAGATATATTCTGCCCCAGATATATTATAATATGAACATATGAACAGAGCTGGAAGTCATCTGCATATGCATGCATTAGCATAGGTTTGAAGGGAGGATCATGCAAAGACTGCAATCGGAAATGAGTGCAGTTGTCATTATTACAACTTTTACTTTATTTCAATATTCTGACCTTGTTGTCTTAGACAAAAATTGCCAGAGTGAACTCGCTCACTTGGAAAATGAGATTTGCAGGCACATGCACAGGTAGGTCCAGCCATAAATAATATGTAAGACAGCGTACACAGCAACACACAGGATCCTCCTCAGGCCTGAATTTGTGTTGTACACCCACGAAACATGCAATGGAGATGAGAGCCAAAGTAATGGAGAAATCACCTCTAACTCTTTCTTAGCCACACTACCAGTGTGACTGCTGGTTGGTCCACCACACTGGTCAAGACTGAAATATCTCAACAACTATTGGATGGATTGTCAAAATGTCCAAACATCCAGGGTCTCAACAGAATGTATATGTCTGACTTTGGTGATCCCCTGACTTTTCATTTTTGACATTTTTGGTTTTTAGTGAAATGTCACAACAACTATTGGATGGATTGTCATGAAATTTGGTACAGACATTTTTGTGGTGCTCAGAAGATGTGTCCTGATGACTTTGGTGATCCCCTAACTTTTGATATAGCGCCTCCAGCAGGTTAAAGTTTTCACAAATCCAGTGGAATATCTTAACATCTACTAGGTGAAATAGCAAAACAAAATTTTGTACAGACATTCATGTTTCCCAGAGGATGAATCCTAATGTCTTTGGCGATCCTCTCACTTTTCATTTAGCACAACCATGAGGTTGATATATCAACAAATTGTTCCCAACAAGATGAATGTTAATAACTTTGGTGATCCTCTGACTTTTCATCTAGCACCATAATCAGGTCTAAATGTGTCCAACATTTAGGTTTATGACTACATGCATGCAGAATTAATGACATTCGAACCAGCTACAGCTGGACTTTGCGTTTGGTGCTAATTAGCACATGTTAGCATGCTAACATGATGAACTATGACTGTGATCGTGAAAGTGCAATAACTGCAATACACAATGTAATCACATACAGAATATAATATAATTATTGATTCAACTCCAACTGTTCCATCTGATCCATCCTAACCAAGCTTTTAGTAGGTTTTATATGGCACTGAGTTCACAGTTCCCTCTTTGTTGGCAGCCCCAAATGGCTGTTAGTGGTAGCTTGGTACTATTTGTGAGCAGTGACATCATAATTTTATCTGTGTAATCTGTGAATTTACAAGGTCTCCTGCTGTATCAGCTCCACTTTCATTTTCAGTCACTGTAGAATTGTGATCACATGGAAATTTGTTACCAACACTGTTCTATAGTAGTTTTGTTGTAATTTATATTGTTTATAGATTCAGGTTAGTAATAACGTCACATTGGGACATTTTGTATACAGTATGTCACATTTAGAATTATAATTTATTTAGAATTATAATGACTGAAGTATCAGCAAGACTATTCCTCTTTGCAACAGAGAGAATATTTTTTCATTTTTCCATTTTTCTATCCTTGTCTAAGACAAACAGGAAGACAGACATAACACAGTTGTAGCTTAATCAAAAATACCTCTACAGTACCTCAAAAAGCTCTCATCATTAAGGACTCTCTTCTAGACACCACAGGGTGCTCTGGTCTTACAATGCTTGAGGGCAATCATCTAGATGCATGCAGCAACATAATCAATCCTGCAATCAGTAATTACCCTGCTGAGTTTGGAGGTTCCACATGAGCAATGAACGTCAATATTAGAAACCAACAGTGAGTCATTTAATGGTTTCATAAATAGATAGTTTTACATACATGTAATGCATATGGTTCCCAGGTCAAAATACAGTTTATTTCAGCAGCACTACTACAGACTATATGCTGCTTGGTATATATATATAACTGTTAAAATAGGTAGATAGGTATGTCAAGTAAACGGAGCTACTCTGAAATAGCACAGAACTTCCTAGAGATGCTACCAGATGTAGAAATGTAAATTGTAAATGTATAACATAAAATGAAACTATGCTGTGCCTATGACACCACTGTTAAATATATTATAGTGGCAAGTAGGGCTGGTGTTGAACCTTAACACTTTTATGGCATCACTTGAAATGCATCTGTGGCTCTTGGTATCGCAAACTGAAGTACCAAAAGCTGGCATCGTCTAGTCAGATTTGTAGTCTAGTTTACTTTTTCTTTGATCCCATGTTTTGTGTGTGTGACTGTATTATATTCAGGTAAAATTCTTGTACAGCTACTTGTGTTTAGACATAATATTTCTAAAAGTAATGAAATAGCACTGTTTTTCGCTAAAAAGTTGCAAAGAAATAGATGTTTAATCTATAAAATGTCAGACTAACAGAACTAAACAAGACGATATTACATTTTCTGTAATTTTCCTTGAAAGAGATTGATCAATTAGCAACAGGCTTTACAAATACTTTTCTATCACTTGACTAATCAATGAATCAACCAATGGTTTCAGCCATACATTTACATTTATGGTGTACTACCTGAATCTCCATGTTAGACAGTGTCGTAAAACTGTGTTAGTGTCATAAAAGATAACACAGGTTAAAATAAGACTACTGGTAATTGTGAGCCTAAAGTCCTGCTACCTTTCAAAAGGTGACAGAGAATTCTGATGGGCAGGTGTATCAGATGTTGATGTAGACACCCTCAAATTAAAGCTGGAAATCAATATTTCAACCTTGTAGTCATTGATTCATTTCAAATGAAATGTGCTGGAGCATAAAGCCAAAACAAAATTGTCCAAATACTTAATGGTTGCACTGTATATGTAGATTATATAGAGCAGAGAACAGCATAATTTATCCCACCAAAAGCTGCAAGTTATACTTTGGAGATATGGCAACTCTGCTCTATGCGTTAAGCATGTTTTTTATGCGAAGTGAGTATGTGTTTGTGATGCTTTGAATTGTTATCTTGGACCCACAGACATGAAGTAAATTAAATGAGTCATTTACACGAAGCGCACAAATTGAAAATGAGCTTCAGGATGGTGCTGATGAGTTCAGTTGCTGTGTAAAGCAAAAATAAATTGTGAGCTATAGTCTTCCCTGAGGGCAATTCAGTCGCTAAAATAACTGCAGTATTTTTTCGCCAGTGGTGGTTAGTGGCTCTATCATCTAATCACAGCCTGTGGCAAATGGAGAAATAAGCTGGATAGAAATAGTCTGATTGATTGCCAAGATAAAGACAGGCATAACACAACTTACAAACTGAGCATTAACTGGCTCTGTGAAGGAAAACATGTATATTCGTTATAAGAGCAAGGCAGACTATATCACGCGTCTTCATCTCACTATCTATGCCATTCCTCGGTCCATAACCCACTAGCTTTCCAGATAAAGATTAGACTAAATTGAGCCTTTAGGGGGTTCTGCTTGGATTATCCTCTCAACATGTGTGTGTTGACATTTTCATGTCTCCCTTTTTCATCGATCTCATTCCCTGGTTCCTGCATCCACCTGTCACTATCTCTCACCTAATCTTTCTCATCCTGCACTTCAACTATTATTTAATTTAATTATTGTCCTCAATTTCTTATTTCTCTGTAGGTATTTCTCAGTCGTCATGGGAAAATTCCACAGCACCTGTTTGGCAGGAGGAATTTGACCAGTTAACATGTTTGAAGTTTTTTTAGCAAGTTTTTCAAAGGGGAAACCTTTTCGTCAGATAAGTTGCCATGTAATCAATGGCCATGAATATGGCTATTTCATTCCAGACAATTACACAGTAAAACTACATGAATTCAGTGAAATCCAAGTTAGTGATAAGAAGAGAAGATAACAGGGCCAAGAGTCTAGTGGCTCTGTGAGGCTGTACTTAGGCTGTGTGTTGAGCTAAATATTAATGTTAGCAAGCTAACATGCTCACAATGACAGTGTGAACATGCTGATGTTTAGCAGGTATGGTGTCTACCATGTTCACCATCTTAGTTTAGCATGTTAGCATGCTAACATTTGGTAATTAGCACTAAACAGTTCAAAAAGTACAGCTGAGGCAGATGGGAATGTCACTGATTTAGCAGGTATTTGGTCATAAACCAAAGTATTGCGCAAATTAACATTTTGACGTGATGATGGTGGTAGGTGAAACATTTGTCGAGACATTCAACCCAAAACCACATGTTAACCTCATGGTAGCACTACAGGAGAATTCAGGGATCACTAAAGTTATTGGGATTCATCCTCTGCGGACCATGAATGTCTCTACAAAATGTTGTGCCAATCCATCCAATAGCTGTTGAGATATTTTAGTCTGGACCAAAGTGGTGGACTGACCAACAGACTGACATTGCCCTCACAAGGGCCAAGCCACCAGCATGGCTAAAAACACATCTATGCATATCAAGTAGGGCTGGGTGATATAGCTGAAAAATCTATCACGATAAAATGTTTAATTTCAGTTAATAGTGATAATTATTGATCATTTCTAATGACCTATTTTTAATATAGACCAGGAGAAAATCTGTAAGCTAACAACTAAAATCATATTGAAAGTGAACTACATTGACATCACTGACAGCAAATCTTTGAATGGTAAGTTATAATTGTTAGACAGATATGAGCATATGCAAAACTTTAATTATATGTAAAGCTTTTGACAGCTCTGCATATATACACACACGCATACATGCTATGTGTGTGTGTGTGTGTGTGTGTGTGTGTCCCTGGAGATGAGCATCCATTTGCTTAATTGATCAAACGACCATTCTTCAGATGAAGACTTATGTCCTACTTCATCTATACCTTAGAGGACATTCAACCTTGCTCCTCTTCCTGCTGTGCTTCTGCATCGTTATGAGTGCACAAGGGAAAATGTACAGGGATACAGAAAGAAATTAGTCTCAAGCTCTTTGGTTGGAGATGGAAAGACAAGGGCACACTGACAGGCATGAAGTGTCGATGGAGAACAGCCTGAGATGGGATCCTGCAGATCTGCCATTTTGTTGAAACAAAGCCTTGTGGCAACTCAGACTGAGGCTTCCATCTCTGCTTCCATACAGGCCTATTATTTTCCAACAGCCCTGAGTGGATCTAAATGTAACTGTAAGTCATTCCTCAAGTAAAGATCAAGTAAGACAAAATGTTGCCGTTTGGGGTTTTGGTGCTAGACACATTGGGCATATCATTTTGTTTTATCCTATAATGGGTTATATTTTAATTTTACAGACATGTTACATGATTAATCACAAATATAATCAATGGATGAAACAATAGTTGTAGCACTACTATGGCTTCACATACCACTATGGTAAAGAATCTAGCATCAGTATAAAATGGAAAGAATCTTTTTCCATAACTAAAATAATATATTCCTATCAGAAAAAGCTGTGTGTGCGTACATTATGTCACTATGGGGGATATTTTTAGGATTTGCCTAGTTGGGTGCCACCGCTCTCCCCATAGGAAAACAATGGCACTGCCAGCGCAGAGCAGTTTTATCGCTGATCATGTGTGGCCCATTACAGATTTACAATACAATACTATTTTTACCCTAAGGGATATTAACCTTTTGTGCTGCAACACCGCAAACTATGCCAGACACACACAACAAGAATCAGCCTTCAGTACATTTCAAACATGTCTATAATAAACTGTGGTTAAATTTCAGTCAAGCAACGCAGAAAAACTTAAACACAATGTACTTAGCAATGAGCAGCCAATAAGACCATTCATTATTATAACACACAGTCACTTCTACCAAGCACAGCAGCATGGCAGACAGAATTGCAGCAGCCAGTGTCAGTTGAACCCTGAGAGACTTGCAATATTTGAAATTAAATTCTGCTCAAAACCAATCAAATCACGCAGGCATCAAAGCTGCGCCTGCCTCTCCATTCTGAAACAGAGCAAAACAATTGAAGAAACAAAAGCATTACACAATCTGAGAAGCATTAACAAATTGTTGAGGTATACACCAAATAGTATGTGTTCCTGTTGAGAGTCAAGGGAAAACAGGAAGCGCTGTAAGATGAAAAGCCTGCCACTAATCCTCATTCATGAGAAAGCTTGACATTGTGATTCTACAGCGGTATGATGCAGATTCGTCAAAGCCCGCAATATAATATCTTTCATAGATCACTCCCAACATCACTGAAGAAATATGAAATATTTCAGAAAGAGCTGGAGAAAAAGCTGTGTCTGGTATGAATGGAGTATACAGTACGAGAGGAGCTATGATGCCAACCACAAATGCTAGTTCAAGTTAAAGTGAAAGTCACCAACTGCATGATGCTTAAGTAAAAGTAACATTAATTGTGCTTATTAACAGTGTCATCAAAGCGTCCGAGACCAGGCTCTGCCAATATCATCTAAATCCTGCAGCAGCACAAGTTTTAGACCTTCAGTTCCAAAATGAATAATTAAGTACAGAAACAAGGTAATTGTATGCCACCAGAGAGAAAACATATGCTAGTGCATGTTGAGTGTTTCCGTACTTAGACTGACAATGAGCTCACAAAATGTCTTTTCCTGGAAAGGTCACAAAAAAGTACTTTAGGTCAAATACATTTGCATTCAAAGTATTCTGCTGATGTGAACACAACACTAGAAAAGTTTTTCATTTATTTGTGAATTAGAGAGTCAATATGTGATAGCAATCAATGTCGCAAGCTATTCCTGAGACCCTTGAACAATAGCGTGTAATTTAGAAGTGCTAGTTGTGTAAACATAGAGTTAGCTCACTAAATAGAATTGAAGGAAATGAGACAGCTGCAAGTGTGATTCAGGTGGAAGAGAGAAATGTGAATTGTTTTTTGTCATCATCTTCTTGTCGTCCACATTATTGTTTTTATAAATCAATCATGCTTTTATATAAATTATATAATCTATGTCTTAAATCTTCATTTGTCAATACCAAATACCAATTGTTTTAAACAAGACTAAGAGTCTGCAGCCATGCTAGTGTCACTGTGAGGCTGTGTTTGATTTTGCACTCAGCAATGTAAAAAAACACAAATATCCTGCTTATTCACGCAGGAATCATAAGAATATTTTACACACAAATGTTGAAATCAAGTAATTTTACTTAATGCTTAGTGCACTGTTTGAGATTTGTTTGGAAAGCTTCAAGATTCCCTCTATTTTTATCAACCAGATGAAAAGAAATGCAGGAAAGAAAAGCAAAGATCAAGTAGTAATTAACAAGTAATGTGACTGGCAGAGAGGTTAATAAGCATCTCTAGCCCCACGATTTATCCTCCACACCAGCCAACCTTTCATGTAAGCACGCTGCATCTACAGTATATGACAACAACAGATTTTCCCTCAACAACCTTGTGCACACAATCTCGCCCCATTTCTGCTTCCTGCATTTCCTCTTCACCTTCAGTCCTCATTCAGCCACAGCTTCTCCACTTGTACTGTAAATGTCCTCATAGCCACTCAAGACTGCGATGTGACATTGACTGGTGAATTGAATCTTTTCGAGGCAGCGACAGAGACACTTGTGATGGGAAGGTGTAAGGACGGCTTGGAAGAAAATGTTAATTTGAAAGTCTATATATGCACCCAAAGAGGATGAGCAGACCCTTCACAACTAAGAAAAGCCCTGTAAGACTGAATTCATTCCAATTCTTCTTAAGGAACATAAAAGAACCTCGCTGACGAAAAATATTCTTAGAACTATTCTGTCCACAACAGAACATGAATATGCTATAGGAGTATCTGTAGTGCCATGTGTCCATGTGTGGGTAAAATATTGTAAACCTTACTGTAATGGCTCATTTGCTGCTTTTAAAACGAGAAATAATTCAATGAAACGCAATAAAAAGAAAGTATTCATCATTACCAATACATGCAAGTATTTATATTCTGTGTGCACCCGTGTCTTTATAACGGACAGAATTAAAACACACAGCACTCTTGTTAAGCCTTCTTGGTAGGTACTGTCTACCCCTCAGGATGTTCCTTCACCGCACACACAACACGCATCTGGCAGCAGCATGGCGATACAACTACTGTCCATATGGCGAATGCATGTAGACCTCTGCTACAGCTTCTTCTTCATGCTCCTTTTCAAACTCTGTGCACGGAATGTCGAAAATCACTCAAGAGCCTTTTGGAGGCGGTGTGGGCTGAAATCTGTGAAATATGGCACCCTAAAATAAAAAAATCCCACATGGTACAATTTCATAAAATGCTGCTTATTGGCAAATCCCTCTCCTTCACACTGGCTTGCGAGCCTTCGTGCATTACAGATGCCATTTGTTTTGTTTCAGCACATGAATTAGGTTTATAAAAATCTCAGCGTCATCCATATGGGTGAGCAGTCAACCAGATGGAGCCAGAACACGACATACACTATGGCTGTTTTCGAAACCACCTACAATACTATCAGTAAGTACTGATTTGGCCAAAATGTAGCATGTAGTATGCAGTATGCAAACAAAAGCAAAATCTGCAGTATGCCAGAAATACCCGCATGTGGTACTGATTCGGAAAAAATCTCCAGTATGCATCGGACCAGTCTACCTCGCCTACTGTATCCCACAATGCAAAGCAGTGGAACGGTCCCCATTGTTGTTTTTATTGGGTTTTTTGTTTTTCAAATTTATTTACACGGTCACCATTGTTGAAATGGCGGACAGCAACACTACTGTGTCAGTGGTTGACAGGGAGGAATATAAATAGAAGGACCACTTATAACATTTTTTTCTAATTTAATTATGTGCAAGCAGAAATTGTAACAAGGCTACAGTTATTACTTTTCGTTTTCAGAGTTTAAGAGGATGCTATCACAGTGGTTTGCCGTTAGCCGTACTATTGTTTACTTCCGCTTTTCAAAACCGGAAACCGGCTAAGCCTGTCCTAGCATACTGCAAATTAAATCCATTTAACAGTTTCATACTGCATACTACCGATGAACGCAGTTTGCAGTATGTACTGCATACTGCATTCGTCTGTAATATGTACCAGGCGGTTTCGAAAACAGCATGAGTGCTCACAGGGAGGACGTTTGCTTGGACTGAGTAACTTTCTTTGGAGTAAATGGTGCTGCCATGTTTAAATTTCTTATCCATACTTCTAGACAGCAATGGGCCAGACTAAAGGTAAATGTATTTTTTACTGGCAGCCACAGGTAACTGAGCCAATCTCCACAATGCTTCAGTCTCAACTGATAAAGTAATTGCTTTGTTTACGGCTGAGTAAGCTCCCCGTCACCTGCTGTTTTATTTTTAGATTAACCCCGCCTTTCGCCCATTGTCAGCTGGGATTGGCTCCAGCCCCCCGCGACCCTCTGAGGATAAGCGGTATAGAAAATGGATGGATGGATGGATGTTTTTGCAACAACAGCCTACATGTATTCACGGGACTGTAAATCATAGGGTGTAAACCTATGATTAAAATAGTAAATTGCATATATTGTGTATAAATGAAAACAGCATGAAAACTGGTTCCAGCAGTAGTGCCACCAGTTTCCATATTTATTTAGCAACTCCAAATCATCTCCATAGGCACTGTGCTGACAGTTGGACTAGGAGTGCAAAGAGAGCAGCATGTGATATTTATGTACCCTATGAAGCTTCCTAAGAGCCACAAGATGTGGATGTTTTCTACTGAGTGAGTTTATATCACAGTTTTATGCCACGTAGAACTGTCAAATAATATGTGGGCACTTTTTCTCAGTAGATACGCTGTGGATCCAACACATTCTGACAGACTGATCTCTAGATCTGATCTAGACTCAGGAACTTATTGCAATAAAAATGAAAAGTCTCGTACACAAATAGGTATAAGTAAGGCATGAAGCTAAAACTATGTTTAAACTAAAACTGATAAAAAAAAGGGTCCACTTATTTGGTTTTCTGGAGCTTTCCACCACATTTTGTGGGCTTCATGAGCAGATAGTTTGCTCCATGATGGAGACCACTGTTTTTACAATCTCCCCACCATATATGACTACTTGTTATCACGCAATCTTCATCCACCGATGATGAAAATGATCTTGACACAAATCACATTCAATCTCCTTTTTTGGGCTTCCACTAGTTCAATCTAGTGCAGCATCTTCTACTGAGGTCTGTATTAATGTGAATTTATGTGATGCTTGGCACTGCTGTTGGTCTCTTCTCATACTCTAGACACATGTGTGCGTCATGTGGACACAGGCCATCTAGCAACAGCATCTCATGCATGCATAACCACTTACATGTGTTGGTTGGTTGTGTGGTATTCATTAGAGTCCTCATTTATGCTCGGACCGATGAGTTTATTAATCTAACTGTCCATGACACTGTAAAGGAAACCATTAAATTTTTATATCACATGGCAGAGAAATTACTGAATGTGTGTATGGGGTATGAGAGCTTTCATGGGCAATTAACACACAGTTGTGACATTTCTTGATGCATATTAAACATAAATTGCAAAAACTAATTTTCTACAGAGGTTTTGTGGGTGGAGAGACACTGTGTGCTAAACCCCAGAGGAGTTAGAATTCCTTCCCTAGGGTAGTAATGCGTCTAAATGGAGAAAAATATGCATTTTTCTGAACTTTGGGGCAGTTAGGAACCGTTTCCTCTTCTGAGACAGTTGATAAACAGGAACCAAGAACTTTGGAACTTGTTTCTTCTAATGATGGAGATTACATTTCTACAGGTGTGTTTCTGGTCTGCTTCAGGAATAAAAAACAATCACTGAATCGCTGAAATACAGTGCACTGCTATTTCTTCCAATCACCAGGACAGGAAACACCTACAGTAACACAACTCATTTATATTGGCTAATGCTTTTTGAAGGAAACATAATATCACCCAGATTACAGTCACTGGCAACAGCTGGTTCCAATGCAGCAGGTAGTGTGACGTTATTACACAGCAGTGGAAACTTATTAGCCAATGAAATGTGACTCGTCAAAAGGCAGCTGGGGCCACTTTCATAAACTGTCTGTGGAGCAGTTACTGTTACTGAAAAACTGACATTTATTTCAAATGTTCCCGGATAATAACTTAAAGAAGCCGAGGATTGGGCATGCCCATTAACGTCATTCGCTGTAACTGCTTTCTCTAACACTTCTCTCCAAGAATAACCAGCGTCATTACCTAAAACATGCCAAGAGAGGTGGGAGTGGAAGGATAGGAAGAGGAGATACATGGAGAGGTATCGAAACAAAGAAATTATCATAAATTGTTATTCTTTGCCTACAATCACAGCTAAGAGACACTGTTCTGGGACAGCATGACGAGATATTCTGCTGTGACAAAGACTGTATGGCATGTCTGTGTGTGTGTGTGTGTGTCCGTGTGTCCATCTGTAACTGAATCTGTGGTGTGTGTGTGTGTTTGTTTGCATGTGTTGGATTCAGGGTGTGTGAGTTAGGGGGATAGCAGATGTAAAGCATGGGAACAGGATGGCATCTGAATCACATGAGATGCAAAAAGCATGACACATGCAGGTCATGAAACACCCACCGAGAATCACACACACATACACATATGCGCACACACACACGCCATTGATTTTTCACTTTAGACTTAATAAAAATATCGTGCAGAACCTGAGCATGGCTGTCCTGCAGGGAAATATGTATTTTGTGGTTCAACTGTGCACACTGTTATACTGTGTGAACGCATAATGTGGCATAATAGTGTCATGACTGTGCAAACACATATAAAAACATGTGCAAATAATATCTTAACATGGAGTGTAGTTAGTACGTGCGTCACACCAGCCCTGCATGAGCTGTGAAGTCCACTGCACTGCGTCCAACTGTTTCACTGTGTAGGCTTTATCAAACCTGCAGCAGAGACCATTAGCTGTTGGTTTTCCTCTCACTTATTTACCTTGTAACCTTTTGTTCCTCTTACTAATAATTATTCTATATATTACACTCTCCCTCAGCGAGCAATGTCTTCATGAGTCACCTCAAGATTTTTACCCGCGGCAACACTTGACTGATGAATCTCTCTCGCTCCAATGTGCCATTTCAACAGACTCATTCAACTTAGGTTATCTTCAGCACACAGATGTCAAAACAAATGTCGTAAAAAATGTCAATTATGAGTAAATGTCAATAAAATAACCAATGCCACAATTCATGTCTATACTGTGTTAATATGTGCATGTGTGTTTTTGAATACAACATGTTCAAATTGTATTGACAAGTCGGGAGTCTTGATCCATTTTCACCACTTCTGAATTTCAAATTGTCAGAAATGTAGCACAATTATCTTACATGCGAGCACTTATTTCAATTACGTATATCATGCTGTCAAACATTTTGGCAAACTCATTAGGTATTTTCATTTCTGACAGCAGTATTAAACAATATTTGTGGTTTCCTCCGTGCATTCTGATTGGCTTCTTCATGGCAAAATAACTGTGGAGTGGGAGGAGCTCTATGACCAATTCAATTTTCAATAAACTTAGTGCTGACATTAGGAAATAGCTGGTTCTTTGATTTAAAAAAAAAAAAAAAAGTTAAAACCTAAGGAGAGGAGTTAACTACATCTCCCAAGGCGTATATTGGTAAAAAAAACCCATCTCATTGACTGTATATAAAGATGGACGACATGACAGCTCCCCAAAAGTGAAGCCAAAGCATCTAGTTCTTATCACGCTGATGTTTGTTCAAGTGTTCGTTTTTCTGATAAGTTTGGTTTTAATTAGTTATTTGATGCTATAAAAACGGGGAGTGACATCATGATTAACAACTGTGAGTGTGCTAGCGATTGGTTTGGGCGGGTGTATGGGCGGGACCTCGATAACGAATCACCACTGCGCAGGCTCTGGCTCCAAATGACGTCGCCTGCACAAGATGGCAGCTCCCTTTATGCAGAAAATCCTGGCTTCATTTTTGTACAGTGGGAGGAAGTGGAGACGCGTCGTCCTTCTTTATATACAGTCTATGCTTCTTCTCCACAGCAAAGGTGTCTGAGGCTCATGGGTATTGTAGTATTTAGAGCCATCTGCTGTACGAAGCTGACAGAAAAAAGTTTGTATCAAATTGATGGCCATAACATAAATAGTATTATTTAATTATCCAGGAGACTTTTTAGGTTGAGGATCATCTTCAAAACTCTAGAACAGCTTCCAATGAGGAGATTATTAAATAAAGGTTATCCATTTCTTGCTCACAGTCACTCTGAAGTTTTCTAAATGTCTCCTCAGGTTAGACTCCTTGCCAGGAGATTTGAGACCCAGGTAAGAGCTTGTCAGATTGGGAACTGTGGTGCTGCATGTGTGTAATCGCACACGATAGAGTTTAAGTGCAGGAAAAAGTGGTTGAAAGAATGATAAAAGGTATTTCTGCTTCTGCTGACCATTATCCAGGACACCATCACTTGATGCTGTCTAACATTCCCTCCTTCAGTATCTGCCTCCTACTATCTGTTTGACCTTCTTTCACCATTTGTCTGCAGTCAAAAAGCAATCCAAAGGCGGGTCAGGACATTCTTTGACATACAGGGAGAACTGATCTGCTCCCCTGCTCTTTCCATCTCCACTCGACCTCGACCAGGTCTTACTTTCCCTCTGAAACTGATATGGCTGGATAGTTGAATGTGTCCAATATCAAAAGGCAAATGGAGCAGCCAGATCTCAGAGGCACAACATCAGTGAGTGTGGAGGACTGCTGTTTACAGTCGGCATTCAACAAACACAAAACTGCAGAAGTTGGCTACTTTCAGCAGCAGCACTTAAGTCTCTCTCCATCGATATATCCTGTATTAGTGCTACAGACAATTTCTTACCATTCTCACAAACCAAACTGAAGCCAAGGCAGAGCAATGATTCAACAAAAATGAAATAGGAAAAAGTACTTTTACCAGTCCTACATTTGTGCATTCTGCTATGCCACCAGCTACTAATAACTTACCAGATTATCGTGGCCAAAAATGTTATAATATGCAAGAAACAGTATGAAAATTTGAGTTTCTTATTAAAATAGATGACTGTAAAAACATATAATGCCAACAAGAGGCTTTAAAATTGGAGAGACTCTGCCAATTTGTATCAATAATTCATAGTATTCATGCTGAGTGGCGAAGTTAATCAAAAATATATTTCAGAAAGATGATGCTACTCACAAAATTGGGAAAGAAGTTAAGCAGATGTTTAACAGAGACACACTTTAGCTCTTGCCTGTCTGTATCTTATTCCATTTGAATGTATAACAGCATCAGCGTAGCCTGGGAAGTAATTGAAAAGCTGCCAAGACCAAAATACAGATAAGTGAGATAAGGGCTGATTGAGATTGGATCTATCTTTTCTGCCACTCTCTTTCTCAAGGAAGCGTTGACAGTCTCTCATCATGTGGCATTAGTCTTATCTACTCACATATCTGGGACTGTAACTATCAACATTCTCAGAATCACTATGAGGAATCGCAATTAAAGTTTTAACAGGATTTTAAATTTGTAAAAGATGTGAGTGTAAACTAAGTACACACAGGTTAATTAAAAAAAATGATAAAAATACTAAAGTTACCTGATTTTACACTAATTTTACACTTATTGTGGTTTTAAAAAGGGCTCACACCAGCACTCTACCTTATACTTTTAAGCCGGAAGACTTAATGAAGAAGTTCATTGGCCCATGGCCCATAGCTTTAAGGTCTTTACACACCAGGGGTGTTTTGTTTTTTTGAGGAATTAATTCGCTTGTCAATATATTTTTTCAAACTGTACGGAGAATAAAGGCATCGACCAATCACGTTCAGAACGGACATCACGTCACAACTCCACGATGGCTGACCTGTCGATTGTGTTTCTCATCAACCTGTATTACATGACAAAGGACACAAAAATGATAAAGACAATGAACTCAAGGACAACATGTGGAGCAGCATCACCTGATGCAGGATAGTGAGGAGCTGATGTAGTTTACTTTTGAATGTAGTAGAGTTGGTAGCAAGGCAACAGTGTCACTGGAGGTTTGGCTCGTCATATTAATCAAATACGGGAGGCACTCTGTAGATTTTTACCTGCAGAGCACTGCACATAGACTCCCGACAGTAACATAAGACACTGGAGCATACATATTGAAGCACACATAGGCTTCATATGAGTTTGCTCCAGTGTTGTATTTTTTGTTCTGAAGAATTTATCTATCTATCTATCTATCTTGGCTACAGTGATAAAATAAATTGCCACCGTTTTGACAGTGCTGGTGGGGTCCTCTCTGCTTATCTGCATTCGGAGCAATAATTTTATGTGAACAATTTGGGACAGTGGCTATTCATTACTCTCCTCATGCACAAGAGGTTTTAATATATTTAAAGCTGCACTCATCTATATTTTACAGTAAGAATGGATCTAATGGCTACGTTTAATGTGAAAGGTGTCACTCGTAATGACAAACCCACACAAAATTATCACCAGACTCTGTAGTTCACCTCAGCTCTACAGAGCCTTTTAGTGTCTTTTAGCTCGTTGTTTTGGTTTTACGGCCCAAATCTTTGCTGTTTTGGTTCACTCCTACTGCTCTCGTAAACCTCGTTTCCAGACGTTTTCATTTAGCAGGTGTGAGAGAGAGACTGATATTTTTCTCAGCTGGTGGAGACCAAAACAGAGTTAAAAGGAGAGTGAATATTGGACCTGCATTTGCCAGAAACACAACTCCATATGAATGCTAATGTCGCTCTGTGTCTGCTATTCGTGTCAATAGGCAACTGTTTTCTAAGACGTTGTCATCATTGTTTACATCTTGTTGCGCTGCTGCCAAGGGGTAAAAAAAATTAAATCAATTAATGCAGGTTTAAAGGAGGTCATTGTTAGTTCAAATGAAAATGAATGTTCAAAACCCTGTACACCTAACACAATGTGTGTAGATGTTTGTCCTATCATTTCCCTCTTCTACGAACTCGTAATAAGTTAAACAGCTATGCTGATCCCAGAAGAGATACAGTACATGATAGCTTTCATAGCTTTAAAAAGCTTAAAAAATAACTGTACTATTTTAATAGGCATCACTCTGAGACTTCACACTTTCTGTGCCAGTTTAGATTTGCTACCGATTTCCTTACACTTGATAAATATCAGCCATGAACTATTTCCCCCTCGGGAAATCAATAAATGTAATTGGAAGAGTCAGATAGTGGGGTTTAGGAGATGTATTTTCTATTGCAGCATAATACATCTTTAGACATGATAAGGCCAAGAATTCCTTCAGGGGAACACTTATCTCAAACTTTGAATTCATGTGGCAGCTGTAAGTGTCAGGTTTTCTCTGTCTCTGGAAGAAACTCAGCCTGCCACAGTGAAACGTCCCCAAACCGATCACATCACAGCAGCATCCTACCTATATTGTATGTATGTATGTATGTATGTATGTATGTGTGTGTGTGTGTGTGTGTGTGTGTGTGTGTGTGTGTGTGTGTGTGTGTGTGTGTGGTTCATTTCAAAAGAAATCTAACTCACCCCAGCTGCAAAGCCTAAACTGCCATCCAGGATGCGCTTCTGAAAAGGCCAGATGAGAAGTGCAAGTCAGTCAAATCAATATCCTCAAACCCTGACAGTGTAACATGTAACCCTTCAGTAAACCTCCTACTGTTGACTTAACTGACAAAAATGCATCATGCCCCAAGTCAGAAGTTCAAAGATAACAAAAACGCACAATCTACAAGCAAAACCGTTCTGTCAGCAGAGGGGTTTCGTGTGCTTTACGGTAACACACTCCCCAGCAGTTCTACTGGAAACCCTCAGCTCTTGGCAACAGCAGCTGGCTAAGACCATTTAAAAACATGTTGTCTTAACGTGAATAACAAATGGTTCATTTATGTGCTGTTTTCATCTAGAAACAGATTATTTTATCACTGATATTAATTTTGTCTTTGGATGTTTCACTTGTGAGCAGTCCTGGGTGTACCCCGCCTCTCGCCCACTGTCAGCTGGGATTGGCTCCAGCCGCCCGCGACCCTCTAAGAGGATAAGCGGTATAGAAAATGGATGGATGGATGTTTCACTTGTAGCTGTGATGTAACAGCTTGTCTACACAGGCGGCGTTTTATCCGGTCGGTCGTCGGACTGCTCTGCTGAGGTGCTGCTCACGCTACGTGGGCTGTGTAGACAATGTATAACATGGAGAACATCCACATTCAAAGAAATTGTTTGACATTTTGGAAAATAGACTCATTTGCTTTCTTGCCAACAGTGAGATGAGAAGATCAATATCATGTCTGTCCCTTAAATATGAAGTTATACTCTGTAGGCAGGAGACAGTTAGCTTAGCTTAGCATTAAGACTGGAAGCAGGGGGAAACAGCTAGCCTGGCTCTGTCAAAAGCTAACAAAATCCACCTACCAGCAGGTCTAGAGCTCACTAATTAACACATTGGACCAACTGTTTAATCCGTACAAAAAGAAAAAAAGTAGAAAAACGGTAAATCTTTGTTTGTACGGATTAAAGAAACAACATACAACATGTTAATTTGTGAGCTTTAGAGGTGTTGGTACAGTAGGCGGACTGTTTTTACTTTTAGACAGAGCCAGTCTATAGCTGTTTCCCCCTGTTTCTAGTCTTTGTGCTAAGCTAGGCTAACCAGCTGCTGGCTCCAGCTACATATTTACCATACAGATGTGGGAGTGGTATCTTCTCATCTTGCCAAGACTGTGGCTAAGCATATTTGCCAAAATGCCACCTGTTCCTTTAAAATAATGTGTCACGTATTTACTCAAGCTCCGCGTGTCTGTGGGTTCTGGGTTCGTACGATACCTGTCGGCTGGAGAAGACAAACACCAGGGCTGCTCCGGCAGCAGTCAGACCCCAGGTGAACAGAGTCCCCAGCAGGGCCTGGGTCACGGGGCTGTAGCCTTCTAGCATGGTGCCAGACCTGGACAAACAACACACATACACTCTAACTTATCCCAGTTACATTCACATTATATTGGAAGATGTGGCAGATGGTATCTTGCTCTTATCTTTCCGGAAAGACTTTGAGAACTGGAGGAAAACCCAATATGGGAGGATTAAAATCTTCCAGTAACTTTCCCTGCTTTTAAATACTCCTACAAGACTAAAGTAAATATTGTCCCCATCTAGGATCCGGTATTTATGATAAATTTGACATGTGAAAGCAACATAACTGTACCACTTTTAGGAAGCTTGTATCTTTATCTTTATTACCCAAGTGGACACGAATGACAAGAGAACAAACAACAGATCCAGAAACAGGGGAAAATGTACTTATGGTGACTAATCTTCAGTCATCTTGTGTCCCTTTAAGCCCTCACATTACTAGTCTGACACGCACACCCACTGTTTGTTTCAGCACACTGCAGAGCAAATTAGTCAAATCCTGTTTGCTCAGGATTTCAATATGTGTTGCCAGACCTGTTGGGGTTGGCCCATCCCTTAGTGGATAATACAGCCTTAAATGTGTTGTCACATTGTTGTACAATAAATGCAATGTACCTCCAGTAGGTGCTGGGAATACTAGGATTGTTACTCTGTCATTCATTGAACCTTTTTAAATTCTAATTATTTAAGTGGCAGGTTTACATGCACTTAAATGAACAAACCACATTGTGTTTTGCGGCAAAAAAAAAAAGAGCAAGGGTCAGTCTTATAACGTATGAATTCAGCTTTTCATTTGTAGGAAGAATCAGTGTGTTAATTCTTCTGTCACGTGCTACATGGTCTCACTGTAATGTGGCTTTAACTGGCAACTTTTTCACATTCACATGCAATAATAAACGTGTGCGTTGTTGTGACTACTGGAAATATTTACCAGTGTAAGCTGTAGGAAGTGCTTTCATGTTACCATCAAATGACATTTTCATGAGCACGTCAATAAAAAAAACATGCAATGGGAATATTTACCACACAGCAGCAGGGGAAGCTGCTTCTATAAGGCATTGACGGCTGACATTTTCATATGGTAAATATGACTTACAAATATTGATATCCATCTCATGAACGCGGAATCAATTTTAAATGTGAAGTTATGTGAATTGCCTGTGTGTATGTGTTCCCATAGATAAATGGCATGTGTTGTGAGTGTGTGGATTTAGTACTCTCAGGCTGCACTGAGCTTTAACTCACAACTCACTTTTATTTTACATCAACAGCTAAGGTGTGTTTTTATTTATTTTATTTTATTTATTTATTTATTTTTTTTATTGCTGTCAAAGATTACGATGCGTAAGCTGCTTTAACGTGGTGTGTGATATAACTGGTCTTCGTGTGACCGAGTTGCCGACACAAACGCAGACTCGCGGTACGCAGGTATCCAGGTGACTGACGCGTCTAAATGAGAGCCAACAGGTTCGTTTTTAAACGCTTGCTCGCCTCATATTATAAAATAACACTGTTATATTTCACTCAAGCTCTATTCTTGGCATTTTGAAACAACACGCATTCATTCGGCAATGTCTAATTCTACCCTAAGTTTATGTTATCGGTCATTTATGGCATTACTTTCAGGTATACTCACTTCTCTCCAGTGGCACCTCGACTCCTCTGTATTTACTTCCTACTTCCCGGTACACGTGTCTATGACAGTCGAAGCCCCGCCTCCCCTCGCAGCCTATTGGTCAATCACTTTGACAGCTGCAGCAGTGGGGGCGAAAAAAAAAGGGTGTTTCCATTTGATGGCACTAAAATTCAGAGGGAAATACTGTACTTTTTTGAAAAAAAATACATTTATATTTATTTGACAGCTATACAAGTTACTTTACAAATTAAGATTCTACATACAAAACATATGACCAGTTTATAAAATATGTTGCATTCTTGCAGCTTAAATTACCCCACAGTACTGTGTTCCTTCTCGACCAACTACAATGTTAAAATGCTGATAAACATTAACGAGTCAGTAAGAATACCTTCATATAATATAGAATTGTATACCAGTCACAGGGACATTTATTTCTGCATTGAGTACTTTTACTTTTATACTTTAAGTACATGTTGTCAATAATGCTTAAGTGCTTTCTCTTAAGTAACATTTTCAATGCCGGACTTTTACTTGTAATTTAGTATTTTTACAATGTAGCAATACTAGTTTTACTTTAGTAAGATAATTCTCCACCACATGTGTGTGCCTGTGTGGATTTTTTTGCAAGGAACAGATTCTGGGGACGTTGCTGGGGAATTTTCTCTTCCAGTGGAAGTTTCCAGGATTGCTGCTCTCATTCGCCTCTCAGTGTTAATTCCTAGGCATGTTGACCTTTGACCCGTAGACCGATCATCAGTAACCGATTCAGCTCTTCCACTAAGCACTAATCTTTCTGTTTCCAACATTTTCTACTTGGGGTTGTTGCATAATCCATGACTTAAAAGTTTCCCGTAAAGTACTATAGCAATACCTTTGTAACACTGATGGTTATATGAAATTATAATGGTATAATCATCAACCAAACACTTATAAAATGCTGTTGTGAGTGTTTTTTTTAACCACACCTGCCACTTCTGACGGATCAGAAGACACTGTAGAAATTTTATTTTTATTTATTTTGTTCCAAGGAAAGTTGACCAGTACTGTTTTTGTTCTCCTTTTCACAATCACACAGATACGCACATTCACACCAGTGAGTATTTTTGACTCTGTTGTCTGTTCATACTGTTACCTGCAGTACTGTACCATATGTACAGGTTGCCTACAGTGTACCATGTCAAGATTTATTGTTGAAGTGAATGGAGATATTGGACAGCAGAAACTTCAAGCACAGTATTTGCAGTTTCTCATAAAGCGTGGAGGGCACAATGCAACATTTGTCCATAAATCCACAGGAATAACAAACAAAATAATGAATTTATAATAAGGATTATAGAAGTTCTGTTTCACTGTCCCAGTCAGATGGAAATTCCAAAATATTTCATGCTGAAAAGGTTTTTGTGTTGTACCTAAAGGAGTGAATTCTTTCACATTTGCAAAATAATGTTCATGACTCAAAATACAACACATCCTATGTATCCATTGCTTTATTTTCTGCCTTTTTTCAATGGATGTCTGTCATTGCAGGACAATTGAACGTCTGTACAAGAGGGCGGCTCAAGAAAGAAGCCCTCTTTGATTCTGAGGAACTGGCATTCAATACTGATGTTCACCTCTGATGTGTGACCTGAGATCACTGCTGTTTTATGCTAATACAACTTCAAAACACCTGCATTGGAGATATCCCAACGTGGCATCACGTTGCATATTTTTGGGCAGTTTTGCATGATAATAACAGGAATACACCACCAAAGAAATATTCACCAACAGTGGTACAGCACCTCAACCCTTTTTCATTTTACAGTGTTAAAAAGTTTTTAAGAATTTTCTTCTCCATTAGGTGCCTTGCTTAAAAATAGTTGCTGATATCACCATCCATTAGGGAACACAACAGTTAATATGCCACCCTAGATGCAATAAATCAACCCACTGACGGTATTAGATTATGTTACGACAGCTTTATCTGTTTTATTAATGAAACACAGATGTTACAGTGTAGTTGGGATTATTTTTCCACCAACATTCCCTTAAATATTTCACATCATTCTGTGTTGCAATTGCAGGAAGCTAGATTAGTATCATGAGTGACTCTGGGTTTATAGTCAGCGTTGCTGGGAAACAAAAAGGAGACAAAAATAAGCGGATACCCAGAAACAATAAATAAGATAATAAGACGTGGAGTTTCCAGATTTCTTCTGTGGCTTCCTCTCACCTCCAAGTATGCTGAAAGCATTTGGTGCAGCATGCCATCCCATATGTAACATCTTTTACTGAAAACGACCTCTTATCGAACAATTTTGATTCACATTTTGGTGGAGTTATTATATTATTGCAAACAGATGGTCTCTGTGTTTCATTCGGGGCATTTTATATTCATGCTAGCAGCATGACTCAATGGATGGCAATGTCAGGCTGTCAGTTGCTCCGCCACTTTGGTCCAGACTGACATATCTCAAAAACTATTGGATGGATTGCCATGAAATCTGGTACAGCCATTCATGATCCCCAGAAGATGATTCCTACATACGTTGGGGATCCCCTGATGTTTCCTCTAGAGCCATCACGAGTTTATTCAGGAGTGGTTCAGAGTGAAACATCTTGACAAATATCAGAAAATGAAATTTGCTACATATATTCAAGGTCCCCTGAGGATAAATCCCAGTGACTAGAGCCACCAGTAAATCAAAAATTTCACTTATTCAGTGAAAAAGCTTGACAGCTACCAGATGGACTGATACATAATTTTGTACAGACATTCATGGTCCCTAGAGGATGAATTCTACAGACTTTGATGATCCCCTGACTTTTCCTCTAGTGCCATCATGAGGTTGATATTTTAGTTTAGTGAAATGTCTTGACAACTATTGGATGGATTGCTGTGAATTTTTCTACATTTATGGTTCCCTGAGGATGGATCTTAATGACTTTGGTGATCCTTTGGCTTTTCATCAGCGCCACCACGAGGTTCACATTTTTGGTTTTGAATGACGTATCTCGCTAATTTGTTGGTAATTTGCAGTGAAATTACTTTTCATGTAGTGCCATCATCAGGTTAAAATTTCAATGTGTCCAATACTTTGGTTGATGACCATCAGCCTCACCTGTACTTTGTGTTAATTACATCATCATGTTAGCATTGTCACTGCGCGCATGTTAGCATGCTCATGTTAACATTTAGCTCAAAGCACCACTGTACCTAAACATAGCCCCACAAAGCCGCTAAAGCATGGCTGTAGACATTTTGGGTTTCAGGCGGTCATCAGCTCATGCTCATCTGATCACACAAGAACAAGCCTCTCCTTCTAAAGCATCAATATAACAAGGGAACACCAGAAAGCAGTACAGAGTTCAAAGCTACAGCAGTCTGACAGCAGAACTAGAAATTTTTTCTTGTGATCCCACAATGATCACATGAGATGGTGAAGAGAAAGGAAAGTCATTGCAGAGAAATAAGATCTGAGAACAGAGTACTTTTAAAAGCAATAGTGAAAGATGTCATCTGTTTGATTCCACATGGCTCATCCTTTTGCTGTAAACAGCTCTGAAGCATGTAGATATGGATGCCAGCATGTCTGCCTGAACACTGCAGTGAAAAACTGCCCATGAAATACGAAGCTGTGACACGTCTCCAAATTTGGCACCATGAAACAAAGTGTTTCCAGTGATGTTTTTACAGGGGGGCTGGAGTTGGGGTGGAGAGATATTAAGTGCTAGTCTCTGGGGGGAAGTTAAGCCACAACCTAATCAGGAGTTTAGACTACAAAGGCATTTTTTTCTAGGTAACTGGAACCAGTTAAAAGCCAGAGTGAAGGTATGTCTTGAGAAATCTCTGAAGAAATCTGTGGCATCTGATGAATGAGCCCTAAGATAAGGCATTAAGTGTCTCTGAAATTAGATTAAATAACTGGATAAAGGCAATAAAGATGGGAAGAATTGACTAATTTTGATTGAGCTTTGCTTGAAGTGTTGATGGTGGGTGGAGGAACACGTTAGAGGTTTTCTGGGGGATGTTCCTGGGGTATTCCAGCTATGCGTGTCAGAGCGGCAACAGGATGGAGGCCATCGCTCATCCAGGGTCTTTAATCTTCGCCATCCCCCCCTTCCTTCCAATCTACCCGTCTCTCTCTTTCTCCTCTTTTCCATCTTTTTCCTCCCTTCCTCTCCGCTGTCTTATCTCCTTTTCACCTTTCACTTTTCCTCTTTCACGTCCTCCTTTTGTGATGGATGGTGTAAGAAAAACAAGGTGGAAGGGCTGGAGGAGGATGGAAGGAATCGAAGAAGCAAAAACAGCATCCCATGTCAAATGTCAAAAAACAAAAGCACTGAGAAAACAGACAGCGACTTCTCTTTCCTGCCGGCAGATTTACTCTGTCTGGGTTGTAAAGGTGGGTGGCCCAAGTGACGAGATTGTGTTATTATCTGTGTGTGTGTGTGTGTTTAGGTTTAGTTTAGTTCACCCCCCACTGAACTGTGAATGAGCACAGGAGGCAGAGAAGTAGACTAGCACAGGGGTGGAGTGTGGTGAGACAAAACGGATGGTAGGCGGGGTGGGGGTGGGGTGGGGGGGTGGAGTAAACAGAAGAAAGAGTGAAGAGAAAAAGTTATGAAAACAAAAGTATTGTAGCAGATGGGGCCAGGGTTTACCTTGGAAACAGCATTACGGCAGAGGAACTGGGGGAGCACTGAGGAGGGGCGTGAGCCAAGCTGGAGTTTATCACAATCTCTGGAGACTGATGAACAAGGGTTGGGGGGTGGTCCACCCACACTCAGCAAGCAGACACACTCCTTGCACACAATGTGGTTGGGCAGAGATATAAAAGGGCTCCCAGGGAGAAAGAGTGGTCAGGCAAGTGTCCGAGCGGCCGTCCTGCTCATTTCCACACTGCTGTGCGTCACTGAGTGTGTTTTACGCCAGTGTGTGTGTGAGAAAGTGCACATTGGTATCAGAGAGAAGCGTGCTGTCTCCACCAATAAGGAATAAACTCTGACAGGTTTTTATTTTTTTCCAAAAGATAAAAGGACATAACGATTGACTGGATGGGGGGAGTTGAAGAGTTGCTGAAGTCTGGCTGTTCTTGAACCTGAAAACGGTGTTTGATTTTCAGGTTTTTCGGTTGAGTTGTTTACTCCTCTCCCTCTGTACTTTCTACTTCAACCACGGGGAGTCAAGAGGTGACATGTGAAGTGCTTGCAGAGGATTTTAAACACAAGAAAAGATTTTCTCCCTCTGAGCTGCCACTGTTCTGATTTCAATTTTGTATTTTTATTCTCTTTTTTTGATCAATCATTTGATGTGCTGAGGCAGAATGGATGCCTCATTTTTATCAGAGATAGCGTACAATCAGACCTACGTGGATGAGCATTTTTACTTTGAGGACAATATTGATGGCTTTGGCATCACCATGGCCATACTCTACTTGGTGGTTTGCATCCTGGGACTAGCTGGGAACTCCCTCGTCATTGTTGCCATTTTGAAATTGGACAAAATGTCATCTTCCACAACAGTGTACATTTTCAACCTGGCACTAGCCGACGGACTCTTCATGGTTGGTCTTCCCTTCATAGCGAGCCAGAACTTTCAGAATCACTGGATGTTTGGTGACATGGTGTGCAAAGTGGTCATGGTGCTGGACGGCATCAACCAGTTCACCAGCGTCTTCTGTCTCACAGTGATGAGCATCGACCGCTACATGGCGCTGGCCAACCCGCTTCGGTTCGCCCGTTGGAGAACACCACGCTGCGCCAAGATTGTTTCGGCATTCCTGTGGCTGTTCTCGCTCCTCACCATCCTTCCCATGGCCCTTCATTTCTCAGCTGATCGAGGCCTCTGTATACCAGATCTTGTTTCGGATGCATGGTGGCTCAGCGTCTTGTCTTACACCTTCGTCATGGGGTTTGCTTTGCCGTTCACGGTCATGACGGCCTCCTACACAGCGTTGCTGCTCACCCTGAGGTCCCAGCGGCTCAGAGCGATGACCCCGGGCCACGAGAGCCACCGGCTGGAGCGACAGGTCACCAAAATGGTGGTCGCAGTGGTGGTAATGTTCGGGATGTGCTGGCTGCCATTTTACACCTTCAACTTCTGCTCCCTGTATCAAACTGGCCTGGTCCTGACCTTCACCAGAGGTTTTGAGTTTGTGGTCCTGCTGTCGTACTCGTGGAGCTGCGCTAACCCCATACTCTATGCCTGCCTCTCCGACACCTTCAGGAGGCACTTCCGCACCCTCCTTTGCCCTGCCGCCAAGTCATCTTCCAGCATGCAGTGTAACACTGAATGGTATGACTTAAATGACACAGGCGTGCGGAATGTCACCATTCTGGCATAGAGAGAAGACGAAAAACTGACTCAATTTCCTGACATGATGCCTGCATGTTACTTTTCAACTTCTTTAAATGTATTTACTCATTTGATGGTTCGTAGATATGTGATCAATTTTGATTTTGTTTTAAATTGTCTTCACTTAGCTTGGAATGTATTGAAGGTACATTATTTACCTCCAAGAATGAAGTTGTACATATTTTCTTAGATTTTCTTGTCCTAGGTGATCAGATTTGCCATCTTTCTGACTGTATATTGAGTTGTGTGTTTACAAGGCGTCAATACTGTTCATCACTGTCTCAAATGCAGGTGTTTAATTTGGTGTCTACAGGGATTGGGGTTTTCAACACACTTGTGTTGATCACACAGTTCACTGTTTGAGTACAGACTATGAATCTTTCCGCCCGGCTGAAAAGTTTACCCTTTTCTCCCTGTGGAAATGAAAAAGTTGGCTTTGTACTTTCCAATCTTTCAGGACAAGTTTCTTTCGCAGAATAAGACAGACAGCATAATTCAATTTGACTTTCAATAACACACTCTTTATCTGACAAATCCCCTTTCTTCATAGAGCACAGGCCCACCCCTGCTCTGTCTGACTCAGACCTGTTGTGTAATTTGTCTTCTAATAACTCAGACCGCTGTGGCGACCTGCTCTTCCGCCTCTCTTCTTATACCGCATTTCACCAGAACTAATGAAATGAGGCACAAGAGGGATGAAGTGTGGACAGGTGGAGTGTCAACAGAATAACATGGGTCACATGCCTGTGGCCAAACACCAGCACAGAGACACACACACAGACAGCTCCCCGTGTCCCACAGCTGGATTATGTGCCAGTGTAGGAGGACATCAGATGTGTGTGTGTTTGTGCCTGGGTGGCCGTGTGCATGCACCTATACACATGCATGTTGTTGGGAACCATGTGTGCCACAGGCTTACTGTGGTATTCTGCTTGATCCTGACTTACTGAAGAGGTTTCCTAAAGATACTTTTAAGGAAGTGAACAGAATAAAAGGTGAACACGTTTATTCACTTTATGATTCCTATGAATTGAGTGAAAAACATACCAGCACTTGTCTTGTGTTACAGTGAGTGCCTTAGTCTCTTCCTAAATTGCTCTAAATGGATTCTGGCACTCTTTTTTTTTAGCTGAAAACCTTGTATCTCTAAATTGTCACCAGTTGGGAAATTTAAAAAGCAGTCTTGGGTTTAGCTTGATGAAAATGCATTTTGACGTTATCCAGTGTGATGGAAAGGCTTTCACCAAGTCACGCAGAGGCATGTAATGCATCAGTTTTGGTGAAAACTTGAAAATCACCTGAATTTATGTAATGATTTTCGTGTAATAGCAGTTACATGCGTCTCAGTGATGTTGCTTTGACCCTGTTTCTCCCCATATAAATCAGGTATAAACACATCCAAGATAGATCCAATCACGACATTTGGCCAAGCAACAAACAGGAGATGCATGAACAGAGTTACACACGTGCAAATAAAAAGTAAACAGAAGGCCGGCAGCTCATATACAAACACCCTTGATGTAAATATGTATAAATGAGAAAAACGCATGTTTTGTAAAGCCAGTTGTGTCATGAGTTTTATTGAGGCTGTTAATCAAGACATGGGACTGGGACTTCACATATATTGATCATATAGTCAGTCTATATATGAGCCTTCCTCAGATGCTGTTACTATATTAACTGCAAATAAATATAGTTGCTTGTGTTTTATTCTTATTTCTGTTACCATGTTTCAGTGCAAAAGAATAAACCACAACCATGTCACATACTCTGCTTTCTTATATGGATGCAAGGCAATGTTTTTCATGAATCATACTGTGTATAAGATTCATAAACAGAGTTGGAAATTACCTATATGACAATTACCAGCAATACTGCATCCAATTTCTGACAACTCTGTCACTCTCAAAGTCACGGCAGTAGTAGGAGTACATTTACTCAAGTACCGTACTTAAGTACAATTCTGAGGTACTTGTACTTTCCATTTTATACTACTTTGTACTTCTATTCCACTACATTTCAGCAAGAAATATTGTACTTTTAACTCCACTACTTTTATCTGACAGCTACTAGTTACTTTACAAACTAAAATTTTACATACCAAACAATAATGACAATAATCGTATAAAATGATGCATTGTTATTAATTAAACTAACCAAGAGTATTATATTTAAAATCAGCTCCACCTCAACCAGCAACAACATTAACATGCTCCTTACATGTTAATGACTCAATAATAATAATCATAATTCTGCATGACAATTTCTTTTACTTTTGATACTAAGTACATTTCGCTAATACTTTTACCTACCTTTGAATGCAAGACCTTTACTTGTAACAGAGTATTTGTAAAGTGAGGTACTGCTACTTTTACTTACACAGTATATTTACAAAATACAATACTTGTGACCCCTTACAAAAAGCTTGTGTCTACTTGGGGTCCCTTGTCACTTTTCAGATGTCTGTGAAGTGTTAGCAGTTCCACCAAAGAGTGATTTACCTTCTAAACCTATAAGATGGTTTCATTAAAATAACATTTTGAGGTCCAAATAGGTAAAATTATCCAACATCTCACAAAGGAGCGAAGATTAGGGTTTAGTCCAAAAAATGAAGATACATTTGTGTACCAAAACGTTTTTTCTTCTTTCCTAGCCAATTAATCATCTCGCGACCCCCCAGATTTATCCCAAGGTGACCCTTTGGAGGGGGGGGGGGCTCTATAAATATAATTGACCTGACTTATTTTTACATTGTTGTATTGGTACTTTTATTATTAACTAAAATTTCCAAAATGGTCTGGCTGAGTGTGTTCCTGACTGTCTGATACCGGGGGGCATCCTGTGAACTGGAAAGACTCAGTAAATGTCAAGCTGATACCCACTTGTGTCTGCCGGCTTGTTTTTAAAAGAGCTAATAAACCCCTAACCTGACGCGCCAGATGGTTCGCTACACAGAACCATCTGAGAAGTCGTCCTTGGAAACTGTTTGGAAAAGGGCAGGCACTTTCAAAAATTACTTGGCAGGTCTATCACCGTCCATCATGGGCAAACTTCAACCAATCAGATCAACAAACCATATGACGTAGTAGGAGTCTTGCCAAAGCCAGCGGGGAGAAGAGCGAAAACATCTTTTCCGTCGAGAAAAGCCTTCAGTGCTGTTCTTTGCTCTTCTTTCAATGAAGAAATACTCTCCAGTTCTGATATAACTGATGCTATAGCAGCAGCTACGCTAACCTCTTCAGGAGCCGCTATTGTTGTTTTTGAGCAAACAGTCGCAGTCGTCACACCTAAACCACGCCCGTAGCTGCCAGTAGTTCTTCATAGGACAATGATTGGTCTGAACTACTGTGGTTCGGCCACGAGCGCATAACTTGAAGCCTGGCAAGATGGATTCTCGCGTGATCTTGCAAATCCAGCTGCCTCGCAAGGTAAATAGAAAAAAGGGTCTGGTTCTGAAAACTGCAGTGCAACCTGGGGATTTTTTGAGGCCTAACGTACTTCAACTGAGTGCTAGAGTTGGTTCAGTCAGGATGAGTTAAGTACAACTAATGTTTCAACAAATTATCACAGATCAAAATGCGCTCCACAAAACCGAAAACCATTGTTTGAATTAGACAAACGAGATATAATTATTATATAAGTGTTCATTTGTGAGCTTCAGAGATGCTGGTAGGTGGATTGCTTATTGTTTAAAGCAATTGGGCTGAGACCTAAAAATGAAACAGTTGTTTTTTCAACGCATACGGTATGACACAAAACAAAATCAGCTTTTTAATATTATAAAAACAACCAGCTGTGGTGACAAAAGCAGGAAATACCAGCCAGAAACCACAGCACTTAACTGTTTAACCGATTCAACAAAACATGCAGGGAAGTGTTCAGTTAACCACCATTCGATCAAATGTGCTGAATGACGCGAGAGTAACAATGTATTGTTGTGCCACAATCCAAAAGGTCACACTAATCTAAAGGTCTGAGGTGTGTGTGTTTGTTTGTGTACCGTATGTGTGTGTTGGTCCTAATTAAAGCACACTAGCGGACAGCAGTTCTTTTCATTGGTCCTCTTTACTCTGATCCAACCTTCACCCTCTACACGTAATTAAGACCAGATGCAAACTGCCTGAGAGGTTTCTCAGTAAAGAAAATTGATGGGACCCCTGAGAGTCAGTATGTGTGTTTGAATGTGTGTATTTGTCCATGACATGATTAGAGGAACAGATCAATAAAGGTCAATTAGGCAATTTACATAGTCCACTCGCTTTCAGGCGCTTCTTCATTTCTTTCTCATGTCTCTTTTTCAATTTCTTCCTCCTCCTCCTCCTCCTCCATCTCCATTCCTGTCATTCCCTCACCTAATTTCCCAACAGTGGATTTATCTTTTTAAATCTCTACTACCTATTTCATTGCGATTGTGCAACAGGACTGACAATGCACCAACATTTACATGTTTATGACAGAAACAAGACTCTGCAGAGCCGTGGTTGCAGCATTGCAGGGGACAGACAGCGAACAGAACCAGCCAGGAATTACTATCACTTTACGGTGCTCTTGGAAATCACAAAAAAATGAAACTGCCATGAAACTGTTTTGCAAATGTTTAAATGATTTTGACATCTGCCCAATGGAAAGGGTTCCAGCTCTAGTCAGTTTTCCGCAGCACATGTACAGACGCAGCTTTGCGGAGCTACACCTGCTCCATGTCTCCCAAGGAAGATGGTTTTCAAGGAAAGGTATAAGGAAAAATGACGTTTTGTCAATCTGGTAATTAGTCAGCTGAGAGATACCAAAGTCCTGTCCTATGATGCAATAATTTGTTTATGATTCACTAATGTAGATTATTTAGTAATAATCGTATTATCTGCAGTACTAATGCAATAGAAGGCGACTGAGTGCATGATGATGGTTATCTGCAGAGGCTGCCTCTGAGGCTCACACACAGAGTCAGTAAAGTGAAGAGCATTTGCTATATACAGGAAGAAAACACACATAATGCTTTTTTATGTTATTACACGTGACACTTGTTCGTTTCTTGATGAATGAGTTGTGTTTGTGACATGATTAGTAAGGTTTCCTTTAATTTTTTACTTTTAAAGTGACATTTTTATATTTGTTGCTCATTTTCAGGCACGTCACTTATGGTCTGCGCTCTGTTTATTAATGGATGGATTGGATTAAACAACATTGTTTTTAAAAATTGTAATCCGTAAGATTGCAGCCCTGGTTAAACTGGCTGGTTTATCACTTTAGGTCACATAATTAAGGGGGCAGGAAACACTCCTTGAGCAACGACTTTGTCACAAATACAGCAGAAGAGCAACTGGTGTGTATCTGTTTACAGTGCAGCCAAATAAACTCACATTTTAATAAAGGAGTCAGTGAAAAATAATTGCAACTGCAATCTGATTTCATGCTGCACGAGTAGTTTGCCAAAAAAGAACTTCTTCAGCTAACAGCTCACTGTGGCTGCTCCTTCTTATTACAATACTCCCTCCAATATTTAAAACTGATCTGCTGTCAAAACAAAAAGCCCAAATGGCTGGTGTCTTGTTTTGCAAGTGCATATTTGCATCCTGTCTCACTCAGACATGTGCAGAGTGTGCAGATAGCTGCCTGACAGCAAGGCAAAAGGATACTCTGCGCGTCTCATGGTCACGTATGTACATTTAATTATTTTTCCACGTTAGTGATTTATGGCTACGGTCATTTGTTACTACATCATGTCAAATAAATAACCTTGTGTTTAATATGGACACAATATGAGCACCAAAGAGAACAAAGAGGGTTGTAGACAGAGATAAAGGAGAAGTAGTAGATCGGTTTTAAAGCTGAAGTACGTAATTTGTATTTTAAGTTAACAGTGAAGGGGATATTTGATTAAACAAACCCCTTTTCAAAGCCATGGTTGTGCCTTTGTGAATAATAATAATATATTTAATGAATAAAACGAATGTTCCATTCATGTTGTGATTGTCATGATTACCATGTCAAAGCAATCCTAGGTCTTGAATTTATATTGCATTATTTTCATCCAAAGAAATCCATCATGTGTACATGAATAAACTTCTGAGGTAAGCTCTAATATAAGCATAGCCACAGACAAGACAGACATAATGATTCAGTGTGGAGCTACTGTATAGACAGGTTTAGGGTATTTGAAAAGGCTGCAGCAGGGTCCTGTAGCCCACAGTGAATTACAACCAGCACTTTTGCCTTTCTGCAGGCAAATTTCAATGACCAGAAAATGTATTTGTACACTCAGATGAAAGCGGCTTTTCACCTCCGAAGGTGAAAACAAGTAGATTTTTGGACTCTTGTGTGCTTTTTTCATGTTCATAATAACTTTCTTTTAGCCACATCTGAGCAAAAGAAAATATAATTGGGTCAGTTTTACAAAGACTTAATGAAGCTGCATCTGAGTGTTCCTTTTAAAAGGTTATTTTCCGACTGGGCTGCAAAGCGAGTAATGCCTGCACTCCTTTCAGCTGCAGAAACAACTGCTGTTTTTTTTGTTTTTTTGTGAATTCAAAAAGCACACCCAGACAATGCCACTGCTGCTGAACAGAAATATTTATCACAAAGACTAAATCAATGTTTCAACAAGGTAATTCATTGTTGAGAGGATTTTCTTTTTAATGTTATGCCTTTTGTTGTGTCTCTGTGTCAGAGCACGTATTGCACAGATGAGATAGGTTCGGTGTCTTGCTCAAGGACACTTCCCCTTCCATCTTCCCTCCTCATCCACTCTGTGGATGTTTTTGTTTTCTACTTACATAATCTAAAAACATATCTTTCCACTTCAGTCTATATCTTAAACCATCCGTCTCAATTAATGTGCTTCTCAGGAAGGAAACCACATAATCTTGATTCCCATTGGAAATTGTCCCAGGATCACGCAAAGGGCAGCACATAGGACCAACTGAGGTTTATCAATGAGCTGTTTTTAGGTGCTATGGGGATCCGAAGATGGGCTGACTCTCACGGTGATAATCTTGGCCTCAGAAGACTCCATAGGCTCTTCAGTTTATGTTAAATAGTTGCAGAAAACACATCTATTTTTCAGCAGATGACCTGCAGCTGCACCCTGAAAAAGTGTTCTTTTTTCAGCTGTGAGAAGATACAAAGAATGTCCAGATAATATGGTAAATATAGTGGTAATCTGTGAGATCCTATCTTTCTCTGTTGTTGTTATTCTTGTGCTGTTTTTTGCAGTACACTTCCCAGAGATCACTTCTCAAAAAGTTTGGGCCGCACCGTGACGTCTTTCTGCTGATGATATTTGATTTTTAGAGTTGTAGGTGGCTGATACTGCTCATACTAATGTGGAAAGTGGGAATACAACTCCTGTGCAGGAGAGATTTTTTCCCGCCACAAAATTAAGCTCCCAAACACTGGGTGTTGAAATTGGTTTGCTAAGCCCCTTCGCCTTTATTTGTCCAGCTTTCTATTATAGCACAGCACATATGCAGATTACAATGAGATTTACTACTCAAAATTCACAGTAACTTTTGAAACACAGAAGCAAACAAAAGCAGGCCTCGCTTTCTAGCCAACGACCGTGGATTTTGTTAGCTGAAAAGATGACTGCCACTAGCTTCACCTGCTACAGCTAGCTAACGCAGAACTTCGTGAGTTGGTTGAAAATGCTGTGTCCAGCTGACTTTTTAATGTCTCCAGTGTATTTGTTTTAAAACGAGAATCCTGTAAAAGGGTGTTAAATATGCTGTCTACATACATTACGATATAATGCTAAAAGAAAGAGGCTATAGCTACATGTCCCAGGCAAAAAGTCAACATCCTCACCAGCTGACCCCTGTAGAGGACACGTAAATAGGCAGCAGCATTATTCGTTTATTCATTCAAAGTTATTTGTTCTAACATAACCCTTGGATGGTGTGAAAAGCTTGCTATAGAAAAACGTACATAAACAAGCAACACAGTGATTATATTCATGATTTAATATTCGTATTTTCAAACAATATGTTTCACTTTGAACAAGAAAAGGAACTGAGGAACCTGTATTGTAGTTAGTTTATGACAAGCCCCTTGCCTTTGGAAATAGGTGTGGTATTGTAGAGAGAGAGAGAGAGAGAGAGACAACCATGAGCTACACCTTGCCAAAAATCTCAGCTTTGATTTTGGCATGGTATCTACACGTGTATTGCACGTTGGTTCAGGCCATTATATCAACATCTATTCAACCTCTAAATATTTGCTGGGTGCTTTTAGAGGGCATGGGAAAGATCTCATATATTGATTAAACTGTTAAAAATTATAGCAATAACAAGACACTGCCATGTTTGGATTTGACTTCGACCTCATTCTCCCTTTCATCTCGGTCCAGCTGGGCTAACCTCAGAGTTACACCTACGTAATCAGAGCAGAGTGTGACGAAGGACACGCTGGTTATTTGGAGTGTTATTGTCATTCGCTACGTGGCAGAACTTAAACACCACAGCAGCTTAAGTTGCTTTTGGAGACGGGGGGAAATTATTTTCTCAAAGTAATTTGCTTGTGTTTCTTTGTATCTGCAGTCAGAGGTAGTATTTTACAAAATGAACACAGTCCGGCCTCCCTGGTCAGTCTGTGTCTGCCAGGTCCTCTCCACTGAATCAATACATTGTCAATGATTTCTCAGTTTTTGAAGTCGGTGCTGTCTGGTGGACTGTGGGGTCAAACAGAAGTCCAGCGCGCATTGAACCATGGTTGTTTCTTTCCACTATGGGCTTTCAATGTGTTCTGTCTGTACTTCATGTCCAATACTGGGTCCCAATTGCCTTTTGATTTTGCCAAAGTTTCTTTCTAATACGTGGTTAAAATGTATATTTGTTTGGAGATTTACTTTGTGTCCAAGCTTTTTGCTGGTATTTCAGAGCCACCCAGTACATCTTATGTCTCTTCAGGTCTTTGTAGTGATAAGACTTGAGTCCAGTGCATTGGAGAGGTTTCTAAACGCTGATGACTCCCCCCCTGAGCTTTGATAAATGGAAATTGTATTAATCACTGCCTGTATTGTTGGACTCTTAAACATAATTTTGCAGTGTTCTGTATGCCAAATCGTAGCGGATGATTTTTGAACTATAAAACATTCTCTATAGTTAACTATGTTGTTCACTATCATTTAATACAGGGCGATGCATGACTGACTTACAGGAGAAAATATTTTTTTATTCCGGTCATAATTGGGGTATCAACAGGATTTTTTTCTGCTGATGTTATCACGCCAGTCTAGCTTTTTCTCGCTTCCTTCACAGCCTTGACAAAATGTTCTGTGGAGGTGATAATAAATCCTAAATTTGTATATATTTACACACGCACTCAGTTACTGTACCTGCTGGTGTGAATTTATTTGGAAATGCATTTTGAAAAGGTGACATTTTGTCTGATTGGTCAAATTTAGAAATAATTATTACTAGTAGAAATTTCATTTTTCTTTCTAATAAGACTGCAGGTGAATGCCCAAACTCTGTCTTACAAACCATCCTTTGTGGGAGACAGATTAACGTGATTTTGGTAAAAACTAGTCTTTTGACTGCTTTGTACTGTCGGTTGGAAATTTGTTCTATTAATTCTCCCACTCTTTTTGTATCATTTTTTTCATCTTTCTATGTCTCTCTGTTGTCGTCGTTTTCTCTCTTCCTCTTGTTTTATCCTCTTTATATAGGTACAGTGAGTACTGGCTTTGACCCTAATTCCACAGAGCTATCAAACTTCTTTGAGACTTGAATACAACAAGGTGCTGTTAATGTGTCGCAGGGTCCATGATGGTCTCGGTAACGTCATTCATTTCCTGCAAATATTTTCTGTTCTCACTCGTCCAAAAGGTCTCTGAGACCTAGTGGCTGAACTAAAGACACCATCATGTTCCTGGAAACATCCTGAGACATTACACGTATTATCATGTGGATCCTTCTGAAAAATGTCATCTGTAGCCACAAAGAGATGGTTGCCTGGTCAGCAGAAATGTCAGCAGCCTTATTTCAGTTTTGTAGTTCAAGTCAGCCCCAAGTCAAGACTAAAACATTCCAAGTCAAAACCAACAAGTCTCATGTCAACTTCCAAGTCAAAACAAACACAAAACTCAAGTCAAAACTAAAATAACTCTCAAGTCAAGTCCCAAGTCAAGACCAACACATCTCAAGTCAAGTCCCAAGTCAAGATCAATAAGTATCAAGTCAAACCCAAGTCAAGACCAACAAGTCTCAAGTCAAGTCCCAAGTCAAGACCAACAAGTCTCAAGTCAAGTCCCAAGTCAAAAGCAACAAGTGCCAAGCCATGATCAACAAGTCTCATGTCAAGTCCAAGTCAAGACCAATAAGTATCAAGTCAAGTTCCAAGTCAAGACCAATAAGTCTCAAGTCAAGTTGCAAGTCAAGACCAATAAGTCTCAAGTCAAGTTGCAAGTCAAGATCAGGAGGTCTCAAGCCAAGACCAACATGTCTCAAGCCAAGTCCCAAATTTCAAGTAAGTCACAAGTCTTTATTGATTTGTGACCAATTCATGTCAAGTCTTCAGAATCATGACGTGAGTCAACTGACAAAGAGAGCGAGATTTGGAGCCATTAACTAACAACAATGACAACTGATATAATGTGCTATGTAGGCCTGACTCACTGTCTAGAGAAGCCAGTTGGTTTTGTAAAACCAGAGGTGTGCCTAATTAAGTGAAATGCATCATTCCAGTTTAATAGCTTTGTTTTGCTTTTCATTTCTATTTTTATTAGTAATATTTTTGTGGAGCAGCATGGTTGCAAATAATGTAATTCACTGAAAATTGTGTTTGGGCCCACATAGCTCACACATAGATGTTTTCCCAACATCAGTGTGAGATTTGAATATTTTACCAACGCAAGCATGGATACATTGTGTTCTTTGTTCTTCCTTTCTCTTTTTGTCAGTATTTTGTATTGAAGGAGAGCAGTGCTGTTACTGTAGGTGTATACAGATTACTGAAAAAAACATAATTACATTACATAAGCACCAAATTAACTATAATAGGGGCAGCCAGAATTTTTAATGTTGCTTGCTTTTCACTTGCATTGTGGCTATGCATAATGTAATACTAAGAATAAGAAAATGACAGCAATCAGTGAAGACTCAGGTTTGAGACCCAGCTGAGAATTAAAACCCATAGTCAGAGCAAAGGACCTCCTTGTGTGTAGTATGGCAATAATACAAAAGCTCCCTGTATGGAAACTTAGGACACGTGTTATTTTTCTAATAGACTAATAGAAATAAGAAAATGAAAAAGACATAGCTGTAGGCCAATATAGAGATTGGCATAGCAACTACTTGTCACTTGTGGTGTGATCAAATATTGTAATCAGTGTTATTTTTTTCTTCTGTGTAAATGATTTTTCAAGTTTATGGATGGGAATTAATTAATATTTGTACAGTCTAATCTTCTCTCATTATTTAATCACTTGCAAAATAATCCAGTTTGATCAGCCAATAAAAAGTAATACCATCTTAGGTAAATGAAATTATATATGATTGTAAGCTGCAACCTTTCAAAGTTTAACATCTCAGTCATATAAAAACATGAAATGATGAAGGTTAACATGATTGGAGTTTATTGAGGTCAATTTATCAATTTGAACATTTTCACATCTGCAACATTAGAAGGCAGTATTTTGTTTTCAGAGGCCACAAGCTAAAAAGAGTGAGAACCACTGCCTTATAACACTTCAGTTCATATTAATAGGTATTTCCTACAGCCAGAAAGAGGAAATTGTTTGTCTTGCCACTGTGCCCTTAGTCTACAATGTCTCATTGATGTACTGCTCTGCTGAGAAGGAATTTAAATAAAAAAATAAAAGGCGATTGCAATAACACCCAAGGGCAGAAAATGACTATGATTTTCGCAAAGATTGTCACTGTTATTAAAATGCATCTTAAAAGGCTTTAAAAGCTCCAGAAATCCTTTTGTAGATCTTCTAATCACTGTAAATAACGCAGATTGTGGTTGTGCTTCTTGACAACCTTCCATGACTTCTAGTTTTGTATCATAAAGGTGCTCCATCAGAGCGATGGCATATGCTTATTATTCAGCTAAGTGAATATGCACCAAGAATGTCATCATGCAGGCCCTCGAAACATGTGTCTGCTGACACATTCAGCTCACAGTCCGACCGCAGCAACACAGTAGCATGTAATACACTTGTCATCTCAGGATGATTCACATTTTGAGAAATGTTTCTGAAGAGCCTTGGAGGTGTTTGTGCCTGAAACATATTTCAGCGCTCATGATATCATCATATGTTGTCTGGGTGAGTGGAGATTTCTTATGAAAGCTCTCATCTTGCTTATGAAGTGCCGAGAATGTTTAAAGAATAATTCTGGCAGCAGACCAGCAGGTTTTACTGATATCCGCAGGATAGGACTTTTGTTTGTTATAATTCTAGCTCATCATCCGTATTTTACTGTTACTCTCACCAGATGCTGCCACTATTACACACAGATACAAGATTATCATTTTTATGCAGCATTTAACTCTTTCCTGTGTGTCATAGGCCTCATTTACACTCGTATCCAGATAAAATCCAGATGAGATTTAATTTTTTTTCATTTACACTTATATGTGTCTCTTTTGGCCAGCTCTAGGGACATCACGTTTAGCATTTAAAATGTGAAATTTTGTGGAAAAGTCACTTAATTTCAGTGGAATAGCTGTGATCACTGGATTTGCTCACGAGGGGCCGAGTAAATCCACACGAAATTTCACGTCAAGTACGACTTCGGTGAATTTTGACACATGAAATTGCACCGTCGACCAATAGCAAGCGATCTTAGCCGGTGAGTCCAAAATGGAGGAGGCTATCGTAGCATATTAGCTGTGTTGCTCCATCCACTTTTGTTTCACCTTCCTCTGTGTGAGTACAAACTGCTCCACAAAAGAGGAAGGGTTTGCAGACAGTGAATAAACTGTCGAGCAAGCTAACGAGCTTGCTAGCTGAGAGTTTGCTAGCTCGGACAACGTTTTTTCCCCGTCTTTACTAACTCTTTATTGGATGAAATTATGTATAATCCTGAGAACAAAATGTCAGGGGGGCTCGGAGAGTTATTATAACTTACTAGCACTAGCATGTGAGTGTGTTAAGTCAAGTCAATTTTATTTATACTGCCCAATATCACAAATTCTAAAGTTGCCTCAAGGGGCTTTACAATCTGTACAGCATACGACACCCTCTACTCGGGTAAGGAAAAACTCCCCCAAAAAACCTCTTTAATGCGAGAAAAACCACCAAAGAACCACCAACTCACCAACTAGCCCTGCGAGCAGTCCCTACGTCAGAAGGCCTATTCCACAAGGACACACGGATGGATTTCGCTGTGACACTTTCTGGTGTGACCAGGCCTTAAGGGTGTCTTCCCAGGAGACACATTAATACACTTGATTTTGTGTTTTGTCCATTTGCTTTACTTTTTTGTTTTTACTGCAGATTTGTCTCTTTTTTTTAAAAATATTATAATACAGTGAAGAGAACTGCTCCTGCTCAAGCCATGGTCAAACTCTCCACTCTGGCGCCATCAGTTGCACTCCTCTGCCTTTAGGTGATTGGCCTCACCGTCACTCTGAGGTCCCTGTGGTTCGCTGATCCAGATCAAGGCTCTCCTCTGTTCAGGGTGGAATGAACTCCCCACTGAAAACAAAACAGCAGTCACTGCCCATCACCCACCACAGGCTGAAAACCCACATTTTCAGACTACACTTTTTTTTGACACACCAACACACCATGCTAGAAAAAAGAAAGAACATTTTTTTACATCACACATAAGATAAGAGGGGAGACATATTGTCTGAACAACAATACACAAAATCTCTAATAAGTCCAAGGACACACACAAATACACACACAAACAGACATTCAAGTATCTTTCTCCCAGTATTTGCTGTGTCTGAATGTCTAATGTCTCTCAACTACTTTGCTACTGTTTTCAACCCTCACATTTCCCAAAAATAAGTGTGACTTACAATAGCTGACTCTGCACTTGAGACTGAAAATATTTAAACAGAGCAGACAGCGTGGCATTAACCTTTAAATCTCCATCACTGTGACACCTACGCTTCTTCACCAGGTGAGAGACACAGAGCAGCAGAGCCAGAAGAACACACACAAAATAAATACAGAAGCGGTGCAAATTAATAACAAGATGCACATAATACAGGTTTAAATGTATAGGAAGATGAGGTTTTAAAAGTTGTCTACAGGCTCTTCTGTGTGTGTACAATCGCTTGCAAATAATTGCAATAAACTATATTTTCATAGCACAAATATTAACAATTAGAATAGAATTGTACACAAATTCACATTCACAAGATACAGTATATATATATATATATATATATATATATATATATTGTAACGAGATAATCAGTGTTCCTCCATTATGACCAGTCAGTGGTCATAATGTTATGGCTGATCGGTGTGTATATATATATATATATATATATATATATATATATATATATGTTTGTTTTAGTCAAATTTTAGTCAACAAAAACTAGGGACAAAGAGATTTTAGTTTAGTTTTTGTCTGCGACATGCTAGTTTCATTTATGTCAATTCTAAGGACCTTAGAAAAGGACTAACATGTTCCTTTCCCTTTGGTTTGGTTAAAAGTGTAGCTACAGCAAACAATTTAGAGTCTGTGAATTGTTTCTGATTTTTGCCAGTTAAAATACCATTACAGTTGTCCAATCGTGAGGAAATGAGAGCATGTATAATTGTATCTTTCAAACACAAAATTGAACAGATTCTAGCAATATTCCTGAGTTGGTAGAGGCAAGATTGGATGACCTTGCTAATATGAAATTCAAAATTAAGTATGTAATCAAATATCAGACCTTGGTTTCTGACTGAACACTCTTGAGAAGTGAGGACTGGAATTGTAGGTGCAGACAGTTGGGGTAAATAATAAGAATTTTGGTTTTGTCTGTGTTTAGTTGAAGTTCAGGTGCACTTTCTGAACCAACAGCAGCACCTGAGAGTTCTCCTTCTCAACTACAAAAGAATGCAAAATGACTATAAAGAGATTCAAAACAACTACAAAGAGACATGGGCCATCATAATCCGTCCATGACCCTGCCCCTGGCCTGTCTTAAACTAGTGTGCACTAATATACAATACTTTAAACTTTTATGTGAGGCAAAAAAAAAAAAATAGCTAGAAAGTGTTTTTTCTAGCAGACGCCCATTGAAAGCAGCCTTTCTTTTCTCCAAGGCAAGCAGCAGGAAACTTTTCTTCTTTTGTGGTTTTGTGGCTGTCACAGTGGATGGAAAGGAACTCAGGTAAAAAAAAAAAAAAAGATATAAGATAAATATATAAAAGATATATTCAAAGCCCTATGACCTTCAGGACCGTATTTTTTTTTGTTTTTTTCTTTGTTCATGCTGTTTGATCAAGTTGATGTGCAGCACTTTTGGCACTAGGGGCATCACATGATGTTTGTGATATTATGTGCTGCAACACTGCACTGTCACCAGGAGTCAGGGTGATAAACAGAAGATAAATCATGTCACAATGAATGCTTACTTTCTCCCTGGAAGAGTTTTATGACAATCACAGCGTCAAGGTTCTGCGTTTTGCAGCAGCATCGAATTAGTCACACTTTGGATGTGTGTTTGTGTTCTTAGTATGCCAGGGGCCATGAAATGTATGTGAAGCCAGCTGAGAAGAAGGTAAAAGAATAGCTCATGACAGAAAAACAGGCAAGAGGCTTTGGGCTGCAGAAGGAAAAAGAGGTGATTTGGCTTGACACTTCTCCCTAGTTTGCTTCGCTCTTTCCAGTAACACATTGTCTACACGGCGAAAACAATACGTCGGCAGCACAACATCAGCAGCTGCAGTCCTCTGTCAGTGTCTGTCCTGGTTCTGCTCAAACAGATTTGACAGACTTCACAGCCCAAAGTACTCAATCATGGGTGTAAGCAATGAGAATTAAAGCTTCTAGTCCATGTATGTTGTGAGTAGGCAGCTAGAGTCTACTGTCTATGATGGTATAAAGAGTAAGAAAGGAAAGAATGTGAGAAACTGACTGATGGACCTTTACCCTTTAAACTGGGCTTCATATTGACTTGTGTCAGAGTTGAAGGCCAAGCGGAGAGTTGTTGACCAATGGCATTTAAGGCTACGTGTGTGTGTTTGTGATGAGTGGAAAGCAAAGAGAAAGTCTGAGATTCATTATACTGTGTATCTGCTATTTAAAGTACTGTAACGTACTGTATTTTAAACATCAATGTATCCAGATGAGATCATGGCCCAACAAACAGCACTTGCTTCACAGTTCCAGCTCTGTCTATTGTCATTCGCTTTCTTCATTTTCTTTCAGCGGGATACTCTGTGGGAGGTGGTATTGAGCAGTAAAATCAATTTTAAAAACTGGCATTTTATTGACGTGAGTACTGCTTTGCTTTTATCACACATACAGCAAACTGACTAATGAACTTCAATGTTGTGATATAAAGCAGGTTTAAACATTGCACAATGAATATTTATAGCATGAAATAAACTCTATAAACATATGAGATCAAAACCCAAGAAAATCTCATATTTGTTCGAAGTATTCTACCAGTACCAATCTTAGGGTCTGATTTAAAGGCAAATAAGAAAATAGTTTGACATTTTGGGGAAACCGTTCACTGTAAGGCCACAGTCAGCAGGCGTTAGCTTAGCTTAGCATAAAGAAACAACTAGTTTGCCTTTGCTCAAAGGTAGCAAAATCCACCTACCAGCGCCTCTAAAGCTCACAAATAACCCGTTATATCTTGTTTGTTTAATGCCCACAAAAACCAAAGTGTGAAAATAAAAATTTGCCGTATCACACAAGGGTAATAAGCAGCAAATATTTCTTGGCAGTAACTTTCTGCTGGTTGCCTGACAACCTCACCATTCAGACAAAGAGTACAAAGCGAAGCGACGCGATTGCATACCAAGTCAATGGAAAGATGCAATTAGACACAAGACGCTGAGTTGAAAATGGTTCAGCGTGAGTGAAAGATTTGTGCTTACGCGAAGGCTTCGTGAGTCTGTTTTGTAAACGTACAGAGACGAGAGGGAAAAGGACACAGAATAACAGAAAGAACCAGAGTTCCTGGTAAGCTGAGTTCAGTCAGAGGCTGAGCTGAACACGACACACAGACACACATTTGTTACCTTTGGACAGAGTCGTTGGCTGTTTCCAGTTGTTATGCTGGACTAAACTTACCGGCTGTTGGCTGCACAGTTAGCTTCATATTTAGCTTACATGATCTTCTCATCTAATAATAAATACCGTAAGCATAATTCCCAAAATGTCAAACTAATTCTTTAATGATGCTAAAATGCTACAATGCTAACGTTGATCATGAATTGCAGAAAGGCTTGCAGGTTGGATGTGGTCCTCTGTGACACACATGATAGTGAACTCACCCAGAGAACTTGTTGACCTCAAACCACTAACACACCTGAACCAATAACCTTCCCGACTGACTGTACACTGATTTACATGAATGGGGATTTTGGCACAGAATAACTGAAGACATGAACCCTTTCACAGACCCTTATTTTGTTGTGCTCCCCCCCTCTGAGCAGCTTCAGTCTTTCCTATCATTTTGGACATAAATAGAACTATTAATCTTTGATAGGACAACAGCTGGTCGTAATAATAGCAGCACTTTTGTGTTGCTATGTTGAGCAAAGTGGCAGGACATTTTCTCATGGAGCTCTCCACTTAGAGAGAGGTCATGGAAGATACCCGCCATCTGCACTTGCTTGAAAACTCGTCCTTTTTCAAGACGGAAGAGGGACTGTTGGATTGGCTTCATCCGAGTGTTATTACTGTCGGCTGACAAACGTTCATGATTGACTGAGATCTGCATGTGGAAGGCCTGGATAACACTTGAAATAATTGCAGTGGAAGCTGGTGGATTTGGAAAGAAAGTGAATGTAATTGGCGTCATTCTGTGTTGCAGCTTGGGGTTGATGTTTCCTTTTGTGTTTTTGGTGCATCTAGAGGTCCAACGAATTGACACAGAGCTGCTGTTAAATTTCAGGTATGTCCTACATGGAATATTCCACTTCCAAGTACACTGATCTTGATCAGCATTGAATCTGGTGTTTAACTAGACAATTTGCAGCTAAATAAATGCTGTAGAACTCTCGAATTCTCTTTAAATGATACAAGGCACCAGAAAAAGAGACAACTCATATGTATGACTCAAAGTCAGCAGTCCGTCGGACACCGACGCACACAGGGTGACGCGCTTATGTTTCTCTCTCTCTCTCTCTCTGTCACCAGCGCAGTCGTGCGTCCTGCAGCTCTGAGTGACTCGTCGCGTGGGATTCGGTGCCAAGACTGTCTGGTGCGACGCAGCGCACTGTGAGCGCACATTAGACGCGGTCCGCCAAAGTTTTCGTTAACAAACGCGCGGAATATTTCCCGGAGGTTAAAATGACCTGAGAGACGTAGCAGGCTATAACCACCGGCACTGGTGAAGGTGGGGAGTGGGCGGTTGAACGCCGGCGCCGTGCGTAACACAGGGACAGCAGGTGGATGGAGAGGCTGGCGGGATGCAGCTTTCAAGCAGATCAGCGCCGCTTCGGAGCGGCTGGACTCCATATCCTCTGCTAGAGGACACCTTGCCGTGATGGACTTGATATGATGATGAACTTTTCTGTTTAAAAGTAAGTGACGCTTCGGAAAAAAAAAGATTAAGAAAGGCAATTTTATGCTGATTTGGTGCTCATTAAATTTGTCTTCATCCATAGGCATTTCTGTGTGGACTTTGGCTTGCTTTTGCGCGCTGTAATTCAATCCTTACATAGTCAGCTCTATTTTGTCTGTTAAAAGTAACATTTTTATCAAACCTATCATAAAGTACGCGCAAAATCGTAGTTTTGGCACCCAAATGAAATTAAATAAACGGATTAAAACTCAAACTCACACCCACAACACGTGTTTTACGCGCATAAGATCTGTCTCTGTCTTTTGGTAAGAGCAGGGTAGCTGATGAGTGCTTCTTCATTTCGGCGCAGCAAAAAAACAAACAACTGAAAAAGGCGCAACTCCAATGGGGAAGCGCGTAATTATGTGAGCTCACGGGCAGAATTGCCTAGAAAATATGTCAGGGAGAGTATGTATTTCAATTAAGAGGTCAAAGGTTTGATGCCTGCAGCGACCATTTTATGTCAAAGTGTCCTTGAGAAGAAAGATAACCAGATAACCTGTCCACTATATTGGACGAGTTCCCACTTTACTGTGAATGAAAGAAAGTCGCCTGTTGAGCTGGACATTTATCACAGGCAGCCTGCAGGTTAGTGTGAGGCTGCATCGAGCCAAGCTGCTTCCCTGGCATCACTTCATCTATTCACACAGTCAGCGCTGAGCTGAAATATAGCTCCTGACACCCCATCTTTCAATTTATGTTTTTCTGCAAGTCTCCAGTAGCCTATTAGACTTTTCCTTTTTAATACACTAAATCCCCCTTTACACTTAATAGTACAATTGCCCTGCTTTATAATTAAACTGCAAGATGTTACCAAATAATATTGAGACTCTTACAGTAATCAGCCTATGCCTCCTGCTAGCAAACAACAAATCCTTTCATTAGTGGATATATTGTTAGTGCACTTTCCCGTAGCTCTCTCACTCATTGACTCACACATGGAGCCCCACCAATATCTGTTTGTAAAGGCCTACAGAGGTTTTTTTCAGTGGGTTTAGAATTTTGCAGTAATAATCCTAAAGATGTTCGACATTTTTCATAATGTTTATGGTCAGCATTTTTTCAGCAATAACCATTCAATGTAATTAAATTCGGTCTATATAGTAGTTTTCATTCACTCAATTAACATGCACAAAATATTCCAGTTTTTGTCCTTGTTCTGAAAAAAGGCAATATTCCTACTAAGCTGTTTACATGGCTAATGAAAATGACTATTCCACTAATATTCCCGTCTACATGCAGCCATGTGTTTGACAGGGCTCGATGTCCGAACATATCGTTTATCATTCTTTGCCTTAAAACAGGATAGTTTTCCATCGGTGGCGGACTTGTTCGACTGTACAAACTCAGCCTCCCTCTTTCATTCTTTCAACCACCTTCTTGAAAAGGTCGGCGTTGCGATATTTGCGCACATCCCAAAACCCGTTGGCATCCAAGTCTTTCGCATTGTTTAAAAGTAGGTGTTTGTTTCTCCTTCCCACCAGAAATGTGTACTTTTCTTTTGTGCATGCATCTCTACCCCAGCCTTGCAAACTGTTGGCTAGCTGGTTTGTTTACAACACACAGTGCTGACCGTAAACAGGCAAGAGGCCGTGTGTTGCTGCCGTAAAAACCCCAATTGAGACGCATATTCCGAATGCGCTGTATGTCCGAAGAATGCTCCTAAAACCCGAATAATATTGGCATATCCCACATGTGTCAATTGGTAAATGCTAAATTCGGAATAAGGCCCTAATTGTCACGAAAAGCCATTGAGGCAGCTCTGCCACGACAAGCCATATGGAGGCAGCAGGGAGAAAGGACCCAAATGCAGACAAACTGGGAGGCTTCAGCAAGTTGGAGGTTTATTTCAGGATGAACTTACAATACAAGAATCATCACTGGAATCCTGGTTCGTGTGGCAAAAACCCCCGAGGCGAAAACAAAGGTCAAAACAGGAAGACACAAGGAATCGAGACATGAGTCGCAGTGAAACCAGGAACAGAGAAACGCAACGCAAACAATGAACCGACACTGAACAAAGGAAAGGGCCTGGTATAAATAGGACAAAACTAAACGAGGGAATCAGGGGCAGGTGAGTAAAGAAACAGGTGAACCTAATCAAAACTGGCGGGAACACAACAAAGACAGGAAGTAAATCAAAACCATGAACAAAGAGCAAACCTACAAAATAAAACAGGAAATAACACACAAGTCCACACGAGTCCTTCGTGGACCATGACACTAATTTGGAATATCTAAACGGAATATGTTGTTTACATGATCCGTATCAAATTCGGAATATTATCATATTCGGAATAATAGTGGAAAATTAGTGTGCATGTAAACGTAGTCATTGTTAGTGGCGGGGTTCGCCATTCCTGCACTCACTGTTATCAATGCCAGCCACAGATGTCGCCAAATCAACCAGCAGTGAATCTGATCTTTAGGATTATAACTTTAAAATTGGACTATATTTGTGCCCAAAAAACCCCCTTAAAACTATGAGAATGCAGGTTAGGTTAACAAACCTGATCAGTGACAATTATCATTACTGAATGACAGTTTCAGTCTTTAAAACTTTATTGAATATCTTTTTATCTGATGTGAAGATAAAATACAAAGTTTGAAGACATCCCTTTTGGCTCTGTTAATCACTGATGGGCATTTGTGGTCAGTTTTTAACAATTTATAAAATAAAGAAGGAAAAACCATTGAAGGTTAATATAAATGACAATAATCCTCAGTAGTCTAACCTTTGCATGCACACACATTCACCACACTCATCTTCTGTGATAACAGAAGAGTGAAGATATTTGTAACTGCGCCCAACCTTTTCTCACAATACCCCTCATTAGCACAAAGTGGACTGTCTAAAGTGACCCCACATGTGCCAATCACATGTAATTCAGGTAAATTATGAAAGCGAGAAGTGGACTAATGGCCCTGTTGAGCCAGCTGCTGTAACTGTCTGCAGGGGAAGAGTGAGTGATCCTGTGTCAGAGCTGTTTGTCCCCAAGATCAATTGAATAAACATTTGTCTTCGGCAGCACAGTGCCCTCGTCGTTCTCTCGCTCAGGCGTACCTATTTGCATGTATGTATAAGTGCAGGAGGTACGCACACACTCACACATATGCACACACCTGACCTGGACTGCTGCATGGGGGCGGGGGGTGTTTAGAAATGGTCTGGGCTGAGTTAGAAAGCGAGAAAAGAGCACAAGGCCAGATGAGATCCAGCTGAAAGTTTGACACTGAATACAAATACAGATACAAGTAGAAGTCGTGATGAGCTTTGTAATCACCCAAACCTGCACTAGTTACTGTATCTTCCTTAGTGCAAATCAATGTCATGACATAAAAGTCTCAAACTGGTGGCTGTTGGCTCAGGAACAAACCAATTCCAGTCTTTTGGGTTTGGGTTTCTAACCTATGACGATCCCAGTTTTTCTGTCTTTCTCTGCTGAGTTTCTCAAATGAAGGAGACAATGGCCAACATTTATTCTTAGAAAGATGCACATCATGCAAAATTTGGACATGTCTGGATTTGGCCATGTCCTCCATGTCTCTGTCTGCCAAATTCTTGCTGTTAGGGGAATAAGTAGTGTTGAGGATAATCAAGGAGAGGAAGAACTAAACATGTAAAGGAAATATCTATATTAATCTCTTGAGAGTCACCTTGCAACTGTTGCCATGGATCTTAAAGGACTATTATTATTTGTCAGAGGAGATGTTCTGTCAGCCATACTAACAGTTTTTTCACTCTGTTCTCTCTCTCTCCATAGATCTCTCGTTTCTCTACAGCTGGGATGTGACACGTGGTTCCTCGTTAATGAAAATCCCCTGTAATCCCAATCCCCAGAGCCCCAAACCCTGAGACCCCAAAGTCTCAAATTCCGAGTAGCCCAGGTTTATCTTCGACCTTTACCTTTACCCTTACCCTTATTTTCAGCCTTGTGCAGTAAAATCCATGCTTTTAAGCATGTAAAAACCTAACCTCAAACCCAATAATATCTACCTTCTCCAAACCCCTTTATGACTATACCTTTACCCCTTAGCCCTCGCTATCTTTAGACACTTGGAGCCCTTTGATACTCTAAACCCCTCTCCCCATCATGGCCTTGGATCAGTGGCCCTTTCTCCCGACTCCCCCCAACATCTCCATACCTGAGCCCCTCCTCTACGACAGCTACATCCAGGGGAATGAGTCCGACCTGGACCTGAACATCTCAGAGACCAGGGAACCTCACCAGGACAAGACCAGCTCGGTGGTCATCACCTTCATCTACTTCATGGTATGCGCCGTGGGACTGTGCGGCAACACCTTGGTCATATATGTCATCCTGCGCTACGCCAAAATGAAGACAGTTACCAACATCTACATCCTGAACCTGGCGGTGGCAGATGTTCTGTGCATGATGAGTCTGCCGTTCATCGCTCTGCAGCTGACACTGGTGCACTGGCCCTTCGGAGAGGTGCTTTGCAGGGTGATCATGACTGTAGGTAGGTGTAGAGCAGAAGGCTAATGGTGCACTACAGAAAGCAGCAGCAGTTTCATGGGCAAAGAAACACTTTTGGGTTCCTCTAGAGGGGAAATCATTGGTACTGCTATGGTTGCAATTTAAAGAAAACCTAGACAAACATCTTCCCTTTTGTAAATGTTAAGACTTCTGTTACAAATTAGTGATTAGTGTTTATTAAAAATCTTGGACACTTATGTGTCTCAAAGGAATGGTTTGACATTTTGTGAAATACTCATATTCGCTTTGTTGTAAAATTTTAGATCAGATGATTGATACCACTCTTATATCCGTCCGTTAGATATAAAGCTACAGCCAGGAGGCTGTTAGCTTAGCTTAGCAAAAGACTGGAAGCAGGGGGAAACACCTAGCCTACTTCTGCAGTCCAAAGGTAAAAAATCTGCACTAATTAACACATTGTATCTTGCTGTACAGAAAAGAAAAAGTGTAAAAATGTCGTTTTTACACTTTAGTTTTTGAATGGATTGGACTAACAAGATACAGTATAACCTGTTAAGTAGTGAGATTTATAGGTGCCGGTTTCAAGTTGTATTTGTCACATATGCTACTCAACATACAGTATTTCGACATGGTGCAGTGAAATTTTTCGTTGCCCCCTCCAGTACTGTGCTTGATATAATAAAATATCAAATATTTAAAATACAATATACAACAAGAAATGTATACAATAAAGGATAGGATAATTATGTGTGGAGAAAAATTAAACTGAAATATTAAATATGGAACAAAATATTAAGGGATGCAGGGGAAAGGTGGAGGTAATTGTGAACATCAGAGGTGTAGTCTATCAGGAGGATTTGTTAAACTTTGCACAGAGCCAGACTAGCTGTTTTCGCCTGTTTCCAGTCTTTATGCTAAGCTAAGCTAAGCGACTCCTGGCTGCAACTTCATCTTTAACAGACAGACCTAAGAGTCGTATTGATTTGATTCTTTTTACTTGCAATTCAAACAGTGTTGGTCATTCTAGCTGTCTTACTAACAACCTTTGCCACACTTTATTTGCCAATTATTGGCAATTACTGATATTGTTACTTGATACATATCCTCACCTCGCCTTTCTTTCTCTCTCTCCTCTACTCCCTCCCAGACTCTCTCAATCAGTTCACCAGCATCTTCTGTCTGATGGTGATGAGCATCGATCGATACTTGGCTGTGGTCCACCCTATTAAGTCCACAAAATGGCGGAAGCCCCGCATAGCCAAGCTAATTAACCTGACAGTATGGGTTGTTTCGCTGTTAGTCATCCTACCTACTATGATCTTCAGTGGCCTGGACAAGGTGCCAGTATGTGGGATCGTGTGGCCGGAGCCCCAGGATGTCTATTACACAGCCTTCATATTCTACACGTTCTTCATTGGGTTCTTCCTGCCGCTGGCAGTCATATGTCTGTGCTACCTGCTCATTATAGTCAAGGTGAGAGCCACCCTCAACATGCAGACATCTCATGAAAGAAGCCAAAGACAGTGCACGTTTTTATGTTTTAAGTTATTTTTGCTTGAGCTAATATATGTTATGGAAAACAACATCACGCCATAGATTAATATTAACGTTTACAGTAGGACAGCAGGGTTATTGTGTGTTTGAACACGAGCTAGCTAGCTAACCCTGGAAGGCTATCCAGGCTAGCTAGGGAACATTTTAATTTCACAGGCATTCATTCAGTTTGCTATGAGAGTAATGTTGAAAATACAGCGGATGGTAGGATATAATATTTAATAGAGATGTAGAAGGTGGGTTTAAAGGAACAAAAAACATGATTCACTGAGAGAGTGTGACTGGCGTAAGCAATATGAATAATACTACCACTGCCACAGATGGTAGGACTGATAGCACCACGCCATCCGCAGCCTCTTTGATGTTACATAGTTTGTATTGACTTTTGGATGTTTTCCTACATTACAACTGCTGCCAATGTTTTTGCCACCGTATTTGTCACTAAAACCATGTCTACCATCTGGTGACTTCGTATTTTCAACAGTCTTCCTTTTGCAAATGTTATGAATGCCTGAGTGACTGAAATGTTTGGGGCCCCTCTGATATCCATTTGGCTCTGGATGGTCCTGGAACAGGGCTATGAGCTAGCTAGCACCTAATGGTTGGTTACAATTCTAAAACTCAAGCTCTGAAATCGTAATGTTAAGAAAGACCATTTTTATAATGTGTTTCCGAGGCTCTTGAAGGAATAGTTCAATATTATGGGAAATATATTTATTCCCTTTCTTGCCAAGAGTTAGATGAGAATACCACTCCTGTACCAGTCCGTTAAATTTGAAGCTTCAGCTAGCGGCTGGTTAGCTCAGCTTAGCATGAAGATCAGCATCTCTAAAGCTCATTGATTAACATGTTATATCTTGTTTGTTAAAATCACTGCACCTGGCCAAGAAATAGTCCAGCACATAATCTTATATAAAACCACAACTTGATGTTTTTGAACTTTTTTGAACAGTTTGGGGTGGGATCATTTTTACCTTTGGACAGAGCCAGCCTAGGTGCCTCCAGTTTCTATGCTAAACTGTCTTCAGGTTGTAGCTTCATATTATAAGACAGATATTAGAGTGGTATTAATCATCTGGTATGCGCAAAAGTGTATATCTCAAATTGTCAAACTTTTACTCAAAGATGTTTCTACTGTATGTCTCACAGTGTGAACGTTGTGCTTCTATATTTGGGAGATTCTGAAGCCACTGACAGTCCATTTCTTTGACAGGTTAAGTCATCTGGCATACGAGTGGGTTCCACCAAGCGCAAGCGCTCGGAGCGTAAGGTGACACGGATGGTGTCCATCGTGGTGGCGGTGTTCGTCCTCTGTTGGCTGCCTTTCTACATTTTCAATGTCACCTCCGTCACCGGCTCCATCAAGCCCACCTCTGCTGTGAAGAGCACCTTCGACTTTGTAGTGGTGCTCGGCTACGCCAACAGCTGCGCCAACCCCATCCTGTACGCCTTCCTGTCGGACAACTTCAAGAAGAGCTTTCAGAACGTTCTGTGCCTGAAAAAAGTAGCAGGCCTGGATGAGATAGAGCGCAGTGACAGCAGGGCAGACAGGAGCAGGATGGCTAATGATGCTGCAATCATCAACGCCAACTTGGAGGCTCACAATGCTGCCCTGCTCAATGGCGAGCTGCAGACCAGCATCTGAGGGTAAAGGAGCTGCAGTTACATCCAGGGAGGCCAGAGAGACTGAGCAGTGGTGCTTGGGGCTTCCAGACTAATGGGCCGCCAGTGCACTGCTAGCAACCCCTGTTCAAAGATGCGGGGGCAGGAGGATGATGTAATAGCTGCTGCTCATGGACACTGACACATGAACAAAGTCTAAGTGAAAAATAAACAATTTCCTAAGGGTTCTCAGAGGTCAGGGAAAGTACACTGACTCCTCTGGCTCAAAACTCTTGATATTTGGGTTAATGAAGCAACTTGAGCTGGTTCGCCCTGAGGCGTGATGTTGAAATCAAACACAAATAAGAGTGCTGCTCATCCTTGCCAGCTTGAGGTTTCTATCGAGTTGTCAGAAGTCAAGCAGACAGAACCAAAATACGCAGGATCGGAGAGAGGACTGCTGTAGACTCACTGGAGAAATATCGGGGCTAGTTCGCCCATGGCAGAGAGAGATCTGAGGAGATCCTGAAGGGTCGGCATTGATTTCTCTGATTGTGGAAATACTGCTGAAGAAGTTGGCAAAACAAGTCAGTGGAAAACAGCCAGCACTGTAATTCTATAGAGACAAAAATCAGAGCCAGAACCCTGAATAGTTTCATGGTCGTGTTTTATTCATACCAGCTGATTAGTCTAGTCTTACAAAACAAAATGTCAACGCCCTCCTAGCAAGACATGTTATTTACAGACAAATGAAGGATGCTCTTTTCCCTCTCTAGCTGGCATCTCCGCGGGAGGAGCTGCATCGATCAGTAAACTCTTGAATTTAACATCCTGGATTACTGATTGAGTGGAAGGGTGGGAAAACATCTTGGGCAGCCACTCTGACCTCGCTCCCTTTGAAACAGCTCGACTTTGTACATACGAAATGGTTTTCTGTCAACCTCTGGGGGAAAGTTCCGCACATGGACGCCTCCGTGTCCTAACCAAAATGAATTTCAAAGGCATATCCTGCTGTAAAATTCTGTATTGTTGTGATGCATCAAGGACAGCTCTGAAACCCATCATTTGTGCTTACTTTCACTGTGTCCTGGTCTTAACAATAGTTGCTCCCTGTGCCAGCTGTGCCATTGTAAAGAGCCCATTTCTAATTGTAAAGTGCTGTGTTTTGACAATGTAAGATTTCCTCCTGAGTTCATTGAAATGTGCTCACTGTCCTCAGCTTCACATTTGGTTCAGCCAGCGTGTGCTTGCAAAAATGCCTAGATTTCACAGAAGGCAGGAAAAAGTGTCATGTAGTGAAAAAGGGAGGGAGAGAAGGGGATAAGGAGATTCAGAGAGCAGGAGATGGAGCAAACTAAAGCCTGTATTGTATCTACTGAGAACACAACACATTAACACAAAGCTTGAGAGAGTGCAGTTATTATTCAACTGTTTCACAGGCTGAGTAGTAGTCCTCATGACGAGTAACCTGAATTTAACTTAATACCCCAATTGAGAACACCCTTTACATACTCCCAAATTCATTGCCCACATCGGAGTGAACTTCACATTGTTCTGTACTTTGGAGTGTGAAGTACACAGAAATGTCACAGCTTTTTCATATATATGTATATATATAAATTAATTAATTAATTAATTGTTAAGTTGCTCTTCAGATTTAGGGTTAGGGGTTAGGGTCATAAAGTACATTCCCACCAAGGTCACTTATTGTTAAAATATGAATAATATACTCATGTAATTATATAGGAAATAACACAAAAAGCAGTCCATCTCACGTCTACTCAGTGGCATTTAATACACCGGATGAATAGTGAAAATAATAAGCAGGCAGCTATAGTGAAGTGTGCATACAACTCCAGTATGTGCCAGTACTTTGTGTATTTAGTGGCTTCTTGTGAGACACAGGAGTGTCAGGATTCTAGACCCCATGTATTTAACCACTTGTTGATCCCTTAACTTTCCATCCAGCACCATCATCAGGTCAAAATTTATATTTGTCCAATACTTAAAACTAATGACATTTCCATCAGCCTCAGCTGTGCTTTGTGTTTAGTGCTAATTAGGAAATGTTAGCATGCTAACAAGGTAAACAAAGATGGTGAACACAGTAGATTATACCTGTTAAATATCTGCATGTTAGCATGCTGATGTTAGCATTGAGCTCAAGTACAGCCAGTCGCTGCTGTGAATTGGAATGTCTATTCATTTTTACATAATGTCCATACTGACACAGCTCCAATGAAGATATATGGACATCAACATATAACCTAAACTTACACCATTTGACATCATTATCAGATTTTATAATATTATAATATTAGCTGTCTGCTTAGTTAACTGGTCTGACTCCACTAAGCTACAGCTTCCTAGGAGAGCAAGAGCCAAAGGAGCTACAACAAAAGACCTTGTAACAATAACCTGACTTTGGAAACTTTATCACTCCATTAATGCTGACTGAATGAGCCAACATCCGCAGTAGACATCTATTTCCGTTTTAGCTATCAGGCTGTTTGTGCACATGACTTCTCCAACAGACCTCCATGATGGAGCCACACCTGGTTGCCAGGAGATTTGTCAAACAACTGCGAAGCCTCTATAGTAATAAGGCCATCCACCCTATGCTGCAGTGTCAGATTCACTTTTTCCCAGCATATCAGTCAAGTCAGAAGACATCAGTCAATGCAATCAAAAGAGATGAGGAACCACACAGGGCTTGTCCTGGGAGGTTACTGCGGAAAATAATTAGGTGAGGCCACACACACACACAAACAGATAGCTGTCTCCCAGTTGGTAGTGGGCCACGTGGCCTATAATTTGTCATGACATTCACTCTATCCTGTCACTGCTACTAGCAGTAATTGAAGCAGGGTCAGTCCCATCTTCACTCGCAGGTCAAAATAGGATCACACACTCACGTTCACAGACATTTATAGGCATGTGTAGGTACAGGTCCATAATGATTTATGTAAAGACAAAAAAAACACACTCTCTTCCCTTGTTGCTCACAATGTGTCACACAGACGTAAGCTCCTTGCACCCTTGTCTGACTAATGCAGAAGGTGATAAGGATGACCAATTGTGCATTAGGGAGTCAAACTGGCCCAGTGGACTGTGTGTGTGTGTGTGTGTGTGTGTGTGTGCAATGTGACCAAAGGCTTTATGTGAGTGATTCCCACAACCAGAAACATCTTTGGATTGTAATTTGATTATCCTGTGAATCAACCTGAAACATGCAATATCTTTCTGTATATCTTTTATTTGTCTGTCTTTGTAAATACTCATGCCAAATGTGTGTGTGTGTGTGTGTCACAGTGAGAAACTCATTTCACAATCTCACCCATTACATTTAAGGTATTAAGCACCTTCAAGCCTGAAGTGCGAGAACTATTCTCTCATCACCCGCAGTTAATTACTTTTGCTCTCTCTCTCGCTTTCTTTCGTGTGCACAGCTGGTGAAGAATAATATGAGCTGACACACATTTTACACCCACCCAAACTGAACTGAACCGTACTGAAGGAAACACACTATGTCTGTCATTGCCGCTGGCTATTTGGACATACTTAATGTAGTTAATGGATCATTCTGATGTTTAATAGATGTTGATAAGACGGTTTGTGCCAAAACCAGTGTACATGTAGCGCTAAGAGGACAGCTGACGCAATGAGACGGTGCCCGTAGTAGCTGCTTTCTTTGTATTTTTGTGAAATCAAGACCTAAATATCTCTCTGACAGTAGGTCATATTCTGAAAAAGTTGTGCTCATTTGGGTTGACGTGGGGCTTGGCTCTTCGTTCGCTGGGAACAGCAACAAAAGTGGGCATTTGTCCAGATTTCTGGCTGATTCCTGCCACTGTATAGTGTACAGATGAGAGGCAAAGGAGCGGAGGAAACCTCTGCCTTCTTGCGCTCGGTTTCTTTTTCCGAAACACAAGTTCATTTGCGAAGGGCTAGAACGTGCACTCCTGAGGATGCACCGTTCAATATTAACTCTATGTATTTGTGGTATCCTCTGCTTGTTCTTGCATGGGAAAGGTTGCATATCCCACCTTCTGTGTCCGCACACTAGCCAAAACCAGTGTTATACACGTACTGGGTGCCACCTTTTTTGCTAGATACACTCTCAGAAAAAAAAGTTTGGGTTCAACTTTGTAGCTTTTTAAGTTATGATCAGCAGTCAAAATAAGTCATTCTTTTGGTCAGAGAAATAAAATTAGACGTGGGTTTTCAACACTGCAGATTTCACATTATAATCCTGACCAAGCCGAATTTTTGCCAATCTGGTTGTAACTTACATGCTTGTTTCTGACAGTGTACAGCCATGGATATGTACTTTTTTGTGCAGTTACTTATATCTATGTGCCTTGGAGCTTAATATAAAATCATGTGATGACGTCAATGTACAGCAAAACAACACTGTAACCTGTTTCTCCCAAAAGCCAAACAACCAAAGGCTTTTGTACTGTACAGACATGTTGGTAACCAAAACAATAACAGAGACTTGCTGTATATGTTTTTAGCACTATTTCCCCAGCTTATATGTTTGTGTGATATAATGTCAGGAACAGATGTTTATTTGTGACTCTTTATTGTTGCATAGAATATAATGTGATCATTGATTGTAATGGACATGACAATGTCCTCGTCTCTGCAATTAAAATGCAGGCCAGTTTCTGCTCCTATAGTCAAACCTGTGTATTTGTTTGTCAGTGAATGTGCATATGTAGCCTGTGTGTGGGTGTCTATTTGTATGGACTCACTTGGCTATATATCTTAGAAAGTTCCTGGAATTGCAACTTGAAGGGCTCCTTACTGTGTATTTCCTCCAGGGATACATTCCTTGGAGGAATTCCAAGTTTTTCTTGATCCCTGAACACATCATGCAGAATACACAACAGAACCCAATGTGGGATTCAGTGAACGCCAGGATTTCTCAAGGGGCTGCGAAGGAACTCACATACACAGAAGAGTTAAATCTCAGAATTTATTCTGTCACAACATGGCGCAAGGTTGGACAAAGAGGGGAGACCACACATGAGCTCATTTAGCTTAACCAAAAGATGTGTCAGGGACAGGTCAAGGAGCTCTGTTCAGACAGGGTCGTTCCATTTGATACCCAAAAAGTTATGATTAGAAAATGTCTAAGACTTTCACTGCACTCACAACACTGCAGTGTTGTTGTTAACTCACCTTGTAAGCATTGGGTTGGTGATTTGCAAATAAAACGCTGTCTAGACATGTGGTCGTCTAGGTTAAAACCAGGCTGAATTTGGTTGAAAAGTGAAAGTATTTTAGAGTAACATATAACGTTGTTTTAGCAGCATTTCTATTACTATATTTCAACATTTACTGTAGTTAAGAACTGCTTCACAATGAAACATAGCAACACAAATGATGTTAAAACAAGGAGTTATATAACCTAGTCTAAGAAACTTTACCTTCTCAACCAAACGTAATCCTTTTTGTCAGCTATGCTAGCAGTCAGTCCACCACTTGGGTCCAGACTGAACTATGTCGATAGAAGGCTTGCCAAGAAACTTTGTACAGACATTCATGGTTCCCACAGGCTGAATTGTAATAACTTTGGTGAACCCCCTATTTGTCATGCCATCATCAGCCTTAGCTGTACTTTGTGCTAATGTTAGCATCCTAATACGCTAAACTAAGATGGCGACCATGGTAAACATAACCTGCTACATAACATTAGCATATTAACATTACTATGTTAGCATGCTTACATTAGCATTTTGCTCAAATCACTGCTGTACCTAACCCTCACAGAACCGCTAGTGTGGCTATAGACTCTTGTATAAAGAGAAATTTGGGTATTTTCCCACCTGGGTCTTATTCTCATAACTGTGGGCTTTCTGGCTATCAGTCATAATAACTTGACACCTTAAACACACGCTAAATCAACCCACAGCCTCACACGTGGAAACTAACTGGGATGTACAGATGAACAAACATGGTTAGCTACCCTTTAAGTAGATCCCTATGCAGCTAGCTTTAATAGCTAATCCAGGGGTTTATCTTCTGTCGCACTCAAAGATTTACTTAATTTGGAAGACTTTGGGAGGCTTGTGCAGCTTGTCCCTGTATACAATGTATACAATGAGTCGTGTTACCACAAATCTGTATAACGGAGGTGGCAAGTACAATGTTATTACCCAGTAATCAGATGGCCACAATTATGAGAATGATACCCAGGTTGAAAAATACCATAATATTTTCCTTCAGCTTAGATGTCTTGATGTAGATCATCTCAAATCACCTAATGAATGCTTACAGGGCGCCCGCAGTAAAGACAGTTGTGTCATTTTGTATCAAGTTGTAGCTGACAATCTAAATCATCTCATAAGAGGTTCCTTGTGACAAAATCATATCAGATGCATGTTTTCTTTGGTTTAATGTGGATTTATTACATCCCGTGACACGCAGAAGTAGGTAAGGCTGAATTTGATACCTTCCACACGCGAGTGAGCCTACTCGCAACCACATTCCCTCATATCACCTCTCAGTTTCTCTCCCGCCTGAGTCGCCTCCATATGACTCACGACTATGAACGCTGTCCAATCGGGCACTGCTGAGGATTGAGTTCCACTGTGAAAAACAAGCAACTTATTGTGGAATGAATGCCGTGCTTGGGGGTGTCTTATTGTGGTGGTGGCAGGTGAGAGGATGGAAATGAGGATTAAATGCACAAAGTAGAAAGTGAATTTTCACATCCACCTCTAGCAAGGTACACACAAGCTTTGCGAGAAATCAGGTTTGAATGTCAATGTAAAAAAATGTCAGTGAATGCAGCCCCTGTTCCCTCAGTGCGTTCAGCAGTAGATTTATTATAACGGGTCAGCGCTGTGCCAAAGCTTTGGTAGTGTATGATCAAGCCTCTGTATGTATGACCTTTTCGATAACCAGATGGAAAAATGACTCCTCAAACTACTCCTGAGAAATATTTTGAAAAGTTCTGTTGCATAATATGGACTCAAAGTAGAACAAAGTAGGCCAAACTAGAATCAGTGTATGAAAAACTTAGTGTATAGCATGAGGTATTTGGATGGGACAGGACGGAAATGCACAAAAGATGTTCTGATGGTGAAGAGGCTGGACAATCTAAAGTTCCTGAGGCTAAATTAAAGTCTCAAGTAAAACCAATCCAAGCCAAGAAGTCGTCAAGCTTGACTTGATTGCATTTTTTCAATTTGTTCTGAAAGGTCTTCATACATCCAAAGGTATGTGCTCCTTCAGCCAAACTTAGAAATCGAACTTCACCAAGGCTGGTGTTAAGCCTCAGGTTTCGTGACTACAATGGCTATTCATCATGCAGCACTTGATCCTCACAGAGAATTCAGTCTGTTAAAGCTTTCACGTTTTTCTCCCACTATTAATCATTTTGTCAGTGTAGGCGTTATATAATGGATGTTAATTCTCTTCACTAATCCTGCAATAGCAGAAAGCAGTTGTAAACACAACACTGACATATTAGCTTTATTTTCAGCTTTATTTTTATAGCGCCATATCATAAAGTTATCTCAGGGCACTTTTTCATGTAGAGCAGGTCTAGACCGACTCTTTATAGAAATTATATTAGCTCCTTTTAGTTTGATATGGCTAATGTGTTAGCAAACAGTTGCCTATCTACACATTCAGCAGATACGCAGCATTATTAGCTTTCATTTGGACTCGTGTTTCTGGCTACCTGGTAAATAAGAATATAGTGAATATTCACTGTCCTTTAAGCTCTGTTTTTGGTCTCTAACTCCTGAGGGAAATATCTGGCTCTTTAGCGGCTAAATGCTCCATTATGTTCACCAGCTAGTTGCTAACTTTGTCTGTCTGTTGTTTGGTGCTGGGCAGGTAGCGTACAATAGTGTTTTTTTTAGAGCTTTTTCACCAAAAACAAACTGCCTGCTGCGGAAGAAAACCACGTCATGACAGCTCTGAGAGTGAACCAAAACAGTAAAGTTGCGAGCCCAGAAAACCCAAACGTTAAGCCGAAAGACGCTGGGTGGAACTGCAAAATCGGGCGTTAATTCTACGTCGCTTCATCACTATGAGCGACCACTTTCATATACGAGTATTCATGTGATCCATTGTTAATTAAAAAAAAAAAGATTATAGCTGCTTTAATTACTTTTTTTTTTTAAATGACAAGGTAAAACCATTGACTTTTTATGTGGTTGTATCAGAGAATCAGTGTTTTAACTACTTGAAGCAATTATACCAGTTTGATCTGGTGAAATTGAACATACTGGTTTATATTGGTATAGAGATACTACTGTTGAGCTTTGTGCTGTATTCTGCTGATTTGGTACCTTACTATTCATAAGGACAGAATCTCTCTATACCGCAGGAGAAATGACATGAATGATAAATGTATGAAAAGGAACAAATAGATCACATGACAGCAGACATCAGATGTTTTTCCATTTCACAACCTCCACCTGCACAGATGAAATGAAGCACGGTGTCTTTTTGGGTTTTCCGCTCTTCTATAATGAACCAAGTTTCCCTCAACATGGGTGACGTGAAAACAGATATTCTGTCAGTATTGTGGCGCTGACGCTGAAGAAAGCAAATGTGGAAGTGCAACATGGTCTGTTTGATCTAACAAAGATACCCCTTGTGGGTGGAGACGTTGTTCAGTGGTCTAGTGGAAATTGCAGGGGAGCAATGCACAGCTGCTGGGCTCTCATCCTTTGATCATACATGTTCATACACTTGCCAATACTCACTATATCTCATAGTAAGGCTCCTTTCACCGCCTCCAAATCCTTTACTTGTCACTAGTTTTAGCCCTGACACCCTTATCTTTCACACTTCATCTTCTCACCAAAGTTAGAAAATAGTAACTTTTTTATTTTTGCCACTGCTCTGCCTCCTTGCATAATTAAATGTAGGATTAGGAAGGATAAACATAAAAAAGGTGCATTTAAGCTTCTGTCAATCTATGAAAAGTACACAGAGATTAGGTTGGAAATTATTGTTGATCCTGCACTACTGAACAGCTTTCAAATATTGCAGGCTGTCTCCATCTATTGGTCTGATTCTGGTATTGTTGGAGCGAATGTGCTGTTACCTAGAATTTACTGTGACAGCTGTACTCCAGTCTGGTTATGTTCAGGTTATAAAATGATGCCAGAGAAAGAGCTCACTAAGCAAAGCCTAACTATTTAACAAGTGTTACACGCTCCTATGTTGGTTCAGAAGCCTCTGACTTCTTGAAACTTCTCCAAAACCAACAAAAATAAGTTATTATTCCTCATAAATTTAAGATTTGGTGTAAAAAGTATGAATATTGCTCCTTGTTGGTGTTGTACATACAGATATTTCAGCAAAGCAAGACTTTTGCAAAATGTAAGTATTTAACTCAGCCAACATTTTGCATAGGTTGCCGAAATACTGATTAGTCATGACTTGGCCATTTTATGTTGTTCTATTTTTTACTCGTGTGAACTGGCTTCCTTTTGTGAATTTGACTACCCATCTGCAGTGAGTCTATTCTGGGTGTTCAGGTTTCTGAAGGTGGTCGTTTTGTTAGAGGTGTGTTCCAGGCAACACAAATAGCTCCTTTACTCTCTTCTGGATTCACACCAATCACTTGCCGTTTATGCTTTTTCACTGCCATTCAATATACAAGCAGGCAGAGGCTGCCTTTAATATTTTATTGGTTTTTCTGACCTTCCTTCACATGCATCTTGAATCCTTTGCTTTTTTTAAATTTCATATTTTAGTCCATAGTCCTTCACAGAAATGCATGTCTATTGTATGATGCCTTTTTTGCATCCTCAAACACATTCTGATGTTAGTTATCAGAACAGACAGTGTATTTCCTTTATATGGAATTTCTGATGAGGTCTGCAGTTTTGTTTTTTGGCACCAGCTTTTCCACATGCTTGTCAGTTGCTACGCATGTGGGCCATTTTAGAATGAATTAACTGTGGTCACATTTTTGCCCATATATGCAACACATTTTCATGAAATTGTTTTTCTGCATTGCTCATATTTCTTTCATTTCCTCAATTTCAGGTGAAGAAAGAGGTATTGTATCTTTAGATTTCTATATATTCTTTTGAAACTTTTACTGCTGCCATGTTGCCCACCCATTCATTTCACCTAACATGCTGTAATAATCATATCACATGTATTCATGACACCAGCAGCATCTATTAACAAAAAACATGATTTAATTCACCATAACCTATTTATGCTTATATATTTGTTGTCTTTGCTTTGACCTTTCTGTATTTGTTCCTCCCACAGCCCATTTTAGATTTCATCATTAAAGTTTTATCTAAACGAATCTACAATATTTCAGCACAGGTTATGGCAAATGTAAAATAAAGAAGCTGCTATTGGTTGTCACAATTTTATCTGTGCTTCCTCAAATTTAAATTCTTGATTTTCCTCTGGATTTTTGTGTTTCACACAAGGTTGCTTTCAGATGATTTCCATACAGATGTACCCAAAGTGGAAGTCTCACTTATTTACGGCATACTTGCTCAGGTGTAGTTCTGCAATTTGAGTCCAGAAGATGATCTGTAAGTATCATTCAGTTTCAGAGGTTAGGTGTTTTTAAATAGCATTGTTTTATATTTTTTTTAATACTTAGCTTTCAATCTATTGGAGAAGGCTTTTACAACTTCCTTGGCCAATCAGAAATTGGCCTCACTCTCATCTGACCCAGGGCCAGCTCTTGAGCGCTGTATATCTGACTTGTTTGTGGGTGGGAAGCCGATGAGGGATCATGCCCTTGTCAGTGCATTAGTGACATTTACTGGTTGATCATATTCAAAGAGGGGTGACTACTTTTTATATACTTTGCGCGCGCGTGTGTGTGTGTTTGATGACTCATATGCACCAAACTTGCAGAATAACAATAACGACATTTTATAACCATAAACTGACTATTTGTATCCAACGATAACTATTAAAGTAGGAAACAACTCATTTTAGGGCATGGTCCATCATTCATGTCCATATTTCTGTGACCATTTATTGCCACTAAAATACTCACACCAGCACAACTGCACCTGTTATTCTCAGTGGATGCCCATCCTGTTGCCTCCAGCTATTTTTTTTTTTTTTTAATGACACAAAGCAGAACCAAATTCGTATCTGTCGTAAAACAAAACTAACACCTTTTAATGACTTGTCACCCCAGAATTTCCGGTATCTTTTAACAGCTGCACAGCAAAGCCTTCCTGAAAAACTCAGTGTGACAAAGTCAAAGTTATTCTTTATCTCCTCCTGTTTCCTCTTTTTAACTAAGTTCTACTCTTTTCTGATATGCTGTCTTTACTTTACTCTGATTTATTGATAAATCATTAATAATTACAGTAGGTATTAGTTGAACAAGGGTGAGACTTCTTTCATGGCTTTATAAAATAAAAATAAATAAATCTCTGGTTATCTCTGGTTCACATTTTTTAATATCTTCAGGTGCTCATGCTCTGTTTGAAAAACTGAAGAACTGAAGCAGAGTTGAGACACTGAAATCACGACTTGTGCTCAGTGGAGAGTAAAACAACAGTTTCACACTGATGCTGAGAAAGTGGGTTTAGTCACACCTTCCGAATGCAATTCAACAATAGTTTGACGCACTCTGCAGCACATTCATAGCTGTAAACAGTGAGTCACTGTGGGCACCTGTAAGTTAGGGCTCTACCAGCCTTTTTGAAAAGTGAAACAAATATAATATTTAGGCTAAACAAACTGAACCAAAATAATCAAAGAATATACAGAACAAAACGGCTGCTTGCATAAGCATTCTCCCCTTTTAATGAAACACACTTTTAGAAGTGGCATGATAAGATTAGTAGAGATCAACTGCGTGATCAAGTGGTGACTGATTTTAGTTACATAGCAGGAAAAGCACATGTGCGAGTAATTAATAGTGTCTCAGTTACATTAACTGCCATTCCTGCGAGCCAGTGCGCACAATAACAAGACCTTGGAGCTGGCAAACCTAAATGGAATGTGGCCATTGTCAATGTTATTAATTTCACATGTGAAAAAGGGGGGGTAGGGGTAGGGGATATGGAAATGTACAAGGAAATGTCCCCAGCTTTCAGTGAACAGTGAAAGCAAAGAGAAATACATTCATATGGCCTCTGGCACGTGGGATACAAAGTGGAAGGTTCTAGGGCTTGATCCGATAGAAAGCTTTTTTGCCATCATACATGCACTTTATTAGGCACAAGACAGACACCGCACATCAGCAGAAACACACCATTACTGGCATGAAGCCTTGTGGTGTTGCCTTCTGTGGCTTGTGAAGGTAGAAGGTGGCAAGAATGAAGAAAAACATCCTGGAGGAAAACCTGCTGCAGCCACTCAGGATGGGATTTATATATATTCTATAAACTCTATTCTATAAATATTCTATTTATATGGGAGGAGATTTCCATCCCAGCTAGGCAACAACCCCAAACACGAAGCTAAAGACACAGGAATGGCTTCATTACAAAGGGTACTTGTACTTTAATTGGTTATTTCCATTTTCTTCTGCTTCTACTCCACTACATTTATTTTAAAGCTAGTTACTTTGCAGATTCAGATTGTTAATACAAAATATAAACCAACTAATAAATGATGATAAATTCTTAGAGATTAAGCTACCCAGCAGTATATCAAGTAGCTGAAATTAGCTCCACCTCTACCAGCTGCAACGTTAGTGATGCTTACACATTAATGTAATACACTAATTATAATCCAGTAATATGACAATTGTTTCTTAAATGGGCCATTTTACATAATGAGTTCTTTTACTTTTTGTACTAAGTATATTTTGATGCTAATACTTATGAACTTTTACTTTAAATGCAGGACTTTTACTTGTAACAAAGAATTTTTACAAAAAAATATCTGAATACTTATTTCTTTATTTTCTGTTTATTGTCAAAACATGCCGATTACTGTACATCCGCTGTGATTTAATGTACACATAAAAACACAAAAAATGTTCAAGGGGGAGTAATTACTTTTTATAGGCGCTGTACATTGGTCTAACCTTGGTGTGTGTATGTTCGAGTGGGGGGATTCTCCTCACGCACAGGGGGAAGTCCCAGATCAGGCTGTGAGTTCATACCCAAATAAGCTTCCATGCTGAAATACAGGCCTGCCTCATTCTCATCTTCAAACCAAGGATTCTCCCACGGCTTCTTCATCTCGCCAGGTGAGTGATCCCTCTAAACGTCGTTTTCAACCCATGTTAGGTCACAAACTGAACGTTGTGTTTTCAGTATTTGTGGTGACTATTTGTGATCCAGGTGGGAATTGAAGCCTCAACTTCAGCCAGTGTGGTCGCAGTTTCTAACTAGTATGATCGTGATGAACACTTTGAGAAGTTAGCGGCGGCTCTGCGGCTCACAGTGAGCTCTTTGATTACCAGAAATGTCTTTACTTTGATGTGAGCGCGGTTGTCTCATTTACACACACACACACACACACACACACACACACACACACACACACCCCACAACAGACAATAGGTGAGACCAAATATGAGAAGCTTATAAAGTCTCTCAAAATGGAAAAAAGATAAATAGTAAAAGGGCAACAACAAAACTCAATAAGGAGGCACAAACATTGCTAAATACATGAAAAAGGAGACAGGTAACTCTAAGTAATGATTTTGCTTCTTTTTTTTTTTGCTCAGATATTAGCACACATAGTATGTGTTTATGATAATTACACATTGTACTAACTTTACATGAAATCCAAAAGGGGGCGTGAGTAAAGACACTGAGTGCTGATTATCAGGGTGTGACAAATAAACTGAAGAATAAATCAGGCTTGTGCATGAAAGCAGTGGAGGGCGGAGGAGGTTCAGATCTGTGTCTTTCACAGTCGGCTGACTCAGTGCTCAACAGAGCGAAGAGGACTGTGTTTGAGAATAAAGACATGATTTCTGAAAGGATGGAAGTTTACGGGTTGCAGCAACAGCAAAGGTGGCATGTTACTGGTGGCCACTTTATCTTTGATTTCCTGGACTTTGTACATGTTTCGCAGAGATTGCTCTAACAAAAGCTGAAAGGAAATGGCTTTGCTTTTGAAGCTAAGGCAGAAAACACCTCTCACAGTATAAAAGCCTCTCCCCAACTCATCCAGCATACACCAAATAATACAGTGTTTTTGGTCTTTTTTCTTCAACTGTCATGCATTGGTACAACCCATACTTGCTCCCTGCATCTGACACAGTTCAACCAATAATGTAATATCAGTATATACAAGACATATCAAGGTAATATCCTCCTGTGGGATGAAACACAGGTGCGGCATTTAGAAAACATGCTATAAAGACATGGGGCTTGTATTTTATAGTATCCCATAGTATAGTATAGTACAGTTAAGTATAGTATAGCACAGTGTACTATACTACAGCATACTATACTCAGCTCAATATTATATACTATAGGTATAATATAGTATAGTATGTATGGTATATTACAGTATAGTGCAGTGTACTAGAATAGTACAGTATACTAGTATAGCATAGTATATATAATATAGTATAGTGCAGTATAGTATGGTGTAGTATACTAGTATAGTATAGTATGGCATGGTATAATGTAGTATACTTTTATAATAAAATATATATAAAATGGATAATATCTTTCACATATTTATATTATTTTATTCTATTATCAGATGCTGCCTTTATTTCCTCCAAACTTATCTTTCTATGTATCTCTGTGTTATTTTATTTTCTCTATGTTATTTGTGTGTGTGTGTGTGTGTGTGTGTGTGTGTCAGTTTGAGGGTTATCAGGGCTGATGGCTGGAAACTGCCTTGCAGGTCAGTACTGGGACGACTTGGTCAAAGAATGTATGTACTGTCATATGGTATGCCAGCAACCAGAAGTCAACTCCAGGTGCACCAGCTACTGTGGTGAGTACGCACACAAACACAGAGGCATACATATATTAGACACAGCAAACAACACAAAAGAAACAGCTGATTAGCATTGGTAACAGCAGAATTATCCTTAAAACAACGAATACAATGCTAAATGGACAGGACAGAAGTGAATTCAGTTTATCATATGTCCTCCACTTCTCCTGATTGCTTTCACACTGTGTCACCCTGCGTTAGAGTCTACAAATTGTAAGGCACTGCCTGGCCACTACTATGATGGGCTGCTGAGGATATGCATGAGATGCGCTGATGTTTGTGGCAGACATGTGGCAGAATGCTCCGAGCACTGCAAGAGTGAGTACAGACCCCGCTGGCCTGAATTAGACCTTTAATTATTTAGTTTACTGTCCTTTTTCTGTTACTTCTCTGTTGTTTTGGAGGCATAAATGTTCTGTTGAGTTAGACCTCAGCGGACAAAGAGTTGGCTAAAAGTTTGATGGCAGAGAAGGAACTACAAATAAATACCAATCGCAGTGACTTTTTTGGAAGGTCAGCAGCTAGCTAACACACTTACCTAAATACAGAAGGAAGACCACAACTCCTGTACAATGGGGAATGGTATTTGGTTTGCATAAGTAGAGGATGCCTACTTCTGTGCAGAGATAGACGATTGGTGGTTGTACTTTGGTGTAGAAAGTGGGTAGTTTGGGTAGCAGGTAGCTCGCCCTTGAGGTTTAGGGGTTAGGGCACCAACCATGAGCCACAAGGCCCCCAAAAAACGTAAAAATGAATGCGGGTAGTTCTGAATGAAAACTGTTTGCAGCAAGGTGTGTAAATTATCCTAAAAAACGTTTTAATGAAAGATATTGTTGTTGAGTTTTTCAAATGTAAAATGCTTCGGGCCAACATGATTCGGCTAAAAATCTTAGTGTCATATCTCAAAACCTCTGCAAACCAATCTGAATGACTACATACGTTTAGAGGTTATGCACAAGAATATATGTTTGTAGTATTTAAACAGAACCAGACCTTTAAGAGGTTTTCACCGTGGCACAAAGAGATAAAGTCCAATGGAATATCCCTTGGTATCTAGAAGTAGTCAGTCAAAAGCAACAGCGGTTGCTGTTTCGTCTTGAAGGTGTTTCCAAGAGCCATCACCAAGATATTCTTCCCATCTATCCCAACCAGCTACCTCATACGTGCCGACAGCCCTTGAAGAGTCCACTATTCTGCTCTACTCCCTGCTGGCCCTGTGCATGGTGCTGCTGTTTTCTAGCTTGTCTCTAGCCATGGCAGTCTTTCTGAGGGGCACCAGGGCCAAAACCTCCCATCCAAGAACCAAGGAGGCTAACCACAACCAGGAGCGTGTTGTCCAACCGGGCCAGGAGGTTGGCCAGCCGTGTGGCCAGACGGGGCACAGCTCCACAGGTTAGTGTGGTACTGATACAAATCAAAAGGCCCCCGTGGGTGCAATCAATGAGTAGTTTAGCCAAAATAAGAAGTCCGTTAGTCAAGTAGTAAACTTATGTACAGCAGTTCCCCTTCAGACACATCTTTCCAGGTTCTTTTTTAATGATCAGCAACTGAGAAAACAAATTATTACCTTGTGTTTTGAAACTCTTGTGTCTCTAAATGGCAGTTGAAAACATCCTGGCATCTGTGTCATATATTTTGCTCCAATGTCTGCACACTACCCTCTGTCTTTCTACAGATTTTGTAACAAATTTAAGCCGCCGAAATTACCGTGAGCCATCAGATGACTCCAACCCTACTGAGACCTGCGTGTGTGTCCACTGTTTCCCTGATCTGAAAGCCCTAGGCCAGGGCAATGACAGGCTACCGAGAGCGCCTTTCTCATTCTACCCACAGGCAGTCGTCCATGGACCCCAGTTCCAAAAGGAGAGGACTGAGGAGAACCTACACATCTCTGGACTGGAGGTGCAGGAGGAGGCTGCAGTGGGATGAGGCTCATTGGCTGTCTCACAGGACAACTGGAAGTGTCCCCAGTTCATAGGAGAAGATTGTCAATGTATTGGATTTTCAATCAGACTGTGGATACAGTCCCAGCAAAGGTTTTTAAGTGTTTAGATTGTGAAAAAAAAAAATTGTGTTAAAAGGGGTGCATTCTCAATGTTACTGCCCTGACACACCAATGGGACAGCAAAGAACTGGTAAAGATTGACTGATGCTTTGCTTCATATTGCCTCATGATTTCTGTTAAAAGTTTCACTTGATCAAATCACAAAGATTACAGCTGACTACTAGCTGACCACTGACATGCATGCATGTCTGGTCTTGTATTCATAATCCAAAAAAACATAGTAAAACAAATGGAAACATCAAGGGACAAAACAAATCTCTCAACTATTTACACTGTGAATCTCATCAAATTAAGTTTCCATATGCAAATTGGGAATACAAATTGGGAGTATTTCTGATAAGAAGTCGCTACCGGCACTGTTAAGTTTAGCTTTTTTGCCCAAGATCCCTTCATTGTGGAAGAACAAAGACAAGGTGGAGGTGAAAAAGTGGGTGGAATCACTGCTTCACTGGGCTGAACAGCCAGTCACACAGCAATTTCTCAACAAGCCGAATGGCTGTGACAAGGACAGACGAGTGCCAATGGTGACAACAATGGCCCAACATTACTAACCGTCATCTTGGCGTGTCAGATCACAGTTCCATAAGACAGAATTTCATAGAGCTATAGTCACAGGAAGACACTACTTGTGTGTCTTAAGTTTATGATTCCTGCTCTGTGTTACTTTTCAACCATAACAAGTGAAACACACCATACATAAAATATATTTCAATTACAACAAATTTCTTACTGTAGGTAGTAAGGAATGCTGGAGTCCAAATCTAAGAAGAAGACAGCAGTAAAGGCCAAAAGACAGAGTTACTCTAAAGAAATTAGTACTCAAGGTGTATAGTCATACATGCCAACATTTAAGTTTAAAAATATAGGAGTTTTTTTCTGCGTGTATGTGGGTTGGGGTACTTATTTAGTAAATAACCAGATTTATTTATAGAGTACAGCTCTGCTTAAACTTACAGGTGTATTTAGATTTCTTGGGGGGAACGCAGTCCTGTCGTGACATTTTGACAACAGCTAATGTTAAGTTAGCTGGCCCGTCTGCCTGTGCAGAAAGAAGCTGCGTACATGGCCCTTGAATCGGGTTGTGGGTTGCCAGATTGCCAGGTTGCGGTGACATGGCTTGAAATTGTATGTAGTGTCGATTGTATTTCATAGATAATCTGGCAACTTGGGTGACGTCAGACAAACATACAAAACTTGTGCATCCGTGTATGACGATTATTCATAATGAAGTTTGAGGGCCATGCAAATTACAGGAGTTTCCCAGAAGAAACAACAAAACGGGAGGGCACTGGGAGATGGCCTTTAAATACGGGAAGTTCACTACAGTGATGCATATCAGTTCTCCTAAAAATAATCAGTGAAGTGCTTTTTTTTTTAATATATACCACCAACTCAGAATCAGAAATGTTTAAGTTCTACTGATTCCTCATATAACCACCAAATCTAAATGAAGCAACAGAGGCACAAGCTCATTCTGGGCAGTTACTATCTGCAGAAAAGTATATGTACTGGCACAAATATGTACAGTGTATGTATGTAAATTGTGTGTACAGTGTTATGTATACATTTGTGGGGTGATGGGTCATATAACGATTCAGAATCTCCTTGTACTTGCTCACACCCAATAAGGGGGGAAAAAAAAAAAAACATTTTTGAAGTGTGTTCAACAAAAATAAATGTCATATTACATTATCAAGGACAATAAATAATAGGCACAAAAGTGTTTACAGATATAGATTTTTCTTTATTTGAGTGTCTTTCAATCACTGTGTGTCCAGTTCTTGCAGCAGTTACATGTGTGCGCCAGGAATGACTGACTGGGTCTAGACAAGTTCCTTCAGATTACGACCCCGTGGCCCGGATCCAGCAAATATAGAAGAACAAATCAACTCTGAGGTTTCACCATTTGTCTCTTACATACAAACTGTACATATATACTTTTACATACATCATCAACATGTGGAGAGAATCCTATCAAACTGTGATACCCAGCTCAGACGGCATGCTGAATGCAAGTACTGATTCAGTACACGAACATACGGTACATACGCACGCGCACAACACACGTGCATACAAACAGGGACACATACGCACTTTTTTTTTTTTCTTGTTACGCGCAATAACACATTTTACACAAACACACCTACACAGAGCTTTTTTCCCCCTCCCCTTTCTTGGGCACATACATGTGCACACACACACACACACACACACACACAATCACACCGAATTAGAGCAACATGCGGCCGACGGTTAACACTGCAGGGTCGAGCTTCTGACCCATTATACATTGTACTGAGAATAACGCTCTCTTCTTTTGCTTCATTTCTTTTTTGCCATTTTACCTGAAACGGCATCACGACAACGTATATTGAACATGGAGAACACGCCTCTGTACCGTCAAAAAATGTGACAAAAAGTAGCCAAATTAAGGAGAAAAAGAACAAAACAAAAAAGTAAGCCGCCATAGCAGCAGTTTCATGAACGTTATTTTGCTTTTGTGTGTACAACAAACATGATTGACGGCACAATGTAGCACAGACAGAACAATGTGAGAGTTTAAGGAGAATGTGAAACAGTAAACAAATGTTTTAATTGCAGTATGTATAAAAATATAATATTCACTGTAATTTATTACCCCCCCGTGACTGTTGGCAGCAGCATGAAAATAACAGATCCTTTGCGTACTGATTCTTGTTAAAGAAAATCTTTCCTAAAAGTATCCGAGTGACAACTACAAACTCACGAGTAATGAATGGAATTAACTGTCGCTCTATACAATGTTCATAATACTCAATTTGTCAGGTGATTTTTTCCCCCCACTCTTTGCATTCTAAACAAAAATGCATAATATGACAACTTCCATCATTGAAATATTTGGTCGTTTGGAGGAGTGTGGGTGCATTAGACAAGTGTGCTTGTGTCCAGGAAGTTGTCAGTTAAAGGTAAAGGGAATGAATAAAATCAGTTTCCGCGCTAAAGCAGAGCCTCTGACCCCTGTGGAAGGCTCCCACTCCACTTCTTAGCGCCTTGAGGTGTTACTAAATGCAGAAGTGCGAGCATGAAACAGGACGTTGGTGAAGAACAGCATTTGTGATCAAGTAAACCTTCTCCCAGATAAATCTGTCTGTGTCTGAAAAAGAGAAAAAAGTAGGGATACGACAGTATTCCTCTGTTTTCTGAGAGCAAGTACAGACTGATTCTGCGTTAAAGTACGCAATATTCCTTCAGGGCCCATATAAATCTCCCATCCAAATTTCTTGCATTTTGTTTGGTTCTTGCACTTTTGCACTACCCTGCACAGCAGACAGTTCTTTCTTGAATGTCGTACAGTGGAACTAGATTACTATGTAGTAAGGGTGGGTTCCGTTAAGAGTATAGAGAGTGACTGGTGTTCAGTCAGAGTGATTCTGGCAGGCTTGTGTTTCCATGCCTCTCTCGTCACTCTGTTACCTTTTGCCATGCAACTAATCCTTGCATCATCCCTCGTCTCCTCCTGCAGGCTGCGCTAACAGAGGGAACTACTCGTACTCCAGGAACTGTTTGTGGTAAAACAAAAGGTACCTGGGGAGATACAAAAATACCATGAGGTCAGGTTGCAGCATCACTAATAAGGGAAACTAATTTTAGTAACATCCAACTAAGTACAGTTTCAGCACGAGGCGCTATGCTCAATACTGTCACTTGCTCACCCTTCACTATCCAGGACGTCCTTGATGCTGGCCTTGGTGATGATGGCATCGTCGCATTTGAACCACTGGTCCTTGTGCTGGCGGATAAAGGTGGTGTAATGGCCGCTCTCTAGTGTCCCCTGGTGGTTCACCACTGCAAATAGACTATACCTGAAAGAAGAGAAGAGGCTTAATGCTGCAACAAGGCTGAGCCCATACTGCATTTATGCTGCAACTACAAACAACTGATACACCTGGAAAAAATAAAGCTCAAACATCCTTTATTTTACAATACAGACGGTACAGATTAACACCATGATGTTTCTGTGGTGGACTCTCCCCAGTGAAATGAATGAAAACTGGTCAGAGCAGTGCACCGAATGCATGTGGGATCAATGGAGGGAGGAGGAAGCAGGAAGGAAAACCAATATATATATATATATATATATATATATATATATATATTTCTATTTGCATGTGCTGCACAAGACCCAAAATTTTTGAATATTTGGAACCTGTGCTGGATCAGATACTGGTTTATTACAGATGTTTGCCGTACTTGTTGTCATTGTTGAAGGGGTCCATGGTTTGCTGGTACTGCCCGTTCATCCTGCTTTCTTTACTGAAACACACAGCAGAACAAAGTTAGTCACAACAATAACACAAACAGGTGTGTTTGTGCTACAAATACAACAAAACAAAGTAAGCATTTACTGCAATGTGACTTTCATGTGTTGTGCTCCTCATCTTTCTTTTCATTCTTGTATTTTTATTGGATGCAAGTTGGTACATACTGTACATGTGTTTAGTAGGGATGAAAACAAATACAAACACATTATTTGCATACAAACAGATAATGCACTCTGAACAGATACGAATGTCACGCCACTTTTTTTCCCAGAGGCATAACTCAGTCAAATCCAAAAACACAGACACGGTACACACACTGCTCCAATCATCAATCAAGATCTCTGATAGTCGTGTAGAAATCATAGAAGAAAGTCGCTTCTTATAACAGATCTTGTATATTTTGTGAACAGCTAAATACAGATCTTGTTAAATAAACAGATAGAGATAGTGGTGTTCAGTCAGTCTCACACACAGGAACTAGAGGCTAGCTAGGACACACAGTGCTATGTATGACTGTATGGCTGAAATGCAGAGGCAGTTATTTATTTCTTCCAGAACACCACGTCCTTCGTTAGTGCCAAATTTTTGTGCAACTTACTTCTTTCCTTTTCAGTTTTTAGGCTGTCTTCATTTGGATTGTGCTCACCTGGAGGCCATGAAGGGGGTCATGTCCAGCTCCAACGGGAAGGACACGTATGTTGTGATCTTCCGCCGCAGTTTGGCTGAATGCTCAAACCTCTGAAAAAAAACAATCAAAAAGGAACAAGTGTTGGAAGAGCGCTCTGACAACCCGCTAAATTAGCAGGCAAGCCACCAAACGCACACTTACTTTGAGGTGAAAGCAGGCCACGATGGGCAGCTTCTTCATGGTCAGCTGCTTGGTGGACTCCTGGTAACTATGGCAACCGCTGCATTTGATCTTAGCGCTGCTACCGAGGTGCTCTGGCCTGGTGAACCTAGACAGGAGAGGAAGAGATTTAGTGCCTCTGTGTGTGTGTGTGTGTGTGTGTGTGTGTGTGTTACTTGCTGCTCTCTAAAGCGCTTTGGTGTGATGATTCTGGGAACTGGTTTTAGGTTGTTTATGCCTCTGAGTTTGTCAGTGCATGCATGTTTCGAAAACAAAATGCAGCACTGGTTACTTCCATTTTTGGAACGGTATGGTCGAGGGAAAAAAGATTTCATACACAAAAGAGGGAATTTATCAGAAATTATACAACAAATATTGTTATACAGGGTTCACACAGCTTTTTAAGAGTTAAATTCAAGCACTTTACAAGCACTTTCAAGGTACCTAATCCAAAAATGTCCAGCCTTTCGAAGCCTTTATCATCACCTACACTGTTACTATAAATACCAGGGGTCGTTTCATGTCAAATATTAAAAAATTTTTGGTTTACATGAGTGACTGTGTAGATAAAACACCAGATTATGTTGAAAATCAAGCATTTTTCAAGGAGTATGTTTGAATTCAAGCATATTCCTAACCTTGAAAACATAACGGTTAAAATTAAGCCTTTCCCAAACTTTGTACAAACCCTGGTTATAATTCCAGTTACCTGCGCAGACAGTCCGTGAGTGTTGTGGCTCCAGTGGTGTGACTCTCTCCATTAAGCGCTGATCCATCTCCCCCGGGGCTGAGGGGCCAGAACGGGGTGGAGGAGCCTGGCAGGTCCAGGCTGATGTCCCAGAACGGGTCTATGGTTGTCGAAACACCACTAGGAGGAAGACAGAGATGCAAGAGATGGTGAGTCTGTAGGAGAAGGTGAAAACGCTGCAGGCAGGTATCTGATGTGGATTCAAGGAGTTGCTGTGTGTTGATTTGTACATCTTCCAGTCTGTTACCCACTTCATAGGAGGCACAGTAAGACTGCACTCTGTAGCTTTCCTTTATTCAGACAGACATATAAGTGAGAGGGAGACAAAAGAGGGAGATAGTAAAAAGTCTGGCATCAACTACATCTTGGCACCATGGCTTAGACCTTTGCACTCCTAATGTTGGCAGCTTAATGTCGGCAGTTAAGGATATAAAACAAATGATATTGGCCTTCGTGAACTGGGAACATCTTTTCTAAAAACTCCCTTCCCTACCATCAAGCATCTCTTTAAACCGCTTATCTGGTGCGGGGCTGCAGAGGGGTTGAAGCCTGTTCCAGCTCACGGTGGGTGAGAGGTGCAGGGGGTACACGCTGGGAAGGTTGCCAGTCTGTCACGGGGCTAAAACATTAACACCCCACAGTCACACCTACAGGGAATTTTAAGTCTCCGAGCCGGCCTGCTGGTCGGTAAAAGCAGAGATCACTAGCTCCACGGCTGCCACAAAAGGTAGAGTGTGATTTCATTTCATTTAGCCTGTGAATATTTCCGACGTTCTTCTGATATAAACAAAAACAAAGCATCCCAACCGCAATTTGCTTAAAAATTCTTTTTGATAATTATTTAGTAGTTTTCCTCTGTGCTTCTTTTAGGTGGTTTGAATCACCTTTTTTTTAAGATTCATATGCACAAGCAAACCAAAGAGAAACTGTGGGAGGGATGGACACCACTGCTCCAAAATGTGTTCATGCCTGCTTCACCTGAAGGTTTATGTTACTTTACTCTTCTACTCCACTACATGTCAGAGGAAAACATTGTACTTTTTACTCTAATTACTCCGAAAGGTCTTATTTTCTTGAAACAAGTGAAGTAATCTGCCGCTGTGGTAAGATAACTTCAGCCTGTTTTAGTAGAAGTCATCTGGTTTCGTAATTTTTTAAAGATTTTTTTAAATTTTTAATTCAAGAGCAGCAGTCCCTTATTCTGTCTCACTTTCTCGAAAGGTCTTGATTCAAGTTGATTTCATAGGAAACGTGTTAATCTAACCAGACTGTGCAGATTTCATTATTTTGACCCCACAAAATGATTACTTTTTATAATAATTACTTTGTAAGATAGAGAACGTTTTGCAGAACAAACTATAATACGAACATCATATAAAGAAGTTAAAATGAGCTCCACCTTTACCATGTACATCAAAATGCTGCTTACAGGTGAATACATAGTTAATAATAATCCAATAATACATACATGTATAATATTCAAAACACTATCAAAGGGGTCATTCTGCATAATGAGTACTTTTACTTTTGATACTTAAGTACGTTTATGATGATATTGCTTAATTTTTTAGGTAAAATTTTGAATGCAGGATTTTTACTTGTAATGGAGTATTTGTCAGTCTGTTGTTGTTACTTTTGCTTGAAAAAGATCTCAGTAGTTCTTCCACTACTTCAACTATTTGCTTATAAAAAAATATGATTTATAGTGAAGCATATGTTGCGTCCATTCCTAAATGAAATAAATGAAAAATAGAGCATAAAGATACAACTTGACCACCAGGTGGAACTAGAGATCCACATTACAGACTGTATGCCATGAAAGGGTTTTCCTGTTGCTGCAGTGTGGCGGTTCAGTGTGTGTGTGTGTGTGTGTGTGTGTGTGTGTGTGTGTGTGTGCGCGCATGTGTGTGTGATTGATGGTGCACTACGTGAATGATGGAGGAGAGGGGAGGCGAGGCAGGAGGGTTACCTCAGGGCAGGGAATTAGAGAGTTCTGATCCAGGATGGTGAGTGACGAGCGAAGTGTGTCAGAGACAGTACAAGTGAAGAATACTGTAACATAGTGGAGCTGTACTGTAAGGCGATGCATGTAGTGTACAAGGTCATGGCTTTAATCTCTTTATGCAGCTTCTAGTGAGGCCTAAAAAGGTTTTTGGTGTTGTGTTTTTTCCTTTGGAAGAACCTCACACACAAGCACACTCACTGGCAGACTTGACAGGTGACGTCAGACTGCAGGCCCCCTGTGAAGATTTGGTCGATGATGCAGTTACAGTGGTTGGGGTTGTTGGCTTTCTTCCCATTGTCGTCTGTGTTGAGATAAACACACACAGTCACTAAAAGCAATGCTGTGCAAGTTCACAGCCACCCTCTCTGCTTACACACAGGGAGAGATCAGTACTCCCTCAGTCAGTGCATCTATCTCGTCTCTTTTCATCCTCTCAACTCCACTCATCCAACCCACTCTCCTCCTGTCTCACCCACACTCAGCTAAAAGCCTCCTCTCTGTCATTCTTGATGCTTTTCTCGGCGCCTCCTTTTGGTAATTTTCTGTACATATTCATCTTATTGTCTGTATTTCTGTGTGTGTCCGACCTTTGCAGTGTCTGTGCAGGACATCCAGTGCTGCGATGAGGAACTCGTGGGCGTCCTGCTGCTCATAGCCGGCCAGGTGACGGGCGTGAGTCCACACCAGGTGAAGAAGACGGAAGGGGACGTGCGGCGACCGATGGCCTGAGTAGAACTGGAGAAGGAAGGAAGGCGCATGTGAGAGAGGAAAAACGCCCCCTTCTATGACGCTCATTCCTCTTCTTCTACCTATTTGAAAACATTTAAAAAAAAAAAAAAAAAAAAAAAAAAAAAAAAGGGAGACAGTTACCTCCTGGAAGAGTTGCGACATCTCACACACCAAACAGGAGTTGCTCTGCATCTCGCATTTGTGTCGGTCGGACAGGAAGAAGTCACGCAGCAGTGGGGTGTGTGTCAGCGCCTGGACGATGCAGTTCATGAAGCAAGTGTTGCCCAGGTTTATCAGACCTCGAAGGCCTGAGGGTTTTATAAGATGAGGGGAAAAAAGAAATGAGAAGCAGGTAACAAAGAAGAGACAGAGAGAAAATGAGTGGAGGGGTAAGCAAGGAATAAAGAAGAGTTAAAGCTGAAGAGAGCCAGCTCATTTTTCTTGGCTGCTGCAGTGGGGCATCACACACACATAACACTGTAATACCGTGATGTCCCTGAGGCAACGTTGGACTGCACGCAGGGAAACCCTTACCAGATTTCAGCAGACAAAACCACCCAGCCGCAGATAAGGTGAGAGGGAACAGAGAAGAAGAGCGGGAGAGAAGGTGGAAGGACAGAAGGATAAAGGAAAAGAGGACAGAGGAGGAGGGAGAGAAAGGCAGGGTGGAGGTGGTGTTCTCACAGATGAGCAGCCAGGCCTGTAATTTCCATCACCTAAGACAGTGCCAGGGATGTTAATGATGCCACAGCACACCCCTGCAGGCTGCTACGAGGTGTTAAACGTATGCCAGCTCTCCTCACTGCCGCACACAGCCAAACCCCAACACTGCCTCATTCTAAGATTCCCTGCTGCTTCAAATATATAATCAGCCCTCTTATATTCACAGACATACTGTATGTAGGTCATCGTATAGGATTTAGCTCTGTTTGAAATAGGGCTGCAACTCATGCTTATTTTCTTTACCAATGAATCCTTTATAAAATCGTATCCGCTTTGTCAGAAACCAGTGACTTCATCAAATTGTTTGTTTTGCCTGACCAACAGTCCAAAATCTAAAGATCTTCAATTTACAATGATATAAAACAGAGAAGACCTGCAAATCCTCCTTTCTTTGCAGCTACAACTGTTGTAGTGGCGATAAAGTTATATAATAATAATAATAATAATAATAATAATGTTAACTCAACTCTAAGTATTTTGAGATTTGACCCTACTTCACCATGACGACGCCCACCCACACGTACAGTATGTACCGTTGCGTGACAATGAAATAATGAAACCTGTGGAAAAGCAGAGTTGGTCGAGATTGACATCCAGCTCTTTGCAGCTACATCCTCTCCAACACTGGTATGTGTGTGTGTGTGTGTGTGTGTGTGTGCGCATGAGAGACAAAAAGAAACACTAACCGATAGTACAGTTGGAGGTGATTCTCCTCCTCTTGGGGTTGTGACGGAGGAGCTCCAGCTCCCTCTTGGTGGGCTCCCACGTCGAGTACTTCTCCCCTATGCCTGGAACAAAAAAAACACACACACTCTCAAATTATTGTGACAAAATGTTAAAATTCCATGAATTGAGTGCATTACCCTTTAACAGTTGGACCAAGAGCTGTAACACTCACTGGAGATATCATACAACTTTGGCATGGTGTGTATGCCACAATGTGTGTGTGTGTGTGTGTGTGTGTGTGTGTGTGTGTGTGTGTGTGTGGGGCATGGCTATGTGTTCTTAATACTGCCATACCTTGCAATTTCCAGGCTTTCCTCTGTTCCTCTTTGGCAATCTGTTCCATGTCTTTGTCGTAAATGTAGTCTTGGCACATAAAACAGTAAATTCCTCCGTACAGCAGGTCAATAGCTAGAGAGACGGACAAGGACGAGAGAAAGAGAATGAAAAAAAAAGAAGTAATGTATGAGAAAGCCGTTTTATTCAAATGCATCAGTTTATCCGTTTGTCAGAGGGTGAAAAAGGGCTGTGCGTCGCTACAAGCTGTGTGAACTGCTTCATCGCTCAAGTCTTCTTCTATTCAGGCCACGTTGCCATGGTGCCGAGATGCCAGGTAGCCGGGCTTATCTGCTGACATATCAGCTATCTGTTAACACCATCCAGGAACGACAGAGAGACACCCTGAGAGACGGAGAGAGCCATGAGGAGTCAAAAGGTGAGAAGAAGGAAAGGGAGGGAGGGAGTCACCTATCTAATTCTATCGAAACCTTTTGCCATCACACACTCACTTAAATGTTTACGCCCTCTCTCCTCACCTGCTCTGTACCCTGCAGCTACCTGTTTGCTGTTGCTACGACAACCTGCCCGTCGGCTTCTCCCAGCTGTCATCCTTTGCAGGTATGGAGAGGGGGGAGGAAAGGACGCAGGAGGAGGAAGGTGAGGAGGTAGGGAAGGAAGGATTACAGGATTTCACTGAATTGATGGGAGAGAAAAAGAGAGGAAAGGCAGGAAGAAAGACGAGGCTGATGGTGCAAGTGCGATTAGATGTAATCCTTTTACATTTCTGAATATCGAAAGGGTCATCAGGTAACCATGGGAACAAGGGGAGGGCAAAAGAAGAGGATAGAGACAGATGAGCCCAATACAAGGCTGCAAACATCACTGGCCAAATTGCTGTGAGTGAAAATACATAAAACGGTTAGATGAATGAGATGGAACAGCAAAAAAGAAAGGAGGAGAAGCAGGAAGGAGGAGGGGCCGGGGATTAATGGAGGCTAATTCCACAGGGTTTGTTAAAGACGACTTAATTACCTCCTCACCAGTCTGCTGAGATCTGTCCCTTTTTTCTTTAAATAAAAAAAAAAAAAAAAAAAAATCTTTTCTCTCCCTCTGTATTAGATTGATTCTCCCTTTATTTTTTGCAGCGTTTGATTCAGCTGCTAACCTAATTAAACTCACAATTACACTCCGAGGGAAACACACACAAGTACACACACACACACCAGAGGGGGTCTTCCTGAGCTGAGCGATAACAGCGAGCAAAAAAGGAGGCTTTGTGACAAAACAAATCGGCAAATTCTCAACATCTGCCAAAGCCAGCCTTTGTCACAGACACCCCGAGTGTCTTTGCTGCGGCACCGCTCTCCTCCAAAACACTGCAGTGGAACGTACTTCTCTTGCAGCTCAAACAGCCTGATTCTATTATGAGGAGAATAAAACAGAAAGCTACGGGGTGTAGAGCTGGTATCGCAGCGTTCAGTCTAACAGGATGATGCCTTGTGTTGAAGATAATATGCTGTTTACAGTATCTTTTGAACGTTGCCTCTGAAGTGTGTGCTTTTTTTAGTTCAGTTGTTGTCACAAGCGTTGGTACACTACATCTCTACGCAGCTTCGACCTCAGATACAATGGCGCTGTTCCAAAACTGAACTGTACTCTGCATTTTCACCCTGCCCAGTCAGTGCTAAATGTCTAAGCATGTTGCTTTATGGCAGTGCACACGGCTGCCACCTACTGCATGTTTCGCTTCATGAAAGCACAGTGTGCCAACATCAAGTCTGCAGTCGGTTGCTCCATCAGTCACCAAGCGGGACACTTGAAGGCTCAGCCCGACCGATGCTGGACTTTTGAGGCAGATACTGATAGAAATATTTGAGAGTTCCAATAATGATATATTGGCAGATATTCTTCTTCTTCTTTTAGAACATGAACATGACATTTTTATACAGATCTCTTAAATGTTGTTATTGCAGAATTGAGACCACAATGTGTACTGAGCGGGGCATTTTACAGATGAAAAAATAGACCTGTCAGTGCTCTCTGGTGGATATACTATATTACTCTAAGGCAGCACACCTAAGACCGCACACATTCCGCAGTTGTTTTAACTCGGTTTGATCAGGTGATGCACGGCAATTTTCTCTGCAATAATTTTGTGATTTGTGTGCAATGTTTTGATTATTACAGGCCGTGCGTCCCTGTGGGAGTAGCATGGATGAGGAAAACAGCCAACTGTTCTTGGTGTTCAGCAAACACCCACACCTCTGTTCAAATCTGGAGCCGTCCAGATTGTGTCTGCTTGATGCAAATATTTAATTCGGGGAGGTGAAATACAACTTTCTCACTGCGAACGCTCGCCAACAAAGCAACCTCCGTGTGAGCTGTGGTGAGCAACACGGTGCGGTTGTTGCATTCCTGAAAATAGAAGCCTTTCTCAGCCATTTTTAAAGGAAGAATATTTCAACAAATCCAATGCAGATTATCACTGAAATCACTGATGTGCAACGTTTTATGTTACATTCTCTAACCTGGAATAACAATCCTGTCAAAACAAGGCAGAGGCAAATCTCATGTTTGTGTTCTACCCCATAAACACACACCGAAGGAGGCTGATTGTAAAACCCAATAAAAGTTGATTCTTAGCGTGTGTAAATGTGCTTAATTTTATAATTTTATTTTAATAACACCAAGACAGACCTCAGTCCCTATTCATTAGTAAGTTCACTAATGCATATATGCCCTCTAATGGGCTACATGAGGCTAAATACACTGGTGACATTCAAATCCCCCTTGAGGCCAAGCCTTTTTAGACTGTGTTGCGGTTATGTTGCACTAGGTTGCGTAATTTCCTCTCGATTATTTTGCTTGATTAAATTTATCACAAATGTGTCACATTCAGGCCGGTGAAAAAGTCCAACATATAACTAAGTTATAGCCGACCTTAAATATAGACACAGACACACACGCGCTCTGGTGTTTATGAATCGTCAACGCTTTATGCAATCACACCAAGCTACATCTTCATTAGCCACTCAGCCGTATAATTAGCCCTTTTAGCAGCCTTTGTTTTGAGAGAAGAAGCATTACTGACGCCGCTGTGTGTGGGTGTGTGTTTCACTGCATATACATCATGCACACAGTGTGTCTGTTTAGGAGGCAGGGACCAACTCATTTAAGCAAAGGGGGCTAATTGCAGGTCTGGATGCCTGCTGGTGCGACATGTGCACAACAGAACCCTCGAAACACACCTGCACCACAGTGTATGACAGTGAGAGTGTGTGTGTGTGTGTGTGTGTGTGTGTGTGTCATACCCAGGTTATGCCTTTTGCTCTTGGCATGTTCATGGATGTGTTTTTTGGCAAAGCAGGCGAAGAAGACGCAGTAGAGGCAAGAGTGGAGTCTGTTGAGGTGGGCGCCGCACATGTGGCAGATACATGACTTGGCCTGGAAGAGAAGGGGGAGAGGGTCGAGGAATAGAAACAGAGATGATTATCACAATTGTTGCACAGACGCACATTTGCAACGCCAGTAGCTCTGGTTCACATTTAACTGGATGAATTTATGCATCCCTAAGCTCAGGATGAGCCATCAAAAATATTCTAATGTTTTACAGGAAGAGAAAATATATTGATATAAAAATACTAAAAATGAAATAACTGAACAAGTGAAAGAAGGACATAGTAGTGGAACTTGGAAAATGTCAATTTCATTTCACTGTGTCTTCACTGTTTTGGTTCAGTCTTACTGCTCTTACCAACCTTGTTTCCAGCAGCAGCTGGCAGTTGTCCTCAGCTAAAAAGCTCTGATAACCCCACAGTATGCTAAATGCCCATTGCCAAATGGCTGTTGAACATTTAGCAGCTGAAGAGCCAGATACTTCCCTCAGGAGTTGGTGGACACCAAAAAGAGCTAAAAGGAAAGTGAATTTTGGACCTGAACAGCAATACAACTCCAAATGCATACTAATGTTGCCCTACTGGATATGCAAATAGGCAACTGTATGCCAACACGTTCGCCATAACGTAAAAATGTTTCAATGTGTTGTTTTCGGCTTGTTCTCCTGCCCACTGTGGCCCACAAGTGGTCCAATAAACTCAATTACTGCAGCTTTAAAGATTTAATATTCTTTAGTTTGCTCATTCTTTCAGTGTCACCTAACATTGGTCAAACACAAACCAGAATACTAACGAAATTGCACTTTAAAATATTTTAATGCACCATGTGGTAATGGTCATACAACCAGAACAGCCCATGGGTGTGACAACAGGTCTGACGTGCGTAGGAAGTTGTGGTGGACACACATTTTGTGTGAACTGTCAAATGTCCCTCTTGAACCACTTTGTAATTAAATGTGATCGTTTGTTAGGGCCAAGCCTGACATGGCAGCTACATCAGTTCTGGCTTCCATTGCTATTTAAATATTTTTTCTGTCAAGTGATAAATCCGACAAAGCTTTTCAACCTCTAGAAAAGGTGACTGGAAAGCAATCTAACAGGGAAAGAGAGAAGAAAAAGAGAGAAATGTGTGTGTGGCTGTACAGTATGTGAGAAAAACCTCAGGCCTCTTGCGTGTTTTGTCTCGTCTTTTGTAGTTTTTTTTTTAGTTTTTTTATTATTAATTTTTTTTTTTTTTGGTGCTATGATGACTAAAGTAGCCCATGGTGATCATGTAAGATTAGTGTAATTAATGCATAATCTAAATTGCAGTATATGATTTTTAAAGATTAATACATTCCTATATATTCAGTTTGATAGTCATGGTGGAAAGATGATTGGGGGGGGGGGGGGCATGACTGTGGATGGAGGGTAGATAGCAACAGCTCAAAAGCATGCAGATGAGAAGCTGGCATACCAATGAGCCAGCATGAATATGAGGAGGTGAGAAGAAATGAGCAATGCCTGGAAGACGACAGCAGGGAAAATAAGAAAAGACAGGAGGGAGAAGAAAGAAGACGGAAGACGATGTGGGGGCAAAGACAGACAAAGACAAAAGGAGAAAATCAAAGAGAGGAGATGAAATTCAGATGCTAATTTGATGCCACTGCAAAAGGTTGATTCAATGTCAAATTATATGTGCGCACAATGTGTTCTGTTAACTAAAATCTCACAGCGGACTCATCTCCAAAGAACATAAGGATGCAAAGTGGAATAGTTAACAGAAAGAGGATGAAAACTGATTGGAATAGGACTACTGGTCTGTCTGAAGGTGGACTGCAGTGGTCAAAACTGGGGTGTAGTGTCACTCTACCACGTCTTGAATGGACTCCCAGTCCATCTGGGCTGGCTGGCAAACTCATGCCAACAGTAAACAAACCTTTACAGAATTACTGACACAAAAATAAATGACATCAAAACCTCTGTGAAATAGATGCTACGAGGCTCAATGAGCATAGAAAACCTTTTAAAAAAGGAACTGAGCAAAGCATTTCAGTGGCCGCTGCTCTGCTACATTGCCTAGCGCTTGTGTCAACATATTTTGTATATTGTAAGCTAATGTTCCATGAGAATATTTGATACCCTGGTTTGACAGTGGAAAGATGGTGATACAGTAGATATCAAGTGATACAGAATAGAGAAGCAGCAAATCCCCACAATTGAGATGCTGCACCAAGGGACTGTTTGGCATTTTGGCTTAAAAAGTGCTGCAGATGAATTTTATGCGCATTCATTGACATACCGCATTCATTGACATACCGATAAAATGACATTTCAGTTGTAGCGTAATATTTTACAGATATGAGTGATATCGTTCTGCTCATCTAACTCTCAGCAAGAAGGCAGATACGTATATTTTCCAAAATGTCAAACGATTCCTTTAATCAGATTCAAGTAATGATGTTGATCTCCCTTGTACCGAGTGAAAATATTAGTGATAGGCTTATGGTCAGATATTTACATGTTTACTGCTAAAAACAAAACACAAAAACAACCTCTTTTTCTGATTATTTCAGCATATATTTGGCATGCCTGAGCCTAAACATGTACATATATACAAAAATGGAAGAAAAACAAAACAAAAAAGTCACTTATTCTTATTCCAGTCACACACACCCCTCCATGCACAAGTGCTTTGACAGCACATGAATTATGAAAAGGGATCACTATGCAACAATCTGCCCTTACTTTTTCTTCCAGCTGTCAGTGTTACAGTACACGTGTATTTTTCTGGTCCCTGAGAGCAGAAAGAGCATTGTATTCATGTAGGAATTTGCATCTGCCTGTCAACACATCTTCACATCCTCTACTGTCATCAAAAGCCAACAAAAGTCCGAGTACACATATGGAGCAGTCAGACATACGGTAGTCCGTCCTGCTGTAGCACACTGGCCATGTACTAACTAAGAGGCCACACCGTCAGTGAGGCCTTGTGGTCTTCTTAACACCCAGAGAACACCCCAAGCTCTGTCCATGTCATACCTCTCTGAGCGCTGCCATGTCATGAACGAGGATGTTATGTGAGAAGAGCAGGGGAGGGTAATGGGCTGGAAAGAAGTGTACAGTAAGTGAGGACACTATTATCACACTGAGCCAAATGCAACAACATCTGCCTCGCCCACTGAAGGGAAAGGCCTGCATCCAGAGGAGGTGTCAAGAAAGGTGAATTTAAAGGACTGTTTCGTACAAAACAAAGGCATTATTTGCGCCTTTCTATATATTTGCTGTCGTGTCCTCCATGGATGCAATACCTGACATCAAAATAAAACAATACAATGTGCAAGCTTACCTGCCAGCCAAAGGAAGCATCAGATGGACACTTGTTTTTAATGAAAATGGATGAAAAGCATCAAGATTCTCTGCCATAACACGTCATATCCAAACAGTGCTGTAGTTTATACGGGTACAGAGTTGGGTTGTTGTATTGGATAATTACAAGTGTAGCCTGATAGTGTGACATCGCCAGACCAATTCGCAAATGTGAATTAGTCTGGAACCTCTCAGTTTATTTTCTATTTGCAAAGGCATAAAAACATTACAATAACATAAACAATCATGATACAGACTACCTCAGATTTGTTTGTTTTTTTAAAGAATTGTGACCAAGATACAGACCACGTGGGACAAATCCACTTCTCAGTGTTCTCATGGTGGACAGACTATGTAATGGTGACAGTGTTTCTAAATGACCTCAAACCTTCTTTGGCATTTCTGTATTGAAATTACTTGTTAGTTATCGGCTGACATATACACCGATACTGATATATCTGCAATAAGCTAATATCTGCCTGGCATATTCATCCATCTAGCTTTTAATTACAACCACCAAATGTTATATATCAACCTGGTTCTAGTTCTTACATTACAATTTTTCAGATTGATGATTTGAGGAATAAAATTTAATTTGTGTCTCCAACACTATTTGATATTTGATGTATATTTAGGTTGTGTGAATATCAAAATAAAAATGACAATATGTGAACATAGATGATTAACTTCAGAGCTGTGACTGAAGCCAGGAGTACACTGAGCTAATGTGAGATCTTACATTCACCTTCTGTCTTTTTGCCACCAGCTTTGAGTTTATAAGCCCCTGGACCTCTTTCACAATGATTCCATTTTGTGTTGCTGAACTGAGTGCAGGCAGCAGCGGTGGTGCAGGCCAACAATAGACAGCCTCAACAGGACTTAGAAGAAAAGTACTGCTGGTTCTGGTACTAAGCTCTGAGATTGAACAGGACTGATCTCACACGATTTAGCAGGTCTTTGGTCAAATTTTTTGGTGGCTTGGTGCACCCATATGCACAAGGAGCATACTGAACATGGGGCAATGAGAATGCATTATCCTGAAAGGCTCCAGTCATCGTTCTCCATGCAGTATCTTGGGAAAAATAAGTTTGTTTGTCGTACCTGTCATTAGACACTGTGGCCGACACTTTAGCCAACCAAAGAGAAGAGCCTTTGAATTATCAAGGTGAGCAAATGCTTAAAACTCAATCTGCGTCAGAAGGTCAGCGGACTGTCTGATGCAGACTGAACGTTGATCGCGGCCATCTGAGGCTGACACTAGAGGTAACGGTCAGCATGGAGTGGCAGGTGAGTGATGGAAGAGTTGCCTGACGTGTGTATGTAACTGAGCCAGGATCAATAAAAACGTAGCGCCACAGGGAGGTAATACGCAGCAGGGATGTGTGAGCCCTCCTGCCAGCCTTGTCTGCTCTTCAGGGTAGTGTGGGGGGCTGGGGAAGAGAGCCAGGATATTATGGCAGGAGGAGACCCCGCAAATATTTACGCCATTTATTTCGACAAACACGCCTCCTGGACTGCCAGCTCCCACTGATCCCAAGCAGATGACAGGGGATCCAGGATGCATGCAGACAGGCACACACTCACAAGAGGAACATGCCAATATTGTGCACATCTGCTGCGTACCTACGTTATGTGAATCTTTACAATAAACACGACTTAATAAAAGATGTTGTCTTCTCTTAAGAGCACATAAACAGACAAGCTGTGCCCATATGAAAGAGGATCTGACTGATAACACACACACACCCTATTGCTTTACCAGTTAAACCTCGCTGATCCTGCCATGCAGTGCAAAGATAGCAATGATGCACCTCTGTCATTATGGCTTGGGGTTTGCAGGATAATTGTTAGCCGATTTGAAATCAATGGCTGTCCCCTAAGCGGGGACACAGCACCGTGTAATGCTGGCCTGCGGTCTGCTGGTGGAAGGAAGTGGAGCCTCTGCAGGGCGCAGTGCCAACGCAAGCAGATGCACATCAGCTTTCTAACCTCTATCTGCGCGGTCTGCAGCTTTGGAGTACAGCTATCGCTCGGCTGTGCGGGGTTAACTTAGCTCTGGCTGGCCGCGAGTCTGTCAGGTGTCGAGGTCGGCATTTGGGCTAGTTCCGAGCCCGATACCACGGAAAAACGAGACTTTGAGCGTGTATTTGACTGAGAGCAAACAGCAGTTTGGGCATTCAGAGCGTGCGTGTGTCGGATGTTTGTGTTGTTTTTGGAAGGGCGGGGAGCCGCGCACACACACACACACACACAGGGTCCGGGTCTAAGCACCCGTTTCTCTCCGTCACTTGTTACCTTGCGTTTTCTGGTCTCGGCTGACCCGCTCCACACGAAACACTGATAAATAACCCTCAGGTTCTGCTTCCAGTTGTCCACTTTAAAGCCGTTGACATGGGGGCAGCCTGCGGGACTCATGGTAGTCACAGCATCCGGCTTTACCGTCCTCTCTGGGCGGTGAAACCTGTTCAGATCCCTCAACGCAGACCCAGTCCACACGGGGCTGGCTGGTTAGCTTGCCAGGTTCGTTATCCACCGATTGCTGCGCTCTGGCTAACTGGACCTGTTCTGGTTGCAGTAGCAAACATCGAGACGACTTTCCAATATTGCTCCGCTGGACATGAAATATTACTCATGCATTTAAATCCAGAATAGCGCTGTGTGTGTAGCTCTTCACATGCGCTAAATTACACGTTAGCAAGCTGGCTAAAGTTGGTTAGCACTGGAATTTCGGTAGCTTTCACGGCGAGTGTCGTCAAGACCCACCTCATTCATAACGGTGGACCAATGAGGGGCGAGTGCTGCGCATGATTGGCGTGTGCCAACTTTCTTTTCCCAACTAAGTCCCGCCTCTTTGAAGCGTGTGCTGCGCCGTGATTGGTGCCATTTTCCTGCAAACCACATCCGCCCGTATAAGGACGTTCATTGGCTAAAGCACAAATCAGCTTCATCGAATCGAGCAAGAATGTCACAACGTGACAATCAAGAGTGGATGCAAATCCACCTTGCAGTACACGTAGAACCAGGCGGATGAGAATCTTTTGACAAAGGCATGAAACCCAGGACTATATTCTTAAACAATTTATTATTAACAGATCCACAATCGCAAAGCTCAAGCTCCCAAATGACATGACAGTTTGGGTTCATCTGTTGACTTCACCTCTTGTAATAACAAGCTGTCAAAACGGTTTTCTATACAGTGCTCTAGCGACCTCTAGTGGAACCGACCTAAAAAAAACAAAAAAAAGGAAAAAAACAAACAAACAAACAAACAAAAACAAAAAAACAGTGCACCAGATTGAGAACGACTCCTCCACTGTGTCGAGTTTGGTCAAGGGCATGTCCAGATACAGATCTGCTATTGATGATATCTACATTCTAACCAAAAGGAGTGAGAGGGAAACGATCACTGCAGTTTTTACAAATGTAGAATATATCAGATTATTCCTCGTCAGCCATAGATGTTTTGCCTCATGTGTAATGCCCTCTTGTTATGGCCATCATGCAGCAGAACCAAAACAAACAGTGAGATTATTCACACATGTGTTTGGAACAAACAAGTCCAGCTTTTATTTTCGTGGTTTCTGTTAATGTAGCAGTGGCGCACCAACCGGAACATTGATAAATAAAACACTGACAAAATTGTAATCTTTTTTCCTTTTCTGTAAGGATCATTTGTTATCCTTAAGACACTGTGAAGAAAGAATAACCAAATTCATCATCATTCCACACAATTAGATTTTCCTTGACCAATGTCCTTATGCAATCGAATGTTTGTTTTCCTCTTTTAAAAAAAATCCAACTCATCCTGGGAAGAACGTGTTGGCTGGCTGCAGCGTTCTCTCCCTGTCCAAGGCCCCTCAGGAATAACTTGATGTTTTGCTACCAACATCATCCTCCTGCGATCCCATACTCTGAAAAAAAAAGTGTCACATGTTGAGAATGCCTGTTAGACAATAGTCCAAACAACTGGTTGAAAAACCAGTTCCTGCTGCACTTCCTGAAATTAAGGGCATGTTTGTACAACTGTGGTTATGTTTTTAGTCATTCCAACACCAGCTACCCATATTACTCTTGTACTGTACCATGTTCACATTCCTTGGATCATTTATTCTTACATTTTTCTTCTTTTTATTAAATTCTACCATATAAAGCATCTTTGCACCATGAAAAAATGTTATGTAAATCTAGCACTGAGACACAAGGTATGACTGTCACATGGCAATGTGTTAAACTTCCACAAAGCAAAACACATTTATGCATATGTAAAAACGACATCAAAATAACATAAAAGATAATTGCCTCACCTTCTGCACAAATTGTGGGTTTACTGTGATTTCTTGATCCATAGACTTTAGTTTCTCATCCAGCTCTATACATTTCAACATCTGAAAGGAGAAAAATGATATAGCTCCACTTTAAAACATACTATAGGGATTCCTGCACAACATTATGTTAAGTGAAAATAGATTTGGACATCCTTACCTCTTGGTCAATTTTGTGGAGCATTGCTGGGTTGTTGTATTTTTCAGGGTTGTCGTGGAAGCAGACCATTCCGTCCTTTTGGTTAATGCTAGCGTAGATCTCACCATCTTCAATCTGCACAGAAGCATCGCCATCAATTAGCATACTTTAATGTGCAGTGGTTTCAAGGTGCACCGACGACACGTCTGGACTGGCTTTTCGCGCTTTAGTCTTTCTGGACAAACTCACCATGTGTAAGACATATTTCTCGGCTTCCTGGGGGCCTGACAGCTGCACTCGACTCGCCATGTCTTGCAAAGACAGCGTCAGGAAGGTCTGCAGGGGGCACATACAACAGAAACTGATATTAAAAAAAAGAGATAAGACTAAAAGATCTACTGAACCTATGAGTGTACCCCACATACAGTTTCTTTGGTCGAACGTTTGTTGGATCTTTTGGTTTACTGAAGTTTACACTGCTCAATTAAAAGCACAACTTGTCACCAAAGCACCTGAACTCACAAGCACCTCATTTATTGTACAATTCCTCTAACTTCAGCCAAATATGACTGACTTGATAGCAAATATATCATGATATATCATATGGGGGATGACTATTTTAAGATAGAAAATCTTTAGTAATGGGAATATGATGATCAAAGAGGTGGAGGCGTTATTATTCATTGAACTCTAGTAAAGCCTGCAAGACCAGGAAAAACAAATCAAAGCTACATCATGATATAAAGATAACCAATACAGTAAAATATGTCTCCTCTCATGTCATGACACAGACATTAATGTGATTTGTTACCGAGCTTTAGCTGAACACGGAAAGTTCTTGTTTCCTTTCTGTTTTACTCAGCTTTCCAAGCACGAGTAACAGCTGGCTATCAGATGTTTAAATCTGCCTTCACTCACCCCTAAGTTTTTGGGATGTTTGCTGTCATTCTGATTGTCACGTCCAATGACATGCAGCACAGTTGTCGGGGAGGAGGATTGAGACACATTAGGAAAGGTATTGTTCTCACCTGGCCAGATAAACTAAACTAAACGGGTGCATGCTTCAGAATTTTGTAAACCCACTTTAAACCACTGCTTGATTTAAATATGCTAAGACTTGCTTAATTCTATATTGCCACGGACTGTATGCATTCCATATCCTCCTGCCTAAACTGAACTTAAATGTAAGTTATACAGTATAGTTCAAACCAGAGCCTCACTACATGAAGAAGCGAGGATTGGAGGAATTTCTCTCATATTTTCTTGTGAAAACATCTGGCTCGCATTACTACAGAAACACGAAAACATGCAGGCACACCCCCACCTTTGTTAACCTCTGGATGTTCTTCTTGTAGAGGGAGGAGAGGCACTGTTTGACCAGGCCTGTGTTGTTGTCTCGTGTGAAGGTCTCGCTGTGTTTGTTGACCACGCTGCGTAGCTCGGCTGGGTTGTTGGTGGTGTAGACCTGAGCTAGCTCGTGGTATGCGTTGCTCAGGGGCTAAGGGCAGCAATAAGAGAAACAGAAGAGAGAGGAAAACCAATCACTTCATGGCACAACAAATTCATCAACTGTGTGAGTAGACGCCGCAATGGCATTATACAGAGAGTGTACCCTCATTGATATAAATAGAATATATAAACGCCTTCAACCGCACCACAAACTACATCCTCACATGACCATAGTTGAATCAACACCTCTATAATGCAGTTTCAACAAAAACTGAACATTAGAACTTTCATGAAGGTAGAATTTATTGTGTTTATTGTGTTGTATTAAACTGCAACGAGTTTGACTTTCTGCAGATTCTGTAAACCATAAGTGGACAGACTGGGATGCTCCCTATTTAAATGAGCAACATTTTTTGACTAGCGTCATCTGCTCTAACAGAGTTATAATGAGCTTACTCGCATCAGCTGAAAATCGGGTTACTTGGATGTCTGCATATGTAAATGTGACAGCTGCACCTATAAAGAGCCAAGCCCTAATACTTTTCATTCCTTCCATGATAGTCGTCCTTACCTTGATGAACCTCCCTACTATTTGTGAGGTGTATTTGGGCAGCGGCTGCACTTTGCCGTGGAGAATGAGTGACACCAGGATGTATTTCTTATAGGCTTCCAACATGATGTGGCTCACTGCCATGGCTGGAGTGGTTATTGCCTGACAAGAGAAAATGAGAAACACATGATCATCTCTAAATATATACAGATTTAATGGTCACATTAGAAAGTCTGATATGCCATTAGATGTATGCATGTCAGTACATTTATTTGAGAGCCCAAATACCTGTTCATAAAAATACAGTGCTCTTTCGAAATTTTTGAGGCCCGTGTAGATCATGCCACCATAGTAGTAGTAACATAAAAAGTGCTTTGCGTCGTAAGCTCCGTTCTCCTTACAGATGTCCATCATGTCCAACTCCAAGAAGGGCAGGGCGGGCTTGAAACACTTTGCTAACAAGCACAGCTGCAAGGAGACAGGTACGTAGTGAGCATGACCAAGAGGGTTAACACTGGAAAGGAACTGTGCTGGGACTATTAAACCTGTGTTTGAATTATTTAACACAACCCTTTAAAACGGCGTATTCAACAAGTATGCATTTAGGAGGAGGAGGAGATGGAAAACAGTTAAGATAACTGATGTTGACTACAAATAATACAGCTGAATAGATCACATTTAGTAGCAAACATTAAATGTGCAAGTTAAATCACGAGGCTATTTAGGGTTACAGCCATGGTGATGATGCAGCAGCAGGGCCAGTGACTCACCTGACACAGGTCTGCATGAACTGAGGTAAGTTGGTTTGTGTTCATCTGCATTTTGTCTATTGCCTGTTTTAGGACGACAACACCCCTCAATGGCTGTCAGAGAAGGAAAAAAAAGTTTATTCCACTGCAGCTTTCCTGGGACATCCAAACACACTGAAGACGGTCCAGGCCTGTACCGCACTTTAAAATGCATTGAAATATTTAGATCAAGAAGGGAAAAGGAAAACATGGATGCTGAAACTCAGCAATAGGATGACTCATTTGGGCCTGGTCTTGTCAGAAAAATAAAAAAAATTAATGTACTCATTTCACCATTGCCAAGGGGAAACTGCTTTTAAAATTGTTTCACCCACTCACAAGCTACATTGTCAAGATACTGCACAGTGTCCTTTAAAACATCATACACACATAATGGGCACTTTGACAAGGACACTTCACAGCAATGAGAACATCATGGAAATCTCAAACATCACACAGAACACTAACACTGTTATTCAGGTGGGAAGAAGTGGATGTTTTTCTGTTGTCTCTATTAGGCAACACAGACAAAAGTCCTCGGATCCTATAGCTTTTGAAGCTGGTAGACCATCTACATCACTAAAACAGCTCTCTGTCAGTAATTACACACTATTCTAACTATGTTCAACTGTGCAGGTCGTCTCTGATGGAAGCTGGAGGTGCATGTCTCATAAACCAAAGACAGACAGACTGAACGAGGGGCAAAAGGCTAAAGAAGCTAAGAATAAATCAATCCCATTTGTTCAGGTCTGTATTCTCAACTGATATTCAAACTATTCAGTCTTCATTAGCAACCACAGCACTGCAGACTGCTGCAAAGGCTGCTGTGAGTCATGAATGAAGACAAGCTGTTTTGCACAAGCAGAACAGCATTAGAAAATGCATAGCCCGAGGAGGAAAATGCATTTTTCTTACTGCTGACTCTTAAAATAAAGTCAGTCTCTACGTCATACTTCATCCAGCATTATGTTTTTATGTTTTAAACACTAAATTAGTAATTAGAAAAAGAAAAATCCCTCCACTCAATCATCAAACATCTACAATGGCCAACAATATTCAATTTTGAATTTAAGCTCTATAATGATATCAAGTTGGGCAATTCAATCCCACCAGTCAGAGTCAACAGCCTTACCTGTTTCCGCTCAACGAGGGCATTTGTCAACTGGTGGCAGAGACCAGCAACTGGGAGAGCAAACAAGAGGGGAGGAAGGTGTTAAATCAAAACTCATGATTATCTTTTTCAGTGGTTCGTAAAGTGTAAAGAACAGCTCACGTGTGTGTACAGGATACATCGACACTTCACTGCAGTTTATGCATCACAAACATATTCCTAGACAAACATGTACATACATAAATAAAATGTTGCCATTTTTCCTCAAGCTCAGAGGTTCAAATTATCTAACATTAAGACATTTGCAGAAATGAAAGGCAATTTACAATAACAGAAACTGCTGAACTACTAATACAATACAATATACCATAAACCTGATCATTACAATCTACATTACAGATGCCATACCATCACAACAGTGCAACATGTTCTTCTTTGGGGTTGATACTAAAAACATTTTTGAGCTTATCAGCAGACACTGGAAAAAGCCGGTATCTGACATATGACCACAACTGAGTGAAGCACTTGCACGAGAAAGAGTGGGCATAATTCAGTTGTAGTGTGGCATAGTTTGGCTGACAATAGCTACAACAGCTACATGCTCTCAATGCAATATGCAAGAGAACACTGATCAGTATAGAAATCTGTTTTTGTACATCATAAAAACAACCAGCAGGATACAAACGTGCTTCCCAAACATCTTAGAGAGGTTTGCTTAGTCTGGACTTACAAGTGTCTGTTGCATATCTAATGTGCTCCCCATTGCAGGTACTGATGAAGAGCTGGACTTGGGAGAAGAGCGTCTCAAAGTCAGGGATGTTTGGCATGGAGAACTTCACGAAACTGGAACAAAAGAGTTAGAGGTTAGCAAAAACCTTTCAGTAAAACAAGGAGACCTAGAGATACTTTATGGCCTAAAGACAACAGGCCGTTGCCTTTTCCACATGAAAAAAAAGCTGCACAGGCCAAACGATATCTGGACTTGAGTTTTGGAGGTTTGAGGCTTGTGATGCTATGTTAACTCATAACATTTAGTGTTCCGCTGTTGTAAACTGCTGAAAAAAATGACCTCATTCTGTGTTTTTCCCACTTGTGAGTTTTATATATTGTGCAATCAAACTCATCGTCTTCAACAAAGTCATTTTCACAGTTTAATGTTAGTTTATGCCTACATTATTAATTGTACATGCAACTGGTAGCCTCTAGCTGCTTTGTGGCTACATCAGATTTGCTATGTTACATGCAACAGGCACTATAACAATAAAAAACAGAATAATACTGCGAAGAAGGAAATAGCACCCTTTATATAACATGCATATACTGGATCATTTATGTGATTTATTTTTACCAACTCACATTTTCCTCCTAAAAACTGAGCTGGCACCAAAGTTGTGTTCACCATTCTCTACTTGTTAACTATCTTTTTCACCTCTAACCCATTCACCACAAAAAGTACAATATGACATTCAACAGACACAACAATGACAGAATCTCTTGGCTCAGTCCAGAAAAAACAGAGCAGAAGCAAGAAGCACAATGAAGGCAGGAGTGGAGAGGAACACAAGACTGGACAGAACTGAACACAAACAGGACAACAACAAAAGCCAGCAGCACACTTCACTAGAGACTGAGGAAGAGTTCTGGACTTAACTACACTGTTGCCGGCAAACCTGTAAAGAATAAAAGGATGGAGCGGGCTACTTACAGCACAGCCAGCACGCCTAGGGAGTGCTCCTGGATGTCCAAGGCCCCCAGCACCGTGTCCAGGTGGGACAGATTTTTGGCCAGCAGCTCCCCACTCTTGTTTATCAACTCACACAGCTGAGTCATCTGGCCTGGAGGGGTGGGGGGCAGGAGAATAGAGAGAAAGTAAACCACTTTGGACCTTCTCACGTCCCCTCTTTGGAAAGACACATATCTCATACCTAAGACAGCTTACATGGCAATGCTAGACACAGATCAAATTTTTAGAAATCACTGCTTTTTGGCAGGCTCGCTGTTTTCGTAATTAAATTAGGTTGTTAACAGGATTTAATGTCATCAAATTTCAACTTTCAAATTTCTTCTTACGTGTTCTGGCACACAAGGGACGGACACATGCACAAAAATGTAACTGCACTGGTTACCAGAACTAAAAATGTTATAATAACATTCCCCCTGTCACGGTCATTGTAAATGACGAGGTTAAATCCACAAAAGTGAAGAAGGCAATACTTTTTTCCAAGTAAGCTGAGGCATTTTCTTTATTGTTTAAGGGGTCAAATTAATAATAAAAATTTCATTATCTTGTCTATGACTGCCAAGGAGCTATTCTTTACAAATGTAGAAAACAAACTGACCTACAAAATTGTTTACAATCATCGTGCAGTGGCTGAGTATTTCAATATAAAACGGTCGGTCAAGTGTCCTGTCAAGGCCTTGCAACAGTGGTAATGCAAGCGTGATTGACAGATGACTTTGAACCAATAGCATTCGCTAATTCAGTTCGCCAGCCAATCATTTGGGACCGGGGCGGGACTACCGGTAGGCAAGCCCCAGAAATAATTTTCTAGATCAAAAACAAAAAGTATGATTTTTACATTTCCTTTGATGAGCTACCCGGTTCACGGTTACCCTTGGCGTCCCCGTGTACTAACGCATCTTCTGGCGATACTTCACAGAACTCTCGCAGCCAGAGAAAGTCATTTCTGCGGTGTGTTTACATGATAAAGCAAAAAGAGGGCTCTGACCAGTTAGGCTGCCTAGCTATCGGCAAGGCACTGGATAGCATATGCTAGCTAACTAGCTAATACTTCCCACTCGAATGAGTTTAGCAACCCTACCTTGAGCGGAGAGCTGCCGCACATTGTTCACGAACTGCTCCAAGGCTGAAGCCATTATTTCCTGGGTCCAAAGTGGAGGTAATTTGCACTGTTTTTCATTCAAACGTCAGAAACAACTCCGTCCGGACTAAGACAGGGGGCCACACAGCCGCCACTGAGGTGAAACTATCGCGAGATCATAAGAACAGAACAGACTGCAACGAGTTTACGAACCGACCACTGGAGTCTTAAAGGGCCAGACACCCCATTTGTTTAAAGTGTAACATAATTGTCATAATTTACATAATAGTGTTTTTATTAGAAAATTGTAACTTATTGTGCTTGTCTTATGGGTTAAGGCACTACAGTTGTCTATTTCAGACTGCAATTCCAGTTCTCCCTTTAAGGAAAAAAGAAATACAGGAACTGACGTACAATTTACTGGTTTTTCAACAAAGATGTTATAAAATGTAAGAGCTCCTGTCTGAGTTTAAAGCATCCCCTGATTATAAACTGAACACCAAAGTTACTTGTACTTCTAAAAAAAAAAAAAAAAAAAAAGAAGTAAAACGACTGTAAAATATATTGTCTATGACTGTTTTTTTAAAAGTTCTTTTTGCAGATGAAATTATCAAATACTCAGTTGTTATATTGTGAACTGAGGAACTGGGTAAATTTCAATTTTTGCATCCCTTCTCTATTCAAACCTCTTATGTTCAGGGTTCAAACAGGACCTGGCTCTTTGGAGGAGTCTATGCCTTAGGCAACAATGCCAACCCCCAAGCCACAGTGCCGCTCTTGCAGTTTTGGAGTTCTTTCATTTCATAGGTAACTTGAGAAAATCCAATATATTAATGAGATGTCCTGACAGCTCATTTAAATTAAGTAGATGATAAGCATTAATGGCACACCCTTTCATTGGTGACTTCAGACTGTTGCTATTTATTCTCATTTTTGGTCTATTTTTAACAAAGCGTTACAGTGTGGAATGGAAGTCTATTGGTTCATCACCTTAATACACTTGATTTTATTTCTGTTATCTTTATACTTACACTGATATATATATATATTTTTTTTTACATTGCTGTACCACCGTATGTCTATCTCCCAACGGCGTAACAGTAATGTCCTGTATTGTAGTGTACTGTAACTGGGATATTTGACAAATGAAAATGTCTAAAACTGATTTGCAGTCAGTGAAGATGAGCCAAAAAAGGTTACAACGTCGACAGTTTTTAAAAAAAAAAATTTTTTTATTATTATTTGCAATATTGTAAAACTGCAAACTGTGACTGTACGTCGCTCTCACGCATTGACAACGACGGAGGAGTGAGCCGTCTCGTTCTTCTGCAATATCTTTGCTGAGAGCAGCCTTGTAGTACAGTTTGTTCTCGCCGCTCTTCTTTTCTCCCCTTGGTGCCGCAGTACCGCCCGGGCTGCTCCGACGGCCACTGTTAACAGACGCCGCGGGTTTGAGAAAGGCCTGCGGGTTAACACACAGCGACAAAACGGTGCAAACAGCTCCCAGTGAACTCGTGTTACGTTTCACCTGCCCGCTGCTGTGCGGCTAAAGCTGGCTGACGTTACCCCGGGCCGTTAGGTGCCCGGAGTGAAGAAGGTCGAGCGGGCGGTGAAACCAAATTTCACGAAAAGACAAATACCAACGCGACCAATGCTAAGTGCCGATTACAACACGGTTTAACTGGCTTTGTCCACTGTTTGCACTCGTCGTCCGGAGAGGGTTGACTGCGGTGACCCGGCGTCGGTGCTGCAGCAGCCGCGGACAGGCGGCTATGTCACTGTCCAGTACAACACGCCGACTCGGAAGAGGGAAAACTTTGTTCCGTGGTCCGTTCAAGAGGATTTGCGTAAACATGTCGTCCTCCTCTGCCTCGGGTAAGAGACTGCGGGTTCTGGTTGACATGGACGGGGTCCTGGCGGACTTCGAGGGGGGGTTCCTTAAGAAGTACCGGGCCAGGCACCCGGACGAGCCCTACATCACCCTGGATGACAGAAGAGGGTTTTGGGTGTCGTCGCAGTATAGGCAGCTGAGGAGTGACCTGTATGTAAGTGGCACGCAAAGATTAGTTCTTGAAATTCCCGGTTCCCCACTAAAATAGTTTAATTTGACCAGAATTAAATTAACAAGAATAAATCCCATTTAGAGACTAAGTTAGAATGACTAGCGACAGGTCTCACTCTGTAGCGTTTGCAGCTGAAGTTTTATATTAACCAACATGAAATATTGCTGTTTCCTCACACAGAAACATTACTTAATGGGCTATGTATATTATATATGTGCAATATTTTTATCTTATCTATTTGTTCATACTTACAACTGCACTCAGTCACTCTATTATTTATTTCTGTCTATACTGTGTACAGGACTATTTTTCTATTTATTTTTATTGTATTTCTATATAAGACACTTTTGCTGGCTGCTGCAACGCTAAAAATTTCCCCGCTGTGGGACAATAAAGGCTTATCTTATCTTATCTTATGTAGATCAGCAGTTGACCACCTCAGAGTCAGGTGTGTGAATGTCACATTTCTTTTTACTCAAAGCGATAAAGCAGAATACTAAATTAATTAATTGCCAACAGACTATTTGAGGCTTTTATTTTAATAAAGTATATTTTACAGTAGTATGTTGCTGGTGTTTGCATGTCTACTAATTTTGCACAAGCAAGTGAGGGGAGGCATAGACAAGCCTATATTGTGATCCCACACACTGCAATAGCATGCAACACTACATGTTAAAGCCGATCCATCTGTTTTTGTGACAATGCAAAAATAGCCTAATCTGGGCTGGGCTGTATAAAAGTATTAAAATATATTCAATTTATATTATATCACGCAAATAAAATATGTCAGGAAGATGTTCTTCTTAGTTCCTGCTTTATTTCATTATTGAGATATTCAAGAAAAGCTGTCCAGTACAGTGTCATTCAAATATCAGCTTCTCTATTCCTTTGGAGTGTTTTGCTGACCTTGAAAAAGTGGACTTTTGCACTCCTTTAGAGCACATGTACACTCACGTGGATACACACACCATATCAAGGTACACTGACACTAAGCTGCGTGTGTGTGTGTGTGTGTGTGTGTGTGTTGTTTTTTACTCCAGGAAAAAGCCATCAGTATCTGGGAGTCCAAGGACTTCTTTATAGAACTGGATCCGCTGCCAGGTGGAGTGGAGGCGGTCAAGGAGATGGCCAAGATGGATAAGTAGGTCTTGAAGATGCAGTTTACTCATCTAATATGTAAAACTGATTTGGCTGCTGCTGATGTAATAGACAAATGCGATATGGACATATATGTCCATATCGCATTGATGTTTCTGAGCAACATCATCTTGAAATGTGGGGAGTAGAAAACAAACCAGAATGACTGAGAGCATAGTGGCTTTCTGATGAACTAATGATTTGTGCCATAAGCATTGGCTACGTAGCGCTCAGTCCAATTATAATGTCCAGACTTTTACCTTTTGCTGCAATTATTGCTTACAGTTATTTACAACGTTTCTTGCATCCAGGTATAACATCATCAATCACACACAGGTAACAAACTTGAGCCACTGATAACTGTATGCCTCAACTGGCACGCAACACACCTGGCTGTCTTTCCCCTTCTGTATAAATGCAGTCCCATTGTAGGTCACTGCCCCCCATTGTACAAAAAGTGTATTACACCAAAATAAACAAATGCAAATAAATGGATAAATGGCTCTTACAGAGAGCTCACAGGAAGATCGACATGAGGAGTAGTGGGTGGAAAAAATGAATAAGTAGCAATTAGCATCTAGAGATCTGGTGGGAGCCCTGGATTTTTGTCAGGTGGTGGATAGTTTTGCGCAGAAACTGGTGAGGAAGAAAGACTGTTTTAAGCTCACACTTACACGTTTGTTAGGCTCTGTGATCAATGCTTTGGTGTGACATGCAGTTTCAGTGTGTGACTTGGTGACGGCAAATGGACGTGCAGACTGATGGATGGAAAACGTGTCACATTGTTACGCTTATAGAGAAAGAAATCACAAAGCATGGAACCGCGTTTGGAATCTATGGCTTGACCATTACTTTAGGCTTTTGTTAAATATTGGATATAGGCAGGTCAGTGCTGTGCACCGTTCATACTCTATGATGAGATTCCCCTGTCTGTCTAACATGTAATCATACTTGCTTTTATATGAACAAGATGAGACACTTTTTTTTTACTTGGGATGCACCAATATGGAATTTCAACAACTATAATACTGAGAAACATTGGCTGCTATGTGTGGTCAGGTTTAAAGATGGTAAATGTTGGATATGAATAGCTTCAGTCTATTAGTGTTATCAGTTTTCAAAAGCTCATATCTGTCAAACACTAGTTAGGGCTGTGATTCCCTGTAGAACCAGCTTTCGGTGCATTTTACTGTATGTGCTTTGGTGAAAGCATCCTGTAACTGGCATCTGTAGTGAGATATTTCATTCCAGTGTAATCTGAGTCAACATGAAGGAGGCTGTGATTGCCATTTCCGGTAGCATTCTCACAAGCACACAACGCAGTGGAATAACATCTAAAAATAGCCATCATAGTTATGAAACTGTATGTTTACGTTTCCTCTCCTGGTGGAAATGAATCTTTCACTGTCAGTGCCCGAATAACCTGTTTTCTTATCAGGGAAATCTGCCATATGGTGTGATCTCTTTTGTTTTGCACTTATTTGTTTTCCCACCAAGGAAAGGTCCACTGCCTGTCTTCAATTTAGTTATTAATTCCAAAGTGTCTGTCAGGCATAAGCAGCTGGGATATATTTAATTTTTCCACTCTGATCCTTTTGTTTCCCTTTCTTTCCGCAGCACAGATGTCTTTATTTGCACCAGCCCTATAAAACATTACAAACACTGCCTGTATGAGAAGGTAAGCCCTCTGCCAATCAGCTCAGCAGCATCTATTCTGTTCCCTCTGGAAATTATTACTGTCTTTCCTTTGTCTACTAATCGCATCTGCTGTGTGTGTGTGTGTGTGTGTGTGTGTGTGTGTGTTCAGTATGCCTGGGTAGAGCATCATTTGGGCCATGACTTTCTGGAGCAGGTCATCCTGACCAGAGACAAGACATTAATCACCGGAGACATCCTCATAGACGACAAGCCTGACATTCAAGGTGAGGATTGTATACGTGTGTATGTGTGTGTGCACATGCAGTGTTTATCTTGTCACAATAGCAAATAAAATGTCTTCTAATTAACATTTTAATTTAGTCAATGATTTACATAACAAATGGACATTCTGTACTGTAATAAAATTAATAATTATTTTATATTGATGCTGATGACAATGCAGCTCCCAGATCAATAACTGACCTTTCGCAAAGCTCCTCTTCTTTGGCACGTCACATATGCAGTCTCCAACGATAACAGTGTCAGATTTACTACTCAAAATTCTTAGTCATTATTAAACAATTGATTTCATACAGAGGCAAACAAAAGCAGGTTTCTCATTTCTAGCCTGTGACCACTGCTTTTGTCCACATGACCCAGGCAGAAAGTATGATAAGGAAAAATGTAAGATCAGACTGTTATTTTGTTTCAACATAACCCTGTTTGGCTGCTTAGCTTAGATACTTGTCTCCTTATCTGGCTGCTAAGATGCTTAGTTTAAAAAGTTTTATTTTTAACGTTACAAGAGAAAAGGCTTTTAGGATGAGGACTATCTCGGGTAACGTTGGCTGGGATTGCTGCAATGTAAATTTGCCCAAATCCAATAAAGAGCAGGACAGAAATGCTAACATTAGCCAAAACTCTGATAGCATCTGATAGCAGTGTTTCTATAAATAGCAATAAAATTAACAGCATTCAGTGTGAATGAAAGTGTGTTTCAAAGATTAAAAGGAAGGAAGAGGACTGCGTAATCCTGTTAGTGTAGTGTTATGTGGGTGTTGTAATTATTTGCATACATCTTCTTCAACACCTATTTTGCACCTTATAAGACAGCTGCCACAGTGTGTGCACTGTTAGTCAGGATCTGCTGGGTTGTCTGAAGCAGTGGTTTGTACGCTCTTCACAGTGTTACATGTGTGCTTGTCACTTACGTCTCCTGATCAGGTGTGGAGCCCAAACCAGCGTGGGAGCACATCCTGTTTACCGCCTGCCACAACAAACATCTTTCCATCAGCCCCCCCCAGAGACGACTCCTGTCCTGGTCGGACGACTGGAGGGCCATCCTGGACAGCAAAAGGCAGTGAGGGACCCCTTCACCCACGGGGCCCAACATCACCACCACACCGGTGTGTGTCGAGGCTCAAGAGGGGTCGCTGTCTTGGTGAGGTAATGCCAGAATTCATTTCTGAAAAGAGGGAAGGTAAAATACTAAGAGGGGGAATGATCAGCCAGATTAATTGATAATATAGAGGTTGGATGTTTTACACAAAGCAGACACTTGTTGCATTCTGTTGGGAGAGGACATTCACTTGTTTGACCACAAGGGGGCACCCTGAGACTGAGTGTAAAGTGGGGTTGACAACCACCAATTTCACTGAAACAACTGTGACAACAACAAAAGTTGAACATAAGAACAAAATGATTTCAAAATGGATACACTGGTAAGTCAAAAGGGCAGACTGAACTTGTTGGTAGCTGCTCCGTGTGTGCATACTGTATGTTTTTTTTCTTATTGTGGACATTTCTCTTCAAAATCAAACCAATGCTATTTTTGAGCCACTGGAGTGGGTTATCCACGGCCTTCTTCTCAAAAGGCTAGTTGACAGTATTGCGTTTTATTAATGAGTCAGTGCACCGTGATTCACTCACAACAACAGGGCACTCCACTACACACTGTCATTTACATAAAAAAAAATAATCTCCACTAGTCATAGGCACTGGCCAGTAATGTGCAATACATAAACAAAGAAAAGTGACCTGGACTTACAAACTCTGTAACTGTTATGTCAGGTCATTATTTTACATGTGCTTTTTGGGAGAGCACTGCAATGTGTCCTGGGTCACCGAGTACCACTGTCATGTAAATGCAATGTACAGAGATATTTCTTAAGGTTTTAAAGAGCTGATAGGGTTCTATTGGTGCTTTTTTAACTTTTTTTTTACTTATTTCCTCTGTTTCTCAATGGTCGATGCATCTTAACTAATACACACCAGTGATAAAAAAATATATATACTTGCACACATTCTGTACATATGCATGTGCCTAAACCATCACTATTGTTGAATATATTAGAATAACAGCCAAAGTCGGAGTGTGCTGAACATGTTAAGATGTTTATTTGAAAACATGAGAATGAACGTAAGACTAATTTCTACATGTAAGAAAACTCAAAAAAAGAGATATGATTTATATTGTTAGATGCGTCTTGATTTTACACAGTCAAACAATTTTGAACACCATATTTTATTGATTTCAGGTTAAATCTCACAGTTTGCCTATTGTAAATACACTAAAATGAGAAAGTAATATTACCTCAATATGTCAACAACCAATGCACAGCACAGCACTGTTTTAAGACGTTTATAAGTATAAGTAGTGGTCATGATCTATCCCATTTCCAATTAGATCTGTGTCATTTCTGATTAAATTTAACATGACAAACATGTTTCAATTCATGTATACTGTACCTTTTCATTACTTTTTTTAAAACTTAGATTTTCTCTTTTAAGCTTGTTTACATAAGCACGTTTTTGGGTTTAAAAAAAATCCTGACTGGCAGAGTACCTCCACAACACAAAGTTTACTTGTATTTATTTTAGAATGTTATTTTGACTGAAAAGATTGTACGCAATATATCCACATTTTATGTCGCGTTTCATCCAAGGACTGCAAAACTCTTCGTCACTGTCTTCTGTCTAGCTTTATTTTAGCGAGCGAACACTCAAGAAAAGAACTTTCTCTCGGGCAGGATTTGCATTGTTCTGCTTCATGGTCAATTAAGACACACTGTAAGTACGTAGACACTGAATCTGAATCCATTGTGGCTCTTTCTGGCAGGCCAGTTATGAATTATTTTGCTGCTAATGTGTTTTGTGTGTTATGGAAGATGTGCTGAGTGCTGTGTTATTGTGCCTAGTATAGTGTACAAAATCGAACATGCTTATTTCTGTTCATGGGATGTTTTAATGTTTTTTTTTTTTTTTTATTCTACCTCGCTGAAAACACACAAAGAAAAGAGTAACAGTAGGAGGACCACGGCACTTTTAATGGTCTTCTGTTTGGTGCAATTAAAGATGCTTTTCATTTTCTTTGTTTGTTCAGTTTTTATACTTTGTTTATTCAGGCCCACACTGAACTCAACTGTCATCCCTCCTGGTTTGGCAGTATTGTACAGTTTAACTTTAACATGATGAAATTGCCTCTTTGTGCCATTTTTGTTGTAATTTCCTCTCTCTGCTGATCATATCAGCTAAGAACACATGAAGGAACAGCTGAATACAAACATTAGTCTAGACTGCAGTTTGCCCTAATTATACCAGGATAGACTGCTACGCATGAGAAAGTGCTGTCTATCAAATGTTAACATCTGCCTCCTTATACCAATAAATCCTTGCAGTTTGGTATTGATTTCTGACTACATTCTCATTCCTATTGAAACACACTACAGCTCTCGTAGTGGAGAATGAAAACCTGGGCCCATATCTGTCAAAGTTCTAGGAATTACATGAAATAATGCTATTAAGGGCCACCTTAGGAGTGAAAAAAAAATCCTTGCTGAAAATTAAAAATAAGACGAATAAGAATGCTCATTCCTATTCAGGGTCAGGAAGGAGACTGGAGCTTACCCAGCATGCCTTGGATGAAAGGCAGGAAAATTCCCAAGACAACTTGTCAATCCGTCATGGGACTAACACACAGAGAGACAAACATATTCACATGCACACCCTGTGGGCAGTATAGAGTTTTCACTTCACATTGGACTGTGGGAGGAAACCCAGGGAGGAAACCCAGAGAAGAAACTGTGAACTCCACGCAGAAAGAAGCAGGGCCAAGATTGCTGTCAACATTCATAAAAACATATATTTAAACGATATTTAGATACAGGTATTTCACATGCATCCCTGTAGCTCTCTCAACTTTTCTTTCTTTGGCATAAAACCCTCAACTTGCACCCTGTGACCTTCCTTTCCATACTTCCATACCGCCACTAACTGGTCAACTGGGTCAGCTGTCTCTCACAAGTGCTGGAAGCTTCTGTGGAGGAACTCATCTGAAGAACTTGCATGTGATCATCCACCAGACAGCCGCTCAACACACGGCATGTGTGTCAGTTGTATGTGAGCCATTTTTTGTCAATGAATGTCTCGTGTTTGTGGTGAATTGTAAAAGTTTAAATAGCGTCAATGTGATACTATCTGTTGGTCAATATGAGGCCTTATATGAACCACGACGTAACCCTCTGACTCGACTCGTTAGTCGTTAGTCCACTCCTTTGGCCTTCAAAAACACACTCCGAGCTTCACCTCAACATGTACCTGAGGTCTGTTGTGCTGCTCAGTTGAGCTCCGTTATCTTGTTGAATGGAACAAAACCTTCTAAGTAAGCCTTTGTAGGGTTTTGAAGAGCTGGAGCCTATCCCAGCATGCATTGGCAAAGTTGCAGGGAGATGCTCTGAATGGTTTCCGAACAGGTTGACAGTCCACTACAGGACAGAGATGAATGAAGGCAGTTTATTTTTTGTATTTCCACACTGAGAGCAAATTGGTGTGTTGCCATTATAGGCAGAGTGAGAGGCTCCATTTCTCGATCTGTGCAGGGATCTTCAGCTAGGGAAGATATTTTTGTTACTTTTGTATTGCTTTTGCTTTTAAATATTGTATTTAAAAGTTAACGTACTATATCTAACTAGCAAAGGCTGTACTGTATGTTGAGGAAAATACACCCAGAAACAAAATTCAGATGGATTCTGGTCTCAAAGCAAAGTTCTTCCTATCATAACTGGGACATTTTAATGGCTGTAATTTATCCACATTTTGCACTTGCCAAAACTAATGTTTACGAAACATAATCAGATTGAAATAGTAGGAATGTTAAAAATCTGTTTGGCCTTTGACCAGAATTTTGTCCTCGGCTAAGTTTTCTCAGCTTACAAACGTATCTGTTTGGCTCAGATATATATATATATATATATATATATATATATAACTAACGATTATTTTCATGATTTATCGTTTAGTCTATAAAATGTCAAAATGCAGATGTTGATGTTCTGCAGAATTGTCAAACCGACAATCTTAGTGTCTGCCGTTACAGTTACGTAGACATAGATACAAGTTTAAATCTGCATATTCTTTTAAAGTCTAAAATACTGACTGAAGCCATTTTTATTCCACCAAGCTGTCTCAGGCCTGCGCACATTTCCGGCCCATTTAAATCCCACATCAATTCATTAAAGTTCCTGTCCTTAAAGGGAATTAAAGAGAATTGTGCGTTGCATCAGTCTGCTTTTTTTTTTTTTGGCTGTGAATTTAGTCAGATTAACACCATTTGTCCTCTGCAAATATTGATATTGAGGTGGGAAACTTGGTTCAGATGATGTGTACTGTAAGTGTGGGCACAGTGTCAGCATAGTGGAGGTGTTTAGAGTGTTTGTGTAAGGGGGTGGAATTGAACTGAGAGTCTTCAGGGCGTGTGCCTGCTGGCCTGTTTCATTTCAGCAAGGTACCGTATAATGGCGCAAAACAGAAACAGCAAGTAAAGCCCTGTTTGGACAAGATTGTTGTGTTTTTTTAGCACAGTGTGGGTAAAAGCATTTGTAAGCTGAAATGTTGTGACAAATGTGTGTGCTTACAAACTGAGTGTGTGCTTCCTCTGCCGTCATCACGCCAAAAATATACCATGCTTCATATGTAACTTCACAGTCAATAACAGTATGGTAGGCCTTCAAAAGGGAAGTGGCCAGGGCAAGATTTTCCTGAGGTCTTATTTTTTTGTATTGAACATTTTCCAGGAGGTACAGCAGATTTGAATGGAACTAAAATAACAGACATGCTCATGTAATGACATTACTTCATGTTACTCTGTAAAAACCAGTTGTGGCCTCATAGAGAATAAAGGCCAAATATAATAATATAGAGTGTGTGTTTGGTCATGTGTTTCTTTGTGTTTGTATGTAAATTAAAAACATTTTCAATCATCAACCAGACACCCGCACAGTGACTCACTTCCACCCAAAACATCAGCTCAGTATAAAGCAATGATTTGTGTTTGGTCTCTTGCTTTCTAGCTCTACAGCCAAACCCACTGACAGCCATATTTCTTCTGTATGTGTCATTTTACCTGCAGGCAAAACAGTGTGTCGTGCTGTTTGTTTCAAAAGGCTGGTGTTTGGTTTTTCTGCATCAAATGAAAAAGAAAAAAGTCCCCCTCTGTTACACCCCTTGATCTTTATTTCTTTCAGAGTTACAGAAATACTGTCTGGCACTGTAGCCATGCATACTGTTTGCCAAGACTTAAGTTTTTTTAAGGTGAAATGTATTTTTAGATATCCAACATTCTTAAATTACAAGGATTCCAGTTTATTCTTGTCTGAGTTAAGATGCCTCTGAATCTACTTTAAGAGCATCATGCGACACTAAAAACTTTGTGGTGAAACCAGACTACTGAAATTCCTAATTGTGTCAGCAGCTCTTTATACTAAATGTCTTGTTTTGCTTAAAATGGAGAATGTTTTTTTTTAAATGCAATTGAATTAAATGAATAATTCGTGAATATGAGTACTTAACAGATACAGATAAATTGCAGCTTTTAAAGCAGTACTAATTGAAATTTTGGCTATTTGGGGACAGCAGAAAACACAAATGAAGTTGGAACATGTTAGCAAACAGTTGCCTACACATCCAGCTGGCATGGAGCAACACTAGCATTCATTTGGAGATATGTTAGTATCAGGTCAGGTTAGGTCGCGTACACTGGAGCTCTTTCACCGAAACAGCTGCTTTCTGTGGCTGAAACGAGGTTGATGAGAGCCGTGAGACTGAACCAAAACAGTAAAGTTGCGGGCCGTAAAACCAAAACAATGAGCTAAAAGATGCTAAAACACTACATAGAGCTGAGGGGAACTGTTGAGTCTCTATGGGCTTGTCATTATAAACGCCCTCTTTCACATTACACATAATCAGTTGGCCCATTGTTTATATAAAAAGTTTAAGTGGTGCAGCTTTAAACATTGTTTTGTTTTTTTAATGCATGATCGCTTATGGAAGTTCCATCATATCAATGGAGGTTGATACCACTGATGCTGATAAATATCACCTTGATAATAATACCAATAATACCAAATGAATATTTTGGCTCCAAGTCTTGGTTGCTTATAATGGTGATGAAGATATTTAAGCTTATTCTATTGTTGCCATTATTATGGGTTGCTTTGGATAAGAGTGTCAAGCTAAATCCTTGAAAAGTTCAATTTAATCAAGAACACAATAAAAACAAAAAACAAAACTCCTGCTTATCAGGAGTAGCCCCCAGCCTTGGAATGAGGAGTACAGCTTTGTTTGGACTGTACTGCATTGTGCAAAGGTCTGTCCTTGTTGGGCAAATGCATCAGAGTCCTGAGAAAATCCCAACAGAGCAGTAAAACTGGGACTGAGCAAGAATTTCTGAATACGGAGGCCTTATGGGAATGTGCACATATTGAAGATACTAAGGAAATACTCTGCTCTATATTTCATGGAAGCCTCCGTGGTTGTGTTCAATGGAAGACATATCAGTGATTTATTTCAATAGAAAATACATTCTATGGAGTAGAACAGTACACAGTCATGACCGGAAAAAACTGGAAGTGCAGAAAGTGCGATCAAGCACATAAAATAGAGTGGACAGGTCAGGTGGAGTTTTTCCTGTTTGCTGAGTTGTTTCTGTTCCTTCCTCCACAGGTCCTCGACCCCCCCACCCCCCGTGTCTCACACTCTGTGATCCTCTCTGTCTGTATATCATGTATGTCATGTATAGCTCAAAGTATAGTTCGCATTTTGAACCAATCAGGAAGCTGTGGGTAATATTTTGATGATGACATGACTGGCTTCTTTAAAGCGGCTATATTTTTATAATAATAATAAAATATCAAATGACAATGTGAAAACAATGTGACAGTGTGAAAGGAAAGGGGTCGCTTGTGGTGATGAACCTACAGAGAATTATCACGTGAATCTGCAGCTCCCCTCGGCTTTACGGAGCTCTGTAGTGAGTTTCAGCTCATTGTTTTGGTTCACTCACACCACTCCTTAATTTACCCCCTTTACACCAACATGGAACGGGTTCTGTTTGTGCACCTAATTTTGAACCGTTAGGAGCATTTTGACCAAAAATAAATTGGTTCGGGACCTCAAAAGTTGGTTCCCCGCTGAAACCAAAAAATAGCAGGTTTTCCTTGACCTGAAGTGCAAAACACAATGTCATCAGTGGGCGTGTCCTATTCTCCAGGTTGGAAAGAGAGGATGGAGAAGTCAACAATGGTCTCTGGTCTACTATGGTAATAGTCTTCTACGTATTCTTATCATTAATAGTTGATCCATGCTTGTTTTTTGAATAAAAACAAATATCTGTAATAACAGAACAAAAGCTCGCAGGTAATCAATGCGACTTGCCATCTTGCTTCTACTTTTTACTTCCGTTGTGCATTGTGCAATGCCCTCCGTTGATGACGCATCCTGGATTACAGTGGTTCCACTCAAAACTGGTGGAAACGCGGGCTGGTTTGCTAGATAGCACCAAGGTTCCAAGAATCCTGAACGGAACCAGTTCAAGAACCAGAGCTGATTTGGTGGAAAGAGGGCAACAGTGTCGTTGTTGGTCGCAGCAGGCAGATGTTTTCAGCAAAGAAGCTCTTAAAAACTCACTGTACAACACTACCTCCTCAGCACCACATGGCAGACAAACAAAGTTAGCAACTAGCTGGTGAACATAGTGGAGCATTTAGCAGCTAAAGAACCGGATATTTCCCTCATGAGTTGGTAGGGACCAAAAACAGAACTAAAAGAGAGTGAATATTGGACTTACATTTGCCAGGTGGCCAGAGACACAACTCCAAATGAATGATAATGTTGCTCCATAACTGCTGGGTGTGTAAATAAGCAACTGTTGTGTTTACAGCTTGTTTCTGCTGCCCCCTAAAGTTGCCAAAAAATAAATCAATGATACTGGTCTAAGTCATGAGAACATGACTCTGCGTGCACGTGCAGATGCTGGTATATAATATCTGAGTCAGTAGTTAGCATGTTTTTGCCAGTGCCAAAGTGAGTGATTCATCCACAGGCAGCATTCTGTCAGTCTGTTGGTGCGGATTATTGTCATCTGTTTGTGCATCAGTCATCTATCCCATCCGTCTGTGTGGCTGAAGGAACAGGACGCTGTGTTTTGCTGAGCTGGTGTTATGGGTGGAAGTCAAACACTGCAAAAACACACACCTGCACTCGACTGCAGTACAGTAACACTGATAAGCTTATTTTATGGTATCTGGTGTTGTTTGTCTGCCTGTTTCTCAGTCCATTGTCGGGTCTGCCAAGTGTAATATAAGCACTTACTGAGGTTGAGCCAGCCCTGCAGGGTGACTGTCGAACAGGGAGAGGGTAAGATCTGAGGGATGAATGTTTAAACTGTCATCAGGAAGGCCGCTGAATGTCGAGGTACAGACTCCATGATGTGGGTTATAGGCATGCCACTTGCATGTAGCCTGCGGAAATAAACATGGCAACTCAAGAAGCTTTGCATGAGAACTGGAATGCACCAAGTATTCGGGAGATTGGCACCAAAATCATATTCCTAGCAGCTGACATATTTTACTACAATACTCAAATTAAACACTTGAGCACGCAGTATGTTGAATCACTGTAACAAGTATGATAACGATGTATGTCTCTCCTGTGCAAGCTTCTACACAGATTTCCATGTATTTTTGTGGAATGTTTCAGCCTTAGGAGTCTAAAAACCTTGGTTAACGCCCCCTGGAGGCAGTGCAATTCTTTACACATAGCTTTTTAAAAGTGGCTGACCAACCAACCATTTTTGAGCCCTTTTAGCACTAAGTAAAGTAGATGTAGATGAGGCAGGTTCAAGGAAAGTGGGTCAGGAAGTTCATCATGAGTATCAGAATGTGGGATTTTCATTTAATGGGGCTGGGATGAAACAAAGGTTAAATTACAAATATTTAAATATTTCTCGCTCACTCTGTGCTGGTTCATAGAGGGGTCATAGTTTGCAGTATTTCTGTGAAAAGCTGCTGTTGCGAAACCATTAAGACAAGTCAGGCTTACAAAGGATGGGACTTGGGAGGAAGACAATGAAATTGTCATTAATCTCTGAGTGGAACAAGCTGTTAATTAAGTACAAAACTGAATTAAAAGCACTTCTTTGCCGGGTTTTTTGTTTTCTTTTTTTTAAAGGAATAGAAGGGACACTGCCCACTGTCACACACTTACTCCACATAATGACTAATTGCAAATAAGTCCTGTTCTGCTGAAGGTCCCTGGAAATGTAATTCATTTCCAAGAAAGGCTTGATGATTTCTGCAGAAAGGAGACACATGAAGAGTGCAGGGAAAATAGATAATGTGAATTAAATACTATGGTAAAAGAAGAAGTTAAACACAGTTAAAAAAGAAAAAAAAACATGCTGTTTGCATATCAGCTGGGGTTGCGTATAGTGGAGCATGATTCATTTCCTATGTGTTCTGTCAGTATGGGAAGAGCAGCACGGCTTGTGTGTGTTTGTTTTATGCCTGCCTTCATGTACTATATGTGTGTGTGGGAAATGGAAAGCAAAAGCAGGTAAATTTCCACGGCATTGGACCAGACCACCACATCACTTTGCCATCCATCTTCACAGAGGAACAGATATGGCTGTTGACGCGTTGATGGCTGCAGAGGTAACATCTCTTTATAGAGCTGCTTCATTTCCAGGCACAGGACCGAGCTGGAAAATTTTTACATTAGGCTGCTCACGTCACTCACACACGCACACACACATAAATACACCTTGTGTTAATTTCATCCCATCCTATTGTTAATTAGGTTTTGGTGTCTGAAGGTCCTCTATGTGGTAACATGTTAACCAAATTAAAGTTGACACATAATCGCCAAACACATGCACACACTTGTTGAGCTCTATCTCTGTGTATGGCCTAAAAAAAGACCACGTTTCCCATGAAATCCTGAACTTCCTGTCACAAATCACCCACCCCCCACCCCCACAGTGTTCCTCCACGTGTGTCGCTTTCAATGCTTAGAGGAAAGATATGAGCTTTTAAAAATAGCACACAAGCTGCTGACCAAAGTATTGGTCAGCCTTCTAGTGGTAATGATGAGCAGGAAATGGGAGAACATTAGCAATGACTGCAATATAATTCAATACTGTTAAAGGTGAGCAACATCTGCAGCAACTCTTTTTATGGTTGCTTTTAATGCTACATGAATTCATTTTTTGGCCACTCGGGGGCAGTAGAACAACTCATAAACGCAACACTGACATACCATTACCTTATATAGTTGTTTTGGTCAAACGGTTGCTAATTTACACATCCATCAGACACGCAGCAAAATTAGCATTCATTTAGAATTATTCTTTATTTCTGTTCCCCTGGTGAATTTAATTCCAATATTCATTCTTTTTTAGCTTTATTGATCTACACCAACTCCTGGAAAAAAATAAATCTGGCTCTTTAGCAGGTAGACGCTACATTATGTTCACCAGCTAATCGCTAACTTTGTCGATAGCTTGTTGTCTGCTGGGTTGGTAGCATACAGTACAGTGGGTTCATCAGAGCTTTTTTGCCGAAAACAGCTGCCTGCTGCTGATGGAAAAGACGCTGTTGAGAGCTGTCAATCTGCGGGCCTGAAAACCAAAATTATGAGCTTAAAGCCACTAAAAGCCTTTTTATAGCTGAGGGAAACTGCAGAGTCAGGTGATTATTCTCTGTGGGTTCGTCACTACAGGCGACCCCTTTCATATTACACATGTTCATTAGATCCATGATTAGTGCAGCTTTAAAGTATGCTGACAACAACATTTAACAACTGTTAAAAGCCACAGTACTATGGGTACACAACAGGTAAGTCAATATGCAATAATTGAAACTGCAGTTTTGATAGTGAAATGGAAATAAGTGTGCGTATTACTGTAATCAAGTATTTAAAAGGGTCCTTGTTTTGCATGTAAGATGTAGTGTAGCAGCTGACAGACTTTTTATTGATGATCATATTTGAAATACGATAGAGTTTAGCATGTGACATTTTTGAGCCAGCCAAGGTTAAAACATGTATCCACAGCCATCTTACACATATTTACATATATTTTCTATTTGTTTGGGATCCAAGCCAAAGTTACACACAAAGAGTGAATCAGTGTGCTGCTATAAATATTTCACATTTCGGGATATGACTTGATTATTGAGCTGCTGGGTGGTGGTATTCCTCTCATAAGTTGCACGCTGTGTGACTCTACAGGCTGTCGTGAATTTTTAATATCAGTGGAATTAGTTTGTTTCCATCGTGTGGTCATTTTCCAAGAGTTAGGTTCAAGGCAGTGAAGTTTTAGGATAAATAATGCAGCAAGCTCTGAGGCGAAGGAGACTCAGACTATATCAGAGCTGGAGCCGTGGAAATAGAGGATGATACAGCCCGCGTTTGTATCTTTGTGTGCATATATGTGTGTGTGGTTGCCTAAGAAGAGAAAGGATAAGGAAACAAGTCTCTATGCCAGTATACACTGCACAGATTGACTCACTAAGCCCCTCTTTAGTGTGTGCATGAAAGCAAGCGAAGGAGGAAGAGCTGCCACCACAAATCCTGAATCATCCAGCTCTGAAGTGAGAAGAAAGTGCTAAAATTAGCGAGATAGAACAAATAAAAAACAAAAAGACAAATATATCTTTTTTCTCCTTTCTAGGAAGATGAATCACATTTGGTGTGAAAATATGAAAGCATCTCTTCCAAGCTGGTGCTAAAGGGGTGGATTTCACGGGGATGTCCTGTGGATTATAAACCTCGGGAGGGGTGGTGTGAGACCAAAATAGCAGCTTGTTCTAATTGTTGACTCTGACGGTTTGTGCTGCTTCAGATTCTGATAGTTGCGTCTCGTTATTGTCTGCTGCTCTAGTGGTCCAATGTTGGCTCTTTTTCTTTCCCCAGCTAAGATTGCTATTACTGCTGACCCATTTTAACCCACCCACTCTCTTGTGTATCTGTCTGTATTTCACGTGTGTATTTGTATGTGTTTATTGTGAGTGCGTGTTGGTGTGTGAGTGAAAGAGAGAGAGTGATGAGCATCCTCGATTCGGACCACATTTTCTGTGCCAGGAAACTTCACACATTGACGTCTTTGCACAACAGATTGAGGCTGCCACACAGAGGAAGGCTTAGTGTGATGCCGCTCATTGATGCCAAGTTGTCACTCACTGAGGAGCGTGCGTGCCACTCCTCAGAGTCAGTATGTTAATCCTTACATGGTATTCCCTCCATTACCCTGGTGTTTTGTTGTTTTTAGACACAGACTGACGCTGTGTGTCGTCATCAGGCAGTGAGAAACCTGGTACGAACACAAACTCATGTATGTATGGATTACATACTAAATTTAAGGGTAGGTTATGTGTATTTCAAAATACTATTTTACTAATTTGTTTCAGAGCTACAACCCAGTTTCAGCCAGTTACTCCACAGTGAAATCATTTCCCATGAGGTGTTGGATTATTGTATTTATCCCCTGTGTGTGTGTGTGTGTGTGTGTGTGTGTTTGTGTGTTAGCTTTGTGAGAGCTTATTTGTGCCTCAATTATTCAGCATCAGTAATCTAAAAAAAAAAAAGTGTGAAATACGTCAGTGTCTAAAAAAAAAACGTTATCTCCAACTGCTGTCTTTAGAGGATGTAAAAACATACAGAAGGAAAAGCACTAATGCAGGTTATCATCTTATTTTCATCATATTCCTTTATGTCATTCAACTGGCTATATAAAGGCTATGCTGACTGTATAAGACTACACATGTTAATTCTATCATTCACTCCATCACCTCTCAGATGTCGACCCACGCCTGTGTGCTGAGGTTGGGCGCGTCAGTCCATTCACTCCTACGTAATGACTGTTGGGATCTCGATCAAAAAATTCGACTTGATTTGTTCCTGTCATTGCTAATGTTGGTACATAACATCTCCCAGTGTGAGTGTTTCTAGCCTTACATATTGGCCATTACAGTAGAGCCTTGCTGTAAAGCTATTATCCATAACTGGCTCTTTTTCTAGGGTAACAGCAACTGTTGAAGGATTTGCCCAAATTACAAATAGGTTACATATTTTGTCACTTCTAGATTATAGATTAAGCTTGCAGATAGCTTTTGTTTGTGTGAGCTCACAGCATTGAAAAATTGTATTTGAAAAAACCAACAGTAATATCTCTTTCCTCAAACAATGTCCCTGTTTCTCTGGATTTTTAAATGTCTTTTTATTTATTTGTAAGTTCGGTGTACTGATCCATTAAAGCTGCACTAATCAATATTTTTTTTTAAATTAACAATGGATCAAATGACTATGTATTATGTGAAATGGGCCACCCATAGTAACAACCCCTAGAGAATTATCACTCGACTCTGCAGTTCCTCTCAGCTCTACAGAACTTTCTAGCGTCTTTTAGCTCATTGTTTTGGTTTTACACACATTTTTTACAGTTTGTTCCAGTCTCTCCGCTCTCATGAACCTTGTTCCAAGCAGTCAGAGGCAGCTATTTTTAGTGGAAAAGCTCTGATAAACACACTACGCTACCTGCCCAGCACCAAACAGTAGCCAGACAAAGTCAGCAACTAGCTGGTGGAGCAGTCAGCAGCTAAATAGCCGCATGTTTCCCTCAGCAGTTGCTGGAGACCAAAACAGAACTAAAAGGTGAGCTAATAATGGACTTACATTCACCAGGTGACCATAAAAATGACTCCTAAAGAATGTTAATGTTGCTCCATATCTTCTTAATGTGTAAATACACAACTGTTTGCTAACCCTTTCGCAGCAACAGATTTTATAAGGTGATATCTTAACATTGTTTTAGCTTGTTACAATACCAGGAATACAAAATTCGATTACAGAAAACATTATATAAAACTCAGAGTAAACAAATCATGGTATTTAACAAATGACCTTATCATGCCACTGAGGACAACATAAAGAGACGAGGATTCTGTTTTTGAGAGTGCAAGCAGACAAAAATCAAACACTATGATTAATGTAATAACATCTGTCTGTGTTTGCCTCTGATAAACTGTGACACAACCTCTTATGAAAGCTCATCATCCAAATCAAATGTATTTTGACTGAAATTCAATTCAGTTCAAAGTGCAAAAATAAGATGCATGTGATTTTTCATTGAACGATGGCATCCTGAACAGGTCCTTTTTTGTCCAGTGCTTAACCAGCAGACGGATTATAAAACCAATGTTTGTCTCTCCAGCCTGTGGATGAAGTATGAGAATCGCCATGACGTCAGTGTGATGTACGACTGTGTCGCCTCTTGTTGCAGTCTGTGCTGACCTAAAGACCCTCTTCTCCAGCAAAAGTCAACAGGAGCTCGAGTCAAGTGGATGGCTGAGTTGAGGAAACATCTCAATCACTCACCTCACCGCTCTGCTACCAGAGGCAATTTCACAAAGTGTTGTGAAGTTATTTTAAACAACTGGCTGTTTTTCCGATCTCTTGTGGGGGATAACTTAGTCTTATGTAATTTGAAAAGTGTTTCAGTGGCTTCCTGTGTGGCAGGTGTATCAGTTTGGTAGATGTGGTATACTTAAAATAAAAAAAAGACAATTTCTTTCACTTTTCAAAAGTTGTAATGCGTTCATCTTGCTTTTCTGGGTCCATTTTGTTTTTTGATGTAATTGTCTTAGACCTGAAACTGGTCAAATATAGACATTGTGACATCAAATCAAGTTATTTCTGCAGCAGCTGCGATGATAGCAGAAACTATTTCAGCTTTCAAAGAATAGTTGACATTTGGGGCTAAGCTTGTTCTGGCCTTGAGTTAGATGGGAAGATTGATACCACTCCGACATGAGAGTGGTATCAATCTTCTCATCCAACCCTCAGCAAAAAAGCGAATACATGTATCTCCTAAAATGTCCAACTAAAAATTAATTGATAATGTCACGTATTGGTTTTAGTTGCTTCTTTCGAGAGTTTCTGTTTTACATCCGTTGAACAACAAAAACACAAGAACAAATCCATCATAGAAGCTACAGAGATATCCAATTGTACATGAGCAGTCATGGGAAATAAATCAGAAGGCATCACAGTCAAGAGATCATTCATTGGAATGGTGTTGTCAGGATGGTTTATTTCCTGTCAGCTGTTGACATCAGAAAACACTGCAAGTAGGATCATAAGAAAAGGATGGGACAATATCCTTAAGGTAAATGTATTCCATGAAAGACAATCACAAACTAACTGCTGGAATGAATTGAGCACATGTAGAGGATTCTCACTAAAATGTCACAGATCATATGAGCTGACATAAAGCCTTCTGGAACTTCATACTGTACTGTAGCTACTGGAGACTGTTTAATAGTAGCGTATTTCATCATTTTACACCAAACCCGCTTATCTGTCGTTTCCTAAAAGAGACTCACCTAGAAAGAAATTAGGCTTGAGACTAAATTACAGTGACTGTCAGAGCCATAAAGCCGCAAAGGTCACTGCAATAACACTGCTGTCTTCTCGGGAGCATTGGTATGTGTCGCTGCAAGTCATTTCACTGCAGTTTATCTTACGCACAATGTAGATGGAATAGAATAAGGCAAAGATATGGGAATCTGCAGAAGAGGTATTGTTTTCTATGAAAATGTCACAGTCATGAATGATATTTTTAGTACACGTGGAACTTTTCCAGTAAACATATCTGTATGGGATATATTTAGGGTTTTAATTTCTGGTTTTATTCTTTTTTTCCTTTCTTTTTCTCATTAAAAAGCAGAATATATTTTTAAAACGTTGATCATTTCGTCTGCGCACGAAATGAATACTTATGGAACTCGTCAGAAACTCGCCCCCATTTCGATCACCAACAAACTCAGTGTGATGTGCAAGAGTGGGTTCAAACATCAAACAGACAGTGGGGGGGCAGCCATGCCACATTCGGTCACAAACATTGCTGTGAAACCGCCGTCAGTCTCAACGTGTGGTGTTTTGATATCACTCACATTATAGTGACATCACACATCAATCACACGCCTGCCTAAGTGCTAATTATGTGTAGGGCTCATTATTCTGTTTTCTTTTTCTTTCCATTTGTTGATGTTGTAACTCGAATATTAAAAATCTGGAGAAAATTGCATGAAAAAAGACCACAGACTGTCCAGTTTCTTACATGAAGAAATATAGTGCCTATAAAAAAACCTATTATAGGCTAAATACATATTTTATAGTATTCAGCACCTTCACTAGGTTGCAACTAAATCATCTCTGGTGCTGCTTGTTGAATGTTAGTGTTGTAAATAGACTAAATGGAGATCATCAAGTGTGGCAAGTGATTTTAGGTCAACCCTTATCTACTGTTTGGGGTCCTGGAGACCCCATGAACACACTTAACATTGTTTTATAAGCTTGATACTTACAAGTCATGTTTTAATTTTAATTTTATGATGCTTGTAAAAGTAAGTTGATTTTGAATTGATGACATGTTTCAGAAGTCTGCTATTACAGATGATGCATTCGTTTTGTATGGAGTCATACTGTACGAACTATATTTGTGTGTACACAAGCCTATTGTTGCAGGTCCCCACACAGGTGCACTAAGGCCCCAAGGATATTTCTCTCTCTCAATCTCTGACTTTTTAAACATGCTAACGGCGTCGCTCTAGGGATGGCTATGTTGAGCTGTCAGTCAGTCCGCTGATCTCTTACAGACTGAAATATCTCAGCAACTGTTGGATGGATTGCCATGATATTTGATACAGATATCAATGGTGCTCAGAGGATGAATCCTAAGGACTTTGGTGATCCCCTGAGATTTCCTCTAGTGCCACAAGCAGGTCAACATGTACACTCATTCAGTGAAATATTTCGACATCTACACAATGGCTTGGCACAAATTTGGTACGGTCCCTGACTTTACCTCGAGCGCCACCATGATGTTGAAATTTGAGTTCAGAGTGAAATGTCTCGACAGCTTTGTCATCCTTCATCAAATATGCAAGCCCACAGAATTATGGTATGTGAGGCCCCAACCAACCGGGATGTAAAGCCAATGACAACTGAACACAAGGGTTAAATACAGGTCTCAAGAAGACAATGAAACATTCTAAACAAATAAATGAAAAGCATATTGGGACAGGTGTAAATCTGCCTAGAGCAGGCTGTGCAATACAGATACAGAAACCTATCCATCCATACATACACATACTACTAAATACCAACTTGAGGAGGGGGACGTTTATGCAATGAATTATCTTAGGGTTTTTTATTAGTACTTAATTTAGATATAGGCATTTCTAGAAATGTGTTGTCTCTTTAAAGAGTCTCTTGTGTTTATCGGTATCTGAAAACCGTGTGATTCCATGTTGGAAAACAAGGAAAAGTCCAAAGGGGATGAAAACTTTTTATAGGAACTGTAGATCAGCCTGATACAAACTTTCCTGTCACTACTTCCATGCTCTGGCTACATCTCTGCTGCAGCCCCTTCCTGCCAAATTGTTGACCTTTAAGGGAACTCTCTGCATGCACCCAGAATGCCTTTTTAAATAACACCAGGAATAAATGACACAGCAGACACTGTTGTCTATGTCTCCAGCTATGAAAGCTGTTTTATAAGCTGGAAGGGTAAAATGAGACTCATTACCTCTCATCTCTGTTTATGAGTTTACATAGTGAATACAAATACTGTGTGTGTGTTTAATGTGATGTGAGTGGTAATATAATTGATTATTGCCATATGGTATAAAGCACAATAAAAAATGCTTGCAAGTGTGTGTGTGTGTGTGTGTGTGTGTGTGTGTGTGTGTGTGTGAGTGAGTGGTGTAGCTGTGGGAAGTTGAACACTGTGGGAAGGTCACAGCGGAGATAGAGGATGTTCAGAGGGAGCATTCTGTGCCTGGATGAGCTGGGTTACACAGATAAAGACGGTGACCTTTAATCACCAATGTAAAGCCATCCACGCACGTACAAACGCACACACAGTTCTGAGTCCACCATCAACTGCTCTTTAGTTATCAAAACATATTTTTTTGTCAAATTATATTTTTCAAACAAGATTTCATGACTTTTCACTAATGCATATTCATATAAAATCATGCACATGAACATATGAACAGTTAGCAACTGTATGAAAATTATTGGGGTGGGGATGGGGGCTGAAACTGAAGCCTCCCCAGGTGTATTAATATTTGCTTTGGACCCACCCCTTGACTTAGAAAATAACTGCAACATCCTCCACCCTATCTCAATTCATCCCTGACTTCAGGCTTAATATGTTAATTATCTGGGTTGTGCTGAACTTGCATTGTATTAGTTAACTGTGAAGTGTAAAACAAAGATACACGATCGTTGTCCTCTGCATATGGCAAAACGCAACTTTGCGGTTTTTATTGTTTGTTTTTTTAAATAGTAAATCTCCCACACACAAAAAAAAAAGACTGAATAGAATATGAAACTTCGGACTGGAAACATACAGAGAGCCTCCTTTGCCTTCTCAAAACAATCAGACTGCCCTCGCTTTAGCAAAAAGAACCCTACCTCTTTTCTAACAGACCTCCCCCTCTAATAATTTTCATTTAGTCCCTTACTAGGAACAAAACGTCCAGAGTAGAGGAAAGTCCACTGACCTTATGAAGTGCCACTAAATCTTCATTATGTCACAGACACATGATGTTCAGACTGACATCATATTTATTAGTACTACACTTCTAAGAAAATCATGTATTCTGCTCAATAAACACATGATAGTACTGTAACAACTGCAGATGTGAGTGGCGTGTTTATCTGAACCAGTTACTGCAGAACTTGACAGAGTCACCACATAGTGTGAAAACTCTTGGCTTATGCTGCTTATTCCCATCGGTTAAAACTGTGAACATGGTGTGAAACTAGTGTGATGGCTCTGCGTTTGACAGACGTACATGGCTGGTGTGACTGAAGAAGACATTTCTCCCAGTACATATGAAGATATTAATGACAGTAATTAAAACAACACTTTAAGTACTAGCTTCTAATGCCTTCACCTCATTCTGAGGCTCTTGGGGCAGACTGGAGAGGCTACTCTGCTGTCAGTTCACCATAGAAGCACAAAGTTCATATCAAATGCACTGGACTTCGACTGAAGTGGTCTTGACTGCACCCCCTGTTGTTACTATAGTGGTCTTATTGTTCTTATGCAGTGCCTGTGTTGTGACATTGTGTATGTGAATGTCAAGGGTGAAGGTTTGGTTTCAGAAGTGGAGAGGACACAATAAAGTCTAAAGAAAACAAAAACAGCAAATGAGAGGTGAATGGTATTGCCAGCTTTACATAGCCAACAGATAACACATTATGATGACATTTCATAGCGAAGGTAAATAGCTGCATTATTAATGTACTAATCCTACTGAAAATCCCCGAGCTTTACTCTCTTATCTTTGATTGACAGTCAATTCTATCACCTTTTTAGGAAAATATTACCTGTAAATAAAAACATAGAGGCAGGCAGTTTAACTATTCTATTCATTGAATGTCCATAATACAGACTTGCACACACACACTACTGAACTACACTACTAGTTCAGTATAGTTTATTATTGTTCTGATATTTTGTGTTATAGGTTGCATTTTTATATATTTGACTTTTATTCTTCTAATCTCTACTTCAATATTTTTTATTTTTTGGTCGTGCTTGGATTGTTTTTCAAAGTGGTTACTGATTTAATTTCCAGTGAAGTTTATTGCTTAAAATGTATTGTATTTGCTGTTATTGTTAACTTAAAGTTTATGGAATATTTATAAAAATATACAAATTTATCTTATCTTATCTTATATCATTAATGGATATTTTTAACTCTCAAATATGGATATGGGTAGAGGCCTCTAAAATCCAGTACCAGTCACCCTTTAAAATTAAGTAAAATTATATATAATAATTGTAATACACAATCAAATACAATACACTACTATAATACTGAAACTATGTTATTTCTCAGTACACAGCTGACATCAGTTTTGATTGTAATCCACACAAATGATGCAGTTTATGACTCACCTACAGATATGTAGGCACACACTGCAACAGAGCAATGCCACTATCAGACATTACATCAGGTATTACAGCTTCATACAGTGTTTTCTGTAAAGTGGTATAAAATAATAAAAGGGTCTCTTTTCTTTGTGTATGACATGACTTTTATGATAAATATGCACGCTGTGTAAAGTATATCCAGAGTAGTAAGGAAGAACTGTTTGTCTGTAAGATTCATTCTTGTCTGTCGGGTGACGTCAGTCTGTTTTGGTAACAACATGACGTGGTGGATCACATGCAGGTCTGCCTTGCTGATCGATGAATAAAGCTGAATGGCAACATGCACTTAGGTAATCTGACTTCTTAAATGTCACATAAACAAACAAAAAAATCTGGTTTCCTTGATTCTGGTAAGGGATTGTGAGATTGAGAGTGTAAATAAGGTTGTTTCCACAGCTGAACAGTAGATTACGTATATCTAAAACTGAAACACATTCACTTAGTAAGAAAAAGCTGTTTTCCCCTCACTACAGAGCCTGCCCTTTAACTGTGCTGACAGTCCAAATGTGTTGACATCGCAGCCAAAAAATGGACGTTGGTGCCTGCATTCATGAGGACACCCAGCCAGGAACTCAGCGGCTTTGATGCTGACTCATGAAAGCTTTGCACTTTGTACTTTGTATCACCAAAATTACCAGATTCAGCATCCAGTGTCATTTCTTTTTTTTTGCCATGATCATAACCCCAACCCGCTTAAATCACTAATACCAAATAATAGTATTGCCCATAAGATCCTTTGTATGATGAATGTATGTGTAGCATTTCCACAGAATTTGTCATTATCTCTTTGTGATCTCTTTGAGCTTTACGTACAAAGGACAAATAATGACTGTCAGACCAGACCAGACCAGATCAGACCAGAAAGGTTCAGCACAGGGCTGATCACACAGCAGTTCAGAGAAACCCGCAATAAAAACCCTCTTCAGGATGCAGGACTGCAATCCTTGGAGTTCTTTGAAAGTACAAGCCTCTTATAATGGACTGGTTCCAGCCTCAACTTGATTTACATACATTTCTTACTGAATGCTTCCATAGAAATTCTTTTGTAGCTTAAGAGGATGACTGGGAACTAACTTGTACACACAACAATGGCATCATAGACTACGATGCGCTTAACAAATCATTCAACACATGGCACGTGGTTTGTCATAATTATACCAAGCCAATAGATGGTGAGCACTTCTGTGAACTTAAGCTATCTAAGGCCAAACACAAACACACCCAAATGCTCGACTGGCCTCGTGCCTGCAGCATCACATATCCAGACAGCTCCCTAAACACACATAGTATAAAGCTGTTTTATAACAGCTTATTACAGCAGTTAAGTCTCTGAGGAGGGTCATTCCAAAGTAAGGGATACGATAGGCTTTTAAAGTCAGTTCAACCAAATCAGAAAAAATATTCTGGTTATTCTGGATAATCTACGTACCAATAAGTGCAGAATTTGTTTTTTCCAAAGGGTTGCACAAAGGCCATCACAGCACAACACAGTTTACCAGTCAAAACAACCACCTGATCACCAAATGGATAACCAAACCACCACCAAGAACGTAAAATAAACACCAAAGAAAATAATCAATCAGCGCCAGAAATCAAGAGACAATAAAGCACGTTTGATCAAATTGCTGGTGTCCCTTTAACGGTCACTGAAAGTCACTACGCTCAAATTTAAAAACGTGGTTATTTTTCAAAATCTTAGGTTGTTAATGGACAGTTATTGTGTGCTTGCTTATCTCGCACTACACTTAATCCACGCTGGATGCACACTCCTCCTGGTACCGCTCCAAAGCAGTGTTTTAGTTAAGTGTTTCCCACATTTCACCACGGTCTACTGCACTACACCAATCCAGCTGTTGGCGGTTGTGCGCCTGTAAGCTTGTTTTAGGACCAACAATAATCAGCAGACATGAGGAAGTGGAAGTTTATGTTGGATTCATCATGAATATTTTCATTCATGTCCGAAATTACAAAGTTATGGCAGAACCTCCACTGTTGTCGCTTAATACCAAGAATCTATTCTTCGTGATGACAGAAACATTTCAAAATAATATTATTGTCTTTTATGTACATTCATTGCTTTATTAATTGTAGTACTCCTCTCAGCTCCTGAATGTGTTTATATAAAGCAAACAAAGCATCTGAGCTCAATTGAGACATATTTGTATTTGTGAGAGCCACGAGATGGCCTTATTAATGAAGCACGTCCGAGCGACTTCTGATAAAGCTCCACACGTTTACGTCACAGAAGAAAGCACTTGGCTACTTGCACAGTGTGGGTGTCGACATTTGGCAGAGAGTGCCCAAGATCCCGAACTCTATGGACAAACCACACTGTGCACAGTTTTTATTGGGATAAATATTTCAGCTGAAAGTAGTTCCAATGATCAGAGATTGATTTCAAAAACAACTTTTCTATGTCACTCAGTGCTGAATTTATACCTTTACACAACTTCATCTGTTTTTCTTCTTATATGACAATTTTATGATGTTTTTCCAATATGATATCAGTATAAAGTTATTGCACGGAATCCAATTCTGCAGCCATGAGGATTTGGATTTTATTTTGGCGTCATATCCTGGTCTGGGCATCCTGTTCAAAGACTTTCCAAATACAGGGAAGGAGGTTTGTTTGCCAGTTGTCTGTCACAAGTGGATCTGCACTAGCCAGACTTGAACACACCTGCATCATCAATACCACAACCATGATGACAGAACAGTACTGAACAGGACATTTCATTAGCATCTGAGCAAAACATATTGTACTGGGTTGTATTAGAATTCAAACTACTTTAAACTTTTTTTTCGGCCAGTGGGAAAGTAATAAAACAGCATGCTGGCTTGAAACATTGATTTCCCCAGAACAGCAACATTATTTCCTGCCATTTTACTTCACAGAATCCAGTGTGCTTGTGTTTCTCTGCAGCCCGTCTCATTCAAAAGGTCATCGCGCAGGAGAGCTCCTCACCTCTGGTGACGCAGAATCTCCTGCTCCACGCAGAGCGATTGGGCCCTTTCTACCGATATTTGTTTGTTCTGCACTTGAGAAAAAGACAGATGGGGAGGGGGGTATTGAATGGACTGATGAGTGTCAGTGGTGCATGCAGAGACACACAAAGAGACTTGCTTGTAAAACAGAATAGTGCTGTGATTGAACGATTAAAACAGAAACATCAGCGTGAGATGTTGGCACATTTTGCCATTATCACCGTCAGACGCCGTTCCTTTTCTCTCACACACCCTAAAATGTGTAGAAACATATTTTAAGTCGTGCCACATACACACTTGCTAAGTGACACCACACCACAACACACGTTTTGCATTACAAATAATGAAAATTACCTTTATTTAAAATGTGCAAAATCCCTGCATGATGATCGTTAGATACTTTCAGTTCATGTAGTATTTGTAGTGGAAATATTAATGCAATAGTAGCATTTTAATAAGACATAAATTCACAGCTTATTTCCCCCCTTTCAACTTTCTATTACTTTTGGAGGTATGTCTGATGTTCTTCAATATATTTACCTCACAACTCCAGAATTGATCCCAAGCAGGCTGGTATTTATTTTACTGGTACCTGCTGCCTTGCATCAGCTAAAGGATCATATGGTCAGTAGTTGCACAGGGATTACAGCAACAAGGCTTCTGATCTGATTGCAAGGATCAGATCACAGGCCTGGCCGGTGTAGTGTTTCCTGGAAAAGTGAGCCGTTCGTTAGCACGGTGCACTTGTTTACCGGTGGCTTCTGTGTTAGCTAGTAATATTGGGTATGGAACATGAACTCATATACAGTTAAACAAATAGTAAAGCAGAACATCCATGTGAATAAAAGTGCTCCTCTGGTGCCTACACAAATGCAAGAAAGAAATTAAAGGGCAAAACAGGAGTTAGCTTAGTTTACCGTAACTTTAAGCTAGCAGCATTTAGCTTTATCAGTGCCAGTATCGCAGGAGACTTTATATTGACAGATGAAGACATAAATTGGGACATTTGGGGGAACAAAAATATTCACAATAAAACAGTCAGAAACAATATGATGATAAATAGACAAAAAAATGACACCCAGATACAAAGTGTATGCATTCTTACTATGGAGGTCCCAGTGGGGTATTACCTATATGTTGACAGATTTTGTGTAATTACGTTCAAGAGATACTGTTAATATGACCCGGTTACACACTAAAGCAAGGCACTGGTGGATTATTGGAAAATTACAGATGTCAAATGTAGCTTGATATGTATGGCTTCAATTGCCTCTGGAGAAATGTGCCATTTCCAAAACAGCCGTCATGTTTTTCCAGTTTGAAATTCAGACTCAAAGACTGATGACAGCCCAAAGAAGAGAACGGTGTTGAAAGGGTTTGCTGTGTGACATGTGAGTGGGGAGCGACACCGGGCTGGTGTTCCAGCTCTAGAGCTTTCACCCTTAGGTGCATAGCCTCCACCTCTAACTCCCGATTTCTCACCTCCACTTCCTTGATGCGGAGGGTCAGTCGGAGCTCCTCCACCAACATCCCTGGCGTAAGAGGAGGATCTGTATGAGCGGACGCGATGGGCGGCACCGAATCTCGGAGCTCCACCTCCGCTTTCCCACCTCCTTCCGCCGTGGACAGATCCGCAAACAACCTTCCAACCAACAGCTGTCTCAGCTCCTCTTTCCTTGCATTTAATGGCACTTGCACTTCAAAGAGGTTAGCAATGAGCATCAAATCCACTTTCCTACATTTATTCAGTTGTTGTAGTGTAGGGTTTACTGCAAAACTATCCAAATCAAACTCCATAGTGCCACAACAGAGAAAAATGCCAACCAGAAATACGGCAAAATGTGCCACAATACCTGCCGCACTTACCCAACGAACATAAGGGAAAAACGGACGAGCCCCCAATTTATGTTACGACCGGCCTAGGGGTAAACCGGTGCACAACATAAAGAAAGTGACTCCCTCCCTTTCCCTGCTCCCAAAGATGGTCAGTGCCACAACGGATGCAGTCCAAACAGGAATGATTTATTCATTTCACAGGGTATAATTGACATCAGGGAGAGCACAGCCAAAACAACAAACAAAGCAATCTATGAAAACCCAACTAAATTACCTAACCCAACGAAACAGGAAAAGAAACACAGGGATCTTACCTAACTCTCTAACATAAAACAGGAGAAAACAATTGTAGAAACAGAAACAGCTTCTCTCCCCTACAGATACCCGGACTGCTCTTTTACTAGCATTTACGTAAAAACAGTAGCTAAACACATTAGCACTAAGATCTCAATTTAAATCCAACAACACACAATTCGGCACGGCACAACATGGTCTGGTTGGGAGTCAGGCAAAGAGAAGGAGTCCCGTCAGCCTGGGCAGAGGCCATTTTAAAGTAGATGCCATCAGTCTCCCGTCCAATCACCAGCCACCACCTGGAACTGAACATACTAAGAAAACAGAACATTGTAAACAGCACCACCCTTAGGCAGGGAGGGACCACACCATCAAAATCAGTCACTCAACACACATGACCCAGGGTCATAACATTGATGTCTGGGTGAAATAGGGAACTGCCGTCTATTGTGTTACTTGAAAGGACATCTGTCGAACGCAAATGCCTGTTGAGCCTTACCAGAGTACAATGGCAGAAGTTTAAACTGTGGGCTTTAACAAGCTATAAAAAAGATGGTTAAAAAACTTAAAATACAGCTTTTACTTATGTAAAGTTCTGTGGCAGCCACAGCAAGTAGACGAGTTTATACCACATGTGATGTCCTCTAATTCGCGGACGGTGGCTTTTATACTTATTGACAGTCAAGATGTGTTGCTCACTGTCAGAATGAAAGCTGCGAGGTTGAAGGAAGACAAAGGTGTGACAGATGGAGGGAGGAATGAGGAAGAGAAACATAACACTCAGGTGAAGCAGTGTAGGTGTCAGCTTGACCGACAGTAAACTGTCCCAGCTGCCTACAGTCAATTTACTTTCCCTGTTGCTGAATGTCTCCATTAATATGAGATAACAGCTTATCGATTTGAGTCATACTGGAGGTACATATACCTTGATACCAAGAATGTGTGACACTACAACAATTCACAGTCAATACCTGCCTTTCTGTATACATTAGCACGCGGGTTGTAGGATATCCTGTCTCTGGCTGTAAAACCGTCCACCTGCAGATATTTACTGAGGGAGGAATACCAAACTAAGAGTTACTGATTAATCACAAACGATCATTTAGTTTTCGAGAACTACACTGGAACATTACAGAATAACTGGACAACACAAGGACAGACATTTACAATTAGTGTGCCTTGGTATGTGGTTCTGTATATCTTATTTCAATTCAACTCAAAAGAGTAAGCTTTATTATATTTTAGTTATGTTCTATGTAAATAATTACATTACAGTTGTCATTTTGCTTCGACTCGTCTCTGCTCTGAAAAGTACATTTTTCTATTTTAAAAGGAAAACTTGAATTGAGAATGGTGGAAGAAGCACTGAAATTCGAAGTTAAAGGTGTAACACCAAAAAGTAAAAAATAAATTAAGGTTGATCGGTCAGCTGTCATGCCCCTTCAGTCTTCCCCTGTCCAAGTGGATCAGTGACGGGAAGACACAGTGGCCAGACATCACTTATCCGGACATTTATTTGATTGAATCACCAGGTATTGTTAGGTTAAGTGTTGTTTGTATATAACCAACCTGTTAAAAGCCAATTGTTTGAGCTAGGCTAGCCTGAGATTTAGTTGGAGACGACAGTCTGATGCTGCTGTAGTGTATGACTGTACTCCAGCAGCCTCCCACTCGAGCACTCTGTCACCAGCATCATTTAGTTATTTACCACAGTCACAGTGAATATTCATGTATCTTACATGCCTTAACTCTGTGTGGAAGCCTTGGTTATTAATAGGGTTGTTTTTAGTTTTACAACCTGCTACACAAGAGCTTTTCAGCATTTTCCTGTTTCTCTCGGAAAGCGTGGCACGGCCTCGGCGCTTGGTGACACAATGCCGGTCTGACCTATTAGCAGTCAGTGATTAAGAATGTTTTATAGACATTACTTATTTTATTTTACTCAACTACTTTTACGTATTTATGTGGTAAAATCTTATTCCATTTTATTTTCTGTTATTTTATTATTAATTTAATAATTGATTTATTTTTATTTTATTATTATTATCTTATTTATTTTTTGTCCTTTTAATCTATTTAATCTAGTTTTTAGTCTAGCTTTTATTTAACTGTATTTATTTTCTTAATTTTTCTTTATTATTGTTTTTATTATTATAACTTTTAAATCTATTTTATTACATTTTCATCACTTTTATTTTCTCGTGTGCATTGGTCTCAAATTCTTAAAATAGTTTTTTTTTTTTCTGTTGTTGTTGCTGTTGTTTTTATGGTCTACACTTGTTCTGTCTTATTATCTTATTATCTTATCATCTGTGAAGCACTTTGAACTGCACTTACCTGTATGAAAGGTTCTATACAAATAAAGTTTGATTGATTGATTGACTGATTGATTGATTGAGATAACAGTCAAACAGCAGATCCTTGTTTTGTCATTGCCTATGACTAAAATCCTGCTTCAGTAGAACATCAGCTCCTGTTTAGGACACTTTATTAGTACCTTTATGTCCAAGACAAATCTCCCTACTTCTTGTACACTTTAGCATATTGTACAAAATGAACTGAACAAAATCATATATAATAAAGAATATAATGTGCAGCTAGCATCCTTTCCCGTTTCTATGGGAAGCTGATGGGTAATGGGAGACTGTGCAGCAGAACAGTCTGACTACTTGCAAGAAACATACAAAGATATTTTTAAAAAGTACTTTTTTATAAAACTAAACCTTTGCTAAACCTTAGTTTCTGAAATAAACTCTGACATGGGTTCCTGTGCTGTGTGAGCTACGTCCAAAACAGACTACATCAGTGATCTATACTACACCAAACAATCAAACATTCCGTGTGCCAAAAGACCATAAGAAATGCTACTGAATTTAAAACAAATTTAAAAATGTGAGGACCTTTCCTGAAATTATCGCTCCTTCTCCTTTCGTCTTGCTCTACCTTTCACCCACACCCAATCAACTCTCTACTGCTGCAGCGGAGCAGGCTAGAGTAACTGATCCCTATATCAATGAAAGATTAAACGTTAAATATGTGAAAACAAGATGAAGCATAACAATTAAAACAGGAGTGTGATCTACTAAAATTAGGTTTACACCATTTCACACAGTCACAGGAGCACTGTCACCATTCTCCTGTCCTGGTTTCTTTTTGGCAAGCAGCAAACTTTTAGCTTTTCTGCACACAAAACATTCAGACTTTCCTCTCTGGACATAAAGCCATTTATACATTTGTTTTCCAGCCCAGCCTTCTGGCTGGTCGTTATTGTTTGCACCTTGAGCTGCCCCCCCCCCCACACACACATACACACACACCATGGGTACATCTCAAGTCTCTTAATTGCATCCACGTTTCCCTCACTTGCATCTTTTCCTTGTGTCTCAGTCCCTCCCACCAGGGATGCATGGAGAGACGCAAGGAAACCATGCGAGGAGAGAAGAAACGAGGAAATCTGTTTTTAGAGAAATGAGACGTCCTTTGCTCTGAAGCGAACATTTGAAATTATGTATTATGTGATGTAACTCACATCAAACCCAACGCTCAGGAATTATCAGCCTCACACGTGACTGAATGGAAATTATGATAAATTATGTAAATGATTTCTTGCTGACAGACAGACTCTCCTACTCTCTCTGACTTTAACTGTATCCATAGTAAAAGTTAATCGGGGAAATAACAGATCATGAAAAGAAAAGAAAACGTGTACCTCACTTCTTTGCCTGGGACAAAAAAAAGCAGCTCAGATTGAAAAACATGCAGTTGAAGAGTTCATTTTTCAATGTTTTCCAAAAAATCATTTTGCCACTGCTGCATCACTTAAAATGTTCCAGTCCATGAAAATATACTCATTCTGTTGAGCAAGGACCACATTTATTTACGATCCATTCACACAAGCTGTTTTCATTTCATCACTATCAGCAATTTGTCAAAGCAGCACTCTTAGACACATTGTGGAATAAAGCTCTAATATCGACGTGAAGATCTATAAAAACAACGAGCATTAACAGAGCTGCAGAGTGACTAAGCACAGCAACATGTGGGACAGTCAGCACATGCACAACAACAAGGCAGTTAAGTCCTTCAAACCCTTGAGTCATCACCCACCCGTGGTACATCAAATCCACCACTAGACCTGGCGGGTTTACATGGCCGTAAGACGCCTGTTATATTGTTTCTTTTTGAGTGATGTTGTACGTCAGTGGATCAGCCTCCACACAAACAAACACACACACTCCCAAACTCACATCAGAGGGACCTTTGATGAAAGCGTCTTATGTCATCGGTAATTGAATCTTCACTCCTGTGTCTTGTCTGCTCCGATCTAAAGCCTTTGGAGGAGCAGATTATCGTCACACGCAAGACACACAAATCATCTGCTTCTCATAAAAAGCTCCTCGTCATACAAGCCCCATTTGTCTCATCCCTGCTGCTCTGCCGCTTCAATCCAAGAACAAACTGCCATGAAAATCCTACTGAAGCAGCACAGACCGTCTGCAGGGATAAGTAGATGAGTAAGTTCTGGAAAAAAAGACGTGTCTGCCTGAAAACCACTAAAGTGTAAAACTGTGTTCAGACCAATTTTTGCCTCACGTTACTCGTGTGAATATTCGGCCTTAACAGCCAATAGGCAGGTGTCAGGAGTAGGCTAATGTTGTTTAACTCAAGCTCACAAATAAGTCAAATTGCTCTCAAATGAATAGCTTTTTACTTAATTTGTGTGCATGACTTAATGTGAAGTTACAGTAGCAGTAGCAACTAAAGCTACAGGTTAGCTACTCTGATCAGCAGGGAAGAGCACCTACTGCAAACTCAGAGTGTTAGCAGCAAGCTAGCAGCTGTGTTTTGGTACTGGGGTGTCCTGCTCAAGATGTAGGACATAATTATTAAAACATGTTTGGTATATTGATATTGTTTCTCTCAGATATTGAATAGTTATGTTCACATCATGATTTGCACATATATGCAAAGATATTAACACAAACATGTCCATTTCCATTGTTTGACGGACTTCACGGTCCTTAAATTTATCTGTGATTTTACAAGTTTGCATTTTTGGAATTTCATCAATAAATTTCCAGGAAAACAGGAACGCAGTGTGCTTTGCTTTAAATATTTCAGTCCAGTCCTCTTATTAATTCAATGACTGCTACGTCAGTCATCAGTCTTTTTCGTTAGATCTGATAAGTGCTGTGAGAAGACTCGTTATGAGGCCATGTGAGGATGTTGAATGACCAGTCACCAAACACAAGGTCCTTAACTCGTGCTGAACAGCATTTTGATTCTAAATCTGCTCAAATCAAAGCAGCCAAAGTGTCATCTGCGTATCAGCTGCAACAAAATGTTAAATCTAGATTTACATGACAGACATAGAAGATGGACAGACAGCACGGCTGCAGATGCACCAAAATTAGATTAGTGAGCAATTTTCGCGTGTGTGTTTGGGTGTGTGTGTGTGTGTGTGTGTGTACAGTTGTTGGTGTGTGTGTTTTTGTACCACTGTGTGTCTTCCTGTTGTCTCTGTGTGAGTGAGGGAGACAGAAAACAAAGGAAAAACCAGTATCATTTAGAGTTAAGGCTCAATACGTACTTCTGCTTTTCCAGTTTGCATGTCTACCAAACATTTTGCAGTGTATGCTGTATGTAATTCGGTTTTTATGCTCAGAGATAAAGATTTTACAGTTTACCTATAGCTTGAAATTTCCTGTAGAACATGATCGTACGGAAGCCAAAAGCTGCCGTGGTTGCAGTCATTTTATTCTATCTCGTTAACTCAGGGTCACGATGTAATCATTATCTCTTAATAACAAAGTTGTTTTCTTGAAATACGTAAGCGGGTTGTTTACCTTCAAAACAAAAAAGGCCATTTTCTCCAGAGAGTTACATAATTAACTGAATATCTTGAAAAAAAATTACTTAAGTTCTTTGTGAAAACTAGATATTAATCCCATTGTGAATATTAATTCATATGGAGAAAAATATTATTGTAAAACATGATGTTACCTTTTAACTATGGTTTACTTCCTGTGGCTCAGTTACAACCTAACCAGAGTCAACGTGACCATGTGCTGCTATGTCCGGAGGAGGATGTGGGTGGCTGCTGCTGGAAGGCAATCAGTGATACATGTTTGGCATACACGAAGCAACACACACGCATATATCCACAGGTTATACACAATACAGGCTCTCATGCATCAACGTGTAGGTTAAACCTGGTTAGGATGTAACAGGACCTATATGTACACAATATGATTGCATGCATTCAGTTCCTATGTATGCACATGACACAACAGGGTGGCATCGACTCCTGCAGGACACGCTTCCTGTTTGCAATTTAACCAGTAAGTTAATACTAACTACTGACCAAATCACTTGGCTTTGGATGTGCAAGGTTCAATCTGGGTCTGGAGAGCATCTCGGAGCATCAGAAGTTTGACGCAAAGTCACAAAACTGTTCCATAAAAAGACAAAAGGCATTGATAGATCTGTAAATGTATAGCCTAATCCCAGTTTTATGAGTTGTTGAATGAGATGTGACTAACATAAGACAATATGACTAACTGCACAGAATGAAAACATACTACCTTTTAACCATGGTTGTGTACACAGTAATGTTCAGTCTAAAATATATATTGCATTTAATTACTTGCCTAGCCTCAATTTATCTCCTGATATTGAAAATAACCCTGCATCTATTTTTTGGGTAGTCAGTATTTTATACTTCTACTCTACTCTATACTGCTGCAACTAATTATTAACTAATTACTAACTAATTATTTTCATTATCATTAAATCCACCAATTAATTTCTTGATCAATCAGTTTAGTCTATAAAGTGTCAGAATGATGCCCATTACAATATCCCCAAGCTCAAGTTGACACATTTGAATTGTTTGTTTTGTCTGATACATTTTGTTTTCTTAGAAAATGACTGTAATTATTTATCAGTTATCAAAAATTGTTGCAGAGTTGCTGCTGCAACGCTATTGCCAGACAAGAATGGTGATATTGGATGATTCTGCAAAACCCTGGAATATGTTCAGTGACAACGTTTTTCTTCTTGTTTCTGTGTGTGTGTGTGTGTGTGTGTGTGTGTGTGTGTGTGTGTGTGTGTGTGTACATGGTTATGACAAATGAACTATTGTTAAGGTATGGTTAGGGTTAGGCAATTAAAACTCTATGGTTAAGGTTTAAGACCATTAACTGAAAGGTGCAGATCTGTGATGAGATGCAAACTTTGGTTTCCTGCATGAAAGTCAAATGTGCCACACACTCATCCACCACCCTTGCCCACATCCTTGCCTCGCTACATAATGGACACACCACTTCCTGCACTGAACATTGGCTTTGGACATAAACCATGCGGTGCAGAATGACCATGAAGTTGAATCAGCCTCAGTAGGTGGACCTAATAAACTGGAAACTGGAGCGTACAGTATGCTGTTATGTCACTCTGTAATCGAGGCCTGTGCTCTCAGTTTGATCTCAGCATGTCTGAGCCATGGCTGAGCCTGCTGTGGTGCTATGCTGAAACATAAATACATTACAGATTAAGGTAAGTATTGAGGTGTAAGAGGTGAAAGTTTGGTGTAACAGCTATCCATCCACTCAGCCCAGGTGTTGTGTAATAAATGTCCACAGGCCAGTCCTGTCAGACTGAAAATAGAGGTCTCTCCTTCCTCTGCTACAAAAAAAGGACAAGCCTATTCAAGTGCTCACTTCTTACAAAAATGTCCGTGCCAACTGGGTAGTACATCCATAGCTATCTGTTACATGATATGGCTCATAACGCAGAGGGCTCAAAGGTTAGCCAACAACTGGGGCTAGTTTTTATTTAATTATGGCTCAATGGCAAATTGGGGTTGCTTAGTTTTCCAGCTGACCAGTCTGTTATTAAGAGATTTAATTTAAGGAGGTTGCCAATTACTACAAGGGAGCAAAGATCCTGTCTAAGAGGAAAATGCTGGATAGTGATGTCACTTAAAGTAATAAGTTCAATTCTAGAATATCAAACAGCAGTGCTAGAAAAAAAAAAGCAAAGGTGAAATCAGACCCTTGAGAGGCTGAAGTTAAGTTTCTCTAATTTAATGAAGGCTACTTGGAAAATAAAGTAAATAATGTGATTTTTAAACGTTTTATTTTCTATGAAATTGTCCACTGCAGTGAGATCTTTATCCAGCACTGAGACACAAAACAAACAGCTGCTGTTTTAATTGCTTGGTAAAGTTCTCTCATTCCTGTTTATAATTGGCCAGATGTGATGCCACGTCCAGTTAGCGGCAGCTGCACCAGCGGAGTTTGATAGCAGCAAAAGTTTCACGGATAAAAACAAAACAAAAACAAAACATCTGTGATTTTGAACAAGCTGCCATTTTGCACCGACATTCAACAATGATGCACAGACCCGATTTCTACTCTCATTGTAGCAGAAAATAGACCAGAACGTAATTCTGCATTATGTATGATTTATGTTAAAGCAAAAATATAGAAATAAATATTATAATATTGTAAGACTGCAGGGATAATGCAATGTAAACGATCTGAAATGTATGGTTTCTTGCCATAAAGAGAAAAAATAAACAGGTTACATTTCCATCCACCTGTTTTATGCAGTTTGTGCATAAAAGAACTGAATGGAAATGCCAGAAATAAGGGGAAAATGGCAAAATAAGAAGGTTTTTATGGTTGGCTGAGATGAAAACGTTGGCATACTGAAAAAGTAATGCTATTAAGTTTTTAATTGAATGCTAATGTTGATCCGTGTCAGCTGGATGTGTAAATAGGCAAATTTTACACGTTAGCTACATGTTAGTGTAGCTTTAGGGCAGCTCGTTCTGCTGCCCTAAAGAGAAATAAAAAACAACCTGTGACCTGACAAGGGTCTCTGTTCGGGAGCAACAAGTGATGCAGCTGCCAGCACAACTGACAATACGGAGGGCATGAAGTGACACCACTTCAAAACCAGGTCAAAATATGGGACAAAAAATGAAAACACCATTGAAAACAGACGTCACTGTCTAGATAAAAACAGGATTTGTTGACCTAGAAAAGCAGGAAGTCCACCAGATTGATTGCTGGAAAGTGAGCACACCTGGAGTAAAGTAATCACAAAATAACTCCTGGGATGCACAGGGCATTGCAGATCGTCGAAAGCTCTTGGATATTATTCTCCTCAGATTGCCAGAGTGCAGTGTGGCATCTTGTCTCTGCTTATATCTCTCCCAGAATAACTGTGAGATCAGGCCATCTCAGCTCTCTGGGTAACTTCCTGATGTTCCCAACCTTGCTGTAACACGCTTAAGGTCAGTTATGACATCGCCTTAGATAAGAAGGACCTTACGGACCTGCACTGTGTCGTTAGTCGCCAATTACATCTCCATTCTCTTGCTCTGTGTGCCTTTAATGACGCATGTCAAGCTGATTGGTGTCAGCTGATTAAATGGCCAGTAGTAATAATAATTTTTTACAGTGACGTTACATTTCTAAGAAGCCGAGGTCGTCTAAGTTTGAGCAGTGTCCCTTCATTTCCTGGCGCACACACACACTTAGCACAGGACTTGTATGTGAACATTTTCGCTTTATTTTCTTTTGTGTGTGTGTGTGTGTAAAGAATGCCAATTTAACCTTGTGTTCAATTTACAGAGCAACAAAAGCAAGCACGTCAACAATAAGCCCATGATGCAAGATTGACCTTTGATTCACATGCTTCTGTCTTTAAGTACCAAAAAAAACTACATACTTGTTTCCACAGCCTTTATTTCTTAACCTTTTTTTCCATTATGCATGACCTTTCTTGGGTTACATTTTTGTTTTTTTTTGCCCCATCAGCTATCACAAGAATTTGGTTCTGCGCTGGTCATTTTTAGTTCCTTGAAGTGTCGGCGGTCGACACATTTGAGCTCAAACAGCAGAACAAGAGAAATCGTCTTTTTTATGCCACGCATTCTTCTTTCTGGTCAAAACCTGGTGCCTACATTACCCACAATGCAACTCGTCCGCCGACAGTTCGGTCGGAGATCTGGGTGTGTAATGCTAGTAGCGGTAAGCTCACTTCTTTCTAACTCCACACCCCCAGATTTTTTTCTTTTTCGAACTTGTAGTCTTCACCCCCAACCGACGCTGACTCAAGTGACATCACTTGAGGTAATTTATCAGACTTCACGCAGCTCCCTCTGGAGCCACAAAGGGCTTTATACAACTTTTTTCACATATGCAGAAGAACACCTGTAAACAGACTTTGATGTGTAAATGAGTGGAGCTCCCCTTTAAGGGAGACATTTTTTATATGAATTTCATGACGTAGATAAGTCCCAACTGGTTGACTCTGTGTCAGCATTGGCCTTGCAAGGTTCAGGGCTGAGCCATTTTCAACCCATGAAATGCTGATTTTTATAAATTTGTTAAGTAATGTCAATATTAACACCAGCACCGATGTGTGTCATCGCAGTGCAGTCATATCATTTAGTTTACAGCTCAAAAAACACCTCTAAGTGTGCAGTACCTCTTGACTTTAAGCTTGACTTTTATGTGAAAAAATACACTTAGAATATCAGCCTCAATCACTGGGCCCACTAACATGACGTGACAGTTTTAACTCAAACTACAGTGATGCAGAATTGTAATGTAAGCAATTGGTGAAATAGAGTATGTGAGGATGTGAAGCAGAACACAGCCTTTGCTTTGCGTTTCCTGTAATGTATGCATTATGCAGCAGAGAGTTTGTCAGACCATCCCTCATCTGCGCCAGAGATATTTCAGTTGAATCATTTTTTTTTCAGATAACAATATTTGACATGTTCCGAAGAAGAATCCCCATCCTCATCCTCTCATTGTTCCGCTGCTGTGCTATTTGGTACACTCCGTACTTATTTACACTGTGACTCTGGCCTTCCTCTCCCCCCTCTGACGCTGGCACAAATGTTTGCCATATGGGAGGATGATGGCGATAATGAAAAACGTATGCTCTGACTGGTTCCCAGTGATCTGCTGTGTGTAAACCTCGTACGTCGTGATCTTATTAAATATATTTTTGTGTTTTATTTGGGTGTCAGGCGTCAGGCTAAGAGCGCTGCTGTTGTCCCTCACATCAGAGATCAATGCACAGGTTTCACAAGGAGAAAAACAAATGTTGCCCTCCAGCTACTAGAAACAATGGTGCATATTAATAAACTCTACATTTATGTGTTTTCATAATGAACGCAACAAGGAGTAGAGCACATAGTGTTACTGATCAGTGAGAGGGCCCTGACTCCTTACACACTTTCTCTCTCACACACGCAAGATAATCCAGGATGTTCTTTCTTTCTGTGTGTGTATGTGTGTGTGGATTGACAGGATACAGTATACAGGATTATTGCTGATAGTGAGGAGTTGGCACGTCAGAGAGAGAGAGAGAAAGTACTGGACAGCGTGTTTCTTGCTTGATCTCAGGGGAAAAGGTTGAACTACTAAAAGCAGATGCAAATAAACGTAGAATTAAAACCACGGTGAGAACAAACTGTGCGCTTTGTTTGGAGCTGCAGGGTGTTATAATTCTCCAGCGTACTGTCTGTGTGGGTTTTTTTTTTTGTTGTTGTTGTTGTTCTGCAGCCCGGTATTAAAATGCATGAGTGAACTCAAGGACTGAAATTATCATTTTTTTGCCAAAGGGGGTCTAATCCACCAACGCATGCTACAAACATCCAGTGGATGAGGTAACAGCTCATCACACGGTTTTTGATTGAAAATGTAAAATGTGTGTGCATAATATTCACACATAATCAAAATGTGTATGCAAGTTTCGCGCTCAAGGGCACTTCAGTCATTTTGATGGAGGAGAACGGTCCACTTCATGCATGTGAGTTCATTAAAGTTTAGCATTTGGGTTATTTTACTAGACGTGAAAGCCCCGCTTTCTCCAAAGAATTAAGCCAGTTTCTCTGTGCTACATTTTCTTTATTTGATGAACACTATTCCTGTTTGGATCCAGGTGCCACATACACTTTTCTGATCATGTTATATTCTGCAGGATAGCTACACAATTTAGATATTTGCATCTGTTTTACAGCAATGAGACGCATGTTTCTGGATATCTGTTCCTGAGAATACCAGTATTTATGAATGAAAACTGTGCGGATGCTGAGAGATGTCTGTTATTTGGCCCACTGATGCAGAAGTTGCACAATGCAGGCTGCCTAAGGGGTTAAAACTTGGCAGCAGTCTCTGTGTGTGGGTTCACTGCATGGGGCTTTTGGATACAAACGAGTGAATAGCAGATATTTGTGGGTTCCATAGTATAGACAGTATAAGAGTACAGGAAGAACTTAAGATAGAAGAAATGAGAAACATAGCAAAATAAGTTTTAGTTTGGTTTTTTTATTATATTTTAAGATTTTGTTTGACTTCTTTGCAAAAATTGACACTGACAATAAATATACATTCACAATTAAAAAAAAAGTTCAGATTGCAACGAAACATTCAAGTGTACTTAGCCATTATAAAATCTATGATAAGATGTAAACAACATTTTTCCCAACATCATTTCCCCTCCTGAGCCAAGAGTCTCTTTTCTCTCCCGTCTGACATCTGTAAAAGGCATGACGTCGACAAAACACATTTTACGCATCGATGCGCGAGTCTCACAAGGTATGAAGCCACGTCACACATTGGGCTCTGACTGACAGAACAAGCTAACATTCTCACATGTCGCGTGGGCAATGTTTTATTTTTTGGCAGTTTTAGCGGACTGGCGTGTCCAGTCAGTGTCCTTGGAAACGGCGCTACGCCAGAGCGCGCGGCGGCGGCCCCGGCGTCTCCGCACCGCCCGTGTCAGTTTGAACGCAGCCGGCCGCACAGGTCGCCTCTCAAGCTGATGCACCGGACTCCTTCTCCTTTCAAAGATTTGCGTTGAGTTTGCGCCTCGCAGTCTGCTTAACTGATCACACATCTCTCTTTGTCTTTGCCCTGGCCGCCTCCTATGGCCTTCTCCTTAATGTACATGAGGTCGCTGTGCACGCTGGGTCTCCGGGCGCACGGAGTGACCATGCCATACGCTTCCCCAATGTCCTTCATCTTCTTGTTTTTCAGAGACTTTCTGTGAAGCATGTCGCAGTACTGCACGGAGACTTTCCGGTGAAGGTCGGGGCTCATTTCGTGAGGTAGTTTGGCCAGGGTAAACAGAGTCTGAAACATCTTATCCACGTTCTCGTTGCGCTTGGCGGAGATCTCGAAGTACGCGCACTTCTCGTCCCCGGCCACCAGCTGCTCGATCTCCTCCTGCTGCACCTCCCGGTGAAACCCTCTGTCGCCCTTGTTCCCGCAGATGACCAGAGGCACGTCGATGTTCTCTTTGATCTTGTTTTTCAGGCACGACTTGGTCTCGAAGATCTGGCGCTTGAGCCGCTGCACCTCCTGGAAAGAGTCTCGGTTGTCCAGACTGAAGACGAGGATGAACACGTCACCTGGAGGGAAGAGAGGGATGCTTTGGTTAGCTTGGCTTGCTTTCGATGCAAACACAGTGGTAAAGATGCAACCTGTGTGTTATTTCTAACCCTACAATATAACACGCACTGGTGCACCCTGCAGCCATGCGCTTAAGGCGCACGGTGCGCACAGTGACCTCAAGTTTGCAGCATTCAAAGTGCACTTTTGCACGATCGTCATTGCTTTCTGATTCTTTATAACTATTCTTTTTGCAAAAACAAAAAGACACATATGTAGATAAGTACCTGTCAATATGGATAGTCTCCTCATGGCGGGAAAAGGGTGGTTCCCTGATGTATCCAGTATGTCTAGCTGGTAAACGTCTCCCTTGATGCTGTACAGTTTCCTGTGAAAGTCCTCGATGGTCGGCGTGTACTGCTCGTCGAACCTCCCGTTCAGGAACCGGGACACGATGGCCGTTTTCCCCACTTTGGTGGATCCCAAAATCACCATCCTGTAGCAGTTCTTTGCTGGGATGTCAAAATCACTCTCGGAGGGCGACATTTTCTTAATCATGGTTATACCCGGGTTCGTGGACTGCGTGTGCGTAAAAGGCGGTTGAGCAGCCTGTGGTCAGTGGAGATACCGTTCTTAGCTCTGCTGTGCGTTTCTGTCTGGACTCCGGACTGGAGCAGTGTATTTAAGCACACGGCGGACCCCGCCTCCCGCCGACGTCACAGCTCAGTTAGTAGTCGGCGCCCCATTGAGCGCAGGGAAAAGCGGACCAAACTCCCACTGGTGCGTCAGTCTGTCATGTCTGATTAAGACAGACGGGAGCGCTGGGAAACATACCCTCCGAAAAATAATACACTGCATACCATTAAGGCGATGGGACAGGGCAACTGACCCTGTTCGTAACAGCAAAATAATAACTTCCACGGAACATTACCAAGTTAATAATTGACGCTTCTTCCGGCATTTAACCCGGTCTGGTACACTGTGTTGAAAATCAGGGTGAACCTTGGACATTTTCCCAACATACTAAACCTCGGCAGCGGATGTGAGTTTCTTCTAGACCGAGCAAATATGTTGGTAGACAGTTTCACTCCTTATCCTCACTGATCCTGAATCAAGTGGCCTTAAAAGTGCGGTTATTTCTGTTTTATAACAACAAGCAGCAGTGAAGACTGTTTTCAGTTTGTTCCCATTCTTGCAAAAGGAAGAAAATATGCAAAATAATATAGTGCACTTCAAGATTAGGCCACATTTGTTTATCCACGACGCTACTATTGTATACAAAGTCACTGCAGGTACTTGGTCATGTCAGCAGGCAGAAGGAGCCTGCAGCTGTCAATAGAAAGGCTGAGGATTGAGATGCTGCAGTTACCAAAGTGACCAAAGGGGGGCACTCGGGGTACATTTTTATCCAGATGAATGGCAGGACTTACCTGAGGGAAAACAACTCATAACGGAGTAGCTTTGTGTGTGTGTGTGTGTGTGTGTGTGTGTGTGTGTGTGTGTGTGTGTGTGTGTGTGTGTGTGTATGTGTGTGTGTGTCAGCAGAAAAGCAGTCTCCATCTGTTTGGACGGTCCTCCAGAGATTTTTTTTTTTTACCACAGCTGTCAAATGCAAAAAGACTTAAAATTGTCAATTGCCACAGTCATTTATATGTAATGAGCAATAACAGTTATAACAAAGGAAAACGATGTGTGTATGGAGGTGGGAACAAAGCTTTTTTTCCCCTCGGTAGCGCTTCATAAAACTGAATGGAGTTTCTAGAGACTGAAGTGGAGGAGGCAGTTCCTGGGTCAAAGGGCCTGGAGGCACGAGAACAGATGATTCAAACTTTTTTGCTGCTTTAATGTGGCTCATTCAGTCAGGTGCGAAGAATACCCGACAGGCAGCAGCATTCTGGACTATCTGCAGAGGTCTGGGTGGCAGATGCAGAGGGCTCTGGCGAGGAGGGAGTTGTTGTAGTGCAGATGCGAGATGACAAGCGTCAGGATGAGCGCCTTGGTAGAGGATGTAAACATTCATTTGCAGTTTCTACCTGCCGATTACCTGGAAATTTGTTTAAACGTTGTGCTAAATTTGGATGGAAACCTGGCTAGTGACATCCGACAGCCAACAGTTTTAAATGAAAACCAAGCACTGAGTCACCATGCAGCCTGGACGAGGGATGCACACATCTAATCCGGTATCGGTACCGACACTAACCTTATCAGGCAGATCGGGTATCAGCCATGGCATAACTGATCCACAGTAAATATAGTTTATGTCATTAGAAGAATTCATTGTGTCTTCTGTCAGTTACATTCATTCAGTCAAGGTGGTCCCTGACTCATGTTACCTTACATTAAAAGGACTCCAATGAGTTCCAGGCAGTGTGGTATACAAGATTTAAAATTTCTATATCAGCAGATGCCCAGAGTTCAGTTACCTGGCCTGGACTGATACTAAAATTCTGATATTAATTGTTCTCATCTGGTATGAACAGCAAAGTCAATTTAAACAAAAAGCTGAAAGGAGTCCATTTTTTTGCTAAGTAACATGGACCTGATTCGGATTGTTGCGACTTTTTGTCCCACTGCCAAAATTACAAATCTAACTTTTTGATTTTTTTTTCATGCCTTCGATTGGTGATTGGCTAAGAACTTGTGGCCCTGATAAAATCTCAAGTTCCAAAGTGATCCTCTTAGAAAACACAGCTTTTATAGTGTCATTGAAAATGAATGACTTAATCGTGTTAATGTTTCATGTTCTAAAAGTTACGTGATTTCATAACGTGCAAATTAGTTCGATTTCAAGCTACAGGCAGTTTACGAGCATTGACCTTTTTTCTGTCATCATCAAACTGGAATTATAAAGACGGATAAATGATTTTCATGCTGTCTTGCAGTATGACTTTGAACACAAGTACAAATTTATCCCCACAAAGATTCCAAACTGAGCTTCAAACAACTAAACACTGTCCTGAAAGCAACTATAACAAACCAAGCTGCAACCAGATAAAGTGCTTTCCACTCGGGTTCCCACCAAAGAAAACTCCCCTGTTAAGTGTGACTGGCCCCTGAGCCTTTAAACTCTTGGATAATCAGTAAGTGTATTGTCCATACCAGTGTTGTATCAGATTAACAAACCACAGAGTGTGCGTCACAGAGTCAGTGGACGACGCAACTCGGCCCACTCAAAGCCTCTGTTAACTTTAATACTTTTTTTTTTCCTTGAGGCATTCTGCTCAGATAAACAAGATCTTTGCTGGTGTCAAAAAAAAAAAGAGCCACACTGACCCTCTGTGTCCCATGACTCGGCCACCTGTGTGAATATATGTTGTTTTTACAAGTCATGACCCAGTGTCTTTCAAGTATGTGTATGTGTTTGGGGCAGCTGCAGAGCAGGAGGAATAATGTGCTCTTGTGTGTGTGTGTGAGCGTGATAGGTAGTTTTCACTGATGTGTTACCTGTGTTACAGTCCGTTACACAAAATGGCTGAGGTGCTCATTGCAGGTTGGAAAAACAAATAAATGCAATGAAGAGGCGTCAATGTTGGGGGAGGCAAAAAAAAAAAAAAAATTCACAGATGTCTAAACTGGAAAACCATCCGAACAGTTCCCCACCATTCAGATTCAGCTCTCCCTCCTTCCTTCCATTTCCATCTCATCATCAGAAACAAAAACAAAAAAAATATTGGGCAGACACTCTACGATTTTAATGATCTTGTACGTTGTGTTAACTCACACTACACGTTTCAATTGGCCACTGTACGATCAACTGACCAGCCATGACATGATGCTCCGCCTCACACTGAACATAAGCATGGGAAACCCCGTCGGTTTTGTCCGTTACCAAGTTAGATAAAGTTTATTCAAACACCACAACCGCATCCTCAACAATGTTGACAAAAAGAGAGAAAGGCAGAATTAGAGAATAATAATAAATAATAATAAAAGAATAATATGGAGCCACAACCTGTAAAATACTACTCCAGTAATGGATCTTCTGACAGCAGCCGTGTGGGAAATCGGACCGTGGAACTGCTCAAACTACAAGACAGCCAACCAAAATTTCCAGGATTGCCAGAAATTCATCTGATCATCCAACAGCCAGATCGATGATCATTTTGATGATTAATCAGTTGTGACCCCCCTTTCAAACTGCATGTCATACGACAACAAATTTGGAAGAATTTGGCCCGATTCTAAGATTCGTTGGGGGCGACCAATTCGGGTTAAAATCCATACAGTGTCTGCCATGCTGGCCCAGCAGTACTTTGTGCTAAATGCTAGCATCAGCATGCTAACATGCTGCAGGTATAATGTAATGTTATGCTTAGTAGGTATAATGTTTTCCATGTTCACCATCTTACTTTAGAGAGTCAGCTTGCTAACATTTGCTAACGTGCAAATTAGCACTTAAAATAAAAGACAGCTGAGGCTGATAGGGATGTCATTAAATGTTCTGGTATCTGGTCATAAACCAAAGACAAATTCAAATTTCCACCTGATGATGGTTCCAGATTAAAAGTCAAGGAATTACCAGTAATTAAAATTCATCCTGAAGGGAACATTAATGTCTGCACCCAATTTCATGGCAATCCATCCAACAGTTGTTAACCACCAGCCAACCAACCAACCAACCAACATGTATGGCTGTAAGGGCAATGTTGTGGAACAAGCAAGAAAAGGTTTGTGCTGCAAGTTATAAAATATATAATAATTATTAGAGGACCTACACATGTGATAATGTTGACACAGTGCAGATAAAAGAAAGGGCATTTAAAAAAAATGCTTTTGAAAATGTAATAAAAATACATTACAAACTGCTCAGCTTCAGGGCAGCCAAGCGCATATCTGAGACAAGACGATTGCGTCTTTTTTTTTGTTGCTTTTGGCTGTTTGCTTGTGTGGGAAGTGCTGAAGTGCAGAGCCTACTATTTGACAGCCACTAAAGGGGATGAAAACACTGTTTAGAAAGAGAGAAATGTAAGATTGCTTCAGCATCAGTCCTACAGTGATACAGCTGATTACCTGACTAATTCTTGCATATAAACGTCTGAAAAGAAAGAGCAAAAGAAAGATGCAGCATGATTTCAGCGAGCACTCAGTATAATGCGGGATTTCGAACTCAGCTCAGCAGCTGGTGTTTTTGTAGCACTACAGGTATTGTTTGACAGAGATGTGAGAGAAACCTACACAGCAAAAACTCCACAGAAAAGCCAGGTAGTTGGAATTATTCAGAGAACACAGCTTTTTTTTCTTTAGGCAGTTAACTTAAGGACAGATATAACTTGATAAACCAAACAGCCCAACATCCCTGAGATCCCTGTTGTAGAGAACATTGATTTTCATGAGGCAGACTTCTAAATTTGACTAGAAGAATAAATTGTACTCAAGGCAGCTGTTTCACAGTGACTCTGACCTACTTTTGAGTACAAAAAAGTGTATTCATACAATTTCTGAGGTAAACTTTAGATTTAGTGCAGAGAAATGTAGCTCGTACTTGCAAAGCATTGATTATACAGCAAATTCTTTTGCAAGCGCTCTTGTAATAAAATCAGGAAGAATATGAGAGGCGTGAGAGACAGATGTGTTTGGCCAATTGATAGAAAAATGAAATCGCGCTGATCAACTCACAGGGCTGAACAAGTCCGGTGGTGTTTGGGGCTCACAACCAAACTGGATTATTAAAGTGATACCACTCTCACGTCTGTGTATTGGGTATGCTGCCAGGAGGTGATTAGCTTAGCTTAGCTTAGCAGAAATACTGGAAGCAGAGGGAAACAGCCAGCCTGGCTCTGTCTAAATCAGCATGATTTATCTTGTTTGTTTAATCAGTACAGAAACGTACAAAATGACAATTTGTAGTTTTAAGGGGAGTCACTTGTAAGTATTTCTTGGCAAGGAGCAGTGACTGGAGTATTACCATAACTGTGAGGACATCAAGAAAAAGTTACACTATGTCACTCCCTCAAAAACTGCAAATTATCGCTTTTACATTTCAGTTTGCGTAGGAATTAAACAAATAGATACAATGTGTGTGTAAGCTTTAGTGGTGCTGGTAGGTGGCTTTTTTTTTTTTTTTTTTTTAAACTTTGGATAGAGTCAAGCTAGCCGTTTCCATCTGTTTTCAGTCTTTATGCTAAGCTAAACGAATCTCCTCCTGGAACTAGATCCATACTTAACGCACACACGAGAGTGGTATCAATCTTCTCATCTTATTCTTGCCAAGAAGTGTATTTTCCAAAATGTCAAACCATTCTTTTTAATGCAACTAACCCGAAGATATAACTATCCATTACACTAACTATCCAAAAACACTGTACCATAGCATCATTAGATGAGGGGAAAGGTTTTTGAGCATCTTGGACACCTTTGGAAGTATGAGCCAAATATTATATTTATGTATTTGTCACATTAGTATACCATTTCTCTTATGCATCTATTATGATTAAAATTACTCCACTTGCAACAAGGAACTAGGCAAGGATGTCCACGACTACCACTGAGTCAGCCCATAACAATGTATATTTGTAGTTTTTGTCTAGTCTTATTCCCCCCAGACCCTGTGCTGTCCTGGTGATGTTCTTTTCTTTGTTGATTTTTCCTTTCGTTGTCTACACAAAGAAAGAAAAACATGGGGGACAATCCTATGTAGCCTAACATGACCTTGTCTTGTATTTTACCGTGACTGCAAAGCATTTCAGACTCACCTCTTTTATGATTCTCTCTCTTTCATCATTGCATGCTGCATTCAAGTTTGTATACTTGAATATGGTTTTATGTTGGGTGATACTTTTGCATGCAGGTTTTGAGTAGATAGGAGTGACATGACATTCACCAAGTATTCTCACCCAATGCTGTAGACTGTAGCGGCCTCACACCACTATTCATCCCATTGTCTCTGATATCAATCAGGTAGTCAAAGTGTGTCTCAAGCTTGTCTGTGTTGCTCTCGTTTCTGACGCAAGTAACTGCTCGAAGAGGAGTGTTAAGAGACTGCTCGCTGGAATTGCTGCTCCTCTTGCTCACTCAGGTTTCATTTGACATGATCAGTGCAGAGGAAGCCAAGTCTGATGCTTTACATTGGAAAGAGAAGTGAAACAACAGACAAAAAAGTGCCATATTCACATTGAGGCAAAAAAATGTACATTCATTGTAGAGAAGTATAAAATGCTTATAATATTGCCAAGCAAGTGTGATGTTTTGGTAGTTATTTTCATACTTACTTACTTATATACCTACTATACTATATGTCACCTAGGAGTGAAACTCTTAATGAAATAGTTGCAGGATGAGGGGGAAAACTCATTGTAATAGAGGAGAAATATCAGTAAAAATATGCATTTTCATCATTTAATGTCTTTGTTGGTATTCTGAATGCCTCCATAATGTTTGTGTTGATAGTACTTGACAGTGACCTCTATATGCCACTGCTGTCTGCCATAAAAAACAAACAACAAAAACACAGTATGAACAGAAATTGTTGGGTAAGGTCCACTGTATTTTTTTCTCATTTTATCAAGCTCCTCTCTCTTAAGGTACAGTCACATTAGCCTTGTGATGAATTAAATTGCCCCGCACTCAGCGCAGAGAAAGTACCTGGATGTCACAGTTTCGATGTGTATAATTAAGAAATATTGAGGACAGGTGGTCTAGGTAGCGTGACATTGTACAGAACAAGGTGATGACACAACGCTAGATCAATGGCTTCTCCATCGCCAAGCACAGTGTATCACTAGACCTTTGAAAAAGTAGTTTAAAAATACAACTGAACTCTCCAGAAAATATAACGAATGGGTTTGAGGTGAGGTTGTTTTGTCAACAGTGTATCACTGTTTATGTTAGCCGATATTTTATCACAGACGTATCAGTAACAGCGTATATCTTAGCCGATAAGAATGAGGAAATGTGAGTACTGAAATGCCAAGTATGTTTGAGGTAGTTTAGAAACAGCGATGCCCTTACATAGTTTGTCCACCAGAGGGCACTGACAAGTTTTTGGAACCGATATAATAGTATTGGCCGACTATCAACTAAGTTTAGAAAGACAACTTGCTAACTGACTTACCTAGTACTTGGACTTGACTGCATGCTGAAAACCTAAAATGAATGTGAAGTCAAACTTTGTGGATTTGAGGCGAAATGCGTGATGGAGATGTATCATGTCGTGAAAACTGTCCACCGACCCCATAATTAAAAATAAAATAGCAGACCCATTTTCTTTGGATTATGAATTACAGGCTACTCTGTACACAGATAAGTAGTAGCCATTGATTAAGCAGTAGCTACTTAATCACAAACCAACCAAATGTATCACTTATAACAGGAGCTAGTAAGGCTTGCTGCAATCATAAAAGAGAAGTAGCACTTTCCTAATTTTCCTGACCTATGCAAAGACAGAATAATTATGCATGACTCTTTCTCTGCCTGTAAGAGGTAGATATGCTATAGTGATTCCTTAAGTGCATCCATTAGCAGTCTTGAGACACAAAGACCAGTGCTGTGAACCCTAACTCACTCTTTTATTACATAAAAAAATATCCCATCAACACAGAGTACATCACCTGGTAGTGTGTATTGTTCCGTTTGGAATGGTTTGCATAGGTACAGTATAAAGCAATTATTGGTGTAGCTGACATTTAAAAGGGTTCACATTTATATAACATTGAATAACAGTGTATTGCATGAAATCTGCAGTTGCAACAACAATGGCAGTGTTGAAGGCCTTCTTGTGTTGGTTTTGTAGAATAAAAACCAGAACTATAATTTTTCTCTGAACTGAATCGCTGAGTGGAGGTCTTCATGACCCTCAACTCATTTTCATTTTTGTTCTGTTTTGAAGGACACTATGAACATTTCACTCACACCAGTTGTTCCAGGATGATGACAAGCACAGTATTTTCATTAAATGTAGTCATCGGGTAGGGTGTTTACAAGAATTGTGGCATTTGAGATAAATGGAGAACTCGTGGCAGTGATGAACTAGTGAAAAACTATTTGGGGAAATATACTAGCTGTTCTCCCCATGATTTCAGTCTTTGATAACATCTTACTAATATCTCGAAATGGAGCCATTTGCACCATTAAATGTCAAGAATAACACAGTGCCTGTATTACAAAAATGCTGTTTGTGTTGACAAAGTAGTGCATCTGGAAAGGAAAGCAAACGACACAAGGAATGAGACAGAATGCGATCAACATCACAGAAGTCATTAACATCACTAGGTCATTAACATAATAGGACTTTTTCACAGTAGACAGTGTGACTTGTGGCTCACTGACATGGCTCAGTGGTGCATCTAAATGGGACAAAGCCATGTCATCAGGTGCACCTGTGTTTCTCGTGCAATGACAAGACCGAATGTTTCCTGGAACACGTCTATAGGAGTTCTACATCTGAGCAAGAACATTTCTTCTTCTTTATGATTTAGGCTGTGGTGGTGGGTGTGTTTTTATTGTACATACAATAGAAATCTAACCTAGTACAGCTTTAAAGTAATAATTTGACATCTTGGGAAATACCCTTATTTGCTTTCTTGACGAGGATTAGATGAGAAGATCGATACTACGAGAGTGGTATCGATCTCCTCATCTAATTCTCATCAAGAAATAAGCATCTTTAGCCCAATTAAGTATGTCATAACCAAAAACCATACACCAAAATGACATCACAAAAAATGGCTCATTAGAAGAGCATGAAACAAAAATCAAAAATGCAACACTTGCTGCAGTGTGACTGTATCCACACTGGAGGTGGATTAATGATAAAGTCGTTCAGTCCGTCTGTCCTCGTGACAGGGCGGGAATCCTCGGCCAAACCGGGAGCAGGAAGCGCCTGGGAGGGAGGTGATTATTCGTGCTTGCGGCGCTGACTCCTTTCCTGATAGATCTGTTCAGTGAATGGTCTGCAAACACAGCAGAACAAACACATAATGGGACAATAAATCAGAGACTGGAACGCCGTACCACTCTGTGCCAGGACCACGTGTGTGTGTTGAACCGTGGGGAATCCTGAGTGTGTGTGAATAATAGGAAGATGCCTTGTGTCTCCACATGTTCCTCCACTCTGTTGCACATGAATGCACACACACACACACACACACACTTTTGCACCACTCGCCCCCATATCAAACCAACAGCTGTACCGGAGAAACTCCGTTCCTTGTGTGTAAGTGAGGGGATTTGGAAACTAGCAGCTCCCTAATAGATAAGAGAAAAAAAACTTTCACAGGAGCCCAAGAACAAGCCAGGGACTAGAGCTGCTGTCAGGGGGCCCACATTTCTTTGGCTCTCGTTTACACCAGACCTCTGAATCACTAGACACATTGGAAAAGTGTGCAGGAGGTTGAAGGATGCAGGCTAGCCTTTGTTGCATTTTGTGGGAATATTGTATCATGACAGTTCTGTGAAGCCTGTAGTATCCTGGTCCAAGTGTATCGTCGAAAGCGCGTTGAAACTTTTTAAGCTCCGTTATAAATGGCTAAAGGGGCGCCACCAGCTGGAGGGGCCAAAGAGGAGGAAGACACTTTGTGTAAATGCTTTCACGTAACCCAAATGACTTAAAGTAGTTGATGAAAGACTGTAGCTGGCAAGCTAACTGCTAACACGCTAGCCAGGGATATGCTAGTACTGTCACAATAGCTCCCCAAGCTTCTCTCTATTTTCTCCACACTGGACCGAGACATTTTGTTCTCAGGAGTGTACATTATTTCATTCAATAAAATGTTTAATTTAAAAGTTCTCTGAGCTAACGAACTGTCAGTTAGCAGTAAGTAGGCTTGTTCATTGTAGAGATTCTACAGAAACGAATCGATTTCACCGCAAAATTTTGCCATTTTAGACTCAAAAGACTCACAACCATACTCTGCGTGCATGTGTGCAGGTAGTTACTCACTTCGCCCTGAAATAAACATGAAAGTATTGATGTCTCGAGCCAATCCAGGTATTTTTGATCAACATTCAAACTGGATGTTTGCTCCGAGAATGACAACTTTCGTAAATGCCCAGTTGCGCTTGGTTAATACACTGACTGCACCGTGTTGGAAGCGAAACACTAAAGTCCAAAATAAGCTGCAGCCAGCAGTTTCAATCAAGTGAGCAATGTAAGTCACTTTGAATCTATTTAAAGAAATCTTTTGCAGGTGAACCACAGCTCTAAAAATACTGCTGTTGGTTGAAAACTTTAGTATTTTGATCATGCTGAAGTTGAGGGGAGTCTGTCTAAATCCTGTACAGACATTCCTGCAACAGCAGATATTATAAAAAATAAGGACACTATACAAAATATTATAGGAAACCATCAAAGAAAAGCTGTGACGTACGATACATTTTCTTAACATATCCACAAGTGAAAGTCAGATACTGATGTTTGCTCAGTCTCTGTCACCTCAGTACAGAAATGAATCCAGGAGTCTCCTGCATGTAAACACACTCATTTACAGACTATGTTTTGTTGATGACAAGACACACAACCAGACCAGATAATTTATAATTAAATTATTCAGCTATGAATAGATCAATCCTCACAAGGGCACTAGAGGAAGTCAAGCCTAAGGCACCAAAATGAGCCTTTAAGTTTCCTCGAAGGATTTCATAATAGATGGGAAAGGATTAAAAGTCATTATTTGGTGTCAGCTTTCACCACTACATCTCACTTTGTATCATAGGCGATAATGAGCTAAAAAAGCACTGTCTGAACTCCCCATTTCCACTCAGTGTGATTCCTGCATCTGTCCCATTGGTGCTTTTACCCATTCCAGTCACTGTGTGAGGTAATATCCAACCAGACGCCTTGCTATCCTCGCACAGTTTATCTAAATGAGATCATTCAGAATTGATGCCAGAAGCGAAAGATAAATATAACACATGAATCTTTTCCCAGTCACGGTGTGTGGTAAAATCTGGCACCTGCCTTTCCCTCAATTCACAGTTTCGGGCTAAATGACACAATTGTGGATCTGCGCTGCCGGAAATTGCCGAAGCGACACGCACACCTGCACTCATTCACAGCATGTGTTAATGAGTGACATTTTCAGAAAAGTGTGCCGTCGACGCTGCTGTGGCTAGGCTCTCTTTTCCTTTTCAAGTCTAATGAATGAAGCCATTCTGAAAGACTCGGCTAGACAAAAGTGGCTGAATCTTTTCCTGCCAACACCTGGGCGAATTATTTAGCAGCAGAAATATGGGTGAGAAGATGTGAATAAAACAACCAAAATAACCTTCAGGGGCTCGACGAGGTAGGAAATGGACAAAGAGGGCTCGTCAGATGTAATTTGCTGATTTGTATTTGTATTGGACTCATTTTGCTTCTGATTGTGTGTTTATGGTGACTGTGTGTGTCTGGCTAAGGTTTTGTATGTGATAAATGTAGGTCAGTAAGTTGTGACCCATAGCCTAATCTGCCATTTTCCATCATTTGTCTTGCTGCTGCCATCCAGGTGAACCTTTTGTTTGTGTTCTTATAATGGAGTCCTCAATATAGTGAGTTAATGATAAAGTATGATGTGTTTAGGTACAGCCATGTGCATCTGTGTGCCATTAGTGTGCACATTTGAATCATAAGCTGTTATGCCGCCATGTTGTAATGCAAAGGACAGCTGCACAGTTAACACATATACATACAAACGAACACATATACACCTGCTCTGAAGATGAGAGGGCATTGCACATGCACACACACATGCATACACACACAAAGACACGTATACTGTATATAGGCTTAATACTCAAGTGCACATAGCAGCTGCTTCAATGCCGAGCGCTCTCCCTGGCTTATGCAGTCGCAGCATGTTTGTGTATTTCTGTGTGTATGTGGGTGTGTGTATTTCTGCACGCATGTGTCTGTGCAGACAGATGTCCAAAAGTAGGTCACTCATAACTGTTTTTTAGGTCTTATCTCGTAATCGCCATGAAGGAGGAGGAGGAGGACGCGAGGGAGGAAGGGCTGACCAACAAGGCTTTTAACATGTGAAAAAAAAAAAAATCTGCACACCTTTTTCAATACGTCTTTTTGGTCTATCTCAGCTTTTCGCAGAATGAATATTGGTTCTCAATAAATGGAGATGACATTTGAGAAGAAAACACAAGATAGGAGATGGTGGGAGTAGAGTGGTACGTCATTTTCCTACCCAGGTGGTCTGCAAAATCAGGGTTGTAATGAGCCCCTATGTCTAAAAACTACGTTACCTTGCGGTTGAGTGACATGTCCCCATTTACATGTGTCGATGACCTGCATGCCTGCTGTGTAGGCCGCAGCAGAACAATTAGTGGATGAGCTCTCGTTTTACAATTAGGTAGTCACAATAGTACAGATATTTACTGTAGTATTTGAATCAGTTACACTTAGTCACGTCACGCGTCTTTGCCCGATCAGATAGCTATCAGATATCAATAAAGCTAAGTGTAAATTAATCTAAGAAGCATTGTAAGTATGTAATGTGTGTATATATATGCCAAGTGTAACTACATTGCTGGAGATGATGTCGCTAACTGGTGTGTGCACAAATTCTTCTTCTGGCATTTTTTTTGGCAGTTACCAAACAGCGCCAGGTGCATTGCCACCACTCTCTGGGCTGGATTGGAGCTTACACTGATTTGTATGTAACCCGGGACAACCAAGATGGATGCAATCAGATTTGTGATCTGGCCAATGGACACACATGTATGTGGCTAAAGTGTATTAAATCACATCCGGATTTTATCTGGATACGAAACATGTGAAATGACAAGTACATTATAATTCAGGCCTAGGATATATTGACACACAGACCCGAGATCTGTAGCAATAGATTGGAACCCTACTCAGACCCAATCAGACTAAATATAATTTGGACCTGGCCCAACTTGGGTTCTGGGTTGAGTCTTGGTAACAAGGAACCTAGAGTACCCATGAGGACCACTAGTTTGTGGGGAGATAGATGTGTAGAGCTAAAAGAGAGAGCCGTTTATATAGGAGTTCAACAGGGAAGGATTTTGGGTCCCCTGCTGTTTTAATTGCATGTTAATTCTGGCACCTACTTGTGAATGATCAGATTTCACTGTGTCCTCAGTGCATATTGGGGTGCATTCCCCCCTGTACACAAGTGATTAACTAAATGCATTTTATTGACAAATGTGAACAGGATCTGAGACAAAGAAAGACTTACCCCTCAAATCTTATCGCCACCTTGTAAGCCACGGCTACTATAGCAGTCAGGACGAGACCAACAGGACTGGCACCACTGTAGAGAGCGATGAAGAGAAAAAAAACGAGATGGATGGGTTAGGTTATTTTGTGTATAACACGATACATGTCACTCTGTCAGCACTGGGCAGCTCCTTCAGTGACCGGCTGCTCCACCCTCGGTGTCTGAGGGAGAGGTATCGTAGGTCCTTTCTGCCTGCTGCTGTCAGACTCTATAATCAGTACAACTCCCGGTAATCTACATTGACTGTCAATAAGCAGACTGTTTACTTTACTTCATCTGCTGCTGTGCATTATCTTAATAAATATTTTTTTTTATTCATGATGTTATTACTTCATCTGTTGCTGTGTAATACTTTCATGTACATGTATATTATATATGTGCAATATTTTTATTTTTATCTTATCTATTGTTCATACTTACAAATGCACTCAGTCACACTATTATTATTACTGTCTTTACTGTGTACAGGACTATTTTCTATTTATTTTTATTGTATTTTATTATATTTTATTATTGTATTTCTATATATGACACTTTTTCTGGCTGTTGTAACGCTGAAAATGTCCCAGCTGTGGGACAATTAAAGGCTTATCTTATCTTATCTTATCTTATCTTATATGTATTGGATATGTGAACCACTTCTCAGTGGAGTACCCACTTCAGGCCGTCTGTCTGATGTGAAGTATGTAATGATAGGAAGCAAGAGAGACAGAGAAATACATTAAGAGTACAACAGAGCAAAGACAGCAGAACTTGAGATTGAACTAAAAATCAAAAATCTTTGTGTCCATCCCAAAGACTTCCCCCATGCTTTCAAAATGAACAAAAAAATAAAATAAAATAAAATGTGAATTGCATGAACAGCATGAATGAAGCGAATAATTAGCTTCCTGAATGAGAAGAACAGAGGAGTAAAACTGGATTATTTAAAGAAGAGGTTGTTTGATGATATAGTCAGTGATAAATAATGTCAGAGTAAATATAAAATAGTAAATTCAAATACATTTTAAGAAAATGAATAATTAAAAAAAGACCTTTTAAAAAAAAGACTCTTTAAAAAGACCAATTTTAAAAATTAGTTTAAAAAATGGTTCGCCCTGTAGTTCATCATTGTGGATAAAAATAAACACACACAACACACTGACCTACATATACCTGATCGGAAAGTGACATAGTGACACAGATTCATTTTATGGAAAAAACACAACATAAAACATAAATAAAACATGTAGGTGCACTTTCATACAGAATTGCACACAGACTTGCATGATGGAGTTAATGCATGGGCATAATTAAGTACAAAACCTGCGAGTGCTGGACTAAAAGCACTCTCATTTGGAGCAGCAGTTTGAGTAATAAAAAGCTATTATCTGAAATCACTGTAGACACATATCGCATGTTCAGTATAAAAACTACATGTGATCTGGTAACATGTGTGACCTTAAACAGTCCACGATGCTTTCATTTCTCACCATCACAACTATTAAATCTTACCATTGCCAACATTGTCATTAAGGCAAAGAAAGAAGCATAATCACATGAATCAGAACAACAGCACACAGTGGGGCAGCTAAACAAGACTTTGCTGATGAGGCTTATAAAACTGTCCACCCTGACCAAGTTAAGGAGGCAATAATGGAGGCACCAGAATACAGAGAAACAAGTCCAGTTAAATTTAGTGCTTTGCTTAAGGCCAGTTAGAAAAAAATATGTAAAAATGAATGTCTTACTATGGTTCAGTAGTAACAATAACATTTAAAGAACATTATGCTTTGGAACAGCAGACATTCAGAGAAAAAGTAGATGTTTTCAGCAATGCCCTGAAAAAAGCTTTTAGCTAGCTAGCAGCTTGGTTCTATGGACGTCAATGTTGGTCAGTAGGTCTGTCGGACTGAAATATCTCAACAACTATCAGATGGATTGCCATAAAAATTTGATACAGAAATCCATGGTCCCCAGAGCATGTATCCTATTGATTTTGATAATGATGCCCTGCCACTAGAGGTAAGGTTCACTGATGCAGTTGATCATTTTGTTTTGTATTAAAATGTCTCAACAAATATCGGATGGATTGCCATGAAATTTGATACTGACATTCATGTCCCCCTCGGGATGAATTTCAACAACCCTTAACCTTTTATCTAGCGCCATCATCTGGTCAAAATTTTAATTGTCCAATACTTTAGTTTAAGACTCACAATTAATAGTGCAAAGTTGGGGCACAAACTATTCCTTGTGCAAACCCCAAAATTATCTGCATGGAAAGATATCACTAAGGATAGGAAGAAAAATATCTTTTTGTAATTTGGGTGAACTGACCCTTTAATGGGCTAGGAGGCAATTCCAGGCTGACTTCTTTGTTAGTCTACAATTGTGATCATCTTTAGCCTTACTTAAAATCTCACCGACTTTATGCTCACAGTTGGAATACAGTGCCAATATTTTGCTTTTCTCCCTGGAGAACCATAAACCAGGTCAAGGCATGTGAAGTGATGCAAGGTTTGGCACTACCTGTGGTTTTCAAAAATTACTTCTTTCAATTCTTTTGACTGCCTTTGACCTTTTTGAAGATCACAGGGGCCACAGAAAATGGGACTGCAGCATGGGCACACACTGGGAGCTTTCTGTTCAGAGATTTAAAATACGAGGTCAGTACTGTATGTTAGAATTTGTTTACTTCCGCTCGAGAAAGAAGTCTTTAAATTTTGATTCTAACACCAAGTCTGACATTTACTATTTGTGTTTGCGATTTCATATTGGGCCAGCAATACTGAATACTATTCCATAGGTTACTGTGCTGGACACACATCTCTCTCTGTAACATTTGAGTTTCACATCCCTTTCAGTCCATAGTGTATGTTAATGGAAGGAAGATGTGAACAAAACTGTCGAGTCTTTGAGCAGTTCTCTCATGACTTTAGATTTCTGTGTCAGTTCAGTAACAACTGGGATTACAATCGATTCACAACTTCAAATTCGACACACAACACTGGCTTCAGTGAAGCCCACTCTTTGTGACACACCAGTCTGACACAATGATGAGTCAGTAGACCTTGTGTGGCAATCTCTATTTACCACTGACCCATATTACAAACTGTCATAATTACAAATGACAAAACCGAAACTAGTCAGACCATCGGCTGACTTGCTTGTGCCAAATTAGAAAATAATCCCCAGTTCCGCCAGTTTTCTCTTTTCTTCTTTGGATCTTCTTCTTTGCTATGGGAAAAAGAAATAGAGCATTTCTCTACAGTAATTCATGACACAAATCTTTTTGTACGTTAGCTCTTTGGTTTGGCTTTGCGCTGTGAATAAGGGAGACGACTTTTTGAAATTTCACTGTTACATGGTTTGTTATATGATATGAAGATCAAGCTTACAATCATGATCCACAGTAGTGGTATAATTTTCCACTATTTGCACATGTCCAGCTCGCACGTGTCTGTAAGTCTGAGTCTGAATGCTGTTATCTAAATTTGTATGGAAATCTGCGTCTATGCACATGAATATGCACCATGTGTTGTGTTTCCGTATGTGCTGTCTGTATGAATCCGGCTGCAGACGCTCATAAGCTGGCAGCGTTTAAAACAAGAATTTGGACAAGGACACTGAACAGATGGGGGAAAAGCTAAATAATTTGCTCACTTGGCTCAAGTTACCCTGTCTTATGCAGTATGTGCTGATACCCCTGGGTCAAAAGTTAATGCCCTTCTTGTTTAAAAATTGATCAAAATTTGATAACAAAAGGGCAAAAACATACCTGTAGTACCTATTGCAGACCCGAAGAATGAGGGATAAAGGTTTAGTAATCGCATGTACTCACAGAAAATACCTGACTGACATGTTGCAATGTTGAAAACTGACCGCATTTGCATAGCATGCCCACCAGAGGTGAGACCTTCATTATATGGTCTGCAGGAATATGTAGGTCATATGCTAACCTCTGTGGTTTTCTTGATAAATGTCATTAGTAGAGCTTGTTTTTGGACAGTGTTCAACTTGGGATAAGTGCATGCCTGCCGATGTGGGGGCAGAAAGGACTATGCACACACATGCTGATCCAGACACTCACACACATTCACAGATAATGCTCAAGGCAGGAGTGCAGCAAAAGACGGCCAACTGAGAGGTTTACTTGCAGATTAAATGAAGAACTCTTTCTTCCGCCGACTATATAACTCTTTTCACTCTTTTACATACCGGTAGTCCACTTACATTCAGAAATCTGAGAACACATTTACAGATTCTGGGTACACATTTACAGACTGAGATACAGCTAGTCACTGCCATTGTTGTATGTAGGGCTGGGCGATGTGGCTGAAGTCAATATCAAGATGTTAATAACAGTGTTTTTGCTATATTGATACATTTATAACAGTATGACAAATGTATGCAAAATCACATATAAAGTAACCAAATTGCTGCTTAATTCAATGTTCCAGTGTTATGCATTACATTGGACAAAATGTTTCACATATGTAAAACAAAAACTTAAGTAATTAATTTTGTTGGTTTTTGATACAATTTGTTTGAAATCATTACAATAATTCTAAGTCCACTTGGATCCACTTGGGTTTATTGACACACAGACTTTAAAACCCCTACAATAGATTGGTACCCTAACCAAACCCGAACAAACTGAATATAACTTGGACCTGACCCGGCTCAGGTCCCAGGTCGATTCTCTGTTACTATGAAATGAGTGTACCAAAGAAGACCTCTGGTGTGTGGGGAGATGGATGGATAGACCCACAAGAGACAGATATATATCTAGGAGTCAACCTATTAAATCTGGAGCTCCACAGGGAAGGATACTGGGTCTGCTGCTGTTTTAGACACACTTGTAGTGTGGCTCTGGGGATATTCAATTAGTTGGTCCACCACTTTGTTCCAGATTGAAATATCTCAAAGAATTTGGGAAGGATTGCCATTACATTTTGTATAAAAACTCATGTTCCCCATAGGATGAATCCAAATGACTTTGGTGATCCCCTGACTTTTCCTCTAGCACTACAATGAGGTTGACATTTTTTGTGTTTAGGGAAATGTCTCAACAACTATGGGAGGGATTGTCATGACATTTGCTGCAGATGTTCAAGGTCCCTAGAGGATGAATTCTGATGACTTCCTTGTCAGATATTGGTTTATGACCAAACAGCTGCAAAACTAATGACACTCCTATCGTACTCAGCTCTACTTTGTGTTTAGCGCTAATTAATAAATGTTAGCATGCTAACATGCTAAACTAAGATGAGAACACTGATGAGAACAGATGAGAAGAGAGCATTACCTACAACATTGCCTACTGAAAAAAAATCAATAAATGATAATATGGAATAGTTATTATTGAAAAATCCAAAAATGACTGCATTGTTTGGATAAATTAAGTTAGGCGCCTCAAACAGATGTCACTGACCCAATTTCCGGTCATGTTACAGAATTTGAAGAAGACCTTTTACTACTATGAGGCACATGACTCTACCTCTGCCTATGCAGATGAAATGTGCTTTGCATATTTATCCCCATTATCATTTTCTATAAGCTCGCAGTGCTAGATTTCAGACTGAGCGAGGGAGGTTCCCCCATTGAAATTTGGTTAATTTCTACCTGTTGAAAAGGAGTTTTTCTTTGCCACTGTCGCCTAGTGCTTGATCATGGTGGGAATTGTTGGGTCTGTAAATATAAAGAGTCAGTCTAGACCTGCTCTATATGAAAAAGTGCCCTGAGATAACCTTGTTATGATATGGCACTATATAAATAAAACTGAAATTGAAAATAATTACATGTATTCACACTCATACTCTCCTTATAGCTCGCACACGAACACAAACATGCTTCCTAATTGACAAGCAGCAGGCAGATTGCATGCGCTTTAAGTGCCAAGTGTGCTGTGATTCACTATTGCCTGTTTTCTACTTGCTGACCTCTGGGAAAAGCCATGCAGTCACAATCACGCAGTGTGATTGAAGGAGTTGGAGAATGAGAGCTACCACACACTGACCTAGTTTTGAGGAAAAAATGGAGAAGTAAATCTAAACTACAACCCTGAAATCAAAGAAAAACGTTCTCATACACAAAACACGTACACAGGAAAAATGCATCTTTCATCTTTTCTCATTTCATCACCCCATCCTATCACATCTACAGTCCTCAGAGAGCCCCACTGCTGTCCAATCTGCCCTTGACTGACTGAAAAACTGTATGAAAACAGAAAACACGATGTCTTCATTATATGGAGAGAATGTAGATCCACAGAGATAATAGTGGTGAGGAAAACACCAGCATGATGGAAAACCTGATATACATCACATTGTTTCTTCTTTGTAGTATTTGTGAAATTTTATCGACTAAGTTAATTTACTCAAGTACTGTACTTAAGTACAGTTTCGAGGAACTTGTACTTTACTTAAGTATTTACTGAAGTACATTTCAGAGGGATATACTGTACTTTTTTTCCACTACATTTATTTGTCAGCTTTAGTTACTTTTGCATATTACAGTTCTACATACAAAACCGAAAATCATGTTAGATGCATTGTTATAGATTATCCAAGTAGTTACGTACTTAAAATAAACCCCACCTCAGACAGTTACAACATTAAAATGCTGCTTGCACAGTAATGCAATAATAAATGATTAATATTGTATGTATGAGAATAACACTGACTGGAGTCATTCTGACAGCTTACCTTTTCAAACGGTTGCCTATTTACACGTCTGCCCTAAAGTAGCCAGAGATGCACATCAGTGTCTATCTTGCAGGCTGTAGCCAATCCTGTAATCTTTCATGTAATCTGTAGTGCTTACTGCAGACAGGAGAGACTTTTAATAAATTATAAATAAAAATTAATCTTGCAATCAGGCATTGCCTCCTCCCAGGCCATGTTTGTACTGCCCTAAAACAGAACCATGCCATGAGCTTTGTGGAGGGTATAAAATGAAAAAAATATATAGTTAAAAACACATTATTAAACTACCTTACACCGGCAGCCTGTTGATCAATAACACTCAGACCACTGTTAACTCAACAGGTGCTCACATTTCAAGATCTCTTAACAAGCAAGCCAGCCCACCCTCATGTGTTGTGATTGTTTACCTTGAAAATAAATACAAAGCTCATGGAGCTAAGGGTGAAGTGGGGGGGGGGGGATGGGTGGTGGTGGGGTGAGACACGCTGCTGGGTAAAAGATCAGAATGCTTGACATTACAAGACGTTCATAAAACTTTGACCATCCACTTATGCACTTCCTTTGCCTGATTAGAGGAAAATATGATGATCATGTGTCATGTTTAGCAAGAAATTTCAACTGGGGTTAGAATTTTGTATAATTGGAATAACGTTTGAACAATTAAGGCCCACGGGGAGTAGATTGATTTTTTTTCTCTGTGGCTGTATAGCTGGGAGATGACTTCCAATTTATTATGAAAACATTGACATATAGGTTTAAATGTTGGTCAGAGGGAAAAGTCAGGACAGCTCTGGCTACAGCACGATCCACTGAGTGATTCTTAATGATGGAGAAATCCACGCAAATGTCTCCACTTTAAAAGTGCTGCAATTATCCTACCTAAGACTGAGAATAAATGCAGGGTGCAGCCAGGCAGTTAGAGAGAAGGTTAGAGAAGGACATGTGGAGGTGGTGGAGAAAGACACTAAGACAGAGGGGAATCTGAGGTGTCAGAGTTTTGATTTGTTTTATTGCAAATTAGAAATGAGTCTACACAAAGAAAAATAAGTGTAAGAAGAGAAGAAGAAAAAAGGAAAATATAAAAAAAACATTTTTTTATGGTGTTTGACCCTGATTCATCACAAATACGGAAAGCTCCAAAAATGCACCTCACTGGGCGTCGCCTCTGATGTGTGATTGACAAGTCATTAATTAGCAAGTTAGATGGGACAGAAAAGTGACATGCCAACCTCTATGTTGCAGTGTATCATGCATTATAGGAAATGTCTGTCAGTGTTTTTTTCATACCCTAAAAATCCCATGCATCTCATTCTAGGTGAGGAAGAAAAAGGATAATTATATGCAGTGTCTATCAGTTGTCTATTTTTAGCCATCTGTAGAACTGTAAAATTGTGCTTATTCTAATTTGCCATAAAAATTGGTACAGACATTCATCGGGGTTCGCACAGCTTTTTAAAAGTAAAATTCAAGAACTTTTCAAGCACTTTCAAGGTACCTAAAACGAAACTTTCCAGAATCTCGAAGCCTTTAGCATCACATCTAAATTGTTACTATAAATGCCAGAAGACAATTTAAGACAATTTCATTTAAAATATTAAAAGGTTTTTGGTTTACATGAGTGGTTGTGTAGATGAGGGGACACCAGATAATGTTGGAAATTAAGCATTTTTCAAGGAGTATATTCGAATTCAAGCATATTCTTAACCTTGAAAACATAACGGTTAAAATGAAGTATTTTCCAATCTTTCAAGACTTTGTACAACCCTGATTCATGTTCCCTCAGGATGAATTGTTATAACTTTTCATCCAGTGCCATCATCAGGTCAAAATTTCAGTTTGTCCAATACTTTGGTTTATGACCAAATACATGCAAAACTAATGACAAACCCATCAGCCTCCATTGTAATTTGTGTTTCTTTTGTAACATTTGCAAATGAGCACATGTTAGCATGCTAAACTAAGCAAAAGTGTATAGCACATTTCATTATGAGGGAAATACAATGTACACAGAAAAGCAAAGAACATCAAAAGTATATACATACTGTATGCATAAATACTGTAGAATCTAAAAAATCTAATGTACGGTCAAATGTGCAGGATAAGAGGAATGTTTACAACCCCCCGTTTTGTTAGAGCACATCTGATGCAGTATTCCAGCAGCTGGGGCCAAAAAACTAAAAATGGCTTCAACAACTTTTTCACCAGAATGTAAAGAATGACGTGAGGGGTTTGATATATATATAAACCAAAGGATTGGATTTTCATATTTTGACCTGATGATGGCAGTACATGAAACATCAGCTGATCACCAAAGTAATTACAATTCATGCTCAGAGGAACATGAAAGCCTGTTCTAAATGTAATGGTGATCCATCCAATAGTTTTTAAAGTTTTTTCCATTTTCATAACCTACTTTCCTAAAACATATATACATTATATTGTTGCATGAAAGTGCTGATCAGCATGAAATAAAGTTTTTGAGTCATATTTGTCTGTAAATATTAAGCTGTCAAGCGCAAATATGATTAAATTATGACATATGCACCCTACAAAACACAGTACAAACAGTAGCAAAAAAGCAGAACTGTACATTAGGACTACTCCTCCAGTTTGGTACCACAGTCCTTCTTCTGCAGCAGTGCTCCATGCAAAAAGAAATGATATGTACCCACAAAAAGGAACAGCATTATGCAGCAATTTTAGCTCCTGTCTTATTTATTTAGCAACACGAGTCCAGCTCGTGCTCATGTATTAGTCTAAGTGCATCTGCTGTCCAGGTCACACAGAGAGGCCAGTAAGTGGCCTAATGTGCGGCAAAGATTGTCTGGCACAGAGAGGGGGCTTGTGGGAGTGGAAGCAGTGTCTGTGTGAGTTTTTTCACCTTCTGATGTTCACTTGTATTTGCATGGAGTGTGTTCTTTGTGTGTGTTTGAGGATGTGACAGAGGTCCTTCAATCACAGAGAATAATGTCCTTGAGGGTTTTATTGCTTTTACATCACAGTTAACAACATATCTGAAGTACATATTAATAACAAATGAGAGAAAACGAGAAAAATCACCAAGATGTGACCGTAAGTAATAGATATGTATAAATTAAAGGCACCCTATGAAGTTTCTGACCACTAGTGGCGCTGTAGAGCAATGTACCTGTATAGTTTGTATCTCTTGTTCTACCAGCATGCACTTAAAGATGCACATACACTGCACGAGCATTAGTGTAATGTGATACACATTTCTGCGGAGAGCAGTACTGCTAATCGACAATAGATATGTATGGAATGTGCCATTATGATTGGAATGCAACAATAAAAGGAGAAGAAGAAGAAGAAAAATGCAAGCTGAAGTATACAATGCACATTTTAAAACTTTCAAAAAAAAGTTGAGATTGAAAGTTCATTCTTGACCTTGAAAACAGCACTTGACTAAAGGATCTTAACTCAAGGTCTACTTACTCACCTCTCCTAGAGCTTTTGACCATATCACATGGTCCTTATCAGCAGATGGAGTAAGCTCAGTTGTAGTGGAACTGTAAATGTTCAAATGATCCTCTATTTGGAGCACTTTTAGGTCGAGAATGAACTATCAAGCTCAACTTTTAAAGCTGCAAAAACAGATTTTTTTTTGCCACTTGGGGGCAGTGGAAACAAGCTGTGAGCACAACGCTGATATATTATCACCTTTTAATTTGATATGGCAAACTTGCAAACAGTCGCTTATCTACATATCCAGCAGACACAGTGCAAAATTAGCAGTCATGTGGAGTCTTGTTTGTGTCCACCTGCTGGGCAGGTAGTGTACAGTGGGTTTAAATAAACTTTTCGATTAAAACAGCTGCCTGCTGCGGGCAAAAAAGACGGTATGAGAGTGAACCAGAACAGTAAAGTTTCAGGCTGGAAAATCAAAACAATGAGCTTAAAGATACTATAAAGCTCTACAGAGCTGAGGGGAACTGCTGAGTCGGGTGATATAAAATATAATATAAAAATATTGATTTGTAGTCAACAGGTAGAAGCAGAGGCTGCTACTGTATCACAACTGAACAACAGAGTGGGAGAGAAAGATAGAGGTAACTGGAGGGACACAGGTGAGAGAGAGATACAGCGAGAAGAGGTGGCAGAGAAATGAGTCTATCATTGGTTTGCTGAAAGTGAATTAAATTCAAAGTAGAGAGAAAACTGGGTAAAATTAGTCACAACAAAAATGACTATAGAGACAGTAAAATTACTCGTCAGCCCTGGAGCGCTCGCCTGGCAACTACGCACGCCGGGATCCAAGAGATGTGGTCATAGTTGCCATAGAGACGAGGCACACAGTTTTAACCTCCCTACCTTTTTCAGGAGGGAAGTGATTTGCAACTTGGAGAAAACAACATTTTCCATTTGCAGGTCGCAACTTATTACCTACGCTGCTTCTGCATGCCCTCACTTTATTCAGAATGCCATTTGATGCACACCGGCACTTTGCCAGCCAGTCGAAGTGCACAAATTAAATTAACAACTGTGTTAACAACTCCTCAAGTAATGGTTAATGACGAACCTGGTAAAAATAACTTGATGTATTAGAGCCAATCTCAGCTACTGACCTCTGCAGAGACATTAAATTCAAATTACACTCTTGTTGACCACAGATACATTCATGAAAGTGACCTCTCCTCCTTTCCAGACACACACACACACTTACACACACACTTACATGAGTGCCAGGCCGAGGTAGTTGGCAGTGCTGCCCCAGTACATTGGGTTCTCTGTGATGTTGAAGGGAAAGCCTGTCACCTTCTCATCCATCAGGATGCCAAAGTAATCACCTGGGAAACCAATACAGACACACACACAGGAGGTTAATGTTGTAACAGGCTGGGACCAGATAATTTTCTGACTATATCTGACACAAACACTGCATTTCATAACTAAAATCTGTCAAGTTTTCTACCCACTTTTCCTTTTCAGTGATGCAGGAGGTTGGAGCCTATCCCAGCATGCGCTGAGCGATTAGCAGGGAACATCTCTGGAGGTGTAATGGTTCCAAATTTGACTCCAGACACCAGTTTATCAACCAGATCAGGTGGACAGGGATTCAGTGCTAAACCTGGTGGACTGTTTCACACTGTTGCCATGGTTTCCGCTGTGTAATCAACCTTGATGTCTTGTTTTAAACTCAGACCCGACAGATTTTGGTCCGCTCGTCATGCTACAATTATTTTTGACATGTTTCTGACAAACAGTTGACACTGAAGTCAGACTGAGGATGCACTGCCAGGGAACATGACTTTGGCACCACACAGCCTTGTTAATGCTACACTGTCTGCCTGCCCCACCGTCACCTGGCTGTTACTGATGTCAGCAATATGACCGCATGGATATGACCTCATGCGAAAACTCTGGAGTGAAAGTTTGATTATTGTACACTTTTTTGCACAATATTAAACTGAAATTTGAATTCTTCTCACCTTTTGTGTATGTGTTATATGCACAACATCATCCTAATGTAAAGTCTATGGGCCGAGCGGGACCGAGCAGGCGTGGCCAGCAGGAGAAACACTAATGCACATGTGCAGTGGGCCGCAAAATGCGGAAGCAAACCAGGAGCAGCAAAACCTTGGCTTATGTACAGGGTGAGCAATTTTCATTCAAATGATTAGGCGCCACCTTGAAGTCTGGTATCCAGTTCCTATAAAACATCCATATGTCATACTATAAAGCCTTCGAAAGTTGATACAAGACTCCTCCCATTTTTTAAACAAGCTCATGTAGTGTTAGCTATCAACCTTTACAACATATAGTATTTGGGAGGACCCATCCTGCTGTTCAGTTTGTATTCCACTTGGAAAGCTTGCAAGCTAGGTTAACTGGCATCCTGGAAGCCAGATAGCTTAGCTTGCTAACGTTAGCTCTCAGCAACAGCTAACAATTTCAGCTCCCCAGCTGGTTAACTTTCTGTGTGGTCATTGCAATTGAACTGATATTACAAACTATTTTTTGTACCCATCCACTCAGTTGCACCAATCTAATTACAGCACCAACGTTGTCAGTCGGTACCAAAAATTCACGCTTCCTGGAGATCACATAGGTAGGGAGCGCCGTCTCTGCAGGACAATAAATAGAATTTGAATGTCCTCTTTTTGGGGAAAGTAGAAAAGTCGAAAGTCAAAACAATCACCAGGCACATGCATACTGATTTCTAAGCAAAAATTCAGCTGCATTTTTCAGAATAAGTCTTTTTAGCATGTTTATTCGGTACTGGAGGCTTGTGTTAACAGGAGTTGATGTCAAACAAGTGTGTGTGTGGTTACTTGTGCAGTGGGGATCTTTAGCCAGTAAAAAATTGGGGGCAGTTGCGCTACTGTAGGACACCGCTGACTGTAACCTGGGCACTTACTATTGTTTGCTATGTAAAAAGTTCCCCAGGTATTGTGCATACTTCCTTTATGCCCGTCTCATCCACACACACACAATCACATTCACACAGGCTTCCAGTAGATTAAAGTGACCTGTTGAATTACACATGTGGTGCTGCTGGCCCTGTCAAAGAGAGGCTGTTTATGCCCAAGTTATATAACAATTCATTACATATGCTCATTTTAACATCACAAGTAGGGCAGGACAAAAAAGACATTATATAAACAAATGTATTTGGTTTTGAATGGAAAACCAGCTGTAATTGGCCTTCAAACAATATGCCAACCTCATTTTTGACCTCCAAAGTGACCACCGGTAACCCATTCAGATTTGAAAGCCATGCATGACATTTTTTTTTGTGTGTTCCTGGGTAACTGTTGTGTCATTGTGGTTGTGAAAATGGGCAACCTGGATTTGCTCAAGAGTAGTGGTAGCACCGCGGTAGCCTAGAGATTAGAGAAGTGGGTCTGTGGTCAGTAGGTTGTGATCGGAGTTTGGATCCTGGGCCAACTGGCCAATACGGTAACACTCTGTGTGTAATTTGATTGTGATTGGATCTTTGTTTCTGCCCCTGTGCCATAAGTTGGAATCACCAGGTCATCGTGGTGAGCCCCCCCCACATGCACACCCTTATCCAGAGTAAAGTTAAAATTAGTTCAAAAGTAAAATAAGTAAATAAATATGTAAAATATTTCCTGGATCACCATGTTGGAAACAGCTAATGAGAAAAGCAAAGGTTATCAGTTTGTAACAATGAATGATCTCATCCCACAGCAGAGGTATATTAATAGCTGATAATTTTTAATTTCTTGCAGCACCGAGAGGAGTATAATGCGTGAATGCTGTTCAAACATGTTTATTGGTTGTTCCATGCAACATTTTAGAACACTGTGTTTTGTATGTCATTGTTTTCTACAAATATGCATGCTGTTTCTTAAATAACCCAGCATCAAATATTAACCAGTGGCAGTGCATGTAAATTAAATCAATGTTGGCTTAATAGTTAAGCCAAACAAGGACGAAAAGTCCTAAAATGCTTTGGATGAAATTGTAATAGCTACTGAGCTTGCATTTCAACAAATCCATCTTCATGATAATTGAGAAAACTCTATCCGCTGATGAAAACCATGTCATATGGTTGAAAGCTCTCGAAAAAGCTAGTAGGTTGAGATTTCACTTGACTATAAACTATAGATGTTGATTTTGTAAATGTCCAGCGCTAACTACAAAAGCAACCCGTGTGGTTTAATATTTTAATAACACTCACAACTCTTATAGCTTAAATATTCAGCAGCAATGACAGAACTTAGTAAAACATTGCTAATTTTCTTTGAGCCTCAGCATCTGACACACTTTATTTCTTCAATGAACAGATAAATATTATGGTCTATAGGCAGCAGCCCAACTGACCTGTTGTCCAAGTGTCCAAGCTTGCAAATAGGTATGAAGTGGATATATCCGCTGATGAAAACCATGTCATATGGTTGAAAGCTCTCGAAAAAGCTAGTAGGTTGAGATTTCACTTGACTATAAACTATAGATGTTGATTTTGTAAATGTCCAGCGCTAACTACAAAAGCAACCCGTGTGGTTTAATATTTTAATAACACTCACAACTCTTATAGCTTAAATATTCAGCAGCAATGACAGAACTTAGTAAAACATTGCTAATTTTCTTTGAGCCTCAGCATCTGACACACTTTATTTCTTCAATGAACAGATAAATATTATGGTCTATAGGCAGCAGCCCAACTGACCTGTTGTCCAAGTGTCCAAGCTTGCAAATAGGTATGAAGTGGATATACGGCAATGGTCTGGGCACCCTGATACAGTTTATACAGCTATTTGATAGAGAATCCCAGTGTGTATCAAAGAGAGACTGCATTTTCATAAATCACATTTCATTTACTTTGTGCTGCAAAGTAATGTTTCACTCTGGGGATATTGAACATTTCTCAGCTTTCTGCACTACTGTTATCTGTTTTCTGCCCCCGTGTGTGTTCACATGTGCCTGGGAAACTTCTCTGTTGGCTGATTACTGGCTGGGTCTGGTCTCTGTTGCTTCTCATCATCTCTGTTGTCCTTGAAGAAAAACTTTGCTCCTGTTTCTGCTTTATAGATTTTAACGAGTCCCTTCTGATTGGTTTGCTCCATCTGCATACAAAGTGGACTCCTGTTCTCACACACACACACACACACACACACACACACACACACACACACACACACACACACACACACACACACACACACACACACACACACACACACACACACTCCTGCCAACTCCTGTCACCACCTACAGCTCCTGCTGCCTCCCCTCTGTTGTCACAGTTGGGGAGAGATGGACTGAGGGCATTTCAGTACAGTGATGGACCAAGATGGTGCAGGATCTTGGAAATGACTCAGTGAAATGACTGACCTAGAAACTAGAAACCAGAGCTTGCCAAACAGTCATAATGACGATGTCGTACTCGCGTTCCTTTGTATCGATGCCTGGATGTACTCAACGGCCCAACAAAGGAAAACAAACATGTTTGTCTCAGACACAGATGCAAAGACATTTGCGTGTGCCATATGTGAGGACATGAAAGCGATTGTTTGCACGCATTGAAATGAGCACGGCTGTATAAATTGGCGCAAATGTGTCTGAGTTCACGTGTCTTTCCTCATGTGCACTCATACTGTATGTCCTTGTTAGGATACAGCACGTGTGTGCATGTCTTTCCCCCGTTTCCCCGAATCACATATGATCCCTAAACTTCATACAAGGAACTGGATTTGGTGTGTTGCTTACTGTATGTGTGCCACCTTACTAAAAAGTAATAAAAATAAATACATGTTAAATAGTACATGGAACACAGTAAGAATGTAATAAAACATAAATAGAGGCATGTAATTAAGACAACAAACAAGAGTCTACAGCCATGCTAACCGCTCTGTAAGGCTAACAAATTTGGTATTTAAATGGTTTCCTTTAAGTTCTCTCAAATAATTTTACAAGATAAAAGCACCAAATAATATTTGGCCAAACTATTCACAATTGCAGAATTTCAAATTGTAATTGCAGTGCTTTGATGTTTGTGACTTAAATTTAAAAATTGGCTTTAGATCTTGAGTATTTCTCTAGAACATCAAATAATCATGAATTCATGACTAAATAAACAACAACAATGATCGAAGTGAAAAAAAGCATCTTTAGGTATTCATTGAGAGTTTGACATTCAAAAACGTAATTTGCTTCATCAGGACTGTGTGGGTGTGGTTTGATCAGATTTGATTTGACAGAGACCAAACAACCCACCAACTCACCAGATTTCTATTGAAATAAATTCTGATTGGTGCATCAATCATCATCACACTTTCACAACCGTGAATAGCACTGAGAACACAAGAAGAGCAGAATTCTCTTAAGTGAAATAACCAAAACTCAGTTTCAAAATCAGTGTAGGAAATTAAAAAAATATTTCGGGGGAAAATTTTTGGGGGCAAAAATAGTAATTAGTGCATAAAGTTGCTGTTTTTAATGTGAAATGAGCCCAAATTAAAATGCATAACGTTACAGTAATCACCAGCTTGTGCATGAGTAAATAAAAAGCATAGCATACTATTGCTGTTCCAAAGAGATGTGTGCAATCATGTGGAATAAATACGTAATTTAAAAAACACAATCACAAACAGCAGTGATACTATTTCTAATAAATATAGTGGATGGGGAGATTTTGAAACTTCATTCATTAATATCGTTTATAATAGATTATCAGTGTGTTTTGGTGCCAGATTTGGTCGTGGTGGGCGGAGAAAATAAAACAGACGCCGAAACGCGCGGCGCCTCCTATCTGAACAGCCGATTGGTTAACATGGGCACCGAAAGGAAGCGGGCGCCTCCTGTCTGAACCCGGCTTTATTTGCTGGGGGTGGCGTTGGTGACGACCTAGGACTGCTTTCTTCGTTAACAGTTGGAGCTTTTTTAATGAGGTACCGGTCCGTCGCAGCAGCTAACTTCACTGCAGGTGCAGGATCGCCTGGCCTCTGCCAGTCAGGTATCGTAACAGCAGTGTGAACAACAGCACTGTTTGTGCGAGTGTGCGTTAGAGACGGAAATTAAATGAATTGAATGAAAATAAAATGATGGTTTAATGTAGGATTAGGATATTGGCCTAAACTAGTAAATATCTTCTTTTTTTCTCGAAATCTTGGGGGCACTTTTTGCCCCTTGATCACGTTTTTTAGGGCCAAATCTGACATTTCTTGGGGCATTTTAGCCCTTTGCCCCCACTAATTTCTGACGCTGTTCAAAATAGTGTGTTCATGTAGGATCCCATACCTCTTACTAGGAAGCTGATTGAGAAAATACGTTTTCAGGGTAGTATATATTGACAAATATGGGTCAAGCTTCAACACTGGATCCTACACTTCCCATAATGTAACTCAAGTGCATTAATTGCTCTTTTGTTAGATGCTTCCTGCCCAAGTCTTTCAAACACCATGCCCCCCGTTTTGTAATTCAAGTTTTTGGTTAAAACTTCAAAGACCAACTCTGCTCTAATGATGTATATGTATATAACTGTTTTCACAGTGTGAGTACTACTTCCTGTGACTAGAAAACATGTAAAATCAATGGACTGTCACTTTAATATTTGACACTGTGTTTGATACCCACCTAGGAAGGTTCCAGTGAATCCCAGAGACAGGAAGCTGCTGACCACCAGCACAGTGCCCAGCACCATGAGAGCTACGCCAGCGTAGAAGACATCTGTCCTGTCCATCACCTCGCACCTGGCCTGGACCTTTATTGCCACCGTCATACTGCAGAAAAAATGAATCACAACCACCTTCATTTAACCAGTGTATTACTGTATATGCTCTAGTTCTGATTATTAGTGCAAACTTTATGGACCTAAGTGTGCAGCAGACCTTCACTGTGGATTCAAGTTGTAGGGAATGAGTGGACAAAAGATGAAAGGTGATAAAGACAGAAATACAAGACAAGAACAAGAATAGTCAAGGTGAGAGGAAAAGCTTGTTGGAAAATTCCAACAGAAGACAATTCTGTTGACCTACTTTCATCAGACTAATCACTGCTGATGTATCATACATGACAGAAAGTGTCATGGTCACACTGTTGTTTTGCTACAGACAAAGTACTAATTCATTTTTTGTATCCACCATCACTGAAATTGCACACCCAGTTTAAAGTCGAAGATTTTAATGTAGCAGCACTTGTGTGAATCAGCAAAATGGTTGAGAAAGAGCCTGCATTCAAACTGCATTTTGTGACATTTTCACTAAAGCACTGTACACTGTAAATCACACCCAACTGAAATACTGTGAGCTCGCCATGAACATCACAAACTGGACAAACAAATTCAGCCATCTGTGATAATTGGTCAGTCAGAAAAGAAGACAAGAGTCATCTGGATTTACTTTGTGCACTGTATTTAAAAAAAAAATCCACTTTCCCAAAGGTTGTGTTAAGTTGACTTATAAAAATATCAGCTCTAATATTAAGCACATTTCTTTGATTGATGTGGCTACCTCAGCCACAGCGCACCATTGCCACAATGACCTCTTTAAAACATAAAATGTCCCATCAACACAAACTCCCTGTGCCTCATAGAAGTTTTCTCTATAAAATCAAGGGCAGAATAGATGGATTCTTCCTCTGGGGACAACGAATGTCTATATAATATTTCACGGCAAGCCATCCAATAGTTGTTGAGATATTTCAGTCTGGACCATAGTGGTGGACTGACCAACCGACAGACCATCATTGCCATCCTTAGAGCCACGGCACTAGCATGACTAAACAATTACGTCAGCGGGGTGGATACTTCATGAGCTATGGATTTGGTAGGGAAAAATAATGTCCCCTCTGCCCAGACAGAAAACACCAAACAAAAACATGATGTCAGACTGAATGATGAAGTGAAAACAAAATGGGAATCGATCCCTTGTGTCACTGAACCGGTAGTGCAGCAGTTTTAGAGACTTAAATTCAAATCTATTTTTCAACGAGTGATGGGCCGTAAGAGTGTAAAGACGCAGCATCTCTCCAAGTTTCATCCTTATGGGATCGAGTGACTCTGAGATATCACCATGACATCATTGCAAGGAAATACAACCAGGGGAGTAATCAATGAAGACTGACTGTTCACAAACTGTTTTACGCATTCCACCTTGATGTTATCTTTAATAATAGTAGAGAGTACCGTAGAGTCACATTTTCATTTTGTTCTTGAGGGGGTCACCAAGAGAATTTCACTCATTTGTTGACTCACCTTTGTTTTGTTTTGTACCTCAGAGCCAATGTACACTGCATTATTTTATTATTATTTATTTTATTTTATTTTATTTTATTGTATTTCTATATATGACATTTTTGCTGGCTGCTGTAATGCTGAAAATTTCCCCGCTGTGGGACAATAAAGGCTTATCTTATCTTATCTTAATATGAAGTGTGACACCTGTAACTGGGATTACACTTCAAAAAAAAAAACAATGCATCAAACTAACCTTGCAATTGCAATAAGTCTCAGCAATTGCAGACATTTTCTGTTGAAAACCAGCTGTCTCTTCTCTTGCCAACTCTCCCACAATCTCTTCTAATGCATCGGCTGCGTGTATGTGTGTGTGTGTGAGTATAAAGGGACAGAGACTGCTTGTTAGCTAGAGTGCTTTAAACTTTCCTTGACGTCACACTCAACTGCAGTCTGCGCTGACAGATGATGTGAGGGTCGTGCTTTGCCTAAGTGTGGTCATACAGTAAAAGCATTTTCATTTAGTCTCCACTGTATTATCCTAAAATGTTTGGATTAAGAGTTTCTGAAAGGGTGAGTGTACCTGCAGAGTGCTGACACAAAGAATGAACTTTTACTAAGATGTAACAATTGATTTCATCTGCGGAGCAATTACTGAGTGAGTTCAGTTGTTTAGCACTACTTAAAATGTGGTGGCACCAAATAACTGTCTCGACCTTGTTCCAACACTGTTGTATAGTTTGAAAGATGAATGCTTTTAAAGATGTTATCCTAACACACTGAAATGAGGGCAAACTGCTGTCCCCACTGATGATGGTATTCTTAACTGGTATGATAGATAGGAAACAGCCACTGTGTTAAAATATATCCTAAGCATTCCATGAAGTACAAGCCTAAAATATTTAGTTAATACTACTACTAATATGCAAGATCATTTATGTAAAAATACACCTGTTTTACCAGCATGAAACCCACATTATAGCTCTAATAAACATAATGACCCATTCTGACTAATTGAGACACCAAAGATTCGACTTATTTGCCCAAATGATTTTGTAGAATAGCATACATTTCTAAATATGAAGCTGTAAACTAAACCTTCATATTACTGGAGCATTTAAAGAGAGCACTGTTGAGAGAAACCATTTTTGCAAACTGTGTTGTTTTGTATGTTTTGGTCCTCTTACCCCTTGAGATATTCTTTTGGGTAATAATTTAAGTCCTCAAAATGCAAACTGTTCCGTCTGCAAAGTGCAGCTTTAAGACAGGTTATTGAGTATTTATGGTGCCCCCCTTTGTGCTCTTCATTTTGCATTTTATGGTTTTGTAAATTTTGTTAAGTCTGCCGTGTCCGTGGCCACAGAGTTCAAAAGTTTAGTAATTACAGCTCTGTTCTGTTACGTGTAGCCATCCTGGCAGCAGGGAGAGGACCCAAATGCAGACAACGGCAGGTTGGATGCAGCAAAGGTGATTTATTTTATAACTCAAAAACTCCAGAAAGCACACGCAGGGAAAACACTGAGAAACGCAGGAACAGAGTAGACTGGTAAACCTAACAACATCAGCAACATCAATGACGCGACAAGGAACAAAGGGAGAGGACTGGTATATGTAGAGGAAGAGACAACGAGGGAAACAGACACAGGTGAGTAACAAGACACAGGTGAACCTAATCAAAACTGGCGGGAAAAACAGACAGACAATGACAGGAAGTAAAGGGCACACACGAACACAAGACCAGGGATTTCAAAATAAGAACAGGAAACAAGACAAAAACACACAGAGTCCAGACAAGAGTCCTTTGTGGACCATGACATGTTCCTAATTCTGCAAAGTATAATTGAACAGACACAAGTGCTGGGGCGAATGCAGTTCTGTGTGCTTGTGTGTGTGAGTTGCCGCCTGAATGCGGTGTACTTCCGTACAAAAAATGGCTCCCAAATCAAAACTAGGTTTGGGGTTAATAAGAGAAAACTGGGTTACGGGGTCTGTGCTGTGAGTCTTATGGCGTTCTCCCTTTGTCAAAGGAAGCAGGAAGTATAATGTGATACGGCATTTTGTTCTGCCACGTCAGACACAAAGAGCGACCGCTGCGCTATCTGTTAAGTAAGGTGGCCTAGCAAGGCATACCGCTGGGATTTGGATTGAAAAAAAGGTGGGAAAGGGAGTCTGGGGGACGGAGATGTGAGTAGGGGGTTAGTGGGTATGAGAGACTGACCACTGGATGTACTGTTACGACTGATGACAAGTCGCTGCTGATGTAACGCACTCTGTAGCTTCTAGAAATAAAGGAAAACGTTCTTTCTAGCAAATTGTTCATTGATGCATGATTTTGTTGTTTTATGGTATAACATAACATATTTGTGAATGTGGCGTTTGTGCATGTTGACACAACAGGGATGATAGAATCAGATAGTGATAGATAGACTCATGTCAAAGCCATACATCTGCCCTCTTTGTACCTTTCAGAATATGAAAAAGAAATTCTGACTACAGAGGAAGACGGCAGAATGAGGAGGAGGAGGAGGAAGTATAGGAAGCTCAGGGAGGGAAGGTTTAGTGTGTCTAAATTGTCTAAGTCCCTTTCACAATGAGCCTCTTTACAGCAGAGCTTAGAAAAGCAAGAAGCACAAGGAGCAAGGCTGATTTCACATCACCACACTTCCGCCTTAAACTCTGGACTTTCTACAGTTTCAGGCATTAAGCTTCAGATTCTCTTCATCTGAATCTTTCATCCTCCCCCCGATTTCATACTCTCGTACTTCTGTCTCCAGTTCACCTAAAGCTAAATAGCACTACTTCTACTTAAATAGCAAACTTTATTTCTACACATGCATGCTTTATTCATATTCCTATTTCAATGACTACAAAATGTGTCAAAGTTTAAAACATGATAGATTTCCACTTGCAGCAGTGAGTCATAAGCAGACTTCACTTACTTCTGGCAGGATTACAAGCCAAAACAGTCAAGCTGTATTGGGTTGACCGTGGTCAAGTGTCCACACACACACATACCATCACTTCTGATAATTCAAACCAATACAATAGCAAATAGCCTCTTTGGGCTGCACATGGACTTCCACACAGGGGTCTGCATGCACCTTTGCGGACATGGGAAAATGACAAATTTACGTCACACTGACCCTTGTGACCATGCACAGCCATGAATTGGCCTTTAGTCTTGTTTGCACAATAATAAGTGGTTGTATTTTAGAGAAACAGCATTTTCTCAGCAGTCCTTTAACATGACAATTCTCATTGTAGAAAAGAAGGAACAGGTATAGCAAGTAACAGGTAGAAAATCTTAATTGTAAAAAAAATGGAAGGGCGTTCCTCCAAACATCTATTTATTGGTTTTGGTATATTCTTTTTTTTTTTAGCTTTTAATATTTCCTGAGCATGAACACGGGGGGAGTGGAAGTGGAATATTTTTACATTTAACACTTCTAAATGTGTAAATCCCAATCCTCCCATCTCATTAGAGTTCCCATTAACAGCAAGAGCGCCAATTAAACACAGGGAGTTAATTAAAAAATTGACATGTTAAAGTCTCTGGAGCTTTTCCTAATGGTTTATTACTGAGCATAATCAGTGGAGAGCATCACTGCTGCTTGTCTGTCAAACGGCCTATAAATCTGTGGTGGAGCTATAAAAAGAAGTGGCTGTCAGTTAGCTAATCAGCACGCCAGTGAATCAGTCAGTGTATAAGTAAGTCAATTAAACAGAGACATTGAAGCTGTAAGGTAATTAGTCTGCTGGTCAGTCTGTTAGTATGGTTTGGAAACAGTAATAATGTTTTTCCAGAGGACCATTTTAGGTGTGCTGTGTCAAGCAGAGCTGGAATTACATGAGTTTCAACCGCGACTTCACAGCAGGGGGACAACCTTTCCCCCTTCTGTATGCCCTTTTGAAATTTTTCTGTCAATCTTCAATCTTTCTTTTCAATCTCAGTGTTACTTAATATAGAAACACAGGACTCTCCTGGATAATGTAACAATCCGTTGTTGTTTTTTTAACCTTTTATTTATTCTGGGAAGTTTCACTGACAGCCCAGCTCTCTTTAGCAGGAACAGGATTCCCAGATTCCCTTAAGTAGCAGATCTCCAGAGAACGAAGGCCCAACGTTTGGGAAAATAAAAAGCCACCACTTAGCGTCACACATGATTAAGCAGCTCTCTTTTGAAAAAAACAAAACATTCATATCTTCAATGTTTTCCAGCAATATTTAGCAAAATGTAGATGTAAAATAAAGTGTATTTCCCTAGAATGGCCTGGATGTCTTTTTGAAAACTTGAGTTGTAAAATTAAAGTAGAGATGACGTCTGTTGTTTTTGAAATGTTTAATGCCTGACGAGCTTTTCTTTCCAAACAATGAATGGGCCAGAGAGTGAATTTTGAAAGCTGTAGACGTCAGTATGTGGAGAAATAATTGCTAGTCTTTGAGCAACCACATCAACCCCCTGGAAAATAGTCATTTTGTGCTGTGGGGCAGTCAAGACGTTATGTATTGCTCCCTTTCAAATGATAAACCATGTGGATTATATTCTATCAGAGTTGCAGTTTTCAGAAATAAAATAGGCGAAGCTTGAATGTTTAATATTGACTTCTGCAATTTTTTTCCCCATGGGAAAGACATGCTTTAACTGGCTTCCTAAGCAAGGTATTATAATGTAGGCATCAGAAGTATGGCAAAATGCACACACCCGTCTGTACTTTTCTCTCCATCACATTAAGCAAAGTAGCTGTTACCCTTGGTCTGATTTTATTCTAATTAGCAGCTGATCAAACTGCCACTGGGCAGCAGAGTGGAGTAAAGAGTAGGGAGATCAATCCTGCTTCATACTGCCCAGCATCCACCCTGCTGAGGTGGCACTGAGCAAAATACTAGAAACGGTCAGTCTGCTCATTCAGGATGATTTCTATCTGCTATTAAACTGTCTTCAGTCATATGTCATATGGAATTCATAGCACAGATATGAGTGCGTGTCAGTTGTCAGTGTCAAATACTTAAAAGAAAATAATGAATCAATACAGTAATGACTCACTCTAGAAAAGCAGTCAGATGAAATGGTCTCTGTAAAAAAAAAAAGAAAGGCAGCAACAACAGTCTGCTGGCTCATAATGAACAGTGTATTTTGTAAACTTGTACTTTTTTGGTATCTTTTAATCAGTACTTTAATTACACCACTGAAAAACTACATTGTTGTAAGTTCTTCATCGCTATTATAAGGTTATAAAACCACTTGCAGTATGTATACATATACTGTATATGACAAGACGTTGTTTGTGCACTTTGTTTAGTACCCTTTTCCATTTTTTCCCAATCAAAGGTCTAGTATAAACTGTCTTTTTGTCAATTTACACATGTAAAGATCAGAAATAATGATTTCTTAGTCTATGTTTCAATAAATGCATTTTCGTTCAGCTACTGTACTTTTTACTTTTACATTAACACAAGTGTATAAAGCAGGTAGGAATGACGTCTGTGGAGCTGAGGCTCATTCCTGAATGAGGCCTGTCTAGACCACCGCACACAATATACAGAAAGTGTCTGTTCTTAAGTAGATCAGTAAAAAGTGTGGCTGAGTTGCAGGTGTTAGTGCAGTGTGTAATTAATGTGGAATGGATTAATATGTGAATGTAGAATATGTACAGCATTGATATTTGGTGTATAGGCTCTGACCTCGTCACTCCCCAAAAGGAAGCACCAAGCTCTGCACAGCAGAGAGTGGGGAGTGACAGTATATAGAATAACTTTCCCCCTAGGAGAATGTGGGAGACTCTCGACGGACCGCTACGACTTGCAAGGCGAGAGTCACGTGACCAATGGGGGCCTCCGTGCTAGTACTACAGCTAGCGAGTTGGGGCATGTTTATTGCGTGATAACTACTATTGGCTGTGCAAGCTTTTATTACAATGCTATCTAATAGGCCACACTGACTGTGTGTTTGACAATGCTGTTTTATGAGGTTTTTTTGTAATACAGAAATTGAAAGTGAAGGGATCCTTATGTGGTTTTCAAAATCTGATTAAGTTTGTATGAATAATCATAACGGATAAAAAGGTCATATTTTGGTGGGAGGTTAGCTTGCTACAAGTCTTCAGTTTCTCATAATCATTGTTTTTATATTAATTATAATTATATTAAGTTTTTGTATTGTCCTGATCCCAATTTGTCAAAACTAAATAGAGGTGAAAGAATAACACGGCAGGTTAGTTAACATCTTTACTGCATTTTCCCTTTGCAGTAGTTTTACAAAGGACAGTTATGTTTGACTTTTTTCACTGTTTCCATTCTTCTGCCATACAACTAGACAAGCTAGCAAGGCTACCAAAAGCTAGCCTATCGGCTGTGTCTCTTGGTCATGTGACCCTCGCCTTGCAGAGAGTCTCCTAGGGGAATGTAGACTCAGAGCCTACAGGTGGATGCTGGGGTGGAGGTGGAGCTTTTGAAATGATAATGCTTGTGCTTTTAAATTTGCCAGAAAACAAGCAAAATAACAAAAAATTAGCATTTTCCATTTTCCAAGCAATTATTGGAATTTCTTAGTCATTACTGTCATGCTATACAGATTAGAGTTACTTTCATATGAGTAAGTCCAGGTTGAACAATTGAGCATTCTGGCCATTTTTCACCTCATTCACATCTTCTGTTCCTAGCATATCTGATTAAACAAATGTTACGCACTACTACTATTTTTAGCTTCTCATGTTGCACTGTGTACTGATAAACATTCTCTTCAGAGGCACAAGAGAAAACTGGCAAGACAATTTATCGCTTTAATGCAGCTTGTTCCAAAAGCATTGTTGCCTGGCAACAGACATCACAGACATCCTTTGAGAGAGGAAAAAAAAATCTTCTTGCACTGGCATACTGTATGTGTGTGTTTTTGTCGAGGGCGGTTTGTCACCATTTTGATCCGCAGTGGGAGTTGTGGGAGCGTTTACTTCAACTGGGTACTGTATGATGCCAGGCGTGGGGTGACACCGGCACATACAGAACCGTAGGCACAGATTAGGATGGGAGGAAAGAAGGAAAGAGCAGCGATGAGAGAGAAGAAAAGAGCACACGGAGGTGGAAGAAAGTAAAAAGAGGAAGAAGGATGAGAAGAAGGGCAACTGAGAAACAGGATGAAAGGGAAAAAGAGAGAGTCCTGCATGCTAGAGGTTTATCAAAGTTGCTCAGCTGGGTGTAGTGTTCAGCATCAACAAGAGAGTAGAAAGAAAACTGGGTGATTGAGAGAAACGTTACATACAAGACAGGCCTTCATTCTGCATTTTACATTCTCAGTCAGAGGTTTGGGGTGGGCAGGAAATCTGCTGAAATCAAAGCAAATTAAGCTAAAGCTTTCTCACATCCTTGTTACCGCAGATAGTAAAAGGGAAGAAAGGGAGATAAAACATGTTTATTCTCTTTAGGTAAGAAAATATCAGTGAGAGAAACAGCAATGGAAGACAAGAGGTACATGAAGAAATTATATAAGTTTATTAATTACTCAACATGCTTCATGCTTCTAATGGAGCTAATGGAAATAAAGAGGAGTTGAGTTGAGCAGAATAAGTGCTTCACCTGTGGCTGCGGTACACGTTGAGCAGAATGATGACGAAGCCCAGGCAGTAACAGGCCAGGTAGGGGCTACCGAAGAGCCTGGAGAGCCTCCGTGTACGATGCTCCCATCTCGCCACCTGACAAATGACAGAGACACAGAGACCAGAGGACATGAGACGATAGTTTTTCCCTTAAAAAATCCTATCAAATAGTTATCGAAATTGTGGGGGTTAGTCTCCTTAATATGCCAAGTGGAGCAGTCTGGAAAACAATGACTGGAAACAAACTGCATTGACAAAAAGTATGTCAGTATATGGATGGATTGAAAAACACTGCTAATTTGCTTGCAATCTAAAATGTGCCGTCTTTGGGGCAGTTTGTAATGGTGATTTAGATACTTAAAAATAAATCTGCATTTACTGATTTATTTTGGCCACTTTGGGGAATTGTGTATGTTACATTTGTCTATTTCCACATCCAGCTGATGCGGAGCAACATTAGCATTTATTTGGAGCCGTGTTTCTGTTAACCTGATGAATGTAGGTCCAACATTCACTCTTCTTTTAGCTCTGGTTTGGTCTCCACCAACTCCTGAGGCGAATATCTGGCTCTTTACCTGCTAAAGGGAGTTTTTCCTTGCCACTGTCGCATAGTGCTTGCTCATGGTGGGAACTGTTGGGTCTCTGTAAATATAAAGAGTCGGTCTAGACTTGCTCTATTCGAAAAAGTGCCCTGAGATAACTTTGTTATGATATGGCGCTATATAAATAAAACTGAATTGAATTGAATTAAACCCTCCAACATAGTGCAGCATACACATAATCATTTGATCCATTGTTAACATACTTTTTTTTTTTTTTTTTTTTTAAATCAGAGCAGCTTTAAAATCTTTTGTTATTAGGTTGACAATTTGTTGTTGCCTCTTCTCTTTCTGATTAAAAACTTTGGGAAAAGGGCATTCACAATGAAGAGCCTTTTTTTTTTTTAGTTTTTAAGTCACTGCTTACTTTCACTTACCTCGAAAAGATGATTGTTTTGATGCTTTGACTAAAAGTGCGCTACCTATTAATTTGAAACTTTGGCCCAAGATGTTATTTGTTTTCTCACAATGGTTTCTGTTTCTTTCCAACTACTTGAAAATGTCTGAAACTATGTATTCCAACAGTAATAGCTTTAACATTATCAAAGCACTATTTCTTCCTGTCACTGAAGCCTGTAATCACCTCCATCATCCCTCGCTTCAGCTTTTAGGGAAAAGTTAATGTTAAATTTAGGGGGTTGGTGTATTGGTGTCTTCATCATTTTAAGCATTGCTCCCATCCGTGTTAGCATTGATTAGCGACGGTGCCCTTGCAAAATAGTGTTGGATGATAGCGGAAGGGGAGGAAAATTCTGACTGAAATAGTCGGCCAATGGCAGGCTTATACCCACAGCCTACTTCCTATGAGTCAGACAGGAGGGACAGAGAAACAGAATGAGATGCTTCCTAGTAATAACATAGCTTCCTGTCTGACAGGACAACTAGACACCTCAGAATCCATTCAGGAGTTTACAAACTGAGTATTATGTGAATGGCTGACTGATGGAGCTGACTAACACTGTGTTCAGACAGCAAGCCTGTATGAAAGTATAATTGAGTGGGGTTTTTTTTCCTGTGCTTCAGCCTCCAATAATCCAGAAAAACAGAGTAAAATCAGGACTCTATCAAGAAACAAGCTCTATATAGGCCTAAACATGTTTTCAATCGTGACCCTTGTGTTATATGAACATAAAAGCCCTGTCAAGGTGCTTGATTGCAAGGCGCCTGCATGATTTTGAGCTTAATGACTGAGCTTATTTCTTGATGGATTTGCCCTTTTCCAGACTTAATGGGGTTTGTTTCCCTCATTTGCTTGTCAAAATCTTAAAGTGCCACATCAAGTGATTGGATTTGTGTATTTGGACAATGCAATCACTTACAAGTCATCAAGTGGAATCATGGAATCATGGAAATTTATGCAGAGCTTTTTCGTGTGACTTTCTTTTTAGTATAGGCAATAACGTGAAGCTACTGTAATCTGTTTAATTCGCAAAAATATCTATATTCAGAATTATACCGGACGTGGGTGGGGTCTACACCAGAAGTTGTTAGAAATCATCTAGACCACTTCATTTTTTGTGTTCTCATGTGTAAGTTTAGCTACTCACAAAATATACAAAATAACAGAATATTTTCACCGTGTACCTAAATTAATCAAATAACCCATGATTTGTATTTGAAGAGTTAGAGTTAACTAATTGATTGTTTGTTGTACAGTTTTCAGCTCTCCAAGTTGCACCATGCATCTAAGCAAAATATCTTATCTAAGTGGTCAGAGTTGCATTTTCCGAGATGCACTTCACACTTAAAACTATCCAATTCCTATAATTTATGCAAAGCGTTTGAATTGTCTGTTCATATGGTGAAACCGTCTGTCTGTGGCATTACTGACTGAAAGAGTTGTTGATAGACTGACTGACAAACTCTAAATTACTGACGTGTGGGCTGAGGAAGTGTGTAGATGACTGTAAAACACAGCAAAAAAACATAAACAAAACAAAAAACAAAAGGACACAAATGTCATGGTAACACCTTTTCTATGATCAGGAGAAGAAAGATAGAAAAAGAGAAGGGAAATTAATTAAGGGGATAGGAAACTCATTTATATGGTGAGAAAAGAAAGAAATTTAGTGTTGGTATTTAAATGCAGGACGGAAGAAAGTACACCTACTCAAATGGCATTCTTACTGTTGTGATTTATGGGAAAGGCTGAGCATGGACACAGCAGAGTGTTTGACTACTTGTCACTGAGCAACCTGTGGCAGTGATAAGGAGTTAGAGCTCCATGTTCAAGTGCAATCAGAGGTTGATGAAGAAAAATAAAAGGGTATTTAGTGGCTCCCTTTGGATCTTTAGATTAAATGACCAAAGAATATCTTTAGTTTCCTTCTACATGTTCCTCTGCACCCTACGTTCACTGTCTGTTCATTGCACCTCCTCCTGAACGTCTCTTTTATCCCTCCTTCCTCTCTAACTCCGTGCCACGAGAGGAAGACTGCAGTGTAATTAAAGCCCAGCCATTTAAGCACTTTTGTGACTCAGACTATGGTTACGTCCAAATGTTGATTACATTACAGCCTGCTCAGTAGGACACTGGGACACAGCAAGCCAGAACATTAACAATAACAATGGAGGGAACAATGGTAAGAATTAGCCTTGCAGGTAACACATTTGTGAATGCAGAGATAATGCATGATGTAATACATTTTAATGTAAGACATAATATAACGGCACACATCTACGCCATCATCCTCTCCTTTTAATTCAAATAGCATGGTGGCACAGGAATTCAATCAGGGTGTCATTACTTGAACACCAGCCTGAACAGCTGACACAGAAGTGAAGAGGTAGCTGTGTTGTCAACAGACCAAAGAAGATATTGCATAACTGTGAGCCAAGAGACATTTTGTGACAGATGACAATGACACTTTCCTTAGTTTCCGACAAATAGGTGGCTCAGTTGTGGGTCCATGTGATGGTGATCTCTGACACTGAGTATTGTGTAATGGCACATCACTGTGTTTTTCCCCAAGATCCATGTAAAGTAAACCTTAAGGAGGATGACTGGGGAACAGGGGGAGTGATTACAGGATAACCGATCAATCAAAATAAACATGTAGGCCTACTGATTATTTTGCAATGAAAGGGTTGTCAAAAAGTGAATGTGATGCTGCTTGGGTGAGGAGCAGAGGAGATGAAAATACAAAGTAATGCACAGACCAACACATATACTGCATGCATACAAGCACACTAAACAGATGTGGGAACTTTTGATTCATTCTGTGCATGCAGCTGTACCTGATTAAAGAAGGCTGTTTTGCAATTAACCGAAACCTTTTGACACTGCACAGGCTGCTGTAAACTGATAAAAGACACACTTTGCGCTTAGCGCTTAGTTAATTGATTTTATTCTTATTGCTTTGACTGTCTTTCTAATGTTTTTCTTTGCCTATGTAAAGCACTTTGAATTGCCTCTGTGTTTGAAATGTGCATTATAAATAAAGCTGCGCTGCCTTGCCTTGCCTAGTATTTTCAGTGACACTCTTTCTTTCCTCGCATACATATGGTTATTTTGAAACCCAAGAACACATCTTATTATCCTGTGGAAAATATGCCAAGCACCCTCCACCATCCCCATAGCAGGCCATTTATGCCAGTACACTCTGGTCCGAAGCAGCGATGGGACTGCAAGCTCCCCCACAATCGTCTGACATGATTTACAACTCTCCACTGGGTGATGGAGTACACTAAAAATACTCAGGTGTTCTGCAGACAGACTACTGATGCTGCTCAAATCATCAATCAGGCCATGGAAATGAAAGAGGGCAGAGATAAGGAGAGTACAGAGAGTGGCGCCAGCTTGGCAGAACTAGCAGCTCTCCAAGACAAATTCAATCAAGGCTCAAGTAACAGGTTCCTCCTGCGTCCCCACTTAAATCAGAGATGCAGGCACTTGAATGGGCATGAACTCAGTACATTAGGAAGACATCTGAGGGGGAGGGACTTTTGACGTCCTTGATGGGCGAACACCTAAGCAGCACCCTCCAACTCATCCTCACCTAATATCACACCCTCATTCAAACACAAGAATACACACAAAAAAGAAAACACACTGACAGAAACAGAACCGAAAGTCCAACTTATGTAATACTGCAGTATGAAAAGGGAAAAAGAAAGTCTGATTCTAGCAGCCTCATCAAAGCTGGAGATTGATCCATTGTATCAATGTACAGCTGTGTTTAATGGAGGACAATCTGCACACAGCCACAAATGCACACACACGCACAGCCGAGTGTATTAATTCGAGGGTGTGTGCTGTCCTGGAGTAACGAGGAGAAAGAGAACAGGAACATAGATGGATCACATGCACACCAGCGACACCCTGATTAAATCCTCCTCAATTCAGAAAACACTGATTGAATATTTAAATATCTGGGGATTTATGGAAATTTTGTCAAGTGCAGTGCAGAAAATACTGAGAGCACATCCTCTTTCAACAAAACAAACTAAATGTAGATAAACATGGATCAAGTACAGCCTCACAGAGCTGCTAAGCATGGCTGTAGACTCTTAATTGTGTTGTTCTAAGGAAGGCAACATTGGCCTCTTTGAGCAAAATATCTTGACAACTGCTGGCCAGATAGCTATGAAATTGGATATGGAAATTAAGTGTTCACAGACGATGATTCCCAATGTGTTGGTGACCCCCTTACCTTTAGTCCATTGCCACAATCAGGTCAAAATGTCACCCTCTCTCACATCTTGGTCCATGAAAAGAAAATTAGTGGCCGGAATTCCACAGTATCTGCTGTGGATATTCACAGCCTTCAGTGGATTAATCCTAACATTTTTGCGACCTGTTGACATTTCTTGTTCACTTGTACACAAGAAATAAAAATTTAATAGGCACACTCAAAACAAATCATGGTCCACTCAATTCATGCTTCGCAGAAGATGAACCATTGCCATGTTGGGCACTTTATGAGCTTTCCATTAGGGCTGCCTCTGGAAATTATGTCAACTTTGCACATTAGATTTCTCATTTTCTAACTGTCAGATTTTCATGACATTTGTTGGTCACGTTCATGATCCTAAAGGTATACACCCCTTGACCCCATATATTGCCACTCTCAGGTTGATTTTTTAAGGGATCAGTCAGTAGCATTGCTCAGTGGCACATTAACAAGAGCTAACTCTCAGTAGCTCATCCACTGTGTGTCTTTACTCCCTTGAATGAACAGATGAAACAATTAATCTGAAGGTTGATTTCATTTTACTGGACTGGGAAAATACAGTAAGTATGTCATTTTGATCTCCAATAACCACAGTTTAATTCTGCCCTTAAGACATCCCTTTCATATTAGTTAAAGCTTAATGATATTATGACCCCTGTTATGGCTGCACCCATTCTACCTCCAGGCAGAGGCAGAGGCAGGGGGTTAAACCTATTATATCACCCTGATTATGTCACCAACAATGATTCAGCTAAAATTCTTACAGGCTGCAAAATGAATGCATGCAGATTATGGAAGCAAATGCTCTCATCACTTTTACTGGGGACATCAGAGTGAACTGGACCAAATAAAAATACATAAAAAGTCAGTCTCGGCTACTTTAAAGCTGATAATGTACTCTATAGCAACCACAGGGGTTGGGTCTCAGGCTGTGGCTTGTTTGTCATGGACACAGTTATGTGACTGTAATCATTGTCCTTCAGGTATAGAAACATTTCAGTCACGCTGTGATTTGGCTTCTTGAGACTGATCATCTACGTTAATGAAGAGCACAGTGGTTGGAAGGACAGGCATCTTTAGATTCTGTAAAGCATGAAAGCTTTGAAGCTGAAGGGATTGACAGATACTTTACCAACATGATAGTTCACCGAGGACTCCATGTTTATCTTCTATTATATCAACTAATAGTACGCACAGTACAGACAGCTACAGAATTGGGGTGGGCAATATGATGGTGTATACTGTCAGATGATATAGATCTGTTCAATTTCAATTCAATTTTATTTATATAGCTCCAAATCATAACAGAAGTTATCTCATGGCATTTTTCTTACAGAGCAGGTCTAGACCATACTCTTTATAGTATATATAATATGAATATAAATAAATATATCTGTTTGACATTTTGCCAGACAGTGGTAGCTGCCCCTTTAATATCTAGTTTTAATATCTAGTGTATTAGGCCATTGTGGGCAATGTTGCAAATCAATGAGAAGGACTGATTTGTTTGCATTTTGTTTGAAACGGGTAACAGTTTCTCTCTTGCCACATGAAGTGAAGATGATGGCTGATGGGAGATGGTTCCACTAAAAATAACTACATGGGCAAATAAGTTATCATCATTAACAATCAATCATTAGACAAATACATTTTAAAGTAATATAGTTCCAAAAATAGCAGTGACAGCAAATTAAAATAGGAGCTAATCAGAAAACAAGAACCCATCTTACTAAAATAGAATAAAATGTACTTACAAAACAGGAGAAAATCTCTCTAATATAAGCCTGGTATCTATAAATTTACAGGCAGTGAGCCAACAATCAGTCAGGGACACAAGTTTGTTTTCTGTTAGTGATCTTGTCACTTAAAGAACATGTTGAACAATAAAGTAATTTCCCAAAAAACTGTTGTCTGCCTTTAAGAACCTTTCCTTTAAGAACTGTTGAACCCTTGAAGCTAAATTTGAGGCCAATTGGAAAAAAAATCATGAAAAGCTGCCACCTACGACTTGTGCCCTTTAACTTGAACTCACAGCAAAATCCAACAGCACATCGAGTTTAGAAATATGAATGTGTTTAACGAGCAACGGATATGTTAGCGACACCCAATCTGAAGAAAACAACAGCAATCTTGACATGGCTTCCAATGCCCACTGGCATGACTCACACACAAACGTGGGTACGTCTGAGGTCAGATCACTCAGGCAATCAGCGTAATTGAGTCCAATGAATGAAAACATGAAAACCATGAACTGAACCTTCTTCACTGGTCATGAATATCTATCTGAATGTCTCTTATCTGACCGAGCCATGTACATGTGAACAATAAAGAATTTGATTAATGACTCAGATCATCTACTGATTCTGTTATCTTCGGTATCACAGTCATTTGAGGTCAAGGCGGAAAGACAAAAACAAACAACAATAAGGTTTGATTTACTTTATGACTACTGTCTCAGCAAACAATTGCCTACGTATACATCCAGCAGACACAGAAACATCAACAGGAGAAAATTCTATTTGGTCCTCAGACTCCTGAGAAAAGATCTCTACCAGCCCCTGCAGCAGCTGACGTGGACAGCATGAGCTGATGAGCACTTTGTTCCCATAGATGTAGGTCACTGGGCAGCACAGACCTGATGACTGCGACTACCTCCATATGCAGGGCGAAGATCAGATGACATTTAATATGTTGTTTGCTCTATCGGCTTCATCGCAACATACGGGGCAGGTGGATAATGCACCGGGTGGCATCTATTTGTTCAACTGGGGCTGACCTCTGCTTGTGAGGGTACAGTGAGAAGGGAGATTTTGTTTGCGCAGTTACTGAAAAAAAAGTACACAAAAAGAAACTAATCAGGATCATGTGATTGCAGATGAAGCCAAAGAAAAAATACTGGGTTGAGAGTCGTGGGGTTTACTTTCTAAAACTGAAAACACAAGAGCAAAAGTGTATGGCATGGATTCAATACTGGGCTCTATTTTCTTCAACCCTGCGGCACGGCGCAGATTGCAGTCAAGTGCGCCAGGGACATAACAAGCACACTTGTGGTATTTTCGTGGCCAGGCATTAGAGGCTGTGACAATCACTGCCAATCACATTCACTACTTTCAACCCCTTTAGACACAGGACTCTCCCCGTCATGAAACACTAACAGTTTGGAAATCCAGAGGAGAGTTTTCCTCAGAGGAAACGTATTATTGTCTGGGATGCACAGAGTTTCAAATATAAATACAGCAGCTCAAATATACTGCCAAGAGCACATGAGGACTCTTTTTAAGTTGAATTTGAGTGTGTAATAGTGCGCTATTTTATTTCTCATCACAATGATCTATACCGTACAATAAAAATCTGGCGTTAAATACCACCATAGTGCCATAAATAAAATGAAAGTAGAATTAAAAATGCGGTCTAGTTACATTCATGTTGCATTTCTTTATTTCTGAAATTATTGGTGGCACTTTACATTACTGTAGTTAAGTAATAGCATGTAATTACCAAAGTAATAACCAGGCAATAGTATGGTATTAACAATGGATATATCTGGGTAATATTAGACTGAAATGTATGTAAGTAATAGGGGGCCAAAAACAAAGGGTAATAATGGGGAAACACATTTAAAGATAGCAACAAGGCAAAACTATTAAGCAATAATATATTTTGGTAACAATATGGTAACCAGCTAACAATAAAATGGCTATATCAGTGCAATATTTGGATTAAAAAATGGTAATATGGTGACAATAATGGGGTAATAACCTGATAATAATCATTAATTATTACCTCTTTATTACCAAACTATTGCCCCACTATTACCATGTTATTACTGAGCGGTAACGTAAAGTGCTAACGAAATATTTGCCTGCTTAATCTTCATATTACCACATAATCGTGATCCTGGTAATTATTTTAAAATAACACTACAAAACATATTACCATTAAAGTGTTATGGTAAATCTGCCAGTGTTATCATTGTACTCTACTCTGCCTATGTGCAGCGCTAAACTGGAAAGCTTGACAGCCGTGGTAACAGTGACTAAGGGGAGCAGAGCTTAGCGAAAAGTCAATTATGCAAGATTGGTGTGATGATACTGCTGCAAATTGGAACACAATATCCAAATTAGCACAAGACAAGAGCTCAGGATTGGCCAAAAGACTTCACAAAAATGTTGTCACTTGAGGTCTAAAGCTACAACTGGCTCCCACACACACACACACACACAGCAGCAGCATCATTCAAACTCTGACACTTTAATGCACAGTCCTCAGCTGACACTAATAATCATCCTAAATATAACTGCCATTAAGTTTGTGATCTAAGAAAAAATGTGCGCAACACTTGTGCGTCAGACCATAAAAATAATCAGAGTGAATGAATATTCATTCTGCAAGACGCTGTCATGACAACATGTAAACTGACGGGTTTCATTAAAAAGAAAATATACTGTATACATACAGCATATCTTCACTCATGTGCATGCATGTAAATATGGTCAGAAATATCTCAAGATACCCTTAATAGTAATTTACTCTTCTTTTCTGCACTTTCACACCTTAAATATAAGTGTAGGTTTCAATGTTCTTTTGTTTTGGAATAACTATAAGCAAAAAAAAAAGAAAAGTTATCTGGCACTGACATTCGACATCCACATCACTTATCAGGAAATAATTGCTTTCCCAACTATACACATCCTATGAGCAACTCATCACACCGCCTTTCACTCTTACTCTTACATGTCTTTTTGTTGTATTTTTCCCATTACTCTGTACGTTTATAAATAGTTTTTCTTATCTGTTCAACTATTTATTGAGAGGTTCTTTTTTCCATCCTTGTCCTTCATGAGTCTTGATGTAACTCTCATTTCTGCTGCTTTGTCCCCTAAGTGTCTCTATTTTTCAAGATGATTTATTTTCCCCCCCTTTCTCCCCAGTTGTGACACTTTAATAAGCTGCATACGGATCCTCTGCCTCATTTTCACAGTTTGCATTTATTCTCTCCTCTTCCTAGCATTTAGAGTTTGTAAATAATCAGAGATATGGTGGAGGTCACATTGACATCACGTTGCACTTTCCCTTTTGTTCGCTTTTTATATTCCCTTTAGCTTTTTAAAAAAAAAATTTCCTCACCTCTCTAATTTCTCAAGGCACTCCTGATGAAATGAAACATCTATCCCTTCCCCTTTTCTCTCTGCCTCGCTCCATCAAGTCCCTCCTTCTGCCCATCTAGATGCTGATGACTCATTCAGACGTTATTGTTCTGCCTAAGGCCGAATCAGGACCCATCAGGCACCAAATAAGACCCTTGAGAGATGGAGCACAACATGGGGGCCTTACATTGATGAGGCCACGTATGCACACTTTTGTGTTGCGTGTAAGCCAGCATCTTATCTGCCGGCTCATCACATGCAATTTCATGTTTTTTGGGGGTTTTTTTCCTGCTTTATTTGACAGCGAAGATATAGATAGGCAGGAAAGACAGGGGAGAGAGAGGGGATCGCGGGTCGGAATCGAACCTGCGCTGAGACTATAGCCATACATGGTACACGGTGAGCCACCGGAGCAGCCCATGAAGTGCTGCTTTTGAGTTTATTTCTGTAATTGCAAACGTTTGGCTATAGTCTCAGCTGTGATTAGGGCTTGAAAGCAGAGTGAGAATGATCGATTAAAGATTAAACACGTCTAAGATCTCTGGGTGTGCAGCTCCCAACCTTTTTTGTCTGGTACCTCCACAGCCCTGTCAGATGAACTCAGGTACCCCTTCATCTACACCACCTGTCATGTTCCAAATAACAAATCAGTTCTTGCAGGTTTAAGCTCACTATTTATTTTTACTAACTGTTTATCCAATACATTTACCTTATTATTTAAACTGTTTATCACTTTTAGCTTTCACCCTGTTATCCATAACTTTTAGCTAACTGTTAAGACTAATCTGCACGCTTGCTAGCTAGTATTCATACACTCTATATCACAAAATGTAACAGCTGACTCAATATGTGGACATATTTTTTCAATCAAATTGCAATTTCTGTTTTTATAAATTAGTTGAGCAGTCTTTCCAAGTATCTTCTGGCAACTGCAGCAATCACTGGTCAAAGGAAGAAAAGACATGATGTCAAATGCTCTCCACTTTGCAGCTCTTTATTGGTTTCAAACTAGAGTTTCCAACGCACTTTTCCAACAATTTATTCAAGCCAGTAGTGCGGGACGGGAGCATTATTTTGAAGGTCAGCAGAATATGGCTTGCACAGCAATCTTCCTGTTGTAGTTACAGTTAGTTCCCACATCCTGTTATCTAAAGCCTGACGTCATGTCCACGTGATTCCAGCTGAGATGTCAGCCTAAGGCAGTTAGATAAAACAAGAAAGAACAGGCTGACCACTTTCCTCCCAGCGCCTCGGTGTCAGCGTGACATCTATCTAATGCAGCCCCTGACCCAATCAAATCTCATTTATGTAGGAGCAGATCTGACTTTGAAATAGTTTAAGACATCTTCAGAGGTTGGGACTGGGGCAACATGTTGAAAATCTGAATGAAATCTGAATGAGGCATCATCCTAAACAACAGTGGAAATATCATCTAAGCAAAGATGTGCATGACCTACAGTTTTCATCTCTTACGTTACCTCTCCAATCACAGAGCACAGGAATACTGTACATGCCTGTTGCCTGGAAAACTGATTCCCAAGGGTCCCTTATGATGAGAGATGCAAATTAAATGGAATATAAATATCTGTGGCACTAACCTTTCCTTTCTGCCTGAGTGCTTTTAGTTTACTCTCAATAAGAAAGTGAAGGCTTCGGCAGAGTGCAGTAAGTACGCAAAAGGAAAGTCACTTTTCCATGACTACATAATTATGGCTTAAAAATATATAATTCATTCCTGCTTTGTTGGTGATATTTTTTCAGAAAAGAGAGGTTTACAGAGACTGACTTCCAGCTGAATACCAGTGATGGTATACATATAAGGCCCAGATATGTTTTTTGACAATTCTAAGAGCACACACACTTAATGGCCTCCAAGTTGGCAGAGGAAAGTGAAAAAAAGAAAAGCAGCAGAAAAATACTTCTACAGTAGCTGCTTCTTGTTAGTCTTGATTTTGGTGTTACGTAGGGTGTGTATTGTGTAATTCTTCGATACTGGTGCCAGTATGATACCTGAATATGGTATATATACCAAAATAATACTTATACTCAAAATAATATTAATATTTTGACACCTGAGTTTTAGGAACATAAACTTGTTTTTCTACAAAGCCTTTTTTGGCCATTTTTTCCCCCACCAAATAAGCCAAATACATCATTGAAATACATCAGTGTTTCAGTTTGCCCCAACACAAGTAGCAGTACAAGAACCTTGTCTACATAAAATACAGTCTAAAACTTTGGGAAGCTTTGTCATGCAAATTTGCACTGTTGAACAACAGTAAATTGTCTCAACAGTGCTAACCTTCGAGGGAACAGAGGGCTACAGAGTCCAAATGGAGAAAACTATCACTTAGTTTTTCACAGCAGACATTTTGACTCAACTTTAAGGGTTCCAGTAAGCCATGCCATTGAACCAGCTTGCACAATGCAAGTGGCTCTGGAACTGGCAAAACTTAATGGTATGCAGCCATCATTAATGTTACTAATTACACCTGTGCTTTTCACTCAGTAGATAAATTGAGATGTCCGATATGTCAACATCATGACGTAACTATTTACATGTATAAAAGATTTTAAAAGAAAATCAAAGTTTAAAAATATGAAGACTAGTCAAGCTAAACTTCATTAAAATCGACCTCTAAATTCAAAGGCAAAGAGACTAAGGATGAGGGATACATAGGAAAGAAAAGACCTGGGGATAGTTGGAGAGCGGCAAGAGGGGAGATGAATCATAACTAATCATACAGAAAAAAAGAGAAAATTACAACTGTGTGGTTCACTAACCCTCCCTGTGACAAAAGCATTGTTGGCGAGAGCAGCAGGACAGGCTGAAAGGAGGAAACAGCAGGTGACCAAAGAGAGGAAAATGGTGCAGAGGTGGAGTGAGAGAAACAAAGGAAATGAGGAGCTGGAGAAGAGGAGGTGCACAGGGAAGATGACAGGACAACTATTACAGATACATAATGAAACATGTGTATGAGTAGATATTAATTTACTTTCAACCTGGGTAATGTGTTCGAGCTGAAGGAGTCCCCATCACTTGCTTGCCTGTTATTACTTTACTTTTCTGAAAGTGGGACTGTTTTCTCTCACTCCAGCGTAATGACAAAGCTATATTCAGATACAACCTCAAGCTACTTTTCGCATCACTTTAGCGGCTTGAGTGGTTGCGAATCCTTAATGAATAAGGATTTTCTACATTCACAGTTTGTTTAACGCTATATCATCTATCACTGAAAAGTCGTAGCCAAAATGGCAAAAAAAAAAATTTCCCCACACACACACACTCCTGCAAATACTGTAACACAGTCAGCAATGAAAGCCTAAAGAAAAAATAAACAAGACGTAAATGGATTCAACCCACTCTGAGTTCAACTCCTAATGACTGACCCAACATTTAGATGCCAAGTCTAATGCAGTGACTAATCTGCTTTGCCTTATTGAAATTCTATTAGATTCCTATTCATTTTGCTTCCTGGGTGTATTATGTAAACATTCAAACTTTCATAATCAGTAACGCTTTGAGTGGCAGTCGTCACACCCATTGTCACAGAGCAGTCACAGTCTGGAGGTGTACAGCAGAGACTGCAGGCACAGTAGTTGGACTGTCAGAGGTATGAATGAAGAAATATGATGGGACACACACACACACACACACACATAGATGCATAGAAAACAAGAAATCAGCTTGCCACACACACCACAGTTATCACCGGCGCGCTTAGAGGGGGGGTGAATGACATCATCAGCACCTGATGACTGACACCCCTGCAATCAGTGCACAGGTGTAATTAGGCACAGCAGTCTGCGAGCTGGACCTGAGTCTGCTGAGAGCGCTGCGCTGTGCCAGCTGCACTTTCCAGGGGCTTTCAGAGACTCACCTCCAGTCTGCAGATGAGTCACTATGCAGGCCACATCTACACACACAGACACACTTGTAGCCCACACATGTGTTCAGTTGAGCCTGCAGAGATTCTCACACTCTCAACAGAGCGAGTGTACCAAGCAAAATTGACTGTTCCCAGTGCCTGACCGCAGGATTGGCTGTGTTCCACAATGAGGTCAATGTGTCACAGCCTCACTGTGGCACATTGACCTCATGGCCCCACTGAGCCCATGAGTTTTAGCCTGGAAGTCTCCAGTTGCTTCTTCTGATTCTATTTTCTGGCTGTGTCCACGTCTCACTGATCAAAGCCAAATCATTAAAGAAGAACGTCACTTGACTGACGGAAGACTTTTATTTCCATATGTCCATATGATAAGTGTGTCCTCTGATAAATCACGGCATCTGACATTTTCCTGAGGCGTAGCTTAACCCAGCGGGCCTCATGTCTGTCTGTGTGTGTGAGATCAGTGTTTCAATCATGGACAGCGCTCATGTCAGTGTGAGAAGATATAACGTTAAGCAGTGGTAGCCTGGGGCTGGTACGTCCTGATCTGTGCCCACACACACAAACACAAAATTCAAGGAAGAGGTCTTGTTGTGTCTCTGTTCCAGTGGGAACACTGTGTTCAGTGCAAATGCAGAGTATACCTCCATTATTAAAGTGCAGGTATGGAGTTCCTTCCTCTGTTACATGTAGTGCATATGCGTTTAAAGCATGTAAGTGGGATATTAAGGAGAGAGAGACTTCCCCTCAACCAGGAAACTTGTCGACATTTACTGTTTTAGGGTCAGTATTTTTACAGGAGCAGCTAAATTAAGGTGCAGCTACAACCGCAGACTCTCTATCCTCCTCCTGCTACTCCATCTTTCTTTTTGTTTTCGTCACGTCATGCGCATTGCAACATAAAAGGTTGAACTGATCAGGGCTATTTTACAGGTAAGTGCATGAAAAAACAAACCAAGATAACAAGGAATAGTATCGTCACGACATACAATTATACTTTAATGTGCAGTCTTTGAGAGGGCATTGGGGAAAAAGCTTTCTCATTGATACCAGTTGAGTTATGGTGGTTTTTGTGACATGTAGGCACACATAGCTTTCAACAGTTACCTCATAATGGGTACCTGGAGCCTTCTTGTGTTAAGTTTTTTTTATGTTCCTCTAACATTTTCCACAGAATTTCATTACGTTTCCTTATGCATAAAAAGGTAATCTGTTCCCAACCTTGGGGTCGGGACACCATGTGGGGTTGCCTGATATGCAAATGAGGCCGCAAGAAAGTTGCTGAAAAACAGATTTTTTTAAAAATATAAATAAATAAATAAAATGACCAGGGTGTTTGACCCATTCAACTGTGATGCGATCTCTGTCAACCAGCACTGTCGAACAGCTGACCATAAAACATTTGGTTCCTTTCGCGAGCATGTACTCAGTGCTCTCAAAGTCCCAGCCCAGGCCAGTCTTGACAGATAAGATGAGATGCGCTATCTCATCTACTCCCAGTGATGTAAGGCTGCAGCAAGATGTGCAAGCACAACCACCTCATTGGAGAAGGTGGGTTCAAATGAACATCAGTGTCAACACACTGTGCTTTCAGACTTTTAAGTAGCATAGTGGCGACTGCAGACTAAAATTTTCTTCCTCTCAAAAATCCCTGTCAGTCATTAACTAAGTATCCAATAGCAAAGAAATGTCATTATTCAAGAAGCTGGGGTCATAAAACCTCTGGTCTCGGGCCAAAAAAGGTCTGCCAAACTGTTCTAAGCAAGTTATTGAATTCCCACCACTTCAGTCTGACCCGGACCTCTGAGCTCCATCTGAATGAGCACCAACAAAACACTAGATTTGCTGATGAGGGTACTTAAAACATCCTGGAACACAATAAAACGCTAATGTAACCAAATGTAAATGCTCCCTCTTAAAAGAGCTGCATACATGTTGTACCGCAAATTAGTTACTGGGTCAGACTACTGGGAGCTTTCAGTTCAGACTCCTGTGGTCACAACATCCGCAGCTCCCGCGGTCATGTCAACCATCTTTTATAAGACAACTAACAGAGCAGCGTGCACCTCACACTGCTACCTGCCACTGTTAGAGAAAAAAAGGAAGCTTCCTGTTTACTCACCAGTCTGGGAAGATCGGGGAAGGGAGGGGAGTGTAGGTGGAAAACGTGGCTGAAAAGATTAGACAGCACCAGATACTGATCAGTAATGTAGAAATACAAGACGCCTCCTCGTGCAAAGAGCCATATAGGCAGCTTTGAATGTGTGTTGATATAAACTTTCCAATGAAAGATACAAATTCTCAAGTTTCTAGGATACACAGTCAATCCTATACAAAAGTGTTGATTTTCCAGTGGTGTTGAAAATGTAGGCACTATGGCTGCAACTAACAATTACTAATTGGACAATTATTTTTCAGATTGATTAATTAAAAGTTTGTTCTAAAATGCCAACCACACTTCCAAAAGTGAAATTTTTAAAGCTCATTGTTTTGCTTTTACAGCTCTGATAAACCCACTGAACACTACCTGCACAGCACCAAATGGCAGACAAACAGTTAGCGACTAGCTGGTGAACACAGTGGAGCATTTAGCCGCTGAAGACCCAGATATGTCACTCAGGTGTTGGTGGAGACCAAAAATTAGAGTAAATATTGGACATACATTCATCAGGTGGCCAGAAACACAACTCCAAATGTTTGCTAATGTTGCTTTGTGTCTGTTGGATTTTGTTTAACATATTATCACCTTTTAAGTTGATATGGTAGTGTTTGCAGCTTGTTTCTGCTGCCCCCAAGTGACCAAAAATCAGTCAATGCAAGCTTAAAACAGCATTGGTTTATATTTTTATATGAACATTGTGTCAAATGACTTTGTGACAGACGTCGTTCATAGTGACTGTTGCAATTTTTATTGCTTTGGAGCAACATTTAGCAGCTAAAGAGGCAATTTGTTTTTTCAGGAGCTGATGAAGACCAAAGCAGAGCTAAAAGGACAGTGACTTCCTGACTTTTCCAGGAAGCCAGAAGAATCTGTGGAAAACCAGTCTGATGCAACGTGATCTTTTGATTGCTCATCAATCTCAGCACTAACATACTAAACCTTCGACTCTATCAGGGGCAAGGTACCACGCACAGCACATGCAGCACAGGGAGTCCAATGAAACAAGGCAACAGTGTGACCTGCAACAAATGATGAGGAGAAATGTACTTTAACACTACCTTTCATCAAAATGCCATCGCCATAAATGAACATGTTCCTTGGATAAGGTGAACAGGGACAAGGGTACAAGTTAGCACGCTAATGAGACATACGCATCTCAGAATCCCATCAGCAGTTGTCTGAGCCATCACGTGTGACAGATAAATATATAAGAAATCACTGGGATACAAGGCCGTTTATTTTTAGCATAAAGACATCCATCACATATAAGTCAAAGGAAACACCATCCCCAACACTCCCACCTAGTAGGAATACGGCATTGTAGCTCAAACAGACAAGATGAAAGGATCTTTTATTTCCTAAGAAAGTTCCATCAGTCCTAATGCTGTTTGCCTGAATAGACCCCATTACAGCTACTTACAGCTTATCTTCCAGCAAAATGCATAAAAAGGGTGATTTGGGATCATGTGCAGGGCCAAGAGCACCTCAGCAGTATTTAATTTAATGCAAATAATTGCCTTCTCTTTTGTAAAGAGAGAGCTACTGTATGAAGGACATGTGTCCTGCTGGGCTGTGCAGGTGTGATGGCAGACTGAGTCAATGGTCAAATGAGTCACTATTAAAGGTCATTTAAATGACATTCTGGAAATGAAACACATGCACCTGTTGAAGCAGTGAAACTAATTCAAAAGCAGCTAGTAAATTACAGCAATTTTAGCCAATGACCCTATAGCACTTGTATTACATCTAGACAACAAGAGATCATCAACATCATAACTAAGTAAAAGGAGACTGATATAACACATGAGAATGATTAAATTGCAGTATATAATTGTTATTTTATTCAATATTTTTCTTTGCCTCAGTGCTTTAACATTTTGAATTCGCACACTCTTAATTATGAGCAACTACATTATAACTAAAGGTGCACTTTGACCATGTATGACAGCAAAGTGCCACATAAAGAACGTAGGTGAGGAATACAGGTAGAGAGGATTTTTTCTAAAATGACTACTTTACCTTAATTTCAGTATTACGTAAAGCTCCAAGCATAATTAGACTGAAGTGTTGACATGATTCACTCTGTAAACCCCATGACCGGGAAAGATGTGATTTGAAATGTATGACTGTATAGCACTTGATATCTGGAGTGTCTCTAATGGAATATAAAAGAGAACATCTTCTTTCTATGTCTTTGTGAAAAGGATACTCCAGGACTGACTCTTTTACAGTGCATTGTAATCTGCACACCCAAAACACCAACATTAACAGCCTGATTCTGAGATGCAATATTATGTAATGTAGATATTAACTATAATCAGTCTTGATTCCCTAATGATGATCCTAAACAATTAAGATATCCGAGATCAAATCATGAAATGTAGCCATCTTGTCTGTAAAAGATAACCCTCTGTGATAGACAGACGGGCAGTTTTATCAGGCTCAGGGACACTGTCGGGACAGTTTGCCTTGATTTGACAAAGACAGATCAACAGTCAATGACACTCTATCTGTGGACAGATATACAATTTTCAAAGCTATAACTTGTGACACTCAAGATCCCAATTGGTTTCTTCCACTACGTTAACTGAGTTATTGGCACAAGTATTGTCTGGAGGTATAAAATGTACATTGTCATTTTTGTTGTATGCACCCAACAGAGCAGGGCTTCAGGAGGAGGATGTAACTCAAGTAGAAGTTCACACTTTCCCCCTGAACCTTCCCCTATCCACCAGGTGCCCCAACCAACCAGCGGGAGTGAGTAGTGCAGCAAGATCCCTCACCGGCGTCCCACCAATTAATCAGTTGTGTGCACCTGGCCCAGCCAAAAGCACCACTGCCGGGGATTCATAACATTTCTTGAGTACAATGATTCACTGATCAGCATTATGATTACTGCTGATTACTCACAGCCGCAAACAACAGCAGGAGTTTTGCTATTGTTTGTAGCTGCCAAAAAAAAACAAAAAAAAACAACAACAAAGATTCTTAATTATATTGAAAATATTAATAATGCATAGTCAGACTGCTGTCCCAACAAGGTCACAGAAGGCTGGCGTAATGCAAGCACCAAAGTCGGGTAGAAAAGGGTAAAGGCGCACTAAGGTTGCCTATAAACCTCAAAACAATACAATTATGTTATGGAGAATTTGCTTGTATCCAATCAGGAGTATGGTTTCTGGATAATGTCCCCTTTTTTTTTCTCCAGACCTCAGTGAGCTTAACAAGACAAAGTTTTGGCTACACAAGATTAAGTATACAAGAGGCGATAGAAGATTATTTAGTAGCTACAGTATCTACAGAATGATCTACAGTAGCTCTTACCACATTCCAGAAGAAAGGATTGAAAATGATCGCGGTCACAGCGACACAAAAGCTGGAGTCATGAAAGTTGATGAGCTTTAGGAGTTCTTCCATCAGCGCCAAGTCCATCTGAAAGAAACAGCCATGTGAAAAATAAGGTTGTAAGGAGAAAAAAGCACACGAAACACAAAAAAAAAACATATTTTAATTGAAAGACTGATGGCTATAAAAGTGTGGCCCAAAATACCATCTTCCACAGCCAGTTATAAAAAGGTGTTAAATATCGTCAGAGGTCTGCACGGGACCTGGTCTATTTTTCTTCTCTTCAGTGGAGCGTAAGCTTCAGCGGATGTTTAAGTCAAATGCTTTATGTTTGTCATAATTTATTCACTACGTCTGTTTCCTTTGTCACATTTTGCTTTTATCAATAGGGCCTACACCAATTTTTCCACCTCAGCCAAGCGTAAAAACTTTTTTTGCGATATTTCGAGTTTTTGTTTTCCGAATTTTCTGCATTTGTTTTGTTTGTTTGTTTTTGCAAATTGAAAAGCGCACAAAAACAGGTGGATTGAAATGCACTTATAGATTTTACACAGGGCTGTAAGACTGTAAGAATTTTGGACTTGTTCACATTTGCTTGATCCTTATGAGGCTTTTTTTGTTATGTTTCAACTTACATGTACTACGCACTGTCTGTTAGTTTTGGTCTAAAATAACATTTGCTCTGATTTGACCAACATATTCTTGACTAAATGTCAAGTTAACAGTTAACAGACTTTCATGCAATATTTTCATTGTGAATGAAGGGGAAAAAACTGATGACAGTGGACACACAGCTTTTTAAAAGTGAAGCATGGCATAGAAAATCATTGTAATAACTGATATTAGGTGGAGCAGCAGGCTGATATTCCAGCTCTGGCACACACTGGGGTGCTCTGTGTGGTTTTCCAGCCTATGCCTATTGACGCCAGAAATTACATAATAAAGTATGTCTTTTAGGCTCCTTTGCACAAAATGATGGTCCTTGATCTGTGGAGATTGGCAGGATATTTGATGACTCAACCATGACTTCAACAGGGAGATTTCTGGCTCATATTCAATTTACAACTCTGTCTTGAAAGAAAAATGCCACTTTCACTGGATTTTCAAGACACAGATAATCTGGACGACGGTATTAGTAGACATTTCTGTCAATTTCAATAATTAGCTGGCTTACTCCTTAAAACCGTAATTTATCGTCATTGTGTGTGTCAATTACAGGCCACCATCTGAGCTGCTTCTGTTGTTCACAGTGGAGGGATGCCTATCTCAGATCTATTTTCTTGTTTCCTGTGACACAGGGTGACACAGGCAACAGGTCAGGGTTACCCTGTTGGGTTTAATGAGTGCTCTGACCTTGAGTAAGTAGCTTGCAAGTAATTCAGAGAAACAGGGACATGATGTGTTAACTGCTGCAGGCCGGGAGAGGTAGCGATCAGTATTAGTTTTTTTCTTTTTTTTTTGGTATTGTCAACAAATCCCGTGACATCATCAGACTTATTGTTTAAATACATGAGAATAAATTTATATATATATATACTTTCAAATCTGTATTCAGTTTACAAAACCAATGGCACGTTTTAAAATCAAAATAAAAGTCTAAAAATATTATTTATGTTGTAAAAATACATTTTTTACTTAATTTGTTATAAAAATTGAAAAGTTACTTATATATTGTGGTTTGTTGAAGGTGCAATGTATTGCTTGGAGTAAACATGTATGTACTGCATGTTTGTAGAAAACCATGCTTTTATTTTGAAAAGGGCGACTGTACCGGCTGTTTTCCGGCTGTCAGGAGCTCAGTAACCAGTCGGTCAAACCGGGACCTTCGCTGCCTGTCTGAGCAGTCACACCCGTTGAACAGCTTCGTATTTAACAGTTTTAGTCGCATTACCTTCGAATAGTCGACGTTGCTGAGTCCTCCGCAGCAGTCCAGCGGCACAGGATGCTTGTTTCCAGCAGGATTATTGTTCCGCACGGCGGCCGTGTCGCTGTCGCTCAAAGGCTACACACTGAGTGAACGCTGGCAGACCACCAGCACTCATCTGTGTGTGTGGGAGATAACAGATATTGCACAATATTGAGCGCAAGAAAGATGCAGTGGCTGTGGACGGCTGCACGTGTCCAGGTGACCTCTGAACCTACCCAATGCATTGTGGGAAATGTTGTTAATAGCTCACTTGAACTGAATTGAAAGAATTGATTGGTATCTCACACAGGCAGCGCCATATTTTCGCTTAGAAATTAACTTAAATATTTAATTTTTGGACCTGCTGCTACACTACACATGATGACCTGTGGGATTTCTTTTTTTCCTGCATTAGATGTCTTTTTTGTAGTAAATGAACAGTCAGTCGCTCTACAGTGACACCTGCTGGCTAAAAGTATGAAGGCTTTTTTTAGAGTGGGGGTGTGGAGGGGGAAAAACTCCCAGTTTATTTACGAGATACATCTTTTCCACCATCAAATTTATTGACATAAAATCAGAATTAAAGGTTCAATCTGTGATTTAGTGTCTATACATGTAAATTAAAGGGTAATATTACCACCAAAATTCAAATTTAATTAAGGTCTTTAATACAGGGATTAACACTATTGTTGTTATCTCGTGCTTTAAAGAGTAATGTTTGTAGTCACTGCAGTAAGCAAGTAAACACAGCTTGTGTTTTGAACTAAATGGACTTCACTTACATAGCGCTTTTCAACCATTCACACACACGGTGTGTGTGCTGCCATGCAAGGTGCTGGTCTCCATCGGGAGCAACTTAGGGTTCAGTGTCTTGCCCAAGGACACTTTGACATGTGGACAGGGGGAGTCAGGGATCAAACCGCCAACCCTGGGATCAATGGATGACCACAGCTGCCCTGAAATGATTGATATGTGACTCATAGTTGACCCTAAGTCAACTAATTTCATTAAATATCTAAGAAACACAATTAAATCAAATAGAAATATCTCCTCTTCCTGCCTATCTTACAGCATTCTCAGTTTCTCTTCTCTTTTCCCTCCCTTTTCCTCCTCGTCCTTCTTTTTCTCGTCTCTTCTCTTTTTCCTCCTCTTCCCTACTTTTGTTTCTTTCCTCCTTTTCTTCTCTTTTTCTCACTTCTCTTCTTTCCTTTGCTCTCCCCTTTTTTCTTTTTCTTTCTCATTCTTTTTTTCTCATTCTTTTGACTCTTTTCAATTTTCTATTTATTTGCCTCCTACACGTCATTACCATTATTTGCTTTCTTCTCTTTTCTCTTCTTTCCTCCTCTTGTTACGGTCCTCTGTTCTTCTTGTATTGTCCTCCATCCTCTTTTCTCATCGCCTATATTATTTTTTTCCTCCTCCTACTCCCAATCTTGTTTTTCTCCTTTCCTACCATTTTTTTCTTTCCTTTTACTCTTTTCCACTCCTTTTCTTTCCTTTCCTTCTCTCTCCTCTCTTCTGCTGTTTGTTTGGAGTATATCAATTAAGCAGAAGATGCCCCATGTGGAGGGATAAATAGAGGGAGCACGTAAAGCTGACCGAGTATAAAGTCCGTTCATCAGCCTGCAAAGTGTCGGCGCCGAGAACTTTATCATGTAAAATAAAACGGGCATGACATCCAGCCAGCAGGTGAAGATTAGGGCTATAATTGAGAGTCTCTCCTCCGCCTTCTCTTCCTTCTTGCTCCTTCTGCTGTACTTTTTCTTTTCCCCACTTTCTCCTGCTCCATAAGAGCCCTGCCACCCCCAGTTGCAAACTCCATGAGGAATATACACTCACACAGAAACAAACAAAAAACAAAAAAACACTGAATGCAAATGTGACGACCAAAAAAGTAAAGTTTTATCCTTTGCATGAGTCACTCATAGTCGACATATTGTTTTGTGCATGGAGAGTAGAAAGGACTGTGTTCACGCTGCAGAAAGAACCAAAACACAGCTATTATTGTGTTTATGCTGTTTGCATTGAAAGAGGCTCTTTTTTGGCCATTTTGACACTTTTCGTTCTCTTATCTGTCCTTATATATGTCCTTAAAAGGACATTGGTATACAAATTTGAAAGGAATAACATCAGCGATGAAGATTACATACTAAGAGCAAACAGATATTGTGAAAATGTGACGTAAGTGGGAGAAAATAGTTGTATAACAGCAGAGTCAGACAAGGTATTGGGGACAAAACTACTGAAAGTATAAATGTAATATAAATACCTGTAAAGCGGCTATAATCAGTACTTATATACAGTACTATATATTAACAATGGATCATATGACTACTTGTATGTGAAAGGGGTGGCTCCTAGTGACGAATCCACTGATAATTATCATTAACTCAGCTCTACAGAAGGTTAGCGTCTTTCAGCTAATTGTTTTAGTTTTACAGCCCACAGCTTCACTCGTTTGATTCACTCTCACCGCGCGTTATTTTTGACTACTGCGCAGTGTTTTTTAGTGAAAAAGCTCTAAAAACCCGCTGTACACTACCTGCTTAGCAGCAAACGACAGACAGCCACAATTACCGACTAGCAGTAAAAGCGGCACAAGGGTGATAGAGTTAGTGTGATAGGTCAAGACAGAAGAAGAAATTCTACCTCAGGTGATCAATACAATCCCATATGTTTTAAAAAGAGATCGGAATCACTCCTATCTGTGCACATTTGTCCATGCAGGACTAAAAGCAATAGTTTCAAAGTTTTATTTGTCACATGCAGTCACACAAGTATAACAACAGTGAAATGCTTTTTCTGGATATATACAATAGAGGTATTTGTTGTTGCCTGCACAAAGACAGACACACACGTATAATCACATGTTTTGCAAGACCTGTCAGTAACATACAGTAGGTTATCTGTTCAGTCTGCAGGACACACAAACACACCCATTTCCACATAGTTAAACATTCACACAGCTGACTGTGTTTACTTTTCTGTGGATTAGATAGGAAGACCATGTGTGTTGTGTTTTCATTTACACAATCAAACACACACACACACACACACATATCACAGAATGTAATTTGCGCTCGTTATTGAAATGGAAAAAGGAGGACTAAACAAGCAGAGGGAAACCAAAAACTGAGCAGCAGAAGAAGACTGTTGATCTCTCACGTACACCTTTCTCTGCACCGAAAGATTCAGGAAGTTGCTATGAGACTAGAAAGGCTGTCAACTTGTAGAGTGATGGTTCAATTTAACACACACACACACACACACACAAATGCTATCAGTCTGTCCTCATGCTATCTCTATCTCACACTTTAATTAATACATTATTAGTTAGCCACTGAGAACTCTGTTATGCCCTTTTCTTCTTTTCCCTCTATGCATGCAACACACACTTCTGTGGACTTTCACTGACTACAGTCTTTGCCCAAGCCCTAAGTCTATCACTGAAGGTGGGTAGAAACGCAGTCGAGCTGCTGTCGAGAGGAAACATCTGTTACTCAATGCGACTTGAGTTATGTCATTGACATCAGCATCACAGTTCACAGTTCACTTGCCTACGACTGTATCACAGCTGTATTAAGTAACTGTTTATGCAAATCCAACATTTAAAAGCATTCAACTGGCAAAACAGGGGCTTTTATTGTGAAGCAGTCATGGGAAATGCAATGTGTTGCATTTCCCATGACCAAAAAAAAGCGTCTCTCAAACAAGATAAGTCAATTTTGATGTTTGTTTTGACAATGGAGCCATTCTAAATATTGCAGGGAGTAAAGGAAACAAGAGGGAGCAGCCACAGTGGGCTGTTAGATGAAGAGCTGCAGGCAACAGGCTGCATACCTCCAACTCCTCAGTGAAGTGACCAACTCCTTTTACTGTGCCCTGCTGTTGTGTGGAAAACATCTTGCACCATGAACACAGATCAGAGTGGTTGATGATGGAAAAAAGGCCAATAACTGACTGACTTCCATATTAAAACAATCTGAATTTGTTTGGCTGCACTGCAAACAGATACAACAGTTGTTCCTCTGTTGTATTTATCAAAAAAGTAGCAGCTCAAGGAGTGTTGCTGTAGTGTTAAACCACCATTGTTGTTACCATGGTGACCACTGGTGTCACCAAATCAAGCGGGGCTGAAATCTTTTGAGATCCACCTGTTCTTCTAATGTGTGTCTTTGCAGAGTTGATACCAAAATGTTACCACCAAGGCTCCACCCTTTTCTGGCTCCAGTAACTGGCAAATATGGCAGGCTAACCCCCCAGCTTCAGAAATGGATGTCACAGATGCTTTTTACATATTTTCTTACATATTTCTTCAGTTTATGTTCTGAATAGACCTTGGGATTGTTGCAGAATCAACAAAACAACCAAATAAATTAACATAAACATATCGTATGCAAAGCTGGTGCAAAAGATTCACCAATGACCAAACTCTTTCTGTTCTCGTGTAGAAAAACACATTTAAAAAAACCCACATCATTTCCTCCAGTTTCCTCTCCTGTTTACAGTCAGGCGCTTTCACAGAAGATGAGGTCCAGGCAGAGGCAGGGGGAAAAAACAACCAGCGGAAGGCTCCACATTTGCTTTCCCACAAGGCATTGCATCATCAGAGACACATAACAAATAAGACAGACGTCATACAAAAACACACATGAGCTCTCATGAACACACTGGTGGGAGTCAGAAAAAGGAATGGTCACAACACTCAAACAGTGTACATGCAGGCTCACATTCACACATACGTTGAGCCCTGAACATTTCAAACAATCTAAACTTTCTTTGAAAAAAACATATCGACATATTGACTGTTATGTTTACATTTCTTTGTTTAGTGTTGGAATACCTTTCTATCAAATACATTAATCATTATAAGGATAGTTATGAGGAATTGTTGTGTACTGGTAAAAACTCATGGTATCTTAAAGGGCCACAAGCTAAAATGGTTGGGAACTAATGCTATAAATGCCTAGAGCCCCTATAGGACTGGAACAGTTGGTCTTCGGTTCACAGCTCACCCATAAGCTCCTCCTGCAGTTTGTTAACATAAAATGTTTGCTGTGATACATATGACAATGTGCTACAAATAGCCTAAGATAAGTCATTGATTGAGGTCATGTTATGCAATGCATTTCAAAAGGAGGCGCCATCTGATAATGTAACTGATCACGGGATTCATTAGGTTCAGTGTGCTCTCTCAACCCATTCATTTGTTCAGTGTGTGTGTGTGTGCGGAGGACTTTAAGCACATGCAGTGTCTTCACCTGTACTCTTGAGTTCACCTGCTTGTCTTTTTCCAGTGTGAATTTTAGTCTGTACTACTGCAGACAGCCAACAGGATCATGTAACTCGAGAGACCCCAAAAGAACAGAGTGGCTGTAGTGCCAGTGCTAACAGCAGACAGGAGACTGTTCAGAGGGTAATTAATGTAATCTTCCACTACAGACATCTTGGGCCTGAACAAAAGATGAACAAGTGTACTTGACTCTGGCTATGGAAACTGACTTTTTATGTGGCTGCAATAACTGATTTTTTAGCCACTTGCGGGCAGCAGAAACAAGTTGTGAACACATCACTGACATATCATCACCTTTTAAGTTAATGTGAACTTGTTAACAAACAGTTGCTTACACATCCAGCTCTGAAGTCATATTTCTGGCCACCAAACAAAGGTAAGTCCAATATTCACTCACTTTTAGCTCTTTTTTGGTCTCCACCAACTCTTAAAGGAAATATCTGGCGCTCTTTAGCTGCTAAATGCTCCACTATGTTCACCAGCTAGTCACTAACTGTGCCCGTCTGTTGTTTGGTACTGAGCAGGTAGTGTACAGTGGGCTTTTAGAGGTTTTCCTCTGAAAACGATGCCATGAGTGGTGAGAGTGAACCAAAACAGTAAAGTTGTAGGCTGGACAGCTAAACAATGGGCACTATAAAGCTCTGTAAAGATGAGGGGACCTGCAGATTCAGGTGATAATTCTCTGTAGGTTCATCACGACGAGCAAGGTCACACTGTTTTCACAATGTAATTGGATAAATTGTTATCGCAGAAATATTGATTATAGCCACTTAAAAAGTGTGTGTCAGTAGCCCTGAAACAGACCAGCAACTTGCCCAGAGATTAACCCTCCCTTTTACCTGAGGCATGCTGGGATCTTGAGTATAAAATGGATGGATGGATGGATCGATGTCTGTTGGTCACTGAGCAGCTATTTCCCAAATCAGGGATTCAAACCAGGAATTTAATTTAAAGCTGCACTAATCAATATTTTTATTTTAACAATGGATTAAATAACTATGTGTAATGTGAAATTTACAGAGAATTATCATCCGACTCTGCAATTCCCCTCAGCTATATAGAGCATTTTAGCATATTTTAGCTGTGATTATATGTCAGTGCTGTGTTTACAGATTGTTCCACTTCCTTCAAGTGGGAAAAAAAAAAAAACACAAAAAAAACTATTAACACTGCTTTAAATATGAACCAAATCAATGCCAGAGTAAACTGACTTTCATTATTATACAGCATCTGTGGATTAAACTCATCCGCTGGAAAGTTCCTCTTCTCTTACAACACCTATTTTGGTTTTCACTAGGCTTCAGTCTAATATACAAAAAAATTGTGGTTCATTGGCTCTGCCTGAGGTTTGACATGGACATGACATGACATGGATGAGATTAGAGATCAGAGCAGCTTAGCCTCCAAAAAATGACATAACTATGTTTCCACTCTGCACAGAACACAACTGTGTGGTAAAAATGAAGTCAGTCCTTCAATTCATGAGCCATATTTAGCATCATACATCTATTTTACAGCTACCTATCCATCCATTTACCCAGCTACCAATGATCCATAGTGAGGAATCGGATAACGCAGCACAGGAAATTGATAAGCATAGCAAATTTATCAAAGGAAACAATGGATGTCATCCTTTGGTTTATGTCTCGGACAGCCCTGCTATTACGGTTGTCAGCTCAACTGAATTAACACCGATTATAATGCGTAATCCTAAAACTCATCACAACAACTCATCTGCTGATTTGTTACAATCACGTGTTGTCAAACTTAGAGCCAATTTACATCAATTAGCTTACGCGAAGAACACATTGATCCCTACAGAGGAGTGACCGGAACTTGCAGTGATATTTGTCTACATAATATTTGCCAACAAGATGTACAGATAGTGTGTACGTATTCAGGAGTTTCTTGTAATCCAAGCATCATTGGGTTAAGCAGATCAAGCGTATGATGTGTAGTAACGGATGTTGTTGTTTTGGTACAGGAGGTGGATGCTCATGCTGCCCACTCGTCCTCTTTTCTGTTGGCAAGTAAACAAACAGAAAAAGCTTTATTAGATTGAAGTTGCTACCTGCTGTGATGTAATGAAGGCTAAATGTATTTCTTTATTTATTTTGAGGAGCGTTTAATCAGTTTTAACCCAAACCTCTTCCCATAAAACTGGGAATAATGAGCAAATACACATAGAAATCACAGTGACATGTGCATGGCAACTGCATTAACAGCACAATAAAGACAAACAGTCATTTGCATAAATTACATGATTGTTCCATTAAAATTATGAACAACAGCAAAAAATGACCTTTAATAACATAATTAAAAGGACAGTAAACAAAACAGACATTACAGAACGGCCCAACTCTCCACATGTCAGCCTACGCAGCCTCTGTTCATGTATAAGCAGTAAATAAATAAAGGTCAAACAACTGAATGAACGATTTTCACTGACTCATTTGGAGAGAGTTTAATTATGGCTATGGTCAGCGTACTTCCATCTAATGTTTTTGCCCTTGTATGTAAACATAAATCCACTTGAGATACGTATGCATCATAGTTATAGTGGCAAAACAATTTACATTGTTTCAAGATAAATAAATTATATTATGTTTTGCTCATTTTACTTATTTTTGACCTACTGTCACCATCATATGCCTTTGTTACATAAAACAGTGTTACAATGTTACTGCTTCTTTCTCCATTTTCTAAAAGAAAAATGTATTTACTGTGTTTAGTTATTCTCTGGCATTTTGCCTTTATTCAAAACGGGAGACAAATCATCAAACCCATTTTCAGCAGCAGCAGGTAACTGTTTTCAACCAGAAGGCTCTGTACACTACCTGCCCAGCACCAAACTGTAGACAAACACAGTTAGCGACTAGCTGGTGAACATCATGGAGCATTTAGCAGCTAAAGAGCCAGATGTTTCCTTCAGGAGTTGGTGGAGACCAACAACAGAGCTAAAAGAAGGAAGAATGAATATCAAAAATGAATGTTGCTCTGTGTCTGCTGGATATATACTGTAAATAGCTCACTGTTATCACGTTCACCATATAAATCAAGGTGATAATACTATATGTCAATGTTATGTTCACTGCTTGTTTTGCTGCCCCAAAGTGTCCAAAAAAAAAAAAAAAAGGTTTTAAAAGACGCCCAGCTGTATTGATTAATATAGAAGCATCCAATAATCATGCCCACTTTTTGGCAAGCAATTGGCCAGGGTTTGAATTTCTCTTCCAACCTCCATTCTTTCATTAGTCACACAACTACTTCTGTTACTTTTCGAGTATGCAATCGAGTCCAACATTATGAATGCCTTAGAGAAGAGACTGTCTTAAAGTGTATGGCTTTATCCCCCTTTTTTTCTTTTTACAAGCATTCAAGATGGGCCATTTGGAACAGGTATATTTCATTTGAAGCATGCTAACACCTTTCTCATCTATTTTCTCCATCTTCCCCCTCTTTCCAAAAATCCTGTGCTGATTCATCACATCATTTGACTTCTCTCCCTTTCTGCTCCCTCCCACCTCCTAACCTCTTTCCATCTTTCCCTACATAAACTCTCTCCTCTCCTCCCTCCCTCTCTCCCTCCCTCCCCTGTAATTACGGTACAAATGAGGCGATTGGCGATTGAACTCTGTATGTAAACAGAGAGTGGCCCTGTCGCTGTGGATCGATACAGACTGATGGTTGCCGCGTGATTGTGGCAGCAGACTGATGGGAAATGACAAAGACAGGACTTCTGCACACGCCCAGGCTCATGTGGGATCATTAACTGTCACATGAAGAAAAAAAAATGCATTTGAACCCCTTATAAATGAAGCGCATTTATAAGGGGTGTCACCCGCAGACTGTCCGGTGATCATGGCAGCAGTGATTGTAGTCAGGTGAAGGCATCAGCTTGCCAGGCGTGCTTGTGAGCGGATATTTGGAAGAAGAATATCACTTTTTGATTGTAGCTCGCGGTCCAAAAAATGTCACTTTACTCCTTGAATGTTTCTCAAGACACAGACATGAATAAATGCACCTATTAGACACCCTGCCCCCTAATAGAATCCACAAAGGGTCAGTTAGACATAGGACTGCAGTTATTATTATGAATAATAAAAGATGATACTAGCTTAAGGAAGTCTTGACATTTAACATAGACAGTCTCATTGAATATATTGAAGGTGACACCTTGTTACAGTTACACACCATTGAGACTCACATGCACCATTAAGACTGCATGTGACAGAAGAGGTTTCTACTTCCTAATCTTTTCACCAGGAAACATGCGTCACCTCTCTGTGGGAGACTCTCTTCAGTCCGCCCAGGGAAGGGGAGTAACGCGGTTTTCTAATCTGATTATAGTAATTTTATGAGTCTGTCAACGAGAGGCCTCTGTAGTGGTGACGGAGGCTGGTCGCAAAAACAGGCCTTTAATTTTGGCTGCCAGTCTGAGAAAGAGAATGAGTCACACTGAGCGGCAGCGTTTGATGTCAGGTGGCCGGTCGGTGTTTGGTGGCAGAGTTAGCACAGTCTCATGTTTATACTTCCTCTCTCTCTCACTCTCTCTCTCTCTCACACACACTAAAATAAACACATCAAAAATGGATTTCCCTTCTCTATTGTTACATCATGCTTTTATTTCCCTTGCTCACTGGCTGACTTTTTTACTCCATCAGTGACTCAGTGTCTTAAACTTTGTTGATGCTCGACAGTGTTCCCGGCGCCAAAAGTGAGTTGTGGTTGTGCACCTCCCAATTGTTTAGACTAGGCCACTGTGTCTCGCTCGAGCTTAAACAAAACTTTGGGCTCTCACTCACTCACTGATTCAGTTGCTCACTCAATGACACATTCACCCAGCCGCTTTTTCACTCACTCATGCATTCGCTTGTTGACTTTGTAACTAATTCCCTCACTCACGTACTATTAATGACTTACTCATGCATTCATTCTCACTAAGTGACTTGTGCACTCACACATGCATTCACTGGCTTTTTTGCTCACTCAATTCAATTCAAGAGGTTTATTGGCATGACATTTGACATGTGTTTCCAAAGCACAATTAAGATTATGAAAAACAATGTTAAGGAATGAAATTGAGAAACATGAGTCATCTGCGGGCGGTTATTGACAGCTGTCGGTGTTGAGCATAGGCCTGTCTAGAAAGCCTTAGGTTTAGGAAATAGACCTAAGGCTAAACCTAAGGCTTTCTAACATGTGGTCAACGTTGTGAAATGGCCGCAGGTTGGTTACGTTTAGGCTCTTCTCAGGGCTAACTTTAATGTTTTTTACATGCCATCAACCTGCCAGGGACTGCAGATGAAAATTAGCCTGTATGGCTAAATCTGGCACATTTACATGATGTACCTGTGTGTCCATGTTAATTAATGTGAATTGTCCCTTCTTAAATAAAAATCAACATAAACTTCTCCCACGTGTAGCATCAACAGAATATTGTCAGCCACAGTTATCTGTTTTCGGCCACGGGGGTTTAGTACGGGCCACAGATTGTCTATCGCTGGCCGCGGGTGGCTATTCTACCAGGTGTAAATAGCATTGTTGCCTAAGGACACCTGCATGGGTGCTTGTCTCTGCCATGCTATACACACCCATGTATAAATTGCCACATTGACTAAGTAATCAAGTTAGTATTGGTAGGGATAATACAAGACAGCCATTAGTCTATGAATACAACATAAAAAAAAACAAGGAGATGGTGGCAGTAAGGAGAATATGGTACGTACCATATTATACCAACTGTATCACTCACTCACTCACTCACTCACTCACAACGCTGACTTTTTCAGCCAGCCAGTGACTTCTCTAAAGCATCTCTCCTCCTGCCAGCTCCCTCCTCTCTTTTTCTAGCACACATTATAAAACACACACACACACACACACACACACACACACACACGCGCGCACACACACATGCCCTGGATCTGTCTAGCCAAGAGACACTATGGAACCCACATAGAAACAAACATGTTGTCCTGATTACGCAAAGACATTACGTAAACTGTTCAAAATGCAACAACATGTGAAATGACTTTATAAATGTGACTGCTGAAAGCACAAATTGTATAGTACTTACCTACGTCAGTAGTGGTTTAGTGAAAATGTGTTTAGTGCTTGGCAGAGGAGTAGCAGACGTCCATGTTGACTGAGGGGCCACATTTCTGCAGGGCAAAGGAGGAATACGGAGCTGCCATTGTGCTCTTGCACAGTGTGGGAATAAGCCTTTGCATGTGTACGTTCAATATTTTTTCTCAGTCCAACAGCGTCACTGTTGGAATCAATTATAACTGATGTGAATCCAAACTGGCCTCCTACAAACTTATCTGAGACACCTTTAAAATCTAAAAGGGGTGAGTGTTGGATTTTTACTTGGAGTATTCCTTTAAATTCTTAATCATTTAAGATTTCAATTCCTTGGTTATTTTGCAGAGTTTGTACTGTGTTGTGTACTGTAAAGTAACAAACATCATATTTTACACAGTCATCTGTGGCCATATACTCGCTACTTTTCTGGGAGGAAAATGACACTGGTTCCTGTGGAAACTTCTGGGAGCTTTTGTTAACAATTCAAAAGACAAATTCAGGAAGCTGATTCAGCTTCTCAGCTATCCTGGGAACCAGACGAATCTGCTAGCTCATGTTTTAATTGCTCTTGCAGATGCGTCTGGTCCCTCTCCCATTCAGACAGATTTCCAGCCCACCTGGCCCGGGTCAGGCCAATCACAACCGTTTATCTAATATGGGGCAGGTTTGATACGATGACTATACAGAGGAGCGCCGTTGAGGCATTTTCGTAAACAACCAAGATGGCTGCCCCTGATGTGGAACGTTCTGAATCCGCTCTCTCGTCATTATTAAACAAACTGAGTGGTATGTTTTCTCTAAAAGAAGAACAAACAACTCCACTTAAAGCTTTTCTTGATAAGAACGATGTGTTTGCCGTACTTCTGACAGGATTCGTTCAGCGCTACATCACACGTTTCGTTGCTCTGATTGGTTGTCAATAAGGAGCGAAAGGAACAAGCTGAAATCCACCCAGAAGAGCAAAATCTCAAAGGATAATGAATGGCATGTGGCAGCATTAGTAAGGACCATGTTACGCAAACTCAGTCTAGGCTTCTTGGGACTATTACAATGTAGTGTCACTTCTCACATGCAGAGATAATCTTTGGGATTTAGTCAGTAGATTTCAGACTATTTATCCTTTGCAAAACCTGAATGAAACACAGAAGTTGGGGGGTAAATTCCTAAATCACATACCGTCTCCAGGTAATTGTAGTTCCATGTGAATAGCACAGTTGTCATTACAGGAAAGCATAAACATATTGTAAGTGAATTTTTCATCAGATTTTCACTTTGTTCAACATCTTCCCAAAGCTGGAAATGTTGCACAACGTTCCAGAAAGGTAATGGTCTGAACTGCAGTTTCTTTGAATTGCCTCCTGTCTGCACCAGTCACCTCATCCATCATCTGCACCAACACCACTTGTCCATCAGTGTCTGTCCTTCACATTGCCACTGTTTCTTCCATTGTTCCTGATTAGACACACAGCCTAAATGGTGCTCAGGCAGAGCACCCACAAGGCAATCAAGTCTGACTGGACAAAGGACAATTTTGAGTCTTAGATTACAAGGGTTAAGAGAGACAAGAGAAGACAAGAGGAGGAAAAATGCTTTTACATAACTGGACATGACACATCATGTTTTGATTATTTAAAAGACGCCTGAATCACAAGGTGAACACAAACATTACTGTAGATCAGGCCTTGAAGAGTTCCTGTTGCATAACACAAAGTGAATCACAGTGCTGCTGTGAACGCCCACATCTGCCAGATGAATGTCTGATGCTTAATGATGTAGCACTCATTAATTGCAAAGTTTGGAAAGTACACTCAACAAGGCTCTCAGTGTAGTTAAAATTCATTTTTGCTAAAGAAACCAGTATACATAATTTTTTAAATTTTATATAGTTTTGACAGTCTGGCCATTTGCCGTCACCACAACTGGAGACCCATGAAAGAGAGACAGCTCGCTATACTCCCCCGCCCTACTTTTTATAATGTGGAAAGAGTGCATCATTAAGTGTGCAGGACTCAGTACTAATGTTAGCAAGCTAAGCTAACTAGCTTCTACGTTCTGACTGGCAGCTAATTACCCAAGCTTGCTGGCTTCCACTTTGGAAGTGGAATACAAACTGGGTCCTCCCATAGACTGTATATAAAGATGGACGACATGACAGCTCCCCAAAAGTGAAGCCAAAGCATCGCCCCCTGGTGGCTGGCTGCAGTATAGGTCATAAACCCCACCCCCTCCATGTTAGCGGATGGGACATGGGCCAAACTGAAAAATCAAAGTACACGTCAAATAAAAGATGGTTTCTGTCATTTTAGGTAGTTCTTATCACTAAGTTTGGTTTTAATTCGTTATTTGATTCTATAAAAATGGGGCATCATGTCATGATTGACAACTGTGAGTGTGCTCGTGATTGGTTCGGGCGGGTGTATGGGCGGGACCTCGATACTGCGCTATACAGGCGTATGACATGCTCCAGTAGGCTAGGCAAGACAAAGCAAGGCAAGTGTATTTGTATAGTAGCTTTCAACAACGAGACAATTCAAAGTGCTTTACATAAGCCACGGAAGTTAACAGCACATCACTTAGCAAGACTGATGTCAACTGTCAATGAACTGCCGCTATGGGAAAAGCCCACACACAGGCTCTCAGCTTAGAGACTGAAGCTTAGAAATGTGTCATATACCATCTGAATTATCATTATAGTTTATATTTACTTACACACAAAGTGAGGAGTATTTCAATTTCAATTTGACTTTAATGTTATTAAATTACTGATCCAATTTTTAAATTACTTAATTCCAATTCAGGATAAAGATGCAAAAATGCAAAGCTCAAATATGACATTTTGGAGTTCATCTAACTGGTTAATGGCATTACATGATTTCATCTTATTTAAATTCACACGCTTAGCAAGAAACAAGGTCATTTCCTGTAGTAGACAAACAACGAAGCGCATCATTGCAAAGAAATGTGTTTCGATAACTGTTAACTAAATAAAATCTCCGCTATAATATACACAGTGGTACTTGTGCGTGCAATATTATGTATCCTGTGTCAGCTATTGAATTTATTTAGCATCTTCATTTTCATTATTTTCACTGCTGTGGCAAACATTTGCAATAACCAGACCCTGGGAACTCATCTCTCATTTCCTTTGCAACCGTGATCTCATTTTCCCACGGCGGCCTCAAGGCTCGGAAATATTCTTACAACTCAAAGACAACAGGAGAACAATTAGTAGGTTCTACAAATTACAACTGCAATACGGTGTGTGTGGCGTGTGTGTGTGTGTGTATCATTCATGATGTAGGTGTTTGAGTGTTTATGCATGGCTGTCTGTCTTGAAGCTGTGCTTTGGACCAGAGCCATCAATTACTGTCTCTTACCATAATCTACAGAGCCAGCAGCTCAGCATCTGTCCTGCTGTGAAGTCTGAGGACGGAGAGAAACAAGAACGATGACAAAAACATTACATACTGTGAGCGGCCCACACTCAACAACTCAACACTTAACTTTACATCAAGATTTTGACATGAATCATACAATGTTTAGCTTTGATTTTGGTCAAAAATTCAGATTTATTGAAAGGAGCACTGATTTACAAATGATATTTATCTAGAGTTTGCTTCCCATGCACACAAAAGGTGCGTTTCCTTCCACAAAATGACTCTGTTCACTGCTGTTACCAGTAAGAGGGCTCTTCTGAATAGAATGTGAAGGGGGAAAGTAAGAAAATGCAAATAAACAGCTGTTTATCTACTAAGTAGGTAAAACAAACTACTGAGAGTTTGCCCTGTAAATGGTATTTCAGATATCCAATCTTCACTAGACTTTTGTAATAGTAATTAAACAAAAAAATCCAATTTCCCTTGTTTGTTATTCCAATGAACACAGTTGAATTCCCAGAGAAAAATGCAAATGAGCAGCAGATTTTCCAGCATCCAATAAAGTAAGCAATAATAAACAATAAACAGTTAAATCAGAAAGAGTTTGTACTGCAAAAGCTATATTTTAAAGTCCATTCTTCACTGGAATTTCAGACTGACTTTCATTAGTTTTCCTTATTTAATAATCAGAGCAGAAAAACTCTTTGTCTCTTGCACTTGAGTGCAAACAAAGTGATCTCTGTGCAGTGTCCTCACTTCATGGTTTTCAAGAACAATGCCAAGGTTGCCCTGTTCATCCATCTGAGAATTGTTGAGGGATTAGGTGATGCATTATGAGAGTAATGAGAGACTTCAAGGCTTCTCTTCTTTTCAAGCCAACATAAGTGGGACGTGACGTCGGCAAAGGTGTCTGACACTCGCTCTACAGTGGCCCTTAGAGATCAAAGCACAAACGTGATGAACACGGCCTGGACTCGAGTCAGTGAGTGAGATACACAGGGGAGAGATGATGACAGACAACAGTCGGAGAAATAAGTGAGTCTGTGAAAAGTAATTTCACATGGCGTGCTCTAAAAAGAAAAAAGTAGACAGCGAAAACGGACTCAACAAAAAAGAAGAAAAAGGGAAACTCAAGCTACACTTTTTATTTCATTTTTCTAAAATTAAGCACTTTATTTTAAGATGCACATTTTTCAAAAGCTCTCCGTTATGTGCATTTTAAATTAGAAAAGAACATTTATTTATTATTAGAGTACTTATTATTTATCATCCCTCCAGTTCAATGTGAAAACTGACAATAAATATTGTTGATGCTACTAGGGTACTTCAATATACACAGCACTTAATCATAACGCAAGTTAGAAATTAGGATGTTCCGGACCTCTGCTTGAGGCACCACAATGCAATTAGGCTTAGGGTCCCCAAATGGCCAACAGCGGCCGTACCACCAAGCTATCATAGTATTAGCAAAGAGCCACATGTATTTCATGGGTCACAGAGTGTGGCAACAACAAGCCCGTCCAAGCCGTGTTCATCACTTTTTAGTGTCCTCTGGAAACACTATCGTTGTCGTTGTCTGTATTTGCAGCATGTTTGAGTATTTACTTGCAGCGCATGTGTTGTCAAATTGATGAAGATGTTTTCTTAATTTGCTTGTGTTTTGTCTATTTGCATGTGTTTTCTTAAGTTGCAGTGCGTTGAGCTCTCAGGGCCAGCGTACTCATGCAATATTTGAGTGATAGGGTGGCTTCTGATGAATGAAAGTTAAATGTAAGTCCTCTGATGTGACCTCGAAGGAATTATTAGGATGAGAAGGCAGCAATTGGAAGAGCTCGAACAGTCTAGAAAAAGGGCAAAGTTGAAGAAGGTGAACGCTGGGTGAGTGCAGATGATACAAGAGGCTTTTCCAGGCAACAGGGAGAAAAAAAAGAAATACCTAGATTAGTCATTATTATTAGGTCCCATTTTTTGCTGCATCCTTTCCTGCTGCACCTAAAATTCTACATTCACAAAATAATTGTAGCACCATGAAGGAACAGAGGGACCTTTGCAATAGCCACAATTGTACATCATACAGTATGTCACCAAACAAAACTATATTTATCTGCAGTACATACTTACTGACTCTTCCTGTAGAATATGCACAAATGTATGAATGTCAGGCTCATTCAATGCCACCTCACCTTGATAAAGAGGTGGAAATATTCCTACAATACAGGAAACAGTACACTGATATGTTAGATAAGATGGAGGTACAGAAATGCAATACACCAGAGCTCAAAATAACATGTTTTATAACATTTATTTTCTCTGACCTCTTTACTCTGTCTAATCATTGCATACATTTTACTCAAGCTTGTTTAGGGGAGTTTGTAATGGAAAGAAGCATACCTATTAATCAGACCAAGAACTGAGATCAAATGAAAAGGGACGTCATGCAAGTTCAGAACCGATTCATTGCCATCTTCTAGATTTTTTGCTAACAGTTGCTATGAGACACGTAGAAGCATCCTGACTGTTTAACACAAGCATATTGTAGAAGTATTGTTGCACGAATTTCATTTTAAGCGTTTTGGCGTTTTTAGCCATGCTAGTGGCTAATACTTATGGTTTATGACGAAATAAATGTAAAACTATTCCCATCAGCCTCAGCAGCTGTACTTTGAGTTTAGTGTTACATTAGTACATTGGCAAATGTTAGCATGCTAAACTAAACTATGTTGTATCTTAAAATAGAGGAAATGGATGACACGGTTAATACAAAGTTTTGCTAACTAGTATCATAAACGTTGTTTACTGACCCAGACCGCATAATCCGACTTTGAAGCGGCTGATGCTCCATTATCGTTTCTCTTCAGTAATCTGTCTCTTCTCTGCTGGTGAAGCGGTGTATCATTCAGGGAACTCGGATACCTGTAGAATCAGCTCCTGTATTGTTTCTCTCGCAGTGGTTTCTGTGGTTGCCATGGTCACACAGAGAATGAACTCCAAATGCAGCGGCAAAGTGTCTGAAAGCACCTTTACTCATGTTTATCAATCAGCATATCAGTATATTAGGTACTTGTGAAGCAGAAGTGAAAGTAAAAAGTATGTTATGCGACTGGACCATACATAACAAAGGACACATGTTCAACCTGAGTCACAGGTGACAGGATCTGACCATCACTTCTACAGATTGTTAATGATTTATAGTGCGACACTGTGAAGAGAGTGAACAGAAAATGAACTCAAACTTGTGCAATATTTACTATTTCAATGAGAAATCAGAGCGGACCTCATTCCAGGTAACAAAAGGTTATCTCCTTGTTCTCCATGCATATCTTCAGTGGCAGCTATTGTAAATACACACACACACACATAAACACATATTCACCTGATAAAAATATCCCACAAACCTTTAAAAAGCAATGAGTCATGAGAAATATTTCAAATATCAGAGATGATTTAAAATAACATGACAGGAACTTAATCAAGGTTTATACAGATTATATTGGATGTTTTTAATTTTGTTGATTGATTTTTGGAGAGCCTTGGATTTGTCCATTTCTCCATGTTCCATATGATTACATTTCCATTTCTGGATGGCAGTCTTAATATACTTTTCCAATGAATTCAGTTACCGCAGGGATGAGCAAGGAGGGAAAATAAACAGGTAGGGAATCTAATGACATCTATTTTTGTCTTTATGACCAGGGCCTGTAGTCTCTGTCTTACTGCATGCTGTCTATATTTTTACATCATTTTCTTCTTGAAGATGTCCATCCTTCTGTTTTTGAAACTTTCCTGACAGCTAACTTTGTTTCGCCTTCTATCCGTTGTGCATCCTCTCTGCTTCTCTCACAAGATGATGATTGGTTTTCCATTTTTCCTCATGCGTTTGCTGCCATCATGACTATTACCTTCTGTCCACAGCAGAAGCAGTGGACGTGACAGGATTCCCAACATATTTTATGTATTTGCTCTCTGGCATTAAAATAAGTTTTTTTAGTCAAAACTGGAAGGATTCTGCATTTTCTCCTATTGGTCAAAATGTCGAACTAACTAACTAAAATATTTAAAATTGACTGTTGGTAGGAGACAGGATGCAAACTGAAGCCTCTGGTGTCAAAGCCAGACACTTTGCATCCTTCTACTAAAGAGATTTTGTGGTACTATGACAAAATCACACTGTTAGCACCTTTGATTCTGAGGGAGAACAGTCATTATTTACCAAACCACAAGAGGTTGCTTATCTGAATATGGTTAAGAGTCTACAGCAACATTAGCCGCTCTGTGAGGCTGTACTTAGGCACAGCACCTAAATCAGCATATAAGCTAAATGCTAAAGTTGACAATGCTAACATGCAGATGCTAAGCAGGCATAATGTTTACCATATTCACCATCTAAGATTAGCATGTAGCACGCTAGCATTTGCTAATTAGCACCAAACATAAATTACAGCTGGGATTGATTGGTGCAGCTGTTTTGTCATAAACCAAAGTAATGGAGAAATTAAAATTTTGCATTTGGTCGCCAGAAGTTTTCTCAGATAAAATCTCGTCTCCACCTCTAATTATTAGTCTACGTCATCGTGGGAACCCTGAGTTTAACTACAGCTCTCTCTCTCTCACACACACACACACACACACCTTCTACATATATATTTGCCTTCAGTAACCATCTTAAGAGAAAATAATGAACTCATTCACTGTGTGGGTGTAGTTCTTGTATATATGTGTGTGTGGGTGGGATGCAATAATACTCTGAGGGTCTGTGTGCACGTGTAGGCTATTTCTAGCTCTTGGCAATAGCGAGGCTATGATAGCTTGGATTTGAGCACGTGCTCGCTCAGTTTGACGTCTTTTTTTTGACTCAGAATCAATACATCCCTTTCTGCAGTAGGTACACTTGATCTTTTTATTGCACTCCTGGCTTTATCTCACTATTTGTTGTAGTTAATCCTGCGGCAGGGCTGCTGCTGGCCATTTGGATGACCTAAGCATAATTGCTTTGTGGTGTATGTAGTGAACAAAGACTGCAATGATAGTGGTATACTCAGTTATTAACACGTTGGACTGCTTTTTATTTGTTTTTTGTGTGTGACTTATTTGCCCCCAACAATGTACCAACGTTAGCTGTAGCAATGTACGCACTGACCATGTGTGGGTGAACTGATTTCTGAACTCTTCTTTCTGTTTTATACCTCCAGACCCGTTTTCTTCTTTCCTCACATATGGGTTGGAGTCAGGAAGCATTCACTTTTTGCACTGGTTGAATTATTTTTCACTTACGTAGATGCATCCTTGCCCCAATCATGCCTTCCAACGCAAATTTGCATCTGCTTTTGTCTTTGCATTGACATTATACACAACCGCAACGCCTCTAAAATTTGCTTCGTGTTCAGTCTGAACACACTCTAAGAAGTTATGTGGTGCTATAACAATGTCACACTACTTCTGCATTTGCTTCTGAGAGAGAAAAGTCAATATTCGTACAACTGCTAGAAATCACCAGTCAGGAAAATGTCAACATAGCTTGTGTTTGAAGAAATGACCAATGCTGCTGGTCTTCACGTCAGAGCAGTCTGTATCAGATGTGGTCCAAATTCAGGTAAAGAACTTTAGGTTTGAAAATGGTTATAGAATACAACATTAAAGAGTGGATGAAGATAGTTCTTTTACATGCAGGCAGAAACTGTAGAAGCAAGGAAACGCCAAACAAGCTTAGAAACATTCTTTCCTGCAGGTGGAAGTGATGTTGTCTGTCTCACCATCAGAGAAAGAACAGCACGTACAGTAGTACGACTAAGGATCCAGCTTCAAGTACCTGCCTCTGTTTCCATATAACCACAAGTCTGTGATGAGTGGTGATGATGATGATACTGGGAACTAGCCCTACAGGAAAGGTCAAATGTGTCCATTCCTCATCTCGTCAAGGTATAGGCTCAGCCATTCTGTATGGCTTTAACTATTCATATCCTCACCTCTATAGTTTGTGGTTGTGTGTGTTCTATATAAATATTGCTGATGAACCAAGAGACAGACTGAACTTCTTTCTAACTTCATTTGCATTCACACATGATTAGAGGTCAGGTGATCAGACCTCAAGTCCACGAGTGAGAAAGACACCATCATGATCCAGAACTGTCAGTCTGGAGCAAGAAATGGTTAAATAGAAAGATAATAGAGAGAGAGAGAAAAAGTGTTTTTAAGAAGTAGCCACACCCCTATCCTCCCCATCATTTCCGAAAGCTATTACTGAGTTACAGGGTGCAATGGAAAGAGTAAGGTAAAAAGAGGTCAGTACAGATGAACACATTTAGTCATCACATGAATTGTAAGTGGCTCATGGTCATATTAAGTCTTCATCTTTAATGAAGTCAGACCATGCCGCTTTAGCGATACTTACGCCGTTGCCATGGAAGCGGTGGCCATAGCGATGACTCTGCTGAGGCCAAGTGATGTTTAGCTTTAACGAATAAGTCATGCTGTTTGGTCGGAGGCTGCTTCAGGGGTTTGGTTTCATTAATTCAGAAAGAATTCTGACTTACAATCCAGTGATTGTATTAAAGTGACAATGAACAGTCTGACATCAAAACCCAAATGAACATACATTTGTAAGATTAAAAAACTCCAGCCTGTCATATCTCAGCAAATCTTAAGGGATTATAAATAAACATTTGTAGATGCTTTGCATACACTGCTCTATACTCTATATGGCCAGTTTGGAAAACACAAAACACAATTATATGCAACTTTCAATTTAATGTACCAAACACAAGCTGGGGCCACTTTTTCTGCAAACGTATGAGCACTTGAGGTTTTGCGGTCCTTGCCTCTAAGTTTTAATCATTGTGGCCTCACCCTGACCACCAAAGTCTAATAAGAAATTCATTGGACCAACCAGAAATTGTTTTCTGAGGTAGTCTGCTGACAGACAAATGCAAAGTTCAAAGACAAGACAACATTTTGAAATTATCTTCTGTGGAATAAACTAAGAATTCATACTACATATTACTTTTATTTCCTTGAAAAAAGGATCTTTTCGGGAAATGCTTCTTTTTTCCTAAAAACAGACATGGCTTAAAAAGGTCCAAAACATGGTTTGTTTTATTTTATGAGGACATGATTTTAAACCTGCATTTATTGATTTTTTTTTTTTGGCCAGATTTCTTGGTAGATGTGCCTATTTACACATCTAGCAGACAGAGAGCAACATCACTAATCATTTGGGGGCATGTCCGTGTCCACACAACAAATATAAAACAATATTCACTCTCCTTGTTAGCTCTGTTTTGGTCTCCACCAACTCCTGAGGGAAATATCCAGTTGTTTACCTGCTAAATGCTCCACTATGTTCCCCAGCTGGTCGCTAACTTTGTCCGTCTGCTGTTTGGTGCTGGAGCGGTAGCTTACAGAGTGCTTTGAGCTTTTTTTTTGCTGATAACAACTGTTTGCTGTGGCTAGAAACGGCTCTGATGACAGCGGTGAGAGTGAACAAAAAGTTGTGTGTTGTAAAACCAAAACAATGAGCTGAAAGATGCTAAAACGCTCCATAGAGCTAAGGATAACTGCAGAGTTGGGTGGTAATTCTTTGTGAGTTCGTCACAACGAGCGAGACCTCTCACATTATATACTGTCATTTCGTCCATTGGAAATATAAACAATATTGATTAAAGCAGCTTTAACTTAAGATATTTTATTGTGGGAACAAGATCTGTCAACATAATGTGGATTCTTTCCCCACAAGTTAACATCTTGCTCTCACAAGATAAAGAAAATATCATCTTGTGGGGTATCTGAGGCTCTTTTCTACTTTGGTTGTGCCATATATGACCCTGCATGATTGGGGGTGGAGGGTATTTTTGAGATTATAAATCTTTGAATTTTGCAATTTAACGTAGCATGTATAAAGTAGCACGTATGTTTGAATGCTAAAAAAGAAAAACAAAGCTATATAAAATCAGCCAACAATACCTTTTTATTCATTGTAACAAAATAACATTTCAGTCCCTAAATAAAAAGGACAGCATTTAATATTACAGTGACACATTTAAATTAAATAAAAAAATTGATATTAACTATATTCAACAGCGCAGCAGATGCAGACGGACAGCAGCTAGAAACGGATGAAGGGAAAGGATCAGTTTCTTGTTTGAGTGTTCTGTACTCGCTGATCTTTCAGAATGAGACTGTGCCATGATGCAATGGCGGACTGCTGGAAACTCTACCACAAACATGTGCTTTATATTCAGTGGAGTGATGGATACATGAATCACTGCAGTACTGTTTTCTAGGTTAACAGGTTTACTGCGTTCTCACAGAGTAATCCCTCGCTGACTCAGGTTACTGGGGAACACTGACTTCCAAACTCACAGTGTGACCGTGAGAGTGTGTGTGCTCTGTACAACTTTATACAAAGTGTCATGTCATGATAGTCACTTGACATGTCCTTAGGGACGCGTGAATTATTTGGTTGTTTGTGTTCTCATCACATACAGTAAAGGGATAGTTGGAATTTAGCCACAGTGAAACAAACTGTGGGTGTCTTTTGAACAGTGTCTCTATATGTCATTTAAAGTCATGCTGAGTAGTAAGATTAGACAAGTTTGTTAACGCCTGCCAGACACTGTGCAGCTTTAGCCAGACTTTAACCCTGAATTGGTCACTGCTGATTCATTTTAGAATTGGCCAGAATTTCTGCCAGATCGGTTGTTGTCCGACGTTCAGTTTGAGGGGGGTGGTGGAGCCTGATTAATTGCCTAAATGATCAACAATCTGGCTGTCGGACGGTCAGATGGATTTCTGGCGTGTCCGAAATTTTGGTTAGCCGTCTTGTAGCTTGAGCAATTCTGCGATCTTATTTTTTTTTTTTTTACATGGCTGCTGTCAAAATATTTGCATCTTCCCTGCCATCTACTGTTCCAAAGTAGGCACAAAGCGGCGCTGCCTTACATTTTTGGGGACGACGGCATCTTGTTTGAATCAAACTTCATTGGAATCATCAATGGACAGAACAAATGTTTATGTTCAGTGTGAGCGCCACACATTGTAACCAGTCGATCAGTGTGGGCACAGAAGTCATACACCTCAAAAGACATCCCCATCATCTTTAGCTGTACTTTGTGTTTACTCTTCATTAGCAAATGTTAGCAAGGTGAACACAGTAAACGTTATACCTGTTAAACATCAGCATGTTAGCATAGTCATTGTGAGCATGATAGTGTGCTGATTTGTAAGTAAGTATTTAGCTCAAAAGCACCGCAGACCATTCTACAACCACAACAAATGACTATACAGTCCTGATTATTGAAGCTACTGGTGTGTGCTCGCCTCACCACTAACAGGTCAAAACAGCTTGTGTCCACTGACACAAGAGGGTTGAGAACAAGCCAGCAAAAAGGCTTTCGAAATAGACCTGCTGTCACACTCACACATTTTCTGAACTGAATTGAAATATCACATCATTAATATGGGGTATTTATCTGTATTCACCCATTCGCCTGGTATCCAGCCACCCATCACTGCCTGCAAGACACAAAACAGTGGAGATGAGAATGTGAAGATGATGGAAAAGATAAAGAAAAAAGTGCTTATTCTCAAGATGCATGCTTGCACACACACTAATCACACATCTCCACTACTCTGATTACCAGACTGACAGACATTGACATTGCCCGTCACCTGTACAGATGTTGCTATGACAACTGTCTATATTTATACCTGCGGCTGGATCCAGGCAGGAGGTTTGGAGAAGACAGCCAACACTGAATCAGTACCAGGCGTCTGCAGCCATGCGGTCTGTCTGAAGTTATTCACAGCCATCTGCCAGACCTTCTCTCACCTCTGATGATCCTCCACATGTTCAGACCTGCACCTTGTCTGCTGTTCATCCACAAGAGGTTAAAAAAAAAGAAAAATCATACAGCCCATTATCTTGTTCAGCAGCACCCTGCTTCACGCTCATACATACATTGTATACACATATTGCCTCCTAAGAAAAACTGAACAAATGGGATTCTTGAAAGCAAAGTTTCAACATGTTTCTACAGTTGAACATGCCTACTAACGTACTGCGTACTACATACTCAATCATTATGTACTGCATACTGTGTACTAAATTAATGATTAAGTATGCCATTACCAGCAGACTGTATCGATCACATTATTGGTCCCAGCTACCGTTGAATGAAATATACTGTATATATATATATATATATATTTTTTTTTTTTAAATCACAAATGTAAATCAACGTAACCTCTTCCACTACATTTAATATATTCCAGTATAATTTTAACCTTCCGTGTAACATATGCTTCTTGCATGTTACATTAAATACATAATTTGAGGTTTAAATTGTTACTTTGACTAATAGCAAATCTTGTAATATAGAATTTAATTTTGTCAGTAATGTTACCTTTATTTGATAGTTGTAAGTTGTACATTTGTGTTATTTTCGTATTTTTATGATGATTATTTTATATTTCATATTTATTACTAAGCTACACAGTATCCATGGTAACAATGCAGTTATAAAGTCCATCACCGGGGGAACAAGTCAGACCGGGCTTGTATCCCCCAGGTGAGTGGTTGACTGTTAAATGAAAACCTGTAAATATAAATATAAAGAGTCGGTCTAGACCTGCTCTACTCGAAAAAGTGCCCTGAGATAACTTTGTTATGATATGGCGCTATATAAATAAAACTGAATTGAATTGAATTAAATATTAATGTATAGCCTATCAGAGAGAGAGAGACGGTAACTAAATTGACATCCAGAGTAATTATCTATGTGTACTAATTCATCTGTATCGGTAGTGTCTTTGTGTAATGTGTAATTTTTAAGAAGTCTTGGACTGTTGGCTGTATAATTTGTCAGCCGTTAGTCCATCAACATCACAAAACACAATGCAGAGACTATTGGCTGTTGTCACTATCAGCGATATAAGAAATGTATTTGCTGTTTTAATAACTGTAATCAAGAGTAGATAGACCCTGGTTACACATGGACAACACACTTCTCTATCAACCAAATCATGCTGAACTTGCAATGTTTTTGAGCTGGTGTTTACCATGATGTGGGACAACTTCCCGTATTCATCCAGTTTATTACTGAAGTAAAAGGCCCCAGGGGACCTTCGTTAAATCCAGGCTGATGAGATCCTTGTCTGCATGCAGTGTATGTCTACAAACAGCAACTTATTCCAGTCTGACTCATATTCCAACAGTCCCGAGGCTGTGTCTAACTTTAGCAGCATTTTTGAGTGACGAGTGCAACTGACTTGCCTGTGCATGACTGTAAGCCATTCCTCCATACTGGATCCCTCGAGTATTTCTCCCGGTCTAACTTTAGCTGCCGAGTCGTGAGGCTGCCGGTGATATTTCCCAACAATGACTTGGCTTTTGGAAAGCAGGTAAAGGCCCTGCAGTTTTGCTTCTTGCAGATGGGGAGTATTTTCAATTCATAAATGCTGCATTCCCTCAAAACCCAAAAGGCACAAAGTGTGGCAAAACAACACTGATGTTACAAATAAATGCATGTGACAGTTTATATTTTGCTGTGTATGTGTGTCTTTTTAATACTGTTGTCTTCATATCAGATATGGTTTATATCCTAAATTTGATGTCAGTAGCCAACCAAAGCTTAGATTAATTGAGTAAATTAACAATACTACATAGTTATGAAGCTTGTGGTGTCAGACTTTGACTCTAGACTTTCATTTTTGAAAAGAAAAGAAATATAACTCCCTTCTTGTTTGTATGTTAAGAGTCTACAGCCATGCTAGCAGCTCTGTGAGGCTATCCTCTGAGCTAAATGCTAAATATCACCATGCTAAGGCAACGACAACGCTACCATGATTACAGTGACGTGCGGTGAGGTTCATGACTGGTGAGGCACTGACTCCTCTGGAGTCGGATGTAAAAATACATGAACCCAAAATCAGCGACGTGTACCTGTTCCCCATTGTGCCTATGGGGCTCAGCACTGCCCCCTATCAGTGCGGCACGGTACTTTCTGCCTCACCCTGTGCATTTTCACTGTGCATTTATGGCCGATCAGAAAGACTAAATATGTCACACACATTCAAATAAATTAAATATATTAGACAGACTGTGGAACGTCAGCATGTGTAGTACATGTGTAATCAAACATGTATATTGGCGATAAAGAGACAGCAATGGGCATGTGCCAACTACCTGCGTCAGTCAGTGTGTGTAGCACAGCGCCGTCAGGTGAGGCACAGTTCATCGCTGCCTCACCTCGCCCTTCTCCCATGTATTTGAACAGCAAATGTGTAAATTTAGCGTTGTTGAAATCATACAGAAAACAAATTTATAGAACAGTCAAGTGGACAAATTGATTTTCTCTTATCATTGTTAGTAATTTACTTGTCATAAGTTTATTTTATAACAGGTGAGGCACTGCACATCACTGCATGATTACCATGTTCACTACCTTAGTTACGTTTGTCAGCATGCTTACATTAGCTAATTAGCACTAAACATAAAAGTGCAGTAGTATTGAACAAATGAAAACAATACAAAAGGCTGTATGGAATGAAATAGGGACCGAAATGGGGAAAGATAAATAGATAAATTTTGTTCTCATCACAAAGCAACAGAAAAACTCAGTGCATCGAGTCACTTTTAGGCCAATAGGTACATCAACTCCCTGCAGGAATCACTCCTCCACCTGCTCCCTCATCAGCTACGGACAAAGCGGCATCATGACTCCACAGTCATCAAGGGACCAAATCAATCTACAAATGCTTACAATGTATTCATCCTTAAACAGGCTAAAAATATTGTCCATGAAATCATCCCTCATTCACACGGCACTGAGAGAATACGCTTTCCCCTTCTGGAGTTACTGCATCACTCTAAAACCTGCTCCCACAGTCATGCTAACCTCATTGGAGAGCAGCAGGGATTTGCAGGAGCAGCAGAGACTGACATAAACCCCAAACGGTCCAAGCATCTGCCAGACACAGCAAGCCTGCCGAATCCCTCTTTCAATGGCAGATAGTTAGAGAAGTGATGAAAGAAGCTGACAGGAGTTCATTTATGTAGCTGATTTGAAATGCAGGGCAGCGGCCTTTCTATGTGATTACAGCTACACCATGCAACCTTAAGGCAGGACCTGTTCTTATTCCTATTCTCCTGTCCCTCACCGTTTCAAGCTCCCTGCATACACACTTCAAGATGAGGTAACCTGCTTCCATAAATCCTCCACCAGTGTTGAAGATGCATAAAGCAATTGCAGCCAATTGGGTGACTGTTTTGCATTGTTTTGTCTGCTGTGTGTGTTTAGCTTGGCTGGTCTTTCTCTACCTGCCGATTCCACCATTGCTGTTGTTGCTGTGACTGTTATGTAGCGTCAGCCAGCTCACAGATGGCCTCGCCCACCGTAAATACACCAAAATGTCTTCATCATTAAAAAGAAAGGCTAAATGCAAATATTGAGACTTCCCTGCACTTGCAGATTAACTACTAACTTGAACCCACAACGTCCAGAATGGTGGGGTTACACGCTTAACACAATGACTGTAAACACATCACACTATAAAAGACTGGGGGGAAAAAACACTCAGGCCCAGGTCACAGGATCAGAGTGGGAACATTTGGTTTCAGCCACAATGTTGGTCAAATTGAGAAGCTATACCTGTGTCAAGCACTTCACAGGAACGCCACCTCTGCCCTGACATCCCTCCAAGCTGTGCATTATATTCACAGGCATCCCAAACCAATCGGCAAGGAGAGGTTGTAGACAACACAATGGTCTGTAGCTCTAGCATGTTCCCTCAGTGGTTAGCTTTTAACTCAGCAGCTACAGTAGTTTTCTGATTAGTCACTTAGGTTCAGGAGACAGAAGCATGGGGGAAGCAGCCAAAGAAAACAAGACAGCAACAGCACACAAGGAAATCATGACACAAGGTAACCAGTATGAACCAACAACAGAACAAAGGAAGGGGGCCGGTATATGTAGGGAGTGACTGATGAGGGAATAAAGTGCAGGTGGGGAGATGGGCAGGGAAGCTCAGGTGAGGGGAATGAGGTGATTGAAGGGCAGATGGGCGTGGCAGGATCTTGAATAGCAGGGGAAAGTCTGAGGGCATCTGGTGGATTAATGAAAAATAGCGCTGGGAAAACACACATTTGACAGGAGAGGAGGGACAGGGAGACAGACTGTGACACTAATTTGTATAATAGTACTTTTCTCTTACATAATGTGTGTGTTTTGTGTTATCAGTGATTCAGTAAGGCAGAGGTTGGGAGGGAGGAAATTTTGTCACAACATGTTTTTGTCTTGCGTGCATGCTTACCTCTCACCTTGCCTTGTGCATGCCTTGCCCCCTTCCCGCCCTTGTGAATTCATTAACAAATAACCAAATATACTCCTAATAAATACATTTTCAAGATGATAAGACGACCATATAAAGTTCCACTTTGATTCAGCGAGGGTGGAGTCTGTGGATGAAAACAAACAGTACAGAAGATACACGTGGGCCTTCCTGACTACTCCACAGAAAAGTCAACAAACCAAGCAGAGCCTGTGTGTCTAATGTGTGTGTGTGTGTGTGTGTCGCAGCAGGAGGTTTTCCTCACTGTTTGTTGATGCTCTTCGGCTGAGTGGAGAGGAGGCTTATCTTAATGGGACTGCAAAACTGGAAGGCCGGTCGTCTCCATAACACAAGCCGTGTGTTTATTTCCAGTACTGATAATCAATCTATTTAACTGAGGCCATTATGCTTCGTATACAAATACTGTAGCACATTTTCCCCCATCACCAACATTACAAATAACCAGAGGAAGGGTCATAATTGATGCACTGTGTCAACAGAAGAGCCAAAATATTGTTGTGATCTCAGAAGGGTCATACGCTGTAAAATTATGAGAGATGAAGCATTTATTAAACTCTATCCAATAAATGTCATGGATCACATTAAAACCAAACTATTATATTTGTACATCTCTATCTCTTTTGTCTTTGTGTCCTTTCTTTGTGTTGGCCAATCTGTGAATCAGTCATTTTCCTCTACGAATAATTTAAGTCCATTCCAATCTAATCCAATCCAGGTGAGTCTACCAGGCCAATTCATCCACTCTAATCCAATCTGGTCTAGTCCAATCCAATACAATCTAGTCTAGTCTAGCTAAATCTTTAATTCTTAAAATCAATCTAGTCCAGTCCAGTCCAGTCCAATCCAATCTAGCCTCTTACAATCCAGTCCAATTTAATCCAATCAAATCTAGTCAAGTCCAATCCAGCCTCTTATAGTCCAGTTCAGTCCAGCCAATCCAGTTCAGTCCAGTCCAGTGGAATCAAATTCAGTACACTCTAGTCTAGTCAACTCAACTCCAGTTCAATCTGTCCCAGTCCAGTCTATTCCTGTGCAGTCCATTCCACTCTAATCCAATCCTGTTGAGTCTAACCCAGTTCAATCCAGTCCAATCAAATCCAATCCTGTCTGGTCCACTATAGTCAAATCCAATCTATCAATCCAGTCAAGCTAAATCCAGTAAAATCAGTCTAGTCTAGTTGAGTCAAGTCCAATCCAATCCAATCCAATCCAATCTAATCCAGTCCACTCCAGTCCAGTCCAATCTAATCTACATGTAACATTATGTGACATAAAGGTGACAAAAGGTGAACTATATATAACAATATAATTTAGTATTTTTAATCCTCAAGGGATGCAGTGCCTTTTATCATTGTAATATTTATAAGATGGTGATTATGCTGCTGAGTTTACTAAGTGTCATTGCAACAAGGTCCAATGGCTCAGAAGGACACCGACAATAGAAACAGACAGCAACAACAACAATAAAACCCAGACAACAAGAACAAAAAACCCAGACAACAAGAACAAAAACACACCCTCCTCCTCACTTTGTACTCATTCTCTGATCACTGTCTCATCCTATATATAAACCAGAGCTTTATCTGGTGGTGTTACATGAAGTGTTACTGCTCCAGGCTATTGCACTCACTGTGAACAGCGGCCATTCGAAATAGCACAGATAGGCTGCTGTTTGTGCAAGGTGAGTGCGTACACAGTTAGTGGGAAGCCTTTCGGATTATCCAGAAACACAAGGGATAATGCTTTCTGGACAAACTGAAGCCAAAAAAAAAGCATTTCTACAGACACATAAATATGCACTTTGTTTGGGGTTCCTTGTCACTTTAGCGCGCAGCAGAGTGGACTGCTTGGCAACTAGTGACGGATGAGCACACACACACACAATCAGACACACATACACTGATCACTACAGGAGAGCCATCGGGGTTATGGTGCCCTCAGGTAGGGGCTAATGACACGGAGAGCAGCTGGTGCAACAGATGGCCCTCGGTAAGTCATATGAGGGCCTCTGTTAACAAGTGGCATGACTATGACTGTCATTTATTTACTTATTCACTCCAGTGCACACATTTACACATAGTCGGGCAGCATGACCACTCCTGGACCCATTCTTTGTCTTCTTCTTGCCTCTCTTTTTATGTGGATGGAAATACAAATTGTACAGCGATTTACATTACTGCAATGAGGATTTGTGTATGAATAAATCATTAGCAAGTTAACTTTTAGACAATTAAAGTTCCCTGATCTTCCACACTCAACACTGAACAGTGTGGATGTACCCTGTCACCTCCAAGTTTTCATTACGTATAGTGCATACAGTGCAGGAATAATGGTACCGGCCCCCAGGTGTGTCAGTGTGATCATGATAATTTGATTAATCACAACATTATCATGAAAATGCATCATGTAAGCACAATATGAACCAAAATAATAAAGCTCTTAAAGCTAGATATTGTCACGGGACCCCTAAAGGACGGTGTTCCCCAACCCAAAAGAAGCCATGTCTACTTGTGACCCCTCATCATTACATAATGTGTTTGCGACCAGTTCAACCAAAAAGTGTTTTCTTTTTTCTCTTCTTTTATTTGAAGAATTTCAATAACTGTCCAGTAACTCACAAGAAAAAAAAGGAGGAAGTCAGGTGACGTCAGGATGGATGGATGAGTCAACAAAACATTAGACTTGAACATGAGAAGCCGCTGTACTTATTTTAACCCAAACCACAATGTTTCCCTAAACCTAGCCGAGTCGTTTTTTTGTGCCTAAACCTAACCAGACCTCAGATTTATCTTGCAACCCCTTGTGGGGGCCCAACCCACAGGTTTGGAACCACTGCTCTACAATACAACAGGGCCATAAGAGTAGGTAATGGTGAATATTCTCTAACCAATTTGCAATTATTGAAATGACCACAACCAAGACCAAAACAGAGAGAGGTTGCGGCTAATTCAGAGCAAACTGATTTTTTTTTAAACTTTTAAAACATCCAGAGATGGCACAAAGTGGAGCGACTGGAAGACACATGAAGAAATGACTGCCAACAGGAAAAAAACTGCACATATACAGTAGAGGAGAGTGGGAATGGACATATACTGTTCAGTAGTAATATCTTCTTTGCAGCATGGCCCTAACACTAACTATGTAAAAAAGGGTATAGAACAAAAATGACACATGTAACAATGACAGGATGTTGCTTAACCATACTGCAAGATGCATTTAAGTGTTTCCAGAAAAAAATGACCTTAAAAATGTAAAATTCATGTCCAAACATGAACTTAAATGCACCCCTGGACTTTGTTCATGGAATCCTTTTCTCTTCATTTCTTATTTCAGTTCATTCCTCAGTGAAAAACACAGCAGTGAGCAACAAGTGCTGCTTCTGGCTACTTAGCAAATCCGCGCTACAAGTGTGACCCCTGCTGAGCATGAAAGGCATTACAGCTTACCCCAGCTTGATTACAGAGGGTCACTGTCGACCTGATCGTGAGACAACCAAGTGTGAACATTTTAAAATTTAATTGCAGTGTTGCGTTCTGGAAGACTGATATATATATATATAATATATAATATATATTTATATGTGAACTGATGAGCTTAATGAACAAATTCATGCTATTTTTGTTTAGTGGAGTAAGTGTGTGTCTCCTGTATTATGCCTTTGAACAGAAATCAGAGAGAGTACTGCAGCAGAAAATATAAAGTACACACTCATTCTGTGACAGACTAAAGGTTTCTGGGAGGTTTAAAACAGCTTGAGAAATGTGGGTGATGAAAGTGTATGATTAATGATTCACTCTGGAAAGAATGGTACAAAGTGAGTTCAGGTTCAGTAAAAGTTTAGCTGCGTTGCAGTGTGATTGATTGCTATAGAAAAGCAGGTAGGCATGCCTGACAATTACATGTAATTTAAAGGTTGTTTTACCATGATAGAATGTGTGACAAAACTTTTTCAGGTCGTATTATCAGGTCAACATGAGCTTCAAACCCCCCATCTTCTAATATGTGCCACTAAATCTAATAAACAAGAGGGAGAGAGGGAAAATATTTCTGGGTGTCATCATCATACTGTTCCAGACTGGGATGTTTTAAGTAAATTGGAATAACTATTAGTCACTGTGAGTCTGAGTCACAGCCTGTCTAAGCACACGGTGTTGATCACGCATGCATGGAAACGTATTTTCCACTCGCAGCGAAGGACACAATAACAGAGAGAGAGAGAGACTAGATTGAGCAAAGGTGGACAGAACACAGTGTAGATTCATTCATTCTCCACCGCCACCATCAGCAGCCACAAGAGGTTTTTGGTCTGAAGCCTGAAGAAATGAAAACCTATTCAAATGTCTGTGTTAATAATTTAGGTACTTGTTTCCTTTAAGTGAAGTGGATTATATTATATATTCCCAAAGTCAGTAGGATATATTGTCTGGGCGCCATGGATGTCTATACAACATTTTGCGCCAATCCATTTAGTAGATGTTGAGATATGACCTGCTGGCGCCACGCTAGATGAAAAGTCAGGGGATCACCAAAGTCTTTAGGATCCATCCTCTGGGCATCGTGAGTGTCTGTACAAAATGTCATGGCGATACATCCACTAGTGTATTTCAGTCTGCACCAAAGTTGTGGACAAAAAGACTGACTTTGCTATCCCTAAAAACACTCTAGTGTACTGAGATTTTTGGGGTTTCAAACCTCATTTTGGATCTGCAATCCCCACCGATTAAAGCTTTAAGATTCTTTCCTATTTCAGCTCCTTTGCATGAGGCTGGTGCATCTGCAAACGCAAAAAACAAAAACAAAAACAAAAGAGTCTTGTTCTCAAGCCAAAACTTCAAATGACAAAACAATTTTATTATTTCAGTATTGCAAATTGAATCAGCATTGTTTGTCTTCACTTCCTGAAAACAGCGGGTCATGATGTTTTCTTGCTTGCTAACTTGTACATTTGTTCGGCCCACACTGTGTGATGCTGACCTGTTCCTTCTTTCTGGTCACTTTGTCCCATCTCTTCCTCCTCCGCATTCTTCCATTCCTTTCCACTTTGTTGTCCGCTCTCACCGAATATTATGGTCATCAACCATTTTCAGACCAATCAAAGCAAAGCTCAGTATTGACTGATGAAGGGAGGCACTCAGGTTAAAATGTCCCTGCATTTGTGTTCCAAACCCACACTGTCTGTTACACATCAAACCTGCAGGTTAATCCGGCCTGGTAATCACTCCTCACAGTCTCAGCTCTCGCACCTGCCTCCTTGCAGACTGAAGTTTCAGGTATTATAAACATTTTTGGAGGCAGAAATGATCTTACAGGCTGCTTTACAGGATGAATAAACACTGAAATAGCCAAGATCGACTAGTTACCACAGGGCCCTGCAGGGGTTGTGTTCTATTTGATTACATTTTGCTCTGACTTTTTTTTTTTTAACAAAAAGTTCAACTGGAAAAATAAGGCACCACATTTTTCAGCAGCCTTTGAGATATATACTGTTCTTTGTTTAGTTCCAGAGGTGAAAACCATCACATCCACAAAGAAAACCCAACAGAGCTATTACTTAACATAAGCACAACAGTAAAAAGCCTTCACAACGCCCCCTAAACCTCTGCTAAGCCTGACATCCACAGGTCTACACATTTTTATTTGTTTAGTCGCTAATCTTGACTTTAATATTAACCCTCGACAGTCTCATCTAATTATAAGAAAGAAATTACAGAACTAGTATAAAAAATGGAAATCTCATGGATGATTTTGTTGAAACATTGCTGCCATTAAGAAAACTACCAACAGCAGGTATACAAACCAGTATAAATGCATATATATGCATATATATGCATATATATATATATATATATATATATATAAAAGACACAGGGGCTGGTGGGGTGTGTGGCTGTATTGTCTTTTGTGTAGCACTATGCTGCCTTCAGGTGTCCCACTCAGTTGCTTCGAGAAATAACAATTTGGTGAGAGATGTTTGGAATCAGGAAGCACAGAGCTTGGCCATGTTTAATATGTTTTACCTGTGCATAGACCATCTGGATACTTACCTTATTTTAAATCTGTTCACTTGTAGAATAAGGTGGATCTGACAGAGTGGTCATTGAAAACAATAAGGACACCCTAGATGCATGTGTGTGTCTGTGCTTTCCCTTGCTCGAATGCTGTTCTAGGAGATGGTTCTTTATCATAAAGGATGTATTTTAGGTGTGTTTCAAAACCGTGTACAGACACTGTTTAAAGTGCAGCAGGAATCAGTCACTTTGAGGCTTCTAAAGATTCAAAAGGTTAACAGAAACCTGGATGCATGCACAAATTAGTTACGCACGTTTAACTAATAATGTGGCTTGAAACTGCAAACAGAGAAGTGAATACAAACTTAACTTCCAAATCCTGTGTGATGTGGTACTGAGCATGACAAACATCAGACCAACCCGACATCTGCAAACTACATCTTTCCTTGCACTGCACTTGTTCAGTATTCCATCAACACATCCTATTACTGTACAATAGAAAACACTGTCATACCCACCTTCACCTGAACTCAAGTCACAAGGAAGATTTATGTCCCAGTGCTGATGGTAAGAGACCTGATGACCAATTCTCTACTGATCCGTGTGCAGTGGGTGTTCTGGTGTGTCCAATGCGGAGCTTTTCAAGAGTTCAGGGTTAAGACTATTTAGGGCCTAGAGAGAGCAAGAGGGAGTACGAGAGCTGGGACAAATAAAATAAATAAAGGTGAGGGCAGCAAAGCGGGTCATTTGTTAAGTGTGTGAGTTCCATTACATTTTACAAACCTGCTCAAGAGATAATTTTACTGTGACGCACAAATACAGCCAGCCACCGTCAATGTTGTAATAACAAGACTCTGCCAGATGGTGGCGGTGTAGATCCACATGTGAGCTACATCACCGGTCGTCCACCGGTAAGGACAACTGATTCAATGTTGATTGATTCTTTATTCTGAACATTGGAGATTGATACAATACAAATCATTTCCGTTAAGATACAGTATACAGATTACAAGTTAACAATAAATGAATGACTTCTGATCTGATCTATTTGGAAAATGTGTGATCTATTGTAAAATCTGTATATCAAGATGTCAGTGTAACCATTTAATGTAAGCAAATTGAATCTGCATTTATAGTATATCATGATAGAATTTATAGAATTTACAACATAAGCAGACAGCAGTATGAAACCATCTTTGATAAAACCTCTCACAAAAATAAAAAGATAAAAATGCCAGAGACAAGTTACTTTTGAAAAAGCCTCATTTACACGTGAACCCTGCACCTGTCCTGCAACTCGTTCTTGAAGCCAACACACAACAGCAGCATCACTCAACCAGCTACCAACTTCCAATTACTGTTCCCTTTACCTCCTCTCGGGGGTTGGAGCCATAGCGCAGCATTACTTCAGCAAAGATCCGATAACAATGGCTAAATCTCTACGGAAAAGACAGGAACTACTAAAACCCCAGGAGGGGAAAAACAAGTGAAAAATGGGTTCTTACTTACTTCTTCTAGGTTTAGCAAATTCTCTGCACTTCTTTTAGGTTCAGTTTTCTAAATTTTGTGATCTTGATTGAGAAGTACAAGACTGGCTCTTTGCATAATCTGCTGTGTTCATGTTTACTGTAGAAGCTGCAGGTTTATCTTTTGTTGTTTGAACATTTTTATGCATTAAAAATAAGCCTGGCAAAGTGGAGAAAAAAATCAAGGTGTCTGGTGTAGCAGTTTTGAACATTTATACAATATGCTGTATAGTTGGAAATGCAGTGTGTACGTACAAAAAGTGGAGAATAATAGATAACCTCTGTCTCAAACTGGAATTATACAACCTAAAAAAAAACTTAATTCAAAGTCCACTTACTATCTTCATGTGGAGCTTTCAACCACATCTCACGATCTTCAGAGGATGGAGTAGATCTACTGGTTATTAAATAAATCAATATTGTTAAATCTTGTTAAAGCTGATGGAGTTGATCTTCTGATGCAAACCAGATCAACTCCATGTGTTGACAAAGAGAGTGAGATGTGGTGGTTCAATTTCTGTTTCCAAGGTCAAGAATGAACTTCCACACTCAATATTTAACTTGTTTTTTCTTTTCTTTTGAATCCAGGTTAACTGATTATATTGTATTTTTCATTCCCTAGAAGTGATTTCAATGGAAGAACGGCGCCCTCTTCCTGTTTCGTGCTATAAAGTAAAAATAACTGATTTCTCCCCAAATCTGTAAAACACAGAGTAGAGGTCAATGGACGCCTTCAGTCTTTTTGCTGTTGATCTTGTTTTTTTACATTTAATATGGTCTTTTAATTACTGAGGGAGATTTCTTCGTGTTAAAATGCTTCGCATAGCAGCTTTAAACACGCACTGAACCATCTGTGTATAAAAAGGTAAAGACCTCCAATTAAATTTCACACACATCAGTATAATGATAGACATGATCATGAGTACAAGTATTAAAAACAGGTATCATATGATATCCTGTACATAAACAGCACACGGTGCCGTTTGACAGCTTACATTAGGTGCAATAGCATATCTGTACAAATGTGTTCTTAAGATCTATTTATTTCTATGACTTTAACAAGATTGATTTAATATTCAACATATTTGTGTCCATGTTCTTTTGTTTCAACAAGACAGGCATTTACAAACTACAAAGTTTCAGAGCACAAAATTAAAATTACATTTTAAATATTTACATCACACTCACAGAAAAATGGATTGAAGTGGCTGTGAAGTAAACTTACAAACACAGCCGTGCGTGCGCGCACGTGTGTGTGTGTGTGTGTGTGTGTAGATAGGAGTTATATTACATTCACAGTTGCAGAGGAAAGGTGGGTTGGGAGAGAGAGCATATTGGCCATGTCACCACTGATAGAAATATTACAAACACTGAGAATTTCATGGGAATCCGCAGATACACCGACTCAGATTTATTACAACTCTAATAGAATGAACCTGTTCTCTCTCTCTCTCTCTCCTTCTCTCTCTCACACGCATGCATACACATACACACATAGGATGTGGTCTACGAGCGGCAGCAGCCAGCAGTCCTCATTTCTTTGTCGACGTACTCCTTCAGCTGAAACTTTGGCTCATCGGGCTCCTTCATGGTCCTGTGCTTCAGTTCTCTGAGAGAGAGAGAGAGAGAGAGAGAGAGAGAGAGAGAGAGAGAGAGAGAGAGAGAGAGAGAGAGAGAGAGAGAGAGAGAGAGAGAGAGAGAGAGAGAGAGCATAAACATAAGGCTATGCTATATTTTTGTTAAGCTGACAAAATGGCGACTTAATGACCTCTGTATAGAATATTAATAGAGAAACCTGGACTATCTATCACCATTAAAAATGTTAAGCAACATATTACAACTGAAAAAGAAAAACAGTGTTTACATAAGACAATTAAAGCACATAAATAGCTGTATGATGCCACATTTGTCACCGGTTCAACAGTCAGTAGTCAATTAATGAATAGTGTGTCAAAGGACTGTTTGTTGCTGTCATGCCATCATTGTCATGGTTTCCATGTGAATCATGTTTTTACCTAACACGCCTGAGAAGTCGTCCTTGGAAACTGTTTGGAAAAGGGCAGGCACTGGATGACCTATCTGTCTATCACGTCTATCACAGGCTAATTTCAAGATCAATGAACCATATTATATAGTAGGGGTCTTGTCGAAGCCAGCGGGGAGAAGAGCGAAAACATCTTTTCCATCGAGAAAAGCCTTCAGTGCTGTTCTTTGCTCTTCTTTCAATGAAGAAATACTCTCCAGTTCTGATATAACTGATGCTATAGCAGCAGCTACGCTAACCTCTTCAGGAGCCGCTATTGTTGTTTTCGAGCAAACAGTCGCAGTCGTCACACCTAAACCACGTGCGTAGCTGCCAGTAGTTCTTTGTAGGACGCTCATTGGTCCGAACTACTGTGGTTCGGCCACAAGCGCATAACTTGAAGTCTGCCAAGATGGATTCTCGCGTGATCTCGTGAATCCAGCTGCCTCGCAAGGTACGTTTTTACCAGATTTATGTTGCTTTGACTTTAAGCACCTGTGTGTTTTGTGCAAATAAAACACTACCGAAGTGAAATTAACAAAAACATGATGGGGTGGATGAGATGAGAAAGTGGAAGACAGATGAGAAGCGATGGAGAAGTTTGGAGAGAGCTGAAAAAAAAAAAAAAAAAAAGAAAGCAAGAGATGTAAAAACTGAAAAGGTGTTAACATGAGCTGGAGGACAACAACAAGACAAGAGCTTGTCTCATACTCTGTATCTGCAGGGTGTTGTGTGCCAGACTGTCATGCTATTCCTGGCAACACCCCATCATGCCATAACGAGGCTATAAATGTAAAACAAACTCCCACACAAATTGTCCGACACACTACAAATTTAAGTGAAACACACAGTTAAAATAGTGTCCTCATGATTAAAAAAATATAAGACAAGAACAACTGTTAGATGTGTTGTTGTCAAGATAAACTTTTGTTTTGGATACTGATCTTAACAGCTGAATGTGTAATTTGTGTCCCTGTGTATTTGAATGCTTAAGTTTGCCATTTTCCATTATCACACCATGGCTGCAGAGAACAAATGCAAATGTACATCATGTCAAAAAATAACTCCTAATAACTCTCCTCTCCCCTACCATTACCGGATTGGCCTTGTTTATTTAAGATAGGAGCATCTGCCATCTTGCTCTCAGCTTTTAAACTTGTGCATATGTGGCTGGTGTTGCAAAAGTCCTCCATCTGCACCTGCCCTCCACTAGCGGTGAGAGTTCTTGAAACTGAATATAAAAGACCTCAAATAGCTTCACGCAAAAACGTGATCCGATCAGACCTCTGCAATGGCCTCATCTATGCAGCTGTATTCTGTGCTTATGGGTTGATAGCTCACCTGCAGATATACTGCAGCACAGAAGGTATTGTGCTTTCTTTAACAGTTTAAGGCATTACGCTGATGTTCTCAGCTAACAGGTCTATAAGGAGTCGGGTGTCTAGTTTGACTCAACATACTGTACATACTGCTGCTCATGGCCACGTTCATTTTATAATGTCGGTTCATTAAAGAGTACTTTTCACTTCACCCCCATCCTAGCATGGCACATATCCAGTTTACAATGATTGGAGTGGCAGATTTTCCGCTCTAAAAGTGCAGTAATGTTTAAAACAATGGGTCTTCCATTTCACACAGCAGTAAACAAAAGCAGGATTCTCATTTCTAGCAGACGACCATGGATGTCTGCCGAAAATGACGACTGTCGCTATCAGATTTGATCAGCTGTAGCTAACTACAGTGAGATAATGTTAACGCTAAATGCCCAAGCAGGAAACAGACTCCTGTCTGGTGAGGTATCGTGTGATTACTTCATATTTTACTTTTGTGATAAAACCACTGAACCACTGATTATATGTTACGTGCTATAAGTGTAAAAGTAGCAAAAGTAGAGAATTTTCATACACACTGCTAACATTGGCGTACATTAGCCACCATAAGCTACTGGTCATGCCAGATCAAATAAGACTGTCGTGACATACCCCTTAAACTGGGGAGGGGTTTGTTTTAATGCTTAAAAATTATAAGAGGAAGATTGTGTAGCTGCTTCTCTCAAAAGCTTTAACATAATGTTTTTCGCCTACTGTTCATGCTTAAGTTACGTGAACACAGAGGTGTGATCCAGTTCTCATCACTTAATGACAGAGTGACTCACTTGGCCACCGCAGTGAAGGCCAGCTCCACATTCAGTCCAGATTTAGCACTCGTCTCCATGAAGGGGACCCCAAACTCCTGCACAGAGAAACAGAGAAACAACTGTTACTAGTTGTGTGTTTGTGATGTTTGTACATGTGGACTTGGCACTCTTGTATCTCTTTCCTTATGAGGACAAAAGACAAAGATGAGGTTTATGATTAATTTAGGTTTGGGAGTTTAGGTTTAGAGCTAGGGGTTTAAAGTACCTGGAGTGGGGTGAGAGGGTTGCTGATCAATACCAAAAATTCAACAATAATTTTGATGGGTGCTGAGATTTCTGGCTTTCAAAAACTAACTTCCTCCCCTCTTTGTTGTAATTTATAAGAACACAGTATGTAGTCGATGAAAGGTGCTTCGAGGTATATTAATCTCATTCTGTGTGTATGTGTGTGTGTGTGTGTGTACATGTCAATATTCCCGCTGTGTGTGTCTCTAACTTGACAGCTGCAGTGCTTCTGCCACGCTACTCCCTACCACTTGTGTTTGTATTTACTCTAACACGCATCTCAGAGCTTATCTGAGCGAAACGGCCTGGAAAATTAAGTTAGCAAGCCCCCGTCATGTATTCCAAACAATAACAACATTATGTGCCTCCATGAATACATAATTACACACACTAATCAAGCCACAGCAGCTACATGGGGGGAGTTTTAGGGTCCACGTGGCTTGCGTGGGCAGATAAAGTACAGCATATCTTTTATCCTCGTTACATGTGTCAAATTGCGTGTGTGTGTGTGTGTGTGTTATGAAGCTCACCTTTGCCAGTTTCTCTCCCTCCTCTCGCTTCACCACCCTGTCATGTGTTGAGTCAGCCTAGAACACATCGGACACACAATGTCAAGTTAGAAACTGTGGCCTGTCACGCAGTGTCCGGAGAGTGGTTAATGCTAATGAGGGAATTCATTTTGTTGTCCTTGTGTGACATGTACATGCAGGCCTATATCACAATCAAATTTTCATCTCTTATGGCATACATTCAAGTACCTGCCAGTTATTTTAGTGGGTTTCCCAGCTACTTTAACATTCTTTGCAAATTTTGGTTTCTATTTTCATGGCAAACTCTCCTGAAAAAAATAAAATAAATAAAAAATAGCCTACAAGTGGAGGATTTGGACATGAATGTCACAGAAACAAGATATTTTCCAAGTCACAGACATTGAGAGACTAAAGCTGCATTAAATGCTTTTGGGTTCACGTGGAGGCTCCATAAGAAGCTAAAAATACAACATTTGACATTTTATAGCCTTAAAAAGGTGCCATGGCTAACGTGCCAGCAAACACATTCAACAGACGTGTAGCAACGTGAGCATTAATTTGGAGCTGTGCTTCTGGATATGAATTCATGAATGTAAGAGCAACAATTCACTCTTCTTTTAGCTCTGCTTTGGTGTCCACCAACTCCTGAGAAAAATATGTGGCTTTTTAGCCTGCTGACGTTAGATGACCAACTTCCTTTAGCGAACGTGTTAACAAACATTGCCCATTTTCACATCCAGCAGCCGCGGAGCAACAGCGTTCATTTTCAGTCGTGTTTCAGGCCACTTAGTGTAAGAAACTCTCTTTTAGCTCTGCTTTGCTCACCACAAACTCCTGAGAGAAAGCTCTTTAGCTAAACACTCCACTGTGTTCAGCAGCTAGCTGTTACAACTTTCTGCCGTTTGGTGTTGGGCATGTTGCGTTTATACTCAATTCATCTGAGTGTATTTACTGAAAACAGGTTGAAGAGAGCAGTGAGAGTGAACCAAAACAGTACAGTTGAAAGCTAAAAGCTAAAAGATGCTAAGCTCCATAGAGCTGAGTGGAACTGCAGAGTTGGGTGATAATTCTCTGAGTTTCACATTACACATTGTCATTTGATACATTGTTAACATAAAATGTGAAATATTGATTAGTTAAGCTTTAATAATCTGAGTTTATTGACACTTATCACAATGGCCTATCTGTTGAAATGACCAGTAACCACTCCCAAGACATTTTGTGACATTTGAAAATCCATTCTGCAATACGTATACATCTCTTTCCCTGCTTCCAGACACATCCATAAATCTGTCTTTACACTCCGGCTCCTGCCATATCTCCCTCCATGATCCATCCTTCCCTCCCTCTATGAGTCCATCTGTCCATCCATCTCCCCCCCAGCGTTGGCAACAAGGTCTCACCTTGTTGCCCAGCAGCATGACGACCACGTCCTGCTGGGCGTACTCATGGATCTCTGTCAACCATGCCTGGAGACGGAAAAAGAGAGCACAGAGTGGTGAAGAAATCCAAAACCAAGAAAGGAAAGAAGGGAAAGGAGAGAGTACAGAGGAGATAGGCATGATAGCAGGGAGGGGTTGGAGGTAGATAGTGGTGACAGAGGAGATGGATGGATCCACAGAGAAGGAGAAAAGGAGAAAGACAAAAGATTAATTTATCATTCACTGGCTGCAGTTCATCTTGTCCTCCCTCCAGATCTCCTCTTCACCCTTCTTCTCTCCTCCTGCCTACCTATCCATCCATCTTCTTCCGATTACAGGGCAGTGGTCTCTTGGCTCCCTGTTACCTGGCTTGGTTAAAAAGCACTTAGTGTCTCTGGGAGTCTTTGATACACATGCACTTTCCTCAGAGATCTCATTGTTAGTTCACTATATCATACGTGCAGCACGCATGAAAACAGAAGCTGAGACCAAGTGTGTTTCCATCTCACTTTAAGACAACTTTTATACAAACTTTTGAAATGCCCAGCGATGTCACTGAACAGCTAAGACACTGACTCAACACAAGATGATGAATGAAGCTAAAAGAAATAAAAAAAAAATAAATAAAGAGAGCGGAGGGAGAGAAATGGTTGCAGTCCTTCCAGATCTGATTAGTATTGGACAAGTCATTCTTTACCGTCAGGTCATATTTCAAAATTCATCCACACAAACAAAATCAAATAAATGTACTTGGCAACATTTCACTACAGTGATTAAAGTTAATACAATCATGAGGGTCTCTGTGTGTACGTGGGAACAACAGTAGATGTGAAATTTCTGGGAGGTTGTGATGGACAGATATTAGGCCTAAACGACACTCTGTTGGAAACATTTATTTAGAAGCCTGATCAACACATCAACCAGGCTGATATTGTTGGCTGATATTAGCTTATCACAGATATTTCAATATCTGCGTAACCAGAAACTGCAGCACGTACAGTACATGCCGAAGATATGTTTGAGTTCATTGAGAAACTGTCGCCATTACATAGTTTGTCCACCAGGGACCACTGACGGGTTTATTTTTTAACTGTAAAATTTCCTGCTCAGTACTTATCTTTTTATAATATAAAAAACAAATTCTGTTGCTGTAAAGCTGTTAAATGTACAATTTTTTTTGAACCGCTGTTGTTGCCTGCTAGCCACGCTAGATCCCACTGTTTATGCTTACAATCCTGCCCACACTACTTCCCGGCCTGCCTGCTTTTTGCCTCACCACACTTTTAAACGAAATGCGGCAAGACTGCATCTTAACTCAGCCCTCTTATTTATTTGAATGGAGACAGTCTGGGGATGCAGCAGCAGCACCAACACAGGGGGCTCCGGCAAAACAATTCAGAGTCGTCCAGCAAAAAAGTCGAACCTGGCTCAACTTTTGCAGCAACACCACATGACGTCATCCGGCAAGGCACTGTGTTGGCCAATCAAATACATACAAGTGTGGGAGATAACTGTGTAACGTGAACGCTGTATTTCTTCTGGTTACCTCATGATCATCGTAACAAAAGATAAACTAGTTGCCGCCATGAAAACTTTCCAGAGTCTGTGAGTTTTAACTAACTGTTGTGGTGAGCATTTAAACTCATTAATCTGTTAATCCAAATGGACTTCCTGGATTGTATTTCATTGTCTTGCTGGTACCTTAAACAGCACGCCCCCCACCAACGTGTGTAATGTATTTAAAGTTGACCATTATCCTGCCAAATTATGAACAGAATTCTTCCAGACGACAACTTTAAGTGTAAAAGCCTCTAACATGGTACACTAAAACTCTCCGGAGTAATCCAGGCTAATTAAATTCATTAAAATTAGCATTTGCTGGAAGGGCAGGGGGAAAAAACATTCTGGTTTCAACCAGAGGGAGGATTTACTCCTTATTTATTTATTTAGCTCCAGTTCCCCACAAAATAATGTATATGTGGCTTAACAGTGTGCTTGTGTCTTGTGGTGATGACCATGTGTTAATAGTAAAATAGGATTATTAATGCAGACTACAATAATTTACATTAAAGCGGAGTAGCTGCCCTACTTTCATGTTTCTAATTATCTCAGATGATTATGGAAATAATTTCAGTTATGGTAATTACTGTCCCTTAACATTCTCTCATATGTGTGTGCTTTTCTGTATGTGATTAAATCTAAATCCAGTCTTACCTCTAACCATTATGCATTAAAGAATCTGGCAAAGCTGTAATTTTTGGGCAGTAAAATGGATTGTAAGATAGTGAAGATACTAACTAATGAGCCGGATTTACATTAACTTTCCAGCCGGCCCAATATTTTGTTCACAGGATATCGTGAAGGACAGTTAGCTTTTCTGAGATTCTGCTATTGAGCCTGGATAAGAGTGAGAGGAAGATGGGGAAAGGTGTAATGAAATGGAGAGCTTATGCAACAGTGCAGTCAGCATTTAAGAGAGAGCAGTTCAAGGTTGTGTCAAAACACCTCTACTGGCAGAGAGAGGACAACAGGAAGGTAATGCCTTCATGACAATAGAGCAGATTGGACTGCAGTGACTGCTGTCTGGATCAGAAGGCATCTAGAGAGCTGTAAATCACCAATAGTTTGTGATTGCATAGAACTATTGTGAAACTTGTACCTTCGTTTGTTCCTTGTTTTATTTCAGTGTAGAATTAAGCAAAATTTGTGACATTTTATACTTCCAGGAATCCTGTTAGCTGTTATACTTCCTCAAAAAATCTAAAAGGGTTTCTTTGATCGTTTTGCTAGCAAACCTGAGGGGATCAGGCGTCAAATCTCTCCATTTTCCACAGAGCTGTACTGTACATCTCTGCTCAGCCGGTTTCTGCGCTTACCCATTGAGAGCAAATCTCTGTCAACTTCAGAAAGAAAAAAAAAACATTATGAAATCCTCCTCCTGCTCTTTAGACATTTACACATATTCCCACCTGATTTCTGAAACGTATTAGTTTGGACCTCTTATTCTTTCGATTATAAACAATTTTCCCTTCCTTTTTTATACAAAATGGGTTTTATTTTATAAACTGAATTGAAAAGTTCCCAGCTTGGGTTTTAACAGTGATGTGCTCTACAAAAGACACATAACCCCAAACATAACACAGGTAGAGGCGGCCAGCTGGGCAGAGAGCTGCTGTTAACGTTTCAAGCATCAATAAGCAAATATAGATCGCTTCTGACTGGCGGGGAGCGGAGGTAAATATATTTCATTGCTATCGAATGAAACTGGCTAGAGAAAGGTCAGGTCTCTCTCACAATCACACTGTACAGTACACACACATTTCCTCCTGCCTCCGTCCATCTCTCTCTGTGCGGTAATCCCTCCCCTCGTCTGCAGGTTTACGGTGTTCGGCGCTCCCTCCCCAGGGGGTTTACATCACTTCATTACACAGAGATTAATGTACCGAGCCCTCACCTAGCAGCCCCGACTCTCGACAACATGCAAACCTGCCAATTACTCACACGGCCTTCAAAGATCTCGACGGGCTGTGGGTGGATTATGAGGAAGTGAGAGAAGGAACTGAAAGTGATCAAACTTCAAAGGACTCGCTGCCGACACTGAGCGTTTGAGATCATACAGTATGTGGGAGCACGGGAGGAGGACACGTGTACATGTTGGTCTACATGTGATAACTTGTGGCATGCAGTCAGATTTACAGCTTTGGTACAGCTTTCGGCTGACACTTTGACTTTGTGTACAACCACTGCATTTTGTACAGAGGGAGACTGAATGTCCTGGCCGTGGGCTTATAAAAAGGCTATTGCAGAATCACGTTCAAATCAGTTTACTGGGTGCTTATTTTTAGCTGTCAGAGAAGATCCAAACAACTTCATAATGTGACAAGAGTACAACCTATGCCAAGAAAAAAAGTTCTATTGAACCAGTTATAGACAGCTGTCACCAGAAGTCACCAGATAATGTCACACCCTAATTTGCATAGGTGCTACAGCTTTCTGAACTTTGTGGGATTCTTCAAAATAGATAAACGAGAAGTGTAAATACCTATATACAGATATATCTGAAAATACCTCGGAAGTCAAAAAATAAATCTTGTTCCCGCTGGTTTATAAGTTTCAACAAGAAATAATATCATGAGTGTGAGCTGTAAATTGAGAAATTCATAGAGAAGAAGAAGAAGAAGAAGAAGAATTTAGCCTTTTTTATGACCAAGTTGGTATTCATTTTTAGATGTGGTCAGCAGAAATGCACAAGTATAAAACTGTAATTTAAAACCATTTTGTCAATATTAAAGCACCTATGGCCCTTTTAAATGTTTCCCATGGCTTTTTTTGTTTGTAGTGAAACTTGGTGCAGTCTAATTGTTGGGGAGGATGCTACCACCAGGAGTCACCAGAGTCAGAAATGTTCCTACACTTGACTTAAGGTCAAGTATTTATCATTCTTGTTCTTTCATCTTTGAGAACAACATAGCTACAGTCAGGGGATCACCAAAGTGAGTACAGTTCATCCTGAGGTTTCATGGCGATCCATCCAATGGTTGCAGAGATACTTTACTCAAAACCATAAATGTCAACCACATGGTGGCGTTAGAGGAAAAGTCAGGGGATCACCAAAGTCAGTAGGATTCTTCCTCTGGGGGCCATGAATGTCTGTACAAAATTTCATGGCAATCAATCCAGTAGTTGTTGAGTTATTTCACTCTGGACCACAGCGGCGGGCCGACCAACATACGAACATTGCAGTCACTAGCGTGGCTAAAAATGTTTTCCCCTGCAGCTGCAGCTGAGTTTGTGAAGCACAGAGTGGTTAATTATGACATGCTTGAAAACAAATGCCTGTAAGTGGTATTGATCTGTGAATAGGGCTCACTTGGTTTTAGGCACCATTCAGAGGAGGCAGTCTCAACGCATCCAAAACAATGAGACTTTTGCTATTTTGCAAAGACAACAGAAATTAATGTAATGGATCTCGACAGCAAAGTTTCTTCCAAGAAACAATGTTCTGGTTATTCAGACCTCCCTGTGGACAGCTTTCACTTGTCTTTGGTCAAAAACTGGACAAAGTGGGAGAATACTGTATGTTCTTTTATGATTTGGTGAACTAACCCTTTAATAAACTATATGTTAAATCGCTACAGTTTGTATCAGTTAATGACAAAGAATAGAAAAACTTGCATTGATTTACACTGAAGAAGCTGTAGATTGTTACTAAAAATAGTAAAGTAGTAGTAGTTAACAGTGAGGTCATAGACATAGATTTATCATCTACCAGTTTAGATGCTTTCAAGCTGTGTGAAATGTGTTTTTCTCAAAAACTTTTCCATACTGGGCTTACTTAATGCTATTAGGAAATCAGCTGTTAATCAACCCTGACTGGTGTGTGTGTGTGTGAAATGGGGACTCTGAGGCTTTCTAGGCGTTAGTTTGAGGAAGTTGTGGTCAGATGTGGGGTGGGCCGCTGGGTGTGAGAACACACACACACACACACACACACTGATATTAAGAAAGAGATGAGAGAAAGAGGTTAGTCCAGACTGGATGAGAACTGAAAACAACACAGCTCTGCAGGTAAACAATGTTTTACATTTTACATTCACGCCTTGGACTCAAAGGTATTCACATTGTTAACATGTCGGTGTTCATTTTTTAGTTTTTGGGGTATAATAATTTGAGGTTTTCAAGTTTTTAGGTACAAACTTTTAAGTTACCAAATGTTTTGAGCGAATTTCATGTTTAGTTATTAAGTTAGCATGTTTATTGACGTGTGCAATACAGTGGTAGTTTAATCAAACCAACATCTTAATTTATATAAATTTAAAACAAGACTATGTAACTTTTAAGAGAAGAAATAACACAATCTTCCTCTTATAAATGAAAAGCTGAATTCATAAGTAATAAAACTATATACACTCAGGGGTTTTGCTGCTACAGCCTTACTTGGTCTGATGTGAATAGCTTATGTTGGCTAATGCTAGCTAATGTTAGCTTTTATATGGTTAGTTAGGCTGTTATATGGCTGTATAAAGGAGATTACTCCGTCAGTCTGCTGACTTTTTTCTACTTGCGCCACTGTTACAATAGCTTAGCATTTTAGCTAAAAGCTAAACAGTAGTTTATCATGTATTTGTTTAACTATTTGAATGTCATAATTGCCTTTTCAAATTAAAACAGCTGGTTTTCAGTTGATCGAACACGTCCTATCAAAAGTTCACGTGACTGATGGGTGTTGTCATAGCAGCAAGTGTCTCTGTTTCGAAAAGACATTGTTTGTGAAACTTGATTTGAGAAGTTGAGATGGGCGTCTCCTGTTCCTCTTTTCAAAATCTAACCCCCCCCCCCCCCATCCTCTCACTTTTAATATTTCTCTTCACAGGGTTATTTACGCTGACCAGACCTGACAAACACTGAGGTCTCACCCCTTCAAGCAAGATGAATAAATGTTCCACTGCTAGCCCAGCTCGTGTTAATGGTAGCTATGCTAAGTGTGGCCAGATGAATAGCCTCACGGCACAGAACAGAGACTGCAAGAACAGACAAGGACCAGGACATGTCACAACACACAGCCAGGAGCCCAGAGAGCGCTGTGTCTCGACAGCCTCCACCTCCAGTGCAACCCCACGCTCTCATCAGCGGCGGTGGTCAGCCGACTTTTGCAAGTGTGGGACCTCCCCCGTCATTATCGTGAAGAAGAACAAGAAGGAACCACAGCCTCCTCAGCGTGGAGTATCACTCCTCAGACCCCACACGGTATCCCATTCTTCAGCCAAACGCTACTCCTGCCCCCCCATTGGAGTCTTTGGCTCACCAAGACATACATCCTCCTCGTCTTCCTCAACCTCCACTTCTTCCTGCTCCTCTCCTCCTCCTGTCCAGACATCTGTCGTGAAGAAGAACAAGAAGGAACCACAGCCTCCTCAGCGTGGAGTATCCCTCCTCAGACCCCACACGGTATCCCATTCTTCAGCCAAACGCTACTCCTGCCCCCCCATTGGAGTCTTTGGCTCACCAAGACATACATCCTCCTCGTCTTCCTCAACCTCCACTTCTTCCTGCTCCTCTCCTCCTCCTGTCCAGACATCTGTCGTGAAGAAGAACAAGAAGGAACCACAGCCTCCTCAGTGTGAAGTATCACTCCTCAGACCCCACACGGTATCCCATTCTTCAGCCAAACGCTACTCCTGCCCCCCCATTGGAGTCTTTGGCTCACCAAGACATACATCCTCCTCTTCTTCCTCAACCTCTACTTCTTCCTGCTCCTCTCCTCCTCTTGTCCAGACATCTGTCATCACCGGCCACGACCCTCTAGGCTGGAAGTTGCGTCCCAAGTCCAGCTCCACGTCCCCCCGGGCTCGCACTAACAGGCTGTCTCTACAGATTCCCCTCCCTGTCATCTTCCCTGACCCCGAATCCAGTCCTGCTCCTAACTCTCAATCAGACAACACTCCTAATCCAGATCCCTCCCCTAAAACCAAACCCCCTCTCAGACCCAAACCATCCCGTCGTCATCACTCCGACTCCTCAGCCTTCCTCAGATCTCTGGCGACCCCTCTACCTGTGGTGACACTCGAGGAGCTCAGCGCTCTGCATCTCCACCCAGTCACCCTTTCAGATGATTGTGACGATGTCTTCAGCGAGGGGAATGACGAGAAGGTGAAGGTGACCACTCGGCCACGCAAAGTACCACCACCTGTTCCAGAAAAAACTTCCATGGCAAGACAAATAGCACAACTGATTGCTCTTTCACACCAACGCTGTCAGCCCATTACAGCTAAAACTAACAAAGACAACATTTACACCAGAGTTATAAAGCCAAAGCCTAAACATTCACACCAGACCGAAGACCACAGCAGCCTGCATGCAAGAAAACCTGGTAAGCACTCATGAAAAAAAAAAAGAATAATGTTGGATTAACACCTAAACAAAAACTATAAAAACGCACTGCACTAAACTATGGTCAGCTAAAGGGCTAATCCAGCAGTTTAGCATTGCACTCCTCTAAAGTAAGGTAAACTTGTGAGAGGCATATACAGGGTCTTGAACATCCTCCAATGTACAGATGACTTGTATTGGTGCTGCCCTCCAGTGGCACTGTTCTGGATCAAAATACTAATACAGTTAAGGGAATATAGTATAAAGGCAGACTTGGACATGCAGACTGCACTTATGGGTGATTTAAAATGTGTAAAACCAACGGTGGAAATATTAAGCTTCAACACAAACATGGACAATAACCTACAAATTGAATGATTTAAATGTGAAATATTAAATTGTACAAACCAATGATAAGTATAAGACACGTGCTGCTAGGGCTGGTGATAAACTGATGGAATCAACTGAAACATACTTGAATGCACTTTGGTGGAGGTTTGTTCTTCTTTTCTTCATTATTACCAAATCATTAAATGTCAGTTGTTTTAATTTTAGCATTAGGATTAGAGTAGTGGAGAAGAAAAAGAAAGTTTTTTAAACAACAATTGTTAAAGATTAAATAAAGATTGTCCTCTGATGAGGGAGAGTGGAGGTAGGGAAAGAAAAAAAAAACTAAGAATGGTCACAATTAATGCAGCAGAGGCTAAGATATCCTGATTTTTACTCCCTAGCTTGGATCAAAAATGCTCTAAAAACGCTAGATCCTACACTTCCCATGATGCAACATGATTGCGTCTTTTGGTTAAGACCATCCCTGCCTGGTAAACGCTTACATCCTTCAAACTGACTCCCCAGTTTGCGACGCAGACTTCCCGTTAAAAATGTGCTGTCTTCTAGCTCAGAACAAGATAACCCTTATGACATCATCAGGGGTACTTTCTTACACTTAAGAAAGTTCCTCTAGAGCCATGGACGACAGTATACAACCATATTTACAAACTGCGTAGTACTGATGTGCAAAATTGTTGGTGTTCCCCTTTTTACACAAACAGTAAATGCATGTTTATGAAAAATGAATTTGTTGTATATGAAGATGATGCACAACATTGTCTTTAAAGTTTGCAGGAGATCTAATTGTAGATGTCTGAGTGCCTTTCAGCCTGATTAGCTTGTGATTGATTTCCTTCACCGTGTGCTGAGAGGAGAGGAGGGGCTTTACAGTGTCAGTCAATAGTAACAGCATTGTCTGTGTTTCGGCAGGGCTATGTGTGGATACCAGCTGCGACAGGGAGAGGTCCACCCCACGCTTTCCTGGCTGAGGAGACTGAGAGGAGACCTGACACTTCTTCAACACCATTAACTACCAGGAGCAATTTTTTACAGATTACGATACTGTATGTCCTGGGGAAGGGACATCATGTTGTATTTGCCTCATTTGAGGTTTTTTACTCAAAGGTTTGAGATTTCTAGAGTGTAAAACACACTTTCCTAATCACTCTCTTACACAAATGACGATTTGCATGATGTGTTACCTCTCCGCCGTATTATTTCTGCGGAATATCTGCTGTAAATATTTGGCTAACTTCTCTCTGTTGTGGAAATGTGACCTTATTCTTTGTGTGAGTTTCAAGGAAGTGTTGCTTTAAAGGCATGTGGTGCTACTTGTGTAGGAAGAAACAAACCCTTCAGATGTTGCAATTCCTACTGGTTGCTAATAGAGACAATAAATCACTCAGTTTCCCTTTAAGCTACTGTTGTATATTTGCTTGTACAGTGTAAGAAATTTGCCCGACAATAGGTTACATATGTAAATATGATATTTTTTGTGGTAAACCTAAGAAATTTGAACTTATATTAGCACCTATATTAGCAGCTTAATGGATTAGTAGACCGACAGGAAATAAACTGATGGCAATAAATCATTAATCATCCCATTTAATGTTGTTTTTCCAGTTAATGTTTTGAAGCTGGGGATCCTTGTCAAATATAAATCCCCTTCCTTCCTGTCAAATAAAAGACAAAACACTGCCTCTCAAGTTTGCATGCTTTTTCTGTTTTTCATCATTGTTAGTTGAAAATAATATTGTTGATAGAGCTTTTTAACTGATGGTCAAACAAAGCAAACCTTTTACTTTAGCCTCTGGTAACATATGACTGGTATTTATCATTATTTTATTTTTTAATAGATAATTTAACCAGTTAATAGATGTTCACAGGGGTACAATAATTGGACCCATGTGTGTAGGAAAAGGATTACTTTTTTAAAATCAATTTTGTGAAAAATTCAAGTTTCTTTTGTTTGTTTTTATCAGCAATTCCCATGGTCTGATGTCTCCGACACTCTGCCTCCAGATGAATTGTTGCTGCTATGCTCCAGTTCAGGCTTGGCAGGCCATTACTATATACAATACAATACTTGGGTAAACCTTGGTGTGTTTGCCTGACAGATGCACAAACACACTCACAATGTGCAGCAGCAAAATCTAACCTCCTTGTGGCTGCATTGTGACTGGAATAGCATGCGAACTTCACACAGGTGCTGAGAATCTGGCTGCTTATCTCAGGTCAGTCAAATAAACAGAAAAATGGGCTCAACACAGCAAAAAGTGCACAGACAGTCTAATCACAAAGGAACAGCTGCTTACGGGGAAATCACTGGGAAAATAGAAAAAACTTGTATCATTGTGTATTTACTGGTTTACTACAAACACCACCTACAAATACCAGTCTTACTAAATCCAAGTAATACTCATCAGACTGTTCACGTGGTGCGTTTTTACAGCAACAACAACATGTGAAGGGTGAGGGACAAATTTGCAATTAGGACGAGTGAGAGGATCCAAAAGAAAATGCTAAAATGACAAAACATCGGTCTAAATCCAGACTGTGTAAAGTAGCAGCCAAAGACCAACGCTTGTTTACCTTCTGTTGCCCAGGTTTGCAGACTTACCATGTATTCACATTATCAACTAGTGACACACTTGGAAGAGTAGGTTCAGACAGAATAAAGTGTTGAAGGAAACTAAACCAAAGTGCCCTTTTAATTTCCTAGAAAGGAACTGACCGGGGAATTGGGAAGGTTCCTGTAATTTGGTACTATTAAAAGGAAATGGAGACCGTGTACACTTCAGTGCACTTCCAATTATTTAATTCCAATAAATTGTTAGTGTAACTTAAAGGGACTTTTACTTAGTAGACATGCAAACGTGAAATGTGACTTTGTGTGGTAAAGCACAGGCAAGTCTATAATTCAACAAATATGGAAACATACATTTTCAGTAATAACCTAATATTTACCAGTTTTCTATTAATTTAAGGAATACTCCAGTGATTAATCATTGCTTTTTTCATAACGTTAGCAAACTCACAAGACATAGATAAAGAAAAAGAATGGTCCAAACTGAAGCAGCAGAGGCCGAGATATCGTTTTTGTCAAGCTCCAAAAACACTGGATCTTACATTTCCCATAATGCAACTCAATACTGCCCTGTCTGTGCATCCAATCTGTGCATTTTTGATTAATGCAACCTAATTAGACCTTGCCTGCTATCTATATTAACCTAATAAAAATATAATCTTTCACAGTGATATTTTTGGTAATATTTCAGCAGGATATAGCGCAAAGAAATCTATAAGCGTACTAATAGAAGTGAAAGGTAAAAAGATGCAGACAGAGAAGTTTGGATGGAGTCAGTTGTGTGAATCTGGGTTTGGTCCGCTGAGATGAGCTGCTGGGTGTCGAGCGGAGCGGAGAGAGATCTGCACTGCGGGCTGGAGGCAACGCTGCAGGCAGGTGAGCAGTGGGACTGATCATCATGCATACACATAAACACATGCAGAGACCCCACACCCGTACAGACACACACACACACACTATATCTCACCCTGTGCATGCAAATCTAAAGCTGCTGCATCTCATATTTCTTCACTTTTTACATTTGCTGAACTAAGTAATGTTGGAAACATCCTAATCAGAAATGTACACCTTACACTAGTCTCATCCTCATTAAGAAGCTAGGACCAGCAAAGAGAAATTATTCCCCCAAAAATATCTACATTCTTCTTAAACTAGATAAAAGTACAGAAATAGACAACTTCACACAATGACACACATTGCACTTCAAGCCTCAAGACTACAGGCTGAACACTGCTTTCAACCTTCATCAGCTACTGGGAAATCAACTCTTTCTGTCAAGAAGGGACGGCAGCTCTAAACTAATTGCAATGAGACAAACACGATGAGGAAGAGTCTGGTCACATGAGACTCATCACTCAATCACTCTGACGATCACACCTAGAGTTTGTTGCCTTTGGTCCAAACCGGGATGGAAAACTTGTTAGGTTAAGGTAGCATTATGCAGCATCAGGCAGTCAGGGTTCCAGAGGTATTACTATTCATTTTTCCTTCGAAGGAGACTTCTAACGAGACTGTTGTCATCAGAAAAACAGCAGCTTGGTCAATTGTTTAGACACTTTAAACATGCAAAAACAAACCCATGTTTAGGTCATCCTGACAAGTGTCCTATGATATTTACATTTAAGAAGAGAAGTCAAAGGAGCATTGCTGTAGGAATCATCCAGTCCCTGATCCTACAATTCTGTTGTCTGCACGTGATGTTCAGAGAAGTTGGAGGTTGAGCTTTGTAGAACTTAATGAATAATTTAATCAATTCTCTTTTGGATTTTGATTGATTTTGGATCTAATCAGCAACTATCAAGCGGCATTTTGTTCCTGATTGCAATGATGAAAGTAAGAGCAACAGGCATTGGCTGCTTCAAGTAGCATTACATCATTTGATTGCTTTAGCACGCAACGGATGGGATGTACAGACAGAAGTGGTCAGGTTGTAGTAGCTGGGGTGTGCCAATCCAAGGAGTGTCTGTGACAAAATTGCTCCAATGCTGATCTCATTAAGTGGATCAGGTATTGGCCAGATGTGACTGATCAACAGTAAATACAGTTTCTTAGCCAGTATCATTACAACCTTGTAACTACACAATTGTATAACCTTGCACAACAACACAATCATTTTTTGCACAAACCCAAAGAGGAAGTTGGTGCATGAACAGTTAGGAAGTGATGTGTAGTTACGGGCTCATGATACTTTACACATGTTAGAATTAACTCAGTCAGCTCCACGCATTCAATCTTTTCCACCAACTAGAACGGGTTCCATTCCAGTTCGCACACCTAATTTTGAACCGTTCGGAGCATTTCCACCAAAAATAAATTGGTTTGGAACCTAAAAAGTTGGTTCCCAACTGGAACCAAAAAATAGCAGGTTTTCCTTGACCTGAAGTGCGAACCATGATGTCATCAGTGGGCGTGTCCTATTCTCCAGGTTTGAAAGAGAGGATGGAGAAGGCAACAATGGTCTCTGGTCTACTATGGTAATAGTCTTCTACGTATTCTTATCATTAATAGTTGATCCATGCTTGTTTTTTGGATAAAAACAAATATCTGTAATAACAGAACAAAAGCTCACAGGTCATCAGTGTGATCCGCCATCTTGCTACCACTGTTTACTTCCATTGTGCACTGTGCAAACCCCTCCGTTGATGACGAATCCCACAAGATAGATCACTAGATAGCACCAAGGTTCCATGAATCCAGAACATAACCAATCAAGAACCAGAGCTAATTTGGTGGAAAGAGGGCAACAGTGAGGTTTACTGATTGGAGGTTTCAGAAAGACATGAAGACATGTTCCCACCCTGGCAAATAAGCTGAGCTGAAGGATCAAACAGTCCAGGGTTCGATAAGACGCTCCAAACACGCTTGGTGTGAATGAACCTCAGATATAAGTTTTCACTCAAACGTATTAATAACTGAAACTTTAAGAGGAAAAAAGAACTAAAGTCTCAGGAATCTAAATGAGCCGGCTGGATGCACTCCACCTCTGAGGAGGAACAAGAAAAGGAAGATGAAAAGGCAGAGACGAGGACATCTTTTCATCCTTCAGAGCGGAGAGAGCAGAGGAGGCAGAACAGACTGACACTTATTAGCCTGCTGCACTCTGAGAGTGTGTGAGTGTGTGTGTGTGTGTGTGTGTGTGTGTGTGTGTGTTTGGGACAGCGTCAGGTTGTGAGATTAGTGTGTGTACCTGTGTGGTTTTGCGTAAAAGTGTACATGTTTCTGCAGTGTGTGTTTGAATTCTGTCCAAGTTAGTGGAATTTGTGTGTTTGTGAATTTGCGTATGCGTGTGTTACCGGTTCCACAGCACCACAGCATCTTGTTATATACTTCTTCTAATAAAGTACTCAACATTTACAACATTTCTGTGTGTGTATCAGTCTCTGTTTCAGTCCATTATGGTGACTTCAGTGCATAAATGTCCTGCTGTTGTGTACCTCTCCACAGAATACATTCACAGCTGTTAATATCACACATTTCCTGTGTATTTTGTTTTCCTGTTTTTCTACTTCAAGCTACATTCAATTGCACATTAGCCTATCACCTGCATAAGTGACTCAAGGCTTCTGCTGTATAACCATACAATGAGTACATTTACAGCAATACTCAACTGCACTTAAAAGGGAGCTACACTTAGCTGCATAAAATTATACGGGTCACCTAAACATCACTCCAGAGACGCTCAAAACATCGTCAGTATGAAACACTAAGGCTATAACTTGAAACATTTACACATTTATAAACTGCATTATTACGATATTAAACAACATCCATAAACAAGTGCAGCTCTGTTATAGTACAACCGTCTTCTATGAAGTGTGAATGAGCCCAAATAACAATATTATAATCAAACTTAGTGACCAGCCTGCAAGACTAACCTCACGTAAAAGAAACCCAAACATATATGATATCCGCGTTGTGGTCGCTGCGCTCCCAGCAGCGCCTGAATCTGTGAATTGTGGTGGACTTTTTAAGTTTGACATGAAAAATAGTCAAAGTAACTGGCACCCAAAAAAATGCTTTGAGAGGTAGATATTGTTCATTTTCACCAAGTTAACCTGAAAAATAAAGTCTTCTGGATTACATCTGAGGAAGTTTCCCCATGAGGCAACATGGGTGCAACTGCTCTGGTGCCAAACGTCGCATCTGGGTGCTGCTACAATTTACTACTTTCCTCCACAATACATATGGAAAATAAAATAATAATAATGCTATTGTGACCTATATTAGTAATATGATATTACTTCCTGAAGGCTAATTATATCACAATAAATACAAAAGTGGTCGCACAATTTTGTGTTTTGTTTTTTCTCGCCCAATGTCACCTGGGATTGGCTCCAGCCCCCCCGCGACCCTCTAAGAGGATAAGCGGTATAGAAAATGGATGGAGAAAATGGATGGACATCTGATTCTGTGTGTTTATTGGTGTGTGTCTATGTGAATGTCACTGTGTGAGTGAGACTCAGCATTTAGGGCAACAGCACATGCACACAGCATTAGTGTGAATGTGTGTGGACTCTTTCCAGGTCCTTCCCATTCTGCAAAAAGCCAATGGAGCCATTAAAGTTTATATGAAATCCTCTGAAAGGCTGAATAACCAGTTGGCATCCAAGTCTTTATCCTAATCTCCTGCCGCTTGTCTTTTACATATTCATGGGACACATGTTGGCCTTTTGAAGATGTTTTCTCATTCTTGTCTGATAAGCTGTGGCCATGCAGGGAATGTGTTTGGGTAATATGCCAAAAAATGAAGAAGAAATGCCACTGTTAGCATCAGAGAAGAGGCTGAAAAGCTAACTTGGATTCAGAGACATGCAGCCTCGACAGACAGGAGAAAGCATGACAAACAGAGGAGCAAGCAGAAAGTAAGAGAAAGTGTGAGGGCTGGCAGGGTGTAGCGGGGTGGAGGGAGAAAATCAACAAATATGCTTGTGAGTTTGTGTGAATAGAAAAGAGAGAGAGAGAGAGAAAAGCAGATAGAGGAGGGACAGAGAAGGACAAACATGATTTGATTCAGTGCTATAAACAGGCAGAGAGTGTTTTTGCATCGTTAATTTTCTGCTCGGCAAAGGAAAGGACCTCGAGGAGCAAAGCATCACCACTCCTGCCTGCCAGTCAACAGTGGGGTTTTTTTTTTGTTCACCCAAAAGCTTTTGTCTCCGCACCTCAATTAGGCAAACTGGCACTGAGACTCATCAGCTTCTTTGTTGGTACCAGAGAGGCTGAGCTGGAAAATGGTGTTTGTTTTTCGGAAACAAGTGCCTCATTTCATAGTGTTGTTTAATACGTCTAACTTACCGGGGTACATATGAACCTACAGATGATCAACGTGCCTGGATTTGATTTCTAACATTACAATATTTGTTGAAGGTTTTGACTAATTAAATTTAAATTAACACAAGCTTAAGAGATTTTCACGTTTTGTTCTGCAACATAAAAACACGTCAGTAAATACCCCACCCACAAAAAAGGCGGTTGCTAACAAGTGGCTAAATGAGACTAGAGGTTGTTGAGGACATTAAACCTCATCACGCTGAACACTGAAACTCATCTACTCACTCGTCTGCCTTTACAGCCTTGTTGTGTTTATACTCATGCTCTTGCAAACTGTTCTAACTCAAACTTTACGAAAGGCTTTTGTAAAAGAGGTTAGCACTCAAATTCAAATAAAAAGTCGGAAGCTTGGTGGCGAAGTTGAAGTCGTGCGAACATTAGCTTTTTACTTCTGGCGATTGCATTTACGCTTCAAATATCATAAAAGTGCTGTTCATTTGGGAAGATTATTTAGCTGAACAAAACATGGGCATCTGCAATAATCCAAAATCTAATGGAAAAATCCCATTGGCTTTTTGTTGAGGGAACCAGAGTGATGCTAACATCCGGGTTGGCCTACAAACATACTTCATCCTTGCAGTAACTGTCTTGATTAGGGCAACTACACTGTAAAAAAAAAAAAAAGGGGGCTAAAATCCACAGTCCTTGTTCCGTGCCAAAAGAAATTCCAAAGTTCAGCTGAAGCTAATATGAGGCTTCAGCAGGCTGAGTCAAACAAATCAAGTGGCTATCTTATAATGTTTTTAGTATTCCTTCTCCTCACTTATAGGTTTGTTGCCAGATCATACTCAAGGTGTGGCCAGACTGAACACAAAGTAAAGCTTTGCCTCGCTTGATCTGTTCTGATCTTACCGCTGGAGTGTTTTAGCAGTCTGTGTTTATTTGACAGAAATAGCCAGTGCAGCTAACTGTACATATACTCTACACGCTATGAATGTGTGTGTGTGAGAAGTGTGTTTGGGTGACACGTCAGACTAACTACAGCTCCAGCCATTTCTCAAATGTTTATCCAGACACGTTTTTTCCCTCCTGTCTTCAAAGACGTAGGTTTGGCTTCAGCTATTTAATAAAAAAAAGTAAAAAAATCCAGTGTAAATGGATGTGTGTTATTAATACACTGACCAAACTTAAAATCACATTAATAGAGACCTCATGTTTGAGCATCTTTACTAAAGAGCTCTTTCCTTTACTGCCTTATCTTTGATTGATGTTAATCTTTATTAGAAGTCTAAATTTAATTTTTTTTTTAATCTGAACAACGTACAGAGGAGTTTGCAGTATATCTTCAGGTCTTGAAGATATACTAAAAATGTAGTGTCTACCTTTTTATTGCAAGAACAACATGTGGTTAATGTAACAGATTACATTCAAAAGGGAAAAAAACCCTCCAATGATTCAATTTGCACGAACACACTGTAATTCTGCTCCCTGTAGTCTGCTCCGTTTCTCCCCAAACACTTAGCTGCCCATGTGCCAGCTGACACAGGTCGTACATCAAATTGATTTTTACTTTACTGTTGTGGGACTCTTTTGAACAACCAAAGCCTCCCTGCTGTGAGAAGGCTTTCAGTGATTTAATGATTTAATGATTTTTCTCTGTGGCCTCTGTGCCCAAGCGTGCTGGTCAATAGCAATAAAATCTGTCTGTGTGTGTGTGCGCTGCTGTGTTTGTCTGCGTGTATTCATGTGTGTGTGTTTGGCATGCGAGTACAAATCTGCAACCGAGCAGCGTCTTTAGCTAACATGGTGCACGGTGCCAAAGTAGCAGCTGTAAAGCCCTGATATGAAGTTGTAAAGGATTCCAGGGTTTAATGGCATCAGGCTCCTGAAACATTACAACTTTATTTACATGAATGCAATAATATATACAGAATGAATAATGAAACATGGGAAAATAGCCAGAAAAAGAAGAAAGTTTTTTTCAGATTATCCAGATGAAGTTGTTGTATTAGCGTGGTATTGTCATGTCATGTGGATACACCTGGACGTGTGTGTCTCTAGTGCCCCTGATGATGTGCTTTCTTTATTTCACACAATGAGAGACAATCAAAAATGTGGACGATGACGGCAAAAAATGATTGCTGCATTGATGGTTTCCCATTAATGCAGCAATGTGTTTTGTGGAGAACAAAACACAGCTAAAAGGAGAGTGAATGCTTCATCATAATCCATTTTGGTTATTTAATTCATATTTGTGTTTCATGTTTTGCTGGATATTTATAATTTCATCCATGCAGCTGGACATAGAAGAGGGAGACTGTTGGTTTTAATATTATTGCAGACGTCCAAGATCTTTTTACCCCACATCGCAAATGGGAAAAAAAAAATGTATTGACTGATCTGACAGGAGAAGAATTTCCTCAACAATTTAAAATGATGTCATTCAAAGCGTTAAAAAGAGCGCAGGTTGTTTTAAAGTGGTCTTAAAAAGGCAGAACAACATGTGCATTTAATCTTTCTCTGTGTGTTTAACCTAGCACACTGCAGCAGCCATTCAATTTAAAAATGATTTGGTCCAAACTAATAAAACATGTTGTTGCTATGTAGAAGTGACTCAGAGCTTATTCATACATCAGACATGAATGTTAAATTGCCATTGCATTTACGTAACAAGGTGCATGTCTGGAAGGTGCTTGATGCAAGATTATAATTCATTATTTTTGTTTCTTCCTTACTTTTACAATGACAATCCACATTTATCAGGATTACTGAAAATGTACTGGTCTCACAAAAATAGAATGGTAAGCAATAAACCCTGGACTACTGAAATAGAAAGAGAAAAACAAGGTATAGATGAAGGTAAATAGAGGCAGAAAAGCAGCAGTGGCTGTGGCCATGGTTACAGATGGTATGGGGAGTGAAAAGAGAAGCGAAAGAGCAAAAGGAAAACATGGGACACAGAATAAGAGAGAGTGAGTGATGGAAAGCTCTGGGCACAGCGTCTCCATCTCTTTGTCATCCAAATGCTCTCCAGCCTTCACCCCGAGGCTCTGCTGCTAATGGATTCACACTATGGGAGACATCAGTGTGTGTGTGTGTGTGTGTGTGTGTGTGTGTGTGTGCCCATACAGTGCTGCAGTAGCCCTGAATGCACTCAATATTTTACTTAAATAAAGATAAAAACAAAAGTATTAGCAGCAAAATATATTAAGGTATTAAAAAGTACTCAAAGATAGCGCTATATTTATTACAGAGCTCATTTCAACTTTTTTCGCTTTCATGTCGAGAGTTAGATGAGAAGATTGATACCACTATCATGTCTTTATGGTAAATGGGAAGCTACCACCAGCAGCCTGTTTAGCTTAGCTTAGCACAAAGACTGGAAACAGCGCAAAACCACAAATTGTTGATTTTACGTTTTGGGTTTTTGTACGGGTTTGGCAAACAAGATATAACATGTTATTTAGTGAGCTTTAGAGGTGCTGTTAAGCAGATTTCGTTACTTATGACAGAGCTGAGTTAGCTGTTTGTCCCCCCGTTTCCAGTCTTCGTGCTAAGCTAAGCTAACTGGCTGCTGGAAGTAGCTTCATAGTTACTGCACAGATGTAAGAGTGGCATCAGTCTTCTCATCTCACTCTCGGCAAGAAAGCAAATAAGCATATTTCCCAAAATGTCAAATATACCTTTAACTTAAATGAATGCGTCATATTTTACAAAATGATTGTGTTTTACATGTAAAACCTTCATCTAAACAGTTAACCAGTTTCTGCAGCTGTGAAACACGTGTAGAAAAGGGTGCGAGTGTGAACACATTAGGCCTGCACAATCTGCACTTCATTTGTTGTAATTAGAATTGATTAACATTAACAAGCCCAAATTACCTTTGTGTGTGTGTGTGTGTGTGTGTGTGTGTGTGTCTCTCTCGCAGGTTGTAGTTCAGCACTGTGCTGAACAGGTGTGCTCTCTCACCCCTCTGAAGGGATTACAGCCAATTCTGTCTATTCACCACACACACACATGCACACAGAAACACACACACACACACACACAGACTGTCCACTAGCCTCCCACCAAGCTTGCATCTGCTCTGGAGCATTAGAGAGCTGTTTTTATGCTAATGCTAACAGGCTAACATCCTCATGCATGGAGACATCTCTACAGTGAGTGGAGCAGGGGGCTTTATACATGTCGAGGATTTAATGATGAAAACAAATGATCAAAGGGACATTGGAGGAGACGGATTTGTGTCACTTTGTATAATTTAGAGAAAAATCATGTCAGGATAAGGAAGACTTATATCGTCTGACCCCAAATTCATTTGAAATGTGAAGCAATACACAGACAATAGAGAGACTGCAGAGACAGAGCGTTACTGCTTCATAATTTTTAACTAAATCAGCAAATGTCTGACACATTAGCATATGAGTGCTACAGGTAGATGCTCCATCTATACGTCACCTCTCATAGCTCCATCCCCGGATCCATTTTCAACAAAAGCTTTCTGATTTCAAATCATCGACACTCTTCCTGTGTGATTGGAGATGCTCCTGTGGTTCTCAGGAATAGTAACATGCAAAGACCCAGAGTCATTTCATACAGCAAAGCAGCAAGCTCTGGATAGTGAGGTGGACTGTATAGTGCACCCAGTCCAAGAACCCATTCCTGAAATTGTATACAGTTAAAGATGAGGTACGGAAAGTAAAAAAGAAACCTAAACTTCTAACACACCTGACCAACAGAGGTGTCACAGTGACTTCTCAGCTGAAAATAAAACATGTCTCACCCAGTATTTTATGATTCTACTTGTGTATGATTGCGTTGATAAAAGGGGCACAACACAGATTTTTCATGTCAAAGTCAATTAGCTAGTACTACCTTGTCCTTTATGTCAACTCAGTAGGAGATCAGGTTATTGGAAATTGGTTTCTACTTCAACAACTAATCATTTATCCCTTTATATCATCTTTCCTCCTCCCGTCTGTCCTCTGTTTTCCATCCCCATTAGATCCAAGGCTTCAAATACCTGATAGAGTGATTTAATGCAATTTATTAAAAGCATAATGATGGGAACCAGCTGTTTGGAGAGAAGCTAAGCTGTGTCCGTTTTTCTCTGGGGACTGCTCTCCGTCCCCTGTTAATAAAGGCATTTTGAGCACCTACGTACACGCCCGCGCATACAGGCACCCCACACGAGCATACACGAACAAACCCACCCACACACATAGACTCCAGATGTAAATGCGTCAGGCCTGCCAGATGGCTATGGAGCCATTTTTCTCCTTGATGTGTAAGACACACACTTTTATAATGGCCATATTTTGGTCTTAACTCCGCTCTGCGTTAATGAGGGGAGTGGCACCAAATGGGGCAGGAGATGGCTGGAAAATCACAGTTGGAGCTGAGTGTAAAGGAGAGACATGCTACAAAGAGATGGGTCCATTTGGGAAAAAAGTGAACTCTAATCTGCACCCCTATGCTCTTCAGTTTCGTCACCTCCCTTCATTTGTTGCCCCTGTGGTTATCCTCGCTCACTGTCCTCATCGTTCGTCATCCCATCCCTGCTGTGAGCATGGGCAAATTGGCACCTCTGCAGATTGAGAGCGTTTGTATTCTACTGCACATTTTCAGTGGACAAGAGACTTTCCATGAGCACTATCCTAACTTCACTCCGTAACTTGTACGGATTGTACAAACTTGTACAAGTTTACGTGGAGGGAAAGCTTTCGAGTAGCACTGAACTTGTTCCTCCAGCGGGATCAACAGTGATTTCAAGCATCCAAGAATCATAACACTGTTCAATTCACAGCTAATTTACTGCTGGTACATAGAGTGAAATTAGGGTTTAATGTAACTCCTGAACTTTCTTAATATACAAATTAGCCATTCCATTAAATTTTCCGCCTCATATTTGGGGCCGGGTCACGGTGGCAGCAGGCTAAGCGTATTCCAATCATCCCTCCCCCCACCAACATTTTCTAGTTCCTCTTGGGGGATCCCGAGACGTTCCCAAACCAGATGAGCAGCTTGAACCCACAATCTTATTCTTTCACTCCTTACTTAAAGCTCATGACCACAGGTGAGGGTTGGAACGTAGATCGACTGGTACATTGACCTCAATGGTCCGGTACAATGCCTGCATTACTGCTGACGCTGCACAAATCCACCTGTCAATCTCACAACTCTACTCCATTTTGCCCTTACTTGTGAACAAAACATCAAGATACTTGAACTCCTTTACTTGGTGGCAGTAACTCACCTCCAACCCGGAGGTGTGGTATAAATTAATCAACATTCAATAAGTGCAAATGTTTCCAGGAACCATTTTTTGAGGATTGACACGAGACAAAAATGAACAGCAGTGAGTTATATCAAAGAAATGAAGAGTCCAAGTGTGGTTGCTCTTACCCGGATGTTGTCGAAGGATGCTTTGTTAGTGACGTCATAGAGAAGAAGGAGAGCTGAGGAGAGAGAAGACGAAAAAAACATTTGAAATTTGAGACATTTGAAATTTTCCTGTACTTGACTGCTAACTGTTCTAACAAACAACATTCAGACATCATTCAATCAAATCAGAGAGTCATTTGTCACTAAAGAAATGGATTATCAGTGTGTTCAGGGGGAATATGCTGCTGATTATCAAGTCACTGTTTATTTCATCAAATCACAAACATGAATGGATGCATGTCCCGTACAGCAACTGCAACTGTTCACTAATGTGTTGGTGCAAATTTTTCTGCTGTTGAAAAGTTGCTGCAGTGGTTGTTCAGTGGTTCAGCGCAGCCAGTAACTAATTAAATCAACACTGATCATGACCAGTGTCAGTGCCACGCTGTCAATAAATCATTGGATGAGAAAATTTTTCCATTTCGCTTCAGAATTGCAGATCCAAGTGTCCAGAAAAAGGCAGACGACTGTGGGAATTACATAAGACTTGACAAAGAGTGAGAAGGACACAATGGAAAATGTGTGCAACATGAAGTGAACATGGTTCAAGGTTGTGGTGAATCATGGCATGACACGACGTAACGAGTGAAGCGGTGGCATAGTCCAGGAACTGAATGTCTCCAGCCCTGCCCCCTGCCCCACCTCCAGCGGCACTGATCTGATGGTGCTGTTATGAGAAGAAATCAGTCTGTTATTATATAAGGATGATTCTCCTTACATTATCATTTCAATTATCTTTTACACTGTCATTTGAATATTCCAGCCATAAAATGTTCTATAATTCTCTTTCATCTCTGCCCTTGTTTGTCATAAACGGCAAACCTGTGAATCCATTTCTTTTCATTCTCATGAATAGGTTTTGATGCAGCCACAGAGTTTATTAGCTATGATTCAGCTGTCTCATTCACATGCAGAGCTGTTTTATTTACAGCTTATAACACCAAGGTTAACATTAAATAAGATGCTTTAATTGTGTTTTCTATAACACTGTAGAGAGTTTTATGATTTTGCTTACAAATAGTCATCTTGGTTACATACGGTAAATACTGTAGTGCTGGGACTGTGATGTAATGCCCTCTACCAAATGCTATGATGCTCCACAGAGTAAAGTCAGTAGCTACATAAAAGCAAAAGATCCTGTGAACTAAGAAACTATATTGTTGATTTTAACATTTTTTTATTACCTCTGCCAAAGAGGTTCTGTTATTTCTCCCATTTGTTATTTCTGCCGCCTGCATTACCCACTATGCAACTCAACCATCTGCCGCTAATGTAGCCTCCAGCTGCTAGCCTCAAGCAGAGATGAGGAGCGGGCTACAGAGGTCTGGTAAGCTCACTTCTTTCCACTTCACTCCACACTCCCAGTTATTTTTTTTTTTCATTTTCAAACTCAAAGTCTTCAGCCCCGACTGACACTGACTCAAGTGACATCACTTGAGGCAATTTATCAGGTTTCGTGCGACTCCCTCTGGAGCCATAGAAGGTTTTATACAACTTTTTCATATATGCAGTAGTACTTTCCAAAATCTGTAAACAGACTCTGATGTGTCATATTGGTTGACTTCCCCTTTAACCCTATGGTTACATTTTCCTGAGAAGAAATTTCTTCTTGATGTTCGAATAATGATGCTGCCTATAAGAAGTTTTAGCCCCGCAATATGTCTTAGGGAGGAGGTCACAGTAATGCATCTAAATGCATTCTATCTCCTGCCAACAGTCAGCATTGGTTTCTTTTAACTACTACCATGACCTTTCTCTAACCTTATAGCTAAAGCTCCAGAACAGCAACTGCAATCGCAACTTTTAACCAAACATGGACAAACCAAACATTGTCATTTAGATTTGTGGACTTGTTAGGTTTTGGTGCAGACCCAATAACTGCTGATTTCTTAACATTGTAAGACACATGTATCCCATGATTATCAATCACTGTGTATTTCATTGTGTATTATATGTAAAGTCAGGTGATTGTGCAGGCTTGGGAAACGTATGCCCTCTACTGATTTGTGACAACAAAAGCATTTCTTGCTTAGAACTGGGCCACTCTTTAGTGGCACCATTGGGTGTATGTAAATTTGTGAAATCAGTCAAATGCATGTCATGTCCTGTAGTTTGACCTTTGAAAAACAAACACTTTGTGCAGCACCACAGGAATATACAGTCGTAGAATTCATGTGGTAGCGATTGGTTTCATAGTTTGGTTCCAATGTTTGATATTCAACAAGAGCTTTTGGATCTTACACAAGAGAAATGCATGAAGAGAAACTTCTATAATGTCTTGAATTGTTAGCTGAGCAAAGTGCTGAAGTCAACCATTTACCACAGCATTAGTATTACACCTGACAACATAACCACGCATGTGGATTCTAATTACCTCCAACGGTGCCATGCTGCCATACAGGATAATATCACCTCAGGTATTTTTTAGCACAAACTGGAGGGTGTGCATTATAAAGCTCTGTCAGACAGAAAAAGCCATTACACCTACAAAGGCAATTGTAGCTCATTTTCTCAGCCGGATCAACCTTCACTTGAAAGAATTAGTCTAAGATAATTACCTCCACCACAACTCTCCTCCTCCTACTGCATGTAATCCCTCCAGCCATCTTCTCCTTTACTTACATCTCACTCCATCCTCATTCCTGCACTTTTTTTCCTAACCCTACGTATGCCTCCTCTTCCCTTTCTGTCCCTGACCCCTCCACCCCCTCAGCCGCATTTTCACCAATCTATTTTGGATTAAATGCTCTATTTGTTTATTCCAGCCAGACAAATCCGTAAAGAGTGTTTAATGAGTTGTAATCACCGTGAGCGCGGTCTGACTCTGTCAAACTGAGGAAACACAGAGAGGGGAGAGAGAAAAAAAGAGGTGTAAAGAAAGAGACAGCGCGAGAGAGAGATGATCTGCCCCGCGAGTTAATTTGCTCTCGCGTGGCTCCTGTGTTTATCAGCAACCAGAAGACCAGAGTAAACCACGAGGCGTTTTCCTTCACCCTCCCCTAATCCAATTACATCTTGCCAAGAGCAGCAAGACAGATGAAGCCGGAGAACCTTCTCACAGTAGTAGAGATGCAGAGAGTTTTGTCATCAGAGGCAGTTACATTGTGGTTGCAAAATAGTGTACACAAGACAGAAACAACAACTCTGAAAGATGGAGGAAGTCAAGCTAAAAGGGCAGAGAGAGAGGCAGAAAAAATAAAGACGTAGGTAAAAGTGAGAGAAGAAGAGCTGGAGATAAAGACAGGCAGAGACAAAAAGGTGGGTAAGATTAACCGGGGAAAGGCAGATAGACATACTGATGGAAAGACCTCTAACCTCATCAAGAAACTGGGAGACAAGAAGACACACCATGATGAGAAGACAAAAATGCTAATGAGAGAAGCTGACACAGAATATAAAGTGCATTCCTGCAGCTTTTTAATAATTGCTGTCTTAACCTGTCTTGACCTCAAACTTTCCCTAACCTTAAAAACTTTAACCTCAACTAAGCAGTTTCTATAACCCCAGCTGTGATCTTTACCCTAACCTTAACCAACCAGTTTTATTTACCAAAATGTATCCTAGGTACAGATCAGGAAACGCTCAAATGATTAGTTTTTGTCATGCCCAAAGACAAATTATTTTGATATTTTGTCATTTAGGTATGAGGTCTTTTTGGGGTTGAAGGTGATTTCTGATAAATGTAATTGATATTTTTGTTTGACATACAGTATTTTCAATTGCAGGAAATGTATTACATTTAAAATTCACAATTACTCTTTTCTCCATATTCTTGGAAACAATAAAACTTTCACCTCCCTGCATGACCCAAACGCAACCCGCCAGCTCTATTATATATATATACTATTTGACTTTGTGAGCCACTACCTCCTTGACTATCAAAGTTCCTGCAGGAAACCTTGAGCAGGAAGGGATGGAGTATGATGGAGTGAAGTGATCCATAAAGATCACTGCCATCCATCATCTCTCAGATGATAATCTGCGTCAATAATCACCGACTGACCTTGGCTGCTCTCCTTCCCTTAAAATATATGTCACATAAACAAGAGATGCATGCAGACATATGCATACAAATGCAAATAGACATAGGCCTGCATTACACTGTAGGGTTTTTTATGATTGTTGACTTTTACATGTTTTGCAAATCCTGAAATCATACTGTCCATAGCTACTTAACTACAACACACAGCATTAACCAGTTTTTACCGTTATTTGATGGGGTGACAGCATAGAGAGACAGGAAACACAGGGAGAGAGAGGGAGTGACGGCATGCGACAAAGGTTCCTGAAAGGAATTTAACCGGGAATGTTGCAGTTTTGTGGCATCCGTCTCCTTAACCACTAAACACCAGGACGCCCCAGAATCTTTCAAAAAGGAACACTATACAGGCAAAAAAAATATGACATAAAAACAAGAAATTCCACAGAATATGGCTAGTTATATACTTCTTTCCCATTTTATGCTGTCCTGTACTTCTACTTTGCTACATTTCCAGGGGGGGAAAAATATTCTTTACTATATTAAAACCACTAAAAAACATAGCTTGTTGTTTTTACACTTCTATTTCTGTATGAATGAAACAGAAGAAATATGATGTGTTAATTTGTAAAGTTTAGAGGCATTTTTTAAAACTTTGTACAGAGCCAGTCCCGCTGTTTCCCCCTACTTGTAGTATTTGTGCTACGCTATGCTAATCACCTGCTGGCTCTGTATATTCAGTGTATAGTACCAAACTTCTGATCTAACTCTAAAGAAAGCAAATAAGCTTATTTCCTAAAATATATATGTCTAACTATTCCTTTACATTGAGCCGACAATATTTATGTACTTTTACTTCAGAAAAAAAATTTAATTGCAGTACTTTTCTTGTTATGGAGCATGTCTACATGGTAGTATTTCTATTCAAGCAAAGGATCCATGTGCTTCTTCTGCCACTTGTAATAAATGAGAAGTTCCCTGTTGTGACAAAAATCAAGTTGAGGTTCCAGAAGAGACTTTTACAGACTGATTCATATGCACACTAAAACTGCTGCCAGAATATTTACATCAACTTGCAAATGATAGCTAAGCACCAACAGTCACTCCTGTCTTGAAAATTAAAAGCACACCTATGATTACTCCACACTACGTCTGCTAATGAAAAGCCAGTGTGTTCGTGTGTGTGTGTGTGATATCTGACTGATGAGTTTCACTTTATTCCTTCAGGCAAGTTGCTGCCCCGGCACTGATGTTACTGTACGACAAAAGGAGGGTGAGCGTCTGAAATTGCTACCAGCGTGCCCTCCTTCCATCACCTTCATTATTCCCGTGACAGTTCCGGCAGCAGTTGTCATTTCTACCTCTTCTCCTAGCTAAGCACGGCCAACGGGGCTCCAAAGTACGACATCCATTTTAGAAAGTGGTGGATCAATCACAACGACAAGCGATTACTAAATTCCCCAGGCGTAGTGACAGCTAAATCTATTAATATTTGAAGCTGGTCTTTTCAGATAAATATTAAAGAGAAATGAACAGGTGAAGCATGTGGAATATGATAGCCGGATCAATATTTGAAGACGATAAAGTGAGACAAGATATTATATTGTATAGAGAATAAGTTCAATGGAGAGTATAAGCACACACACACACATAACCTTCCTCTCTACTCACTTTACACAGATGTCCCAGAAGAAAGCTTCAATCGTGCCTTTGGCTGTGACCTTGCACATCCATTTTAATAGGCAGGAAGCTAGTAAGGTGTGTGTGTCTATGCATGTGTGTGTGTAAGAAAAAGACAGAGTTTGATGATGGATCGCACAGCTCAAGGCTCTCCCTATAGCAGAGCAATACCCTCAACATTTTGTTTCCAATTGCCATTTCCCTCTTCTCCATCCATCTCCCTCCTTCCCTTTCTTATTCCCTCCATCTCACACCTTCATACTTTCTCCGCTCAGCTCTCTGCCACTGTCCATCCTCCTGTCGAAGATGGGACATGTTTTGCCCCCACAAGCTGCTGCTGATTGAGGCCTACAGTCGCTCATTAGTGATGAAAGTACTGGCCCACAAGACGGAAGAGAGGGAATAAAAAATGACGCAGGCATGATGGGACGAGGCAGAGCAGAGAGGCGACACAATGAAGTAATGACACAGGTTTAACTTTAGATATAGCCTCTGTGGGTCCTACAACTGACATTTGTCACTAGTTTTCTGTTCCTGTGTCCTCTCTGTTGTAGCTCATTTCAGTCATGTTGGTGGCATTGTGGCACAGAGTCAAGAACAGGTCAAGCTATAAGGCGAACAAAAAAAACAAATATTTCATTATCACTTTATTATTGAAGGTTATATAGCAGTAAAATACATCTTGGAACACAGGTGTGAGTGGTGAGTAACTACTTTTTGTCATTCACCACCACGTTTTAAGACAGTAGCTAGGCCCTGCTAATCGTTGTGAAATAGACCAGGGGTTTAGTCTGACACTGTATAACTTGATCCCCATTATTCGGCCTATATTTGTTTGCATTTTGACAAATGTCCTGTTTGCATTGTACCCATGGATGTACAGATACTTTAGAAAATAATGAGTTATAAGGAGCGTCTTTTTTCTATGATTTCTAAGCAGGTTTATGGACGTCTATTCACAATGGACATCAGAGATAAAGACATGTACAATAAAGTGTAAGTCATAATGAATCTAAAAATATGTGCATCATGTCTGTGTTCAGATTCGACTGAGTTATGACTTCGAGAAGGTGTGCGATTTTTGACGCAATCTGCGGCAAACTGGTGCTACGGGTTTTAAAGTGCCTTAATTGCCTCCATGAGCTCCACCTGCTGACTGTCGGTGAGTGGACCAAATCATCGGGCCGAACAACAATAACTAACTGCACGTGTCCCTTTCACTTCACACAGTATCTTTGCCTCTCTCCTCCATGCCTTCCCTTTAATTCTTCTACCCGCTCCCCCCCGTGGATGAGCGCCTCACAGTTTGAAAACCTCTGAAAAAGACCAATTAATTGAGACACTTAAAATATTAAACACCAATCCTCTTGCCATTTTTATGACTTCCTTATTCAATGAATCACAACAGTATTCCTTTTAAGATAAGTTTGTTTCTTAAAAAAAAGACCACTACCAATAATACTGACTTCTCACCATCCTCACACATATAAACTATGTAATACTGTCACACACATTTCTTAAGACTTTCATGCTCACAACATGAGAAGCCATTCTTATAGGTTGCCAAAGACCTTTGTGAAACCACTATCTGGCCAATTACAGACATTCACTTCACCACGGCTGCTAAAGATAAAAAACTTTTATCTAACCTACAGTTGGGTTTTCTTTTCAGCCTCAGAGCTGCTAGCATGGCTGCAGACTTTTTTTTGGCATGTTGAATCATTCTAAATACAACACCCATGAGTCTTGGCCACTGGCACACTGTCAAAACCTCAGAGGAGCTGTAGTTGTAGAATAGTTTAGTTGTAGAAACTTGGTTTAAGAAAGTGTTGAATATTTGCACACTGTCATCACTAATATTACTGAAAATGTAACACTTCATTTGATGATTTATCTTAGTTAAAATGATGAGCAGTTCACATTTTACGGTCCAATAGAGCACTAGATTCCCATGTAGTTTAGAATATAGACAGAAAACCCAAGGAATATGTCCTAATTTCAGAAAGACAATGAAAGAATATCCATTGAGTTACAGATGCTAGTGAAACAGAAGCTATCTAGGAGAGGGGACGGGACTTTGACCCTCTATATCCTTTTTATGGTTTATAGGAAATATAGTCTTAAATTTGAGAAACAATTCCACTAAACATACCAGTTACTGTCTAATTTAGTTACAGTGATAAACGATCCACACCTCTACAGCATTAACAAGATGTGGCTTTGCGGCTTCAAAAGCCATAAACCCCTCCTCTCCCCACTGGTAAAGAGAAGGCGATGAAGGCCATTACAGGCAAATGACGCAGCCAAGGCACGTCGTTCTGAACAATACAGCCCCAACAACCCTTTTAATCATAAACCACCATTTGGAGCAGTCATCTGTAATGCAGCCATTTCCTGTGCCATGAAATCTATTAACTCTGTCATTCTGTTTCTTTGAATTCATCATGTTGGCTCTTTTCCTGCGATACAGTAACGGGCAAGGACATTGGAGGAGTTTCATTTCAGGCTGAAATGTCCATTATTTGCAAATGTGAAATCTATGTTACAGAGTGAATGGTCTCACAGAGTTAATGGCAGTGACGGTGGTTTTTTCAGGGATAGTGATTCCTTGGGAATACAATGATTTCACAAGTACATTCAGTAGCGGTGTGCCTGCACATCATTTGTCATCAAGTCCGTGAAGGGGCTGGAAGAAAACCACTCACTCTCTTCCATTACCTGAGCACTCTTGACAACCTTGAGCTCCATTCTTCTTTAATTCCTCTGTACTTTTTAGAGTGTGCGGCCTTCTATCGAGGCATAATGCCACTTTATAACAGGACGAGCTTCTATTGAAAGCTCCACGATGATTTCGCTCTACCCTTTTATTCATCTTGCTCTCTTTCTCCACATTAGTTGATTCGTGCCTCTCGCCTTTTGTCTCCACAGTGCTCAGCCAACCTGGAGTGTTGAAGGCCAGCTCTTTGCATTTTTGAACCGGAAAGACTGCGTTGTTCCTCTGGACCTCTCGTTTCCTTTCTTGATTTAATAAATTAAGTTTATCTTACCTAATATCTCTCCATCTTTCACCCCCTCCCACTCATACTTGAATCAGGTTTCTATCTCTCTCAATATCCCCCCTCTTGTTCCTTGTCTCTCCCACAAAGTCTGCTTTTCCTCTTTTTTTAACTCCCTGTGGTTTCACTCCATGCGGTGGAAATGACAAACCGTCAGCTCCACTATGGGAAAGAGGGAAAAAAAAAGTCTCCTGCTAGTTTCTGGACCCAGCTGGACCTTAGTGATGCCCTCTACACCAGATGGGCCCAGCAGATTGCACTGGGCTCACTGCAGCCACCAGCTTATTTGCACTGATTGTCTGGATCTTCTTTCTCTCTCATTAAGGGCTTAATGACAGCCAAGATTGGGGCCAATGCTGAATAAAATGAACATCAATAGCTGTCTAGAAGCAGGTATCACTTTGAGACATCCTCTACTCTCTCACAACAACCACTGAGCTGTCGTTGAGCAAGGCAGCAGCTGCATTTCAATGCTAAACGCTGCAGTGTTTTTAGCCAAGCTAGCCGTGTGGCTCTAGGGATGTCAGTAAACACCAGCCTTGGCTATATTTTGTCTTAGATGCTAATTAGCAAAATATTGGCATACCAACACACTAAATTTATACAGCGAACGTGGTAGACATTACACCTGCTAAACATCAACATGTTAGCATGTTAAAGTTAGCATTTAACTCAAAGCACCACTGTGCCTAAGTACAGACTCACAGAGCCGCAAGCATAGCTATAGTCTTGTTGAAACTGTGGTGCCCAGCGGCAAAAGAAAAAAAACGAGAGCTTAACAAAGGAAAGCTTTGGATCTTACAGTATGTTCAGTGTTTTGTCCATCCGTATCAGTTATACCATTGTACTCACCAAAATAACTGCAGAGGTCTGGGAACACAGTGGCATCGCTACATCAAAGTCCAACGGGGCAACAAACAGCTTGGGTAGTCATTTGCTTTCATTTTTAACGTTAAAACTTGTATGATTGACTTCTGTTTGCCCCATCTGACTTCTTTTTAGGCACTGCATACCCATACCTGAGCAATTAACAGGTTGAGTTCAATGGCAATGTCACTAATAGGAATGATAGACAAAACTACATGGATAAGACCAAGATTGTTGTGATTTGCCATCTAGGCAGCAGGGGAAGGACCCAAATGCAGACAGTCGAGGCTCCAGCAGTTCAAAGGTTTATTTCACAAAAAAAAAAACACTTACACGTAGGTGCAGACAGGTATTGGGCAGGTCCAGGTTTGGGGAACAGAAGCACAAGGATAACATTCAAAACTAGCACAAAACAAGCAGTATGAAACCACAGAGAACAAAGGAAGGGGACCAGTGTATACATAGGGGAGGAGACAACAAGGGAAGCAGACACAGGTGGGTAACGAGACAGGTGATCCCAATAAAACACAGGTGATCCTAATCACACAAACAAGAAGGGCAACTTCAAAATAAAACAGGAAATAAACAACACGCAAGAGACAAGACCTAGGAATACATAATAAAACCGGACACAAGACCAAACACACACAGTGTCCATGTGGGATCATGACAAAGATAGCATGAAACTGGAATTTCCCTTTAAGGTCCTAAATCGCAAAATCGATTTTCTTTTTATTTCGTCTCCATCTTTGCTGCCAAGCTTTCAGAGCTGTGGTGTTATTTTCTTACTCACTCTCTGCATCAGATGATTTATGCCAGGTATGACTTACTAAACACAGTGATGCTGGGTATATATAAGCCTCCAACAGAGAGAAACAGCCCACAAAGCGGATGTTTATTCACACAAAATGACAACGGATTGTGACTCACTTGTTGTACAATCATCTATTTTGGCTTGAGTAGTGACATAACCGGCAGTCTGGAGATGTTCCTGTTGCTCTGAAAGATACTGACAGGCCGTTCGCTTGACATTTTCATTGAGACTTGTGGACACTTTTCAGTTTAGCACCTTATGTGCTTAAATCTTTTTCCTAACTAATAGCAGATGGCGGTGGAGCTGTTTGGTGGCGTAAAAACTTTGGCTATAGTGAGGAGCTCCAAAGAAATATCTGTAACTGAGAGAGCAGAGCATACTGTATGTGCTTGGCTAATGTTTCATGCGGAGATGAAAAGGAATAACAAATACTAGACAGCAAAATGTAAATCTACATAATTAGTGATTCTGAGGCAATTAACGCAACATGTCACGTATGGATTTACGGGTAATTCATCAATAATAACTACGGACTTTATCCTCCATACAAGTTTTTATATAATGAACTTTTGGCAGTGTTTTTCTCCAAAATGGATGTGCCGTGCTTTGAAATATAGATCTAATGTCGAGGAGATTGTTAGTTCTTTTTTTAGACATCAGGCTTGCTCACTTCTACCTGTCGATATCCAGAAACGAGGCAGAGCCCTCTAACCGTCCGTCGGATCTTTACATTTCAGAGTCTGAGTCACGGACAAACTGTCCATTAGTTCACAGGAATTGACATCTTTCTTGACAGCTGCATTCGGGCAGCTTCCTCCTCTCCCCTGGCTGCGCCCGTCACACCGAATGAGCTTTATTTAAAAGTCAGTAACAGACGGACGACTTGGAGGAGCTGGTTCGAGGCTCCCTGGGTGCCTTGTTAAAGATCAGCGAGGGTAAACTGTTGCACTGACGGATCAGAATAACGCTGGGCAACTGGCCAGGCACACGCACACACACAACACACAGTTGTCCATATACACATTCACTGGGCTCAGAAAGAAGGAATCAACACACACATGTAGTTAGAGATAACGTGAACGCACAGTTCCATACATGTACACACCCATTAAAAACCCATTCACACACTGTGCACATTCAATCACACACTCATACATAAAGATACAACAGGAACACATACACATTCACAATGACCACCCATTACAATGCAGCTGAACAGATTCGTGTTTGAGATAATGCCTGTACAGCAGAGTGTGTGCGTCCCTGTGTTCCACAACACCTGCTTATTCAGGTTGACCTGAGGCACATTGTTATCTGTACTCAGTGGGGTTCTTCAAGATATTACTGCTACACACACACACACACACACACTCACGAACACACACACGGGAATAGCTCATAGCTGTCCCACCCCTCACTGTGTGAGAGGCAGGCTCATTTTCCCACCCAGTGGTTAGCCTCTCGCTTAAGGGAACTGCACATCACAGAGTCTCCAGCAAATGCCTGCGCACACGCACACACACACCAGTCTATTAAATCAGATGCAACTTGAGTGTTTTTTGCAATCCCAACAGGAAAGAGGGAGCAGCAGGGAGACTGCCAATGTCACTCACACATTGAGAGAAAACAAAGGCGATGAAACGTCAGTCAGAACAGTTTGGCTGTGTCAGGAGCAAATAAAAGGCAGAGGGAAGGATGTCAGTCACAGTCAAACAGGCTCATACTGACAAACGCAGAGGAAGCATTCTTTTGTACACCAGTCAATCCTAAAATTAAACATGGAGCTTTATCCGAGATCGAATTTACGTTGAAGGGCCTTGAATATTGTCTTCTGTGATTGTAATGTTGTGTTAAATGTATGTATCTTTGTTTTTTGTCTTAATTTTGGTCTTTTGTGTGATGTTGCAAATGGTTCATCATCATCATCATCATCATCATCATCAATCCTACCGTTAGCATCGCGGTAGTAAGCATGTGTGACACTCCGGAAACGCTCCTGTCCAGCGGTGTCCCAAATCTAAAAAAGGAAAAAGAAGAGGACATCTTCATCATTATCACCATCGACATTCAACTGAAAGAGTAAAAATGTAAGGAATGGATTTAGTGTGTGTGTGTGTGTGTGTGTTTTGAAAATACGAAGAAGAATGGAAGCAAAGCAGCCCAACAGGATTGTGTTCGACCAAAATAACAGACTAACCTGTGCTTTGTATTGCCTGATATCACAGTGGCAGACTCATTACAAAGACAATGACGCTCTCACAATAGTGACTGGATGTTATAAAGAGCATTTACATATTTATCTGACCTTTATGCTACATGCTGTCGGAACTTTAGTGCACTCTCTCTGTCATTGTTTTCCTGCTTGCACTCTCAATTATCCTGCTACTGTTTTTATACTTTTATTTTCTCTTTAATTATTTCTCTCTTACTTCCCATTTCTCACGGGATCTTTGTCATGTTTTCCATTTAAGTTCAGTTCATTTGTACGAATGTAAAGAACAATTAAAACAGAGACAGAGACATACTGTATGGTAGAAATACATCTTTTACAGGTAATTAAATAATCCAGAGAGAATGCATCCTGATAGAAAACAAAGTCAAGGACACAGGCAAAAAATAGAATGGCCAGTAGATGTTATAGAGGAAATTGTACAAAATAAATCCATGTGACTATGTGTAATGTGAAAGGACTCGCTGGTAGTGATAAACTATCACCCAACTCTCAGCTCTACAGGCATTTTTAGCGTCTTTGGACTTACGTCAGGTGTCCAAAAACACAATTTCCAATGAATGCTAATGTTGCTCCGTGTATGCTAGATGTGTAAAGGTGCAAATGTTTGCTGACACGTTACTAACAAGTGACTTTATAAGGTTACAATATGTCAGTGTTGTGTTAATAGCTTGTTGCGCTGCCCCCAAGTGGCCAAAAACAGAAATTAATACAGTTTAAACCATATCACAGGACAGAAAAAACAGGACGATGAGATTTAAATTTTCACTGGGATGCCTACACCGACCCCACCCAATTTGTGATGTCAGAGCACATTTTTAGGTACTCTGGCATCATCTGATAGAAAGACCTTAAATCTAGGAACATGCTTCCTACCACCACTCCTCCATCCTTCCATCATGCCTCCACCTCAACAGGAATTATTTTAATGGAATTACTTTTTAGTTACAGCACCCACATCAGGCTAATTGGTGTACTTTTTAGTATAAACGCATTTCAAAAAGCATATCATAATGTAACGTCCTAATCTGACCATTCTGTGTTACAAAATTGCAATTTAAGAAGTTAAAAAGTGCGTATATGACATGCAAGTTCCATTAAACTCATTCCTGGGATATCACCTGAAATATCACCTTCGACAGATAGACTGATGGATGAACACAGATCCATTAAAGAAGAGAAAGGTGAAGGGAGAGAGAACGTGAGTGTAATTCAGGTGGAAAACTCATCAGACAGTATCTAACGCTGTTTTTGAACACAGAGGATTCATCTGCATATCTGTCTGTCTCTCGCTGATAACTTCCAGGCTCACTAATCTGATAGAAAGTCTGCTATTCCCTCTAGTGTCTTCAGTCAGGCAGAACAGCCAGCTAATTGACTGGTAGAGATTAACCAAGGCCTCATTAAGTCATTGTTTGGGCTTCTTCGCCCTCCCACAGCAGGCAATGAAGATGTATGGGAGTTATTTACGCCATGGGAAGCAGTTGCTGGTGATTTGTTATTAAAAAGAGTGCACACACATAACCTCACTTTGACAAAAATGACTGTAAGGCTGTCAAGCATTTAAATAAAGACTAAAAGATTCAAAGAGCTTCACTGGTGTTCTTACCTGCAGTTTGACCTTCACAGCATCAATGCTCATCACTTTATTCTGAAAGACAAAAGAAATTAAACATAATTGCAAATCTGCAACATGGAAGTAAAAAACAAGAAAATGATAAAGACACTTGACATAAGTGAGTAAAATCAGCTATTTAAAAATAGAGGCATCAGAACCAAACTAAATGATGCTTTCAAGGGCTGCCAAAAGGGGAATGCTCTTTTCTAAAAGGAATTAGAGTTTGGAAAGCGAGTCCAGTGGCGTACAGCTGTACTGTGGTTGGCTTTTTGTGGCCACAGTTGGTGTGATAAGGGCTTGGCCTCTGCAGCGAGGCTCTGTTTTATCACTGTGATGTTATCAGCACACTGTACTATCTATCGTTCTATGAACATGCACACACACACACACCTTTTGTTATGATGAAGGCCTTTGTTTCAGGGAGTTGCATCATTTACGTGGCTGCCAACCAGTTTAGCATAGTGCTCACACACACACATATTCACACACACAATAGCTTTCCAATACCTCTGTGATATCTTTTCATGAGGAAACTAATTGGTTGTAGGGTTCTTTTCAAAATGACACCAAGTTAATGGTCACCAGTTGCAGCAGCTCGTGCATCGTCATCAACTATTCTAATAGATGGAGAGCAGATCTAACTTTGCCATCTATCATTACAGGCCATGTGATAAAATTGGCAAACAAGATGGATGAGCACACAGACGTGGCCAGTTGGAATATCAGCAACCCTGTCTAATGTGTTTCACGGAGATACAGGCCAGGAAGTGGATTTCCCCACTGGTGCAAGCGCAGAACTTGCTTTTATCTGCATTTGAAACATGTCCTATGTTGTCATATTGTGAAATGTTTGAAATCCAACACACTGCTTGTTGGGATGCTACTGCTGTCTCTGCCTTGATGATAATCCCTAGACACTTTATACTTTTGACTCCTGACAGTCATTTAATATCTATAATAGGACAAAAGAGAACAGTACGGTAGAATTTCTGCATGCAGATGTTAAGGGTGCATACACTCCAATGCTCCTTGGCTGATTAGACCTGGCTGAAGTCTCTGTGGGGCAAAAGATGAAGACCCCAGAGAGTTCTCCTACTGCATTAGCAGAATCAGTTGTTTTTTGTTGCAGAAGGTAAAATCCAACAAAAACAGTTCATACAGTGAGTCACAAAGGGCCTTTTCACACCTGAAAGTCCAAACCAAGGTTTCATGTTTTTTTTTTGTTACATCATATACAGTTGATCCGGTTAGTTTTGGTTTCACATTGCGGTGCTGGTTCAGGAAGCTGTCAAAGTTTGGGCTAACATTAGCTGCCGAGATAGCGTTACCAAATACATCAGTTAAACCTCATCCTCAAGGCCTTTGTTTGAACACATTGTTTGCCTGTTTGAACATACAAATAATATGTAAGCTAAGCAGCCAAACAGGGTTGTGTTAGAACAAAATAACAGTCAGATCTTACATTTTTCTGTATCATACTTATTGTACTGGGACTAACTAGGCTCTGCACTGCAATACAAGAACTGACCAGAACTGAGGATACAGTATGTGCAGCTTGGGGACAGAAACTATGGTTAAATGGTTTTGCATTTTCTCTCAGGGCCCTGTAGAGCCAAAGAGTAGAGTGTCAAGATGCTGACCGATAGTCCAGTTACTGTTGGATGTATATTTAAGGGCCAGGACATGAGCAGGAGGTAAAAATGGCAACCAAGCATTTTTTCTTTCAGTGAAGTTGGGAGGAAAAAAAGGTACAACAAGAAAGATAATAATATGACAGGGAAAAAAATAGCAGTTCACTCTGACCAAAATTGATGGTTGGTAAGACAGCTGCAGATGAAGACCTAAAGAACAGATCTTTTGGGTTTCAAGAAAAACAGGAAAGGAGCCGGCAGCAGAAAACGCTGTCTCAGTCTCAACAGCAGAGAAATTGAAGTTATGATTGCTTTTCATTCTCAGCTGAAAAAAGCCTTTTTGGAGGCAGCATCTCCAAACTGTCAAACACAACTAACCACAGTGGGCAGGTTGGCAGGTCAAACAAGAAGAAGACCTCCTCAACAATGAAAGAAAGCTGCTGAATATACACTAGGAGGGTGAGCAGACTTATATGTTAAAAAGCCACATCAACATACACACACGTAGCCTAACACACAAAACTGCATTCATTCAACTGAACTGAGTATATCCCGGCTTGGTTTAAGTGGACTGGAGTATGAAACTGAGTAACAAATCACAGGCTGGAGCAACCCTGCAGGCAACTGGTTCTACAGTGGCTCCGCACAGTGTGCGTTGGAAAATAAGCTAATCACAAGAGCAAATAAAGCCTTTATTTGGCCACTCTGCTTAATGCTGCATCACCTGCACCAAAAGTTCCTTTTGGTTTTCATCCAGTTGGCTGCTTTGCATTTAAACTGTAGGTCTAGAGGCCGTGTTGGTGGGTTTGAAGCCTTGAGCAATTGGCCCATTCTTCAACAACATACTTTCCTTCATTCTTAATGCATTTCATCCATATTGCATGGGCTATTGTGAATTATAGTTAGTTTACCTTACAAACAGGAAACACTTAACATATCCTGAGCCTCATGTGTTGCATTTTACTGCAGTATACTTTATGTACACCTGGAAAGAGTAACTGCTCAAGGGCAGCCTCTGGAAACAAACATTGAGGTTTTGCAGTGCAAAACAGTTTATGCCCAGAGAAGCTCAGGAGAATTCTTCTAATGACGACTTCAGCTGTTGACAGAGGGTTACAGATTATAACCTTAATTTGCAATCCAAGAGACTCCCTAAATTTGCTCACTCATTCATGAGGAGCAGCTCACTGACATGTACATGTATGTTTTTACATGTAAAAAGGAAGGACCCATCAATGCCTCCTGGTACCAGTACCTGTACAAGTGGCTGTTGTACCCTAGCCCAGCACCAAAGGTCAGCCACTTGAGTAGCGTTGAGACATAATACATAACTTTGTTCAATTTCTCTATAAGCCTCTAAACAGCCCTGCATGAAAAAAACGGCCACTCCATCAAAGCAGCGGGAGAGCAACAGCAGACGGCTCCAGCAAAAAAATGAAGGGTCATCCAACAAAAAAGCTGGCTCAACCTTCGCCAAGACGAGACTGTCCTCCCAAGAAGAACGTCAGAATCAGTCGTTTCAGCCAGTGGCATGACGTGAGCACAGGCGGTGGTAAGTTGATGTTACTGTAGAGCGACACAGTCCACATAGGGAGGATGACGTGGATGAACGCATGGGTGGACAAAACGTTGTTCCCATTTTTAAACAGTCAATATTGGTTTCTTTAAATCATGACCACTCTCATCCCTGAACCTTAACCAAGTGTTTATTATTGTAACCATGATCATAAAAGATAAAATGATTGTGGTTGTGATAACTTTCTAGAGTCATAAAATCCTTCCTCACAATCCTCAAAAAGGGGGAAGCTGGAGTTGAATAAAAAATACACACAGGCTGAGATTTACAGGTGCAGCCATTCCAAATCCATTTGCTGCTGCACTTTGGCTCAACCACCGAGGGGAACTCTATTCAGCTATCCAGTAGCACATGTTTCAGGGCTTTCAACAATTATAAGTAACTAGTAATTGTCACTGAAGGTTTGTTGCAATATGGAGTTTACTTGGTCCTTTTATGCAAGAGCCACAACTGAAATGACTGTGTTAATGTCTGCATGCAGGACTAGCAGGAATTGAAGCTGGAGCATTACAGTGACGCACAGTGTTACTAATGTTTTACTTTACACCGGAGTAATGATGTTAGCAGCACTGTGTAGGCTGGGTGTTTACATAACTGTGAGTCCACAACACCCATCCTGCAGAGCGTTCGAGCTTTGATGTGAAATCTAGCAGCTATCTGTGATGAGCAGAGGTAGTTTATGTGAAAATCAGGTTTTATGACGAAGTTAAAGAATTACATGAAATAATGGTTTTGTCTGGTCATACTGGATAACAAAATAGGCAGATTACAGTCTGTTTTAGATCAAGCCTTCTCATATGGTCTATATTTGTGTCCTTTATACTTGTGAGTGAATGTCTTAGTCATCATGTTTCAACAGGAACTTTTACAAATAATAAGAATCTACGGCTTTATTTGGCATTCACGCTGAATCTACAGGCTCATATCTGTTGTGTTGCTGAACTGGAAAAAACAAGCAGAAGCTCGGCATCTGTTTTATTGGCTGTATGACATACAAGGACTCATATGTGAACCACACACCTGTACACATGTAGACACAAACCCACACACACAGAAAACAAAGACGGGCCTGTATTTGTCAAGCGTCTCAGAGTAGGAAATCAGTCCTAAAAAGGCCAAAATTTCTCAGAGTAAAAGCAGTTATTAACTTTATTGACCTCGGAAATGACTTTTTTTGTTATAGCCTGCCATGCAAATGACATGTAAATATCATTCAGTCAGTCAACTCATGTTTGAAATGTTTATTATAGCAGCAGAACATATTTAGAGTTTGGCGTCTAGGCTCCGACCTCATCACTCCCCGCAGATATGTTTACATAGAGATATTGGGGAGTGATGAGCAAATATCTTAAACCCCCTAGCAGGAGCCCGCAGGTGGATGCCGGGGCGGTGGTGGGGCTGAAGGAGCAGGCAGCAATACTGATGCAGGGCAGCAGTGGCACTGACAGGCAGAGGGAGAAATTGGAAATTTTTGCAGCTTAAATAGACCGCCAAATTGGGAGGGTGTGTTTGGTATTTGGTGTATAGCGGTGCAGCTCGAGTTGACTGCCTGAACTAGCTCGCAGGCGTCGCTCCATTTATGAGATTAAAGCTATATATTAATAACTTAGGCCCCTAAATTATTTGCCTATACACATAAAACCTACAGATATTAAAGTGGTGCCATTTTCTGCATTTTGAATCTGAACTTTTTAAAATATTTCAAATGCAGATGTCAGGTCATCTGAACTTCTACTCTGTGGCTTTGAGTGTCATAAAATAGTTAATTTTACACTCTCTCCAAGGAATCATTCTCATTGTTGAAAGTATTGCTTCATAAATAACTCCAAGTTCAACTCTTAAGTATGAGTGTTTTAGTCATAGTTTAACTTTCAGCTCAAATGCTAGGACTGATTCTGAGATGCTTTTAAATACGGACCCAGATCCCACCTCCCTTGTTCAGTGCTTCTGAAAATGGTCCATAAGTCTTGCCAAAAACCTCAGGAAAGTTTGCAAGATCCTAAGAATTTTGACCATAACATTGTCTATGCAAATACTGCAGCTGCAAGCACAATTATTAACACCCTATTAACACAGAAAAGCATGAATATGTGTGGAGGCTTAAGGTGGAATTCCATTTGCAAAAGAAAACTCACGCACTTACTTTTGCTCCCAGTGATTACATTGATTTCCTAGTTGAAGTCCTAAACCAAATTCTAATCCTAGTTAAAATCCAAACTTGTATGTTGAAAAACCGTCCTCACTTTGAAGACGCAAACCTCCAACTGGATGTACCACACACACATACACTCCTGCCTCCTCTCTTTTTCTTACCGTCTCATATAAGCAACAATCTGCATGGCCGCTCTGGTAATGATTTTTCAATAACCTGAGGCTCCAATTCCATCTCATCTCTCCTCATCTTCTCTCCTATCCCCAGTCTTTTTCTCATTGTCCCCTCGACCTCTTCACTTACTCCCTCTGTTTCTCGCTCTCCTTCCTTTCCCCGCTCTCTTGTTTTGACCCTCTTATATTATGATGAGGCTTTCCAGAGCTGCTCAATATCCAAAGTGATGAAAGTGAAGATCAGAGGAGAGAAGGACGCGTGATAAAAAAGTTAAAAAGGGTTCAAAATAAGAGTTTACTGTGTGTGATTATGAGAGCTTGTCTTTCTTTTCCTCTCCATTTACAAGATCTTCGCAGAAGCCATCTGTTACAGCAGGAAACTACAGTCTCTGAGGGTCATTTTTTTGGAAGAACATCCACAAAACTAGGATTATAACAAGCCCTCTGGTCGGACAAAAAAACTGAGCGTTAAGTGTGAGCTCAAGGATGACTGTGGTATAGCCCACAGGCACCTCGAACCGAATCCAAATTAGACTATTGGACACTGGTGTGGGTCAAAGCAAGCCAGCTCATTAGAAAAAAAAGAGCTGTGTTATTAGGATCCATTGATTTACACATGGAATTTGTGTTTCTGTAAAATTGAGAAGTCAAGTGAGCTGAGGGATCCGGGGTGGGATTAGAAAGAAATCATCAATGTTGGAATGTAACTAAGTGTAACTAACTTCATTATCTCCATTTTATGCAAATTTATAGTTCCACTTCCACACAATTTTACTACATTTCAGAGGCAAATATTTTACATTTTACTCCACTACATGTACTTAACAACTATGCTTACTGGTTTATTATTTTACAGTACTTACAAAATATATGATTATCTTATAAAATATAATGCATTGGTATAGTTTAAACTACTCAATTGTACACCAAATAGTCCACATCAACCAGCTAGAGCATTAAAATGCTGCTTTGTGTTAATGCATCAGTAATAATACAGTAATAATATAACACTTACAAGGGCAATTCTGTCTGCAAAACAAATACTTTTATATTGATACTTTAAAGCCCTTGAAAACAAAAAAGTATTTCTCTATACAATTAAATATTAATTACTAAATGCCCAACAATCAAAGTTAAAAACTTAGATATCATGTAGTTTATTGCTCAAAAATAAATCTACTTCATCAGGCCTGTGTGGGTGTGGTTTGATCGGATCTGATCGACAGCGGACTGGTAACATAAGAACCCCACAACTGTCATCACATTTTGACATACAGTACGTGACATCACCTTTTGCCAACTAGGTCCCGCCCACTACTAACCGGTTAGAAGAGCACAGATATAACGCAAATAAAACGTCTCATATGAATGAACCAAAAGGACGATTGTAGGGCCCCATAAACACCATCCATGTACTCTATTACGCAGTGCTTCTTTAAATAAAATGTCAGCTTTCCTAAATGGTGTGCTCATTTCCCTTCGGTACTTCATCCTAAAAATAAACTAAGAAGGTTCAATAGGGAGCTGTGGAAATCAATGTTAAATTGACACACACAAAAAAAGGTCTTAAGTCATATTTTCTAAGGTGTGTGTGTTAGCTGATAAGCATGGCAGCAGTAAAGTGGCAGATTTTGGAATGGGCTTTGACAGGCTGACAATTTTTTAGTGTGCTGTGCAGTGTGCAGACACCCACACACTGCCGTACACACAAACACACACACAAATGTATGCTAGCAACAGTAAGTAAGGAAGACCGACACATGTATTAGATGACAGCTACACATTCTAAACAATTATGAAAAATACAAAGACAAAAACACAAAGACCACACACACACAGGCACACACAGGCTAAGAATAAACACGCAGACACCTACACACAATGCTGAGCTATTGACAAATGACCATTAATATTCAACAGCAGCCTTAAGAATCAGACAGCACTACGCTATCTGTCAATCAAACTGCCAGCCTTTACCTTGAATATATATGAATAATCAGGACTAACAAGAAGTCTTCCAACTCAACACCTGAAACTCTGCCACTGACGGACTTATCGATAAGAACATCATACATATAAACATTTTACTATGGCCTTATTATTCTATCTAGGACATGCTTTCGATAACGATAAAGAGCAGAAACATTGGCACAGTTGTAAAGTCTACCTGGCATAAAAAAAACTGCTGTTAGGTTTCATTCATTCATTTCCTAATGGGCATTATGCTTTTGCATCTTTCTGACACATTTGTGCACTAAAGTGTTCCACAACAAAAACCAATGCAAGGAGCGATGGCAGGTAAACATCTTGAGATTAGGAACAGTTCGGCAGATTGCGTGACACCTTGCCTACACTGACACCCATCAGCATCTGGAGTCTCAGCAGTTAACTTGTTATTAGTACTGATAGGAATGGTGTCCAAAACATTAAAATAATAAGTTGTATTAAACAAGAATTATCATCCATGTAATTTTATTTGAATTTTTAAGGTTTTACTCTAATGAGCAAAGCCAAGACGAGTAGGGCAGCATGGAGGGTTTTGTCTGGGTTAGGACTTTAACGCTGACCAGTCAAATACATATTTAGTGTAGAAAAACAGCCAGGTGCTTCTCTGGCAAAGTAGCAGGTCAGACAAACTTTACAGACACAAACAAAACTGTCAGCATTTGGCTGTCAGCTGCTGTTCATTTTCTCCCTGGCTTCTACCTCATGATTGGGAGGTAAACAGAGAGAAAGAGAAACAGCCAGCTAACTATCAAAAAGCTTTTACAATACACACACACACGCATTACTCATGCATGTCTAAACAACGTTCAGTCTAATTAGTGCTGACTTAATGAGAGTTAATTATTTCAGTTTGCTGGCTCTTCAAGTTTTCAGGAGAAAATGAGGGCTCAGGTAAAGACAAATTAACAGAAAACCCAGAGTGGTTCTACGAGAGATGAATACAGTAATGACTGTGGGCACTCATTTGACAGTGACAGATGTGCTCTATAGAGGTTACTGAAATCAAAAAGTTCAGAAATAAAAGGAAATAAAAGATAGTCATTTCCTTTTGCTGGCCATGGGTTCAAATAAAGCACTGTAGCATGAACACCCACTTTGCCCCTCTGTCAGAGAAACTGGTCTGCACAGAAATATGGTTAATGAGGGACCTACATCACTGAGGAAAACGAAATCAATCAATGCCTGGTCTCTCACACACTGTAATCAGCATAATATGCCCCGCTGGTTTTGATTGGGAACAGATCTGCCAAGAAGGGACTTTGTTCTCTTAACAGCCTCACTGTCGCACCAAAGTTCATAAGAATATCATACTTTCAATCTGGACTGGTTAGTTATGGTTGCAATCTGATGTGCAGAACACTAACTGCGTAAGACTGGACAACAAAGCAAAAATGCAACTTTGTTGGCAGGTAGCAAAGTATTACTACTTAACAAAAGTCTTCAAATAGTCTTAAAACAGCACTGATTGACATTTTTTACCTTTTGACCTTATAAAGTGTTTGCGTACATGTTAGCAAACCTATTTACAACTCCAGCAGACACGGAGCAACATTAACATGCGTATTTCTGGCCACCAGATGGATTTACGTCCAATATACTCTGCTTCGTTTTAGTTACCGTTTTGGTCTTCACCAACTCCTGAGCGAAATATCTGGCTCTTTAGCAGAGAAAAGCTCCACTTTGCCGTGCAAGTAACATACAGTGGGTTTATCAGAGCTTTTTTTTTTTGCTGAAAACAGCTGCCTGTTGCTGCTGGAAACGAGGCTGACGAATCAAAACAGTACATTTGCAGGCCCTAAAACCAAAACAACAGGCTGAAAGACGCTAAAAAGCTCAGTCGAGCTAAGAGGAACCGCAGAGTTGGTGATAATTCTCTGTGGCTCTTCACTATGAGAGAACTCTTTCAATTCGATTACAAATGGTAATTTGATCCATTGTTGAGCTAAAAAATATTGATTAGTGCAGCTTTAATGCAGCTTTTAACACATTAAAGAGCAACACACTGATAAATATAGAATGCTGTAATATAATACAATGAGCAAGAAAACACAAAATTGGCTATTTAAAGTAATTTAGAAACTGATGACGCTACCCCACTGCTGTTTGCATGTTTCAGCTATACTGTCTGCGTACCCTGTTTTGCTTTTATAATTGATTAGAATCATTTACTTCTAAAGTGTCTTTGATTACATTCTTCCAGTCCACCTCAAAAATCCTCACCATGTCCTGCTGCTCTTCTGTGTATCTTTCTCACCGTGTGTCACTCTGACCACACTCACACTCACGTCTTCAGTGAGCCAACACAGCCAGTCATTTCGAGTCAAAAAGCTAGCACATTCAGACCAGAGGGTACCACATGAAAGGCGCAGACGCATGCATATTTGTTTTCTAGTTTATCATTAACTGGAAGATTGTGTATTGCAGTGCAATGACTGACAAGGGTTAAAGCAGTTTCTGGCTCTGTTGACACCTACGCTGCTGTGCTTTGAACAGCACTCTCAGAGATCGGTCAAATACTCTGGGTGGTATTGGGATGTCTTTCCCTTGGACTTCCTGTAGATTAAGTTGTGGTCTGTAGGTGGCACACTTTTCTTTATCTATTCGGCATGGTGGCTATCACTGCTCATGCTAACTATCCACTTCTTTCTAAATAGCATGTGTCTTCCAATTGAACTTTTTAGCCCAAATCTTATAGTTTTTTCCCTAGCGGCGTGGTTCTAGGGGCGGCAATGTTGGTTGGTCGGCCTACCACTTTGGTCCAGACTGAAATATCAAAATAAATATTGAATGGATTGCCATGAAATTTTGTACAGACATTGGTGGTTCCCCCGAGGCTGACTTGTAATAATCTTAGTCAACCGTAAACTTTTCATTTAGCACCATCATCAGGCCAAGATTTTGACATTCCCATCAACCTCAGCTGCACTTTCTCTTTAATGCTAGTAGCAATTGTTTAGCATGGTAACATGCTGACCTCGGTAAACATTATCCTTGCTAAACTTTTAGCATGTTAACAATATCTTTGTGAGCATGTTGCCATGCTGATGTTACCAAGATACCACTGTTCACTTCCAATTTTTTATGACATCTAGCTCTTGTTCCTGTGGAGTTTGAATGCACTTATAAGTTACCTTGGACAAAAGTGTTTACCAACTAGGAATAATGTAAGCACAGCCTTACAAAGCGGCAAGTGTAGCTGTAGAATCCTAGTCTTGTTCCAAGGTTAACCTTACTGAACAGACTGAATAGTGTATAGAAAAGAAAATGTGAAGGTTTTAAGCTCTGAGGATAATTTAACTAAGGCAGCCAAGTGAGTGGTGTATTTGTGTTTTTGGCGAAATTAAAGAGAGCATTTATCAATCTGTCCAGATTGACAGCCGACACCTATGTGAAAACTGGCTAAAGGCTGATCCAAAAGGCTACAAACCAATTTTAGTTTACACAATTAACAACACACCTAATCCAGGTAAATGCTCAGTGAGCCTTGTTAGACCACAATAAGTGGAGCTAAATCTGTTAGCCGGCTTGACAAGAGGGGTACTCTCCTCTACCCCTCCTGCTCTCCTCTCCACTCATGTTGCAGTGGTTTGGCACAGAATGGCTCACACCCTGCATCTGGCAATAAGACCAGCTAATCCTGGATTTGTCACCCTCTGTGACTCTCTTTCTCCATCAATTCCTTTCCTGTGCCTTTTTATTTGTCTTTTCATAAAGCTTCCCTTTCAAAACTGCATCTTCCCTGCTCAGCCTCCTTTCTTCCTCCCTCTCTCGCCCTCCTTGGATTCTTGTTCCCTCACGCTGTGCTCTGGCCCGACCTCTGTGATTTCTGTGCAGCTCCATCTCTCGATCAAGTCTTGAAATCTTTAACCTTGTGTTCCTTTTCGCACATCAAACTCCTGAGAGAAGACCCTCCCCTTACCCTTTTCTTCATCCTTCTCTTCCCATCTTACAATCCATGTCTTATCCCTTCTTTCACTGACTATTCCCTCTGTAGACTAGTATAACTGCACCTAATATGAGATATATCTCTCTCTCTGGAAGCCTGGTTTAAGGTTTAGATAGCCAGGGACCCATGGGGGGCTCTCTCATTCCCTTCTTTTTCCCTCTTTGTCTCACTGTCACAAATCCCAGCAAAGCTTTAGAATCGGGGGCAGCCAACCACAGTGAGTGTGACTTGTCCACTTTAAAGCTTGTCTTCTCTTTCCATCTCAGGAGAAAGCATTAACATTCCCCTAGCCTCTGCTTTTCACAGGTTCCCAGTGGAAATCACTCACTGCTGCAGTAAAAGAATCTGAATGGAGACCTATATCATGGTATTCCATCCATGCTACTTTAAACGAAGCACAGTTGTATTTTATGGGCCTCCATTACAACGGCTATGGTAATCACAAAGTAAGCAATCTTTCTTTTTCATGTTTTTGTTCTCGCTTGAAGCATGGAGCAACATTGGCATTCATTTGGGGTTATGTTTCTGTCCAGCTGGCGAATGTAAGACCAATACTGACCCTTGTTTTAGCGCTGTTTTTGTCTTCGCCAACTCCAGAGGAAAATATCTGGTTATTTAGCGTCTAAATGCTCTACTGTGTTCACCAGCTAGTTTCTAAGTGTGTCAGTCTGCCATTTGGGAAGGTAGCAATCAGTGGGTTTATCAGAGTTTTATTGCTGAAACCAGCTGCCTGCTGCAACTGGAAACAAGGTTGATGAGAGCGGTAAAGCTGCAGCCCGTGAAACCAAAACAATGGGCTGAAAGACGCTAAAACGCTCCAAAGAGCTGCAGAATTGGGTGATCATTAGCTGTGGGTTCATCACCACAAACACACCTTTCATATTACACTGTCAATTTTTTTTTTACCATTGTTAATATAAACATTTGTGCAACTTTAAAGTTCCAGTGCATACAATCATATAGCTGAATGAGGCAGTTGTTAAATAGTGTGCAAAGCCCATTCCCAAAGAATTTATCTGGGCTATCTTTTCTACAAGGTACCATACTTTCTGGTTTTGTCTGGGCATTATATTAGACTCAACAGAACCCCTTGTTTTAAGTGTGCAGCATGTAATGCCCCTGTAAACCATTCAATCCTTGCCCAGACATGAAAGTATTATCCAAACAATAGGCTGGAAATCCTATTAGGGAATGTCGCATTCTTCCAATATGTCTTACTGGGCTTTAAAACTTCTGCTTAAGCCCATGTGTTATCTCTCCATATTTAAAGGACACAGTGTGCATGCTCTTTTAGTTTAAGTATTCTAGGAGCACTGTGTGATATTGCAGCATTTTGTTGAGGCTTTGATATTGTTAAGTAAAGAAAGTAAGGGCTGACAGCTTGATGAATAGCCACAGTGTATCTCTGCAGTTTGACGAAGATGAGGGAGTCGTCTAAAGGCGGCTGTTTTCTAGATGCCTGGCTTGTATGTGTAGGAGAGAAAGTGTTTGCGCCTGATAATCAAAAGCTGGAGAGTAAATTAGTTTCACATCTTGGTAGTTGTTGCCTTATTTCATCCTCTCCTTTATTTTCTTGGAAACTAGAGTTTGATTATTGTGATTACTGAGCAGTGCTGACATTTGTCATTGCACTTTCAGAAGATGGAACAAGGAAAAGGAGAGGAAGAGAAAGAGAGAAAGCTTAAAAGACAGCAAATGTGTGTGCCCATGGGGGGTGTACGGAGAAGAAGTGAAGATATGAAAGGACAGACGATGGAAATGGTGTCTTTGGCATCAGAGAATCTTTATTCTGTTTGTGCAGTCATGCAATTCAATTCATTACTTTCTTGCTTACTTGTGTGCATATGCGATGTGTATGACTGTGTGTGTGTGTGTGTGTGTGCTGCCCCCCCCCCCCTTGGCTCTGCTGTTCATCCCTCACTCTCCAGGGTCTGTAGTGAGAGGCAGTGCCACGCTGTGATAAAGGAGTAGCCAGAATAGCATTACACAGTCAACACACACACATGAACATGCACACTTATACAAGTACTTCTGCGTGTGCATGTTTCCCCGAATCCAGTGCTGTTGTTGTCAAAATACATACGGGGTCCATGTTTTTTTTAGATAGCACTTGTTTCTTGAAAAGCCATCAGGGTTTTTAAAGTCTTTATAAAGGAGTTCACCAAGGAACCTCCTGAGGTCCTCTTACAATAGTTTGAACTCAAACGAGCCCTTGGAGCTTTTATTTCAGAGAGTGTCTGGTTTGTCCTTGGTCACTAATGCAGGATGACCGTACTATCTGCGAATACTAATGTGGTTTCATTCAACTGTTCATTTAGATATGGTAAGGATGGCTGGGTAGTACTGGGTACTTTGAATCACATTTATGCTGAACTACTACTGTACAAATTCTGGTCATGGTTCAGTTGTGTAGTATTTAAGAAAGACATCCCTGCAGTACTGAACTCTAGCGTGCAGAATAACTGCATGCAGGTGGTTACCAGACCACGACTCCACTTCCTCCCACTGTACAAAAATGAAGCCAAAGTATCCCGGGTATGGGAGCTGCCATCTTGCGCTTGTGACGTAATTTGGAGCCAGAGTCTGAGCAGTAGTGATCCGGTATCGAGGTCCATCAAATAACTAATTAAAACCAAACTTATCAGAAAAATGAACACAAAATATAATATGGCAGAAAACATCTTTGGGAAAATACTTTTATTTTTGGGGTTTATGACCTATACTGCAGCCAGCTACCAGGGGGCGATCAAGATATTTTGGCTTCACTTTTGGGGAGCTGTCATGTTGTCCATCTTTATATACAGTCTATGGTGGTTAATCTAAATTAAACTATGATGATACTAGAGCCATGACCTTTTGAGGACAGTACACAGCTTATCTTCACTGAGGCACAGTGCTACTTGCATACTGTTATAAAGTTCAAGTCTAAAAAAACCGATTTCCTACATGTGAAACATAAACTGAAGGGTACATAGGATGTTGCTATAGCCACAGAGCACAGAAACAGGGATTTACAGAGCACAGAGAGAGTTCTGTGTTGTGTTAGCCTTGAAATAGCTACAACACAGAGCAAACTATTTTCAGCAGTAGGTATGTTGATGTGCTTGTCAGAGCTTTGAGCTCCACTCCTCATTGTTCAGATCAAATACTTCTTTTTCCCGTGTCCTTGAGTTCCACTCATCTACAGTAGCTGTGAAAATGTACTTGCTGTTGATACCTTATGATGTGTGTAAATTATTGTTAACAAAGCCACACTACCATGTTATCTGTAAAATCTAAGGTTATAATGTTGGCACTTTTTTCTCCCTGACATAACATAGTTGATTTTCTAGTTTGATTTCTGTGCTGTGGGAGACCAAACCCAGCATTACATACACTACAAAATGTTATTTGTATTATGTGAGAGAGGAAGAGGTAATAATGTTCAAATGCTTCATTTTCTTGTCATCCTTCCTGAAAAGGAATTAGGAGTGTTCTCATCCTTGTAATCAATGTCAACTATTCTTCAAACATTCTGCGAGAGGCTATTTCCTGCCACCTGATAATTTCATTTTAGGATCATGACCTTGAAGGACGTCATATCCTGACATGGAGGTCTTACATGTAATAATAAATGATTTAGCTTGTAGAGAAACAGCTTAAAATTCAATAAAAAAAATGATATTGTAATGAAGCCATAAATAAGAAGTCAGTTTTACACAGAATGCTATAACAACAGTAATTCAACGTGATGTTTACTCAGTTCATGAAAACTGAGACACAAGCTGTAGCGAACACATGGTGTGTGGTAGATCTTTCTTCTCATAAATCTTAGTGATAACTTAATGATAAAAACATACAGTAGATCCTAACAAGTGCAGTTGGAACACACATACATGCATGTGTTATTTCATTAATGAAAACTATGAGAAAAAATATTCCTTGACAACCTTTTTTCCCCACCACAAAAACCTGTCAAAGACTAAATACAAATAACCTTTGAAAACAAAAACTATGACGAAAGGAATGACAATTTTCATCAACACATAAAAACTAAACAATAGTGTGAAAAACAAATTAATGGATATATGAAATAATTACTGTTTTAAAGCAAGTCTTATTCAACGACTTTCAAGCATATGCGGAATTACACATTGTAGCTCCCTGATTAGTAGAACAGGATCCTCCACCACCCAAAGATATCGCTATAATGCTGGCTAACCTTACTGATTCTTGTAAGTAAAAAGTAACAGATGGTTTATGGACACAGATCTATGGACTAAATTCATGTACAGTAGCACTGAAAATAAAACATTATGCTGCAATAAAACAGCTGGGACAAACCATTAAAACATGCAGGCTAACGTTACCGTAGCTGTGGATGTGGAGGTAAGGCTAACACTACTTTTAGTTGACTGTCCTTTGTATTTATTGGAATGCATTCAGAATTAATGTAGGCTGTAAATCTTCCACTGGTTGCTCCCTAAAGGAATATTATTGTTATCCTATGTTTTAGGTACTCATCTCAAGCTAAACCTGAAATGTAACCATGCTAACTGTACACATCAAAGATGGCGACAGCCGTACTCTCAGACAAAAAATGTTAATACATGGGACTAAAATTTCCCTTCTAAAACGGCTATAATTTTTGTTGACTAAAACAATAATTAAATGACTAAAAATTAACAAAAATTGTTTATTTGAACACCTCACACATGCACATAAAGGAATATAGCGCACCTCACACACTGTGAACCGAACATCAATATAGTTTTTTCCATTATGAATTGTGTGTGTGTGTGTGTATATGAAAAGGTACACACTTTGCTCTGCTAAAGTGAAATTAAAAATTCCATCTGCGCCAACTTTAGAATCACCTTCACATTAAAAAAAGAAATACAACCCCGCTGCCTTCTTCAGCAGAGCTGCTCCACAGCCGTGATTTGTGAATATTCATTGCTGTGGGATTGGGGTTGGTTCTTTATGGTTTGGACAAGCTGGCACAGCGGTGAGTACGTTATTTCCACAGAAGACGCCTCGCAGGAGCGTTAATTGATCACCTAGGTACCACCTTCCCCTTCCACCACTTTAATAATAAGGATTAAATATGAGGGAGTGTGATCTATGACATGAAAAGGGCAGGAGAGAGTACGACAACACACACTTTACTTTCTCTCACTGTGTATTTAGATAAGTGTTAACAAGCTGGTTTTATTTAGTATCTCATGGTAGTAACTCTAAATCCAAGCACTCTACACTTTTTACATGATTGATGCTGTAAAATCCAGGGATGCAGAAATAAACCTTCCAAGTAGGAGTTTGCTGATTGATGAAACTACATACCTGCTTTTCCTGAAACATCTGCTTCATCATTCTATGAATATGCAGGATTGTCATGTGCAGATGCTCGCTTTCGGGTCTGCCAATTTTGCTTCCGTGTAATTTTAACATGTTGAACGCACTTTTGGGGTTAGTCAAGGTATTGGATTCTCTAATTTTTGTTTAAGTGGTCTGTGTGGTGTTCGAATAAGAGATTACTGTCACAAAGAACTTGTATTTATTTTATGGAGCAAAACCTATGAGCCAGTTAAGGCAGACAACTCACATATTCCGCAGCAAATATCTAAACCCACCATTTTAAAAAATGCAGCCTATTTCAACTGACGTTTGGCTCCTCCATGCTGCGACTGCACAGTACATTTATCTAAATTGTAACACTCAAACAAATACATCACCTCCACCCAAGCATCCACCTGTAGGCTCTAATTCAGGGTCCCTCTTCTCTGTACTGAGCTTGTGGTCAGAGGACAGATGCCTCTTATGCCATTTTAATTTCTTTATTAATTCAGAATGGATTTGTGTCCAAAATGTTTAGCTTTTGTCACTGTTTGTCTTACTTGCAAGGGCTGCTTTTGGCTGTTTTTCTACAGTTTGATTTTTTTTTGTTGCTTACATTACCCTGATGTGTGCACATCTATTGAAATGCGACCATAAAAAAGCCATTTAAAAGAAACTCCTTCCCTACGGACAGAGATTAGGGAGGAAAATGTGATACAATTTGCTACTCATGTCCCTGACAGACTCGGTAACCACTTTCCCAAATATTCTGGGACAGCTTGAAGTAAAGTCTGTGTATATAATTTGTTGAAACCAATTGAAAGTGCTGTAGTGTGAAGCTGTGCACTGGTGAGCCTTGGCGACAAATTCAGTGGAGATCAACCCAGATGGAGAGAACAGAAGTGAATACAGCTGTGTTGTGATTTCTCATAACTGTGACAAATTACAGACGGAGACAAATTCTTTCCTCACCCAGTTTAAAATGAAGGAGTTTGTTAACAACCTTTTTCCGTGTGTCCATCTTTCGCTAATTCACTCACACACAAACTTCCTCAAACAGAAACATCATCTGTCATCTTTGAGCAGAGCAAGTGCCAGATAATACTGCACACTCACGCTGATGTTTTTAAATTGGGAAGCAATTATTTTGATTTATTTTCCAACGCCACCTCCGTACTTTAAAACTTCTAATTATAAATCTCATCTTCGCCAGTGACGACGGTAACCTGAGGGGCAGCAGTAGACTTCTCGAAGTCAAATTCATTCGTTTTATTTATAAGAACACATTTAAACAACTTGATCAAAGACCGTGCAATACAAATATAAACTCACAGGTGTATGAAAAACTGCCAGTTTCCAGTTTGGATCCCTGGACTGGCAGAGAAAAGGTGGCTGGGGAAAGAGAATGAGCAGTGTGGTGCTCCGCCTCAGTAGTTCAACAGCTACCAGATGTGCATTTTTCTAACTCTATGAAGAGGAAGCAGACTGATTCTCATAAAGACACATATGTTGAGTCGTCGAAGGGACAACTTCAGTGCCAATGCAGAAAAAAAAAAAAGAGTGTGAAGGTTGGGCTGGTGGATAGGTGTAGTTTTGTCTTCAACACTCGTGGCGTAACATCACATCCCATGTCGTACCAGTGTTGGCCTTTTTATAATTCAACCGTGAACATGATCTTTCTCCAACCTTAATCAAGTAGTGTTAGTTGCCTCATTTTAATGATACTTCACCAGACTAGTTTAAAGCTGCACTAATCAATACTATTATGTGTGATCTCTCATGGTTTGACAGCAAAGAATCTGTGTTACGTTTGATCCTACTAACTAAACTAAAAAATATTCACCCAACTCTGCAGTTCCCCTCAGCTCTACGGACCTTTGTAGCATCTTTGAACTCATTGTTTTGGTTTCACGGCCTGCAACTTTAATGCATTTAACTGCTAAAGAAATCCAATATTTTCCTCAGGAGTTGGTGGAGACCAAAAGAGAGCTACCAGAAGAGTGAATATTGCACTTAAATTATTCAGGTGGGCACAAACACAACTCCAAAAGAATGCTATTGTTTGCTTTGTGTCCGCTGGATGTGTAAATAGGCAACCATTAACCTTGATAATGGTGAATGAATTTGGAATCTCCCAATGCCACACCACTTCCCCAAAAATCACAATTTTGACTAGTCTTTACATCTTTCTTTTTCACATTTTCTATGTTTATTTCACTGTTAAAATATGTTTTCTGTAAATGTTATCTTCCTTCGTGGTTACCTAAATGCCTTCTCCATAATGCCAGGAATATAATTCTGGTGAGGAAATACTAAAACCCCTTTATTTTATTACATTTTTGGCCATTTAAGAACAGGGTTCACACAAAATCTTGAAAGTTTGGAAAATGCTTAATTTTAAACATTATGTTTTCAAGGTTAGGAATATGCTTGAATTCGAACAAAGTGCTTGATTTTCTAGATAATCTGGTGTTTCTTCATCTACACAATTACCCATGTAAACCAAAAAATCTTTTAATATTTGAAATTAAACGATCCCGTCATCATATTTGTTTGTTGTCTCCTGGCATTTATGGTAACTATTTAGATGTGATGATAAAGGCTTCGAGGGTCTGAACATTTTTGATTTTGGTACCTTGAAAGTGCTTGAATTTTACTCTTAAAAAGCTGTACCAACCCTGTAAGAATGTCTTCTCTATCACAATCAGCAATAAAAATCTCACCATGTGCAATTTGTGTGCAATTGTTGACTGTAAACTGTTGTTAAAAATGGTAACTATGGTCCTGGTATCACTAACTGTCCCATCATGTTGTGTGCAGGCAATCATTTGCTTCTCATAAAGAGGAATCTGTTCTCCACGTGAAATCTTGTGTGGTGTACAGATAAACACTTTACCCCTGACTTGCTTCAGTGGAGCTGTTCTGTGGCCTTCAGCAGAAGACTGTGACTGAACTGAAATGCTTACAATTCTGGGCGCACTGAACTGTGAGGGTGCGAAGCAAAGCAATGCTGAGCCCAACCTGCCCTGAATGAATACCTGCTAAAAATCCATCTGTATATTTGTCACTGCATGCAGATTGTGGTCACGGCTTGCCCCGCGTCTGCAACAGCAACTAAACCTTCCCCGTCCCCAGCTGAGGACCTCGGTCAAGTCTGAAAGCCATCTGCCAGCGAATCGTGCAGAATCTGGTAGACGCCGTTTCCACACATTGCTTTGCATCGTTGTCACGGTTACAACAACAGTCTCCTGGGAACATAACAAGCACTTGAGGAGTCATGTGACGCAAAGAGAAAAAATGTAAAACCAAGCAGACCAACTGCCTCTGTCAGCTGTAATCCATCACCATGTCTTCAGGTCTACTGGGCCACTTCGCTACTAATAAACCTGGGTCATATCACATAACCAGAATCATTTAGTAAGCTCAAAAAGAGAGGCAAAGTAAATGTAAATTAAAACCTACAGCAGAGAGGATTAGGAATGAAGGGCAAGGGAGTGGGAATGATCGGTGGAGAAAATGTGGCTTTGACTTTGTACTGCTCCTGGTGTTGTTGTCCCGTGGCGGCTTATTAGCATGAGTGCGTTTTATCATTTGCTTATTCATGAATAGTGAAGTGCATCTGCATATGGCTTATTTTCAGCCGACACCGCAGGAGAAGAGCAGACCGACGGGAAGCTTTTGACAGGGATGGTAATGATGCTAATGATCCCTTCTGTACTTTTATTTCTTTGCTTGGTGGTTTTTAAGTTAAGTTTGGTTGTCATTTGATCTTATTTTCTCTTTTACTATGTTTTGTGCCTCTTAAGGTTTTCATTATTTGTGCAAAAGAGCAAAATTCAACTGAAGGAAAATGATGATGATAGATAAAAACCTAGAAGACAATTTTATAATCAAATCCCAAATTGAACCCTACGACCAATATCCTGTAAACAGCTTAAAGTTTATCTGTCCACCAAGATTAAAGGTAATATGTTCATTACTTTTAAAATGTCCCACTGAGTAACAGATCACAGTTATGAAGGGAACTGCATTTGTTAAGGACGGTCAGACGACAAAAAGGAAATCTTGGTTGTTGCCTTGTTAATGTGCTCTCTCTTTCTCTGCATGCTGGTGTCTTTGGCCAAAGATGTGGTTTTGTGGAAAAAGAAACACGACACTTTTTCGTTTTTGATGTTTGAAAGATAAGGAGCCTACACATGGGATCGCCTCATGTCAGTTTTAGAGAGCTAGCTAGCAGGTAGCTGGCTAGACAGCCGTCGAGTGTGACAGCTGGTGAACAGAGTAGTCGGAACCTCCCAGTTAAACTTTTAAGCACATCACATCATTGTGTTTGGCTTATAATGACCTAAAAAGGTCTCCAGAAATCAGGGCTGTGAAGCAGCTTATGTCATGTCCGAAGCTAACGTTAGCTCAAGCAGCTACAGTGTACAACTGTAGATAATTTAGGGTTCGTCAGTCAGATACCAGACTATTATGACATGTGACTTAGCAGCAGTTTGTCAATACATTTAATGCCACTTTTGAACGTCATGATTATATTTGAATATTATTGAGTAATGTCTAGAATACTACTAAAGTAATGTCTTAATAAATGTAAGCTAATGTGAGTATTTTTTTTATATAGAAACCTATGCAAATTTACTTTAACTGAGCGGTTTAAAATCAAAAAGGACCCTGGGAGGACCTCAACAACAACAGCATTATTTTGTCTAATACAATCATACCTTGTTTAATACCATGTAGATCACAAATACATGTCTGTAGTTTAATTTGTAGAAAATCATTACTAAAATCAAATATAAATTGCAGTTAGATATTTTCCTCAAATTTGTCCACTCTGTACTTCATGCAATAATCGCAGGGTTGGTTGTTCAATCCCTGGCTTTTCCTGACTACATGTCCTTGAGCAAGACACTGATCCCCTAAATTGCTCCCAATGGTTAGGCCTGTACCATAAAAGCTCTACAGTCCATTTACCAAATGTGTACTTTTACACACAAAACTTATAAATAAATATATATCAAGAAGAACAGTTGACACAGAATATTATCTTCCCACTACTATATGGAAATACAGTAAAAAGGTACGTTTATTTAAGTAATGTCGAGGTGGAGACCATCATCATCGTCCATTTTACACAACCATGTGTCGTCTAACCCACAGCCATCCTACAGCACTGAGGAGAGCTTACACAGTGTTACGTAAACTGACAAAGTCACACTGTAAGTGTCCTTATGTCAGACGTGCTGTGTGAGTAGATTCTGGTTATATCGGGTCAGAGACAACTGTACACAATGCCAAAGATACACTCACATAAAACACGGATGTACAGTGAGGCCCTGAAGGTGTCAATGGTTCATTCTACACTAACAGATAAACAATATGATGACAGATCATAAGCTGATGACAGAAGTGCATTCCCACTATGTCCTGGTGTGTGCATGTGATAATGACTGCATGTGTGTGAATGTGGGAATAAGAGAGTCAATCTGTTAATGTGCCTGTTCGTGTGTGACTGTCTGTGCTGTTGCATGTATAATGTAGACTGCCTTTTCACCCTTTTCATATTGTGGACAGAACATTGCCTTTGGTGTATCTGTGCGTCGTTACTATGACGACCAGTGTTGTCTATTGTGGTCAGTGGTAAATTACAAAGCATAAAGACATTTGAAAAGAAATCATTAGATAGCTACAGTCTCTCCCAGGGGAATTAAGATTCACAGCCACGCAAAAAAAAATAAAAGGCGTTTCGGGATCGATGGACGACGTCTGGGAGCCTGAAGAGCCACTGAGGGACTGCAATCATCATCAGTCCTCTGCTGACTGATTAGAGTTGATTAGGATACTGAGGCTGCCCATTCTAACAGGCATAAATATGTGCCTACACTTGCACATAGTCTTGCATATAAAGGCCTAGAAATGCAGATACATGTACAGGTAGATAAAGGGGACACAGTTAAGTCTGCAGTTGATGTGTTTGGGACAGAAGAAAAAAGTTATCTTAGCAGAGTACTAAAGCTATAAAAATCTAATTAACTGATTTAATTACCGAGACCATGGCCAGAATAAGTAGCTTCTATCTCACACTAGTAGTTGTTGCCAGCTCTAAAATTAAAACATTTCCCATGAACACTGTTGCTTCCCAGTCTGGTAAAGCAAGGGTAAATCCCACGAGCTTGATGTTCACTGCAACATTTTAGTAAAATGCAGTAGAGTAGAGGCTGACTTTCTTGTCTCAGATTTTTCAGAAAACTATTTTTGGTGAGTAGGTTAGGAGAAAAGTGACATTTCCAGAATTGCAAAACCCAGGGTCCAGCCACCAGTGTGTGGGGCTTCTTTTCCTATCTTTATTCAAGAACGTGGTCTCTCTCAATTTAAGAGGATGGCCTATTGATTTCACATTCAGATTTTGGAAAAGCTCTCCCTCAAAACCCTGTCCTCGCACTCAAATACGTTTGCCCCAGCTTGCGGTTAGATTTGCTCTGCTTCTGCTCAGACTGTATGCTTGAACTCATATATTGTTGCTTGCACAGATTTCCTGCGCTCCAGCTTCAGCCCTTCTCCTCGCGCTGCTCTCAGATTTCTGCTCTGCTCTCGGATGTTTGGTGCAACAACCCTGTCAAACTTCCCCAACCAATAGAATGACAGCTGTAGTGTTGTAGTGTACCAATGAAACAATCCCTGCCTTGCTGCGGGCGCGTTTGCTTTACTTCTTAGAGCGTAGTTAGTGCATTTTTCTGTTAGTCGTAAGTGAAGAGGACAAATATGTTGGAAGGGATTTTACCAATGTCTTTCCATTTCTTTCACCATCAACAAAAATCTTCAAAACCTAAGCTCCAGTTGTCTTGAAAGAACAGCGATTTCTTCCTGTTTTGTGCTGTAAAGCAATCCAGCAACCCCCCGACCCCCCAATATCCAACCCAGTGGCTCACAAAGTAAAATTGTAAAAGTGTTCAGATATTGAGTCATGATTATTATGCAAGTATAAATGTGTAGTTTGTTTAAATTGACCGATTATTAAATCAACATGTTGCGTCTTTAACTCATGTTCACAGAGTTATGATTTATGCTTCAGTGTGGTGCAGGAATTTAGAATTTAAGACAAACAATAAAACCTTCAATAAATAAATACACAAGCTGCATTCAAGGTCTGGCTGGCTAAAATTTAGAATTTTGGAGTGAAGATGTAGGTAAATGTGACTCAAGCCAGCTGTGCAGTGGTCGCGCACACGAACACATAAGCAAACCGTGTCACATGGCAATTAGCTCTAAAGGGCAGTGAGGGTGGTCAGCATTCTCCTCCTGGAAGGCTCTGGCAGACTGTTGCTCCTTCCAGGCTACACACACATATACACTCATACACACACAGAAAACCATCTGCTTCAGTGCGAGCTGTGCAGCCGTTTGTTAATGATTAACCGCTCCGGTGCTGTGCTTCATCATTTCAAGCAGAGTGAATAGGTGGTTAAGGGGAGAGGAAAGCCATACTATGGAAATGAGAGGTAGCACACATAATTAAATGTGCACACACAAACACACACACACACACATCATGGACGGAGGAGAGGCAGAAATACACCCTGCTATTCTACCAAAGTGGAAACAGAGAAATCTCATCAGCAATCCCAACAAACTTCTCCCAGGAAGAGACAGAAAAGAGGAAAGTCTGAGAGAAGTGTTTGAAGTTTGATTTCTCACTCATGTCATTCTGTTAGGAGAAATATAAATAGATGGAGAAAAGCAGGCTGATGTTAGGTTGTGCTCTACCCCAAAAATGTTTTTTTTTTCTCCATGGGTGCTGACTCCTATTCCTCATTATCTCGAGAGTAAAAGGTCACAGTGCTGCACATTCCTGACGTTGCGAAAGATGCAGGTTTTTAATGCTCACTGCTGCACTGACAGCTACAATATACCAACTTTTAGCTAAAGAGCAGCATATTTTCAGCATTTCTGTCCCAGTAGCTGCTCAGTGCTGCCATTTAAAAAAAGAAAAAGAAAGAGCTGCCGGATGGACACAAAGGCTGCAGCACAACACAAGTCTGACCCCATATTCACGCTGCGAGAAACATCACATCAGGATGGAGGTGCGTTGATTTCCTACAAGGCAATTTGGCCGATGTGTGAACGGATAACAAGTTTGTTTTGTTCCCCTACTGATATGATTTTATGTCACAACTTTGTAGCTTTAGCTTCTCACACTGCCTACAAACAGAAAAAGTTCATAAATAACTATCAACCAAGTAACTTAACAACACAAGGAAGAGCAAACTGAACAGTCCATCCTTAACTTTGGAAAAGCTGCACTAAGCAACAAAATTAGCCACAAATGAGCCTTTTCTTGGTTTATAGAACTGAATAATATATATACCCATATAAAAAGCCGTTTTTTCCCATTTCAATTAAGCCCAGAGTTACAGTTGAGATGACCTCTGCTGCACTGAGTCAGAAGCAAGCTGCAAATCCACTGCCAAAAATTAATTACATCCCTTCAAATATCACTGAAGAGTGTGAATTAAAGAAATCCACTGACCTTTTTAGATATTTGCCCTCTGGTTATATACCCGTGATGTAATGAAACAGACACAAAAATCATCCATGTGTCCCTGGTAGATAACTGGCCCCAGTAGTTATTTCTAACGTTTTAGCATACACTGACAGATAATTGACTGGCTTTATCTAAAGACAAAAAAAAAAAAAGTTAATGGCCTGTACATTTCAAAATGTTTTAAATGAGGTGTCATTAATTCAACATAGCTGAGGCAGCCAGGTGAGAACATCACTATTGAACATCACTGTTCACTGCATTTACTTTTTAAAGAACAACAGGAAGTCGCTTCTGTTATTTAAAAAGAACATCCTGCTTTCAAAAACATATGTCACATCCACTACACAAGCTTTTAGCGGTGGAGCTCTAATTTTCTTATTTTTGGAATAATACCATTCTCCAAAATTATTATTACAAAACAAAGTGCATACTGAAGTGTTATTTTCATGTCTATGTACTTAATTCCCTTTTCATTTATTAAGTAAGCTGACGAAGCAGACCCATTTCAAGAGACTTCAAGGTTGTCTTTTTTCAGTCTCGTAGCCCAGATATTCAAGTTGCTAATAACAGAACTCTTTAAACAAACAGATCCATTACAAAGTGCTTTTGACATCTTATATATATATATATATATATATCTTGACAGTGAGGACTGTTTAGTTTTTAGTTTTAGCTCATTTAAAAAAGGGCAGTTTAAAGGTTAAGACTTGGTTTTAGGATGAAAGGAATCGCTCTGCATTTTGCAGAAATATGCTTATTTACTTTCTTGCCAAAAGCTGGATGATGATGAGCGATACCGCTCTCATATCTGTTGGCTAAATATGAAGCTAAAGCCAGGAGACGGTTAGCTTAGCTTAGCATAAAGACAAAAACAAGGGGAAACAGCTAGCCTAGTTCAGTCCAAAGGTAACAATATCCACCTACCAGCACCTCTAAAGCTCACTAATTAACACGCTATACTGCAGTATAGACAAACGACAACATGTTTATTAGTGAGCTTTAAAAAGGTGCTGTCTGGCAGATTCTGTTACCTTTGTTACCTATTTTTGTCAGAGCAAGGTAAGCTTTTTATGCTCAGCTAAGCTAACAATGTCCTAGCTCTAGCTTCATGTTTAGCCTACAGACATTAGAGTGGTATCAATCTTCTCATCTAAATTTCAGCAACAAGGTGAATAACCCAAAAGCGTGTTGCCCAAAATGTCTATTCTATTGTCTGTTCCTTTATGGTTAGAATTAGGTTACGGTTAAGGTTAGGGTAAGGGTTGTTGTTACGGTTATGGGTATGGGTTAGAGACTAAGGAGTTCATTATGTCAAAAAGGGTCCTCACAAGTATACAAGTACAAATGTGTGTATGTGAGTGCTGACGTGAGTGTACAATGGGCTGCAAAAGTGAATAATAATTAGTTATGGAGAAAACGACAGAAAATGTGTGATTACAGTCATGTATTTTGAACGCTGTGACTTTGAAATAACCAAAAAATGATTCATCATAATAATCTGCTCATGCTGTCACACTTCAGTACCAGGGAAGACAGTTCCACGGGACAGGGGGTGATAATGAGGTCTGAAACAGACAAAGCAGCCACACATTGTACCAATGGCTTCCAATAAACTTAATGAAGTAACATTTCAAAGAGATTTTCACTAGGCGTTGTCAGGCAAAAAATAAAGGCTTTTGATCCAGATGCTGTGAATGTTTTGGGATGTGCATGCTCTCTATTCTGTTTGTTTATGGAAGTGATAATGACCAATTCTTCTGGCAAAGTCTGCAAAGACTGAACGCAGTTAAAAGACCTTTTTTTCTATTTTTACCTCCATTGCCTGTGGTACTTTTTTGTGAAAAGAATGTTCTGTTTTCTTCAGTCCAAAACACAGTTGTGCTGTATGATGCTGAACACCACTGTCCTATTTTCGTTGCCGCAGGAAAGCAACATTTGTTTCAAAGTTGCTCCCTTGCTTGGTTCATCCTGCTGATTGTACTTTTACCTCTACTGTTGAATGATATGTTGCTTAAGAGACTGAATTCTCAGGTGGGGAATCAGGTAAAAAAGCAACCAAAAGACTTCCGTTTCCAGGGCAAAACACCAAATTATGTTCTATGCTTTATATGCAGTGTGGTCCTGTTAACGTACCACACACCGGTGCTTCCAATTTGTGCAAGGGGTGTCAATTAACACACATCCTAGGACATCCTGCTGAGCTGCATCTACAGTGTGTTTTCAGCTCCTGCACTCCTTCCTGCTATTGGCTTTAATATAGTGGAATTTAACCTCTTTCTACTGTTATACTTGTTCTGCTGTAAGTCGCTGTGGATGACAGAATCAGTGAAACAGGGCTGAGAATACCTCAAACAGCTGTGTCAGTTTCTGTAGTTATAGGGATCTTGCTTGGGGGAGCAACACGGGTCACTGCTTCTAGTCCACTGTTGTGACACTTAAAATGTGGCCGTTTTTGTTTTTACTGCCACTGTAACCCTCGTCAGCAATTTCCCGCAGGGCACAATAGGCAGAAAATGGGTTAGCCATTAGCAGTAAAAAAAAAAAGATTAGGCTGTCAATAAATAACCTCACTTTAAATTAACTTTTTAATTTAGCTTAATTCAGATCAACTGTGTGGTGTCCCATAGGGGGAAATCTGGGGTTGCTTGCTGGCAGGGTTTAAACACCTTGCAAGTCACCTCCTCAAATACACTCCCCAGTTTGGATTTTTCCCTCCCATCTCTCATTAGCCTCCTTTGATATAAAACGTCAGGCCGGCACGGCCATGTTGGGAATCACGAGTCTGCTGCTTACATGCCTGAAAAGACACAGACAAAGCATTTTGTCCAATCATAGCTTAGCAACTGTAACTAGGCACGGCAGGCCTGTCAAGCTTTGGATTTCTCCACATGCTGAAGCGGTGTACATGGGGCTGTAGTAAGAGCGAGTTTGGAGGGTTTTATCTTTTTATTTAGCCTCTCCAAAACAAAAAAACAAAAGAGCAAAAGTGTGGAAAATGGATTAAACATTGTTTTTATCTGCTCTTACAAAACCTGCAAATGTTAGCATGCCTGGCTAACTTGCTTACTACCTACAGGAGGATTGGAAGTTCATTAGCTAACTGCATATTGTGGGCTTACAGTTTATGTTAGAAACGCCGCTCATGATAGCACACTGTGTACTTTTTCACAGGTGTCATTCTAACACATGCAAGTGTGTGGGGGTATATTGTATGTGTCCACTAGGAAGAAGGGTCACATTTAGAAAACAACTATATACAGAAAAATGTAGAAGGAATCAGGAAACGGAAATCAATTTCACCCCGGTGACAGTGTAAATACACCACTAAGATAAAGAATCATCAGCCAATCATCAGCTTGCTTGCCACGCAGGTCCACAGTATGAGGCGTTTACGTGCATCCCTGCAGAAGCAACCCCCCCCCCCCCCACCCCCCACCCCCAAAGACAGCATTTTCAACAAAATCATACGTTAGTATAATTAGCTAGTTAATCAAATCTGCCATTGGCAGTTGTCATTTCAGCCAGCAAAAGCGATAGTCGCCGGCTAGAAATGAGAAGCCTGCTTTTGTCTACCTCCTTGTGTAATAAAGTACCGCTTGTTCAAAAATAACTATGAATTTCAAGTAGTCAATCTGCCATAGTAATTATTGTAAACTGCGTATGTGCCGTGCAAGAATGGAAAGCTTAGTGACTAGTCAGTAGTGGGTGTCGAAGTTATCTTGAGCTGCAACTTGGGGCCGACAAAGCATAAAGTTGGCTTTCGCAGCAATGATGAAAACATCCAAACACCTTCATTTTGTACTGTGTACTCCGCTGTGTGTGCGTGTGTGTGTGTGTGTGTTTACCCTGAAGTCGATGCCCACAGTGGAGATGAAGCTCCCAGCTAGAAAGGCTCCATCTTTGAAGCGAACCAGCAGACAGGTCTTCCCAACACCTGAATCCCCCACCAGCATCACCTGAGACACAGACAGACAGGAGGGAGAGCGGGCTTTGGATGATACAAGTCAAGGTCTTGTGTGTGTTTGGGAAGGTGTTTAAAGTGGGTGTAGGGGGCAGCTCAGCTAAAAACTTATCTACAAATACACAGGAGTTTAGGCAATGCAACACAACACACACATATACACACTCCCCAAACTCCCATCTACAGGGGGAACAGAGCGTTACACTCACTCCGGTGGGAGACAGCAGGTTGTACAGACCAATGGGACTGAGAGAGAGAGAGAGAGAGAGAGGTGGGACCCAGAGTTTGTTCGTTTCCCTTTCTCCCCATCAGACAACACACACTCTGTTAACTTTTGTACCATGTGTCTATGCACGGTGCTGTACGTGTTTAATCTTTTACATTCTATTAGCAGCAATATGCTCTGATATGGAAATTCATTGTGTTTGATTTGCTGTGAGCAGAGGTGATATTTGTGACACTGAACTGTTACAGCTATGTGCATTATCCAAAGTCAAAGTTGAGCCGGGAGCAGTGATTTTGGTAGGCCTGTCACGGGAACAGTTGTTAATCAGGGGAAATTAATACCAGCTGCCACGGATGAGAATTTAGATTTGCATGTGCTCAATGCAGTCTTTATCATCTCCATTTCACACTTTCTTCATTATATTCTGTTTCTATAGTGCTATACAGACAGTTGGGGCTGCAAGTAATGATTATTTTCATTATTGAGTCATCTGTCAATTATTTTTTTGATTGATTAATCATTTAGTCTATGAAAAAAAAAGGGGTAAATGCAAACCCAAAGTGACATCTTCAAATGTCTTGTTTTGTTGAAACAACAGTCCAAAACTCAAAGATATTCAATATAAAATGATTTATAACACAGAAAAGCAGCACAGCACATTAAAGATTCGGCAATTTTGGTTAATTAAAAGGACTGAAACGATTGACGGATTATTTGTTTTACTGGTAGCAACACTATGATATTAGAACATTCCTGCAGAGACATTGTGTGTCTTTTGTAGGCTACAAACAAGCTTAGAGTGACTTTAGAGTACATTTCTGACTTGGGATGGATGCACACAAGCTACTTGATACATATCATGTGTAGGTATACAGCATTCTAACAAGTAAAGGATTACTTTTATTTATGCTGTTTTTCATAAATACAAAGTTCTGAAAATGTATTGGCTTGGTAAGAACTGAAATCAACTGGTGCATTTTGGGATGTGTAGTAGCAGCCCAGATGTTTTGCCATTATGTCCACTGCTGCTAAACAAAAAGCCTCCTCCTGTGCTGCTGGTAATTGATCTCATACATAATAGAAACCCCTCCCAGCCATCTCCTTCATGTTATTGCACTGGGTTATAGCTGTGGCGCACACCACTTAATGTTCCTGTCTGCCAATACACTGTAATTCCTACACTTTTGCATTTGCAGGGACCAGAGTGGAGACACAGCGGATATGCCCGATTGTATTTTATACATGTGAGAGGAGTATTGGGATTAAACATGATGAAATTACACAGCTCAAGACAAATGTACCTATACGGACAAAACAATCTACCTTATTATGCATTTAGGATTGTTCCTTCTGTGGGGAATAATGGTGAAATTAACTTTTCCTGCAAGCCTGTTCAGAGATGCACGATATCCACCTCTTATCCACATTGTATTGTATACTGTACAGCTACCAGACAAGCACCTCTATGGAAGCCCACTACCACCAAGAACAGAAAAAAAAATATGAAAAGCTATGCATAATAAAAATAAAAATACTCACAGCAGGCCAAATTATTAGATACATATCTAAGTCAAATTATAAGTCAAAGTCAAAAGTATGAAGTAATGACATTTTTAACTTACAACATCACAATAATAAGATACTAAGTCAAATTTTAACTTTCTAAATCAGAATGATGAAAAACTGAGTGACTCATTAATGGTGAAATACTAAGTCACAATTTTAACTTACTTGGTCAAAACTTTTACTTTCTCAGTCCAAATTACAAGATACTAATTAAAAATTGGGACTTAACATGAGTAGCTATTTTACCATTCCTGACTTTTCATGTAGGCTATTTGTTTGTCTTTTCTTGGTCTGAAATGGGTTTCCATACAAAGCTGTCTCATATGTCTCTGAAAACGTTTACAAAGTGTCTCCAAAAAAGAGGGCAACAAAATACCAAACCTAACACACCTTAAGTTTATCAAAAAATACAGGTACATATATCGTTAAGCTGCTGTGCCTCCACACACATTTACTCTGTTGTTTTTTTGTTTTTTAGAAAATCTTGAAAAGTATAATTTAAACTTAGGAGAAACAAGAAAAAAGATGATATATTATCACCAGGGATTCTACTTCATTTTAAAAGTGTGAATTTTAAGTTTTTTTTAATTGGCTGCACCTATGGTAATGTTGCTTGATTGAATGCATGCTGTAGAATCTCTCACTTGAGGAAGTTAAGCCTGAACTCTCAGCTCACCTTGAAGGCAATGTCATAAAACTCTCCGCTGTTGCTGAGGGACGGCCTGCTGGGATACACCAGTCCGGAGGACGGAGCAGCAGCGGCGGCCAGACCTTTCCCCGTCCTCCCGCTGCTCGGCGACGCCTTGGGGCTCTTGGAGCTCCCTTTGCCTTTCATTGCCTTCTTCCTGGACATGGCTCCGATAACCTGCTCCTGCTCCGGGCAACTAAGATAAAGGAACGAGGAGGAGAGTGTAAAATAGACGAGGTGGGTTGTCTTTCAGTCTTCCAACACTTTCCTGGTGAAGTTCACCTGTGCGTCAAAATCATGACTGTGCGTAAAGCGTAAAATGGTAACGATTTCACGGACAAAAACTGTCTGTAAAGCGAGACAGCTGTTGTCCCAATGGTGCAGCTGGATGACTATAAATCTGCGGTCTGGTTCACAATGTAAACAGCTCTCTCTCCTCCCTCTCTCGTATTGTGATGTTGGGAGCGCATGAAGGCATGGTTGTTTCCGTGCGTTTATAGGGGAAATCCACCCTAAAACGGAAATAATGTAATAATTTTCCAACAATCAATACCAACAAGTGCAGTCTCTCTAAGCTGGAAATTAGAACATTCCTCAAACTGATGATGTGACTTTTTGGATGAGCATTAAAACGATTGACATCATTTTGAATACTAGATCCAAACCAAATCTATCAGTAATCAGTGCCTATCACCATGGCAGCTGACAATCTCCAAGATGTTTTATAATTAAATGTCTATGGGGCAGCTCCAGGATCTGATCCCATCACTGCAATTTGTCACGTTACTGTTCATCTTATGGAGAGACTGTGTCCAATTTCTGTTGTAAGAAGTGAGTTGTACAGTACAGTAGAGATGACATGTAAATTCTATTTTAGGGTGTATTTTTCTTTTAAAGGTGCAGCTTGGCATTAGCAATAATTTAGACTATGGATCTGCATAACAGCTTGTAATAGGAAGCTTGGCGTTTTCTCCACAGACACTTTCAAATTCAAGGCTGCATCACTCAAGTGCCCAGTACCCCCCAATATTCAGACAGCTCCTTCTGGGTACGGTGCACAAGTGCAGGCTGCAGCAGATGTTCAGCAGGCATGCTGGAAAATGTGGGACTTCAGGCTGCCTAGTCTATATTTTCACAGTGTGGCCGGCAGGTGCATGTTTTACATAAAGCATTTGGGATTCAGAGTTACTCTAAAAGCAGAAAAAATCTCATTGGTTAAGCTAAACCTCAGTGGCTACAGGTAATGTGACTGAAGCCCAGTGAAAGAGTCATACGCTGTCAGTGTAGGTCTATAGTGAAATGAATAGTACAGTTAGGCATGACCACACTGAAACTGTGTTGAAAACTGGGACATAGGCTGGGTGCATCAACATAAAAAAAAGCTCAGATATCAGACTTCAAGTGAACAGAAGGTGTCCACATCTGTGATGTGTGCTTTAAACCATCCTCTACTGTAAAAAATAAATAAATAAAACCAAAAACCAAAGGTTGGAAATCAGGTGGGATGAGTCAGCAAAAACCACCATAGAAGCACAATACACCAGTCAATCAAGCAATAACATGCCAATACATATTTATATCTCTTTAAAGCTGCTTTAATCAATACCTTTATATTAACAATGGATCATGTGACAAACCCGCAGACAGTTATCACCTGACTGCAGTTCTCCTCAGCTCTACAGACCTATATAGCACATTTCAGTTCACTGTTTTGGTCTCTCTTACCACTATCATCATCAGCATTGTTTTTGGCCTCAGTAGGCAGCTGTATTTAACAAAGACATAAAAACCCACTGTATACTACCTGCTCAGCACTGAATGGCAGGCAGACAAAGTTAGCGGTGTAGCGACTAGCTAGTGAACATGGCCTAGTGGAGCATTAAGCAGCTAAAGAGCCTATATTTTAAATACAGCTGTAAGAGAGTGAACATTGGGCTTGCATTCATCAGTTGGCCAGAAACATGACTCCAAATTAATGTTAACGATCCTCTGTGTCAGCTGGATGTGCAATTAAGAAAGTGTTTGCTAACAAGTTTGACATAACTTAAAAAGCGTGATGTCAGTGTTGTTTAAAGCTTGTTTCCGTTGCCCCCTAGTGGCCAAAAAACCCCCCAATATTTTAATTTAGACTAACTTCTTGTGGAAGGCATTTATTGACTTTACATTTGAAAAGAAAAGCTGGGATTCTTCCCATTTATTACAGTACAGTCTAATGGAGCCAGCATCTAGTGGCCATTATAGAACTGCGCAAGGCAACTCCACATCGACTTGAGGAGGTCGCAGCTTGTTTGCACAAATTAATTAGTATAAATTAATAATTTAATTAAAAATTTGCAAGTTCAAACTATGCATTCTGGGTTGTCCTACCAGCAGTATGAATGTCATGGTCATGAATTAATGAAAAAGTTGTCACTTCCCTTTATGCTTTTTTTATGTTTGCTTATTTTTAAAAACATGTTTTTGCCTCTGCCCACCAAGATTTTAACCCATACAACTATTACATCCTATGGAGCAAAAATGTGTGTATAGGAGAAAGTCTCTCTCCCGGTGTGAAAACACCACATGACTCACTCCTTATGTTCAACAGAGCTCTTATACCTCTCAGCAAGCAAACAGTCATTGTCCTGCATCCACTGTGACGTTACATACTCCATAAAGCATTTTACGTAACCATGAACAGAGGATGATCTTTCCGCTGCACTGGTGACTCACTTGCTGGGATGTTATACTGTACATGTCCAAGTGTAACCTGTTTCTTCAAGGGAACATTTGCTGAATATCTTCTTCTGCAACAATCTACTTTAGTTAGAAAGTCTCACACCTGAGAGCTGCCCAGTACAAGTAGCCATTAGGCTGCTCTACTTAAAGTAAACTGACTAAACATGTCTTGATGGCTGGGATGTGATTCACTCACTTCTATTGCCCAGACTTTCCCAGCAGGGAATCAAACCGACAACCCACACCCGTTTTGGTCAAAACCAGTGTTTGAGCATTTCTGCCGCCCCCACTTTAATATTATATCAGAGGACAACAGGGAAAATGCCAAACTGGAGCTGTAGAGATGAGACAGACACATGTCCCTGCTGTCTGTTACACAATCAGAGCACAAAAGAATAGATGGCCATGTGATCCAGCCTACAATCTGTAAGTTAACCGTCAAAGTCACATAAAACTGCAAGAAAAGCTGCAAGGGAAATTTATTTGCGGTCCGAAGGCGGGGAAGACAAACAGGATGCAGATACGTTTGATGAGGAGACTATTAAAAACGCCCATGCTGTGCGAGGGGTGCGTCGTCAAAACCAATGAGCTGCGAACACAACAGGAGGAGCACACACACTCGTCCACCACTGATGTTATAGTAGAGTAATAGAGTTCCTGCCTACAGCCACACTGATTGGAGGAGCTGTTGAGCTGTTTATTTAGCCTTGGAGTCATTTGTCACTTCATATCACCCAAAGCTCATATTTATGGAGCCCCAAAGAGTTCAATATTGAATAAATAAACACATTTAAAAAATAATCATGAGTAAACAGCGTGAATATTTAAATAAACCAATAGATTGTGAAATTATTTTTATCAGTGGTTATTTCATCATTTCATCTCTTAAGCAAGCAAACTGGTAGCAATTATAGCCAGTTAGCTCCTGTTAGCTAGAGCAACAACAATGTCAAGGTAATTCTGTATCAACTAAGAGGCTGCTGCTGTAAATAAACACAGCACACAGGCACAGTAAGCTCACCTCTCCTTTTATTTAGCTTAACAAGACAGTGTGACTGCTCATTCTTCAAAAAGACAGATCCATTGTGTCACACAAGCAGAAACAAATCTTAATTTTGTTTATTACCAGTAGAGACAGATGGTTTGTTTTGCTTTGCTGAATGTTTTTCCATCTACTGTTTCAGCTATATCACACTCCCATGAGGAGATTAATAAATGTCTCACTCTCTTTGTGCTGATCTGTGGCACAAGAGGCATGAAAGGATCTGGGCAAAAACTAGAATAATTCATATTAAAGATGCGCTGCATGTACTAAATAGGTATGCGTTTCAGGCAGCTAGAAAAATGTCTTCATCAGATGTGTAAAATCAAAAGCCCAAAACAGGCTCAATTTATCAAATTCAAAGATATACTGTAGTCAGAGGTGATTTTTATATGTTATGTAGAAAAAGAGGATTCAAAATGTATTACAGTTCATTTTGCATATATATTATTTGGCAAAAAAAACAAACAAAATACATGATTGTTGTTACTGACAGAGATAAATGGTTTAAGTGGCCAGCTAAGGGTACAGCCACATTGATCAGTGTTTGTGTTTTTGATTCCTCTGGCACACTGGTAAGAAGAACATAAATGATGCTACTGGCTGGACAGACAGAAGGGATGTCTGTCACTCAAAAACCATACCAACACGTGCATGACACACACCTCTGTGTAGTAACTATGAGGAAACTGCTGCTGAACTGATGAAGCTAGGTGAGTAAACCACAAAGTCCACCTAGCATGAATGACCTGGAGAACAGCAGCATCTAGTGCCCTCTTTGTGTTACTATGACTCCTACCAGAAAGCCAAAATCACAAGCTTGTGTTCAGCTACTGTAATATCAAATGTCAACATGGTGATGTTAATGCCAATGAGGGCAACTGGGTATTTATATCTGCTCTTTTCTTTGTCCTTTCAACCCCTAACCCCAACTCCAACCCCAACCAAATACCCATACACACCCACACACGAGCCCTTAACACTTAGCTCAACCATTAGCCAATGCCTGACTTGTCAAAACTCTTCCAAAAGTTACAGTGCAGGAGCACCCAACTCATACCCCTCTACCATCTGGACCACATATTGGGGACAGGTTTTTAGGAAAAAATGTTTTTCCTATCAGTATTATATGACATTATTAGATGGTTAATACTGGTGCGTCAAGGCGTAAGCAACATTTTACTTTGTTGTAGCTGAGGTGGAGCTAGTTTTAACTACTTTATATACCAACAGCTAGTTTAGTCCAGTGGTTCCCAACCTAGGCGTCAGGCCCCTTCTAAGGGCCACCAGATAAATCTGTGGGGTCATGAGATGATTAATGGGGCAGGAAAGAAGAAAAACAAGGTTCTGATACACATGTATATGTTTTAGGCTTTTCTCTAAACTTTTTTTTGTGAAATGAATGATGTTAACTTTGGGCCTCGGCCTCATAGTTATTGCAATGAAACCATGTGAGAAGTTAAGAGGGGAAATCACTCTTTGGTGGAACTGCTAACAACTCATAGACAACTGAAACATCACAAGGGGCTCCAACCAGAAACTGACTTTTTTTGTAAGTGGTCACAAGCCAAATGGTTGGGAACCACTGGTTTAATCTTTAACAATGTTGTATTTTATAATCTCATCATGTTTTTTTAATGTAAAACCTTAATCTGTAAAGTACTAGTAGTATCAAAAGTAAAAGTATTCATTATGCACAATGATCCCATATATATTTTACAATGCTATAACTCACTATGAATAGTATACTTAGTAGAATGGACACTGACACAGAGAGATCTGTGAATATTGAGTTTTATATATTGAAACTCTCAAATTTGAACTTGAATCATTTTGATTGAATGTTATTGTTAGTGATAGTCTTTTCTTTGTATTTTCTACCCAAAATGTTTGACCTGAGTGAAAAGTGAGTCAGCAGAACTTCAGCCTGAGTTGAATATGTACAGCTCTGACTGCAAATGATAACTGATAAGCAGAAATTTAGTTTGAACATTTTTATTAAAGAAAGTTAATAAAATCAATTAGCTTAGTGTTCAATTACCGCATGGTTATAAGGAAAGTGGGAGAAACCGGAGCACCCGGAGTAAACCCATGCCCCCAAAGCAGGCAACACACAAATTCAGAAAGGCTCAGGACCGGGAATCGAACCATCACCTTCTAACTATGGCATCACACTGCTGAGGTGGCCCTAAGAGCTCAAGTCCTGCCTCACATCTAGGTAACATGCTCCACAGGCCTCTGTAGGACAGAGACCAGTGGAGCGGGAGGTGATCTGGATGTGAGGCAGGACTTAAGCTCTCTGTTGCATTCATCTTGAAGGAAAAAAGAGAAACCCCAGACAATTTTTTACTTCAAGATGAATAAATATGTCATTATTAAATTTGATATTTTTTGAAGGTGACCTAAATAACACCAATCCTAGTTCTTTCTGAAGAGCTTGGAGATGGCTTTGCTAATGGAGGAGAACCTGCAGATGGCCCTACACTTCTTTGGTGGTGTCATCAGGTGATATTTGAAAGACCATGTTATAAATTCTTCAATTACTGGTTCCCCTAAATTCATGGAAACCAGCATACTGTCTGCACAGCCCCACTTCCTGCACATGTCCTTGAAAACAGCCTTATCGAGGTTTTTAAAAGTGTCTGGGGTGATGTGAAAATCTTCACCCTCGACTTCGGCCCATATTTTTTCGAACAACCGCTTAATGAAGGTCTCTGGCTTTCCAAAGGTGCAGTTCACCCTTGCTTTGTTGAAGGTCTGCGAAACTAGCTTCGCCACAAGTATCCTGACAGACATTTTGTTTCTATCTTCCTGTGCTGTTGTATCCCGCACAACTTTGGACATTGAACCAGTTGCCAAGGGTACACTCTCCACGGTGACCTGTGGTAACTGCGTTGGTGCCACTGACTCTGACTGTGCTGGTGCCAGTTCCACTGACTCTGGTGACTGTGCTGGTGCCAGTTCCACTGACTCTGGTGACTGTGCTGGTGCCAGTTCCACTGACTCTGGTGACTGTGTTGGTGTCTTTGACTCTGGTGACTGTTTTGGTGTCACTGACTTTCTGCCCTTTAAAGCGAGCGTCACCTTGTCACTCTGGGTTCTAACCTGGAAGTTCATCCACCACCTCATCATTCCAAGGAAACGCCACACTTTGCTGTGTATGTCACCATAAATGGTATCACACGACTGAGCAACAGACTCTGTCCTCTTCCTTCTAATTGATTCTGGGATAATATCAGGCATTATCTCGTCCTTGATGTGATTGTAGAGGAGATCGCTAAGTTCATTTGTAAATGCCAGCACTTTACCACTGGAAATATCTTTTTCCAATCTACGAATCACGCAAACCTCTTTTCCACTTTGTTGTTTCTCATCATCCTCTTTCAGAAGCAGAGAGTCAACACCGGCAACCAGTGACTGCATTGACTCTCTGCTTTCAACTTTGGGGTCGTGGCAGAATTTGGTCTTCAGTTGTGCTACGATGCGATGTATACATGTTTTGGCAAAGCTCTTTGCAAAAAAGGTCTTTATCTTATTCCCCAGTCCTTCCAAAGACAGTTTACTCTTCTGTTTCGGGCTTATAGAATCTCTCTCTTTCAAACTCTTAACCTGTTCAACAATTAACTGAGCGACGTCATCTGCAATAACTTCAATCTCCTGAGAGGTGTGAGATTGCAGCAATTTATAGTCAGAGTCTGTCAAATCATCTAAAAGAGGTTCTGTGATTTCAGTGACCTGTTTGCTAATTATTTCCTGGACAGCTTTAGTTGTTGCAATCAAAAAGCTGTCCTCTGATCTTCTTGAGACATTCTCTGGGGTTTCTGGTCCCACAAATGTTGCTGATGACTGACAGCGGTCATCAGTGTCTGTCACCTTCAGATGTTCCATCTCTGGTTGTCCATCAGTGTCCCCCTGTATGGTGGTGGTCTTTCTTGTTCTCTTCCTACGTTGGCAAGGTGTGCACAAATCTTTCATCTTTCCCAGGAATGCTTTTAACATTTGGCAGGCATGAGAAACCATGAAATTAAGTCTATGCGGGGGAGTGATGCGCGGAGTCATTACAGGGTCCAGGGTGTCTACACTCGCGCAGATTGCAGAGTTAACACTTGCTGCAATCTCTTTAACAATCATGTTTGTCAAGTGTTCTGAGCTGACACTGTAGGCTTGCTCTTCTATATCCAGAACCTTAGCAAAACTCTGAGGAACTGTGTCACGCAGACTGGACCCAACACGCTCCTCAGACATGATTACATTTATGCTCTTAATTCCTGACAACAAGGATTTTGACACTAATGCTATAAAGTCCAAAAGCAACTCTGCCAACATAACTTTGGTGGCATCATCAGGGGTACCTAGTTTCAATCTTCTCCACTGTTCTGCTGTCAGCCTTTGAAAAAAGTATTCAATGAGTGGGCTAACGGTAGCTACGCCAATCTCCATTATCTCCTCCGTCTGTGAACCTACTGTTCTATCCATGGTGAATGTGAAATGAAATGACTTTGGTCGATTATATTCGATGCTTGGCTTAGTTTTCACACACGGGTCTTTCAGTTTAACACTTGCAGATATGAAGACTAAAAGAACGTGCTGACTGGATGAATGTATGCCCTATTTATGTTTCTGTTACATCATCAGTGCATCAAAGGCATTCTAGAACCTGACGTCACAGATCAAAGGAAGCGTCCGCTAAACCCCGCCCCCAAACAGCAACCGCAGCCTAGCAACTGGAGTTTTCAAATCAAAATATCTCAGCGACTAAAAATGACACGCCTCTTTTGTCTTCTCGCGTTTTTTTCTGTCAGGAAACTCGGGAAACTTGTGCTGTGAGAGAGAAAAAATGCTGCAGGTGGGTTTTGTTTCTATGACAACACTATCTAAACGCTGTGTTAAGGGGGTGATTACACAGCTAACAACAAGCTTACAAACGCGTAGGGTGATAAAAGCACAACACTCACCAGCAGCATTCAGTGTCCGGCCGATCTAATCCCACAAATGGGCTTTTCTGTCTCTGTCTGACATAGGCTATAAAGCTCAGGACAGACGGACACGGCCAGAACAAGTTTCTCGTCCATTTTCTTGGTTACCAGGATGACGAGCCCCATCTGATATACGATTGGTTGCCTGAAAAAAAGCGCCAGTGACGAGAACAGCGGCTTTCTGAAAAGAAGCGCTCGGAGCTGCCGCACAAAAAAGGCGGAGTGCTCGCTTCAAATTGGGAACACCTGAAAAAAGACGATACATAAGTATCCTACATTATTTCATGCATAAAATCAGTGACACAGTTTCATATAATGTGTAAAAAAAATATCTATCCATTTTGAAGTTCAAACTTTGAACAAGAATTAATAAACTGTCAGAATAAAACATCTGAGATCAAGATTCATTTTCAACTCAAAACAGATAAAAATCCAACACTTTTTGACAATATAGGCCTACATATCTGAATATATGAATTTTCTTATTTACAAAAGGATTTTCCTCATAGTTTTTAGACAAAATATAGCATTAAAATACACAAGTCAAATCGTAGGTCTATTTTTCCACTGAGCTAACTAAATCCAGAAATATAATGAATACAGTAGAACTATTGTAGAATTCTTATTTAAATGTTCTTGAAACACTAAACACATTAACTACTACTGAAGGTAAAGGCTGTGATTAGTAAATTATCCTAAAAATAACATCACATGTTAAAGTATACAAACAGAAATAACTTTAGTTATGTGGTCATATTAACAGTATATTTAGCTGATTTGAGAATAAAGTTAATATTCATAGTCTCTCTGATGATACAGATGTTGGCAGGTGCTTCAGTCGTGAACTTTATACAACCTAAACCCTCATCTATTTGTTTATTAGGTCTTTTAATATACATAAACCTTTTGAAACTAACTCAGTTATTATTGGATTGTGGTGAAGATAATTGAAATTTAAGGATTTAGCTGAACCTGTTCTAAAACACAGCTACGCTAGTCTAAGTCACACAGCAACAGCCCCAAAAATGACATTCTTCATTGAGGAAAAAAAAAAACCAGTGAACAAAAAAGGAAATTTTAATTGAAATAGTTTTAATACTTAAATTTTAGTCAAGAGTCACATTCAGTATGGGGCTTTCACTGATGTTGTTTTATGACATACAAAGGGCAGTAATTATCTTGATACATAGATACGTCCCTAAATGAAACCTTAAAAAGCATCCCATTGTTTGTGTGTAAATGCCAGGATGTTTGATTTCAGGTTTTATCAAGCAGTTCTTCATGAAACCTTGCAATCTGAAAAAACCCGATGGCATCTTTGTAACCTGTGTTCACCTCCAGCAGCATCACACTGAAACTGACTTTGAAATGACCTCTTTCCAACCTCAACCCCTGAAGTCCTCTGATTTCCTCTTGGCACTGTAGTCTGAGGTCCTGGCTTTAGTTCCTGTTTAAAGGTACGTGTGGGTGGGGCCAGTTCCTGGACTGGAAGTAGCCCCTGAGTCCTTTCAGGTCCACAGGAGGGAAGTAGGCCCCGATGCGTTTTCTCAGCCACCACTTCCCCTGCGCTGCGCTGGTGCTGCCCGGCTGGCTGAACTTGTACCTAAAATGTTCCCCTCGAACCCACCTGAGAAGGAGGAGGACACAGAGAGGAGTGTAGTCGCATAAAACTAAGACATTTTGTCTCCAAAAGCCCAAATCATCAATAACGAACTTCACAACTCTTTTGTTGGAACACACTACAATGAGCAGCTTTTGGCCACGCATGCTAGTGGCATGGCTCTATGGAGGACAATAGGCATTTTCGGACAGGAGGAACTTAGTTTTATAGTTTTAAAAAAAGTTAGAGGATCTGCTCATTGTGTCCCCGGAGGGGGCTATAGCACAGAGAATAATTACTCATGGAAGCATGGGATTGTCATCTGATTGATCCCCTGCCAACACACATTTAATGACAGATATATTTATGTAACCAGAGCTCCATCGTTGATAGGACAAATATTTCAGGAAATAATAGCTGAAAATGTTAAAAAGTTGAAGATAGGAGCATGTTGGTGAGGTTGGTGTCGACATAAAGCATTTTATGCTAATAAAGGTTCATCATACAGTGTTACCAAGATGACCTTTGCTGCGGCTCTGTGTTTACCTGGGAGTTTCTCTGCCTTGGAAGGGGTTGTGGTCTAGCAGGGAGAGGACTGTGCTGTCATTGGACAGCAGACGTCCTGCTATGTGAATAACCCACTCGCTCTGCTCGTAGGTCTGTATGAAAACATGGAGACGGGGTGTTACGAACTTATAGAAAATAAGAGAAAGCAAAAGGAGAAAAATAAAAAACACAGGGTGTGAAAGAGACTGAGGAGACAACATGTGAAGTGTAGTAAGAGGCTCTGAGGCAAACTAATAAAGACTAAGGCAAAGAGACAAGAGTGTGTGTGGCATAAAAAGGGACAGGTATACAGACAAGAAGAGCAAGTAAACACCATAAGAGATAAGGATAACGATGTGGAGACTGAGAGAAAACAAGAAACACAGATGTACAGCGGCAAAAAGATTAATAGAGACTGACAGAGAGACAGACTATACCAAAGTCATCTTACTTAATTGAGGTAAGTACATGGAATGACTGCCCCCTAGTGGCTAGAGACAGTAGGTGAGTACTTAATGCCACATGCAGTACTAAACAGCTGAGGCTCACAACTAATGCTTAGCATACACGCCCTAAACATGAAGTGATTTCTGCTGATGAACCAGCTTAACGGGGGGGGGGCAACGGTAAATCCTTACATCATTTACTAATGTCTCTTGTTGTGTTTTAGCCTTGTTAACTCATAATATCTGAAGTGACAGGTTACTCTTGTTTTTTGGAAGAAAAATCTTACATCTAAAGATACTGATTAACAACACAAAATCAGTTTGGGCACCAAAATCAGCCAAATCCTATATCCACACACACAAAAACACATTCATCATGAAGACAAGTTAATATGTTTCTAGGCTGGTAGTGTACTTCACTCCACACATCATCTGCTGATGTTGTTCAGTATCTCACCTGGAAGGCAGCAAACCACATGAGCCAGTCCAGCCGGTAGTGGTACGGCGATATGAGGCACGGTCGTCGGTAAACGTCCCCTGGCTTACACAGGAACTGGTACTCCTCCCAAACCGCCTCGGGGTCCTTGGGATCCTGGCTTAGAGTGCCCTGGAAAATCACCTCGGTACGCTCCTTGGTAATGCTGGACAGAGGAATTGAGGTATAGTGGCTGCAATGATTTGTAAGACCAAATGTTCTGTTCACCCAAATCACAAAAAACAAACTATTTGGTTTGTAGTAACAGCGAGGTGTGTGGACTATCCTTTTTTTTTTTTTTTCTGGAAAGACACCAAAAAACCAAACTTCTTTCAGCTTTATTGCACTGGGGTTGCAGCAGGAATCTCATGCACAGACACCTAAAACTTTTGGAGGGGTCAGATAACACTCTGGTAGAGTGAGAACATATGTTTAAAACATGTTTCAGATTTTTTTCACTTTTAATATTCAGTATGTTTGAAAATATGATTTATTATGTCTTTTTAATATGAAATGTCCTCTTTGTGTCTGTACCTGCCAAAGGCCCCGTAGGTGTTGACGATGCGCAGAGTGTCGAAGGAGGTGTTCATCACCTGCTTGGAACTCAACAGGTTCATCACCACGGGAATGCTCAGGAAGCCAATCAGGACGCCCAAAGAAATGTTCACCACCCGACGCATCAACATACCTGTACACACACAAATAGAAAGAGTAGAATGGCATGAAAAACAGCACAGCAATGGAAAACTGCTATATCAGTCTTCATTATGGGTTCATTTTTTGACTACAAGGGATACTGGATACAGTTTGCTGTGTTTTTTCTTGTTTTTTTTTTTTTTTTTTAACGACAAAACGAACAGAACTCTGGATCAGTTCCGGCCTGTCTGTCCATCCGTTACACACTCCATCTAGACACTGCTCTTAGCCAGATTTGATGAAATTGCAGGGAGCGATGCATGTCATTGCTCCTGTTTTGGCCTAAAGGAGCTGCTACAGCGTTTGTTTACTTGTTACATTTTGTTGACTTTTGGAGGAATTATAGACCTCACGGCTCCAATCCAGGATTTCAAAATGAAGTGAACCGAGTGGCCCTGGGGAGAACTGTAATTACAGCTTAAATCAAGGTGACATATTTGTTAGTGTCTGGCCTAGGAGGGGAGTCATCATTTGCGGGGGACGACATGTTTACTGGTTCATACGTGTGTACGTTGGAGCTAAATTACCCCAAATTATGTAAAAAATAGGGCCAGGTTTAAAAATACCAGAATTACCCTTTAAGTGTGCAAGTCTGTGTGTGTGATGACTTTAACACTTCCTCAGTGGAAAAGGTTTGACCTGTTAGATCATGGGACGGCTGGTATTGACAAATGTTGGCTGAGTCCACATCAGTTCCTTCCTACCTGAGTCTGCCTGCTTATCCCACGCATGTTAAAGACATCAACATAATCCAACTGAACCTTTTCACACTAAGACAGACTTTCTGGGTCTGTTCGAATGATTAAAACGTGCTCACACTCCACGCAGAAGCCTATTTTATATTCAACATCCTACAATAAAGCAAAGACACTAATGGGTCCGATGAGACCAATTAGAGAGGGGCCACTCTTGTTTTTACCACATTTGAACCAGTCTGTATTGTAAAAATGTAAGCGGCATCACATTAAATTCCAATAAAGCATATGTCATACTTTTCCCAGCTACTCAGCTGTCCAAATGCTAATCCCTTTTCTTCCTGTAATTCCCTCTCCAGTATGACCAGGCCCACTACTTACTTAGGCCAGTTGTACCCATTAGCCTTGACTGTTAGTGATACCAATGTTTTATTGAACTACATTCTACACAAGAGTCTCTGGACCCATTGTGTGTATTAAAGTCTAATTCCAAAAAGAGATACCAACCATACCAAGTTGAAAAACACTAAGAAGAAGTCCTCTTAAATGGCGCTTAAGGTTCCTAGTTAAAGGTTTTCTCTTAAGAGCTCTTCACAAAGCTGCTGAGAGACACTTTCAGTAAGGAACTGAGAGAAATGCTGAGGTAAGAGAACAGCCGGGGTCAACCATGTGACATCATGTTTCATGAATGGACCTACTTGCTATGTCTACAGTGATTGGTTGACAGGTGACCGGTCTGTGTTAGCGAATGTCCGTATGAGGACAACTTCAATATAGATGGATGCATGGTAAGATGGATGGATGGATGGTTAGATGATTGGATAGATAGTTAGATGGTTGAATGGATGAATGGATGGTTAGATGGTTGGATAAGTAAAATATTGACTTGTCAACTATATTGTATCTGGCATCAAATACCGGCATGCGATATTTTTTCCAGCAGACAAGAATTTTAAAAAACCTGCCTTTTTTCCAGTGTCCAAGTAGCAGAGAGTTTGGCAAACTGTAATTTCCAGCGTTGTTGGATTGTTTTGACTTGTTGGTGAGGAGCCAACCTGGAACTTAACTTTCTGCCATCAAAATATGGCTTAAAAAGTTTATTATCGTTGTATTTTACTAAGACGATGAGATGTATTACTAAAGTTAAGACCAACATGCCCTTTATTTTTAGGAGTTTTTCCTAACTCAGCCAGTTAAGAGGTACTTTTAGGATGTTTTTTTGAATGCGGTCCACCAATACCTTTGTTGGGTTTGGGGGTGCGTCCAGCTGCATCCTCATTCTGTATCTCGAGCACTGCCTTCTTGGCTCCACCTCCAGAGTGAAACAGGAAGCCCAGCGATGCATCGTCAAAACAGGCCAGACTGGGAACAATGGTCAGCCAGTTAAGGAAACTGAGGTTCCCACTCACTATCAGAACCACCTATAGCACAAGTGACAAGGCAGAGAGAAAAGTACCACAGGTGGTACAGAAAACTATTACCATTAAACAACTGCTGGGCTGACTGTATTCCATCACTTTAGTATAATAAGGCATTTAAAAGAGTTACTGATTTATTTTGAGCCAGGGTAAATTGACATACGTGAGCTCTGACATCCACTGCACATGATGCACAAATTCAATTTGAGTGTACAGTGACAGATAATGCAATAAAACACAGATACATGTAATAAAACATCCACTTAAATCAGCCTTTAAACCTGTTTAATGTAATAATAATAGCTCTGACTGGTCTCTACTAAACTCACATTACTGTCTGTACTGTATTTCAATTACACCGTTTCTGTCCAGTGAAAACCATGTGTATCTGAATTTTGAAATTTTTTATTTTTCAAATTTTCCTTTTTGGATTTAGAAAATTGTCTTACATTTTAAGCCAAATAAACTATTTTAAAAACCTGCTGGATTATCTGAAAAATTCATTGTAACATGGTTTTCACTGTCTGCGATTTGTACCTCCACCCCAACACATTGGAAGTCACAGTAAATTCTTTGCTCACGACAAAGAAAAATCAAACAATTTAAGAGTAACACTTCTTCTGAGAAACAATGTCCTGCTTACTCCACAGACATCAGTTTTCATTGGAACTACTTTCTACCAAAGAAAATAGACCCCATGAAAACTGCTGGCAGTGGTTGGTTGAACAGTTGGGTGAACAGTGTGAGTTACCTGGAACAGGATCTGAATTGCTCCGTTGACTATACACATCCGCCTGCCCAAGAAGGTGAAGAATGGGAAGACGAGCTCGATGAGGTGGTTGGACAACGTCTCGAAGCGATGGAACCACCACGGGGAGCGATGCATGTAGTAGGAAATGGGGTTAGGAACTGGCTGGGTCTGGGACGAGACGGAGGGGCAGAGAGTGAAGAGGAGAACAGACAGAGGTGGAAATGTGAAACCCAGACTTAAACTCAGTCTTTGGTGATGCCAGAGACAGTGCTCTGTGGCAGAAAATGTGTCAGAAAAGAGGGGTTTGCCTAGATAACCCTGATCTTTAATCAGTGGATTTTTGTTCCATGAATTTATTCATTCAAAAGTTGAATAGTTGTACCAAACAATTCTAAACATAGACTGTTTCTACTGCTTGAAATGCAGCTGCTTTACTTTGGCACTAAAATCTTGTCTGCGCCCGGGATGGAGAGTAATTTATGGTGCCACACCTTGGGGGGAAACATTTCCATGTCTAAATAAAGATGGAACTTTATTTAAATGAAGGCAATCCCACCTACCCACACACACACAAAAACAACACTCAGGGTTCATACAGAGCTGTGCAGTGTTTGTGTACGCATGATTAAGTGTGTGTGTGTGTGTGTGTGTGTGTGAGGTGGTCGCATGCAAACCGTGTAATAGCTGAACATGCAAACAGTGTCAGGTGAGGTGGTGAAAAATAAATGCAGCACAGAAATATGTGGGGAGAAAGGAAAACAAGACACTGCCACACTAGTCTGTGCTCTTATTGTTTTTATGGAATGGAAGAAAAAATAATTTTTATTTAATAGTTTATTTAATAGTTATTTAACCTGTAGCTTACCAAAACACCCCTGGAAATCCAAGGGCAAGGAGCCTGCAACCTCAGACAACCACACAACCCCACCTGGACTGCAAACTAGCTGCATTACAACAAACAGACCGAAGCAAACAAATCACCAACTATGCCGAAACACACCTACGCAGCCCCCTGAGAGAGTGTGGACACGAGGTGATCTGCAGTTCCTTTGCAGGTTTGAAAGAGAGCAGTGTGTCAGAGGGGGTTAATAAGGCTTCACCTGGCGCCAGTGGCTTCCGGTGCTCTGTGTGTGTGTGTGTGTGTGTGTGCGTGTGTGTGTGCGTGTGTGTAAATCCACATTGGCTGTTGACAGTTGAGGTTAAGGCCGTTCAGGGAAACTGACGCAGCATGGAATAAGGTCCATATCGTAATATGATTTGTCATTTGTCTAATACACTCCATTTAATTACATTTCAAACAGCCCAAAATACCTGTCAGCATGTAACTAGAAGAATCCCCTTTGCAAGCATTTATTCCTCCCACTTCAGAGTTTAATTAGGGGTTCACTTAAAGCGAGACTGGGTAGCTTTTGTTAGCCACAGTGGCCACACACGGCAATTGCAGGATAATGGTAAATGCTGACATGTAGTGTAGCACGAGTACAGAGGAGTCGTAAAGTCAGTGAGTAGTCAGTAATGTCAGTTACACGAGATCTAAAGTTTGCTAACATTAGCCAGCCACTTCAAGCTAGTGGTCATACCCGACCGAGTAAGCCTTTAGCTGCAAAACCACTGTATTGTGTGTACTGAAGAGTGTGTTTTAGCGCCTGTGAATTTAACTTTTCAACTGGAAGCCACATGCCAAGTATACGCTACCTGCTCAGCATTAGAAGGCGAGAAGACAAAGTTTGAATGGGTTGTGAAAGTGCATCCATCATAAGAAACCGATAAGCTGACGTGTAAAGACTATTTTGTTTTAAATTGTTCTAATCAATATTTTTAAATTAACAATGAGTCAAATTACTATCTCGAATGTGAAACGGGTCGCTTCCACACATTAACCCACAGAGAACTATCACCCAGCTCTGCAGTTAGCGGTTAGCTCTAAGCAGCGTTTTAGCATCTTCCAGCTCATTCTTTTGGTTTTACAGCCCGCAGCTTTACTGCTCAGTCTTACCTCTCCCATTAACCTCGTCTGCAGAAGGCAGCCGTTTCCAGCAAATTAAAGCTGTGATAAACCCACCAAGTGGCACACAGCTTAAGTTAGCGACTAGTTGGTGAACAAAATGGAGCATTTAGCAGCTAAAGAGCCAAAATATGCCCCTCAGGAGCTGGTGAAAAGCAAAACGGTGCTATGAGGAGATTGAATATTTGAGTAACATTTGTCAGGTGGACAGACAAATCACTCCAAATGAAAGCTAATGTTGCTGTATCTGCTGAATGTGTAAAAAGGTAAATGTTTGCTTGCTTGTCCACACAAAACCCTATAGACACCTACAGATATATACAAATAGGACAGAAATGCACAAGGATACACTAAAGAGCGGCATAAAAAGAAATTCTATAAAACCGTAAAGGGCAGACACACAAACGTAAGTAAGGCCGTCCACAGTGCAGTAAATTGGAAGCCACACGATGCTGGTTTACATGTGAAAATATCCAGCTGACATTTTGATGTCACAGATGATTCTCCTCGTCAAAGTTCATCAAGTACACATGCTGCCACTGTTAGAAGGTCCACATTTTCCTTCAGTGCTCCTGTGCTCAATTTAAAACATGAAACGGTATAGGCAATATAATCAAGCCTTTGGTTCTTTTCAGCCATTGGAATTTGGAATCAATGCATCAGTCAATTGCCCAATGACATTTTGTTTTTGTGTAAATTGTCACCGAAAGGCTTGATGCAGAGTTTCCTTTACCACTGCAAAATTATAGTGGGTCACTCTGCCTTAAAGAATTACAGTCATTTAGCCTGGTTTCAGAGAGGACTTTTAATGTCCTTTGCTGTTTGATACTTTATTCTACTGACTTTGGTGATCCCCTCACTTTTCCTTCAGCGCCACCATTAGGCGAAAAATAAAAGGATTGTCGCTGTGATCATTTTACAGAGTTTCCTTCCTCATAATACTATAATGAAAAGTAAGTAAAAGTAAGCTAAGTTACAAAAAACAGAGGATAAAATATCCAATTCCATATTTCATCTCACGACCCCCCGGGTTGACAAACACTGGCGTAGTGATTTCCATGGCATTAGTAATGCTAAAACTGTTCTAACCCTGGGAACTAAAAACTGAGGGATGAATTATAGTAGATTTACAGTGCAGTGTACCAGAAAACCAAATGATTTTTTCCACAAACTAAATGAAAAGGCAGAAAACCTAACTGCTACAGTTCACATATGAGGTATGAGAACTCTGACGGTGTATTACAGTCTATCCTCCATTCCCATTGTATTTCAGACTGTGTGAGTATCTGTATTGTATTCTTAAAATGTGTGTCAGTGTCATCTCCAGTCATCCAGTCCCATAGGAGCCGGTGTATTCCTGTCTATGTTAAATTACAGAAGACGGCCCTCCTCCCTCTGCGGCTTGGTCACACAGAGCAGTGTGGGTCAGAGCGGCTGAGCGTCCCACAGGGGAAAAACAAACACGGGATTTGCACAACCTCACGCTCTGTGCAAGAGGCTGATTCACTGAATCCCACGACGGCAGTTACTGTAATGTGTTGCCCTGGTGTGGTTGGCCTGAGTTCATTGCCGTCTTGTCATCATTCAGGAGACAAAGCCAAGGCACAATGTGTTTGTGTATCTGGATCAGTCTTAGACGTTCACATTGTCAAAGAAAGCAGGGCTTTGGGAAATTTAGAAACTAGTGTTTCAGAGAATGATTTAGGCTTTTTCTCAATGCTTCTTATGTTGGCCATCCGCCCGCAAGAATAATTCAAAATAACACTGCGTTGCAACAAATGTCATCTCAGCTGGTAATTTGATAGCTTTCGTGATATCTTTGGTGCTCAGAGCTCATTGCTGTGGTGTTTTCTGCACTGCACTTCACAGAAGCCAGGAAACAGCCGTGGGATTTTATGTTGAGAATATCTGAGTTTCTCTTATTTCCTTTGTCACTCATGATAACCACCCTGTTCTCTTTCACCGTTCTTACACATGGAAATAAATAATTTTTCACGTGCACCGGCAGATTCTTCCCATGAAAGAACAACCAAGTATGTCTTAAAGCTGCTCTAATCACTATTTTTACTTTAACAACTGGTCAGATGTACTGTATATTGTGAAAGGTCTTGCTCATAGTGATGAACCCAAAGAAAATTATGACACTGCAGCAGTTCCTCTCAGCTTTATGGACCATTTAAGCATCTTTTAGCTCATCAGATTGTAAAGCCCCTACAGGAAAATTTGTGATTGGGCCATATAAATAAAACTGACTTGACTCATCAGTGTAATTTCCAGCAGTAGCAGGCTGCTGAATTTCAGCAAAAAAGCTCTGATAAACCCACTGTAAACTACCTGCCTCAACTGCTAAGTTAGCGACTAGCTACTAACTCCAGCTTCTCAAATGTGAGGATTTCTGATTTTCTCTGTTTAACTCAGTAGCATGACACACAGTGCAGGGAAACACAATGCACTGGAAACACACACACACACACATACATTATACATTATAAATACATTCTGTACACACACCTCATAGTGGTAGTCCATGCAGGTGAGGTCTCTCCAGCATTTGTCGCCTCTGATTTTAATGAGACCCTGATAAAAGACAGAAAACATACAAACGTGTTACCGTTTATGATGCACACTTGTGCTGTACTAAACAAGCAGTGCAGTTGTAAATCGGGTCAAATAAGCAGCCATCAACAGCCCATTAGAAAATCTGATTACAGACCGCGGTCATTCAAATCCCATATTTAGCAGAAACGGTCCAAAAGGAATAAAACCTTATTAGGATTTACCCTCATCCAGGTGCATGGATGAAAGGAACACATTTTGTCAAAAGCACAAGAATGCAAGACATTTTTCACTGGTTTAGTAAGTAACAGTCCACCCAGTAACAGTCAACAACACAAAATCCCAGCAAAACAAGGTACTTTTGAATGGACAAGGTAACAGTTATAGCAAAAGCTTGAACAAATGATTACATTTCCAAATCATGCTACTGCTATTGTTAGCCAAGATAGAGAAGACAGAGGAGGAGTGATCATTTGTAGATAATAATCTGTAATCAACATAGATAACCACATCAAAAATGAACAGATTAAATTAATTACGAGGACATAAAGTAAGAGGGATGAAGTGAAGAAAGGGAAGAAGTGAGCTGCAGTGTGTGGTGTGACTGTGCCGTATATGTGTAGTTAGACAGTTAAACATGGAGGGTAAATATCAATGAACCAGCCCATTTTTAGCCACGCTAGCAGTGAGTCTGTCGGTCGGTGCACAACTTTGTTCCAGACTGGAAAATCGTAACTATTGAATGGATTGCCATTAAATCTTGTACAGAAATTCATGGTCCCCAGAGGATGTATCCTACTGACTTTGGTGATCCCTTGACTTTTTCTCTAGCGCCACCATGAGGCTGGCTTTTGTGATTTTGAGTGAAAGATCTCAACAAATATTGGATGGATAGCTGTGAAATTTCATAGACATTCATTTTCCCCTTCGGACGAACTGAAATAACTTTGCTGATCCCTTGACTTTTCCTCCAGCACAAAAAGCAGCTCACATTTGTTTGTCAATACATCGGTTTATGACCAAATATCTGCAAAACTACTGACATTTCCCATCAGCTTCAGCTGTACTTTGAGTTTAGTGCTAATTAGCAAATGGAAGCTAACACGCTAAACTAAGATGGCGAACATGATAAACATTACACTTGATGACATTAGCATTTAGCACAAATCACAGCTGTAAGCAGAGCTGCTAGCGTGGCTGTAGACTCCTTTTTTCTGATAGTTTATGTTGCACCCAATAGCAAAACAGTGAAATACTACACCACCTGCAAGTAAGTGTCCACCAATAGCAGAGGATGTTGCTACTATAGAGGCAGTGCCCTCATGGCAGAGCATGGTTAGCAGCAGGAGAAAGAGAAGTGACATATCTAGCAACATACATTTTTGTTTTCTCCTTCTGGAAAGAAAGCATATTGTTGGCCCTGCGCCACTCCCCTTCAGTTCATATTACCGCACCAACTCTAAATACCTGAATCCAGTTCAATCACCTGTACATAACAAAGTGGACGGTCGGCGTTGAAGAACAAATCTAATTTGCTTGCCGTCTGAACATATCATTAGCTGTCCTGACCTTCAGCACTCTCAGTAACAGCTCACAGATGTGCAGCTCTGTGTCCCACTAACAGGGAGCTAAACATACAGACAGCCAATAAGCACTAATAAATCTAACTATACAGAGTGTTTGGAACTGAACAGGAGCACTCTTCCTAAAAGTAAGAAGTATCGTGCAACATGAAAATAGAGAAATGCTTTTCCAGTTCTGGGCCTGTTTTTGACCTAAAGAAATGAGGAGGTACTATGCTATAGAACACACAAGGCTGGGATTACTTGGGTGATAATTATGCACTTTTTTGCCCACCTTTGATTGAAACCAAGCATTCCACTCTCTCCGAATTATCCAAAGGCATTTTGGGAAATGAAGGAAATCACTAAGTGACGTAGATGAGGCAAAAATAAAGAAGAAAAGACTCTTACACTTATCACAAAATAGCTCACAGAATTCATTGGGTGCCACGGATAAATGATATTTTAAAAGACTAAAAGTGTCTGAGAGAGGATTTTCCTGTGACAAATAGGGAATAAAACTCAACCAGAAATACTGAGAGAATGTGTCCTCCGCTCCAAGCCTGTTTTTCACCAAATGAACTAGGTAAATATACTGCGCTATCCAGGACACGAGACTGTCAATATTGACACATCAGCCCGCCATGTGGTTGGCATGGAATGTGGAATAAATCGGCCGCTAACCTCCCTAACCAGATTTAGAAAAACCAGGACATTTCATTCTGATCATGAGCTTGGCTGTCGAAGTGATGCGGCCGAAGATGTCGCTGATAATCCAATCCAGTCATGAGATCCTGAAATGTCATCAATTACAACCTGATATACAGGCATCTTTCCAGGAAGACGATAACTGAGATCTAATTAAGAGGGTTTTTAACAAATTCTTTTCTAATACCATTTGGATACTCTCAAAATGTATATGAACTTCAAAGACATGGCAATGGTTTGTTAGAAAGATGTGATTTGTGGATAATTTCCTACTTTTTCAAAAGAAAGAAAACTGGTAAATTCTCTACAACTAAAAGAGAGCATGAAAACGTCTGTCAGCATGTTATACCAATACGTCGCAGTGAGAAGTGATTCAACTTGCTAAAAAAGGAACTTAAAATAAGTGAGGTAAAGACTTCCAGGTACACTGAGACTGACAAAAATGCATATGACATGAGGTAAACCGCACCATTTCAATGTGAGAGACTGGCAAAGCAAAGGTTTACCCTGGATCCCAACAATGAAAACAGGGTTTAAAAAAGAAAGCAACAGGAACCACGGTGGCAGCACCACAGCAGGGCCTCATTTATACTGCAGTGCTCTCGGGATCAGTACTTTGATGGACACGGTTATGGCATTTCTGCAGCAGATCCTTCATTCAAAAAGAATTCACATCAGCACACATTCAACAAAAACATTTCTTGTGAGAACAGGAAACCACTCATCATCAAAAGTAAAATAATAAGTAACTTATAATATCCTGTTTTGAACTAAAACAGAAATAAAAGCACTACTAGTTCCTCTCACCTTTATATATAACTGCCAATGAATTAGTCATAATTTGCTTCCTTTAAGAACAATCTGTGTTCCTTACACACACTGTCTGAGGGGTACCTGTGTTGCGTCAACATAACCAGCAGAAAATGTACTGTTTCTAGTATAAGATTTGCATATAGATGAGATTGTTGCTGATTAAAGCTGCTATAATCAATATTTTCTATATTGAAAATCAAAAATGCAACAGGCAAACCGATCTGATCTGCACTCACAAAACACATTCTCACGGCAACTTTCTAATCCCAGTTAACAGCCAAACCTCCACACCTAATATAGCATTTCCAACTGTAGGAGTGTTTAATCGAGGTGTTCCTGCCAGCAGTGAACTGTGTAATCCAATTCACAATCGCCGTGCCAGCCCAGCCCTTTAAAACAGGAAGCTCATAAACATTAGCAGAAAACCAGAGAAATGAATCATTTAAAGGTTTCTTCACAGGAAATGTATTAAGGCCACTGTAAATCAAGAACCCCATTTTCACTGGTTTTATTATTTATTGATTTATTACATAACACAGTTCAGCTAGCAGGTTTTCATTCAGGAAAAATGAATGCTAATACACTCATTGTGGTTACTGTAGAAACACCCAAGTGACCAGATTGCTTGCTAACAAAATATAATGTGCAAATGAGTGAAGGTGTGGTGTTTCCATTTAGCTAAGATGATACTAACCATGTCCTGAACCTACTTCTGTACTAGATGAACAAAGATTAAATTGATATCCATCTTCTTACATGATTGTGAGAAGGCCTGCATACAAGCATATTTACTGAAATGTGTTGTTTTTTTAAAGGCTTATCAATTTATTTAGCCTGCTTTAAATGTTTTGGTGGCGTATTAGAATAAAGCCCTGGTAAAAAAGACTAGTACAGGTAAAAAAAAAAAACTTCCACATTCATATTTTGTAGCATTGACTAGACTAAGCCATCACAGGCTGCAGGGCCAATCTGAAGAGAGGTTAACAGCCTTTAAAATGATGTGGACAGATGGTGAGAGGCTGAGGCACCTGTAAACAAGCACTCTAAAATGTATCATCCTGACATAGTAACCAGACCTAACAGGGCTAAGACTAAACAGAGGTCCACTGAAACCTCAAGCTAATTTATTTGTAAGGAAAAGGAAAGAGAAAAGGACTACAAACACTAACAAGTACTTATGTTGCTCTGCCCTTATGTAATCTGGGCTAATTGTATTTCAGAGTATTTACTGTATTTCACGGTTTATGAGCCAGCGTGGTCCTATCAGATCACATTAGCTACGCTTTTTGTAGCTCAACGCCTGATTACCCGCACAGGCTGATGCTGATGTAAACAAGCTGCTGCAGCACAAATTAAAGAGGCACACTAGCTGCTTAATGTCTAATGTTCCAACACAATTTGCAAGATATATTAAACATTTCCAGCTATGCTAATGAGGACACTAATCAAAAGGTAATTAGTCTATTAATTAGCATATATTTCTATGTTAATGCTCTTGTTTAGCATAACATATGGTCATCTGACATTTCTTTTATTTTTGCAGCCGTATGTTGGAACTGATTGTGTTTGGGCAACCTGCTGTACTATTGCTGTGTGTGTGTATGTGTGTGTGTGTGTGTTCTGTTGTTCTAATCAAAGGGAACCGAGAAGACATATTTGGTTTCTCTTTTAATCTACACATTTGATTATTTCTATATATTAATGGGACACTTTTCCCACAACACTTTCATTAATGTTTTTTTTTTTTTTTTTTAAAGCATTTGTGTTGAATTATTACTACAGCTGGTAATGGATAATAAGGGGAAAATAAAACATCAGTAATGGCCGTATAATAGTATGCCAGCCCATCCCAAGTATTAATATAAGATATTTTTTCCCTTATTGATGTGACAGATGCCACCATGACAGCATGTACCATGACAGCATGTAAACAATGTAAACATCATGTGACAGTTTGGGACATTTCTTAGTCATGCTGTGAAAATACACTCAAGAAGCATGATGGCTGGACTCATACACCCTCCTCTCCCACTCGTTTCCTACAACAGAGGGGTCCTTTGAAGTGCGTGCTAAGCCATGTCGTCCTCACAAGCAGAAACTTAATCTGTCACAGAGCCGTGGTGAACCACAGGCTGTCAGACAGATAACCCACTGTGACCTGGGTGGATCAAACACTGAGGGACTGTGGCAGGGGGCTGTGCTGTACTTGATTGACACCGCTGAGCTGCTACACAAACGAAGTCACTGTGACGGAGTCTTCGCCGAGGAGTCGTGCTCCAGCTTCCTAGTTTCAAACAAACTTGGGTACTCTATTGTAATATGTAATGGATTTGTCTCTGTGAAGTATGTCTCTGCAAATGTAATTTCTAGGAATGTTGCACATGTTACACATTTGAATCCAAGTTTTCCACAAAACGCCTTGCAGAGTTAGCAAAGATGAAGAAAGGGCACGTAGAAAATCGTAGCCCCTGTGACAGTTTGTTTCCTTTGTTTATTGTTAAACGTCTGGATTTGATTTCCTGACAAAATAGCATGTGAATGCTTCTGCATGTCTGGCATTCTTACCAGCACTTGAATGCAGCAGTTATAAATACAAAAAAAAAGAAAGAAAAAAAAGAGAAAATCTCACTGTGAAAATCCCCGATTGTGGATTATCACCAAAATCTAATCAGCTGATCCAATTGGGCTGAAAGTGATCTCTTCAGCAGATTTTAGTATATTGTAACTTCTTGAAATACTTTGCACACAGGCTGACAGGGTAACACCTTCTACTAATGTCACTGGAGTAGATTAACCCACGCAAAACACAAGCAGAATTTAGAAATGAAATATCTATTCAACAATGAAGTTATATATAGTATATAGTATAATGTTGGGATTCATTTAAACTAGGAAACAAGTAGGATAGGAGCCAACTGCCATGAACATTAGATATAAAAGAAAATATAAATATAAACAGGTATGTACTGGGGCTGCAACAAAAGATTATTTTCATTATTGATTAATTTTTTTCTCAATTAATCGTTTCGCAAATAAAACATAAGAAAAGTGAAAAATGCCCAGATTTCCTAGAGCCCAAGTTGATCTCATTAAATGTCTTGTTTTAGCTGACCAACCAGTCTCAAACAAAAAAATATTACATTTTACTGTAATGTAAGACAAGAAAAAAAAGCAGAAAATTCTGACATTTAAGAAGCTGGAACCATCAGACATTATAGCTTAAAAACTGAGTATAACAATAATCGATTATTCATTTAGTCACAGATACATTTTATGTCAATCGACCGATCAACTGATGGATTATTGCTGCCCAGCAGGTACAGAAATAATAATAACCTAATCTAGTAAATGTCTAATTAAATTTATAAGCTTCCAATTGTATATAAACACCAGATACACGCATTAATACGTATACTTGTAGTATCAAGAGTTCTGTGATGAATATTTCTGGTAACAAAAATATTATGTAATGGGCCAAAAATCATAAACGTGTTCAAAAATCATTTTATGTTAACCAATATTTTACGTTTCCTTCTACCCTTTAGAACATACCCTAATTCAATGGTAAAAATTACTTTATGCAATCAACAATTCTGTTAAACTAAGTGCGAGGGCTATCTAACTTTGCAACAGAACTCCCAACGCTGTAGTGACTTTGCATATTGCTGAGTGAAATGAGGTCTTTACAGTTCTGAGTCTTTACAGTCAAACAGGGCTGAGGTGTTTCAGCTCTCTTCACGGTCCTAATAGGAAAAACCCCGCTGGATTTGCGGTAACTACAGTGATTGGCAGATGAAACCGAGCCGGTGGTCTAAAATTTACCATGGAAACTGTCAAACAACCAGACATGTTGTTTAGCCGAACATATATTTGGGTTGGATTTCCAAATACTGGCAGGGTTTAATAGCAAAGCACTGCTCCAAAAGTAGTGATCTAAAATCAGGAGGACAAACACTGGAATATCCCAGGGAATTATACTGTTGCAAAATATCTCCATGTAGGCTTGCTAGATGTATTCAGGTGTGTGTATGTATAGTGCATGCCTTTCTGCTCGAATTTACAATACCTGCTTCCTCTTAGACAGAAATATCAGTGTCTGTGCAAGATCTCCCGACAGGAAATGTGGCAGTGAATGGGTTTTAAAAATAAGGCAGGTTCTAAGTAAACTAAGTCAATTTGTTTTTATTCGGTTTGACAAGTTAAACAGCCACTATGAGAAGTTACATGCAAATATCCATCCAAAAATGATCTCGTTGCTATTTTTTTTTGTTGTTTTCTGTGAAAGCAGTTCTCTAGTTTCTGTAGCCCGAGAGATGCAGCAAACCCTGGTATGTATTGATAAAGCGTTTTACTCACAGCTCCCAGCATGATGCGAACAATGAGCCATCTGAAGGTCCAGATGCAGATGAGGGAGGGGGGGCAGCGTCGGGGGACCTGGGACAGAGTCCACACCGGACACAGGAAAATGGCCAGAAACCCTGTCTCCAACAGCTGACTCTCCCAACCTGGACGAATAAAAACATCATTTGTAAAAAGTGTTTCTCTAAGCTTAGGGACAACGTACCACAGGAGAGCAAACAATGCCTGATGCTATAAGCTGCACACGGCACTCTCAAGCTAAACCACAGACCTTGGAGGACACCAAATAGATTAAAGCTTTCTCTGGACTCCATAAATGTTAGGAGACTGTTTAAATTTGGTCATAGATTTGTCGGCAATAAGTTGTTCATAGCTCACACTTGAATAAGATGTACTCTAAAGGCCAGTTCAGACCAAAGATTTGCGAGAAACTTGCAACTACTTGCAATGAGCCGGTCTGCAACGCTCTGAAACCTGCCAGTTTACACCAATGCGACTAGACGAGACGGTCTATCGTTTCCATAGCAACGACTCTCCATACTTCCATTCTAACTGCCGCCTTTTTAGGCGTTTTTTGTAGATTGATACAACTTGAATGAGGATGGTGGTAGTGAGTTACTTGCTACAGCTGAATTTCTGGTACTGATGAAATTCGCTATGAGCTGATTGGCTGATGAAACAGGAGACATGCCTTACGTTTTAAAACCATCCGCTGGTGACTGAACAAGTTGAGTAGTAGGCGACGCCATCATGCTCATTCTTACAGCAGTTGGTGAGATATTTCAACTAAAACCAGAAATGTCAACCACATGGTGGCGCAAGAGGAGAAGTCAGGGTATCCTCTGGGGACCATGAATGTCTGCACAAAATTTCATGGCAATCCACCATAGAGTTCATGGGATATTATGGACGACCAACCAATCCCTAAAGCCATGCCGCTAGCTCGGCTACAAATCACACTAAAAGTGATCAGTAGAATGGAAAGTTTGAAATCTGCAGTTCGAAGACAACTGAGCAAAGTTAATTTGCTGACGAAGAAAATGTTATATGGTCAAAAGCTTTAGAATAAGAGAGCAAGGACGTTGTGTGGAGATTGTTTATCAAAACAGAATATGATTTGATTAGCAATAATATCACAAATTTACCTTTATTAATGTAATTATGGAGTTTTAAATTTTTTAAAAGGGACTTGGTAGACAATGTCTACCATGCATGCTATTCTAGAGACTAACGCCCCTTACAGCAACAAGTCATGGCCACTGGTTTTTAGTCTAGACTTGGGAACAATTGGAGGAGCTTAGTCTGCAGACTTAAAGCTGCACTGTCAGCTACAGGGTGATAATAGGTCCGAGGGAAAATAGGGAGTGAGGGAGAAAGACAGTGAGAGTGAGAGAAAAAGTTTTTAAAAAAAAGTAAAAAAAAAAAAAAGAGAAATAGGAGCCACAACTCCCAACCACAGACATTGGCCTGGCGTCTGTGACCACAAAGTGTCATTAACCAATCACAGAGCTGCCACTGACCTCGCCACTTATCTGGGCCGGAGCCCTACATGCTACCTCCTATTTATACTTTCTTATTTCTTTCCTTTCAGTCCTCCTTCTTTATGTTCATTACGGTTTACTGGGTTCACCAACTAAAGAGGCAACTTACTGTACATCAGCAGACCTTAATGCTGTCAGTGACTGTGTTTTAAACCAATAACTGGCTGTAAAACACTTTGGGAAACAAACATGAGAAAGCTGGTAGTAAGACTTGGAAGCATAAGCAAAAAAGGAGATATATGTACTGTATGTATGGTTATGATCCATGACTCTACAGCTGCATGCTTCCCAAAGATGAAACACCTTATTCTTTGAGATCAATTCCCAACAGAATCCTACTGGATGCCCAATCTCAACCCTCCTTAAGTGAAATAACAGGATTGGATAGATATCTGTAAAAAAAATAAGTCAATTTCTACTCTAAAAACATCAGTCTGAAATAACTAAATGCACGCATCAGATGTGTCAAAAGAGGCCAGTGTCACACAAGTTCGGTTTGAGGGACTTTGACCACGTTGGCTTCACTATGAACAAACTAAAATGACCTCCAAACCTGATCGTCTCACATAAATGCTTTGCCTCAAATCCACTTCTTCTATTTGATGTGGAGGGAACAAAGGAAGCAGTCCTGGATTCTGCGTTACGGTTGAAAAACTGTGAGGCATTTGGTGTGGAGCCGTGAAGTTCACTTACCGAAGGAGTACCTAGAAAGAGAGAAGCAAGAACACAAAAAGGACACGGCAGTATAAAAAACGTGATGCATTCTTTAACATTTAAACTAGGGGACTAAAAAAAATAGCTAGACTGACCTAATATTGAAGATTATTTTACTGCAATAATATTTTTTTGGCCACTTGTGGGCAGGGGAACAAGACCGAAAATGGCTATTTACACATCCAGAAGACACAGAGACAAAATTATCATTCATTTGGAGTCGTGTTTCTGTCCACTTGATGAATTTAAGTCCAATATTCACCATCATTTTAGCTCTGTTTTTGCTCTCTACCAACTCCTGAGAATAATATCTGGCTCTTTAGCTGCTAAATGCTCCACTTCGTTCACCAGCTAGTTGCTAACTTTGTCTGCTGTTTCGGTTAGCGGACAGCGGGCCGTGAAACCAAAACAATAATCCAAATTAGACTTAAAGGCTCCTTGGGTGATAATGCTCTGTGGGTTTGTAAATACAAGCAATACCTTTCACGTTTGTTAATGTATAAAATATTGATTAGTGCAGCTTTAAAAAACATTTTGATACAAGTGAGTAAAAGCACAAAATGTAAAGGATAGTATGGACTTTTTAAAATTTTAAAAACTGAATCTGGTCCATTTATTTTGCAAAATTGTATATATATGACTCTTGTAATACAGTGTCACTTACATATAATGTAAGTATTTATGTATGTGTACATCCCAGACTCACCACAGCTGTCCCACGTTGACCAGGGAGTGGTAAAGCACCCACAGTGTAACCATGATCACCATATTGGCCATTCCCGTCACCAGGACAAATACCGACAGTGCCATCCCCCCCAGGGCAATGCCATCCAGGTTGGCGTCCATGTCGCTCCAGTCTAACAACCAGAGGATGGAGGGTGTGTACGCGAAGGCGGCCATGCCTATCTTCCCCCCCACGTAGCGCTTAACGCTGTTGAGGTAGCTCTTGCAGGGCATTAGGCCGTGCTCGCCTATCAGCTGGTTGTTCTGGTTGTAAGCAACGCTGAACGCCACCACTAGAGAGAAGAGAGAGGAGACAAAAGGGGGTAAAAGGCACCAACGCAAATGTGATTCCATCCTCATTTGTTCAGTGCACATTTTATTTTAAATTAAAAGCACCATAAAAGGTGGATATTTTATCTTTTCCCTTCTTTGTAAGGTCAAGTCTTCTCAAGAATATCCTCATTTATAGATTTAAACAAAGTAAGAGTTGTGTTCACATTTTCTGCACTAAGTCAGCGTGTTCAGTGTGGGCAGAGGACTCCCACAAGGGTGCGCAATGGTCACCTCTCCTGTTTGTGATATTTTAGGTGAGGATATCAAGGCAAAGCTGAGGTCTTAAGAGTGTCCAGTTTGGAGAAATTAGGCTGCTTTTTGTGGATGAGCATTACTTCTGAGACCATGGTTCTCCCCATGCAAAAAAAAGTTAACTGTTCCATCTAGGTCACGGAAACAGGAAGCTGAGATAAGGTTCCTGAACAGGTTGGACGGAGTCATTGTAGTGCATTGAGAGTTGAGGTGGTTTGCCCACAGAGGTATGACACCTCCAGGCAGCCTACCTTTTAGGTGCCTCTGGTGTTACTGACTGGGAGGAGACCCCAGGACAAGCCTAGGACACTGTGGAGGGATAGCATCTTCCAGCAGGGTCTGGGAGCGCAGGAATACCCCAAGAGGAGGTGGGGGAACGCTAACGCTGACCAACCCTTAACCACTAAAACAACACACAAGCACTGTACTCAAGTACAATTTGAAGGTACTTGAGCATTTCCATTTTATACTTTATACTTCTACTTCACTACAATTCGGAGGAAAGCACTGTTTATATACAGCCCTACATTTTATTGAAACTTGCAGGAGTGACTTTAAAAGACCAGGATTTTTACATACAAAACATATGAGCAGCTTATAAACTATATTGCATGTTATTGATGAAACTACAATATATAAAGCAGTCAAAATTAGCTCCACCTCCACCAGCTAGGGCACTAACATGCTGATTACACTGAATGCATCAGTACTACATTTAATCATCCAATACTGCACTATTACACTCTGAAATTGGTCATTCTGCTTCCTAATGAGTACTTTTACTTTTGATACTCTTAGTATATTTAGTTGTCAATAGTTCTGTACTTCTACTTTTAATACAGGACTTTTGACATTGAGGCATTACTGCTTTACCTCAATAAGAGATTTCAATACTGCAAAGAAATGTAATTGTGAAAGCTAATCAACAGTGTGTCACATCAAAATCAAGATGTTTTATACATATGAAGTGGTGCACTGTTACCCTGCCACTGCAGAACATGAGCTTCCACCAGTAACATGTACATCAAAGTGAAGAACTTGCACATTAACTCGCTTAAAAATGTTCTAGTCTGTTTTGTTGTCTTTAATAAAAGACACAAAGCAAACGTTACAGCTGCAAGTAAAGACAATTAGCCACGTTTTTTTTTTTTTTTTAACACTAGGACGTTAAAAAAGAGAGCGTCGACGCAGCTCGCTGCAAACACAGCAGTGACTCCGCGGCGTCTCTCCGTGAGGATGAAACCCCGACATGGAGAAAGTCAACATGCTCACAGTAAAGAAAGGCGGCGGAGCGCAGCAGCACGACGCGAGTGAGCCAGTGAGTCCCAGCCCGGAGCGACTGAGGGCTCTCTTCTCTCTCGGTGTCTCGGCTGGGGTTCGCTGCATTTTCTTCACTGCTGTCAGCAGCAGCTGTCTCCGTCTTACCGCCAGCAGCGCGTCTTTTCCTCACAGCGCTTTCCGAGCTGTCGCCGGTGGCCGCCATGTTGAAGGAAATTACTGTCACGTGACTAAACAGACGCAGAAGCGTATTATTATTATTATTATTATTATTATTTTATTGTTTGGAATGAATATAATAACTGAATTAATAAAATACAGAATAAAGAATATAAGAATAATTGAAAAACAAATGTGAAATATTATCTAACGTCTCTAACTTTGGGGGTATAGGTCTGTAATAATAATAATAATAATAATAATAATAATGATAATAATAAGGACAAACTTGGACAGTGGTGGAAAAGGTATTCAGATCTTTGTATCAAAATTAAAAACCACGTATTATAGAGTGCAGAATGGCCTTTGTGAGTGTAATATTATTTATATTACATTATTAGATTATGATTACTTGTGCATTAATGTGTAAGCAGCATTTTAATGTTGTACTTGCCCAAGGTGGAGCAAATCTGTTTTTAAGTATTTATTCGGCAGTTTAGTGTATAACACTGTGTGATATTGTGCACATCTTTTCAAAATAGCGTCAGACAAATGTATAGGAGTAGAAAGCATATCATTTGTCTCTGAAATGTATAGTGAAGTAAAAATATATATTCTAAAATAATATAAAAATTAAATACTCAAGTAAAGTAGTTCATTTCTGCCTCTGAACGTGAACAAATCAAATCCAGCCACACAAGGTCTAACTTTTACTGTGTAGACTACCAGGGTATTCAAACCATCACCAAAAAAATATTATATTCTCAATGTAATATTGACTATTAACAATTCTCTGCCTCCTCCTGCTTCTTTTTGCCAGTAGGAGGAACTCTGTAAAACTTTGCAAAAGCCAATAGGACACGAGGGGTGGAGAGATGCAAGTAGTTAGTTAAAAGTTAAAGTGCTAAAAATAAAATAGAGACTCGTCAAACTTTGCCTGGCTGTGGAGGAGGGTGTGGAAAGGAATGGAAAGTTCAAGACAAGACATTTGGGATTTTACTTGATTTCGGGGTGAAACAGTCTTCCCACAGAGGCGTGCGCTTTTACGCACTTAGAGAGTTCTTGGGGAATCCGGGCAACACGAGACCATCTAGCAACTTTTTACCCGCCAAGAATGACAGAAGAGAACAAGTCCTTGACAGAACATCCGCACAGTCCAGCGGGCAGCGACAGCTCCATGTCCCAGCACGGATCGGATTCAGAGTCCCCGACCTCTCCAGCAGGGTCCGACGCACAGGGGGCAGCGCGCCCGCCCGGGATTACGCACAAACCGGAGAGCAGCGTGGAGGATGAGCGCTTCCCCGCCTGCATCCGCGACGCGGTGTCGCAAGTGCTGAAAGGTTACGACTGGTCGCTGGTACCGATGCCCTCTGGGGAGAGAGGGCTGAAGAGCAAACCCCATGTGAAACGGCCGATGAACGCGTTCATGGTTTGGGCGCAGGCTGCGCGGAAGAAGCTGGCGGACCAGTACCCTCATCTGCACAACGCTGAGCTCAGCAAGACTCTGGGCAAACTGTGGCGGTGGGTACTGGAACATAACTAGAGATTCTTAACTTTAACCAATGAGCAATTAGTACTGCATGCAACTAAGTCTGAAGACCACCACAGTTAGCTTTTCCAAGCCAAAATCCTGGTTTCTCCCATATGATTCTTTACTTTAAAAGTAATAATACTGCAATATAAAAATACTCAATCACAAGTTAAAGTCCTGCACTGAAAATGTCACTTAAATAAAAGTATATGAGTATATTATTAACAACATGTACTTAAAGAATCGAATGTAAGAGTACTCATAATACAGGAAATAGCCCCTTTGTGTTATACTATCTTATACTGTTGGATTATTATTACTGTTTACTATTTTACTGTTGTCGAGGTGGGACTAATTCTAACTATTTTGTACACTATTGAGTGGTTTCATCTCTAACAGTGCATCTTTTTTTTTTAACTCATCATATGTTTTGTGTGTAAAGTCTTAATCTGTAAAGTAACTAGTAACTATAGCAGTCAGATAGTGGAGTTAAAAGTATAATATTCCTTCTGTATTTTAGTGGAGTATAAGTATAAAGACGCATGACAGAAATACTTGGGTAAAGTACCTCAAATGTGTACTTAAGTACAATTCTTGAGTAAATGTACTTCGTTACAAGATAAAATGAATTGTTTTCTAATGATTTTATAGGGTTGCTAAAGACCTGAGGTATGTAGGAGTGTTACATTTTTTTGTTCACGGTATGCTGGATGCAAGTGACAGTGGGTAATGGTCTGTTTTCCTGTTTGGCCTGATGGTGGCACTGTTGTCTCATTGTTGTTCGAATAAATACAGACAGGATGATGGACGAGTTTGTTTATATTGGCTTACTGTCACAATAACGTGGTGGTGCAGCACCTGGGTGTCAGGTAGAGTGCAGAACAACAGTTTCTTTGATATTGGAGGGTTTTGATGACAGTAGCTCTGGAAACATGAGGCCACTGATGATGAGGAATTTGTTTTTGTGCCATTTATAGATCAGATTACTTAAAATCAGAACTGGAGCAGTCAAGACAGTGAAGATACCGTCCAAGAGAAGTTAGGACTGATCAGGGAACCTCTTATAGTTACCTCAACTGCCTCTCGACCTTGCTGCTATAAACGTGCAAATAGTTTCCTGTCCAAATTTCCAATTTATGTAAGTGTAGATGAACATATAGCCAGTGTACTTGCTGGTATTCAAAAAGTACTTTTAATCGAATAACTTATTCTTCTCCTCCTCAGACTTCTTTCTGAAACAGAGAAGCGTCCCTTCGTTGAGGAGGCCGAGAGGCTGAGGCTTCAGCACAAGAAAGACTACCCAGACTACAAGTACCAGCCTCGGAGACGCAAGAGCACCAAGCCGGGACAGGGGGACTGTAGACCCGGACTGGTCCAGCAGGAGGATCAGCAGGGCTTGTATAAGACAGAACCAGGGGTGGCCAGGCTGGCTGGCACAGGGGAAGTGCACCACCATTACCACCCAGACAGGACAGGTGAGACGACTGATACCATCCAGATCTTCAGTTTTAATACACTTTTCATTAGAGCATGTATTGCAGTTTACCTCTTTTACCTTTTTTTTTGCATGGAGTCATTGATTGGTGTTTTCCTGGTTTCGGTTGCCAGGTCAGTCTCATGGACCTCCAACACCGCCCACTACCCCTAAAACCGAGCTTCACATAGGGAACAAACATGAGGGCCACCGGCCTGCAGACAGCAGCACCGGCTCTGTTCCTCCCACCAGCCGCCAGAACATTGACTTCAGTAACGTGGACATCTCAGAGCTCAGCACTGACGTCATCAGCACCATCGACATATTCGACGTCCATGAGTTCGACCAGTACCTCCCTTCCAACAGCCACGGCTCCACTGTTCTAACCCCACCAGATACCAGCCACGGACACAACAACCCTTCTGGATCCTTCATCCTACCCAGCATCCACTCACACTGCCATGGTATTCCCACTTGGACACCCAAAAGTGGTACTTCACCATCCTCTTCCAGTCGTGACACACACCAGGACAGCATCCAAAAACCTCAGATTAAAACTGAGCAGATGAGCCCAGGTCACTACAGCAGCTCCTCCACTCCTCCACTGCCACAACCTGAGTACACCTCCCTCGGTTCAGGAGTCTGCCCTTCCTCCACTTCCTCCTCATCCTCCGCCAACCAATCTGACTACACTGACCTTCAAAGCTCCAGTTTCTACAGTGCCTTCTCTGGGTACCCTGCCAGTCTCTATCAGTACCCGTACTTCCACTCCTCTCGCAGGCCTTATGCCACACCGCTTATCAACAGCTTGGCCTTGGGACCACCTCCACACAGTCCTCCCTCTTGCTGGGAGCAGCCTATCTACACAACACTCACGAGGCCTTGAAGGGGAGGAAACAAAGTTTGGTCATATGGACAAAAACTTAAATGACTGCTCAGATTGGAACCGAACAGTGACCTGCCATAATGACTTATAAGACAATGTTTGGAGATTGGATGACTTAAGAGTTAACTCCTAAGGTTTTGACCAGTATGGATTTCTGAAGGACAGTGCTGATATCTCTTGGTCAAAGCTTCAAATGACTCATGTTGTGTGTCAATATATTGTTGCATTTGTTCATTTTCATGAAAATGAATTGTTAAGATTAACAAAGATTCAGTGTTTTGACGCTTTTAAAAGTTAAACAAAAAAGTAAAAAGGACTGAGAAATTACATTTAAACCTGTATTGGACACTAAAATGTTCCATTAAAACTCCACACTAATGAAATGTTGGTATGTGAGTGGCACCTGTTTACAGTAATAGCAGTGTTTCTAACCTTAACCTGGCACACATGGGAGAAGTTTTTAGGAAGTCAGGTGACGTAATATAAAAAGCGACAAAGTCCATGTAGCAAGGAGGTCAGGGTGGATGAATGGGTCAAACACTGGACTTTCACCCAGGAGACTCCTGTTTGTGTCCCGTGTGAAACTTAACTAAATATTTTAACCCAAATCATGATCTTTTCCTAAACCCAACCAACTAGGTTTGGTGCCGAAACCTAACCAAACTGCGACTGTTCCACAACGTTAACCACGTTAGAAGGCCTTTCTGGTAGTACTACGGTCTGTGGCACTTTGGTTAGGTTTAGGAAGAGATCATGGTCTGGGTTAAAATAATAAGTCAATGCTGAACTACAGTACGTACTTTTGGTGCCTAAAGCTAACCAAACTGCGACTGTTTCACAAAGTTAACCACATTAGAAAGAAGCTTTCTTGAAGGCAAACTCCTCCCACGTGCTAATCTGGCTGAGTAAAATAGTATCTTTACCTTCACCTACTGTGTTACATTCAATTTTTTCCATTTATAGGACCGAATTATATGAAGGTTCAGCATTATTCTGTACGGATTTTTTAGCCAGTAAGAAAGTGTTGTGTTTTGAACTATAGGGACCGAGAGATTGTGTCTTTGTCTTCTTCTAATTAATGTAGGGTATCAGGGAAGTCTCTGCATAACAAGCAATAAGAATGAAAAATACAAGACCTGCTCAACTTGAGGGAACAAAAATGTTCACCATCAGCCTGATAAAAAAGATTGTGTCTGTTAAAGCAATTTCTTTTTTGCCGAGGGTTAGATGAGAAGATTGATGCCACTGTCCAAAATATGAAGCTGCAGCAAGCAGGCCATCTAGCCTGGCTCTCCAAATGTAACAAACCCCACCTCCCAGCTAATCAAGCTTAAGTTCAAGTTGCACCTTGTCGGCCCATCTGCAGAATAACATGAAATCTCTGGATCACAACATCACAGGATGCTAAAAGAAAGGAACGTAAGGGTCAGAGTCACAGCACTCAGCAGACACATTAGATTCAAATCTGATATCACTGAGGCCATTTTCTCCCTTGGCTGGACTTCTTGCTCTTACCGCTGACGTGTTCCTGTCTGCTGCTTCATTTCCAGTTTGTTTCTGGTCCAACAGCTGCTGCTGCTGGGTTTCCTGTGAGGAGATTAGCTAATTTCACAGTCCCAGCTAAAGGCTGCAGGGCCTGATGGACAGGACAGCTGGATTGGGTTTCCCCAGGCACTGTAAATAACTACAAGACATGCTCCATTGACTTAGAAAAAGGCTTCGACTTATTAACATGAATGCAGTCTGACTTTAATGTGTTTTTTAAATTATCTAAAGGTTTTGAAAGACAAGTCCCAAACTCAAAGAATGTTCTAAACTCATAAGAACATCCCCAAATGCTAAGAACATAAAAATAACCAAATACTATATACATAAGCAACAGCTTTACCATTAAAAAATGTTTGCTACATGTGCCAGCACCTCACTGACCATATTATCTTCAGGACAAACACGGTGGCTGCTGAGCCGAGGTCCCTCCCGCTTTTAAACACTTCCTGTGTGGACACGACCTGCCCACTGCAGCTCAGTGGCTCACTGTCTGAGCAGTTTACCATGACAACCCGGCTGCCAACGACAACACGGCGGCCAGACAGAAGCAACATTGATTTACTCATGATTCCATTAAGCCCTGGAGCCAGCGTGCGCATGTGGAAGTTTGTGTAAGAGTGGCAAGATCATCAGGTGACATTTACACCAGCAGACTTTGTTCACACCTGCTGTGAGTGTGCAACTCTACACATGGTCTTTTTACAAGTGACTGATGAGCGCCATCTACTGTAATATAAAATAAGTGAACAGTATTAGGCCTTTACTAATAGGAAAATACTGGACTATTGCACCTTCTACAATGACCTTCTCCTTACAGATGAGTGACAAATTGGATGTTGGGCCACCATGTGCCTGCAGATCAGCTTCAGCGTTCCTTGGCATTGATTGTTCAAGAAATGTGAGAAATGTAGGCGCCAGTTTTTGACAGTACCATCCATACAATTGATTTTGATCGTTTATTTGTCTTTTATTGTCCATCACGTGTCCAACAATGGTATAGGAGCGCACTGCTAAATGAGTGCAGTGCTGTTTTATTGCACGGATATGAGAGTGGTATCTACTTCTCGTCTAACCTTGTGAAGGGTTTCCCAAAATGTCAAACTATTCCTTTGATTTGTCACTTGTCTGCATCACTATTGTCCAGTGAAAACAAATCTAAAAATTCTGATTCTGATTATTTTAATCTCTTCATTCCGGTTCAAGGATGACATGTTCCCCTATGGGATGACAAAATTTCACCATCCTCTCCCTTTTAAAGTAACAGAAGAGGGCCATCTGCTGGTTAAATCCACGTAACTGCACATTGATAATAGCACTGACTATAAAATGCTCAAAAAGAATAAGATGTTTTCAGGGGGCTTTAAAGGATAATTCTGATTTATTTCAACTTGGAGTTTTTTAGTTTACCAAATTAATTGCTGGAATCTGGGAATAACATCACTACAACAAAGTCTGACGAGGCAAGAAACACAAGGCTAACCTGGGAGTTTGGTTAAAATTAATTTAAATGTTTGTGTTTTGTGCATTGTTTGGGCTATAAATGCTGTGGTATGTGGCACTGGTCCACAATATATACTTGTCCATACCAATGTGATAATAAACTTATGATTTCCAATAAGAAAAAGTATGACAATAAGAACCGAGTTGTATTAAACCAGAAAAGTATCATATTGGTACAGTATGTAGTCCTAAGGAAGACACAGATATACTGAAATGTCAAACACTGAGGACAAATCAAACACTGCTACTTGATTTCAGGTTCATCTGTATTAATGTTAAGATTTTTATAATGAAACAAACTATCACTGTGATTTCAGGGTCAACACAACAAAGTGTCTTTAAAACAAGATGCAAAATGTAAATAAAACAGCTGTAGAAGTGTTTTTATAAATTACAATCCTGTCACATTACAATCCTTTAAAGCAGCAATAACTGTCTACGATGACTCAGTATGTTCAACAGTACAAATAAATAAGAGAACAGCTGTCAGATTGAGGTTTTAAAAGAACCTTGTCTGGATGCAGATCAGCCACCTCCAGCTACGTTAACAGCGACGGTGATCACTGAGAGTTTGTGTGTTTTTATGCATATTTGTTGTTACCAGCACTTTGTAGGTTCGGGTTTGACAGGTTTTCAGTGCCAGAGATTCAACCTCACAGCGTCCTCGAAACGAAAACGTCACGATTCCACACACACGGTAAGCCACTGTCATCAAAACTGTACATTCAATAAATGAACAATGCATTGTCTTTGTTAAGCAACCAGTGAAATGACTCTAGATTACATAATTACATTAGATTACAGGTAGAATGAACCATTCACGAGACGAAATCCGAGAGAGGGGAGGTTGTTGCAGGGAAAGGGTCCACATGGCTGAGGAAAGGAAGGATGATAATGTATAGCACAAGGTTGGTAGGCGCAATAGTGATGACATCATCTACCCTTTGGCCTCTGATTACCAACGTTTCGCCCCATGACAGGCTTTTAGTACCATTAGAGTTCAAGGTTTGTAGATAGACTTGAGTCCCTCTATCTCTTTCTCTTCTTTTTCTTCATCTTTTCTCATCTCGGCCCATCCCATTCCCCCACCGCCCCTGTACCCCCACCCCACCCCACCCCACCGCCTCCCGCCATGGTCTGTGGTCACACATTGGGATTGTCTCTGATCTGAATGAGACCGGGCCGGTCCAGCTGAGTTGAGGCTTCCTGCAGTCTTCAAGGCTTGTGTTTAAAATGGGCCTCCACTGCAAAGAAACACGAAAAGGTTAAGTTATACAGAACAACAGACAAATAGTTCAGTTTTGATATAGTGCAGTTTCAACCAATATGAGTGGTTTGAGGAGCAACTCAAATGCTTTAGTATTAAAGCTGCAGAGAGCCAATATTCTGTGAGAGTCACAGTCGTCTTAAAGAATAATACGCATTCACTGTTTCCCACCCGTAATTTCCTCCAAAATAATTTGACAAACATTACATTATCACAACTAATAATAACCTTTATTTATATCGCACATTTAATACAAACAGACACCACTCAAGATGAATTTAAAGGTACCCTGTGAACAAAGTTACATTTACCATCAGTGTTTCTCACCAAAACGCATTATGTCTATCTTTGAGGAGTAATAATATAAGCATATCCTTCCTCAAACAAACATTTCCAGAGCTGATTTTTGAAAGAATTTGAAACCTACTTTGTTTACGCTAATGTTCGCTTGCTAACAGTCTTCTTCTTCCTTTCCATCCCCATTATCATCAAAATAGCATGAAACCATTAGAAGGACTGTGTATTGTGTCAACTGCATGCATGCCAGCATGGTTTTAAAAAAAAAATGTTGTTAAATGTTTTGGTTTGTACTGTGTACAAGATACAAACCATGTGGTTTGTTTCTTATATCATATGTGATGTAGTAGATGCCGATTTGTAAATTCCACGAACATGCTTTTTGTTACAAAGACAGATGAATGAAACGCTGAACGAGAGATTGCACTCAGTTACAGAAGTTAGCCTGGATGTAACATCATGACTTTGGCTCTTTATTAACTCAGGTTGGATTACGCTGTCGACACATTCATAGTGACCGAAGATGTGGCTTTACCCATGTCACTGTCTCAGTCAGAAAACCGTGGCAGAGAGCCACCCAGCTGCCAGTAAAAATCCATCAGCAGAGGATGCAAAGGCTAAGCATCACAGCTGGACAGAGGAGGCGAGTCCATGCCAGGATGATGTCACGTTGTCAGTCAGACCTCCATCCATCGACCTCTGGGTTATTGAAGTTGTTTTGTGATAGAAGTCGGAAGATGATGGTTTAGATTTAGTTATGGGCCCATGTGACTGTCAGAAAACTGTGGAAGAGCCCGCCCAGCTGCCAATAGCAGGCTGTTAGCAGAGGATGGTTTCAAAAATCGACCTCTGGGTTATGGGCCCAGCACGCTTCCGCTGCGCCACTCTGCTGTCTGTCACCCCAAGCGGGACTCGAACCCACAAGGCCTAGACATTTGCAGGCTAAACGTCACAGCTAGTCAGAGGAGGCGAGTCCATGAGCAAGTCAAACGGTTGCAGAAGGACAGGAGTGAATGCAGTAAACTTTTTTATGCAGCAGACATTGCAGCTAAAAACTTAGCTTTGTGATATTGGTTACCAATGTTAGGCTCAGTGAAGCCAGGTAATTCAAAGAGAGCCAGACTAAACTAAAGATGCTATGTGATACAGGCCTGAAAATAAGCATCATTCACTCTGGTCAGATTGCACTGTTGACCCATTCAGAGTGACTGAAGATGTGGCTGTCAGAAAGGCCCAATGCCATTAAATCTCTGTTAGCAGAGGATGGTTTTGATCCATCGACCTCTGGGTTATGGGCCCAGCACGCTTCCGCTGCGTCACTCTGCTGTCTGTAAGCTTTGTCGGGACTCGAACTCACAAGCCCTAGACATGCTAAGGCTAAGCGTCACAGCTGGACAGATGAGGCGAGTCCAAGACAGGATGATGTCACTTTGTCAGTCAGAAAAGGGAGATTAACTCCAGCTGGATTGCACTGTTGACCCATTCAGAGAGACCGAAGACGTGGCTTTAACTATGTGACTGTCAGAAAACTGTGGAAGAGCCCGCCCAGCTGCCAATAGAAGGTCTGTTAGCAGAGGATGGTTTCGATCCATCGACCTCTGGGTTATGGGCCCAGCACGCTTCCGCTGCGCCACTCTGCTGTCTGTCACCCCAGGCGGGACTCGAACCCGCAAGGCCTAGACATTTGCAGGCTAAACGTCACAGCTAGTCAGAGGAGGCGAGTCCATGAGCAAGTCAAACGGTTGCAGAAGGACAGGAGTGAATGCAGTAAACTTTTTTATGCAGCAGACATTGCAGCTAAAAACTTAGCTTTGTGATATTGGTTATCCAGGGTTACCAATGTTAGGCTCAGTGAAGCCAGGTAATTCAAAGAGAGCCAGACTAAACTAAAGATGCTATGTGATACAGGCCTGAAAATAAGCATCATTCACTCTGGTCAGATTGCACTGTTGACCCATTCAGAGTGACTGAAGATGTGGCTGTCAGAAAGGCCCAATGCCATTAAATCTCTGTTAGCAGAGGATGGTTTTGATCCATCGACCTCTGGGTTATGGGCCCAGCACGCTTCCGCTGCGTCACTCTGCTGTCTGTAAGCTTTGTCGGGACTCAAACTCACAAGCCCTAGACATGCTAAGGCTAAGCGTCACAGCTGGACAGATGAGGAGAGTCCAAGACAGGATGATGTCACTTTGTCAGTCAGAAAAGGGAGATTAACTCCAGCTGGATTGCACTGTTGACCCATTCAGAGAGACCGAAGACGTGGCTTTAACTATGTGACTGTCAGAAAACTGTGGAAGAGCCCGCCCAGCTGCCAATAGAAGTCTGTTAGCAGAGGATGGTTTCGATCCATCGACCTCTGGGTTATGGGCCCAGCACGCTTCCGCTGCGCCACTCTGCTGTCTGTCACCCTAGGCGGGACTCGAACCCGCAAGGCCTAGACATTTGCAGGCTAAACGTCACAGCTAGTCAGAGGAGGCGAGTCCATGAGCAAGTCAAACGGTTGCAGAAGGACAGGAGTGAATGCAGTAAACTTTTTTATGCAGCAGACATTGCAGCTAAAAACTTAGCTTTGTGATATTGGTTATCCAGGGTTACCAATGTTAGGCTCAGTGAAGCCAGGTAATTCAAAGAGAGCCAGACTAAACTAAAGATGCTATGTGATACAGGCCTGAAAGTAAGCATCATTCACTCTGGTCAGATTGCACTGTTGACCCATTCAGAGTGACTGAAGATGTGGCTGTCAGAAAGGCCCAATACCATTAAATCTCTGTTAGCAGAGGATGGTTTTGATCCATCGACCTCTGGGTTATGGGCACAGCACGCTTCCGCTGCGTCACTCTGCTGTCTGTAAGCTTTGTCGGGACTCGAACTCACAAGCCCTAGACATGCTAAGGCTAAGGGTCACAGCTGGACAGATGAGGCGAGTCCAAGACAGGATGATGTCACTTTGTCAGTCAGAAAAGGGAGATTAACTCCAGCTGGATTGCACTGTTGACCCATTCAGAGAGACCGAAGACGTGGCTTTAACTATGTGACTGTCAGAAAACTGTGGAAGAGCCCGCCCAGCTGCCAATAGAAGGCTGTTAGCAGAGGATGGTTTCGATCCATCGACCTCTGGGTTATGGGCCCAGCACGCTTCCGCTGCGCCACTCTGCTGTCTGTCACCCCAGGCGGGACTCGAACCCGCAAGGCCTAGACATTTGCAGGCTAAACGTCACAGCTAGTCAGAGGAGGCGAGTCCATGAGCAAGTCAAACGGTTGCAGAAGGACAGGAGTGAATGCAGTAAACTTTTTTATGCAGCAGACATTGCAGCTAAAAACTTAGCTTTGTGATATTGGTTATCCAGGGTTACCAATGTTAGGCTCAGTGAAGCCAGGTAATTCAAAGAGAGCCAGACTAAACTAAAGATGCTATGTGATACAGGCCTGAAAATAAGCATCATTCACTCTGGTCAGATTGCACTGTTGACCCATTCAGAGTGACTGAAGATGTGGCTGTCAGAAAGGCCCAATGCCATTAAATCTCTGTTAGCAGAGGATGGTTTTGATCCATCGACCTCTGGGTTATGGGCCCAGCACGCTTCCGCTGCGTCACTCTGCTGTCTGTAAGCTTTGTCGGGACTCGAACTCACAAGCCCTAGACATGCTAAGGCTAAGCGTCACAGCTGGACAGATGAGGCGAGTCCAAGACAGGATGATGTCACTTTGTCAGTCAGAAAAGGGAGATTAACTCCAGCTGGATTGCACTGTTGACCCATTCAGAGAGACCGAAGACGTGGCTTTAACTATGTGACTGTCAGAAAACTGTGGAAGAGCCGCCCAGCTGCCAATAGAAGGCTGTTAGCAGAGGATGGTTTCGATCCATCGACCTCTGGGTTATGGGCCCAGCACGCTTCCGCTGCGCCACTCTGCTGTCTGTCACCCCAGGCGGGACTCGAACCCGCAAGGCCTAGACATTTGCAGGCTAAACGTCACAGCTAGTCAGAGGAGGCGAGTCCATGAGCAAGTCAAACGGTTGCAGAAGGACAGGAGTGAATGCAGTAAACTTTTTTATGCAGCAGACATTGCAGCTAAAAACTTAGCTTTGTGATATTGGTTATCCAGGGTTACCAATGTTAGGCTCAGTGAAGCCAGGTAATTCAAAGAGAGCCAGACTAAACTAAAGATGCTATGTGATACAGGCCTGAAAGTAAGCATCATTCACTCTGGTCAGATTGCACTGTTGACCCATTCAGAGTGACTGAAGATGTGGCTGTCAGAAAGGCCCAATGCCATTAAATCTCTGTTAGCAGAGGATGGTTTTGATCCATCGACCTCTGGGTTATGGGCCCAGCACGCTTCCGCTGCGTCACTCTGCTGTCTGTAAGCTTTGTCGGGACTCGAACTCACAAGCCCTAGACATGCTAAGGCTAAGCGTCACAGCTGGACAGATGAGGCGAGTCCAAGACAGGATGATGTCACTTTGTCAGTCAGAAAAGGGAGATTAACTCCAGCTGGATTGCACTGTTGACCCATTCAGAGAGACCGAAGACGTGGCTTTAACTATGTGACTGTCAGAAAACTGTGGAAGAGCCCGCCCAGCTGCCAATAGAAGTCTGTTAGCAGAGGATGGTTTCGATCCATCGACCTCTGGGTTATGGGCCCAGCACGCTTCCGCTGCGCCACTCTGCTGTCTGTCACCCCAGGTGGGACTCGAACCCGCAAGGCCTAGACATTTGCAGGCTAAACGTCACAGCTAGTCAGAGGAGGCGAGTCCATGAGCAAGTCAAACGGTTGCAGAAGGACAGGAGTGAATGCAGTAAACTTTTTTATGCAGCAGACATTGCAGCTAAAAACTTAGCTTTGTGATATTGGTTATCCAGGGTTACCAATGTTAGGCTCAGTGAAGCCAGGTAATTCAAAGAGAGCCAGACTAAACTAAAGATGCTATGTGATACAGGCCTGAAAGTAAGCATCATTCACTCTGGTCAGATTGCACTGTTGACCCATTCAGAGTGACTGAAGATGTGGCTGTCAGAAAGGCCCAATGCCATTAAATCTCTGTTAGCAGAGGATGGTTTTGATCCATCGACCTCTGGGTTATGGGCCCAGCACGCTTCCGCTGCGTCACTCTGCTGTCTGTAAGCTTTGTCGGGACTCGAACTCACAAGCCCTAGACATGCTAAGGCTAAGCGTCACAGCTGGACAGATGAGGCGAGTCCAAGACAGGATGATGTCACTTTGTCAGTCAGAAAAGGGAGATTAACTCCAGCTGGATTGCACTGTTGACCCATTCAGAGAGACCGAAGACGTGGCTTTAACTATGTGACTGTCAGAAAACTGTGGAAGAGCCCGCCCAGCTGCCAATAGAAGTCTGTTAGCAGAGGATGGTTTCGATCCATCGACCTCTGGGTTATGGGCCCAGCACGCTTCCGCTGCGCCACTCTGCTGTCTGTCACCCCAGGCGGGACTCGAACCCGCAAGGCCTAGACATTTGCAGGCTAAACGTCACAGCTAGTCAGAGGAGGCGAGTCCATGAGCAAGTCAAACGGTTGCAGAAGGACAGGAGTGAATGCAGTAAACTTTTTTATGCAGCAGACATTGCAGCTAAAAACTTAGCTTTGTGATATTGGTTATCCAGGGTTACCAATGTTAGGCGAGGTAATTCAAAGAGAGCCAGACTAAACGCTATGTGATACAGGCCACTCTGCTGTTAATCACCCCAGATGGGACTCGAACCCACAATCCCTGGCTTAGGAGGCCAGTGCCTTATCCATTAGGCCACTGGGGCTTTACACCTCACAAACCAGTTTTGTGCACATCCAGTGAGTTCCACTAAAGAGCAACAATACATGAAGCACAATGTGTGGTTTTAAATAACATTACAATGGATCACCATAGTAACCTATGATGTTGTTCAACTAATGCTGTTTTCCTGACACCTACAGTAGGTGGCTTATATCCCAAATTCACACAAGTGGAGAGTGACTGTATACATTTTTGAACAAGCATAATTTGTGTGATGTATTTTCAGCACCTAAGTAGATAAGTAGCTTTAAACATAGAAACATAAACACTAAAAACAAAGAATTTTCCGCACCTGCATATTCCTGCGGCCTCATTGGTCGATTGATGACCCTCTGGAAGGCAGCTATCCAATCCCGTTGCTCGGCCTCTGTCTCACAGGCAAACAGGAACTTCCTGTCTGGCGTGACGATGGTGATGCCGTTGTTCCAGTGGTAGCCCTGTGTGGACGGGGGCAAGCCGGCCAGGACAGTGTAGCTGTTCTCCTTACTGCCGATGAACACCTCACCACGGGCATAGGCATCCTGAGAGACAGAAAGAGAGAGAGGAAGTCCTGTGAACAAACTAAGTGATCAGTCAGAACAAAAGTAAAGGTCGTGAGCCGCGCAGGTCTCTTCTTACCAGAGGGTCTTTGAAGTACATGAGTCTCCTGTCATCCATAGTAAACCATCTCTTCTTGAAGCCCTCTGTGTGCTGTGGCAGAGCAACAGAGACAATTCAATTTGGAAGAGAGAAAACAAAAAGGTATCTGCAAGTGTCAACAAACTGAAGCCTTATCTTTGTGTTAGGTCAGGCAAGAATTAAATTAAAAAGTCATGGCCACTAAAATGAGCATTAAAATGAAATGAAATAAAGACGTAAAGGTTTTAGCAAATGCTTTAGCTAGCATATACTATACTAGTTCTAGTATACTGTATAGCAATGTTTCCCAAACTGGGGGATGGTCACAAGTTAAATCTGAGGGGTTGTGATATGATAAACAGTATAGAAAAAAAAATAAAGTTTCTGATATACAAAATTATAGATTTTTACTGACTAATCCCTTTGTGTTTTTTCTTCTGAAATACCAGAGAAACCACTCAATGCTTCATTTTAAGTGGTCATAAGGCAAAAAAGTTAGAAACCATTGTACTATACTTAACCTGTATACACTTAAGGCAGTTGGATTTGGGCAAATGTAACTGTGAAAATTAAGTGTAATAATACTATTATTCCTGATTTCACTTTAGAGGGGTGGTAGGATCCAGTGAGCATAACCACAGCACAAACCTTTGGACCTGTTTTCTCCATAAAGCCTTCCTTCATGAAGTTTCGGGTCAGTTTGGGCACCAGCTGGAGAAGAAAAGACGAAAGAGAAATACCAATTGAAATAAAAGCATGCATGCAATATTAAAAATAATGCATGTTCTGACCTCTGACTCTGATATTAGTGATAAAATCACATAGCCTACAAGAAGATGAATGAGGGTTTTTTCAAATTGATATAAAGAGATCAGACACCTTTGACAATTATTTTCTTGACAACAAGCTCCATAACAGTGGGTTGTGTGATTAAATCAGTCATCCTCACCTCCTCATCACTTGCTCCGGGGAAGGCCACCTGTAGGTAGTGGAACCTTGCTGCTCTTATACCATTGAACCAGTCGACCATCTCCTGTAAAAAACAAACACCCTCAGTGACAACAACAGCTGGACTTCACACAGTGTCTATTCACAGTGTGTATTCTGGGTTCTGAGTGAATAATGTGGTGTTTGTACACTTTTCTTCCCTGATGCCAGTGAAGGTATCTTTTCTACACAGTAAGGTGCAGTCAAAGGCATCTGCGCTGTGTGGATGCTGCAGTGCTGTCGATAACTTCACCACAGAACAAGAGTGACGGGGACACTGAATGAACCCAATGAACTCTTTCTGTCACAGCCTTCAGTAACAGCGCTCAGCCAGCAGAGGGGGCAACGCAATTTCTGTCTCAGGCTCCACTCCATCTCCTGAATGGCTATTAATATCTGTCTCTTTCTTCCCTATAATCTTCTAATTTTTGATGGACTCTCTCTCTCTCTCTCTTTCTAGAGAGACAGAGGACACACACATATACATATAGAGGTGAGAGTTGGTGAGAGTTTAAATGGAGAATCAGGGCTAACCTTTTTTTTTTTTTTACAGGTACGATAATTCTCATAGTAGTCCTACAATTTCCTAGAAAGTAAATGATTTGTAATTTTTTGGAAAGGCTCCTGGAAAGGACTGTGTCATTTGGTGATACTTAAAGGAAATGTTTATGAATAACAAACAGTTGCTGGTGTCAGTTGAACATGAAAAAATATAAAATGTTTCTACAGGCAGGTATAAAATTCAACAAATACAGAGAATAAAGTTTACAATAATCAACAATCTACCTAGATTTACATGGCTCTAACAAAAAACAAAACTTATTTCACCTTCGACATATGGTAGGACAGTGACACATTTTCTATTGTGGTTTTGATCATTGAAATGAAACACTGCCTATGAGGTTAAGGTGCTGATTTTCAGCTTTAAGGCTGTTTGAAGTTACTCACATATATACTGGTTGTGCACTGCAGCAATTGCAGCCCTTTTTTTCCCCATAGCCCCCCAGGTTTTTGAACAGCAAGACAATTCCTATACTCTTTTCACTAAATGTGGATGCAGACGCCTTTGAATTAACGCTAAAAGTCAGCACTTTACCCTCACAGTCATTGTCTCCGGGCCAAAACAACACAAAATGTGTCACTATGCAAATACTTTCCGACTGTACTGTAGCTACTGAAGCCACTGATACTAAAAATGAGAAGAGAAAAACCCCTGTATTAGTGCCCTGTATTACTGTAATCTAAGACTTGCCATGGAGCATATAAGAAGCTTGTCACTGCATTGTAGAAAACACTTAAGAAAGGTTTTTTTTAAAGGTGCAGTAATAGAATTCACAAGTGTGTATGTGTGCAAATAAGTGCTCGACAGTGTACCTTAGCATCACTGTGGTAGACAAAGATGTTCCTTGTGCTGTTGTCTTTCAGGTAGGTGATCTGCAGGCCGCAGGGGTTGCCAATCTTGGCCGGTTGGAAGGTGGCATTGAGGGTCTCAATTTTCATCACCGCTTTGGGATCCCTGGCCTTGGTGGAGGACGACATGGACAACAAATAGGACATAGTCAAGTGAAATGTTGCTACAGTAAAACCCTTTAAAACTAGCTGTATCATCTTGCTTACATCCTGCTTGTTGAAGTATTTTAGCGCTCCCTCCCTCTCCGACAGGATGAACTTTCGGCTGAGAAATTGACCGTTGTCTCTTCCTCGTTTCCATAGAAACCCCTCTCTGTACCCTGGGCAGAGTGAAGAAGAAAAAAAAGTGTGTGTGTGTGTGGTTGGGAGGCGGGTATCAAAAAGCTGTCAGAGTGGATGAGAGATTAAACGGGGGAGGCATTTATAACAGTAATGGTGAGATGTTGTAACTGGTTGGTGCAAGACGATACTCGAGTTAAGCAGATATCAAAGATCATTTGAAATCTCGTTTAGAAGAGGAGGAAGGAAAAGGAGACGGATAGAGAGTAAACACAACATCCAAGAGGCAAACAGACAAGAGAGGGAAGGATTTAGCAGGAATTTCAGCATGAGACAGCACACAGATAGATTTTGTTGTCTCTGAACCAAAGAACATCCTTTTCCATGTTAATGATATGCTGTTCTATTTATAGCCTGTAACATCTTCTTCTTCTTAAGTCTATTTTGGTAAATCGCTCTGCCTACACTGCCTACATGTCTCTCTTTTCTCCTCTATTTTGGTCACACTGTGAAGTATTTTCTTTCTAATCTAATCTGGATCTATTTAGGAACGAAGGCGTCGAAGCATAATCGGGGGTTATCCAGAGCGTTTTATAATAAGCGCCAATTGTAGAATAAAAATACACTGAAAATGACTAATAAGGGATGAAAGAGGAGTTATTTTGCCCTGAATGATTAGGTAGAAAATTACAGAATAAAATAAATTAAATAATTAGAAGAAAGATTTTTCTCACATGCATAAAAGAGGAAGAAATGGATGAGAGGGAGATCAATTAAGTAACAGGATCTTAAAGGGTTGGTTCACCCAAAAATCTGATACCTTAAGTGGCATCCAACCATGTAGATCGTTTCGGCTAATTACCACTAGACATAAGTTAGAAAACAACTTTTATTGTAATTTGGGTGAATCAACCAGTATTATAATAATAATTATTATTATTATTATTATTGTGACTTTGGGGTAGCAGAACAAGCTGTAAACACACTGACATGTTATATAACCTTATAAAATTAGCATGTTAGCAAACAGTTGCCTATTTACACATCCAGCAGACACGGAGTAACACTGGCATTTATATGTGGTGTTGTGTCTCTGGCCACCTGGTGAATGTGAGTACTTTTTGGCTCTGTTTTTGGTCTCCACCAACTCCTGAGGGAAATATCCGGCTCTTTAGCTGCTAAACGCTCCGCTGTGTTCACCAGCTAGCTGCTAACTTTGTCTGTCTGCTGTTTGGTGCTGGGCAGGTAGGTGTACAGTGGATTTATCTGAGTTTCTTTTTGCTGAATACACCGGCCTGTTGCAGCTAGAAATGACACTCATGAGAGCAGTGAGAGTGAGTCAAAACAGTAGAGTTGTGGGTCCTAAACAATGACAAAACAATGAGCTAAAAGACATTAAAGTGCTCCGCAGGGTTAAGGGGAACTGCAGAGTTAAGTGAGTTTGACATGTAGTCGTTTGAACCATTGTTAATATGAAAATATGTACTGGTGCAGCTTTAAAGTAAAATTCTGTTTGAGCAGTGCTCGTCAACGCAACGCGAGTTTGTACTGAAGACTGTAAGCAGTCTATGTACAGAATATTCCTTGTTTCATGATTTAATCCTTCACATGCCTCATTTTCATGTTCACACACAATTTCTTCACCCGACTGCTCTCTTTTACGTTCTCCTTATTCAATGCCCACTGCCATTGATTACCTCTCCTCTGTCTTCTCGTCTTCTGCACTCATTCCGCTCCATCTTTGTGTGTGTGTGTGTGTGTCTTTGTGGCTGTGACTTTCTGACATGAAACATTCACCTACACTGGAATTACCCTCCTTGTCCCCACCCTTGCCTCCTTCCCTGACACTCTTTTTTTCTTCCTCCTATCCTTTGCATACTGGATCAATATTAACATTGGCCGCTGTGGAGGCCAGGTTACTGCCAATAGCCAATCTCAGCCAACCCACACACACACACACACACACACACGCAGATGTCATGCACCTCACAATGAGTGATGAGAAGAGCATGAAAGCACAAATAGAGATGACAGAATGACTCATATTATTACACTATGTCTGCATGTGTGTGTGTGTGTGTGTGTGTGTGTGTGTGTGTGTGCATGGTTCTCCACTGTAACAGTAAACGGATGAGGTCACTGCAAGCCAATCAGAAAGCTCCATCTTCAACAAGACATGAAATGTATACGAGTAGACACACACATGACATGTACCCTACACACAAATACTGTACACTCATCTTCCACACACACACACACACACACACACGCAACCAAACACACACACACACTGTTTTAATGGCAGCTCTATTCTCCGGCAATTACAGTGTCACTTGCTTGAATATAACGACAGCGCTTTAAACTGCAAACATATAAACAACCAGTTAGGAGAAGAAGGATGAAAATGAATGTTTGAAAGGCGGCGCTGGATGTTTCAGGATAATTGAATTCCAGCCACTGGCATCCACTGGGAAATGTTTGTCCGAGAGTTTTCAAGGTTCTGCTTATCGAAGGGTAAACGACGCAAGATTGACACAACAACAGACCAGCCATTTTCTCTCAGATCATGCATGCATGAATCTGTGCGTGCTTGTGTTTCTATGCTTCTAAAGCCTGATTTATACTTCTGAGTTGAATCTCCACCATAGGTATGCTGCAGCCGCGTTCCCTATAAAACGTTTTTTAGCATAAAAAACTGAACTGCCCAGTTGCACACACAGTGGTGGAAGTTGCCGTTTTTTAGTTATAGGGCAAGTGGAGGAGATGAAAGAATGAGTGAGGAGTGAGGATATTTCGCTGGTCTTTACTCTCAGACTTCAGCGTCAAAGAGGTGTTTTTTAAGGCTTTCTCTGACACGACATGACATTTTGACATTTTTCTTTCAAAGCTGCGTTTCACATTTTGGGAAATAAGTTCATTCGCTTTCTTGCCCAGAGTTAGATGATCATGTCTGCCCAGTAAATATGAAGCTACAGCCAGGAGATGGTTACCTACCTTAACTTAGCATAAAGACTGACAGCAGGGGGAAACAGCTAGCCTGGCTCTGGACCATCTTTTGGCTGGGGACAGTGACTTCCTGGAGTCTTGTCATCACTGTGAGGTTCATAGCAACCAACTAGCTAGCCACAAAAATACACATAATCCCACGTAAACCCAAAACTTGTTGTTTTTACAGTTTGGAATTAAATACAGAAGAGGTGCTTCGACAGAGCCAGGCTTGCTGTTTCCCCTGTTTCCAGTATTTATGCTAAGCTAAGCTAAATGTCTCCTGGTTGTAGCTCCGTATTTACCGTACAGATATAAGAGTGGTATCAATCTTCTCATCTAACTATTCCTTTAATAGTGTTTTTCACATAACTAAGACCAAGTCCTTTCAATGTACAATATCCCACGTTGTGTGGCCATGTCTTATTTAAGTCACAGGGGTTACTAATCAGGAAAATCAGCTTGGATCAGGGTCTTCACAAGCTTCACAACACAAACGTGTCGGCATGCACGTACCTGCAGAGTAAGGCTCCTGTTTTTCGATAAACTCGAACTCATTCCTCTCGTACTTGGCTCTGATCCACTGCTCTCTCAGCAGCCTGGAGACATGAGAAACACACACACACACACACACACACACACACACACACACACACACACACACACACACACACACACACACACACACACACACACACAAACCTACAGGTAAGGTCCAAATAATATTTGAAGCTGTGAGTGTGTCATCTGCATTTATACCATTTGTAGAAGTACACATACAACTGTACACTACAACTACAAAGAACATGCAAAGATGAAATCACCCCTAATTATGTATACATATTAGCACTGATTGATTGATTGATTAGCTTATCTATTTAAAGGAATAGTTCGAAATTTGGGGAAATACGCGTTTTGCTTTCTTACCAAGAGTTAGATGAAAAGATCAAAACCACTCTCATATCTGTCCAGTAAATGTACGGCTACTGCTACCTGCCAGTTAGCTTAGTTTAGCGTACAGACTGGAAACATGGGGAAACACTTAGCTTGTGACAGTGACTCCAGGAAGTTACTGCTGCTGGCCATTTCTAGTAGGGCGCATGATTACCCCGTGAAACCACAACGTGTTATTTTTCAGTTCGGAAAAGGTTTCACAGAAAAGATTTTAGGCTAGGCTAAGCTAACTGGCTGCAGGCTGTAGCATCATATTTAACACACACACATGAGAGTGGTATCGATCTTCTAATCTAACTCTCAGCAAGAAAGCGAAATGCTGAACCATTATTACAGTGGCAGTACATTAAACACTTTTGTTTTCATTTTTCATAAACTCAGTAATGGAATAGCCCTTGAGCTTGTGTTCTACAACACTCATAAATATGTATCGCAGCGAAACATAAAGCATTCAGTGTCAAACGTGATCACTGCCACAGTTTCTACCAAAGCTGCATACAAAGGAAGCAATCTCAATTTCAGACTTTCTTCCTCTTCAGCGTGAGGAGAAACAAATGACGACAGTCAGCACATCACCATGCCAACAATCTCTCTCTCATCGTGTTTCCTTCCCTACCTCTCTCAACCTTTCAGTCCCCCCTTCAGGCTCCACACTACTTTCATCCCCTCCTTCTCTACCAGTTCCTCCCCTTTATTTGCCCTCCTTCTTTCTTGAGTATAAATAAAACAGCAGTTCTATCAGCATCAGGCGGCAAAATGTCATACTCTTTTTCCTTGATTGACACCTTCTATAGTGACACAGGGTCTTAAACACTAAACCCTGTGGTTCTCAGGGGAGTAGAGTGAGTGAACACAAAACAGTGGCACAGACACTGAGAAAAACACTTCTCTCTCATCTGAACTTTCGCTCACTCTACTTTTCCTCGCGTCTATTTTAGTCAAATTCTGTTGAAGGGAGGCAGACACAGAGAGAGATGGATGGACAAGCCTAAAACGTCCAAGAAAAAGAGATGTTCCACTACATCAGCTTATAAAACCAAAGTGTATGAAGTAGGAAAAGGTAGAAATGAAGAAAAAAATATGTTTGTTGGTACAGAGAAGTCTGTACTATACAGACGGCCTCCAGATAAAATTCAAATGTATGCTTACAGAACTTTGATGTTGTCAAAAAAATTCTACTCTACTGTGATTCAAAGTTATAAAACAACATGAAATAGCCAATGGGGGTGAGTGAAGCCTTTTATACACACAAAGAGAAAGAGGAAGTGATATTTAAGCGATACAGTCAGAGGTGTGAAACTGTATACTATAGTAAATCTTCATTTATAGCAACAATGTCCCACTGCACAACATGGTGTTTGCATCACTTTCACACTTAACTGCCTCTGCTTCAGCATTTTCTTATCACGTTTGCAGGCAGTGTGGGCAGAGGACTGTGAAGCTCAACAAGGGCCAGGAACCAAACCTCCAAATGAATGATAATTCTGCTCTGCGTCTGCTGGATGCGTAATCAAGCAACTGTTTGAGAACACGTTCGCCATATCAATTTTATAAGGTGATAATATGTAAATGTTGTGTTTATGGCTTGTTGCGCTTCCAATTAAAAGAGGTTTACAAAAATAAATAATCATATAAATAAATAAAGTGAGAAAAATCAACAATTTGTGAAAAATTTCAGTAAATTATAATGGTTATTTCACTATTATAAAATTTATTTTCACAGCACCACTCCCAGCCGCTTCGCCACTCAGCCAATAGAGTTGTGAAATGGGAGGAGTTATTTCGCTTGGCATAGTAGGAACAGCACAGGTGTTACTAATAATATTAACCATGGCTCCATGCTATTCAGCCGTCATTAGCTTTATTATTCACACCTGCACATTTCATATCATGAAATACATGTCAAAATGTCTTCCATTAAAAAGGCAGTCATGCAGCCTAGCTGTAGCCAGCTAGCTCCTGTTAACATAAAGCACCCAAAAAGGACACACCACTCTCTATCTTTTTGCTATTTATAAAGGAGGAAATAGTAGTCAAAATATAAGTGAACTTGCAAATCACCTTTGGTTATATTACACGTTGAAGTGATACTGGTGCCATTATGGAAGTTCAATGGAGAACTGACTGACTAAATATTTAATAACCGTGCAAAAAAAAAAAAAAAAAAGGAGATGTAAAGTGAATACTGTTATAAAGTAGATTTGGCACTAAACTGATTGTACTATAGGTTACTATCACTAACACTAGTCTGTGCTCCAGAACACTAGAGCTGTGTCCCAAATCACATACTTGCGTACTCAAACTTAGTATTTTGAGTGCATATGTGCGTTCACACTGGTAAGTATGGCAAAATGCAGTGTACTATAAGTACCCGGATGGTGTACACAAAATGGCCAGAAAGTTGAGTGTGGAACGCTGGACACTTCTCACCCTCAACGGTCGCCATCTTGGCCACGTAGCGGAAGGAGAGGACCACCAACGTATGGAAATGGCGGTTGCGATTGTTACGTCTAAAAGTAAAAGCACGTTCATATTTTGTTCATTTTTAATATAACAGATATTTCGGCGTGCGGCAATTGCGGTAAAATGTTGCCGATAATTCTCCGCCTGGTTGCAATCTGCCATTAAAAAGAAGAAGACGACGCGGTCAAACGTTGAGATCATCATTTCCGGTAAGCGCACAACAGCAGTATTCGATTTGAGACAACACTACCCTGTCAAAATTAACGTCCTACACAAGTCAGTATATAGTGTACACAGTGTACTGCATGTAAGTATACTAACGGTGTACGCAATCTGAGACACAGCATAGTAGTACGCAGAGTCAGCAGTTAGCTCTTCAGACAACAGATAAACTGCTTGTATAAAAAGCATTTTAGGACTGTGTTATATACGATACAACTGCACTTCCAATATTCGTGTTGAAAGGTCCCAACTGAAAGACTGAGTACTTACTTGCAGTCAGTGTGTGTTGGTCTGTAGTAGAAAGCAGGAACCTTCTGCTCATATTTGGCCTTGGCTGCATTGTTTCCCATAGCAGCCATCAACTGAAAGGGAGACAGGACAACACAACCTGGTCATCATTCACTTATAATAGAATACACAGTAATTTCCACATTAACCAGTTACTAACCAGCCACAGTTAAGTGGTAAAATATTGTGGTGCAGGTGAATTCCGGGATTTGGGAACATGTGGATCTGCACTGTGCTGCTATAAAACAATGGCCTATATTTTTCCAATCTCATAGAAAGGGTGCGATTTTTAATAACACAGAATATTTCTCCTTGGATTTCAAAATAATATCCGCTAAAATAAAAAGAACACCTACATCTTTGTTCCTTAGAGGTGTTATAAAGAAATAATAATAAAATGCCATTGGGAAACACTTTTTACAGCAGATCCACATAACAGCAGCCGTGACAGTCCAAGAAAATAAGACCTAGAGAATGGTGACAACAAAACTACAATAGGAAAAAGAAAATAACATTACACTTTAAATCAGACAACAAATGGGCTAAAGCATAGAAAATCTTAAGTATGACATAACTTCTTCAGTTGACAATGAGACCTTTGCATTGCTATGGGATTATTTGAGGAAATGGCTACGCTGCCTTCTGCCCTCGTTCCCTCCATTGTGCGTTTCATCCAAGGATAATCCCTGAGTCCAATCCAGCTGGCTGAATCCCTCAACACGCCTCTCTCTCTTATCCTCTGAGGGGCTCCGGAAGGGATGCAGCACTCTGGCGTTTTATTGTGAAGGTCAAATAGCGGCAGAAAACTCAACCGAAACACGTGATGCATTTGACACTTCGGATGTGACATTTAGAATACGATATCAATATCATCAAAGCGAAAGATCGGGAATATTTTGCATAACCACCTCTGCTCAGTATCCACTTTATTAGTTATGCCTTCCCTTTATGTAAAGTGCTCACTATTCCAGACTGTGAGTTGCAAGCATCTGTAGAGCATGACATTCAGTTACTGTTCAATATCTTCATTATAGCGTGATTTACCTGGCAACAACAAGTGAGACCACACAAGTCCGATTTTTGGCAACTTTTTGAGGTCCCTGTGTTTTAAGTATGTAGTATCTTGTCATAAATGTGCCCTTGATTGATTTTTTATGAGTCATTTCATATTGTTATTACTTCCCCATACTGCTCTTTTCCATTGCTCTCCTTCACCTCCTGTGAAGGCTACTATTTTCCTGTTTGGCCATAAAATGATTTCACAAGCTGTGAAGCCATTCTTCAGAACAAAATGCTGATTTATTTTAAGAAAGGTTCATCTCAAGATAGTTCCGAGGACGCACACGTCACATCCCAGAGACCTTTGGGATGAGAGGGAACAGGAAATATCAGAAGGAGCTTAGTGACGTTATCAGTGTACGTCAACATCAAGAAAGACCCCTGTGGAACATTTGTGGCACCTTGTAAAATTCAAGACGGTCCTACCCAGTATTAGCTAGGTGCAGCTAATCAAAGTGAATACTATTGTGGCTGTTAGACACAAGTGGCTCCTCTGATTGTGGATGTTTTATTGGAGTGGGACCACGACAGCTCCGGAAGTCTCAACAATAAACTCTGGCATCTCAAAACCAGCCCTAAACACTCTCACAGTGCTGCAATTACAGAAGGGGGGATTTAACGCAGACAACACAAAGCCCTCACTACCTTTTTTTTTTCTACACTGCAATCAAATCCAGGCATCCAATCATGAATAATACTCCTGCTTCCATTTTGCCTCATACCACCTCCCCACTCTCTTCTTAAGTCAATCCCCACTACATCCCAATTATTGTCCTCCAGCACCTCCAACCTCCCGTTTTTCCTCATGACTAATATCAGCATCGCCTCCCCCAAAAGTCATTTTTGTTACCCCATGGTGGTGTTAAAGCACTGACATGATCCATTCAAGGGACAACACTCTCTCCCACTTATTTTTGACTATTTCTTACAAATGACGACCTCAAAATATGCAATTCTGTGTTTATAATTTCGCACAGAACTCACATTAATTTCTTGCTGACGTAATTCTGAAGGGGGCATTTTTGCAAGGCACGCAACAGCTCTGCTTCTTTTCACACACAGGAGAAAAGTGTGAAACAGTCTCACTAATGGAATAATACTTTATTGATCGCTGTGAGGAAATTCTCTCCTTCCAAAGGGAGGTCAGAGGTCAGGGTCAGCTGAAGATCAACGTTCTTGAGCGGATAAGAACTGATAACATAAGACTGGCTCTGGTCTCACAGCCAATCGAAGAATTTTTAACTGACAGATATTGGGTATATTAAGCCAGATAAAACGCTGATCCTCTGGTCCTGTTGTAACCTATTGCTCCCCAGTTTCCCATCAGTGGCCTACAAGTACAGTGCAAAAAATAAACAGCAGCCAGCGCTTTGAGTTAATGAGATCTGCAGCTACAGAATGTGTCAGCAAGCAGAGCTGCTTCAGGTTCCAAAAATCCATCACGTTGCCTTTATTTCAGCGACATGTCTCCTCGTCCTGCTTTATTTTCTGTCATATTGTTAAGAAAATGTCCCCTGACTGGGTCGTTTCCATAGCAACAAAAAGATAATGCTACAGTTCTAGACTCTGCAGTTACCATAGGCTCCATAGTTAATTTCTTTTTGTCTGTATTGTGTGCACATTCATACCATTCACATAGAAACATGGAGAATTAAGAATCCATGCAAGAGCCACTTGTGCAAACAGATTTGTTCTCAAAGGAGAGTTTAGCATTTTAAGAAAAACACGCTTATTTGCTTTCTTGCCGAGAGTTAAATGAGAAGATCGATATCACTTCCTGGAGTCTCTGCTGGTTGCCTGGCAACTGGACACACCTAAGAAATAGTCTGGCACATAACCCCCCTGTAGAACCACATGTCATTTTTACACTTTTGTTTTTTGGACAGATTAAACAAACGAGATATCTTGAAAATCACGAGTGGTCCAGGTCTGTCATACGAGCCACGTACAGTCTGTTTAAATATATATATTTAAATAAACTTAAATACGTTACTAATAATAAATAAGTAAAATAAAGTTAATGCAAAGTTAATACTTGTTCGCCATACCATCATAATGTTTCAGCATAGCAACTTATACAGTTCAGTAGTGAAAATCCTCTCACACCATCAGCTGCCTCGGTGTCTTTTGCACCCACTGTATTATATTATCTACTGTCACGTCCCCTTGACCACCTCCCGTCATAGCATCTATATTCTTCTCAGACCATCCCCTCTTTATTTCTGTTACAGTACACCGCTGCACCATTGGCAGCTGTATTGTTAATATTATCTAAATGTTTTGGGTCCCCTAATACGAATACTGACATTACTAAATTAGTTCTGTTGTCGTCTGCTGATTTTCAACAGCAGGACTTAAAGCTCAGAGGTGTGAAATTCTTCTTTTTACTCTTTGGTAACATTTCAGTGAATGAAACTTGCCCTTATATGGCCATTTATTATGCTAATGATCAAATCTTACTGAACACGCACCTCCTAATGAACAGGTGGCATTCATGAGGCTGAAACAAGCAAGTTACGACATGTTTGTGCAGTGAAGAGAGAATCTCATCATGTAAAATAGATGCCGAAAATGTTCTTGCATGAGGCCCAATGTCTCAAATGTTGGCATATCTATTCCACTGTTGCAATGAGGTGGGTAAAGTGATACCAGTCAAATATGAAATGTCAGCAGTCCACTGAGAGGCAGGGGAAGTGCTGTTTTATTTTGGATGTGTACATGTTTTCGATATATTTCAGTGGGGATTTTGCGAGTACTATGTGTGTTTGCTGTTACTGCCCTACCTCCACCTCGCTGGCATCCCACGTCTCCTGGACAGATTTGACCCGGCTGATGTGGGGGATGCTCCGGTGAAGGAGCGAGCAGGCTTGGCAAACAAACACACCCAAAGTCAGCGACGCCCAGTCCGGCTCTGCAGGAGGGAGACAGGGAGGGAGAAAGAAAGGGAGGGAGGGAGATATGACGTAGGGAGAACAAGCACGGAGGTGAGAGCAGGGGAAGTGAGTGGAGGAAATGAAATTTGACAAAGCAGTGCAGGAGAGTGACAGAGAGAATGGTGGTAGAGACAGAAGAGAGATAAAGGAGAAGGGGTGAGAAAATCTTGTCATAAAAAGCGCTGCAACAAAGAGAACAGCAGCTCAAGGTTCAGGCTATAAATACTGAAAGTGCTGATGCTGGCGCTGTTAAGGGGTAATAGGAGCAAAGTAAATGAAGCAAATATTACAAGGGACTCTGGTTGAGCGTGTCCCCGCTCATAAAGGAGAGCAGGGCAGGAAAATGCAATTTTGGGGAAATCCTATTTGGCTTACTGACAGGAAACAGACCGCCCGAGATCTGATCAGAACTCAGCAGAGGTAGTTATTATCAGGTTAGTTACATCAACAGACTCCACACACACACACACACACACGCAAAAAGATACATTCACATTTGTATGCCCATGCAATATTTTATACTTTAAAAGGAGACAGGACAAACAGAAAAGTACAAAAACACACATCCTGGCATGCACGCACACACACACACACACACACATACACACACCTGTGCATCATCTTATTGCCAACATGAGCATGTGACTAAACACACGCTTCCAACTACAGCGCTCATTAGCAGTCAGACAGAATGTGCAAAAAAGGGGAGAAAAAATGATTATTTTCTCTCTGCATCGTGATTCAGCAGCAGCATCCGTGGGTGTTCAGCAAAGGTACATTTGAGTCACGGTATCACACGTTAGACTTTGTTTCTGTCCATGCAAATAAAGTTGTCAAAGTCAGAGACGCAGCGTGTCAGAGACAGCGACAGAGTGTAGTGAGAACACCGAGTGTCAGAAAATGAGGGAGAGATCAGCGTGCAGATTGCAGTTTTGCATTGAAGGCAGAAATAATGTGTTTGGTGGAAATTAAAGCTCAGTGGGTATATAAAGAGAAAAATCTTCAGAGTGCAAGTTAGCCAGCTGGTAACGATAAGTGACACTTAGTCGATTAATCAAGAGAAAATTAATTGCCAACAACTTTAATAATCGATTCATTGTTTAAACGCACAGTATGTAATCTCTGCCACTAGGGGTTTCTCAATTAAAACAATAACAAAAGACATCGTTTGGTGACGTCGTGAAGTAGCGTGGGATCATGGGAGTTGTTGTCTTCGTTGTTAAACAACCACCACTGCCGATGAAAATCTATCTGACGTGACCATGGATGTATAAACAGAACAGGACGTGACTGTATTAAAGTTTTATTCACATTACATTTAGTCACGCTTAATGAAAATGTATGCTGTGTGGCAGACAAAATGCTGTATTACTGTTTAATTCTGTGACATTGTATTCCTTCCTTCCTCACTCTCTGACGTATTCCGTGTTTCCCCGGAAGTTATAGCAACTAAAGGGGGTAAAGGGCATATAACGCCATTTACAGGCGACAAAATGAAACAAACCGTTACCTTGAATAAAATTACGTTTACGGTTTAAACATTGTTGGTAACATTTGGGATAATGTAAGTACACAACTCAACAAAATATATAACAAGGGTCTAGTCGTTTTTAGACATTTAATGAAATGTGACATATTATACCTTTAAGTGATATATAGTTATATGAGGGGGAAAAAAGTGAAACAATTTCCCAGGTTCTCAAGTATGAGGAATCTGTGTTTGTCGGTGTTTTATACTGACATAAAAATCTCGAATGGCTTTGGATTTGTCTGCCAGTCACAGGTGCTGAACAGAATATTCATAAAAATAAAACACCCACATCAGGATCACCACACCCAGCCTGTTGTTTCTGGCCTTTACTACTAGTTTACCACCAAGAAACAAGAGGCCATGCAAGTCAGTAATACACAGAGTAATCTGCCAAACAGCAACAACATCAGCGTCACTTCAGTACCAAGAAGAGCGCACGCCACGGGTCTGACATTTTTCTCTGTAAAACCAGGGACAAAAAACACCATCCTCACTGTCCACAATTTGACTACAGTGTGGTTAAGAGTTGTGACAAAGATATGTACTTTTACACTTTAGAATTAAACTATGAACGATACCTTTCTGCCCACACACAGTATCAGCCAATATAACTTTGAGAAGCTAAAATCAGCCTATAACATCGACCATGTCAATGTATCAGTGAGGCTCTACTTGCGATGTTGGGACGATGCGTGTGCACATTGAACAACGCATTTGCGCACGTGTTAGCATGCAAAGTGTATGCGTGGCCACGAGCGGCTGGGAGTACCATGTCCTCAACGGGGCAACACTCAGAAGTCACCACATTCTCTCTCCATGTCTCTCTCTGCAGCTGCCATTTCTCACACGAGGAGGCCCTCAGCGTGGTGCACCGCAGCCACGTGGACACGCACATGCACGCACAGCGAGAGTGTGTAGTACTCAAGGGAGTCGCATGGGAGGCAACGGCAAGAGAGCAGGGGAGGGGGGAATACTATTCTTGCATTTCTCTGTCCTCTCGAGGCCGGAGAAAGCATAGATGGAGATGCCACAGAGCCTGAGCAGCAGAGGGGAGGAGAGGTGATGGAGGAGGAGGGATACGGTAGGAAGGGAGATGATGTGAGCTCCCTGAGGGTGTTACTGGCATCTACGATAATCTTCCTTCAGTTTATCTCTTTTAAACCATGACAAGTGGGCAGTATTTTTTATAAAACTCAACTCATCTTTTAATCATTCTCGAGCACAAAGCACAAGAGATGGCGCTTTCATGTGAAAAAGTCAAACCTGCTTTTTTTTTTTTTTTTAATCTGTTACATGTCAGTTTTGCCAGCAAAACACATGCAAATACACACACACACTCACCCTGCTGACACAAAAACACACAACCGGCCATTCGGTGGTGAGGTCATCGCTGTCTGAGTCAGGCCCTACAGAGAAGCAGACAGCACTCACGGAGATTACTGTGGCCGCATGACTAACTAACCACACACACACACAAGCAGACACACACTCACGGGGCATCCTCCTCTACATGTACGTGGAAGATGTTCCTCAACAGGATTACTGTGAACAACAGATGCGCGGCTGCAGCGAACAGGAGGTGGAAAACTCCTGATGTAACGCGACTCTGCTGGGTTGTTGTTTCTTTTCTTCACAGTGCATATGGCTGTTTGTTAAAGCCGCCAACCCCCCCACCTGAGGGATTGTTGAGAGAAAAGTCAAGTTTTGCAGAAGTTACAGGGCTCGTTTTGGCGGCGAGACAGCAGACCTTTTGATTCGACCGCACACGGTTGAAGAAAGAAGTGCCTGTGGGGCTACTGCAGGGCAGATGCAGGAGAAATGAATGAGGGGGCATTTATACAGTGGCAGCCCCTGTGCCCCGGCAGCATTCGCAGGCACTTTTCTGCATCTGCAGCAGTTAATTTGTGTGTCTACACACATCAGTCTGTCAGTGGCTGCGTCATGGTGGGGGTTAACGACTAGACAGCAGTGTCAGCTGAGGTTGCGACCCTCTCATGTCTTGGCTAAACCCCTCAGGCACTGCAACAGTATTTTGTTTCTACAGCAGTAGATACAGTCTTTGATTTGTGTTTAACTTCAGCCTTTGTAAGATGTACAAAAAAAAGGCTTTTATAAGAAAATCATCAAGGTTTTCTTCATTTCTAAAGGCTGACTTTTAAGCTAGAACATACAGTATTTACAAGAGCGAACATTAAAAATAGTACTATACACATTAAGGATTCAACTTCAATCTGCCATGTAACCTGCTCCAAACAGCATGTTTTGTTTGCTGAGTGTATTTTTATTACCCACAGTGTTTGTAAAGCAAATGCACACTGCCCTTTTTTTTGTATATTTGATTACTAAATCATTTGAGTACCATCATGCAATCACCAAGATTGTGGTATGCAAATGAAGCATTGCATTAGTTCAGGCAGAGCACTGAAGCCGCGCTTGCATTAGCTGATTGGCATCAGCTGCTTCATTCAGGCTACCAGCCAACTAAAAACATCTACTACTCTCGTCCTCCCACCCCTCTGTAATAGGAGGCAGAGGTATGATCACAGCATCTCGTTTAAGGTGTTGCAGGCTGTGAAAAGGGGAGACACCTGGAGCATACCACTAACTCTTGCAGATGCTGGTTCAATGAAAGGAATAAGAAAAAGTCGCACCCATAATTAACTCAAGGTATCACGGGGCTACGAAATCAAGTGGATATTAATGATCTAAAATGCTAGCTTTGAGCTCAACAAACACCTTCCTCACACCTCAGAGGACTGCCGAGGCGTCTCTCTGGAGGGAATAACTCATTTGTGCGTCCTTAGCGAAGGGCAGCTACCACAGCGCTGCTGAGCTACAGAGAAACCCTGCCGTATAAGCTCCCAGCTCAGCCTCTGTGGCGGTCTCGTCTGAGCACCCCGGCAGAGAAAAGACAGGTGGAAAAAGAAGTCAAAGGTAAGGAAGGGCAGAGTAAGAATGACTAAGCATAAAAAATGCACGAGCGGTGTTGCCACTTTGTGTGTTTTCAGACCAATTACAGCAGGCTTTCTGTCTGCTTAGTGGATGTTGTCTCTGTGATGGGGAGATAAGACAAGGGTGAGGGAGGACACCCAGGTCACTGCTGATGATGTGATAGTCTGTCTTTACCCAATCATATATCAGTCTTCCTACCTAGTTATCTATTTGGCGTATCTATGGGACCACACTACCTGTTACATCCTACTTAACTGTCCTCCTTATGTCCTCCTGAGTAACCTTAGCTCACACTGACTCCAGTGCAATACATGTTTGTCGCTGTTGAGATGATTTGTGGTATCTTGAGCTGTAATGAAACCGTGATGTTTTTCTGAAAAAGCCACCGAGATAAGATCCTGTCCCCATCTGGGAAGGAGCCGCCGAACCAGCATCAATAATTCATTTCTTGACCATTATGAGATATGAATTATGAGCCTGGGAATGCCTGATCTGGTAGCAGAGGAGAGGGAGAAAGAAAACGGTTTGGTTGATGGATGGCTGTCCTTTTCATCTGTTCATCGCCTGCTCTCCGGAAATTTCACGAAATGAGCCCAGTGTTCGAATGCAAAATATGGGAGAAAGCAGTTGTTGGATTCACTACACTGTTGACCACTAAGCAGCGTCACTAGCAGCTGTGTTTGAAGTGCCTTGCTTGAAGGAATCTCAGCATAGAAGGGATAAGAGAGCACACGAGTCACTTCACCAGCTGAGATTTTCCTAGCTGTGATCAATCGGTCAACCTGCAATTACCAGCTTCTCTGACTATTCGGCAACTGCTGAACAACACAGAACATCTGTCCCACCTTCGCTTCAACAAGGCTACGTTTGATTATCGGTGAAAGTGGCATATCTGCCACACAAAAATCAGCAGGGAAACAATCAGAGCCAATGTTTCCTCTAGACACTGTGGATCGTTGCCGAACTGTTTAGGGAAACTACATCAAAAAATGTATCCCCAGGGTCAAATAAGGCTACATGGGTATCGGTAATTGTGCCAATTTTCCACAAACAAGACTAAGAGTCTGCATGTCTGCAGCCGGCCCTGTGAGGCTGTACTTAGGCACAGTGGTGGCTAATTAGCACTAAACACAAAGTACAGCTGAGGCTAATGGGAATGTCATTAGTTTTGCAGGTATTTGGTCATAAACCAAAGTATTAGGCAAATTCTTTTTTTTTCCTTTTTTTGACCTGATGGTGGCACTAGAGCAGAAATGAAGGGATTACAGTTCATCCTGTGGGTAACATGAATATCTGTACCAAATTTCATAGCAATCCATCCAGCTGTTGTCGAGACATTTCACTCGTCAGTCATTAGGATACATCCTCTGAGAACCACGAATGTCAAAAATGTTGCGCCAATCCATCATGTAGATGTTGAGAGTATAAGTAAAACTGTAAACCTCATGGTGGCGTTAGAAGAAACGTGAGGGGATCACCAAAGTCAGTAGGATTCATCCTCTGGGGACCATGAGCGTCTTTAACAAGTTTCATGGCAATCCATCCGATAGTTGCTGAGATATTTCAGCCTGAACCAAAGTGGTGGACCAACCGACCGACAGACTGACATCGCCATCGTTAGAGCTATTCCACTAGCATAGCATGGCTATAAATCAGCAGATAAAACCACGTTTTAGATCAGTGGTTTACAACAGATTACATAAAAGCTTTTATGAACTGGCAATAGGCTGAATTGCGTTATGTAAGTTGGTGGTATTGAGCAGCAAAAGGCCACATAAAACTTTCAGATACTTTAAAGTCAACACACACATACAGCACCAACCACGATGAGAGCCACGTCTCTGCTTACATCTCAACAAGATAACACCCTGTGGTCAAAAATGAAATCCCTCTTCAAGTGTCCGCTGCTCAGACAAAGCTATCTAAAATTCGCAAGAGCTCCAAAAACTGCTCCACTACAGCCAGTCCTCAGAGGGGCCGTAACCAGGGCCAAGGAACAGGCATCCTGGGCGGGCTCGGCTCAAACACTGGGCGTACGGCCCGTACTGGAGCCTCTGTGGCCACTCACTGGTTTATTGCCATTTCAGTGAGAGGAAAGGAGAGGGAGGGAGGAGGAAGAGAGCGGATTAAAGGGGGAATGCATGGGGAGAGGACAGAAAGGGAGAGGATGGAGAGATGAAGAAAGGGATGAAGCTGCTTAATGGAGGATAACATAGCCCAGGTGAAATGGGTTTCGTGTAAATGAAAAGCAAACATGTAAAACAAAAATACAACACACCAATAATTACTGAGCAGGCTGTATGGAGGTTGCTGACAGTGTAGAACATGAGGACACCACACCAGCAAACACACACTGTGGACACACACTGTCACAGTCAGTAACAACAGTAATAGCTGTGGAGGGGACAGCTGGCATGTCTTTGTACTCCCTCACACACCATGACAGCCACACACAGGAGTGTTTATGTGTTTATGGCTCAGACTAAGTCCAGAGTCCAGTCTGTTAGGCCTTATTATACCTGCAAAAAACAACAACAGAGTGTTTTCAGGTAGATGTGTCCTGCCAGGCCTTTGTCATCGTATTTGGACCCAATTCACTAGTTGGTTCGTTTACAGTACATGCACTACCTGCACCAGACACCCCCGGCTTACCTGGATTGCCGCAGTCCGCGCACGTTTCGTTGCCCGGTCTCGCCAGCACGTCTTGCAGGAGCCGGTTGTTCCCCTCCGGTTCCAGCGCCATGGTGAGTTTATCCGTCCAGCCTCACCGCGGTGGGAAGAAGCCTGCCCAAGAACATCCGACAGACAGACAGACAGACAGACAGACTGCCCGATCACCTGTCACCTCCAATCTGAAGTGGAGAAGAAAGACTGGACGAGAGAAAAGACTGGAGAGCCGACGCTAGAGGAAACCTCTCTCTCTCTCTCTGATAGCTCTATTGCCGAGTCTCACTGGCTGCATAATAATCAAGCCTATATGTTACCATCATCATCACCTCCTCCTCCTCCTCCTCCACCCTCTGTCTTCTCCCCTCCATCCAGTCTTATATTTTATGAAGGTGAGACATCCAGCGGTGGACTACCAGAACACATTTAGCTGAACAGCCCAAAAAAAAAATCCCTAAAACGCTTTGAAAAGTCAGCCATTCTCTCCAACAACGCAATACTTATAAAAAAAAAACTTCAAATCAGTGTTCATTTTGTCGGCCAGAGCCCCTTTGGTGCAATTAAAAGTAGTGCTTTAGGTGACTAATGCACAAGAGGGAAGCTATATGGGAGGTAGTGGATAACTGGATTGGATAAAGTGGAATAAAAATAAAAACAATAAAATAGAATAAAGCATTTTATTGAGTTAATATTGTATTTTTTGTTACTGTATTACTACTTTTATTTTGTGTTTTTTTAACTACAGGGTTGCAATTCGCCGTCAGCATTATAAGTAAGTGTTTTATATCGTGTATTATATTATATTTAGTATTATAGAAGGTTATATTGTGTCACATATTGTGTAGGATTTTCCTGTTTAAATAGGAATTACAGGCTATTTTTTTCCCCCTGGTAGTGTCCACCAGTTTATACGTTTTCACAGTTTTAGTTTATAAGGAGATAAAAACGAAGCCAGCCCCCAAAAAAAAAAAAAAAAATCTAATCGATCATCGATGCGATTCAATCGACTACTAATATCTGTCTGCTGAGACGGCACCGGGACATGACGTTGTATTTCCGCGACGAGAGTTAGGTCCTGTTTGTGTTCGCGTTGCACGCCGCTGATCCAGAAGAGCCCCGGCTGTTCAAAGCCCCGGCTGTTCGGCCGCAAACACGTCCACTGCTATGAACTTCGGCTCGAAGAGCTTCAAGCCCCGGGCTCCCGACAAAGGCTCGTTCCCTCTGGATCATTTCGGTGAGACCGCAGCGTGAACTCGAGCAGAGGCGTTTTAATCTAGAGGTGAAGTCTAGAGAAACTAGGAAGGTTTCTTGTTAGGTCTGTTCGTTTGGACTGGTGTTATTTTATAGCCTGCTTTGTGTTTTAAATGGTCATACTTTCATAATAATGTTTTTAGATTCTTCGTGACGTGACCGGACAGGACTTGCAGGAGCAATTTGGGAAACATGTTTAATTTTTTATTTTATTTAATTTTTTTTTTATCATCGTGTAGCAGACGGAATATATTTTGAGAATTCAGGAAATATCTTCGGAACAGCAGGAAGTGTTGTTCAATGACCTTCCAGGTTTTTTATCTGAGATTGCTGGTTATTTATTTATTTTTTGGGGAAATGGATGCTCAGCTCTGTGACTAGAATATAATAGTAATACACGAGAGGCACAACATAATACCATCACAAATTAGTATTGTATACATGGGAAATCCTCAATAACCATTACAATAGTAACAAATACGTGGGGCATTTTCAAATATATGACAAGCTGTGACACATCTGAGCATTAACCTTCATGGCTGGACCTTCACACTGCATGTGACTTATTATTTCAGGGGAGTGTAAAGCCTTCAAGGAGAAGTTTATGAAATGCCTGAGAGACAACAGGTTCGACAACTCCAAGTGCCGACTGCAGTCCAAAGGCTACCTGGAGTGCCGCATGGACCAGTAAGAAACCTCATTAAAGACACAGCCTACACTTCTCATGATCCTTATATCCGGTGACTGGCGTTATACTTTTAAACAAGAATTGTCATTTTTCACAAGCACTGGATCATTTCCTCGTTATCTTGTGTTTCTCCAGTCAGCTGATGGCCAAGGAGCCCCTGGAGAAGCTGGGATTCAAGGACCTGATGGATCCTCCTCCCAGCCAAGCAGACGGAGACACTAAACCCTGACAACACGAGTCCTACAAAGGCATATAAAAGGCAAAGGCTTGGAGAGTGCGGGCCTGCTTTGCATTGTGGCCTTAGTTTGAGAGTACAAACTAATTTTATCAACCCTTTGTGTACATAAGATAAAATGTATAATATATGGAGATTCTGTTTTGGCGTGTCAATAAATCTTTTGTATTTAAATTAAACTGTGTGTGTAGACTGACTTTAGATTGATTTATTCTTCTCAGCTGCTGGAAAGCTCATCACTAAGCATGCATTTGTTTTTCTTATTTTGAAGGACTGCGTGTGTAGATGCAGGAATGCTCTCACTATCACTATGAAGCAAATGTGTTCATTCTTTCAAAGCAGTTGACAGACAAATGGCAACATCTGCTGGCCAATTATTGGTATTGTAGTTCATTTCCAGTCTTTTTTATACAATATTTTTCTTTGACATCTTTTACAGATTTTCAAGGCTCCGTGTCCCCTGATACAAACTGTAAATACAGTATATCATGCACCAAGACAACAATGATCAAAACTATCTTTATTAGTTTAGAAGACAAAGTTTCCCAAAAAAGACATTACTAACATCTTTAAATGTACACAAACAGAGAAAACCGATAAGTTTGATCTAAATTATTAGAAAGAAAACAAAGACGACAATGTCAGTGTAAAGATTTCTGCATAGGTGGTCGTGATGCATTGTCTTCGTTGTGGCTGTCAAAGGCCCGTCAGATAATTTGGCAACATATTCCTCTCTGGGGGAGAAGAAATTAAGTTAGAAGTCCCATATTATACAGATTTAAATGTCCCCCATTTATTTGATTTGAAGTCCAAACCTGGAATTCCTAAATACATATGAGGAAAGAATACAAGAAAACCCGGTAATGCTTTAGATTACACCCTGCAACATGCAGCGTAATTTTTCCCACTTTTATTTTTGGACATTAGATGGACACTTCTTGTTTTCAGTTTAGCTGTATTTACTGCAGAAGCCTCATCCTAAGAAAGTATTTTCTACTTAGTGTACTCCATAACAACAATGAACAGCACTCTGTGTAACAACAGTGTCAATCCACATAAACCTGTACCACCTCTGACTGTTGAAACCCCCTATAAGTACACTGTTGTACCCCATACTATAAGTACTACTTTACAACATACACAGTAACACATAGGCTACAGTATGTTCCTGACTATACTCTTTTCCCTCAACCTCTGTTGTTTCAAAGTAAAAACACAAATGTACCCCGTAGTTATTATGAACTATGTAATTTGCCTATCCTTTTGTTACCCCTCCAATGTTGGTTAGTAGTATATGATCATTTTGAAATAAATCTCAGCAGATTTATCTTCCCCCAAACTTCCAGCTTTGTTGTTCATTAGGTCATACTCTACCCCGTAATAATAGATGTTGTTAGTTACAAAATACCAACAGTATACATTCTTTTTACGGTATGTTCCCAGATTGTTATTATGAATTGGGGAGAATTATGTTGTACATAATCTAAAGCGTTACCGAAAACCCTCCTGCACAATGTGTTATGAAATAAACAACATCACCAAGAGTATTTGCTATCTAGAGACAGATTAATAAAATAATTGAAATGAAGGTGAACATTTTGAAAAGGAAAGCACAAAAATCATTGCGAACGAACTGCGAAATCTGACTTACCATCTCCAACCTCTGGAGTCTTCGTTGGAGCCACCAGGCGCTTGGGTCCACACACCACATGTTGTTCTCGTTGGTAAGGCTGTAGGGTTGAAAAGACAGGTAAGAGACCAAAAAAACGCACTTATGTAGGAAGACTCATAAATATGATCAATGTGCTTTACACAATAAAACATCTACAGTAGCACAATGGTCAATTTGGGTCCCCAAAGTCTCCAAAATTACATTTCAGTGATGTCATATGTTTGTGGATGAAACAAATGTTGTTTTGTTAAGAGAACATGTCGACATTTTGGGGAATAACGCTTGTTGCTTTCTTGCCGAGAGTTAGATGAGAAGATTGATACCACTCTCACGTCTGTACAGTAAACATGAAGCTACAGCCAGCAGACGGTTAGCTTAGCTTAGCATAAAGACCGGAAACAGAAACAGCTAGTCTGGCTCTGTCCAAAGGTAAAGCTCACTAATTACACTGTAGCTCATTTGTTTGCAGCTCATTGTTCACTGCAGCTCTGGCAACCTCAAAGTGGCGACAAGAGTCCACCAAGTCACTGCACCGGGACAAGAAATAGTTCCAGAGCGCAACTCCCCGTAAAACCACAAATTGTCGTTTTCACATTTCTCTTTGTGTACAGAGCCAAGCTAGCTGTTCCCCCCTTCGTCCAGTCTTTATGCTAAGCTAAACTGATCACCTTCCAGCTGTAGCCCCATGTTTAACAAACAAACATTTGCTAGCCTAGCTAACCGCCTCGTAGCTTCGGCTGCGTATTTAGCGCACAGACACGAACGTGGCGTCGATCCTCTCGCCTAACTCTCGGCAAGAAAGCGAGTAAGTGAAATGAAGCTTGTGTGAGCGATTTTACTCACACGTAAGCATGTTTTTTGCAATTACTAAATGTGTTTTCCTCCTGTTTGTAGCAGGCGTTGACAGTTTCCCCAATGGTGGCATTTGAGGTTGTCATACAGCAGCGGGGACTGGGTTGTCCTGGACTCTTGGGCCGAGGCCTGTGACACTGGGGACGCACTTCAATGCACACAACAACACAGAATAATGCTATAAAATCTATATAGAGGAAAATATTCTTTCAGGCCGGCCTTAAGAGCAAAAATCTGTAATAGCTATGTTGCTAGTTTTCCCCACACCAAAAAGTATTGAATTTTCCAAGTACTAATAGAAGGCACAAATAGCAGTTAAAATATAGATATAACATGTTAATTAGTGAGCTGTAGAGGTGCTGGTAGGCAGATTTTGTTACTTTGGAGAGAGCCGTGCTCGCTTTCACCCTGTTTGTGCTAAGCTAAGCTAAGCTAAGCTAACCAGGCTGATAGCAGTAGCTTCATATTCACTGTACAGACATGACAGTGATGTTGATCTTCTCAGCTAACTCTCGGCAAAAGAAAGCTAACAAGCGTATCTCCCAAAATGTTTAAAGATTCCTCTTGCAATTGTTTAAAGCTTAGTAAGCTTTAATGGGACCAAAACCCCCATTGCTGGTGCATCAGCCAAAAAAACCAAAACAGATCAACTGCATCAACAGAGGTGATGCAATAAGTAAAGCTTAAAGTAAAAAAAAAAAGTAAAAATTTCCCCGCTGTGGGACAATAAAGGCTTATCTTATCTTATCTTATCTTAAGTCCTTTCTCAATAAATGTTTACATTGTTTTGCCTTCCCATGTACATCCCTGTTCTCTTATAGTTCCTAAATGACTCTCTCCAAAGCAAGACAAAGTGCTTTTTTCCACATGTGGGGAAATCCACACCCTTTAATATGTACAGTGCAGCTGCTCTGCTGGCCTGCAGAGGACCAAATGTCCTGCGGCAGCATCTGTTCTTCATTTGCCTCGAAGGTCTTTGTGTAAATATCACATGATAGACACTCCAATATGCAAAGAAATAAAAAAGATTTGAAATACAACACGAAACCCTCCTGTGCCCAAAATATTAACTTTTAACAGGAATTCTCTTTCGTTTTAGTTGATGACAACTGATTATCTAGTTTATATACAATACAAACCCATAGATTCTCCTAACCGTTTAAGTTACCTTGTGCAACGAGGAAAAGCAGCATGGTTAAACGCATGAGAGACCGTCCATAGCGAAGGGAGAAAGGCATCCTGGGTCCCAATATGACAGCGTGTCTCTGTAAAGAAGAGATCTGGTGATAGTGAATAATTAAGAGCCTTATTCTGGACACTCACTGCTCCAATGCTTGACAGTGAAGTAAAGCGTGAGGCTCGGACCCCACCCACCTACCCATTCCAGAGAACGAGGAACACAGCTGTCTTTTAGAGTAGTTACTCAGTGGGTTTGTCAATATGCTTCCTCCCTTTAGGGATAAAAATAAAATCTGTATGGAGATATATTGTCTTCAGTAATGGTGTAATATGTTGAAGTCACTGAGAGACAAAAAATATTTCACAGATTAAACCACAAATGTGTGAGTTACTGTATAAATGTAGTCACTTTTAACCATTACTAACACATCATGTTGAAACAGAAATACCACTGTTTATAGCAACAAAATATTTTACTTTGAAGCCATGTGTAAAATGTATGTGTAATAATTTGAAATTTCAAGTTCTGCTGTTTTAAAAACTTAATTTGAGGTAGCTTTTATTAAAGGGTAAGACAATCGTATACAAAATTAAAGCGTCCAATATTTAAAAAATAGTCAAAATATCAAGTTGCTCATGTTGGATAGGTCAAAAACCAAATTTCAAGGGTTGTGTGTTCAATGACTTTCAAGGTCTTGTTTGGTGAAATACAATGACTGAAATGTAGCATGTCAGAAGCATGATACAGAAGGATCATGGCAGGAGCTTCTTTTTCAATTTAAAACTACAGCTACATCAGGAATCCTAAAATAATTTTTCTTTACAATTAAAGACATTTTTCGACATTTTAGGAAACACGCTTATCCACTTTCTTGCAGATTTGGATGAAAAGATTTATACTACTCTCATATCTAAAGACTAGGAAACAGGAACCAGCTAGCCTGACTCTGTCCAACTCTCCATAAAACCACAAATTGTCTTTGTTTGTTTTTTTCATTTCAGTTTTTGTATGATTTGAGAGAACTAGGCTAGCTGTTTCTGACTGTTGCCAGTTTTCAATTCAATTCAATTCAATTCAGTTTTATTTATATAGCGCCATATCATAACAAAGTTATCTCAGGGCACTTTTTCGAATAGAGCAGGTCTAGACCGACTCCAGTTGATATGCCAAGCTAAGCTAACCAGCTGTTGGCTGTAGCTTTATATTTATCCTACAAACATGAGAGCACCTCTTGGCAAGAAAGTGAATGATGTCCCAAAATGGTAAACCATTCCTTTAAGGTTTTATTATATATGTTTTAGGGCTGTCTGCACCCTATATGCTGTAAATATACCAGAGGCACAAAGACAACATTTTTCAAAAGGATCTTTATTAGTTAAGAAGATGATAAAGATTACTGCAAAGGCATTGTTAATATTTTTTTATATATTTAAACACAGAGGAAATGAAACATTTCTTAGAAGCTTAGAAGGTCATGGTGCATCTTCTTCATCTTGGCTGTTGAAGGCCTTTCACAGGATTTGGCAAAATATTCCTCTCTGTGAAGAGAAAGTTCATTTCAGCTTAGACAGTTTCCATGTTATAAGAATTTAAATGTCCTCCATTTAAGCTGCATTTGATTTGTCAAAACGTAGAATTCCTAAATCCGTAATAGGATGCAATAAAACCTTCCAAAATTCAGAGATCCACGTGGGGAGGTTGGGTATGTTCTCTTAAACCGCAAATTTAAACGTAAGAGCGTGTTCTCCAGACTTACATTCTGTAACTTCCGGAGTCTTTCTGGGAGCCAGCTGGCATTTGGGTCCACACAAAACTGTTTGTTGCTCACAGTCTCAAAACTACAGGGTTGAAAAGACATATAAGAGACTGAAAAAATGTTTAAGCCATGAAAACTACCTACAGTAGCATTAAAAGAATAGTAAGACATTTTGGGAAATCCACGTATTTGTTTTCATGCCGAGAGTTAGACCATTCTCATGCTAAGCACGCTAGCTGTTCATTATGCTAAGCTAAGCTAATCAGCTCCTCTCTCCAGCTCCGCAATTAACGAACAGACATGAGAGTGTTATCGATTATGTCATCTAACTTTCATTAAAAAAGCAAACTTTCCAAAATACCTAACAATTTCTTTAAGGTTATTGGGGGTTCAGGACCCAAAACAACAACAAATCAGACGGAACATGAAGCTTATGTGTGAATAAGTTTTTTACTTACATGTATGCATGAATTTTACAGTTAGGAAATGTGTCTTCTCTCTGTTCAAAGCAGGTCTTGACAGTCTCCTCAATGTGGGCCTCTGAGACTTGTGTACAGCAGGGGGGACTGATTGGGAATAGTTTAGGTTTGGCATTCTGACGTTTCCCTACAATGCAAAACACACAGACAGCAATAGACCTGTGGTTGAATTCATAAAGCTTCCTAGTACAAAGACTTGAATGACGTTTTTTAAGAATTTCCCCTTCGAGTTAAGACTAGAGCCTGGTAAAGATAAAAAGTTCTTCACAAAGCATCTTAGCCCTTAAGAGAGCTCCTAAGGTAAAAACTGTTAGGAGTAGGGAGGAGGACTTTTAAGAGGCTCCAGAGTTTCTTAAGCAGAGGAGAAAATGACGGAAAGACAAAGAGGAAGGAGGAATATTCTCCAAGCGCTGAATGACAGTGAGTTAATGAAACGCTGCAGATTAGATGGTGCAGGGATAATGTTTGTGGGCTCACATCTCCACCCAGAAATATAACGCTATAACGCCAGAAATGAAAGCGGTCACAGCACTAAGATATTTGGCAAGTGGAAAAATGCAACAGTGCAGCAGTGGTGACTTCTATAGACTGGCCAGCAATCACAGAAACTGGTGAAAGCGTTAATATCAAACAGATTAAGTACTAAAATGACCAGCACGGTAAATAAAATGTTAGCAAATAAATATAACAACCATCAGCATGTGAAAAGGCTACTGCACAAGTAGGCCTGTGTTTTCAAACATTTTGTAGGCTTCTTTTAAAGTATGGCTTACATGAATAGAAATATTCATTACATAAAATAGTATTCATAATAACACCAAGTCTTAATAGAGACTAAATTATGTGATTAGGCCTATCGATTTCACTGTCCATTCCATGCCCATTATCACTGAGTGCATTTTTATTTCTTTCTTTTTGTTTTTTGTTTTTTTGACCAACCAATCGCACCTTTTAAAAGAACGTGTCATACCTAGCAACCGGGTCAGCCACACCTCCTCACTAAGGTCAAGGTTTCTGTCCCCTCCTTGCTCTGAGAATTTAGGACTCCTTGCTAGAAATGTTTAGGCTAAGTTAGGAGCTCTCTGAGAGTCTTAGAATGTTTGTGAATACGGCATACTGCAGCAATATCTTTTGAATTCAGTCTGTGGCCTAACACAGCATTATTCGCTATGTCACTTAGACTTAAAAGACCAGTATTCAAAGCCTCACTCACCTTGCGCAGGAAGGAAAAGCAGCACGGTTAAACACATCAAAGACGCTCCAAAGCGAATGGAGAAATGCATCGTGGGTCCAAGATTGACAGCGTGTCTCTGCTCAGTAGAGATCTGGTGAATGTTGGTGTTGCGGTCTCCAATATATGAGGCGACACACACCCCCGATTACTCATTCTAGAGAAAGAGCAACACCAGATGTGACACCTCCTGACTGGTTGTTTCTCAATGTTCCTTCCTAAAAGGTTTACGTAGATAAGCTGACTTGAATAATGGTGTAATGTATCTGAATCACTGAGAGACATAAATATGTGTCTTTACAGTTCAAACCATGAACTTTATTGTCAAGCCGTAAGTTGAACCACGCACAGCCAGCTATACAAAATAAGATTTGTGGGGAAAAATAAAACACAAAAAACCACACAGACACCAAGTTGAGCAGGTTGCATTAGCCCACCATTGATGAGAAAGAAGTTTACACGACTCCCGCTTCCAAAACTAAAACCACAAATGTCTGGATCAGGAGATCAGTGTGACACATAAAAATCAGATAGAAAAAAGAACAGAACTTCCTGATAGCGAGCTCCGAACTTAGCCTAAATATTTCTAGCAAGGAGTCCTAGCTGAGGAGTGATTTAGGAAAATTCTCAAGAGGGGACAGAAACCTTGACCTTAGTGAGGAGGTGTGGCTGACCCGGTTGCTAGGTATGACACGTTCTTTTAAAAGGTGTGATTGGTTGGTCAAAAAAAAAGAAAGAAATAAAAATGCACTCAGTGATAATGGGCATGGAATGGACAGTGAAATCGATAGGCCTAATCACATAATTTAGTCTTTATTAAGACTTGGTGTTATTATGAATACTATTTTATGTAATGAATATTTCTATTCATGTAAGCCATACTTTAAAAGAAGCCTACAAAATGTTTGAAAACACAGGCCTACTTGTGCAGTAGCCTTTTCACATCCTGATGGTTGTTATATTTATTTGCTAACATTTTATTTACCGTGCTGGTCATTTTAGTACTTAATCTGTTTGATATTAACGCTTTCACCAGTTTCTGTGATTGCTGGCCAGTCTATGGAAGTCACCACTGCTGCACTGTTGCATTTTTCCACTTGCCAAATATCTTAGTGCTGTGACCGCTTTCATTTCTGGCGTTATAGCGTTATATTTCTGGGTGGAGATGTGAGCCCACAAACATTATCCCTGCACCATCTAATCTGCAGCGTTTCATTAACTCACTGTCATTCAGCGCTTGGAGAATATTCCTCCTTCCTCTTTGTCTTTCCGTCATTTTCTCCTCTGCTTAAGAAACTCTGGAGCCTCTTAAAAGTCCTCCTCCCTACTCCTAACAGTTTTTACCTTAGGAGCTCTCTTAAGGGCTAAGATGCTTTGTGAAGAACTTTTTATCTTTACAAGGATCTAGTCTTAACTCGAAGGGGAAATTCTTAGAAAACGTCATTATTCTAAGAATTTTCTTAGAATTTCGTCACTAGGAGCAACTCTTTGTACTAGGAAGCTTTATGAATACTGCCCCTGACCTCTATGTACTGATGATGTAATAGACTTCTACTGAAGCAGCCACATGCTGCTAACTGGGATTTAACTTATTGTGACTCAGTTGTATAGCTGCTTGTGTAACTGAGAGGGTTTTAAAACACAGTACTGATTTTATCCTAAGTTATGACCAGTAGCACCATTTAAAATCTGAATAATTGAATAATAATTGATTACACTGGACAGCATAACAAGTGGATTTCAGAGTACATTGATTGCCATATTGTATTGTAGGATTTTTTAAAAGTCATTAGTCAGCTTACTGGTTCAGTGATGAGAACACAGACACTACAATCAGTCATGTGATCCCAGCAGATGATGTGCTCCATGCTTAACATGACGTCAGTATATGATGGTGGGTGACGGTAACACATTCAAGTGCATTTCCATTCACCTGTTTTTACGCATATTTTCAATTTGCGCTTAAAAAAAAACATGAGTAACACTGTGATTAAAAAAAAAGAAAAGTGTCATGGAAACAGACTTTGCGACTTAATCATGACGTACATGAAGAATGAGACTTAAACATCCACTAAAATAGTGGCAACAAACATAAATGCCATATTTCTAACGCGTTTTTGTTTACTTGAGGTTTGACTGCTGCTCTTTTAATAGCGTCAGCTCGTTGCACCCTCTTCTCCTGCAATGGCTTAATGGAGCCTGACTGGAGAGTTGGCACCAACAGCTGTTTATCTCGATGAACCAACTCCTAATATCCGCAACAGCAGCGGATGGAAACGTGCTTTAATCCTTTGATTATTTTATGGAAATTTGTTCACATACATTTGGACGGAAACTTGGCAATTGTCTATGGGGCTTATTACATGGCTTCTGGGGCAATGCATTTAAAAAAATGAAATATCAACTCCATATTGGTGCTGTAGCCAAATGGCCTGGGTGTACACGAAACACAGCTGCATCCTAAACAGTGGACTAATAAGAAGTGCCAAAGCAAGCGTGGTGTAAGCAATTCACACAAAAGCAGGACATTTTAGCACTTTTAGTAAAAATATATTTTTAAATACAGTCCCCTCCAAAAGTATTGGAACGGCAAGGTCAATTCCTTTGTTTTTGTTGTATACTGAAGACATTTGGGTTTCAGATCAAAAGATGAATATGAGACAAAAGTTCAGAATTCCAGCTTTTATTTCATGGTATTTACATCTAGATGTGTTAAACAACTCAGGACAGAGCACCTTTTCTTTGAACCCACCCACTTTTCAAGTGAGCAAAAGTATTGGAACATGTGACTGATGTGTGTTTCTAGTCGCTCAGGTGTTGCCTTTTAGATTGATTGCTGAAACATTAAATAGTTCTTGTTTTTGGCTTTGGGTTTCACATGCGAAAACTGTATTTGCTGTTAAGCAAACATGAAGACCAGAGAGCTGTCTATGGGAGATAAGCAAACCATTTTGAAGCTGAGAGAAGAGGGAAAATCGATCAGAGCTATTGCACAAACATTGGGCATAGCCAGTACAACAATTTGGAATGTCCTGAAAAAGAAATAAACTACTGGTGTACTGAGCAACAGACATCGAACAGGTCGGCCAAGGGTAACAACAGCAGTTGATGACCGAAACATTGTGAGAGCTGTGAAGAAACACCCAAAGACAACAGTCACTGACATCACTGCCAACCTCCACAGGGCAGGGGTGAAGGTATCACAATCCACTGTTCGAAGAAGACTTCGAGAGAAGAAATATAGAGGCCATACCACAAGATGCAAACCACTCATCAGTAAAAAGAATCAGAAGGCCAGATTGGATTTTGCAAAGAAGTACAGAGATCAGCCACAAAAGTTTTGGAACAAAGTTTTATGGACTGATGAGACCAAGATTAACCTCTACCAAAGTGATGGAAAGGCCAAAGTATGGAGAAAGAAAGGATCTGCTTATGATCCAAAACATACAAGCTCATCTGTGAAGCATGGTGGAGGTAATGTCATGGCTTGGGCTTGCATGGCTGCTTCTGGAACGGGCTCACTAGTCTTTATTGATGATGTAACTCATGATGGTAGCAGCAGAATGAATTCTGAAGTCTACAAAACCATTTTGTCTGGCAATTTACAGAAAAATGCATCCAAACTAATCGGGAGAAGCTTCATCATGCAACAAGACAATGACCCAAAACACACTGCCAACACAACAAAGGACTTCATCAGGGGGAAAAGTGGAAGGTCTTGGACTGGCCAAGTCAATCACCGGACCTTAACCCAATAGAGCATGCATTTTCCCTCCTGAAGAGGAGACTGAAGGGAGAAACCCCCACAAACAAACAAGAACTGAAAGAGGCTGCAGTAAAGGCCTGGAACAGCATTTCAAATGAAGAATGCAACAGCCTGGTGAAGTCAATGGGTCGCAGACTCGATGCGGTTATTGCAAGTAAGGGTTATGCCACCAAATATTAAATGTTATTCACTTTAAGTTAATTTAATAATGTCTGTTCCAATACTTTTGCTCACTTGAAAAGTGGGTGGGTTCAAAGAAAAGGTGCTCTGTCCTGAGTTGTTTAACACATCTAGATGTAAATACCATGAAATAAAAGCTGGAATTCTGAACTTTTGTCTCATATTCATCTTTTGATCTGAAACCCAAATGTCTTCAGTATACAACAAAAACAAAGAAATTGACCTTGCTGTTCCAATACTTTTGGAGGGGACTGTATATATTTTCTTGGACTGTTTGGACCCTATATGCTGTAAATATACCAGTGGCACAAAGACAACATTTTTAAAAAATGTTTTTTATTTTGAATATGATAAAGATTCCTGCAAAGGCATTGTTAATATCTTTTAATGTATTTATAAACAGAGGAAATGAAACATTTCAGTTAAGTTAGTAGAAAAATTAAACAGAAATTGGTGCCAGTGTAAAGATTTCTACTTAGAAGGTCATGGTGCATCTTCTTCATCTTGGCTGTTGAAGGCCTTTCACAGGATTTGGCAAAATATTCCTCTCTGTCAAGAGAAAGTTCATTTCAGCTTAGACAGTTTCCATGTTATAAGAATTTAAATGTCCTCCATTTAAGCTGCATTTGATTTGTCAAAACGTAGAATTCCTAAATCCGTAATAGGATGCAATAAAACCTTCCAAAATTCAGAGATCCACGTGGGGAGGTTGGGTATGTTCTCTTAAACCGCAAATTTAAACGTAAGAGCGTGTTCTCCACTTACATTCTGTAACTTCCGGAGTCTTTCTGGGAGCCAGCTGGCATTTGGGTCCACACAAAACTGTTTGTTGCTCACAGTCTCAAAACTACAGGGTTGAAAAGACATATAAGAGACTGAAAAAATGTTTAAGCTATGAAAACTACCTACAGTAGCATTAAAAGAATAGTAAGACATTTTGGGAAATCCACGTATTTGTTTTCATGCCGAGAGTTAGACCATTCTCATGCTAAGCTAAGCAAACTTCCCTAAATACCTAACAATTTCTTTAAGGTTATTGGGGGTTCAGGACCCAAAACAACAACAAATCAGACAGAAAATGAAGCTTGTGTGTGAATAAGTTTTTTACTTACATGTATGCATGAATTTTACAGTTAGAAAATTTGTCTTCCCACTGTTCAAAGCAGGTCTTGACAGTCTCCTTAATGCGGGCCCCTGAGACTTTTGTACAGCAGCGGGGACTGATTGGGAATAGTTTAGGTTTGGCATTCTGACGTTGCCCTGCAATGAAAAACACACAGACAGCAATAGACCTGGATCAGCTGTGTATAATGCAGCAATTTCTTTTGAATTCAGTCTGTGCCCTAACACATCATTATTTGCTGTCACTTAGACTTAAAAGACCAGTATTTAAAGCCTCACTCACCTTGCGCAGGAAGGAAAAGCAGCACGGTTAAACACATCAAAGACGCTCCAAAGCGAACGGAGAAATGCATCGTGGGTCCAAGATTGTCTCTGCTCAGTAGAGATCTGGTGAATGTTGGTGTCGCTGTCGCCAATATATGAGGCGACACACACCCCCGATTACTCATTCTAGAGAAACCACCAGATGTGACACCTCCTGACTGGTTGTTTCTCAATGCTCCTCCTTAAAAGGTTTAAGTAGATAAGCTGACTTGAATAATGGTGTAATGTATCTGAATCACAGAGACATAAATATGTGTTTTTATAGTTCAAACCATGAACTTTATTGTCAAGCCGTGAGTTGAACCACGCACAGCCAGCTATACAAAATAAGATTTGTGGGGAAAAATAAAACACAAAAAGAACACTCCAGACACAAAGTTCAGCAGGTTGCATCAACACAGACACCAAGTTCAGCAGGTTGCATCAGTCCATTGCATCAGTTGGTGAAAACAAGTTAACACGACTCTTGCTTCCAAAACTAAAACCATAAATGGTTGGTTTAGAAGATCAGTGTGACACATAAAAATCAGGTGGAAAACAGAACAGAAATTCCTGATGCACCAGCAACTCACGCATTAACCCTCTGACCTCTATGTACTGAGACTTCTACTGAAGCAGCCACATGCTGCTAACTGGGATTTAACTTATTGTGACTCACTTGTATAGCTGCCTGTGTAACTGTGATTTACTGTAAGATGCGATGCCGGAGCATCAGTCACAAATGAAGAGGGTTTTAAAACACAGTACTGATTTCAACCTAAGTTATGACCAGTAGCACCATTTAAAATCTGTAACTCATGAATAACAATTGATTACACTGGAAAGCATAACAAGTGGATTTCAGAGTACATTGATTGCCATATTGTATTGTAGGATTTTTTAAAAGTCATTAGTCAGCTTACTGGTTCAGTGATGAGAACACAGACACTACAATCAGTCATGTGATCCCAGCAGATGATGTGCCCAATGCTTAACATGACGTCAGTATATGATGGTGGGTGACGGTAACACATTCAAGTGCATTTCCATTCACCTGTTTTTACGCATATTTTCAATTTGCGCTTAAAAAAAACATGAGTAACACTGCGATTAAAAAAAAAAGTGTCATGGAAACAGACTTTGCGACTTAATCATGACGTACATGAAGAATGAGACTTAAACATCCACTAAAATAGTGGCAACAAACATAAATGCCATATTTCTAACACGTTTCTGTTTATTTGAGGTTTAACTGCCGCTCTTTTAATAGCGTCAGCCTGCAATGGCTTAATGGAGCCTGACTGGAGAGTTGGCACCAACAGCTGTTTATCTCGATGAACCAACTCCTAATATCCGCAACAGCAGCGGATGGAAACGTGCTTTAATCCTTTGATTATTTTCTGGAAATGTGTTCACATACATTTGGATGGAAACTTGGCAATTGTCTATGGGGTTTATTACATGGCTTCTGGGGCAATGCATTTAAAAAATAATAATAATAATATCAACTCCATATTGGTGCTGTAGCCAAATGGCCTGGGTGTACATGAAACACAGCTGCATCCTAAACAGTGGACTAATAAGAAGTGCCAAAGCAAGCGTGGTGTAAGCAATTCACACAAAAGCAGGACATTTTAGCACTTTTGGTAAAAATATATTTCTATCCTTCACCTGTGGACGATGTCATAGACCTGCAACTTGTGCAATTTTCTGTACTTTGCTGTTTTTTTTGCATTTTGCTGATTTCAAAACTCAACCAAGCTATTAAGAAAAACAGGTCACTGATATTTCAGTTTTTCGGCTGCAAGTTCCCTGAAGTCGTAACTTTACTCATTCTCAAGAAGGAAACTCCTGCCCTCATTTAAAGTGGCTGTAGGAAGTTTCATAACTGCGTTGTGTAGTAGAAAGGTTGTGAAACTATTCATCTGCTACACAGTAATGTCTCCCACAAGCCATCCCTCTCACTTCCTATAAAAACAGTAAAATAGTTCTAGCTAGTTACAGTCAGTTATTTATGTGATTTAAAATCAGTTTCTTCACTTTCCACCACAAGACAATAGTCACATAGTATTTCAGATTACTTACCATTTAGCTTTAGAGCTGCTTTAAGCTCATTTTCAACAAAACGCTTGCGTCATTTCATTTCGTGCATGCTAGAATGTTAGCATGAAACACTGGCTGAAATCATTTACTCAGGGACACTAATGATTTGGGTGTCTGTGTTCTCATCACTCGAGTGCTGACCGTTAACCACAAAAATACACGTTTCTTTCACGTTTGTTTGGCCCCACCAATACTCAAAAAGGACACAGCACACAGGAGCACACCCAGATGGGTGGAGGAGGAGGAGCAGGGGTTTCCTCAGCACTAGCGGGAGGAGTTGGAACTAGAGCGCGACCTGTGACGGCGGCGCCCGGGCGATCGAGACCTGCGACGTACTGGAGAGCGTCGCCGTGGGGACCGAGACCTGGGAGAGAAAGAAAGACAGTAAGAAAAAAAAGGCAGAAAAAGAGTGAGGAAAGAACAAGCCCTGCTGCACCATCTCCAGCGCCGGTCCTCATCACACGCCGTTTACCTTCTCCTCATTCGAGGTGGAGTGCGTCGCCACATGGGCGGTGGAGGGGGCATCCTGCGGGGAGGGGACAGCCTGCGTGGGGGAGGGCGCACTGTGGGAGTCAGCACAGCTGTGACTGTGATCTCCTGACCGTCGATCTGACCTGGAAGGAAAAAAAAAAAATCAAGAACATTGAAGGCATTTGAACATAATTAAAACACACACAAATTTGACACATTATTCTAAGTGCCACAAACAAACATGCTCATCACTGAGCAGTCTGTCAGCCTCTACTCTCATCAACACTACATTATACAATCATTCATCCATCTTACTTAATTGATCAAACTGTTCGCTTTCAATCTCCCACGTTCACGTTCCTCCACATCCTCTTACCTCCATCCATGTGTTTCAAGGCCTTCTCTGCCTCCTCGGGTGACTCAAACTCCACGTAGGCGTAGCCTTTGGACAGGTGAGGGTGGACACGGTTCATGGGCATGTCAATCATCTTGATCTTACCATAGGTGGAGAAGATCTCCTGGATGTGTTCCTTCAAAAAGGTACAACGGAGAGCAATGTGAAATGGCCACTACATCTCGACACATTTATATAAAGGGGCTCCTTATTCTGTCTCTTTGTACTGTAAGTAGAAGACATTTCAGCTTTAGGTAGATTTCAAATGTAAAACTTTCCCATCTGAAAACTGTTATTAACCGTACTAAATTTTCCAAATAGAATACAAAAAATTTCTGATGGAGTGAAAACTCTTCTGCTAAAGATGATAATAATTACAAGCATAATTACACTATTAGGCTACTTATGTTCTTACATACCTCAAGTAACAGAGCTGAGTGATTCATCACAGTGTTTGTTTAAATTACTCATGCACGTAAGCTCATGTGTCTGTTTTAATTAAGCTCATGTACAAAGCCTACAAACATCACACAACAGACTCCCTCTATTTTGCTTCTCTCATACTGTGCCATTAATTGTTTCCTGTTGGCTCCCTTCTATACACTAAATCCAAATACTAGAATGGGGAAATAATGGTGAAGTGAGGCAATGAAAGCACCTTAATTTTGGGGGTTTGTTTTTTTTTTTTGTAACAAGTGTTCATTACCCAGGATTGTTCAGGATATGCTGATCAAGATTTTGGGCAGCCAAGACAAAACAGGCTTTGAGGGCAGAAAAGACTGCTCATAGTGTACTCAGACATAATCTTGTGCTGTCATTTTCAAATGCTCTCGTAAAAGCAGCAAAATCTACTATCAAAACTGCAACAGTTCTATGCTGTGCCTGAGAAGTCTGTCTTCTACTTTTCATTATGTTAAACACACTTCTTTTACATGTTATGATGTTCCTGAACATATGTGATCCCAACATAATAACAAAATAAATAAAAATAGTGTTCCTGGAGGTGGTTAAGCATTCACCTTGATGACATTTCTGGTCAGCCGGCCCAGGTAGACCTTGGTGGGTTTGGGCGTGGGGCTCCTACGTCGTCGGTCCCTGTCATCCTTCTTCGCAGATTTTGACCTAAAGTGACATTTACATTTCAGTTAATTTAATGAGTGTACTCGTGTTCCCTGAGTGCAGTGCGGGAGTTTGAGACATTCCTCGGTTATATATAAAAAACACAAAAACAAGATTCACTACTTGCTTAATATTTAAAAACATTTCGTAGCGACTAATTCCGTACTTTGAGCGGGAGCGGCGTCTGTTGTTGTGGCGCTGGCGGCTGGGGCTCGGGGAGGAGGACGAGGAGGAGGAGGAAGAGGAGCGGGAGCTGGAGGAGCCCGAGTGGCTGGAGGCGGAGGAGCTGGAGCCGCTGGAGGAGCCCGAGCTGGAGCCTGAGCTGCTGCTGGAGCTGGAGCTGGACCTGAACAAGAGCAGAATGTTTGGGACGGCTGAACTTGAACTGCCCAAAGCAAATGAGAGGGATCAACACTCCTGTGACCCCGTGTCAAGGTCAGAACATAACACGCAACACAGACCAGCTGGATATTGACAGAGAATCATTGTTGAAATTAGACCTCCTGTTGCCCAGCATCGCCTTAATATGGAAAAATGGGACAGGGGACAAGCAAATCGGACCCCGGCAGCGTCTAGTGTTATTTTATGAGAGCGGCCTCTGACCTGCTGCTCCCACTGGAAGCATTGCGGCGTGTGCGGTTCTTCTCTCGGCCCCGGCCTTTGTCAGCTCCTTCTTTCGAGGCCCCCGACTTCTCCTTACCGCGTTGTTTGCTCTTGTCATCCTCCTTCCTCTTCGTTGGGGACGGCGCCCTGTCGAGGGAGAAGGAGAAAGCGTGCAAAGGTCAGGCACTGGACCACAAATCAGCAGACGTGCAAAGAATAAGTGTGCAGGCGTCTGTTTTATCTGCTGTTTGCAAACAGTGACATCAAAACTTCCAGGCTGACTGTTGACTAGCAGGTAGGATTTAAAGGCACGTGTCTGTGAACGACAGTGATAATGCAGAAATGATCTGCACTTTTGAAACACTGACTCATTGATGTCACGTTGTTTACATTTGGTCAATACCACAGGGGTTTAATTTTTAAAATACAATGATGATCAGCGTCTGATTTCATGCATTAAAATATAGAAAACAACCGAGTGCTCAGATTTTAATTTTTTGTATTAAAACGTGAACCCACGCGGGAAACCGATCACTCCGCACTGAAAACACGCTGGTGGCTCCTCAGATGCCAAATCGATCTACAATCGATCCACAAACACGATTGTAAGAGACGTTAGCGGCTGACGTCACACGCCTGCCCACGTTAGCATTAGCGACGGAGCTAACACGGGCTCGTTGCGTTGTGCTGAGATTCAAAGGCGCGTTTAAAACCAAACGACCGTACTTTATTGCCACTCTGGCGTTGCTGCGTTGCTATTTATTGGCCATAAGTAGACATCTCCGGGTAAAGAAACAGATAACTGAAGTGGCGGCGTTTACTTACATCTCTCCGACTCGCGACAGTAACAGGCGCACAGAGATGATGATGACGCGTTACCTCGACGTAAACCAATCAAAAGAGGCTGAGACACGCGGGAGCGTCGGAAACATATTCCCTCAATTTGGTCTGCCAGGCTACATTTTCCTTTTTAACGGTTGAACGCAGTGACCGCAGCTACAATCTTACCATTCGAACCTTTTCCATTTGCTTAGGATGACCACGTGATGCAGTTTGATTGGTTGTGGTGGCTGAGTCATGCAGGTGAGGGGCATGCAGTTGCCTGACAGGTTAAACCGAGGGAATAACATTTCCTGGCTTTTTTTTTTTTTTTAACCGGTTGCAGTAGGAGGTCATTTTCCCTTCCTTTCAAAGCAAGAACATCAGCTTGGTTACTGAAGGCCAAAGACACTTGTGTCATATTTTATTAAACAAGAAAATTATGTATTAAAGCTACAGCTAGCAAGGGCTAACTGTAGTGCTCGTAAGGACGCAAAGGGAAGGACACGTTTGCTTTTTCCTCTGGGACAGCCCGGCTTCAAATGAGCTCCACAAGTGATAGTGAGACAGAAGAAACCAGCAAACCTTCAGGCAGTGCCAGGACCCTTGCTCTGACTGTATGCTCTGCTGCCATTGGTGGCACCTTCCAGTATGGCTACAACATCTCAATCATCAACGCCCCCACCAGCTACATCCAGGGCTTCATTAATGATACCTACATGGAGCGCTGGGGCATCGGCTTGGACACCCCTCATGTCACCCTAGTGTGGACTCTTATTGTGTCAGCCTTCTCACTGGGCGGTTTGCTAGGAGCCCTGCTGGCAGGGCCTCTGGCAGTCCGCTTTGGTAGAAAGGACTCGCTGCTTCTGAACAATTCCTTCCTGTTTGCTGCCACTGTGCTTGTGCTAACGTGCAGGTTGGCGAAATCATTTGAGATGATCGTCTTTGCTCGTTTTCTGGTGGGGATGAACTCGGGAGTCAGCATGAACGTCCAGCCTATGTACTTTGGGGAAAGTGCCCCCAAACACCTCCGAGGTGCTGTGGCTTTTTCCTCTGCTGTTTTCACTGCATTTGGGATCTTCATGGGTCAGGTTGTGGGACTCACTGGGCTGCTGGGCACAGAGCCTCTTTGGCCCTACTTACTAGCTAGTAACGCTTTGCCAGGGTTGATCCAGCTCCTTACCCTACCCTGGTTCCCCGAAAGCCCCAGATACCTCCTCATCGACAGGGGAGACATGGAAGCATGTGTCCGGGCGCTTGGAAGGCTTCGTGGTGGGGAGGCTCCTGTCTTGGAGATGGAGGAGATGCTTCAGGAGCAGCAGCAGCAGAAATCCACAGCCTTAAAATCGGGGTCTGCCGCTTCTGCCAAGACACCCTGTTCCCTGTTTAAGGATCCTGACCTGCGATCTCAGCTCAGAACGGTCATGGCTGCAAGTAGTGCCATGATGCTCTGCGGCAATGACTCCATCTACTTCTACGCGTCCTACATCTTTCTCAAAGCAGGGATCCCTCAAGACAAAATCCAGTACGCCACCATCGGCACAGGGGCATCTGAGCTAACTGCTTCTATACTGAGCAATCTGCTGATTGAACGTGTGGGCCGCAGGTACCTTCTTGTGGGAGGGTACAGTCTTATGTGTTGCTGGAGTGTAGTCTTCACTGTAGCTCTCACCCTCCAGAGTCACGGGGTGGCTGGTATGTCCTACCTAAGCATGGCATGTGTGTTCGCCTACATCCTCAGCTTCGGCCTGGGCCCAGCAGGGGTGACGGGGATCTTACCAGCTGAGATCTTTGACCAGGCGGCTCGGCCGGCAGCGTACATGGTTGCCGGCTCGCTTATGTGGATCAGCCTGTTCTTGGTGGGAATGCTGTTCCCCTTCATCGTCGGCAGCCTGGGGAACTTCTGCTTCCTGCCCTTCTTGGCCGTGTGCTTGGCGTCCACTGCGTTTTTGGGGCTCACCTTACCAGAGACTAAGGGCAAGACGCTGGCTGAGATTACTGCAGAGTTTGATAGAAAGAATGGAGTGAAGAGAGAGAGGCCAGACCTGCAGGTGGATGAGCCCATTAAGGAGCATTACCAGCTGGGTAAAGCCTGCTCCTTCACTACCCTAACGCAAGATCCTGACCGCGACCATGAAAATGGGGAGTGAAGTTTGACTGAAAAGTGGAAATGAAACACGCAGTGCCTTTGTGGCCTCTTTATGCACTTTCGGTGTTGGATAGATTACTCCATAGGTGAAATCTGAAGTGTCCTATTTATGAAAGATGACCTCTGTGAAATGACTGATAATTCAATTTAATTCTGGTTTCCTGTGCTAAGTCATCGAAGGCTTTGTATGGAGTGGAAAGTGTACAATGTCCTGCCCAAGCAGAAGTGTACTTAACTTCAGTCAGCTTGTGTTCTTACACAAACTGACTCTCTATTAATTACCCACAGTATGGTCATTAGTGACAGTGAGGATCTTTTGTCTACAGGAAGGCTCTCTCGTAGCATGACTGTAAGCTGAATATGAAGTTGCCTTTCCAAGAGCAGCATACAAATGTCCACTCAATCTCCAGTGAAAGTAGAATACAGCAGCACAAGTCTTAAAGAGGAGGTTAAGAGATAAAAAGCTTGTAAACCTGCTCCAGTATGTCCTGACTGAAACGTGCTTTAGCCCTTCAACGTGTGGTTCCAATATCAAGGAAGCAGTCAAGGGCATAATATACCTCAAATGTAGCCATATAACTCAGATTCATACCCGCTCAAACTGTCAATGATAGAGGTGTTTGCAGTGAGTGGGTAATCATTTGAATTGCATGTATTAAAGGATTACCCTCTCTTAATTAAACACCTCTGCGCTGGGCAGATAACAGTGCTTGTTTGTTGTGTAATCTCATTATATTCTCTGTTTCGTTGACATGTCTGTCCACTCCAGTGATCCATGCTTGTGTGCATTTTCCTGTTCAGCGATCCAAGTGGGAATGTTACCTCTGTAAACTCTGGCAGGTTTAGTGTCATGTTCCACTCAGTTAATTTCACAGGACAACAAGCCTCTGTAATTTATTTATATATTTTTGTTATTTATGCATCAACTGGACTGTATGTACATTAGTTGGGACTCCCACCAAAGGTATTTAATAACCTCTTGAAATGTCTACTCTGTACTCATGCACTGAATTTATGAATGCAGCTCCCCAAAACAGCCAGTAGATGTTGCCATTCTCATTGCCCCTGGCTTGCTCTCCTTTCTGTGCTCACATATAAAGTTGGATAATATCAAACTGAGTCACAGGTATGACACTTTTAAATTTCAACAGCTGTCAGCTCACAGCCCTTGCAAGCCTTCTGTTGACCATCTGTCACGGCCTCTGTATGTTCCCATTTTTCAGATGATTTCTTAGCGTGAATCAAGCAACAGCAGATATTCATTATTTTACATTTAAGATGCTTTTGCTGAAGTTAACATATATTTTTATTAATTATCCAAATCACCCTCTTATTCCCTGAAAACGTCTCTTTTCTTGCTGGATTTTAGGCAAAAACCCACTTCTGTAGCATGTTAAAGGTGCTGTACACTGACTGAATGAAGTATTGTTATTGTGTGATGCTGCATCTCCAAAGCATGTTGACAATCCTTGATGATAATAAGGTGCCTGTAAAAATCTCACTGTATGATGCTTTATTTTGTAGGTTATATATTTTGCACGTTGCAGTTATTTATTCAATGATATTTATTCAATGAGAAATACTACTGTATGTACAACAATAAAAAATAAAAGTGCTGACCTATGCCTACATCTTCTTTGTGATTCAGTTAGTTTGCCGCCTGTCTGATCCAACTGCTTTCTTAATTACATTAATCACATTACTTTGGCTCCCTTCGCCCCTCTAAACTTTAATCCAACTGCTCCTACCCACTCCCATTAAAACTGTTGGCGTAACGCTGTTTATTTATGGAAGCAAGTGCTATTCGAGAACATCTCACTCCAAAGTGGGGGTACGGTTCAAGTGTGCAGTGTCATTGGACTCTATTGCATAATTTCAGCATAATTGAGCAACGTCTCCTGGCTGTTTGAACTGCGACTGGATGGCAGAAAAATGGGATTTGTATTTAAGTGTGTGCATCTGACAAGTAGGTTTTGTGTCTGTTTGAGAGAGAATTGCTGTAAAAACACTCAAAATCCAAGTTGGAACCATTAAAGGAAACAGCATATTTCTGCTCTTGCTGGCCTTCAATTTGGCCTCCAAAATCCATTGGCCTTTTCAAGAAGAGCAAACTAAACTGCCATAAATAACGTTCCTGTTAAAGTGGTTGAAAGATTCAGAGATAAAGGCGTCAAAAGAGATTCTCTACTAGCAAAGCGGCCTACGTTGCACTAAATTGCTACACTTCAAAGATACAGAAAGTCTAGTCCTAAGAGACGGACGAGACAAAGACGGTAGGATGTTCAAATACATTCATCAGCAGTAGTTAAATTTAAATTTAAAAGACACGCTGATGTGTTGTGGGGGCTGGCTAATGGTTTCAGGGAATTGTGTGTTAATCAGAACTTAAGTCTATATTAAAAGTCCTCTGAAGGACATCCAGAGTCTCAAATACAGTGAACACAATGACTCATCTTACTAAATTTAATTTGAGTATGGGTCTCACTTTCAGGAATAGTTTTGGGAAATCCAGTTATTCGCTTTCTTGCGGAGAGTTAACTGATCCAGAACTCAGTATCCAAAGTCCCTCTAAGGCTCGACAAAAATTGAAAAAGTAGTGTTCAAGTTACAGACACTTGAAGTTTAAATTTTGACATTTAAGTTGAACATTGGCCTAGGCTCTGTCTTTTGTTTTAAATGGATGAATGGTTGAGTCATTGATGTTGGAGAGGATACTGTCTGACAGACAGCTCGATCTGAGGTTCATACATTTTCCATGAAAGAGGTACGTCACATTCAGCTTTTTTTAATGTATTCTTGACGCACCTGTTTAAAGAGGTGCAGCTGTTCATTTCTCTCTGCTCTGAACCTTTCTGGTACCAAGTGGTGCTTCAGTGTCTTTGGTCTTTTCTAGGTGAAAGAGGGCTCGGAGAAGTGATTGGTAAAAGGAAGTGACAATAAGACAAAGGGCATGTTTCAGCCTGCTGCGTGTGTTTGCATCTTCCTCGTCGACTGAAGAGTGCAGGTTTCCTTTGGCAACCAGAGTGGACGAGTTAAGAGCCTTACCTTTAATTGCATTTCCTGTTAGTTTCCATGAAGACATGAGAAGATGTTGCCAAGCACTTGAGAGAGTATAAGACAAGGCCGTGGAGCTGTTACAAAAAAAAAATAAAAAAAATAAAAAACTGCAGAAAGACAGAAATCAATATCAAATGCTATTGTGTGACAGCAGCTTGAGTGTTGTCGTGTACGAGCCTGAACACATATGCCATGGACAAGAATAGTTTGTGTAATAAAAGCTGTCTAAGAGGTGTGGTCTCTGTATGCCCCTTTGCAAAAAAACAGGCTGATGATGCTACTATGGAGCAGACAGCCGGTCACAGTGGACCTGCCACCGTCATCATCATCATCGTCTTCAGCGCAGGCCGGCCTGTACTTCAGATATGAGCAGGTAGCATGAAGAAATTGAGTTGTTATTACTGTTTGACATTTTGTCTTGGGAAGGGGGAAACAGGGAGCACACTCTGGCATCATATTTATTAAACAGGGATGAGAACACACAACACAGTAGTGTTAGATCATCAGGCTTTTATTAAAAACTGGACATGGTTTTGATCAGCGTTGTCCACCTTATATATGATGGATAATCTATAATTTATTACATTTTTATTGTTAATTTCCATTAGTGTGTTATTACTTTAACCGTATCATCCTGGATTTGAGTGCAGAGATACTTCCAGCATGATAAAACATACTAAAAACATACTAATGCATTTTTTTAAAAATGTAACTTTATGAGGGAAGGTTTAAAGGGGAAATCCACCCTGTTTGTCAATAATAGCATTAGCTCTAAGATAGCACACTGTATATTAAATGCCCACGTTTAGCTCAAAGGTCTTTAGGGAAAAAAAGAAGAAGAAGAAAACTGCTATGTAATGTTAGCTATTGTTAAAAGCATGTTTTAGCTGCTCTGTATCCAAAAAGCTGATTACCTGCTGAGTTTGGTGCCGAGACTGAGCCATAACCGGCTGGTAGCATGTCTCAGAGAGTCTGTCCAGCAGGCCTCGTCCAGGAGCCCCAACCCCACTCGATTAGTCTTGACAATTGACAGTTTATCTGACCAATACCACGTCACGCAGGTTCCATGGCCCAAGAACGTTTGTCTAATGAACGTAAAGACCAAGTTCAGAAATGCAGAAGAATGACTGAGAATCGCAAAGAAAAAATACGAAACGCAAACCAAAAGACAGGCAGCAGAGTCACGCTGAAGCTGTGATTTTGTATGCAAATCACATTTCTTCACATTTCACATTATAGCTCTTCGTAGTATTTTGGAATGGTAATAATTTCAGTTGCAGTTATTGCTGGACGGTTCTTTTCTCTGTGGGCTCAAAAAGTTTGACTTTGAGATGTTGAATACAAAATTAGCTTTATTTGAATATTGGGCTTCCAGCTGAAAATCTGCCTAGATGAATATGTAGAAATGTGCCCATATTCCAGTAAAGCCACCGTGGCGGCTGTCACAGTTCCATTATTTGTTATCTATGGGGAGCAGCTACAGGATTTGTCATTAGATGACATCATCACCACAGTCTGTCTGCCATTCAGCTTCAAAATCAAATAAAATCTAAGCTGTACCTAAACAAAAATTTGGTAATGATGTTTCCTGGAAAATGATGGATGGGGCAGAGAAACATGGTTCATACTGTACCATGGCCACTAAACAAGGAAAACAAAAACCTGTGAGCTGGAGCTACAGTATGTTTGAGGTGTCTTGATGAATGACAATCAGAATTAGTCAGTATTCAGTATTTTCCATTGCCGTAGTATAATACAGACGTACATGTGAATTCTTTTAGGGGGAATTTTCCACCCTGAATTGAAAGCTGCACTGCTATTTGGCTCCTTCTAGTGGCAACAGGACTTTTAAACGTATGTATGTTCAAAGACTTCATCACCCATAATTAACAAAATATGACGTTAGTTATGTCAACACACATCAAACCAATTTTTCCTCCCAGCAGCTGGCGGGGTTTTGCATCAGTTCCAGCTGCTGTGAAAACCAGCCGTCGCTCTGCAGTTCAGCAACAGCAAGATAAGCATTTAGCCATTGAGTTTTGATTTGTAACTTCCTGCAAAGACAGGTGACATCCTCTCCATTGCCGCTGTAATGTGTGATTTAGACTAAGACAGATACGCTTTGACACAAAATCCTGCTTAGTGTAGCTTCTCCTTAAATACCAACAACTAATCTCAATACCTTTGGTGACATTTTTTATTGTGTAGAAATTTGTGAGAGAAAACATTCGCACAGACATATTATTTAAGTGTTGCAAGGTAAAAATCAGTGCTGCTTCGTCAAATAAGCATGTGTGATGTTTGACACTGGATCATGCACCACTACACCACTTAAAAACTGCCTGTGTGTGTGTGTTTCATCAACAGCTCTCCTTCCTCATGGCCCTGGTCTGTGTGTCTGACATCTGTGATGTCAGCAGGCATAATTCAGGGACTTGAGGGAAACTGTAATCTTATTTAACCAGAACACTGATTTCCTGATGGCCTCATTGACCTCTGATAAGAAAAAGATAAAAACAGATAAATAGAGGAAGAGAAAATGAAGACGAAGGAGGAAATGGATTGACACAAAACTCCATAAAAAAAAGCAATTTTCCGAAATGTCTTAATACTTTTGAAGGCCGTCAGGTAAATCAATGATCTCATGACTGACACCCAGGGGTGGTCCATGGCATTTCAGGGGACATGACTGATGTGCGGCCTTGGGGAGGGCCTCATCTCTCTCCCTCATCATCCCTCACTGGGAGAGAATGCATTTAGCAGTGAATGAGAGCCATTGCAATATAATGAGGCACCTGGCAAGCACTCCAACAGCAGACTTTTATCCAATTTGGCAGTAGCTGTCATCAGCTCAACATAGCCGGTTGCCTCTACAGAGTGAGAAAGGTGTTGGCTGGCTTTCCCAAATGTGTTTGTCTCTGCTTTGGTATTGTATTGTATTGTATTTTGCTTTTACACATTTTTGTTGTGTAGCGTGATGTTCTAAGCCAGAACCCTGTAGCAAAATCTTTAATTCTTAGATCATTGCCATTAAAAATGTAAGAAAAATGTATCAGCATACAGCAGCGAAAAGTAAAATGTAACCATAAAAATAGAGTGTTAACAATGTTAGGATAACCATGTATCTCCAATTGAGTGTTTGCTAAATCCCTCCCCCGAACAGCAAGGGGCTCTAGTAAGAGCGATACTCGATATATAAATAATGTGGAGGGTGTGTTTTTGCCTTTCCAAACCAATTCGAGGTAGCGTTACATTCGCAAAACACATTAGTCCTCACCCTAAAAATCTTCCTTCAAACGTGAAATGTGAACAGCCAGCTGGAAATGTTGAGAAAATTCTACTACTTCTTAAGATAAATAAACAATTTAAAAACCCATTGGATTATATGAAAAAATGCAAAGCAGAAAATGGCAGTTTTTCTTAGTTTATGAAAGAGTTTTCATAGGACAGTGACAATATGGGAAAAAGGTATTAAGATTTAACGCAGACAGGAGCTGTAAATGAATGAATTTACAGTACAAAGGCATTTTTCAATGTGAAACCTCAATCTAGATTTTGTAAGAAGGATTTTCTGTCATTTTTGTAATCTGCTTTTCGGTGCCATCCCACCCTGAAATTGAACCATTATCATTGAAGACGCAAAATCATTCTTCACCGTCATCATTTCCATACTGGAAAATGATCCATGATGAGGAATAGATTGGATGTTTGGTGTTCATTTATAATAGCAATAAAAATCTTTCACCAGCCGAAGCAGCAGGACTACTACCAGCTGCGGAATGGATGAGTTACTATTCAGCATCTTGGCAGTCTCACAACTGCAAAGGAGACAGAGGTATAATATGACCGAGTATTGTACAATTTTTGGCTCCATGACACAACTCAAGAGTTATTGGACCTGATGTTTCAGTCTTTCAGTGCAGTCGGAGGCGCTTTATTTGACAATTGTTTTGCCCGCTTATTCCTTGGTGATGGCGATGCATCTGTCGTGATGAATGTGGCATGTGTAAAGCACCAAAGAAGAGAAAGAGAGAGAAACAGAAAGTGTGCACAAGCGGGGAAGCGAGGGAGAGGGAGCGTGCATATGGACAGAAGAAGAAAAGTCGCGATATCACAACAAAAAGTTGATTTTTTTTCACATCTGTTTCTAAGGTGCTTATTTTGTGGTGACGTGCCAAAACACTTGCTGTGAGGATGAATTGTTTCAGATTTAACTCACGATCCCACAAAAAAACATTGATGATTGTAGCCCAGTTGTCAAATTGCTGTATTGCTGCGTGCAGCTATAATTGTCTTATATATATGAAATAATCAAATCTATGCAAAACATCTAACCAGAAAGAAATGAAATGCGTAGGTAAGAGAGTGCAATATAGTCAGTGTCATTGAGGGTGACAGGAAACATATATATATTTATATTATTATTATTATTATTTATTTTTATTTTTTTGTGGGGTATTTGGTTTCTGGGAAACCAGAAGTGTTTTGGAGAGAGAGAAAGAAATTGTTGTGATTAGTTTTCTAGCTGTGCCGGCTCACTGCTCAGCTCCTCTTAATTTTCATTAATTGAAATATGCAGAGGAGAGGACTGGTGGCTTGTTAAAAGTTACAGTGGCTGACAAACTTTTATTACTTGTTATGAACTGAGGTAATAATAGTACATACAAAAGCTGCTTTCAACACTTCAAGTTTTTGGGTGTGTTTCGAAGCGGCATGATGTTGCGCCCTTATTTTCACTTGCCGGTCTGGCTGTCAGTGATGTGGACAAGCAAGCTAGTCAAGCATGCATAATAGAGGCAAGGAGCACATGAGCCTGGATACTGAAGTGATTCCTTTATTTTTTTATTCATACCAGATTTTGATATCACAATGCAGATTCCAGTCCAAGATTGTTTGAAATGATCCTTCTTTTAACCATTTCATCAAATTCTGATCAGGAATCTGCTCCTCAAGGAAAACCTGGTCAAAAGTATACAAAAGCAAAACTGCATTACAGCTGGGGGCAAAGGTCAAAAGGCAGTAGTACCTCAGCAGACTGGAGCCGAGCTTTCTGTACAGAATGTGAGACTAAAGCGGGCTTTTTAGGCGTGCGATGCTATGGAGCCTGCGCTTGTAGCGGCGGAGAGCTGTAGCTGACATGCACCTCCTCAAAAACTCGTTGAGGCAGCTAGAGAGATCTTCACTGCAAACCTCATGCTCAACGTGAAGGCCATTCTTTGTCACGGTGAATGAAAGGATGTAACTACAATGTTCGCAAGACAATGTCTCTGATTCAGTAATGAGACAAGGCTGGAACAGAAGTCACCTGGACGTAACTCCAGAGCTATAAATATGTGCGTAGCCCAGCAGAACTCTGTATAACAAAGTAAATGACAGAATGTAAACACAATTACTGTGGGGTATATAATTAAAGCATGATATGGCTAGATCACGTACGCTACATGCGCCTAGTGTCTAGTTGAAATTTGATGCTGAGCCATAAATCACAGTGGTACTGCTGTTAACCCCTTGTGTGAATTAAAAACCCAGCATTAGACTGGATCATTCACAACAACAATCAATCCAAGCTCAAAGGAATAGTTCAACATTTGGGGAAATGCGCTTATTCACTTTGTTGCTGAGAGTTAGATGAGAAGATCGACACCACTCTCATGTCTGTACGTAAAATAAGAAGCTTCAGCCAGCAGCCAGTTAGCTTAGCTTAGCATAAAGACTGGGAACAGGGGGAAACAGCTAGCCTGGCTCTGTCTAAAGGGAAAAGCATTCTGCCTACCAGCACCTCTAAAGCTCACAAATTAACACGTTTTTTTTTTTTCTTGTTTGTTTAATCTGCATGAAATCGAAGCCTAAAAACTCTAAATTGTGGTTTTATGAGGGTTTTATGTGCCAGACCATTTCTGACCTGACTTCCTGGAGTCTCTGCTGGAAGCCTGGAAGTCAAAAAATAGTCTAGCACATAAACTGACATTTGGTAGAGCCATCCATCCACCCCTGACCTCCTCTTTCTGTAGACTTTTTTGCACTCTGTAAACATATGTTGTTTTCGGGCATTGGCTGAGATAACTGATGCTCTTATTTTTCTTGGGAGGACAGTCTCAACTCTTGTTATGCCAGAAAACCTTGGTTAGTATGATTACCAACGCAAAAATCTCTCAGTGAAGACCAATTTTACCCTGTGTGATCATAGATATATCAATATCAATAAATATATAGCAGGCTTAATGTGGCATCACCAACTTAGAATACGTCAGTGTGGTACACCCCAAACATTTCATGAATTTTAAGCATTAAAGATGTGCTGTAAACAGTTATAAACCTGTGACACACGTGTCTGTTGCCCCAGTTGTTGAAAAATGACATGTGGTACTTAATATACTGACACTCAAAATAATACTTTTCCTTTTGCTTATTTTAACCACAACATTGCTGAGACATAGCATGCACACCCTCAGAAACGGTACATTGTAATTGATATGTAAGTACTAATGTGGTTAAAAGTTACATCTTCCAGCTGCAGAAATTAAATGCTTTTATTATTAAAACACTGCTCAGATGCAACAAATAACTTAGAGTAAGTTATGTTCAAAGGATCGTGGGAGGCTATCAATTAATAAGTGATGTCAGTGGTACATAAACTAGTAAAAAATGTTAACTTTTCAGGAAATAGACCTCATTTCACACTCTTTTTTTAATCCTATGTGTTAGAAAAAGCATTTTAAAATGTCTCAATTCATAGCAATTGTATTTATTTTTATTTAACTTAATTTTAACTTTGCTCCTCTAAAGCCTATGTTGCTCTTTGCTCCCTCTCTGCCCTCACTGACTGCAGGAAAAGCAAGTCTGTCTGCTGGTCCCCTGTAATGCTGTTGCCCATGTGTCATCCTCCCCGGCCCAGACACCGGCCATCTGGCCCCACTACCATTGGTATGCATTAACAGTGACCTCCAGGAGAAACACTGCACCCTCTGAAAGCATTTATCCTGGGCAGACAGACCACCGGACTTGGGGAGGAGTTGGTAAAAGGGGGGGCTTGACAGAGCAGTCGAGGATGAGGGTGGAGGCTGGGGAGAAGACAGGGGGAGTGGGGCAGGGAAAAAGAGTGATGGGGGGTGAAAACGTAATGACTAGGGAAGACTGGGGGATGAGAAATTAGCCTGTTCTGTTCGGCATCGATGTAGAAACCAGGGAGAGGATGAGACAGCTGGGGGGGGGGGGGGCAACACACCTGGAGTCCTGGGATGAGTCACCAGAAAGCCCTGCGTTATCTTTAATCTCCACTGTCATCCTTTAGCTGCATTGTGTAAAGGCAATTAGAAATTTGGTCAAAATGATGGAGAAGGGAATACTTCTGATGTGTGAGAAAAGCACAGCTGTCAGGTATAGTATATCTGGGGACACAGATAAAGAAAACAGAAATGTTTCTGTAAGGTGATGCAGCAAAGCAAGCAAACAGAGCAGGAAGACAAAAAAATCTAATCACCGCATGGAAGAGGACTTTAATTCTGAATAACTTCATTACACTTGTAAACACTATTATAAAGGTGTGGCAAATAAGGCTGAATTACCAATTAGCTGCATTTGTCAGTTGAGTCAGAGACACTTACATCAAGGAATTGACCACTTATAGCAAATGGTTACCCAATTAGATCTGACAGAAAAAGGCTCTGCTCTTTGATGGAGCTCTCAAAGAATCTAAGCATCAACAGGGACTCTGCTAAGAGTCTGTTAAGAATGACGTACATACATGTTAAATCTTAGCTCCATTAACAATACAAAAAACCTAGCACAAGAGAAAACAGAATGAGAGGAGGAGAGGGAAAAGACAGACCGATGATGCATTGTTAAATCAATAACACATTTAGCGAGCTTATATAGGGAGGCTGATTCAAACACTATATATGTCGAAAGAGCCGGTCCTTCAGCATTGCAGGGCAGATTTGTCAGCCTTCTACATGACATACCGAACCAAGCAGAGCAACGTTTATCAGGCTCTTCACGAAATGATCTCTGTTACTGTGGTTCAGTCTGTGAGGTTTAAGAAGGCAATGCAGTGAAGCAAAACACAAAGGCCCTCAAGGACAGGACGTAGTAACCTGACACAGTATCTTAAGGGTCAGTAATCTCACCTGGTATTTCACAAGAGGACTGGCACCAAGGTTACCGCTCTCCCCAGTGTATAGCTGCTCATGCAGCTTTACTATAAAGCATGTTAAGCCGAATAATAAGAATTCATAACATTTCTAAGAGACTGAAGTTTAATAATATATACAAATCTACTTGGGTTAAGATAATGGAATAACTGGAATAACATTCAGTGGCAGCAGATCTCTTTTTATGAGACACCAAGCATACAGTAACTAATATAGAAAATGAACTAATTTAGTTAACAGATTAAACCTGCTGTAATTGATTTTTGGGGGCAACAAGCTCTAAACACAACATTGACATATGACCACCTTATAAAGTTGTTATAGTGAGCGTGTTAGCAAACAGTTGCCTAATTACACATCCATCAGGTACGGAGCAACATTAGCATTCATTTGGAGTCGTGTTTGTGGCCCCCTCGTGCTCGGGTTGGCCTATATTTACCCTCCTTTTAGCTCTGTTTTCACCTCCACCAACTCGCGACAGGAATATCTGTCTCTTTAGCTGCTTAATGCTCCACTATGTTCACCAGCTAGTTGCTGACTTCGTCTTTCTGCTTTTTGGTGCTTGTCAGCTGCCTGCTTTGGCCGAAGACAACGTTGATGAGAACAGTAAGAGTGAACCAAACCACTAAAGTCAGTGGTCGTAAAACCAAAACAATGAAAGACGCTAACAAGCTCCGTAGAGCTGAGGGGAACTGCGGAGTCTGTTGATAATTCTCTGTGGGTTCGTCACTTCATGAAATCTTTCACATTACATATATCATTTAACCCATTGTTCATGTAAAAATACTAATTAGTGCAGCTTTAAGATTCCTGATTGTTTTTTTTTTTTATCATGTTCACATTTCTGACAGGGACAATCCTCATTGATCAACAGAAAGAAAGAACTGTAATAAGCCAGAGTTAGCCTAGAAGGCTAATTTCTAGCTGTTATCTATGGCCAGATATTAGTTAGATTTATTGGTTGATTTACACTATACAGTATCTGGACACCCCTGTTTAACAATGTCCCCGCGCACAAAGCCATAAAGAAATGGTTTTCTCAGCTTAGTGTGGAGGAACTTGAGGAGTGTGACGGTGATGGCTAGACCCCACATACTAACTCAAATATGATGCTGGAAAAATGAATGGCATTGGCAATTATTCAAAATGATTGACCTTTTAAAAATGTTGTGATACACCAAATAAAAATTCTTACATAGGCTTAGACAGTATATTATATTAATTGAATATATAGTTTATATTGGGGTGGTGTTAGTGTTTCTCCGCACAGAATACATACCCTCAAACTCTGTTGCTTCCTTTTGCAAAAAGATTTCAGGCTTTCAAAAAAAACAAAAAAAAAGCACTTTGCAATAATGCACATTGTTGTGGACAGACAACCATGATGGGTGCTTTCATCTGAGCCACAGCACAAATGACATTTCTGGGATGTCTTGGCGGATGGACAGCCTTTGACTACAAAGATTGATGTTTCATTAATTTTTCAGCAAATGCACTTCTGTTGCTTTTACTTTTTCATCAACAAAGGACTTTGTGTCTCCTATGTATGAAAAGCCCCTGCCATATATTTCCTTCTGTCCATTTTGGTGCCTCATAGTTAACATCAAATTGCCTGAAGAGAAACCCAGCAAGTGGGTGTGGGATGGCTTTGAGAACAGATACAAAAGAGGCTTTCTCAGGAACAAACAACACACTAAATGCTGCCTGGCAGTTATTTTGCTCAGAACTGCTGTGACTGTGCCAAGAAAATAGTGTCTTCCAGTCAGATAGATGAACACAAACATGAAGAGGCAATGAAATCTGTCAGTGCTCACCTGCAGCTGCGACTGCAAACATTCAACAGAGAGGGAAGCGTATTCCCGTGTAAAGCAGAGTGATGTGCACGCACACACACCACGACACAATGACTATCGCCAGTCGTGTGGCTGATTTCACATTTTCATAATACATTGAGAAAGGCGAGGTGAACAGATATATGCAGCTATTTCCCTTTCTCGAGCCTCATCCCTACCGTGTCTCTTTTTCTTTCACACACCACGCAAGCACACCACAACCATTATAATGAATTATTCATGACATCTGGAAAGTGACGCGCAGCACAACATTTCTGTGAATGAGATAAAAAACCATGCAGCCCATTTGTCCATCAGCTGATCCCCTATATGAGTCATCATCGCCACCAATTGCAGGAACTCTTTCCTGTCTCTGGCTTTCTCTCTGTAACACACATACACACACAGACAAAATCACACAGATTGTGTATTTTTCTCTTTCATTTGCTTTGTCTCTATCTGGGAGAAATCTATTCCCAAAGCCAATTCTTGCCACAGACAAAATTAGGAAGTTAATAATAGTGAGAAGCTGACCAGCAAAAAAACACCTTCGACTGTTTGTGGATGTTTCTGTGTGTGTGTGTGTGTGTGTGTGTGTGTGCTCTTGTATGACTGTATGGGGCGAATGTCCTCACAAGGATAGAAACATGAATATATGGACGTTTTGCAGTCTGTGTCTATTCAGATGGTCTAGCTAAACATCGAGACCAGGGTTTAGGGTCAAAGGACACATATGTCATATGTTCTGTTACTGCTTTGTTACTGCAACTCGTACAGCTTTTATAACACTAGTTTTGTTATTTTCTCCCCTCATATTAGGCCTAGTCACTTTTCAAAGAACAAAACAAATACACTTTGAATAGTTATTCAAGTCTTGAGCGACCGGTGCAACAGCCACCATAGGACAAATGATAAAGACGGGATCCTACAGCTAATATAGCATATTTATTTATTTTAGCATGTTTTGACACTTTAGCTGGCTGTTTCTCCCAGCTTCCAATTTATGTTAAGCTAGGCTAAACACATCCTAACTCCAACCGTGTACTTACCACCCGACTCTGCAGTTCCCCTTAGGGCTACATAGCTCTCTCACAGGTGGTGGAGACCAAACCAGAGCTGAAAAGAAAGTGAATATTGCACTTCAGGTGGCCAGACACAAGACTCCAAGCGAATGCTATTGTTGCTCCATGTCTGCCTGATAATGTAAATAGGAAATATTTTGCCAACACATTCGTCATAATAATTTTATTCAGTTTAATGTCATTGTTCTGTTTACAGCTTTTTCTGCTGCCCCCAAGTGGCCAAAAACAATTCTGATTTAACTTCCATAACATTGAATGGAACACTGACTACATAAGTGAATGCATAATGTCTATGATATACTGACAATTGTGCAAAGAGGGCGAAGCCTGTATGGAGCCAAGGTGGAATGAGCCAGTGGCAAGCATCATAGCTTGAATATGATGAGGCTGAGAGAGTTGTAAATCAAGAAAACATAGCAAAGGCTGAAACGCGTTGGTTTCATTTTATTTCTTCAAGACTGCCTCCCTTGAACCACTGCTCTAATTAAGAAATGTTAATAATTGAAGTAAAAAGAAGTGAATTTAGCTTGTGATACACTAAAGTCTTGCACAAAACAATATATCATCTTTGTATGGCCAGTTTTCTTGGAGTTGCCATCTTAGAGAGTCAACAGAAGTCCTCACAAGTATAGTAATACAAACCTGTGTATGCGTGTCTCCCCATATGTGAGAGCCTGGGTCGATGACTACCTCGTGTGCCAAGTGAAAATGGGTCGTACTGCTCATGGATGAAACATGAGGGTGGGTGAGAGAGCGAGAGAGATGGTGCTTCAGACAGCAGAGGGGCGGAGATGATGGAGGGGGAGAACCAGCCTGAAGAGTGGCTGAGCCTGGCTGCATGTTCATCCATCTTACTGACAAGGAGGTCTGATTAACAAGGCCACCTGCTTTCTCTCTCTCTCTTTCACTCTCTCCCTCTCTCTTTCACCCTCACCTGGAATGCAACCAGGACCATTTGGTTGCAGCTCCCATGTATTTTCTTGTGTTATTGAGAATTAAACCCAAAAAATAGGAGAGACCCTGAGGTCAAACACCCCCTGTTGGCACTTTCTAAACATTTATATATGCACATTAAGAACAATTTTAACATTGCTAATGTTACATTTGACCAAACTAATTAATGGGGTATTACACTAGCTCAGGTAGAGCACTGAAGTCAGGTTTGCATCAACTAATCGGCATCAGCTGTTTCATTTATGCTCCACAGTCAGTGGCTCATACAGCAGCTGACTGTCATTCCAGTCATATTCATTCTGGCGTGCGGCTCTATAACTTGACATGCTGCTAATACACTCTTGTCAACGCCGCTTGCTGCTGCAGCTCCCTTTATGTCGTCGTCCCTCCTCCTCCTTATGTGTTGACACTTGTGGTGTTATTTATCTAATGTTCATGTATGTCATTGTTATGCGGATAGATTACTTCTCCCAGCAGAATCCTTGTTGCTGCTTAGATTTTTTTGCGAGTCTCTTTTCCACCAAATCTAACTGTATAACCATCTGCATTAACTGGTTGAGTTCTAGTGCTGACCCGAATGCTTCGAAGCTTCAGAGCTTCTAGTGGACATTTTGTACCCACTTTTGTTTCAATAAAAAGGAAAATCTTTGAAGTCCGATTTTTGTCCTCATCTCCCCGCGTCAAAGCTTTGAATATTTGCAGGTAATTCTCACTTAAGCCCCAAAAATGGTATTCAGGACAGCCCTGTTGAGTTTGTTGACGCAAATCTCTGAATGAGCATATACTTATGTTAGTTTCAGCCTAACTTTTTTCTACTACTAGCTTAAATCAAGCTATTAGCAGGCAAACACAGCTAGCTAACCAATTTAACTGTCAAGGAAATCTACAGATACATTAGCCTTGTGCTAATACTTAAAAAAAGAGTCCAAAGACTAGTTTGTCAGTTTCTAGGTAAAATTATACCCTAATTTGCGTCTTAGTAGCTAATATTTGATGAGTATCTCAGTCTTAGCAAACAAGGGAACATTATGCACTATGGGAAGTACTGCATTTCAAAAGCTTGCTAGTAGTGATGTGTCGATCATGAGCGAATCGTTCATTTGAACTACTCTTTGATATGAACGAGTCGTCTCAGAGAGTAATTCGTTCATTTTGGCCGCGCATGCACAACAATAATAATGCATGAGTTTCATTTTTCTCACGTGACAGGCAGCTGACTGGTTTGGGTCGTTCGTTCGTTAGTCTTTCGTTAATTTTTCACGTGACAGCTACACAGGCTCAGTATTGGACAAAAATGAGTTGTTCACCACTCAACTGGGTCTTGAAGTAAGTCGTTCGTTCATTTTACACATGACAGCTAGATAGGCTCAGTACAGGACAGAAATGAACGAAAGACTCGAAAAAAGAGTAGTTCATTTTATTGAACGAGATTTAAGGAACTAAGTCACTAAAATGAACCGGTTATCCCATCACTACTTGCTAGAAAAGAATAGTAGAATGAATGCAGTATGTCATCAATGGTGCCTGGGGGGATAGGTCAAATCCCACTCAAACCACTCTTGTTTACATCTTGTAAACATCACACAAGGGGTCACACTGGATAAAAAGGTACATTAAATGGCACACAGGTACCTTTGATTCCTACCTAGCTGAATGAAAAGCAACAGTGAAAACTGGCTGAGGACTGAATAAGAGATATGAAACCACATAGAGAAGGTTTCAGTGTTTCAATACCCTCCCTTGGGTAACCTCCCACACCTCTCTTTACCATTTACAAAAGTGATCCTGCATTGCACTGTTTATGAGAGCTACTTGAGGTATCACAAAGAACAGAGGGAGTAGGTGGGGAGGAGGCAGTTACGAGACAGAGATGGTAGCTGGAAGCCACTTGTAAGGAATAGATTAAAGGCTTCTTTTAATTCTTCTTCTTAATTAATGCTTACGAAATGAAAACATACACCGCTAGCATTTCCTTTCTTTTAAATATATGTTATATTTGGGACTTTGATAAACAGTTCATCAGTCAACAGTTGGGTATCACACTGGTTTCCGCTAGGTTCCCCCCGCTTACCTTACTATTCAGATTTTTCTGCCTGTGAATGGTAAAGCCAGCTCCAGATTTTAAAACATACCCTTTATCAACCTATGAATGATGTTGCAGGCACAATATTGACATCTTTCTTTATGGTTGGGATCTGGTCATATGAACACATATGAAGTGTTTCCTCCGTTAGTTTTGTTTGTAACTACAGCTGAGACCTTTGTTCTTCCTTGGTGACATCATAGTACAGCTCCTAAAATGAATGAACTCCAAGTGGAAATATTTTAAATGTCTTGTGTATCATTGTATTAATATTTCCGTGTGATTCAGCCAAACTCACAGAACAATCTCTGAAACTTTTCGGATCTATTAGAATGTGTATATACTTATCCCCTGTTACCAAAATCTGTAAACTTGGGTAGATGACTACCAAAGATCTCAAAAATGCAACTTTTTAAACCATACATACCCACGTCCACCAATATGAGACGATCACCGAGTTCCACAAGCAACTTTTCCACCAATTTTGCTTGCACTCTGCATATGGAGGCACCATCTGACACATATGCTGGCCAGGCAGAATAGGACTAGAGTGGTAATGACTGTTGATGTTAATTCACACCTTGCTCTCAGCGCCTGTGGGCGGCCTGCTGAAGAAGCTAAGAGCGCTGTAGGACCGTGAGGGGAGCCGTTCCCTCTGCCGCATGAGATGATGCAGAGAGAGTGTAGGTGCAAAAAAGAGAAGGGTACTTCATGACAGTCAAAGAAAGGAGGAGATTTGTTCTTCTTTAGCTTTTTTTCTTTTCTTTTTAAAAGTGATCTCATTACACAACTCACATGGCACCTTCCTCTGCACATGTACACACGAGATGGAGCCTACACAAACTCTGTCGTGTTAATAAGAAACAGTTTATTTTGCTGGGAAGCCAATCACCTGTGCAGTTTTCTTTGGTATACCTCTCAATTTTTCTTTCCAGATCAATGTATGGAAGTGTCCTATGAGGCTGCGCATGCGTGAAACTCACTGATATTTTCGAGAATTCCAGATCAATGTAGCTTCTTTATTTCCTGCAAACATTAAGGTCACACACATCCATTTGTTTTTGTTCTAATTTTGAGCACCCACAAGGCTTGCATTTCCCACCCGAGACTGAAAATGAAAAAGATAGCTATCGATGTGGGTAAGCCAATTTCCGCAGAAGATGAAGCACATCTGAAGTATAAGCTCAAGGGAGACACTTGAGATGATTTAAAAAAGCATCTCAAAGCTAATTGTGCTACAAATCAGGTTAAACGCTCACACGCGCATATGCACAAAGAAATGTCAAAGGCCACACACCTAAGGATACGCAGACGTGTGCTGCACCCACACTCGCACACGCCCCGTTGCAAATGAGTGAGTCATGCAATATGCATCGGTATAAAAGGAAGATCAATGTCAACCCCAGCACTGTTTCCTCCTCTCCATTTCTCTTTCTATCTCCTGTGACATTTCCCCAGATAATCCAGGAATGCACGTGCAACCCACCCACACACGAGCTTGAGTGTGTAAGGGGATCTACAGCAAAGTAAAGTGCAATTAAAGTAATAAAGTGTGACATTTTCATAGAAATAAAATGTCTGTTTTGCCTCTTTTTGTCATATGAGCCATCATCAGACACATAGCACCGGGGAGTTCTTTTGAATAACTGCCCGTAATGAAGCTGGTAATGAAGATAATACAAACCCTTTCAAAATAAAAATGGATGATGACTTTAAACACACATCTTTGTGAGTGAAACAAAGCAGTGAACATCTGTTCGAGAATCCACTCTAATTAACACAGACCTCTCTAAATATACAGACTGAAAAGGAAGTTTTGTAAAATTATATTTTGGGTGTTTCTGCTGTTTCCGCTCATCTTTTCATTCATTCAGAACAGAACAGTGACGTCGCCCCCACTCCCACTAGTGATGCTGGCAAGCAACAGAACGTATCATCTGCCAGAGAAAGTTTTATAAAATAAAGTCTCACCAGTGGTGCAGCAGGTATTGCTTGTAAAAGTTTTGAATTTTGACAACTTTTAAAGTCACACTGAAATTTAATTTCTCCCCTTTACTTCCACAGCTACACAGTCACACAAACTCAATATTATGAATGCATCTGTTGTGTTATTTGTGGACTGTGTAGGTCAGCCCAATAGCCTAATAGACAAAACACTGTCAAAACCACACACTGCCCATATGCCAAGATGTGTGTGTGTGTGTGTGTGTGTGTGTGTGTGTGTGTGTGTGTGTGTGTGTGTGTGTGTGTGTGTGTGTGTGTCACCAGGCGCTGACCCCAGTGGCCTCCTCACGGGTAAGCTGTCATCTCCGAGAAGAAGAAGCTGAAGTTGGAACTGGAGGTCAGAGGAAGGACACAGCAGAGGGGAGGAGTATGTCAGAATCACAGGAAGAAAAAGGGAGGAGGAAGTGACCAAAAAACGGAGAGAAAGGCCTCCTAGCCAGGCAGGGTGATATGTTTTTTTGTGAATCATAGGAAGATATAAAGGGAGAAGCAGTGGGGTAGAGAAGTCTGGATATACAGACACTATCTTCAGCCACTGAAGGATCCATGGCAACCTTCCCACTTCAGCCTTTTTAACATCTCTTAAAACAGAAAGGCAGCAGATGGTCTACATGGGAATAATATATGACACAAGCAGGCAGTTATATTTCTGAATTTCTTTCAACAGTGTGAAACTACGTCATCACCTCCATCATCGTCACGAGGGAGGTTTGTCGCTAGGAGGGTGCCGATTCAAATCCCAAAAGTCACCAGCTGGGGAGGTTTATGAATAGCACGCCTGTAGCTACTGAAAAACTACCATTCAAATTATTATAAAGAAATTATTAAAAAATTGATCTATGACACCGTATGTCAATTCAGACAAACCAATCAGATCTTAGGATAAACAGCATTTGGTTAAATTGGCTGAGTCAAGCAATCATCAGGAGGCACATGAACATCCATAAATTATTTGCAGTGTGCCGGGTAACAATCCACAGAAAAGACAATAAAAAATACCCTCACTCTTCTTTTTTGATTCCCAGTTCTTCTTTAATTTTATGCATGATGGCGTTTCAGCCACAAATGGCCTTCAGGTTAATGTTGTCATGTTCATGTAGAAAATAAAGAATTGGGAACAAGATGGCAGTGTGTGGTCTCTGTACCCTCAAAGATCAGCACAATGGAGACAGCTTGCTATTGGTAGACGGCGTGAATCATAGACTGTGGATCAAAGTGTCAAAGTTGAACTTTCGCTGTGTTTACTGCTGGTGTGAGCAGGCCTCTATGGTTAATTTCTGTTGTTCTTTATTCCTTTATAACGTTACTTTAACCTATATATGCACATTTAATTTTAACGTGTATAGCTAATGAAAACTACTCACTACTTTTTACAAATGTACAAAAGAAGAGAGAGGGATTACAAAATGTGTGGGTGAGAGCATGCTCAGGGGGACTACAAAACATCTTACTCCAGCAAGAAATACAAATCACATATAAGAACACTTGCTGTAAAAAACAAACAAAACTAAAAAAATATTGGCTTACAAAGGAAGCTAACTCCACCCGACAGTGACAGATGTGATGGCTGTCTGCTCTCGCAAAAAATAAGAATTTAATAACAGCAGATGGTGCTGGGATTTGTGTCTCCCCATCATTTCTTTGCAGTCATTTCCTTGCAACGAACTGTGTATTTTTTCCACACTAGAGCAAAGTGCATCGTGATCTCTGGCACATAAAGTGGAGCGATGAAAAACTGCTGTGCCATCACTCAGGTTTAAGACAGCTATCAGGAAAAGTATCAGTTATTACGTGTGATTATGGTGGTTAAGAGATGGGTGCCACTGACTCCTGGAGAAGTGTTTGCTTTTTCGACATAGAACAGAAATGAATGTGTATGTGTTTGTTATGCCCATGAAAATTCCTGAAGTACAGAAAATCTTCACTACCTTTCTCCTTGTTCCCCTTCTCCATTTTTTACTTTTTGCTCCCTCCCAGAAGATAACATGATTATTTTATTGGCACAAGAAAAGTTTTGGAACCTTTTAGCTATAACTTTTACAATGAGCTTAAAAAAGTAGAACGACAAATCACTTTTGTGTCATTAGTGTTTTTCTTTTTACTTTACTTGATTTAGTCTTCCTAATTAGCACTTCTTGACTATCTTTAACTTGTTTACAGGGAAGTGATGTTATCAAAGCCAATGCCAGTAAAAAAATGTTGTCTGTTCAAAGCTCTGCAGCTGCAGATCATTACATAAAGTTTCCATCTGCTTTTAGGTGCATTTTGTAATTTGCAAAAGCAAACAGAAAAAGACGTTTTTCTATTTTGACAGTGAAAAACTGTTGTGGTATGTATGGATAGAGGAAACAATTTAATTCATTTCAGTTAAGTAACTGACGTGAGATTCAGAAAACATTTTATAAACATCAAAAAAGGTTCAGTTACGCCTTCAGTGCAAACTACCCAGTTAAGTAAATGGATTTTTTTCTTTTAATCAAAAGTGCAACCATAAGATGATGCTTAAAGTATGAAATATAACTAAATAAACAGCTTATTGAGGGTTTTTTCGGATTCTTAACAGGACAATTCTAAGGAATGTTTTTATTCACTCTCACAGTTGTGGCAGATACAGATGCTGTCTCCCTCTGTGGATGCTTCATGTGCCCACTGCATGCACTTCACCCAAACATCATCTGGCCTGGAGGAGATGAAGTCCTCACCACAATGCATTCTGATTCTTTACCTGCATTAGGGGGACCACTTCCCTGCTTGGCAGGCTTGGGAGGCTCTTTCTGTACAAGCAGCTTTCTTTTTTGCTTCTGGCTTCTGCTTTACCTTTTTTTCCTCACAGGGGTGTCAGTGAGGATGGCGGTTGATCTTTTTCTCCCACTTCTCTGCTCCTTTCTAGGTCCAGCCGTGGGGAAAGGCCAGAGCACCTCCGGACTGAGGTCCTCATCTTGAGCCTCGGCAGTGGAGTGGGAAGGACTGGCTGAGATGAGCGATGGGGTTGGTGTTGGCTTGTCCGGGGCAGGTGGTGCTGGCTCCACAGTGGTTGATGGACCGTTGACTCTGCCATACTCGATGCCTTCCAGGGAGAGGTGAGAGACACGGTTGTCAGGAAGCAAAAGTACTTTTGACTCAGGGGATGCCCTGGTGTAATTCACAAAGCGCTTTGGGAATGTCAGGAAGTCATTCTCCTGCATCCACCCTTACCCCCACTGCATAAGCCAATGCAGCCTGTGGGTCCATCACGGACAAAGTGGTTGTGGTAAATCTTGCGGGGAAACACAAAGTGGGGTGGTATGCTGTTACCCTGAGCACTGACCGCTGATGCCATGGTGACTAATGTCTGTCGCTCCGCAGTTGTGATTGCTCCAACCTGCTTACTTCCTCGGCTGGCAATTATTTTGTCTCATCAACAATCCACACATCTCTCGCTTGGAAGCGGGTTGAAAAAAAGTTTGCCACATTAGTGGGATTGAAGCTTGTCACCCTTGAAAGGCTGGTGGCCTGAGGACGAAGAATGGAAACGTGGATTTGACTTTAGGAAGCCGGCAAACCAGTCCTTCCCAGTCATCTGGAGGGCATCCCAGGTCTTTGGATAACTGATCCATTCATGCTTCTTGGCCAGATGGTAGGCAAGCCTATGAACCTGAGCACATTAAAGGGCCACAATGAATTATTAACATTTTTGACCATTGAACTATAATATCTACATATTGTTTTTAACTTAATTATCTCTTAACCTATTTATGAATTTGCCAACATGTTTAACCCATGAACTGTAGTATGTACTTTGAATGTATTCTGAATTCCTTGAATTGTACAACACAAGGTTAAGCTTGTATCATCAGCTTGACAACGGCGCTAGTCCCGCCCTCGGCGCTGATTGGCTAATCATTAGTCCCCCCACGGCGCTCATTGGATCAGTTGCTTTTCAACCAAGAAACCACTGTTTCATGTCATGTAGCCAGACCAGAAGCAGTCAACTCGGTGGAGTGGGCAGATTCAAAGGTCTGGACCCAGGCAAGGAAAAAACCCTATTAGAGTGAAGATTCAAGTTTATCCCAGAAATATTTTACTGTGATCTTTCTTTAGAGTTTCACAGTGGAGAAAACAGGAAACAAGAAATACATTTTATTGACCCAGTGGGTAAATATTAGGTAAGCCTTACAATACAATGCAATCCACAAACCACAGCCTCAAAAAGGATCACAGGGTTGTTCTTAATAAAATTAGTAGCCTATTAGTTGAAGGGCCATTGCACAGGATTGGATAATGTTATTGTGTCCAGTCCCCGTATGTACTTGTACATCTGTGTGGCCATCTGCGCTGCGTTGGTGTGTCTCAGCCAGGGCAGAAATAGCATAAATTGTAGGAAGTGATAAGAAAAAGCCACCCTGTTAATGAACTGTCCAGGCCCCATGTGCAAGTGTGTATGTGTGTGCGCGAATGTGTGTGTGTAATTGAAGTGTCCATAGCAGTCTGCAGGGATGTTCATTGATTAGTGAGTCAGACTTAGCTGCTCTCACATGGTATCAGCCTTTTATTAGCTTTTCCTACACAAACAAAAATGTCTGCTGTCAAAAAGATACCTCAGACAGTATTACTGGAGTTTTCTGGGCTAGATTTGATGAGTTAAGTGCACTCTGTTGCTCATTTCATTATTTTTCTTTTGTGATAAGGTGTGTTTTTGCATGTTTGCTCTTGATTTATTTATAATTGTGTATGAAGCGACTCCTGTACTTTTAATGCAACTTTGACGTGGTACTTACATAGGTATTATGTGGCCACTCCCAGTAATTAAACGAATTAGCATATTGTCCTCACATGCTAAATCCAATTCACAGATGACATGCGTCGTGTCATTACAGCTGTGCTCGCACCCTCACCTGACATGTAGATTAAAAGAAGAACTGGGATCGAGATAGCGGTGTGTGGATATTTTGTATTGTTGTCATTTTACTACTGGCCTTGGCCAAAAAATAAGCTGTATTCAAATCATCATCCATTTTTGATAGGTTGTTTGTAGTCAATTTAACCCATGGTTAGGTTCATCAGTGAGAGTTAATTGGTAAATGTCATTTGAAGCAGATGTACTTTGTGACTATTTGTGCACTGATTTTGCGCAGTCAAACTGTTACTATTAAACTGATTATGTTTGATGCCTCCTGTAATGGACACCTGTTAGCCGTGAACAAACATTTTCTGAAGTGTGGCCAAGGTGTAATTAAAAGGACTGAACAGAAAAATGCAGCATAAAGCCAAGTCTCTTTTTTTTAGCTCATTAATGTAGTTGTAGAAGATAATTTCTCAATCTACAGCAGATGCGTGACATTAAGGCCATCTACACATGGTTAGCAGCTGAACTGGTTTTTGCCAACTCATGCAAAGTGCTCAAAATGCTAATTATCTGGACTAACCCTGTTTCCTGCTTGATCTGTCACAGCTTGCCACATTACAGCGACCCAAAAACCTTAGGATGCTTTCCTTTCACCTAATTATGCTTCCTTCTGTCCTCCAGCCTGTGACCCGAAATTCAATCAAGGTCCCCCAAGCATCAAAGATATTCCAATCCCTTAAATGGGTCTCGGAGGAGACAAGGAGCGAGGAGAGTTGTATCCTATGCAGAAGTCTTTTACCGGAAGGCAACACCCCTTAAATCGGAATCTGTTTTGTGATTGGTCAGCTGATCTGATGGGACAGTAAAAGGAGAGGCCGGGCTGGTGTGGAAACAGTATTACTGTAATATTAATATTATTTTATAATGGGAATACTGCAGATTAGGAAAACTACCTGTGGAGAAGGGAATAACAGCAGATACAATATGACACAATACAACTTTATTGTCAGTTTACATTAAAGTTAACTTTAGTAAGTCCTTAAGCATTGGATAATCAAGGACTAAGAGACACGAGGGCAGGAACTGAAATGACAAGACAGGTTAGAATTTCAAAATAAAACAGGAAACACAGACAAGGACTAACGGGATGTAACAGAAGACTTGTTAGCCAAATTTACTTGGCAATAAATATGATTCTGATTCTGATTGAAAGCACCCTTAGCATCCAGAGGTATAATTTTATGTGTGTATTGGCTTCTATATGATGGTATATCAACGCTGGTAGGTCAGTTGTAAGTGTATCCAATAGTATGGGCATCTTGATCAGAAGTAACAACTCCATGCCTGTTCTCCAAGTTGAATGGTTACAGCAAAGCATTTTGGGAAATGTAGTAAATCACTAGAAAGGAAGGGAAAGTGGCTACAGGGAAAAGCAATTTGCAACATTTCATTAAAAAGTAACACCTGGAACACAGTGAGTGTTCCAGATTGATGAGATCTAACAGTGCGATAGGATCTGAGAGATGACTTTGGCTTTACACCCCATTAAAATGGGAGTCATGTTGAGTAACTGACCTTACAACTTTGACAGTTAGCACTGAAGCTGCGGTGATGTGTGGTCAGATTCTGACAGCACAGATGCTAACTCAGGTATAAAAGTGCCATGGAGAGGCACAGTGAGTCACAGCAAACTCAACAGAGGGATAAAATTGACAGTCAGAACCAGCACACACATCCAGTGGAGCCATTAGGGCTAATAAAGGAATGAACAGCAGCAGGTGTGCAGGCAGGGGCGGGGTCTGGTGATGAGCTGATACTCAAAAACACATACACATATTTTGCATGTAATAGAGAGATAAACAAATTAACACAAAGGATTACAACTTGGAAAATGTTTCATTTCACTCTGTCTTTAACAATGGATTGCATTTACACCTAGCTGAGATCCAGTCACAGAGCGACCCAGACCACCTCCAGATGCGGTCTTTCCGTTCTGATCTCACTTTGATCACAATGGGTTCTGTGCGCATTTACACCTGTCATAAACATGCGTCCTTCCTTATCCAGATAAGATATCCATGTTAATGCCAGGTGTAAGCTATATACAAGCTGTGAAAGGCACGTATACTATCCAAGTCTATCCACCTTACAGCTGCCTACCGTTTTAATGTTTCTTTTGCTCTTCTGTCAACTCACATGAGAAAGACAATTACTACTGACTCTGTTACTGTGAGCCCTTTGTTTTCACTGGGCATGGATGTGTACATGCATTTAAGTTTGTCTCCACAATCTCGTATTTCTTTTTTGGTTTTACCTGCTTCACACACAGGCCCATGAGAAATAACTGAAGACTGAACTGAGGACACGTGATGCATGCATTCACAGGTACATAATTGCACAACCCTTCATGCATGTCGGCCCTCTTGGAGTTGAGCTTGTACTAAGTAGTGCCTTTAGGCTCGTGTGTGCGATTATAATTTATTTTCCAGGAGCTTGCTTTGAAGGTGAGAGGCAGCGCTCACCTTTTATAGTGGCAACACCTGCTATTTTCATGTCGTGTTCTAAATAAAGTGAATGTGCAGCAAAAATTGAAGCAGAAGAAGAAGCAGAAGGCTACACGTCAGAGGGCATGAGAGAAGACGGTGAGAGATCAGCACATGTGAGGCGACTTCACACACTGGTAATTAACAACCTTTGACGCTGGACCTGCCACGGATAAGTAACAACTAAGCAGAAGGAATCCATGGCAGACAAATTAACAGAACATGCTAATGAGGTGATTTGTGCATGATACTGGCTGTAACTGCAGAAGGGAAAATGATAAGAGGAGAGCTAGTGAGGTAGGTGTAGGGAGGAAGGAGGAGAGTAAAGAAGCAATCATTATGGAAACACGGGGAGTGATATTTAAAGGTGATTAGAGCATATTATAGAGGTAATTTACTGAAGCTTCACCCCGGTGGTCTGTGCAGGTGAAAATCACGTGTGAGTAATGGAATTATTTAAGTAAACAACACTGAAAAAACAAAGAAATCTTTCTCTCTCACTCTGCCATAAATAGAACTCCAGTGTATATTTTTTCATTAGTATTATCTGTTACTTAATCTCTATATCCCATTTTTAATTAATTAGCGAATAAAAACTAATCATTTTTAAGGTATATTTAACATTTTGGAAAATGTGCTTATTTGTTTTTTTCTCAGAGAGTGAATATCAATCTCAACGTGTTTAGCCTAGCTTAGCATAAAGAGTGGAAATAGGGGCAAACAGCTAGCCTAGCTTTGTGAAAAATGTGACTTTCAACACCTCTAAAGTCTTATTTACACAATGTATCTTGCTTGTTTAACATGTTGTGAAAGTAAATTTTGTTGTGAGCTCATAACTTATCATTTATTCACATGTTATCATCTATTCATAATTATTATTTTGTATACTTATTAATATTTTGTAATTATATGCTTGTGTATTGACTTTAATTAGTTAATAGTCCCAGTTCTATTCATGTCTCTAGTCTTGAACTCTTACCTAGTTTGGTGTCTTCAGGTTTTTATGTGTGTAGGCTGAGCAACGTGACTCTTGTATAAATAAGGTCAAAAAGGTCAGCTATATGGTGGAATACAGGTCCTTATATGGAAACGTTTTCTGCTCGGCAGACTGTAACTCAAGGATTCTGTTATGGGTTGGAAAGTTCCTTAGGTCCAAACTTATATAACATGTAACACTGACCAATGGAAAAGAGTTTCTTTGTCTCCAGAATACTATAAAAGCTGTATTCTTGTATCTTCTCTTTGAGATAGAGAGAGATGGCTGATGACTTCTGTTGCCTATCTCCTATTGTACAATATATTTCTGTCAACGATCTGTAAGTGTTTCTTGCATTTTGTTCAACATAAGAATTTTTACATTTCTGTTCATGTGTTAAACCAACCATATATATATATATATATATGATGTGTTAATTAGTTAGCTTTAGTGTTGATAGGCATATTTTTTCACTTGCAAAGCCAGGCTAGCTGTTTTACCCTGCCTTACACATCCAGCAGATATGGAGCAACATTAGCGTTTATTTGGAGTTATGTTTGTTTTCCACCAAATGAATGTAAGTTCAATATTTAGTCTCCTTTTAGCTCTGGTTTATCCTCCACCAACTCCTGATTTGTCCAGGTAGTCGCTAACTTTGTTTGTTGTTTGGTGCTAGGTAGTTGGCGTACAGGGGATTTTTAGAGCCTTTTTTTGCTGAAAACAGCTGCCTACTGTGGCTGAAAATAATGCTGATGAGAATGGTGAGAATGGACCTAAACCGTGAAATTATGGGTCGGAAAACCAAAACCCCTGCCAAAACTCGCTTAAAACCCCTGCAGTCCAGTGATTCTCTGTTGGCGTGCCTTCACTTTGTATAAATATGTTCTGTGTCCATCTACTGACAATTATCTACAGCGAAAATTGCGAGGTGTGATTGAACTGCTTCCCCACAGTCTTACACATTCCTCTCTCAACCAGCGTCCCGCCCCTCTCACTGTTTCCTCTGCTTTCGACATCAGCCCAGGTTATTTTTAGCTCCTTCCAGGGGGAGTGGGAGATGGAGAGAGAATGACACAATCCCTTATAAAATGGGTGGATGAAAGGAGGAGGAGGAGGAAGAGGAGAAAGCGTGGGCGCATTCAGGATGGGTGCTCATTTGAATATTCATAGAAACAGCTGTGTTCACAAAGGTGCTGAGATGGCGATGATGAGCACGGATGCATTGGTGAAAATTAATAGAGGCTGAGAGTTTTTGGATGATAGGCTTGACTAATAAGTGGAGCATACTAATTAGAAGTTACGTGGAACATGCTAATGTGATGGGGCAATGACAATAGAAGCGAGAGATGATTTGCTCCTGCCTAAGTTACACCCGACAGGAAATTTTATGTGGTAGTACTGAACAACCGTATTGAAGGTTCCCAGCTCTATCTCACGCTTGCTAAGAATATATATTATTGCTTATTATAAGCTTTTGCCTTCAGTATAACCCTATAAAATTTCCCCAGTTCTCTCTGAGCTTGACATGACAGATCTGGCAGAATTATGGCTCTTAACAATCAGTCCTGTGTTGTTTCTGACAGGTGGTAATGTCAGTCAGTCTGTCTGTCCACTACTTTGGTCCAGACTGAAATATCTCAACAGCTATTGGATGGATTACCAAGAGATTTGGTACAGATATGCATGGTCCCCAGAGGATGAAGCCTACTGACTTTTGTGATCCCCTGATGTTTCATCTAGCGCCACCAGCATGTCAGACTTTTAACTAATCCAGTGAAATATTTGAACCTGTATTTCATGGATGGACAAGAAATTTAGTACAGACATTCATGGTACCCAGAGGATGCATCCCCTGACTGTTCATCTTGTTCCATCATCAGGTCAAAGGTTTAATCTATCCAATACTTTGGTTCATCAACAAATTTTATTTCCTTATTTGGAAATTGAACTTAAAACGATGCTGGTAAGATGAGCCTAGACAAACCGGGCTGTGGCCACATTGCAATTTTGTTTTTAATGCTGACTATCATTTATGCAAAATAGGCCTCGTGATATGAAAGAGGGCACTGCATTTGACATATCACTGAAAATAGAAGTTCAAAAGGGCAGAAGCCAGTCTGAAGGATATTTAAATGGTATTTTTACTACATGAAATAATGAAATTGTTAAAAGATGTGTCGTATTGTCAATGTCCACTCTGTTGATCTGCAATACACAACTTAAAATTCACTTCAGCTCACCATCAACAAATCTGTGCACTAGCTAATGCAGTGCATGGTTGAAGTCAGCAGTAGTGCTGTATTAGAAGATGATGGCACCAGCTGTGGCTTGTACTGCCTATAATGTTTACTACAGAGTGAGTAAAAAGGTCAGTGAGGGGGAAATGATGGTAATATTCGCTGAGAACTGCTGCTAAGTGCTCTCCAAATGCTCCGTATGAATAACTTCACTAATGACACTAAATGACATTTCAGCAGCACTTTCCCAGCATGGTGAAAAGAAATGATAACCGTCGAACTTGCTTCCAAAACTGACTTTTGCATTTAATCCAGTGCTTCAGCAGCTTACAGTAAACAACACAAATGTACAATCTTACACACACTTAAGAGAGACAAAAAATAAACCTTCCTGATAAATATATTTGGTATCTCTGGTTATTTTCTAAAGGAACTGTATCAAAGTGTGACTTAAGGTATTTTCATGCACACCATAACACTCACACAGACTACCTTGACTGAAATAAACTGAAACATTTCTGCCTCTCTTGGGCTACTTTATTACCGGCACCAATAGGCCTGCACAGCTTACATTAACTGCACCTTACAGAGAAATATTGATGTTGCAAGTAAAAGGCACTCAGAGAAAAGCTGGGCCATGCCAATAGACTCAAAGCAAATTGACCACATCCACTTAAGCAACTGAATAGTTTCATTCCAAAACCATGGATATTCATCAAGTTTGGCTAAAAAAAATACAATCTGAAATTTACTTGTGAATGTTAAAAAAAAAAATGTTTCTGTCCATCAAAATAACTACAATTACAACCCATAATGTGCTTCACTTTAATGGGAATTTCTGCTTTGTCTGCGTCAATTTCTTTGAATGGCAGATGTCTCATTTTGGAATGAAACAATTACAATTAACACTCACAGCAACACACTTGAAATCATTACAACCACAGAGGCGTTGAAACAGAAATAATAAAAACAATAATGTAGGCAACTGTCTCAAATAGACACATACTGTACTGCATGTCTAAATTTACTCTGTCTACTCAAAATAGAAGATACATAAATAGTCTTTACAGTCTGTACAAGGATGTTCATAAGACACTCACTGTTGGAGGTACATTCAGAAATGTGGCTACACTCTTAGTTAGACACAATACCTACAGTATTCATGATATGTCATTTAGAAGAATACACAATATTTCAGAACAAATATGTGTGCACATGAATGAACACATCAATACTGCGAGGGATCATCTTAGATCATCCTGGGTTTTATGAGCAGACTGTGAAAGCACCCCATGAACTAATCGACACAGAGGAGGAAGTGGGGAAGCCAAGGGAAATAGATTAAGTCTAGCTTTAGTGCGCACACACACACACACACACACACACACACACACATACCGTACACATTTCTACACCTGCTGCTCCACATGATAATTGTAATTGCAACTCCATGCAAAAAAAATAAAAAAATAAAAAAAATTGGATCACATGTGAAGCCCAGTAAACGTCTTATCAAAGAGATAGAAATCAAATATCAGTCAAACACAATAGCATCGCTACAGCTGACGAGAAGCTGCTGGGTCTTCCTCAAAACCACATCACCTGCTGCCAAAGACCATACGCTGTCATGTGGCTAACATACTGCTACATTTTGGCTCCACAACTAAGATTTTGCTCTTCCTTCAAGGAGCAATTAACGAAGAGCCGTCTTATAGCTAGTTTTGCTTAAAAACATCTGACTTTTGAGTCATCTGATTCTAGTGTATGGTGTTCAAGAAAGGACAATATCCAGGGCGGGTGCATTAAGACATGTTTTCACAATAGCTACCACTCTGTTATAAAGCTAACTTGATCCATGAGGAATGACAAGTTAAACCTGATTAAGCCTGTGCCCAGGGAAGAGTTAACTTAATGTCCATTTCTCATATTCAGTCACCTATATAAACAGTAGTGTAAATCCTTCCTCGGAGAGTGGGAGAATGGAGGGTACAAAGAGGGAAAGAAAATTGATTTTCCCTCACAGCCAAGTGTCCAATGGTGCTGCCTCTGTTCAGGTTCAGGCGCTTTGTATGTGTTGGTGTTGTGTTCACTGAAGCATATCTGTTATGGGATTTCCTTGTCATAAAATGTACAAGTCATCTATGACAAGTCCAAGAGTGCTGGGGAAAGCAATTTCATCTGCGGGGACTGAAAATGCAGCCAATTACCTCCAAAGCTTAATACTTCACAGAGTGATGATTTCTATTGATCCAGCACAGCTGGATCGTGGTTATCCACCACCAAGCTTGGTGGCAGGAAGGGAAAGTCTTGACCTTTGTCTGCAGTAAAATTGTGTGTTATCAGGCACAGAGTTCTTTGCCCCCCGGGGAATATTTGCTAAGCATGCGTGCTGATTTTGCATGATTTGGCCTGATTTCTTGCTTCCCTTTCAGATACAACCCCTCACTCCGGCCTGGTACTTTCGCCTAATGAGCGACCGCACTGGAGCAGTCGGAGACTAAATGGCGTACGTGCAAAAGGGCACCTCAACAGTGGTTTTGTAGGGAGGGGAAATCATGTTTCATTTACCTCTGCAAGCCAGGCCAGGTTTTACAGCGGCAAACTTGTGGTCCTGAGCTCCTGTAACGAACTATTACGATTTCCTTGGTAGGAAAAACTTGTCCCTCTCTAAACCAATTGCACAGTTAAATCAGCATGCACAAGCCCAACCACAAAAGCCTGACAATGTCTTTAAGATTGCTGCTCTGATCACTTCTAACATATGCTGATCGTATGCTGATGTTGTCCAGATGTGATATCTGTTCATAGATAACACCTCCTGTCTCTTTAGGGAGACTGTGCACTGTCAAGCTGCAGATCGAGGATCAGGAAGTCTTAAATAACTATTCCTGAGGTGCCTGTCTCTCATACATTTCCCTGACACAAGAGGTCAGTCTTGGAGCAATGATCTATAGAGTGCTCCTGAATCTGTGCTCCACTGGATCCCCAAATAAATCCAAAATAGGGATGAACAGAAGAGGAGAGGGGGAGTTTTTAGTGTGAAGCATTCTTTACCCTTTGTATCTGCTCAGAATGGTGATTATGCCTACGCTAAACTGGCCTTTTCTAAATACACGACACTGTCACAAAGTTTCCCTGGCACAATGTTTCCAATATTATTCAACTCTTCTACCCTCTCCATCACTCTGTCCTGGTGCATAGAGGAAAAACATGGATGTCCCTACATCTCATTCTCCCTATTCAGTTGTCTTTCTCATTCAAAAAGTCCAACTTGAAGTGCTCTGTCCTGACAAGCAAGGATCTGACTGTCCACCCTCTGTCACAAAGTGCCCTGATCAGTGGTGAAGAATCCACCTTCCTTCTTTTTCCTCCTCCTCAGTCTGTGGGCCCTCCAGCAAACGGCTGCCACGAGCAGCATCACTACGCCAGCACACAGCAGTGCCACAGACACCACTTTGGTCTGGAGCAGCGTGTTAAAGGTGAAAGTCACCCCGGTGCCCGCCATGCCAATCACTAGTGATATCACGCCGAATGGGAACACACAGCGGTACCAGGACTTTTCTGTCCCGCCTGTAGCCTGGGCTAGTCTCTCCAGTGTGGGGAGAGACTCTGGAGGTTTGGCTGCGTCTCTTCCAACACTTCCTTCCCCTTCTCCACAGCCATTCAGCCCCTGGTTCTGGTTCTCAGAGTCCTGGGGTAAGGTGTTGGCCTCACTGCTGTTGCCGCAGTCCAGGTCCGGGTGAAGGACCGGGGCCGGGGGCTGGCGGCCTGAGGAGCAGCCCATCTCGGAGCTGCTGTCCTTGGGTAACGATGCGAGAAAGGCTGGTCGGTCCTCTCAGCGTGCTGCCGATGATTGCTACTGCCCCTTATGATGCTACACGGCGGTTCTCTAAAGCTGCTTCTAGTGCTGTCAATGCCAGTGAGGTTGCTGCTGTTGTTGTTGCTTTCAATACTTGCCAGCATGTGCCTGTAAGTGGAGAGATGGAGAGAGAAGAGCTGAAAATAGAGAGTGTGAGATGGGAAGAAAAATAGCGCAAGAACACAAGACCTAGAAGCATGTTTAGCAACATTTTTAAGCATTTCAGCTTGGCCACAGATTAAAACATTCGAAAAACAGTTCAAATAAAGAGGTGAAAGAGAAAAGAACACAAGACAGAAACATGTTTTATGTTCAACCTCTCTCACACACACACATGCACAGCTGCAAAGAGGATGCACTCACCCTGTAGTTTCCATCAATGGGTGAAATTTTTCAGTGCAGCCTCGTCTCCTGTGCTGCTCGCGGCAGCAGCAGCAGCAGCAGCAGTGTGTGTGTGTTGTGATGCTGATGTCCATAGACTATATAATCACAGAGGGGAGGAGGAGGGGCCTACGGGAAGTGGTAGACAGGATGCAAGGCTCTGATTGGCTCCCCCAGCAGAGTGATTTCAGGGAGGAGGGGTGGGGTTGAAGTTAACCGTTCAGCTGTCTCATTCAGGGATATTAATTCATTATTTAGTGTGATGAGGAATTTGAGACGTCCCTCAGGTGAGCGCCTTGTTCAGGGTCTGCTGTAGGCTGCACAATCAAAACGACGCTGGCTCTTGCAAAAGCAGAAAAGATGCAATGTGACACTGATAGCATTAGGTATAACTGACATCATTGCAGTTTTTATCATCACATGCTATCAGCATTGATTGGCTGTCATCCCTGGTTTGGCTGGACATGCACACAATGTATGTGCAGCACATTCTGCACGTCTATCTCTGTCTGTCTCCATTTTTCACAGTTGTTGTGATATGAAAATCTCCAATATCTCCGGTCTTTTTTACAAGGCTGTGCTAGATTTCCACCTCAGGGCGATGCTGGAATATTATTACTGTTAGGTGGAAACCTTGTATCTCCAAGATGTCACCTTTTCAACGTGAAAATCACACTTGTCCCTATAGACTACTAAAATTTTGAGACTATTCAATGGAATTCTTACTACGTTTCATCAGCCTGAGGGTTAACACATTTTCTAAGATCATAGAGGAGCATGACATGGAATTAGTGAAGATTAAAAAAGCACCCAAATTGGAATTAACAGGTTTTCACATGACAACATTGATATGTAATTTAGGATTTAAGTGAAAACATCCACACCACATTAACTGAAAAAACGGCTCCCCCTGCTCCATCTCTCTGTCTACCCATTATCCCTCATCATGTGCGTCATCCGTGTTCCCCTGCACATAGGCATGACAGTTATCCATGGTCGCCGTCCTCATCACATTCCCCCCTTATATGTCCCCTTGTCGTTCACGCTCCCCTCCTCTCAGACAATGACAGCGAGACACATGAGCCAACGACATGCTTCGCTGGGGACCGCTCGTATCACGGTAGTAGAGCACACAGTGCATGGTGTGTATGTGTGTGCATGTGTGCGTGCACGTGCGATGATCTATATTTTCCACAATTTTCTTCTGTCTTGAGGCAATGACATTTCCCAACCCACAAGATCTGCTGTAATTGTCCCGATCATCCGATTTTGGCTGATATCTCAAAGGCACAGCTGCTCTGGAGGCAGCAGTAATCCCATTGGTTGAGTTAAACCTCAAATGGTGGAGCCACAGAGTCACAGTTTTCTATTACTGAAGCCCAGTGAAAATGGCAAAGGGTAAGAATATGGCTAAATCCGAGCACAAGTTGTTTATTATGCTGCTCCTTTTATGACCATAACCACTACACAAAGGGCTGCAATTAGTTAAAGATGTAAGTAGTACACATTGACATGAAAGTTGTCAAAGGCATTGCGTTATCGTTTTCAGAGTAATTGAAAACAGAATTGATTTGTCACTTGTCACATGTGAATTGCAAGCCACAGTTGTTCAATTGTCATTGTTACCTTGACATGAAAATTACATTGATGGCAACCACAAGTTGGTAGGAAATACCACGCAATCCACTGAATGGAAGCTCTTTATTTTCTCAGCCATTCACTGTCTATGGCCTCAGTAAAGTGGTACAAATGGATAAGCCTTGAACAAGGGCTGTGTTCCTAAAAATAACTAAATGCTAGGAATCCTTTCCTTGGCAAAGAGACCTTTCAACTTCCCACCTATTTTCAATCAGCGCTGCTAACAGGCCTTTTTCACAGCAGACATTTTGACTTGTCATAGCAGGAAAAGCACAGGTGTGATTAATAGCATTAATGATGGTTAAGTTCCATTGAAATGTCCCAGTGTGCCATGTCAGCGAGCCAGCATGAACAATACAACGGCACTGAAACTGGCACGCCAAAACAAAATGCTGCCATTAATAACGCATAATTAATTACACCTGTGTTTTTTCCTGCTAAGACATGTCAAATGGTTTGCAGTGGAAGAGGCCTACTGTTGCCAAATAAAGCTTGAATTACCTGGTACAGCTAATAGTTTAATGCTACAAGACGCAATGTAAGGGTTTTGTACTGGGTTTCGCTTTATTTGAAGAGTCCAGTGTAAATCAAATGATTATTATTTGATCTGTACTTGAGTCACTGCTAATTTACTCTATCAGTTCTTGTTTAAATACTCAACAGTGCTCGTGAGTAGCTTTGCTAACATATAATGCTACATGTAATGATGCTACTAGTTGTAGTTTCTTTTTTGTAGCTAAAAAATGACTCCGCAATGAGTGCCTTTACTTTGTACTTCACCATAGATGTTTCCTGGAACACTTAATGTAAAATACCTTCAAAGTAGTAAGATAATTTTTCTGAGTAGCTTGTAGCATAGCTTGCTAGCCTACTATCAACAACAACAGTGTTATTCCCACGTTCCTGCTCAGCTCTCTGTCTGTCACAGTGGACGTTTTGACTGATGGCATTAATAATGGCTGCATTCTGTTCTTGTGTGCTGTTTCCAAGATCTGGGTATTGTTGTAGGCTTTCTGGCACACCTGCTGCCGATTGAACCGTCATTAATGTTATTAGCTACACCTGTGATTTCTCCTGCTACTACAAGTCAAAATGTCCAGAGTGAGAGAGGTCTGTGAGTCAAAGTATGATAACAATATTTGAGCATCAAAGCTACAAGTCTGGTTTTACAGTTTGATATCAAATGGCAGCAGCCTCAGGTGTTGCTGCTAGTGGTGGGTTAATGGGTCATTGCGTCATTGTTAGTTAGCAATATGCAGCTACTGAAGCAAAAAGTACTTAAGTTAGTCCCTGTGTAGCCTACACATGGTGGTACCCAAGAGCCACCTTATCTCATATTAATGTGGACCCATTGTGTGAGACCTTGCCAATATCCCTTGTTGTTGGATTAAAAGCATCCAAGTTTATCTGAAGGTTAAGACGGTGCTTTTTCTCTTTAAAACTTCTTGGCTTATTATGTGCTGTCTTATGCGTCATAACATGAAGTAGCATATGCCTAATTTTAGAGCCGTGACTCATTTTATTTTTGCATTCTGAGTTTGGATGTGGTAATTAAAGCATTAGCAGTCTCCGACGTTATTACCGCAGTCTGGGTTGATTCTCTGCTTTTATTGTGTTAGCACTTTAACTGAAGATTTTTGCTGGTCTTTGAACCATTATGGTGTAATGCGGATGTAATCGTAATTGCTGATGTTGCTTTTAATAATAGGTCTCTCAAATAAGTCTGGGTAAAGAGGGTTATTAAAAGATTACATTGTTGTAATCCTTGTTGTTTGTACATCAGCAGTGAGCTTTTTTCCTGGCTATAAAGAGTATGTTGACACTTTTGGTTGTCACTCTTGTCTTAATGAGGTCTCATCTGGCCTGAAGCTGAGGTAACCGGCCTCCGTAAAGCATCTCCAGGTGTTGAAGTAGCAGAGCGCAAATGCAGCCAATCTGCAGTAAAAATGCTGATGACCTTGTTTTCAATGGACCTTGTCTGACGCAGGTTAAATTCATTCTACCAGAGGTAACACCACACTAAATGTCCTGAAATGCCCTAACACACATGTTTAGATCCTTGTGCTGCCTGCTATACTGACTGCCTTCTGGTGCTGCGATGTGATGTTTTGTTGTGTCACAGCCACAGGAGCCTTGTAGTAGTAAAGCAAAGGCTGAGATAACCCTCTCTATCTGGAGACATTATCACTTGTGAAAGCACTGGCAGTGTGGGGGATATTGTGCTGTTAGCTTGGCTGGCATGAAGGCTTATTTGTGTGTGTGTGTGTCTCCATTTGTGGAAGAAGGTCATTCTAATAACAGATAGCAGCCTTCAATAATGGATAGTGTCTTTCAACACAAGCGGTGAGAAAAACAAAAAAAAGGTGGAGGGAGGAGGAGGCGGAGGAGGAATGAATGAGAGCTATAGAAAGATCTTACACGCTACTGCCCGCTGTGCTGCCGTCACCCGTTCACGCTCGGCAACAATGAGGAGCATTGTGCCGAACATAGGCGTGCACAAAAACGCACACACACACACACACACACACACACACACACACACACACACACACCCACACACACACACATAAAACCACCCACTGTACACACATAGGCACATAGACGCAGATTGCTTGTGGGTCAGTGGAGACGGTGATTGTTTATCAGGAGGTGAGGTGAACAATGGAAGGAAGTTGGAGCAGTTGTGGTTATAATGTGGTGCATGTGTGTGAGCTAATGAAATGCATGGTTGACAGTAGCAATGTACAGTATTTATATTTAAAACATTTGTATTTGTGCAGATTATGTCACTTCGGGGTCAGAAAATGAATCACATAGAGTTACAAACGTAATGTGTCAACATCAGGAACAATTAAAATGAAATGTCTAAGAAACAGTTGTGGGAGAACAGTACTTTTGTATTGTGAAAAATATGAAATGATTAGATTTGAAGAGAAAACAGCTTCTGTTTTCCATGTCGAAGCGGCCTGAGCAGAACAATGCTGTGATAGTAATGACATTACTACCTAATCAGCGTGTTTACATGCACAAAGTTAACTCAATTACTCCGAATACACAGATTATGGTAATATTTCAGATAAGGTGTTTATGCTGTATAATATGGTGTTTACATGAGGCACACACAAGAGATTTACATGATTTCAAATTTCCTTCTGAAAGGATTTGAGGTAGCCCACAGGCTAATAGGGAATAAAGGTTTGATAGGAAATTAAGAGGACTTTTGCTCTAACAGTAGAGCCATTAAGCTATCACCCCAAACACATTTTATTTTTCACCCACGGCTAGCCACGCTCACCTGTGACCTATTTGGTGTGTGTGTGCAGAATCAAAACAGTATTCATATGTACTATGGAAGATGGCAGAGTAGGGCTGTATGTAACGTCACTTTGATTATCCTTTAGCCTATAGTTACCTGAGGCAGCCTGATGATAAAGTCATGAATGGGAGGTTTTAATGGGTATGGGATGTTGTTGTTGTTGTGACATTAATGTAATTTTATTAAACATCTTGCCCATCGCGTCTTTAATGAAGAGCATCAGAAGACGATTATGGGGTGAAGGAGGCATATGTGTTAATGCTTGTACACTAGTGTGTATGTGCATGCATGTGTGGCTGGTTTGTGTTTGGTCACGCCCAGACCAGCAGCTTCCCCTCTTGTCTGTTCCCCCGCTCTGTTGGGAACAAGCCAGCCTACAGTCTGTCCAAACAACAAAATCGGCCATCACGACATAAAAACACTTGTACCTGTGGCGGGGGCTCCTGCATAGCTCAGGCCCGTCCAGGAGGACGCTTAGGAAGGACAGCGTGCTTCAAAGCTGAACACACGGTGAGAGTTCCGTGTTCCAACCAAACCTGTTTGAAATGTGGCTAAAATAATGATTTGGCGGTACCAGAGTATCAGCTGGTCAGAATTTCTTCTGTCACTCTCGTTTTTTTGCTTCAAAGCGTCTGTCTGCTCCTTCAACACGTCTTCTTCATTTAGAAGCTCCTTGTAGATCTCAGTATGTATTTTAATCAGGACTCTGCGTTGTGCCTGCATGACTTTCTCCTCAGCTTCCAGTGCTTCATGTTTGTCCTTTATAGTTTTTCTAATCTGGTCCCTTGACGACCTGGATTTGCTGTTGCAAACTGCCGTTTTCTCTCCTCAAAACGTCCGTTTGCGTAGCACACCCCAGTCCTTTACATTTTCATATTCTTTGTAGAGACTCTTGTAGTTCCTGCCGCAGGGTGTCATTTGGACGACTAGTCTCATTGTCACTACAGACCCTCGCTGTCACTGTCCTCAAACTCCCTGTCTGCTATCACAGGGAAAATACCCTAATCACTCAATTAGGGTCCTTTCTCCCATTTGGACCATAAAATATCCATTATTGTCTTGCAGCCCTTTTTATGTCAGTTTGTCGTTAGTATTGTTGAGTCTTGTGTGTGTGGATGTCGCATGTTATGTGTTATGTGTTTATTTATTCTTTTTTCTTTTACATTGAAGTATTGAAAATACATTATGTGGACCTCAGGAAGAGTAGCTACTGTTGTTGTTGCAGTAGCTAATGGGGACCTAAATAAACTAACCAACAAACAGGAACTTGGTGCGGCGGCAGTGCTGCTGAGATGGGCCTTGGCAGGTTGACTATTGCCTTGAGGTTCATGCTGTCAAGCCCATCTGGCAGCGGCCGGCGCCAAATCATGCCCCGTCAGCCATGCTTATGCTGCCACCCACCTACATCCTCATGAACGCTGAGGATGTAACCTCTCCACTTTCCCCTTCTTTGTCCCTCTCAGTTCATGTAGTCATCTCAAGTTTAACAGTAATTAGTTTCTTAGTTAGATTCCAAATAAAGTTAACCTTTTTGTACTAAAGGTTCAGATTTTTGTTTGGCGGTTCACATTATTTTTTAAATGTGGCCAATATCAGATTCAAGTGTGAGGTCACGCGCATCTCGCTGTCGTACGGGAGTAAACATGGAGGCCACTGAAGTCAGCGTTTATGGTTTCATTTATAAGTTGATGTGCAGTGGAAGCTTGAAAATTCGTGAGCAGATGGTAAGGAGGCTGAGGATGAGGATGAAGAGAAAGAAGCAGCTGTCTTCCATGTTTGTATTCACCCAGTGACTCCCGCCAGCACAGAATTGTGACGAATGTCGATACAGAGTGACGTAAGAGTCGCATAAATTCTGAAAAAATCAGACCTGCATCTGATTTAGGACCACATATGAAAGTGGCTCAAATCAAAAATGAAAAGATCAGATTCCATGTGATTTGTGCTGTTCACATTTGCATAATCATGGAAAATAATCTTACAAAATGTTCGGCTCTAATTTGCCACCTACAGAAACTCAAACTTTTAACGTAAATCAAAGGAAAAGAGCATCACAGTACGCCCACAGTGTTTAACAAGTGTGAAGTGCAGAGAAACAATGGCACTAAAGATGGAGGAGAAAACATAAAGTCTGTGGATTACCTCTTTAAACTTTGTCTGAACCCACCTCCTCTTGTCGCCCACCCGTGCACACAGGGGAGCAGTGATTCTTTGAAGTTACCGTCCTTCCATTTGTGAGGTTGAGATTCCCTCCACCTCCGCACTCCACATCAGAAACACTAACTGTAATGATTTAGCTGGTAAGACTAAAAAAAGGAAAAGTGGTAAGGGGGAGGCAAAGAAACTCTCGGAGGCTTATAAAAAGACTCAACAGCAATAACAAACAATTAGACATAAATGGATTTGCCGCAGAGAGAAAATTACAACGCTCAGCCCGGAGAAGATGATCACACAAAAAAACAAAATGAGGAAGCTGATTAATTAAAATAGACTTGGCATTAAATAACCCTGATGAAGAGAAGATGAACATTGACAGGGAGGCTGTTGTTGGTACGAGTGTTTCTGGCAGGAGAGCAAAAGATAAGAATGACAACCGTGTGTGGGTGTCTGTGGGTGTTGTGTTACTAAGGAAAAAAAAAAGTTTCAATTAGTTTTAATCTATATATAAGTCCATATTTGAAACTGCTGAGAGCTGCAGTTTCGTCAGCAGTGTCAGCGGAACACTTTTCTTCAGAGTCAGGTGGTCGACCGTCACATCTAAAGCTGCTATACAGTACATGTAAGTGCTAACAACACCCACGCATGTCACCTGTGTCAAACAAGAAGGCACTGGAAGCTACTTGACACCCACATTTACCAGACTGACTTTCTGTCCACAGGGTTCGTACAAACTTGAAAGTTTGGAAAATGCTCAATTTTAACCGTAATGGTTTCAAGGTTAGGAATATGCTTGAATTTAAATATACTCCTTGAATCTGGTGTTTCATCATCTACACAATCACTCATGTAAACCAAAAATCTTTTAATATTTAAAATGAAACGATTCTGTCGCCGTATTTGGTTGTTGTCTCCTGTCATTTACCTTAATTTCTTGGTTTAGGTAACATGAAAGCGCTTGAAAAGTGCTTGAATTTTACTCTTAAAAAGCTGTATAAACACTGTGTTCAACACCTCAGAGGAATTGTGCCCTGAGATAACTTTGTTATGATATGGCGCTATATAAATAAAACTGAATTGAAATTGAATTGAAGATTTTTATTGATTATTTGATTAAAAGAAATTCTGTCTAATTTCTACAAACAGCCTCTAAGGGGGAAGTGACCAATGTGTGTTTCCTTTTCAGACAGTTCCAAAGTTGGACAAATTAGATCTCACCTCTTCTTTCTCGCGCTTTCCATTAACCCTGATGGCATTTGTCATGACATAAGTATGTTTGAGTTTAAACATGTAGGATTTAAGGTGGAAACAGAAGCTGCGGATTTGCTATCTTGGGAGATGTTAGGGTGACAGGTGTGATTAAACGCTTGCAATAAAATGTAGCGGACAGGAAATGTTCTGGTGAGCAATAACTATCGGTTGCAAATTTCTAATTATATAGGAAAGTGCCCACTATGCCATAATGATAACAGTCCTCAGCACATCAATACTCCAACACCTGTTGAGCAGTAAAAGTATTAATTAAGTTCCCATTTGTGATGACATTAGTCTGTTTCTTAATACTTTCAGACTTCCCTACTCTGTCTATGGCTCTCAGCTCCAATAGAAGTCATGAATATGTACTTTGATTTAAAAGAAACAAGGCTAAATAATTTTCTAAATCAGCTGGGCACTGCAGTTTTTTTTAGCAAACGTTGGGAGTGAATGGTGCATTTGCAAATCCTCCTTGTGTTCTGTTTGTTCTGGGGCACCAACATACCATGCTAACTAACACTTAAACTTACCACTAGCAGCTAGCGTTACCTTCACTTTAAGAACATACTATTCTTTTATTTGTCCATTGTTGTGTCCATGAACAGGGGAAATAGGGAAGGGAGAGGGCGGAAGAAACTAGCACACTGCTCTTGTCTTCACTCGTCTGTATTGATCCGAGGCATCACCAATAAAACAACGCACAACCAACCCACACAGACAAGGATCTGCATCACTTGCTTGTATCACAGGCTGCATATTCTATACAGTGACCGGCGCTATAGCAACACAACTTTAACAACTTCAATTGTCTTTTCTGAAATCAAATAATTTTATCTGGGAGATAATCATTCTTATTATTCTGTCACACCTCCGTGTTGTAAGGCTTCATACACAATATGTCTTGCATAACAGTTTCATATAGTAGACTGGAGAACCGGGCCGGGTTACAGTGATGACATTTTTAAACATGAATCTACAGGCCCTTCAGAGGTCCCTGTCAAGTTAGTGTTACCTCTCTCTTCGTCTAAAAGGTCAGTCTTCTTTGGACAGTGCTATTCACAGAGTGGACTAATAATTCCACATACTTATCATCGGTATTAGAAGTCAGAGCCACAAGGCAATTATGGATTGGTTCTGCTGCCTTCATTTAATTAAAGGCTTACTTATTGTTCCATTATGCGTTATCTTGTGGACTTGATGCGGCTCAGGCAGAGTAAACAAAGCTCACACACACACAGACATATTACCCATGAAATCGCTCCATCTCTGTTTCCCTCTTGTCATTCACACACACATACACACGCTCACTATGACTCACTATGTAATACTCTAAATTTTAAGCAGACAAACGGTCACGATTTGGATAAGGAGAAGGTGTGGGTGTCTAAGGGCACGTCTGCAGCATGACACACACACACACACACACACACACACACATTCACAAAGATGCCTCTCAGCACACACACGCCTCGGTCACACACAAATGGTCAGACTGCCTGTGAGGAAGTGATGCTGGAAGGCCATCATCGCCTGAATGCTGCTGCTTGTGCTTTGGGCTAATTGGCTGGGTTTTCTTTTTTTATCTCTATGTTAGGCTTTTAGCTGACACTTTCAGACCGTACGGTGGCTTAGTGAGCTTCATTATCTGAATCAAAAACATCACAAGCAGGGAGTGTCAGAGCCACAGCACCCTGATAAAACAGGTTATCTGCCTTATTAGACCTCCTAATTCAAAGGTGTTTGGAGTTCCTGTAGTGACTTTTCTCTTAGAAAAACACAAGCTACTAAGGGGCTGAGAATAAGCTTATTCTGACACATGGTCAAGTAGTTCAAATATACTTTGAATACGGCAGTTTCTTATGAATCGTTCCTTCACTTAACGGAGGCTGTTTCACAACATTCCACTTGCACTTAGAGTGAAAGAACTGCACAACCTCCTTAACACGCCCACTGATCATTAGGCTAATTGGACTCAATTGAGCTTAGCTACATAACTTAGAACTCTACCCAGCGCTCAAAAATAATTACACATGTATATTGTATATGTATATTAAGTTAAAGCTGCATTAACTGAATTTTTGGCCTCTTTGGGGCAGCAGAAACAAGCTGTAAACAAAACAATGACATAGTAGCTCCTTATAAAGTCGATACAGCTAAGTTGTTAGCATATTTACACATCCAGCAGTTATGGAGCAACATTAGCATTAATTTGGTGTTTAGATGAATGTCCATTGTTCACTCTTGTTTTAGCTCTGTTTATGGTCGCCACCCACTCCTGAGGGAAATATCTGGCTCTTTAGCTGCTAAATGCTCCACTATGTTCCCCAGCTAATTGCTAAATTTGTCTGTCTGGGCACGTATCCTACAGTGGGTTTATCAGAGCCTTGTCTCTCAGTAGTGTTTCTTCATTTATAGACCAAAATCACACATTTCTGTCAGAGGGCTTTATAATCTATACAACACACATACATACAGTTTTTTTAATTATTTGTTTTATAAATTGATCTACAAAAACACACCAAGCTATAAGATTTTAAAGAGTAACTTAACACCACCTGAAAATGTTGTCTTTGTTGTCTTCCTGTGGTTTAACTTCTCACCTTGCTGCAGTGATGTACAGGTGTACTCCAGGAACCTGTGACATCACTGTTGGGTGTGGTTACAGGTGCAACAAATCACTTTTTTTGACCACACACCCTCAGATGTGAAACAGGCTTGAAACTTCCAACCAGAGAAGACAGTAAAATTGAAATTTGAACGCTAGAAATCAATCAATAGAATCTTTTTTAAAAATTGCATCAGTGCAACCTAACCCCCCAAAATAGCCACATCAATACACCTTAATAAATACAACAAAAACAGATTAAGAGCTCAATTAAAATTTAATTAATAGCCTGTCACTTTACACTGACATGACCTTCTCTCAGGTCTCTCTTGTTGTTGTCAACAATAATGACAGTATGGCACCAGTATAAAATAGCTTCTGGCTACATTATTCACTCAAAGCACTACACATGAACACACACTGGCCCTGGTGTTACAGTCATGTTCATGTGTATGAACAATTTTTATCTATGGACACTAATATTAAGGAGCATGCCCACTGATGGATCAATTTGGCACAATGTAATCTGATGTGGGTACAATCCCTAAATATCATTTAAGATATAATCATAAAGTTCACAGGAGAAATAGAAAGAGAACAGCACCACTTGCTGGTGTCTGAAGGAAAAATAACCTTAAACTTGGGTCTTGACAGTGAGGGTGTGAGTGTGGGTGTGTGTGGGCATGCAGATACAGTTAGTGGGTGTTTGGTTCAAGGGTCTTCAGCCAGGAAAATGTGGGAGCTGAGGCGCCCTTAAGGAGTAAGGCTCTAAACCCGCTGGCTACCAACACGAGACTTGTGAGCTGTGTGGACGTGATGCAGGGAGCTCCTGGCATCAGATCACATTTTCCTGCAAATCCGAATGTTGAGTGAAAAAAAGAAATTAACAGATCAGATCAGATTCGTGCAATTCATTATCGTTCAAAATAACATTGACATAATGGAAATGAAACAGAAAATCAACCTCTTTTCTTTTAAGCTTTCTCAGTGAATGAAGATTTCATTCAGATTAACATGAGCTTGAAAAGACAGGGCTCTGATTATCTCACACAGTGCATGCAGTGTATGTAGATGTGTGAGTAAAAGAGTGAATTTCTGTAGAAAGGAAAAACGGAGGCTCTCTGTTGTTCCACGCTGGCGGAAACATATTTCAGCAAACAAAAGAGGTACAGAAGATCAATAAGAATCAAAAAGGACGAGGATGCGTTTGTTGTCAAAGACAAGAAGGACTGAAAAGCCCCAGAATACTCCACATCCAATCTCTGCTGTGGCCTGTCGCAGATCCATTTAAAAAAGCTTTACATCTCAACTGACTTTCACCACGTCAAAATATTTTAGGGTTAATCATCCCTTTAACAAACTGCCTATACCTGCAAATTTGTGCTATATCCAAATATGCATGTGCACTCTCAAGCTCTTTCATTTGAACTGCCGGCAATTTGTTCCACCCCAGCTACAGGAAGGTGAGCCGACACAAATTAAACCCCTTCAAAACATGGCAGCCGAAAAACAGAGTGGCAGCAGGTTATCGTTACTGATAATAATCTGATGAAGCAAGAGGGAGCGAGGGGCTGCGGGTTGGAGGATGAGTCACACTCGCCGAGAGCAGTCCATTACAGAATAGCTCCATTTGTATCCAGCTTTCTTTATCCATGCTATTACTGGAATACACAACACATATTGATAATTAAAAAAAAGAATCATAATAGAGCACAAGGAGACGGTTTCCAAACAAGCCGCCCACTCCTCTTTAAAGTTCTGAAAACCTACATGGTGAAATGAAACTCATTGTAAAAGCAAAAAACACATTGTCGTCAATCAGCTTCATTATCATGGTTCAATGATGAAATGAATGAAAAAAGGGAAGATAGCACTTTAACATTAACTTAAGTGGTACCAAATCTAATTATGTGTCCCTGTGGGTGCCTGAGGGGCTCCACTGCATAATTACTGTAAAGCCTTAACTACTATTTTGGACAGAAGCCTATGACATATGATATGATAGTTAATGCCACTTCTTCCATTAAAGGATCATGTGTCATTGCTCATTTTTTTGTGGAAATAGAAAAGCACTAATATATCCCTTCGTCCATTTACCTGCTTTTTCTTTATTCAGGATCGCTGCATCGCTGCAGCGGATCCCACTATGCACTGGGTGAAAGGAACAGAAGCAACCTGGACTGGTTGACGGTGGGAGGTGCTGCTGGTTCCAGAAGTATTTCCATTTCAAATTTTTCTTCAAAGGATCTCTTTTTTGGAAACAGGATTCTCCCACATAATGTAACGACCCTGTAGGTTTCTGTTACGGCCACCAGTTTTAATTATTTCAACTTTGTTTCTCAAATTATTTCAACTTTGTTTCTCAAAATAGCTCCTTCCACTTCGCAACTCTGTATGGTATATTTAGTCCAAAATGTAAAGCAGCTTAAATGATCTAAACAGACTATGATTGCTAATATGGATGGAAACTGACCCCTCTATGTCCACCTGTTTGCAGAACTGATTGCAGGTCTCATGCAGAAAGACACCCTTAAATTGGCCCAAGTATGCTCATCCAAATCCAGTGGCCCACTGCTAGCCCAAATGCTGATAACTGGAGCCAACCACCAAAACATACCAAATATGGCAGCCGTATACAGCACAGGCCAGAGCTGGCTTACACCTGGTGCCAGAACACAGCTGAGTGCAACACTAAGCCATAATCGGCATAACTCTGCTCTGAAATAAGAGAAGCTGTACTGATATTAAAATGGGTGTGGATGAACTGATAGGTGTAACAGCATAGGGAATGTCATTTAAAAATTTTATTTAGTGTGACCCAACAAAATAGACATGGAAATTCGGTCAAATGGAAGGAAAGTGTGTTCATGTGAATAAGTCTTTAATCACTTTTATATGAGAAAGTGACTTCAGATTTTTTACCTCCCGTTTACTGTATTACTCAATGTAAGGCTGGACTATTAAGCCTACTAATTACTGTATACAAAATGTATATGTACACGAATTAAGTCTACAAATACAGCCTACATGCTATCTGTCTGTGTAGTAGTCACTTCTCTGTCTAACTCAATTTTCTTTAACTTCGCCTCATAAGCATGTCTTGTGGTGTTTATTGGGCTTAATAACAGACTGTAGCACTCACTCTGACACAACAACATCCCTTTGGTTTCAGGTTTATATAGTCCAGTCCTCATCATCCCTAGCAATGTCCTCTGGCTGATTAGCATGCTGTGCACTGCGGAGGGATGATTAGTTGTTAGCGATGTGATGTTTTTCCAGGTCATCTTCAATTACAAGTGCGAAGTGTGTGAAATCAGCCTATCAGCACCATGCTCCAGTGGCTTCAGCATCCCTGCTTCTCATTAATGATGATTTAGGACAGAATTGCCGGTGTGGCTTTGGTCAGACGTTGTTATTTATGGTCATTTTATTTTGCTGAGTGTTGCTATGCTTCCTGAATCACACATAGCTCAGCCAATGTCACCTCACCAACTTTGGTGTCTTTTTATTAAGGGAGTCTTTGGAAAGCAGTAAAGGGTTAGGGTTAGATGGGTTATATGCAGCATGTGCTAGAAATGATTAGGGAAGATGTAAACCTGGAAACAAAACTAAATGGGTACTCCATTTATTCTCCACTAACCTTTCAACCAGACTTGTGAGTCCGTCAAACACTGGTTACGCGAAGGCTTTGGTCAAACTTCAGAACATTGAATTTGTAGTTAGGAATCTAAAGATTTAAACCGTATAAAGTTAATATGGCTAACATGTTAGCAAACAGTTGCTTATTTATACATCCAGCAGACATGGAGCAACATTAGTATTAATGTGGAGTAATGTGTCTGGTGGCCACCTGAGGAATAGTCCAATATTCACTCTCCTTTTAGCTCTGTTTTGGTCTCCACCAACTCCTGAGGGAAGTATCTGGTTCTTTAGCAGCCAAATGCTCCACTATGTCCATATGTCCACCAGATTGTCACTTACCTCGTCTCTCTGCTGTTTGGTGCTGGGGGCAGGTAGTGTGTCTGGAATTGCATGTTGGCGAGAGCATTGAGACGGAACCAAAATAGTAAAGTTGTGGGTCAGAAAACCAAAACAATTAGCTAAAACGCTAAATTGTAGTGCTGACAGGAATTGCGGAATTGGGTGATCATTTTCTGTGGTTTCATCCCCACAAGTAATCCCTTTAACATTACACATTGTCATTTGATCCATTGTTTATATAAAAAATATTGATTTAGTGCAGCTTTAACATACATTTGGAAATGTGTCCAAAATAAGCCATACGACATCTGGAATTACTGTACTTTTCTCATTTTTTCAATGAAGTATTGGAACTCACAGGTACTGAATATGTGTGTGACACTGTAAATATTGTAAAAATAAATGTGTTCACTACAGAGCCCCGGAGTGACCATAGAGAGAGAAAAAAAATTGTTAACACGTTTTAATTAATTCATGCGCACGAGATAATGGGTTGGGTTGGAACGAATTGTATCTTTATTCTCTCTATGGCTCTATGGTAGTTACTTGAGAAAGACTTGACGGTTAATCATGAGGTTAATGATTAGCCTTGTGCGGTTTGTGAATTTCCCTCCCTCGTTTCATCCATCTGGTTGTCTCTCACTCTGCTCTGTTTTCCAAGCTTCCTCCCCGTATTTCTCAGGAAAAAGTCACATCTTGGTATGCATCGTTCGTCAATATATTACCAGAGGGTGCGTTCTCAGAAATTGAGTCTCACCCTCAGTTGGTGATGTAAGCAGATTTCCCACTTGCCGAAATAGTAGCAGACAGTACAGAGATAGAGAGGTTATAAGGAAGGAGTGAGTCGTCTCTACGATACAGACTGAACTGTTTAAGAACACTTTGTTTTATTGTCATCCATCATGTTGGCTTTTTATTAGAAAGAACGTAATACCTTTTAATGGTTAATAATGGTTTGGTGGTTATAGGAAGAAACATTGTCCTTTGGGGAAACCGTCCCATTGGTCAGTTCATCATTTCATCTGAGGCTCTTCCATTACTCTGCAACATGGCTTTCACAGACACAAAGAGAAATAAAGGGCACAGCATCTACATTGACATCTTTAACCATGTTTCTATAGATGTAATGCAGAAATGAGTCAGCAGATGGCACCAGCGCCCAGTTTGTAAATGTTTTGGTTGATGATAACAGCACAGAAACTTGTGCTTGCCTAGTTATGACTTTACAGAATGATCCCATCCCGTTGGCTTGACCTTTACAACACAAATCAATGCCAGATAAGTTTAATGAGATATTACTGCTGTACAAAAAAGTGTAAAGATCAATAGTATGTCAGCAGTTCTGTTAATACCTAAGTTATTCTCCTCACAACATACATACATGTACAAATCCTGTTCAAATGAGCTATAAATATTCATTAATTTATGTACTGTGATAGCATTTTCTCTTTTCCTGAAGATGGATAATTTTCCACACGATCTAACAACAAATGATGACGGATGATGAAAAGTTACCATCAAAGCACCTTTTGGTTAACAGAGTTGTCATTTCAAATTTTAACAGAAAACAATCTGACTGTTAATTGCTGTTGGATTCTTACTTATTTGGCTTAGGTACTGTCTTGTCTCACTACTGTCACTGTGCCCATCCCCTACATAAATACAGAAAATTTTACAGCCGCTATAATCAATATTTTTCATACCACCAGTGGATCAAATGTGTAATATGAAAGGGGTCGCTCATAGTGAAGGACCCACAGAGAATTATCACCCTCAGACTCTGCAGTTGCTCTGAGCTCAACAAAGTGTTTTAGCATCTTTCAGCTCATCGTTTGAATGTCTTGTTTTGGTTCAGTCTCACGGTTCTCATAGTGTTGCTTTTGTCCACAGCAGGCAGCTGTTCTTAGCAACATTACATTCATCAGGTGGCTAGAAACGTGACTTCACATGAGTGCTAATTTTGCACTGTGACTGCTGGATGCTGGATTTGTAAATAGATAACTGACCAACTTAACCCACATCCTACCGACTGGGGTACCTGCAGAACCCCAGAGGTATACGTTTTGTCATACATCTCACAGGTGCTATCTACTTTTGTAGTCCGTGTATATATAATATATTGGTAGGAGGAGGGTTAAAAGGCGATAATATGCCAGCTTGTTTCTGCTGCCCCCAAGTGGCCAAAAAAAAAAAAATCTTATTGCAAGTTTAAGTCTTGACAACACAATGCAATTTAAGCCTATCTAATATAACAGCACCATGTCATACATGCACACCTTTTTGCTGTTTGTTCTATACTTTTAAGTGTGCTTTGTCACCCTTACAAAAACAGTGATCCTAACACATTTAATAAGGGTAGTAGTCAATGATTATCGCATATGGTTGGTGAGTTCAAGTAACAATACAGTAACTGCTGTGTATCAAGGGCACACTGTAGGCTATTTAGAGGAAATGCATCTATCTTTATTTGGGCAATTTGTAATATGAAGTAAATATCTTTGCAGTGTTCCTTCATATGATCCTTCAGTGTACTGTATATTAGTCAGTATCTACCCTACTCAGGTTGTTTGGCTCCAGCCACCCCTAAAATAAACTTCCATATTCACAGCACATGGTGGCAGCAGCGCTCCACTGCGGCGACAGAGTTCATTAATACTGTTGGCTATTGCTTCCACTTTCAGCCCATATCAGAGCGTTCAACTACCCACAAAATACAAGCAGAGCTGCTTAATGTGCAGTAGGGGCACGAGACAAAGCAATGACAGCTCTTCTTCCTCCGTCCCATCCCTCTGATGGAAACTCTTGACTTCTTGCGTTCTTCTATTCAGACTTTTTTATTCTGTCATTAGTACAAGTTTTGTCAGGTACTGTAATGGCATCTTTTCTCAGTGAAGGTGTGGTTGTTAATGAAAGGTAGTTTTTTTTCCCTGATCTGTCACTACTGACTGTTTACATTAACCACAAATAAAATGCCTTTAGCATGTATCCGTCTTTGGTGATGCGACATGATAGGTGTTTATTTAGATACCCACAATGCATTTATTCAAAACACGCTGCCACAGTGATGTGTTGCTGCTGCTGGGAGAAGAGATGATTGGAGCTGAGAGATGATATGTTTGTGCATTTACTGTTTTGTTTTGTCTGTTCTTACATAATGTATCCAATGATATCTTTATTCAGTTATTGTTGACATAAGTCCATCTATCTTTGTTTACTTCAGCCAAACCAAATGTCTACAGTTTTTTCTCAGCATCTTGAATGTTTCCCCCTTTCATTCATTCTTCAGCCCACTCTGAAATGTGCATGGTCAAGCTGCGGTCTTTCTCTCTGGCACCTGGGCAGCTCCACTGAAGCAGCTGGAGGCTACATGCTTTGCTCAAGGGCTCAACAGTTGCTCTTGAAAAAAAGGGAGAGCATTGGTCATTCACCTCTTCCAGTCAGGATTGTCTGCAAAAATGTTGACCCAGACTCAACGTTTGCAAGGGCAAGGGTTGTACTCTGTGTTTAAGCACCTGATAAGGCTTCAAATTAATTAATTTTTAACTCAAACTGGACCTCCTGGATCATAATTCATTGTCTCACTGGAACCCAAAACAAACGTGCCACCACCAACACAGCCCCTTGCGTTTCTTTAATGTATAGCTGTCTGGTTGATTTGAGCCCACAACCCTCAACTGTACTTGTCAGCCACTGCTTCAGTTTGAGCCAATAAGAAAGGTACGAGATTAGCAGGTTTTGTACTGCTTTTAATGTCTGGCTACCCAGTACTTTGACCGTTTAGAAAAGCTATAGACTGCCCATGGATGATATCTCACAATGTGGAAACTTGTGAGACTGCATTGGGCTGTTTTTGATGCCCAGTCGTTTTCTTGCTCCTTTTACTTCTCCTCCTGGTAATGGTTATTGATCTCTCCACATTTCTGTATTTATTGGGTATCTTTCCTTTTGTCCGCCCCCCCCCCCAAAAAATGCAGTGTTACTCATTTTTTATCTAATCCAATCATTTCTCCTCTCCTCTCCTCTCCTCTCCTGGGGGTATCTCGTCCTCTTTTTATTCATCCGGAACGTTCCCTGGCCTTTGCCCAGTACCCTGCAGCTGTTCCCCATTGAGCCTCCCTGGGATTTTAACCCCCTCATCTCCTCTTCATCCCCCTTTTTTTTCCCCCTCTCCACCATTAGCTTACACTCTAAAAAAAGTAAGAAAGGAGTTAGGGACCCATTTGGCTCTTTGGGCTGCAACAGAATCCCCCCCCCCCCAAATTCTTCTTCATGAACCCCCAAGGTGAGTCCATGAATGAAATACAAGCCTTGCACGAACCTCCACACATTGGAGGGTTTTGTGTGGACCTGGTAAAGTATCGATTGGTCAGAAGTGGAACCCAGAAGTGTATTTGTTTTATAGGAATCTACTTCTAATGTTCCTTTTTTCATATGTGGAAACCCAGCTGGACCCTGTGTTTTTAGAGTGTAAAATGAAAAAGAAGCTAAAGAGTCTGGGGGGGGGGTGTTTCCGATTGAAGAATGTAAGTAATTAACCCCTCTTCCTCTCAAAACTAAAACACTCTCCTGCAGCATGTGTGGGGGTGATTGATCTGGGGGTTGTGTGTGTGTGTGTGTGCGCATGTGGGCAGACACATACATCTACATATGTGTCTGTACACAAGGTTTTTGTCCTGATTTGATTCCATTTTGTATACACATTAGTGCAGTTGTTTGTCATATGTAAAGCCCCCATTCAAACGACTAACACCCGCCCACACACACACTCACTCATTCTCCAAGCCCCCACACCACAACAGACTGCGACACCTCCTAATTGGGATGGATGGATTTCATTACGGAGCATCAAGAGAGAGTGAGAACAGTGATGGAGGGAGAGGAGGGGAAAAAAACACAATGTGCTACAATAACAAACATTACAGAGAGCTGCTGTCCTCAGCTCCCTGCTTCTCACACACACACACACACTCACTCACTCCACACACAGACATAACACAAGTCCTTGTATGACGTACATATGTTTACAACGTGGCCTTTAGTTGCTGAACTCTGCCTCACGTTTTATCTCATTTTCAAATGCACTGTGGGCCCCCAGGGGTCGACCAATGACTAACAGCAACTCTTTGAATCCCTCCTCTCCTTCTCCTATCTCCCATACGCTTGTCCCCTCCCATGTCACCTCGCTAAGGGCGCCTCCTCCTCTCGCCACAAATCCCCGCTGCTGATGCTGCCTTTGCGCTGACTCAGTGCGCTAATGACACCGACAAAGCTGTGAGAGCGATCATCAAAGGCACAGAGGACAGCCCGCCGATGTGTTGCCATTTGGTCACCATTAAAGTGTTTATGTAGATTATTTTCTTTTCAAAACAATGTCTGTCACAGGCGTCACATCAAGCCATTTACTTCAGTGGAGTAAATGCGAAGGGATGTCCAATGCCAAACCACAAGCACAGAAAGGAAAATTATAGACAAACACTATGACAATGTCATTTTTGTGCTTGTTTAGTGTAAATGATAAATTTATGGACTTCTGTGTGAAGTCCATTCATGCTTAGAATAAAGTAGGTCAGTATTATCCCTGTTGTGAATTCCTCATGCACTTCAAATGACGCAGCAATCATCAGCAGGGCCGGAGCCAGGACTGTAAACACACTGAGGTCACGAGTCCCCCCGAACATACCCCCGCCCTCTTTACACTGCCACGAGTAATATCCAGGGGGAGAGATGCTGAAGCCTTTACTTTATTATTCTGCCTAAAAGTAGTCATATTTAACATAACAATTAATAACATAAAAAGTCTTGAAAAAAATGAGTTCAGTTTATAAGATACCCAACATATGTAAGTTTTTAATTGTAGAAAGTAAAATCCCTCCAGATTGCTAAAAGCCCAAAATATAGTTCAAACAAGAAAAACATGACCAACCAATCACAGATTTTTTGGGAGGTTAGAAATACCATTTTATATAAGAAGCACACATTTTGGCACAAATATAATGCCTCAGATCCTAGAATGAAGCTACAATTTTTGGATTTCACTCAGAGGCCTAATGTTGCCCTATGTGTTGTGGACCAGTTGCCTACAGGGAGTATATAACAAGCCTTTAATCTGTTCATTATCCAGAAGGCCCTAACTTTGGAGGGATTGACAACAAAATGTCAGATGCTTACAACAAATGTGGTTTTGCCCGTTACTGTGTGCATGCTAAAGCTATATCACTAGTAGCTAGCAGTCGCAAGTGAGGACAAACCCACATATTTATCACGCCTCAGCTCTGCTGATTGTTTTAACTACTTAGCTCACTGTTTTGGGTCAGTCTTACTGCTGTCATTGGTGGCATCGACGGCCGCAGCAGACAGACAAAGTTAACAACTAGCTGGTGAACGCAGTGGAGCATTTAGCAGCTAAACAGCCAGATTCCCCACAGGAGTTGAGTGGAGACCAGACCAGAGCTAAAAGGAGAGTGATTATTACACTTACATCCGTCAGGTGGCCAGAAATGTGACTGTAAATGAATGGTAATGTTGCAGGATGTGTAAATAAGCAGCTGAGCTAACAAGTTATTCATATCAACTTCATAAGTAGATAGAGATTTTATTAATCCCCAAGGGGAAATTTAAGTGTTGCAGTAGTAAAAAGGAACGAGAAATATTGACAAGAAAAACACAATTAACAAATAAATAGAGATTTAGATATATATATCTGTATAAAAGCAAATCAGTATGTCACCGTTTGCCATCTAGGCAGCAGGGAGGCTGAAGCAGTTCTGAGATTTATTAAATAACAAAAACGCTTACATGCAGATCCATGGAACAGAAACAAAGGCAAAACAGTGCAGGAAACACAGACACCAGGAACGCTGGGAACCAGGGAAACCGACACACAGGGAGAGACAACCAACAATAAACCAACAAGGCACAAAGGCATTATATATAGAGGAGGAGACAAAAAGGGAAGCAGACACAGGTGGGTAACAAGACACAGGTGATATTAATCACAAGAGCGGGAAACAAGACATGAGGACAGGAACAAGACAGACCAGACGGAAAGGATTACAAAATAAAACAGGAAACAAAGACCAGAAAACACAGAGTCCAAACAAGAGTCCTTAGGGGATCATGACACAGTATGTTGTCCGTTGCCACTCAGAGGATAGCACAGCACAGAACCAGCCTTCCTAATCAGCTTGTTTAGTCTCTTAGTGTCACTGGCCCTGATGCTGCTGCCCCAGCAGATAGCTGCGAAGAAAATTGCACTTGCAACAACATCTTGCTACACACGTTAAAGGACCTGAGCTTCCTCAAGAAGTAAAGTCTGCTCTGTCCCTTCCTGTAGACAGCCTCAGTGTTGCACTTCCAGTCAAGTCTGTTGTCAAGATGGACGCCCAGGTATCTACTGACCCCACAAGTGGCCAATAATAACTTAATAACTTAAGTATCTGGTTATTGGCAACTTGGTTTGTTTATCTTAAATCAGTCCAGTATATTATAGTTTATGAGAGAGTGTTAGCATGGAGCTAAGCATGGACCAGAGCTAATGATCTACAGGGGATGACGATGACATGATTTGAGTTACATGGTTGTATTACTGATGATTATCAATAAAAATGTCATATTTTCTATATTTTATGGTACTGACAAAGGGCAGGTTGATCATTAGTAGCAGTGAAATAAATAGTTTGTTAGTTTATAAAAGTTGTTAATAATAGTTAATGTCCAAGAGTCTCCACATCCTAAATCGTCCATCCTTCTCAGTGGATTGCTAAAAGGAATTTGAGCTGTTTTAGTGACTCGTGTTGCTGTACGCTGCACTCTTTTGTTCTGAAGCCAACTCAAACACACAGAGAGCACATTTAGTTCTACCTATTTAATGTGTGTGTGTGTGTGTGTGTGTGTGTGTGTGTGTGTGTGTGTGTGTGTGTGTGTTGCTAGTGAAGTTGTACGTTGTGTGCAGTAAGTGTACATTATGTGGAGATGTGTGTGCAAGACCTGTGTCAATGTGTGTGGCGAGTAAATAGCACAAAGCATTTGGTCATAAGAGCAAGAGTAAAGATTTAGGTCTCTAAAGCCCCGCTCTAAAATCCCCTCCATCACACACACATATACTGTACACACACACACACACACACACACACGCACAGTGGGATTAGAGTCCATGGCATAAGTGGCTAATGTAACAGAGGCAGTTGGATCCGGCTTGGGCTTGTTTCCTGCATTGTTAGACGCTGGAGTGCGATAAGTCAGAGTTTGGACCACTCAGAGTGGGACGTTTCATCCCCTCAGTCGTGGATTAACTCTCTCCTGCCACCTGAGCACTAAATCCAACACAGCAATTTAATATTTGAAGCTTTCAAACCCAGTATTATTGGTCTTATCCACTTAGGGCCTACACTGACCTCACTGTAGGTAATATCTGAAGCCATAAAAGAGATTTAGACAAGCCAGAGCTAAATCAATCCACTTCCCTCGGTGTTATAGTCATGACACAGTAAGAGAATGAATTGAATCCTAATAATTAGGGATGTCCAAATCAAGTTTTCTTCAGCTCCAATGTAGATTTGAGCCCTTGAATGTTGAATATCTGCCAGTACTGGATCCCAGTGCGATATTTGCATTTTATACATTCTGTGACAAAGCCGCAGAGCTCCCCCTATGTTAACAATAGTGAAGCCAGTCAAATTTAGATCAAATAGGTGACATCTAAACAGCTGTGCATTAGGAAAATAAAGCCTACATTACAGCTTATGTTATATGTAAGTGAGTGGATGTGTGGGAACTATGGTGTGTGGGTGTTGGTGGGGGAAAATGATAAAGGAGCCCAAGCAAAGCACATGGAGAGAGTCTCTCCGAGAGGTGGTTCTATAGTGACTGGCAGCATTGGGCCCAGGTGCTCCCAGTGTACAGCCACGCCTACCAGTTACATGAACCTGCAAGAGAAGAGCAAACAAGACAGAGCCAAACAGGTCAGAGGGCCGTCACGGCCTACAAATGCAAGTCTCTGTGCTGCTCTTACAGACCTGCAGAGTTAGAACGTAACCTGAACCACCTGCTGGAAGCAACCCAGAAATACAGGGTTTCTGTAGGTAGAAGGAAACAGATGATCTGCAACAGTTCCTCATGCTTGGCGAGCCGAAAGTGACCATAGTCTGGACTGATGCTCATCTCATATTCAGCTATTTGTTTGTGTCCTCAACTGGTATGTCTCGGAGACACGTTGACCTCTTTTTGTCTTCAGAAACTTGTGAAACTAAATACGTGAAGGAGCCGTCCTCAGTTTTCAATACATAGTTCATTTCCAAATATGAACACCCAAACTTAGTTTTTCTTGTAATGTATGTTAGACATAACTACTGCTGGTGTCCGCATTGCGCAATTCACCATAATGTGTGTGTGTGTACAGCCTGCTGTCTGCTCAATCTAGTGTGTAATAAGCTGGTAGCACAAGGAGAGCTTATATAAACATAAAGTGACTAGAGGGGATGATCTGAGCTTGTCTGTACAAATCACAGCTTTATCCAAACTACCACATTACACACACACACACACACACACACACACACACACACACACACACACAAAACACACATTCATAGTCAGTTACAGTGTGTGCACAGATATACCTACACATACAGACATACATACAATGGATTTCCCCTCTCTGCACAAATATAGTAGTTACAGCTTTGACCTTGAAGTTTGTTGCAGGTGTGTGTATGTGTATGCGCGCATGTGTGTGTGTGTATGTGAGATAGTGTTGTAAATTGAGACAATGTTTCTTTCCAGGAGCAAACAGGAGAAGCTGCCAAAGTAACTTGTGAAGGTATAATAGGATGTACAGTGTTAGGTTGCAACATCACGTGCAAGCTTTTCATACCAACCTACAACTGTAAACTGTGTTCACTGTAAAAATGCCAACATACAACTCAAGTACTGTACTTGCAGTAAAAAGAAAGAAAGACAAGAACATGCAAACACACAGAGACCCTTTGCTAACACACACAGATCCTTTGCTTGCATCCCCAGATAATGTGGGGAAGAAAACAACATTATTTCAACGTGTGTATGATCTTCAGAGCTTCATATTTTAACGATTCCTCATCAGTATGAATAATTTTACTGTCGTGGAGCCACTATCTTTCTTCTCACACTACAAAGATGTACAGTAGGTTTATCTGAAGCATCTCTCAACATCCAATGATGCATGGGCATTCGAGGACCATTACATAGTACAGGCAGGAGTAATTTCTTAGATTTCTAATTGGTTATAGTGTGAATCGTCTTTATCTTCATATGCTTTGAAGGAAACCATCTGCTGCAGTGGCATTTTCGTTTCGCAAGAAGTAACATGAGTCAGTGAGGAGGTTCAGGTCATATCCCACCATGGAGGTTCCTTTCCCTTTCTTCTGACCCGAGGCTCATCTCTCTCTGATCTCCGTATGCCTTGGCAAGATCCTCAAAGCTTCCCCTGGCACGGAGCTGCTATCTCCTCTATTTCTGGGATGAAAAGGAAAAACCTCTCACCCAGCGAGCATCCTGGAAAGCTCAGGAAAAGCTCCTCCTCTTGTTTCTTGTCTTTGAAGTGCTCACTTCCTGTCTACAGCGTACAGCAGGTTGAAGAGGCACAGAAATGCTATAAGACAATGTAAAAATGCTGGTCAATGGGTCTTTCATTCACTGAACATAAACATACGGCAAGCTTTTTACATCTTTGTGGCAATGCATCCCAGTGGTCAAAGAGCTCCTTCAACTGAAAGGTCTTTACCTTGTTGTTGTTGTTGGTTGAATCTAAGAAGAAGACACTGCACAAGCAACACTCCTTGTTATTTTTGACCATACTCTAGAAAAACATGGTTACAGTGTCTGTAATGTCGCAGATATGTCTGCAAGTTGGGGCAAGTGCCACCGCAGTTGAGTGTTAAAGGGACCGATGAATCAAGCCAGGAAAATATAAGTCCAAGATCTACCATTCAGGGGGAAAAGACCAAAATGCCTCTTCAGCTCTTCATAACCAGTGCATTGTAGCTGTTTCCTTTTTTTTTTTTTTACCTTTCCTCACTGCAACATCTAAACATTTAAAAGCGCTAAAAAGTGCTTGTAGTGAACAGTAGCAGTTGGCACTACCCTCAGTTACAAATACAATGCATTTACTGTAGTAGGTTACAATAAAAGAGCACATATTTGCCTGTTCAAGGGTTTTGATGTGAAACAAGACCAGCAATAGGTGGTCGCTTTGAATTAGCCTTAACTTAAAACAGCAGATGCAGTCCCAACATACAGTAGCTCTTAGAGAACATCTGTGAAAATAAACTCTACTGTACAGTATTAAAGGACAATAAGTTTGAGAAAGTTTGGGTTTTCCCATTGAATTGCATGTAGTCGGAGGCCTCTGATTTACCAAAACTGCATAAAGATGCAACCACAGGTGCAAACTTTGGATTGACCTTTTGTAGTTTTGGGAGGCAACGTGTTTAAAAGAGAATCATACTGATGTTAAATTGGGGTTGCCTAAAAAGTTTCAAACCTTAAACGTAATACAATATTTGTGGACACTTGTTTTTAGTCGAGTGGACATACTGCAGTCTATTTAATAAGAGTATGAAATGCTGTGTTTCCATGCATCACTGCAGTAGGATTGGTTGAGTTTTCTGAATCAAATGTCTACTACAGACTAACTAATTTAAATCTTGTCACTTCATCTCAGCAGTGATGAGTTAAAAGATGGTATTGTCTTACATAAAACACTGTATATACTGTAACTTGCGTTCATTTGACAACTTACAGTACTATACGTGACTTCACCTAAAACATTTCTCAGCCTAAAAGGTTTATCAGCTGTATTCCAGAGGTACAGACAGGGGTAACATACATCTTTGTTCATCTGAGAGTATATATAGAGGTAAAACTTTAGCAAAATGAAAATAAGGGTGGGTTTTGTTGTGTAATAGACTGGCCGCGGCCAAAGCAGTGCAAAAATAGAAACATAATGGGATCCACCGGTGTTACACAACTGGTTTTGGGTAAGGGACTCTTGACATGTGTTATTAAGTTTTGTAAGGCTGCCATATCCAGCTGTGTGTTTTGCTGCTGTTGAGTTTGACGTCAGAGGGGGAAGGAGGCAGAGGGGGAGAGTAAGGATGGGGGAGCGAAAAAAAGAGACCTCATATTTCCCTGAGATCTAGTTCCAAAAAAAGAAAACTAATAAGAGCATGGAACGAGATACCGCCTCTGTCAATTTCTCTCTTCCTGTCTGTCACTCTCTCTGTCTTTGTCGTGTGTTTGTATGAGCTAATGTTGATACTGTATGTGTGTCATAATGTGATCTACTGAGATTGAGCTCCATTATTTCATAAGTGTGTGATTGTGCACAATAATATTAAAGCTGCATGACTAAATATTTAATATGAACAATGGGCCAATGTGTACTTGTAATGTGAAAGAGGTCCTTCGTAATGACAAAACCACAGATAATTATCACCCGACTCTTACGCAGTGTTTTAGCATCTTTAAGCTAATTGTTTTGGTTTTACAGCCTACAACTTTACTGTTTTGGTTCTCTGTCACCACTCTCGTCAACCATGTTTCCAGCATCGGACAGCTGTTTTCAGCAAAAAAGCTCTAAAAAAACAACTGTAGCCTATGCTAGCTAGCACCAAACAACAGACACACAAAGTTAGCGACTAGCTGGTGAACTTGGTGGAGCATTTAGCAGCTAAAGAGCCAGATATTGCCCTCAGAAGTTAGCTGAGATCAAAAGTAGAGTAAATATTATATTATATTATATTATATTTGCCAGGTGTCCAGAAAAGACTTCAAATGAATGCTAATGTTTCTCTGTGTCTGCCGGGTATGTAAATAGGCAACTGCTAGCTAACACGTTCGCCATAAAAACGAAGGTGTTAATGTATGAATGTTGTGTTTACGGCTTGTTGCGCTGCCCCCAAGTGACCAAAAAACAATTTTAAAAAATGCATACAGGTTTAAGTTGACAAAGAACTGTGTTATTTGGGCTCCTGCAGTTGTGTCACAAATCTACTAACAATGCCTGATGCCAGCTTGTATTGTAGGCTACTGTATTATGTGTATGAAGGTAATTATCACTCACAAGTGGACACACACACGCAAACACACACACACACACACACACACACACACACACACACACACATTCAGTCAAAGGTATTAGACTCCCCTCCTACAGATAGTTGTCAAGGACAGTAGCCAAGGCTAGACAGCTATTCTTCTGATCATGCACAGCAGTATCTAAGCTTATACAATAGCCTATATTGTTGCAAGACACCAGCCAGTAGCACTGCATGTCTGTATATAATAATAATTAACTTTATTAATATGGCACTTTGCCTCTGTTGCTTATAGATGTTGTCATGGCAGCAAGCAGGTGTAACAGTGAGGAAAAATCAAAAGAACTGAATCCTTTAACCCCGTTCTAAAACACACTGTCCTTTCAAAACTCACTTGACCTCACTGGACCTAACTGGCCACTGCATACACCAAATGCTGTTCCATGGACCCATACGAGTCCATAAACACTTAGGCACAGAGTCACCCTGCTTATCCTTTCATTGTTTACATAGGCTCTCTGAAGACTGCATGAGCGGCAGAACCAGCGAGTTCCTAGCCTGTGAAGTCATATGGACATTGAGATTACAGGCCCCCATAGGCTCGCCAATAGCTAGTAACACACACAGTTTGAGTTGGGGATTTGACTTTGTCTCTCTTTTATGTTTTTGTGTGTTTGATAAAGCCAGACAAGAAAAGAGAAGAGGGAGTGCTGCTTTGTAGGGAAAGCACAGAGAGGCAGCATGTAAAACAACTTCCATCAATGCCTTCACCATACTGGCCCAAGTAGTCCAATGCATCCAATGCAATGGTCTTAGAGAAACATGTATTAATCATGTTTACTTTAGACCTGGAACTGAGATGGAGGTTTTAATTTACTCCCATTGCCCGCCCTTCGCCTTCTCTCCACTCTGCTCTCGCTCAGCCCAAAGCCATTATGGTTAGATGAAAATGTGCTTGTTACACAACCCCCCCAACCCCCGTCACCCCCACCCTGCAACAAGACATATTTGTCCATCGTAAAATGCCGCATTAATAACCCATCACACGTAGCTTCCCCAATGCTGTATATTTATCTTAGCCTTTGCCTAGCGTGCAAGCAAAACAAACACGCCACTGCGGTCGTTCAGGCGGCGCAAGAGAATGGAGAATGCGGCCTCGGGTATGTTCGATATGCTATGAGCGGTTTGTTTTGAGTTGCAAGATAGGAGCGGTGATGTGAAGCGCTGGGATACAAGTCTGCTAGAGTGACTTGATGGATTCCTTACCGGCAGGGTTAGCGGGCTTTTTTGGGTCAAACAGAATTGGATTTTGCTCTATATGTGGCCAATGGAACAAGAGGCCTGAGTATTTAAATTCTTTAGGCCTGGTTCCCACCATCATGAGGGCATCAAATTCAAGTAATTCTCATTTACATTCATCATATAAATAGGGGAAATTAAAACACTCAGCATTTGTACTTTTTGAGCAAGTAATGACATCACCCTTGTTTTGTAATCTTGTCAAGTGGGTGGAAATAACTGTGGTATATTGGTCACTGTGGGTGACCAATATACCACAGTTATTTCTTTGGCCATTATTTGTCAACCACTTTTGAAAATACATAATTTTTGTCTTGATTTGAACAATCAAACATACCCAATATACCATGAACAACAAAATAATCTCATACATATACAACAATATAACATAATATTGATTGCCAAGAAAGAGTAGGAAATGGCATCAATCCTTGTTTCATCAAGTCCCATCTGAGTACTGCTCTCTGGAGATCTGGGCATCTCCTACATAACTTTCCATACTCTTCTTAAGGTTGTTACTGTGTATTGACCTTGTGCGTCTCTTAGGCTTTTCACACTGCACATAGTCCCAGGCTAAGGGAGCTTTTAGTCCCAGGCTATGAAAGCTTTCACACTGGCACAATCCTGGCACATTCTAATTGGGCTAACCCTGACTTTAGCCTAGAACTCGCTGGCTCTGCTCCAGAGCAGGGTTAGCCCCTGAAAATCAAAACACAGAGCTAAAAGGTGCCAGTGTGAAACTGAGCTAAGTTAGCCATGAGCTAAGAATATGCAGTGTGAATAGCGTGTCATTTGTGGCAAAAGTCTGATAAGGGCAGCCCTTCTCTCATTTCCAATGGTGAATAAATTGACCATTGGTCCAAACTCACCATGCATATTCTGCTCTGTCCCATCGGGAGTCTTTAAGGGAATGGAGAGCATTTCGCATGCTCACCTCGTCACAGTTTCCCTGCTGTTCCGGGATTCAAACTGTCAACCTCCTGGTCACAAACCCCTTCTCTCCACCTCTCCAACATACCATTGCCTCATATTTTCATTTGGTGGGTGATAGTCCACCAACGCTGTGGTGCGAGGAGGTTGGAATACTAACATATCATTACTGGTCCATTGGGAGAGACTTGAAAAGATTAATGATCGTTTCAGTCAATATAGGGAGTTATGGCTGCTGGCGTTGTCGTGGTAACAAGCTACAGTTGAGCGTAGGTGGATAAACAGTGTGGTTAGTGTTTTGGATATGTGCAACAAGGATCCCATGGTGTGTGTGTATGTGCGTGTGTGTGTTTGTAGTGAATTTGTATGTGTTGAGTGCATGCAAATAAGCAGAATGACTTGTTAAGTGTATTTGAAACTTGTGCACGCAATGTTTTTGTGCATGTATGTGTCTGCAAGTGTGTCTATATTTGTGTAATGTCTATGTGTTTGCATACAATATAAATGTTCTGATTGTGGTGTGTGTGTGTGTGTGTGTTTGCTCCCTGGTTTTCCTCTCCCCTCAGACCCTCCACTTCTTGTCAGATAACAGTTTTCCCACAACTACCCCAACTTCCCTGGAATCTCATTTATCTTAACGAAACTACAGCAAAGGCTGTTTCACCTGTTAACATGTCCTGATCCACCATACCATGCACAGTAAGTCTCCCACAAAGGATACAGGAAATAGAAACCTGCCAAAATAAGTTGCACTTGTGCGATAACATGACTTGCAAAACGTCTAACACAAAGGCACAAATGTAAACCCCAATCTGTAAAGCTGGAGAAATTAATATCAATGTTTCCTTTGGGAAATCATTAAAAAACAGCTGCAACTGTAGCATTGCTCTCCTAACCAATCTTGCACCACAAGCTGTGTATTGTATGAAAAAAAAAGTGTATGGTTATAACACGACCACAGTCCAAACACTTTGCTTTTCAACTTGGCTGCAAGTGTTAATGATTCACCAAAGCATATATTGATTACTTGGTTACTGTTTATTTGGCTGGTTATTGAAGATTCATGATATCAGATGCTTTCATTTGCACACAGTCACATTTTGCTCTTGAACATTAAAGGCTCTGCACACCCACACGCGTTTTTAAATGAAGCTGACTCTGATTTTGCTGAGGCTATGCTGGAAATGGCGTGAGGTCACCAGTCTTAACACAGCAATAAGCTTGCTAAAGTGAGGGAGAGTGAGGGAGATGGCAATCAAAGCACATTTTTTGTCTGCCCTAAAAAAAAAAAGGTCTAATCAGGCAATTAAGTATAGACACTTGTGTGAGCGGACCATTGGTGAGCAAGGACTTTAAAATCTGAAATGTGCAAATGTATGCATTTATGATATCATTTTATAAAGTCTCTAATCCTCATAAAAAAAGATTGTATTCACCTAATATAAATGTTGATCAGTTTGCCTTAGTGATGTAACTTTAAGACAATGTTGATACCTCATGGAGTGACTTTAATTTATACACACTACAACAGGACCTCGCACACGGTGGCTGATATATGATATAATAAGCACTTAAATTGTATTTGCTGTAAGATCATTTATTAACGTTTCAAAAGGTATATGTACTTATACTGGACTACTGTATACATCAGTACAGTGTTAGACTGAATGCACTATTACTTTTCACCTGTGTGTAATTATTACAAATGTACACTACTGTCAGACATATAGGTAAATCTTCAAAGAACCTTTTTGGATGTGAAGGAAGTTCAGACCAAAGATTCACGACGAGACGAGTTGAAACTTTCAGCTACTTGCAATGTGCCGGTCTGCAACGTTCTGAAACCTGCCAGTTTACACCAAAGTGACTAGACGAGGTTGTTTCCATAGCAACAACTCTCTGTACTTCCGTTCTAACTGCCGCCTTTTCAGACTTTTTTTGCAGCTGGATACAATTTGTGGCGTCTTAAAATATGTATGAGGATAGTGATAGTGAGTTACTTGCTACAGTTGCATTTCTAGTACTGATAAAATGGCCAAAACATAAAAAAACGAGCGGGTCGAGACGACCAGCTGACTTCGCTATGAGCTGATTGGCTGTAGAGACGGGCGACATGTTTTACGTTCTTTAACCAGCCACTGGCGACTTGACAAGCTGAATTGCAGGCGACGCCATCAGCACTTTTCACCCCATCAACTACAAAATGTGTACTTTACATTACTGTCAACATTTTCCAAAACATACTATAGCACTATTTTTTGCACATGTTGTCATTATGTGGTAAGTTGCAAGCAGGAACTGTTTTGGGCTGTTTTGTGATTCTGACATTTGAGATTCGAGTTAGCTGTCAAATTTACATGATCCCTTTCTCAACATCCATATTTGCCTGTTGTTGGCTGTTGTTTTTTATTTTTCCAACAGCTCATGAATGCCTTGCTTTTTTAGCAGCCAACCCGTCCTTGAATGCACCAGCAAGGAGCCCCAGCTTGCCACTGAATTAAATATGGAACTTTGACAAAACGCTAAAGGCTGCTACGTTTTTACTGTGATGGATGACTTAGCAAGCAAATGTAAATCAGTGCATGTTGACTTTTTTTTATACCTATTGTGAAAGAAATAGAAACCAATTGCCAAACCAAATACACACTCCTCAGTAGAAACCGTGGGGGGATTTATTCCTATTTGACATACTGAATACAAATAGAAATAAACAATGGAAATGTGATGTTTAGCAGTTTGAAATGACAAGTGAAGCAATTAGAATAGATGGGAGCTTAGGAAAGGAGTTCCCTCACAATATCTTTTTTTTGTAGGTTTCCAAAATGATTAAAACAAATTAATTCATTTCCATGCCCACAATTAATGGCTGGCAGCACTTTCGCCTCAAATCAAAAAGGTTTCGAATCTCAGCTGGGGCAGGGCCTTATTTGCATGTTCTCCCTGTGTTTCCTCTGGGTGCTCCGGTTTCCCCTGCCATCAAAACTTGTATGTTAGGTTAATTCCCCTGTCAGTGCCTTTGACCAAGGGACTGGCTTAGGACCGGAGTAGGCCCCCCCCCTCACTGCACAGTGGCTGCCCACTGCTCTTAGCACTTAGGATGGGTTAAATGCATAGAATTAATTTCCCTACTGGGATCAATAATATAATGATATAATATCTTAACTTCCTGTCTAGCAGAAAATAAAAGAGATTTGACCATCTTCAGCACAATGATCTTACATACTTGGAGGAGGGAAGATTCTTGATACACTGTAAATGTACAGTATTAAAGGGATACTTCGGCCATTTAGTATTGCACTTCAGTAAACGTGGCGGTCTTGCGAGAAACAGGTTACAAAAGGAATGGTCATATTCAGTACAGCAGAGGCTGAGATATCCTGACTTTAATCCCTAGCATGGGTCAAGCTCCAAAACCACTGGATACTACACTTCCCATAGTGCAACTTGATAGCGTCTCTTTGCTAGACTCTTCCTCCTCTTCCTGTTAAACACCCACCTCTTTCAAACTCCATGCACCCAGTTTGTGACACAGGTTTTCAGTTAAAAATCTCCAAGCCTGTGCCGGGTTAACCCTGATGACATTAGCCACAGAAGACATCATACAACTGTTTTCACAGGCTGAGTAGTGTGCCATGTGTAAAAAGTGCCCCTTTAAAACAAATTTAATAAATATCCATTTTTGGATTTCTTTTTTTTTCTTGCCTAAAAAGGTAATTGGCTATGGCATGCAACACAAAATAAGATGGGAAAATATTTACCAAACTGCAGTAGATTAAGTGGTGATTTAAGGCCCACCTGCTGTAGGACTGCACCATCCTGGCAATGCTAAATCCTCCTAAATAGAGGAAAATAATGTTCTTTTTTCCCCCTTGGGGGATGAAAACTGTCCTTAAAAAACGCTATGGTGCCAAAAATCCAAAGTTGAGTCCAAGTTAAATCTAACTTGAGTCCATCATTTGTTGCTGGAAATATCACTAATAGGCTTTGAGTGCACATAAACAACCCCAAAAAGTTGGAAATGGACTGGAAAAACGACATGTTTTTAGCCTGTTGATTGATGATACAATTATGTGTTTTTTAATAGTTTTGATTGGTATGCTATAAAAAATAAAGTCACTGATGTTGCTTTATGCTGTCACAGAAACAGGTCTGTCCGCACTTACGCCACTTTACTCCTCTGAGAGAAAACAGAGATGAAAATAAGAAGAGGAGGAGGGAAAAGAAGCAATCCATTGAAACAAAAAAGAAAGTTTAAAGTTGTTAATAGATGCTTAAAGTACAGCAGGTACAGTGAGAAGAAAGGAGGGGAAGAAATTACAAAAAAGAAAATAGAAATTAACAAAATAAGAAGTGATTGATGAAAATCATGTCTGGCATTCTCTTTCTATCTCTCAGTATCTTGCTCCTTCTCTTTTCTCCCTCTGGTTCCCTCCCGTTCTCTGTTCGGTGCCATCACAAACAGCGCTAATGCTAACAGAGAAGCCCCGAGGCTTGCCTGCAGGGTCTGTCACCGTGGCAACGTGGCCAAACACACAGCCCCCGACAAAACCGCTAATATATAGCAGAGGAGGCTTTTCAGCTGCCGGGCTGTAGTGCACGCACACACACACACACACACACACGCTCTTACTCAAACACTCACACACTCCTGAGCCAGCCTGTTAAACAGACAATAGAGACACACAGGAAGAGAGCAACTTACCGAATTTAACGATGGCATGCTGCGTATCAGTTTGTGTGAGACTTAAAGAGAGACAGTGAGAGGGAGAGAGATAGATAGAGAGAGAGACAGATAAAGAGAGACATAAAGAGAGAGAGGGAGAGAGAGAGAGAGAGAGAGAGAGAGAGAGAGAGAGAGAGAGAGAGAGGAAACATCTGCATTTTAACACATGTACATGCACACGTGTCATGTGTGTACACATTATGTTCCAAAACTTGTGTGAGAGAAAGCGCCTGTGCATTTTCTTTCTTGTGTACAATGTGTCCATATGTACATCTGTTTGTGTCTTTGTATGTTTATTTGTGTGTGTGTGTGTGTGTGTGTGTGTGTGTGTGTGTGTGCATCCATGTGGTTCCATTTAACCCTTTCCTTTGAGTGTGACACCATTTAACCTGTGGGCCGCTGCAGTGAGACTCCAGTTAACACCACATTTCCTGTTCGCTCAGCTGCATCTGGATGCAAATGGAAACACACACACACACACACACACACACACTGATCAGTGTTACCCTTGACTCAGTTACATCTGGAGATGCAAATGCAAACAAGATCAGCACGCCACTAACACACTCAAATGTGCCCACACACACTAATAAAAAAATCTATCATTAGTTCACCCCTAAATATTGTTATATTGTATTACTTGAGTACATCAATCACTTCGCTTTATTTTGAAAATGGTTTTTAAATGAGACCACAACATGTTAAAGCTGCACTTGGCAAAAATCTTACTGGCAAAATAAACCGTGTCTATGGAAATGCAACAAAAAGAGCGTCCTAGCTCTACCAGTTACTGTAAAACAGTTGATTTGTCTTATATGTAGTGTTGTAAGTCACCACAAAAGTCTGCCTCTTTACTGTTATGATCATACAGTGGTTAAAACCCAGCGGCACCATTACAACTACTTTATTTTGTTAAGCATTTTTAAATTAGGAGGTGCACAACACTTCAGAAGCAGCATGTGAAATCTGTCACTCACATCAAAAACAACAGAAAATACCATTCTCAGCTGCTTAAACTGCACATTGTTCTACTGTTCTTGTGTGTTTTAAGTGTGTGTGTTTGTTTTCTTCATCACATCACGTCACTGACAGTTGGGAGGAGGCCTGGTGTTTGAGCTGTCAGCGTGGGTCCTATCTGTCACCACCGTTTCAATGAAAGCTTGTCATGTTTTCACCCAAGCCCTTCCTCCCTCCGTCGCTCCTCCAGCTACCTCGTACTCTTTTCCACTTTATCACTCTCCTGCTCCTCCTTGACAGGTGCCAGCAGCAAAGTATTTCAATAGGTGGCTCTTTGCAGCAATCTGTCACCGTGTCCGCTGTTGCATCACTGCAGTCCTGGGACTGATGTCATGGCTGTTGTTGTCAGTTGTCATGGCCAAGTCACAATAATCAGTTTCAGCTGGCATTTAACCAAGATTTATGAGTGTTACAAGTTCAGACAAATAAGTTAAACTTTGTGAGAAACATTAGGAAAGACTGAAGATGCATTTAAAGTGGGCCTTTTAATCTCCAGTAGGGGCCTGTTGGTTATACTGCAGCAGCTCCCATGTGTGGATGTGTAAACGTGAGCATAGGTCGTCCCTGAATAAATAAAGGTTTTGATTTGTGTTGTCTTTGACAGTAGTCATTTTTACTGTAAAAATAAGCCAGATTCTGGTGTTTCTGGAACCAGTTTTAGGCATCAGACTTTACAATCTTTCCACCACCATGGAAGCTCTTCAAAGAGCAGCCGATTATATTGTTTATATATAGCTATATAGCTTTTTCCAATCAACAACCAAGTGAAAGTCAACAGGTCTGTGCACCACCTCCCACCGACTGCCTTTCTCCAACTTTAAAGAGTTTGTTTAGTGGCCTTTGCAGCATCACTTGCGACTACTCATTGATAACTTTAAACAGGCTTGGACAGAGTCACAGCTTGTTGGACTAAATGCTAGCTAACATGCTCACAATGACAATGCTAACATTGCTGCTGTTTAGCATGTATGGCATTTACCATGTCCCACATCTTACTGTAGTTTAGCGTGTCAACATGCTAACATTAGCAAACTGCCAATAAGTACAGCTGAGGCTTTTGACCCGATGCTGGCACTAGATGGAATTCATCCTCAGGGGAACATGAATGCCTGTATCAAATTTCATGGTAATCCATGCAATAGTTGTTGAGACCAAGGTGGTGGACTGATGGGCATCATCCATAGAGCCACGCTGCTAGCATGGCTAAAGACAGACTTAAAGTAGAATAAATGATCAATGGACTATATTAGATTTCCTTTCTTTATTACTCTTTCTCCGTCCTTTAGATGGGAAACTACCACTTTCATGTGCTGGCCTGGTTCTTTAGTAAGACGTCTGGTGATTTTATCACTGTGTGATATCAAGGGCATTCCAAGGACATGCTGTAATCTGCTGCTGGTTCAGAGAAGCAGCAGGGTTCAAAGCGTGGGACCTCCTCATCATGTGAAATGTAGGCGGCATGGATGCATCCTGTACAAAGTCAGGGGAAAGACATAAAAGGAGGCAAAGAGACGCAGATCTGCTTCACTCAGAGCAAAGTAAGGTGAAGACTCATCCACTGGAATTGAAAATGTTGCAGTTTCAGTGATAAAAATAAAAGAAAGTAAATGTTGATGGTTCAATCCCAGACTAGTTGGGAAAACTTGTTGGTACTTTGGTTTTACATGGTCCCATGATTTTTGCTGGCTTTCTTCCTCTGTTGCACCCATTATATACTTACTTGCTCTGGGTAGGAGCATTAGGTACCTTGCAATGTAAATATAAAAGCCTCAACTGTAAATCAACTTGAGCAGTACACTCACACCATCTCATCGATCACTATTTCCGTCCCACATGTGTTTAACATTGAATGGTCCCAAAGCTGTAGGCCAAAACATTTGCGTATTTGGCCCGGTCAGCTAGGCCCACTGCTCCGAAGATGATCTGAAATCACCGTGCATGATGATTTGATGAAGTTAGTCTTAAAATTAAGTAAGACATTGAGGCAGTAAAACTCACAGAGTTTGAAAAAGTTAATGGATTTGCTCGGAAATATCTGCCACCCCCTTTGCATTTCCAACTGGTTTTATGTCCTTCATTAACGTCAAGTATGAAAAAAGAAAAAAGAAAATCCCAAACGGAAACTGCATTTGAAGAATCAAATCTTTCGACACCCCAAATAACTCACACCAGCTACACTTCAAGTGCAATTCTTGTTGACGTCAGCCGTAATTCTGTTATTGCTGCGATGAAGTATTTTGGCGAATCACTTCTTTATGAAAACAACTGGGAGTTAGTGAGAAGTTCTTGGAGGAAAAAAAGAATGAGAGCTTTTCTGAAAGGCCCTCCAAGAAAAGTCTCTTCAGTCAGGCTGCAGAGAAAATGCCCCCTAACGTCTCTCTTTGCTGTTTCTCCCTAATACATTTTCCTCCCATTGATTCTACATTCTTCTCTTTTCAACATTCGCCTTCAATATCTCTCGCTCTCTTTTTTTTCAGTTTTGCATATTTTCCTTTGATCTGAATTTACAGTGGGCTGTGAAATAGAGTAGACTAAATAAGCCTCTCAACACTCATCTGTATGCTTTCATGACAGACTGACAGCTTGTCAGATTGTCAGATCAGCAGAGGTCAAAGTTGAAGCCACAAACTCCTCTTTGCAACCCCGAGAGACGAGGCCACCGCTTCCTGCAAAAAGCGTTTAGGGGAAAATTTAATTCCTAAAATTCCTACAGTGGAATATAGGATGTTTGGGTTTGCAATATCGTGTTGAGTGATCTTGACATGTGCTTCTATAGCGGAAAAAAATCAAAAACTATATAAACAACAGGTCTTGCTGTTTGCGTTCGATTGCAGTCATGGGAGACAAGAAAGTAGGAAAGGGGAAGAAGACTTTAAGAGTTCTTAGACTTGAATGAGTGTATGCATGCATTGACATGTTATATGCCATGCTTGAAGATGTAGTCATTTATTTGCCTCTTTGCTGACTGCAGGATGTAAAATTTGATCTAGCTCATGGGAAAAGTTAAATCAAAGTTAAATTTATTGATGTGACATTTTCCTTACAATTCCTCACAAGCGAACAAGACTACTATTATAAATATAAGTATTATTATTTTCATATCAGTGGGGATTTTGGTGTGTAATGGTATAAATGCAATTTCAGAGGATTTTCAGTTCTGCCAAGAAACTCTGAGTAGTCAGAAACACAGAACAAAACATGATACTTTGGCATAAGAATGTTCAAATTTGAAGATATTGAATATCGGCAAAAATACTCTTCATTGGCAACTTTAATTCAATAATAAGGGTGTCAGTCTCTGCCTTCACAAACTCATATTCTTTGAAACTACACAGATGCAGGAAAAATGTGTAAAGAGGACTACAATGGCTGCTGCTGGACGTTGCATATACGGCCTGTCTGTGACTTGTGCTGTCCGTACAGTGGGCGTAGACCATAATTAGTAATGTATTAACTTGTATGTGAATGAGTGTCTGGATTGTTTCGGGCCCGTGCTAGGGTTTCAAATGAAATTTCAATGACAGAATAATGACCGAGGGGGAAACCAGCGTGACTCATATTCACCGCTCTATCACCCTCACCGCTCTGCATCACACAGCAATTATTCTCTTTACTTCTGAAGGATCTCACGGGCCACTAGTGCGCCCTGCACAAACCACCAATGAAGTTTTTATGGGCTTATTAGGTGAATACAAAGCTGCTACATTTTGTAAGGATTATAGCTCCATTAAAATGTGTTGACAAAGAAATAAGTAGTCTGCAGCATCCCTCGGCTTTACGGAGCCTTAGCTGATTGTTTACCTGTCCGGCCGCAACTTTACCGTTTTGGTCACTGTCACTGTACACTACCTGCTCAGCACCAAACAGCAGACAGACAAAGTTAGCGACTAGCTGGTAAACGTAGTGGAGCACTTAGCAGCTAAAGAGCCAGATATTTTGGTCAAGACTGAAAACAGAGCTACAAGAGAGTAAATACTAGACTTTCAACAGGTGGCCAGAAAAATGACTCCAATGAATGTTAACTGCATGGACCTGTAAATAAGCAACAGTTTGCCATATCAACTTAAAAATGATGATAGCTCAACGTTGCATTCACAACTTGTTTCTGCTGCCCCTAAGAGGCCAAAAAAAATCCGCTATTGCAGGTTTAAAGTTTCCTAAAACCAGCATCAGGATATAGATGGAGGTTTTGTATCTGACAATATGATCATTGGGCCTCTGTTGTTGTAAATAAGGTTTGTTGAAATGCATGGAAACATATCGTGAAGCTCAGCTAATTTGAAAAAATTGAAATTATGATTTGATAATATATATCCACATATTTGTGTTTAGGAGAAAAATCAATACACAACTAAGGTGTGTTGCTGATCTTTATACTAAAGTTATTGTCACAATAACTTACCAACTATGGGACCGCACAGGACATTCTTCAGTCCACTGTAAACTGATTAAGACTGCGGAAAGACTAGTTGGAAAAAAGACAACAAAAAGCTAAAAGTAAAGATACTGTAAATGGTAGAAACAACCAGTTTCTGTCATTTGCTATTAGCTACACCTGTGGTATGTCTGCTGTGAAAAGGTCTTCTTTCTGCATTATCACTGCTCCTTACCTCAAATCATTGCCTCTGACTTTGACCGCTACCACTTCATTTCTACCTGTCTGTCTAGTTAACTGTAAACTATTAATGTGTGGGAAGTCCCTGTCACCTCTTAATCACTGACTGGGTCATGAGCTCGCTCTATGTTTGCATAACTTTTGGGCCACATGTGGTAGTTAACTGGGTTTTATCTCATTGACAGTGATTTAAAAGGCCAAGATATGAACACACAGAGCTGAGGTTAAATGTAGCATGGCTATGACACATCATCTAAAGTATTTATATTCAGGTAGCAGTGGCTGAATTTTGGGAAACCACACCTTGCCTGCTGTAGCTGTCTGTGAGTTTGTTTTGAGCCACATCAGCTGAAAGGTCATAAGAATAAAATCTGTGGTATGGATAGCGTCTTTTATACATTTTAATTGTCTTAGAAACTGCGGTGGCTTTTCGCCGAATGTTTTAATCATTCTACTTATATGTCAAAGCTTTTAAGTCTTATGTTTATTTTGTACCAAGCAGCTTGAAGCTTTGATTATTGATCACATTAGACCAGTGCAACCTCTGTACTTTCTTCATAGATTACACTGTATTAGCTGTAAATATCCAATTAATCTATGCTTTACAACTAATTAAAGAAGTGTTGATTTCTGAAGATTATAACATAAAACCCAGGTCAATATGATAAGCAACAGAGATTTTTCATTCTTTAACAGACATGGCAAACAAACCATGACGATGCTAACTTCTTGGTCGGCCTACACAAAAACATTATTGATGGACGTTTGTATTTAGTAGCTGTTTTTTTCCTCATCTTGACTGGCTGTCTGTGTGATACAGCTCACGCTCTCACGGTTCTCCCTGTCTTTTTTACCCCGATGCACCAATTCCCTCTCTGTAATGTATGGAAACTTATGGCTGACTATAGTGTCTTTCATGGTAAACTGAAGCTGGTATATATTACATCATTGTATCCGTTAGTCTTATTGTCTCATTGACAGAACAGTAGGATATTAAATGGGAATGCTGTGGCGCACTAACACACAGTATGCCTACACACACAGTGCAGGGAGTGGCAGGGCTACATGGTACCACTGAATCACGTCTCCTGCTCTGATGATCTGCTGGTGCAGTCTTGGTGCTGATTGGTTTATGTGCTGGATGGATGGTGTACAGCCACTGTGACCGTCTGCTCCTGCCTTTCACCAGTATACCAGCCAGTGCACTGCTGCTGGCGGACGCTTTTTATGTGTGTGTGATGTCTTCTACTGCGCACATCAGGACCAAATGTTCTCATAATGTGTATGGGTTTAAATGCATTGGATTTATATAGAAACATTTCTCTGGAGGCAGAAATGATGTCACTGCTTGAGTCAGTCCTCAGTGGGCCGAGCCACAGCAGCCACAGTGTTTTGCTGTGGGACTTAACAGGCAAACTGGGTAAGGTAATGGGAAGGGAAGAACTCAAAATATACAACCATCCAGGGACGTACACAGGCATTTTGTAGACCAGTGCCCCCCCACCCCACCTGCAAAAACCACAAGACTAATACTTGCAATAATTATATTAGAGCTGCAATTAACAATGACTTTCATTATCGATTGAACTAGCGATTCTTTTTTGAATGGATTGATTAATCATTTTGTCTATGAAATAACAGAAAATAGTGAAAAATGCCTTAAAAAGCCAATTCAATTCAATTCAGTTTTATTTATATAGCGCCATATCATAACAAAGTTATCTCAGGGCACTTTTTCGAATAGAGCAGGTCTAGACCGACTCTTTAGAGTCTCTGAAGCTCTCTGAAGTTAACAATACTGTGTTAACTTCATTTAAGCCAAGACTGTGGCAATTTGAGTGTTCAGGCTGTCTGGTTAGTTGTCCTTTGTGAAATTGTTCACTTCAATTCTGCCAGAACTCTTGAAATAATTCTGTAAATTAATCAATGAAGTGAAAACTGGCATCCATGGTTATCTTATTATTTAAAGCTGCTCTTATCAATATTTTTATATGGAAAATGGATAAAATATTATTATATTATTATTCATGTGTGATGTGTAACATTAAATGCAGAGAATTATCATCTAACTGCAGTTAGCAGTTAGCAACTGCAGGTGTCATTTTCACCTGCAGCTGTTTTTAATGAAACTGTACGCTACCTGTCCAGCACCAAACGGCACACTGACAAAGTTAGTGATGAGCTGGTGAACATACTGTAGCACTTAGTAGCTTGTTTTGTGACCTAATTCAGTGATTTTGCATCTGTGTATACCTGTATGCATGAGTTTGTGTGTTTTATGGGTACATGTGCCTGTGAGTGTGTATGTGCACAGCTTTGTGTTTGTGTGTCTGACTAGTTCCCTCATAACTGCCAAGCTAAGAGACCCTGCTACCCACTGGAGAGCAATAAGAACACGATGGCCTGTTATTGCTTACCGGAACCATACAGAATATAAAATGGAAGCAGAAAGAAAGCTGCAAAAAAAAAAGACAACATGATCCAGAAAGTCTCTCTGAACAAATGAATAAATCACGTTCACGGCGTGGAACACTTCACACAAAAATAGAAGCCAAAACCCCAAAGCACATGGCAAGGAAAACCTTCTTTCACTCCTTAATAGTGGACTTAACTGTGTTAATGATGAATTTAAAGGTATGTGAGCAACCTCAGCATGTGTGGGTGTGTGTGTGCACTCTTGGGGGTCATGTGGGTTGATGCACACGTGTTGAGCTTTCATGAGTACACAGTGTCTGCAGTGCATGCTTATGTTTATGTTTTTGTACAGTGTACGTGTGTGAGGATCACGTGTGTTTTTAGTGTGTGTGTGTGTGTGTGTGTGTGTGTGTGTGTGTAGACAGAAGTCACGCCAGGCCTAGTCACCTGTCACTTCTGTGTATTCGCTGTATGTGGGAATGTGCCAGTGGAAAAAGCCCTCACTATTTTAATGCTGCTTATTTCCCAGCACCTCACACCGGTCTTTTCCTCTCTCTGCTTTGGCATGAGACTGAGGAAAACCCTCTTTGTGTGTGTGTGTGTGTGTGTGTGTGTGTGTGTGTGTGCACGCCCTCGCACCTCGTCACCTCTGATGCTGCAGCGGGAAGCCTCCGTTGCCAGGAGAACCCCAGACTGGCAGGCATACCGAACGCCTACGCACACATACACACACACATGCCTGTGCACGCATGCTTTAAAACACACGTGAGCTGCACATATGCACATTTACCAGCGTACACAAGCACATACGTATTTAAAGATATAACACACATGCACACACACACACACACACACACACACACACGCCTCTCCTTTTACACACACTTGTGTTAAACCTTTTCCATTATTTTACTGCTTCTTCTATAACAGTGGCAGTGAAAGCCACATAGCCGAGTCCACACTCCAATGTAAACAGTAGGACTTAAATGTGACACCCAGCTCTAGGCCTGAGAGTCTTGTAGCAATCAGAGGACCAGGTGGTGAATCACACAGCAGCCGACAAAATCCAAAAAAATCAAGATTACTGTTTCCAGCAGTAGTAGTTGCCTTTACCACTCAACTTGTTAAATATTCCCAATTCCTCACATTGGAACTTATTCATCAGTATTTCCCACTGTGGACAACATCGGAAAATGATGAGATGCCAGACCCAAATCAGGCACCCAAATTTTAGCAATGAAAATCTGCATGCCTGTTTGATTTTTTTCCTATAACCTTCATTTATCTGGGGAAAGTTGACTGTGCAAGCTGGATCTTTTCTGACTCAGTCACACAGATTCACCTCCGGTCACAAGCCTACTTCTTTAATCTGGCTATCACTGCATTATTCTTTTTAAAGAATCAGTTGGTGAAGTTTTTCGAGCAACATATGTAGTTGTATGTTCCAAAATAAGAGCTGGTTACGTTCTAAACATTGCATGTACGTTAGGAATGAACAGTAACTGTTAACTTACAAGTTTAACACATTATCTCTTAAAGTGCCTACAATCGATATTTTTATAATAATATTGTATTAAATGACAATGTGAAAGGAGTCGCTCCTCACCTGATGGGTTTACGTGTTACCGTGATTAATGATTGTGCATAAACACTGTTTGTACATCACTTTTACAGACGCTTAGAAGATCACAGTTCTTGATCAGCAGATGGATTTAGGTGACAGTACAGGTTGAACACACAATGACGCTTGTTAGCTGCCTCAGTCTGTCTGTTCACAGCTCCTTTAACTTAAATCATGTTCATGTTATGATAGTATCCACACTTAAACTATTTATTTATTTCAAATGTTCCCTAAATAACTGTTTCATTCTGTGCATGGTATTACAGACATACAATTATTTCTGCTAAATCATAACGTAATAATAACTTTTCACTCTTCTAGAATTATAGCTACACACACACACATCTATTGGTTAAATTTTTTATTGTACCCTCATTTAGTCCCCACCTCAAAAGTGATGCAAAACTGCACTGATGTGCAATGTTACATCACTGCTGGCTATGGTCAAAGATTACACTTTCCACCATACAGGTCGGCTTGTTTCCTGTTGAGTTTAAAGTGTTATCCTCAACTTCCTGAAGTCGGAAAAGTTTTTGTAAATGAAATGCTTTTCTGTCTTGCAGCACAAGGTCTGGTGGATTTCCATGTATGACTTTCTCAGTGTAGATTCAGCTTGTTACTATCTGTGTTTAAACTCCTAATTCCCACGCATTGCAATACTCAAGGGAGTGGTTTCCCAACGTTTGTAACATGGTATGCTCATGTTCTGCCTGTGTATCAATCAAACCCGCAAAAAGACCTAAGGAACATACATCACATATATGAGGGGAAAATTATTGGTGGTCAGAGGGTGTGACTTGGATGAGAATCAGCCGTGCCTGTGTTTTTCCAGTTGTGTACATGCGTGTGTGCATGGTTTACATCGAGACGTGCGTGGATGCCAGCCCTGCAATAAGGTATCGCTGGCAGGGGAAGGTGGGATTAAGTTTCTCCAGTGAAATGTCAGCTGAATATTGTTACCGCCAGGGGATCAGAGAGCAGTCGGGCACCAGTGAACCGTTTATGGATTGGAAATCACTTCTCCCAAGCAGCCCGGCCTCTCTCTTTTCACGCCACTCCTATAGATTCCTCGCTGCTAGATGGGCTTTCCCAGTGTGTGTGTGTGTGTGTGTGTGTGTGTGTTTGTGTTTATGTGTGTGTGAGTGGCTGAACAGATGCTGACAAAACATATATCTTGACAATGAGATAATGCAACAGAGGATTTTGCATGTGTATGTGCTTTTGTGCATGTATTAGCAGGTGTTGACAGAGGTTTGGGTTGTTGGTTGTGATGAGCTAGACTGTTATGTATGAGCTTCGGAACACACACACACACACACACACACACACACACACACACACACACACGGGCGAGATGGCTTCGTAATGGTAACAGCGATTTGCTATGCAAAATTCCTGCATCAAGGACCAAGTGTTGCTGTGTATGAAAGAGAGAAAGCTAACCAGGTGGTGCCCAGTATTGTGTCTCACTCAGGGTGGTCCTCTGAGCGGGGCTGAAATTAATCCTCATTACCTTAATCAGGCTCACATACACACACGCATGCACAATAAGCCAACTTAATCACAAAGCACGTGTGTTGCAGTACACTTCACATTCCCTGGTGTAACTGGAGACATATCAAACATACTGTATATAGGCCTACTACAAAAGGTCTACATTTCAGCTTAGCTCTTTTTAAAAATATATATATATTGACACCTTACAGTATTTGATACATATAAACTGTATAAGGTCAAATATATGACGGGGTAAAGAAACAGTAATGTCTATAAATATATATAATGCAAAGCACTACCAAAAAAAGGCAAAAGGGAACTATTCACTAGCTATCTGTACTGTAAGTCATTATCTATATCTATATAGATAGATAACAGTATGTAAGGCCCAGTGTTTACCAAAACATATCTAGATTTTTTAAAAGGACAAAAATGTAAACAGATTTTCTCACAGAGCACTCAAAAGTTGCTCAGATGTTCTGTTGCTTTGCTGTCTATTAAAATTCAAACAGATAAATTCTTATTATCAATGAAACAAAAAACAAAACAAACAAAAAACAATTTATTCTAAGTAATAAAGTATGAAAAACATATAAACCTAATATTACCTTTATATCAAAGCAATAACTAATCATAACTCAAAACCTGATACTAGCAGATGCACATAATTACTGACACTCTAAAAAAATACAATACAATAGAAAGATGCTAATCAACTGCATACAAAATGAGACAAGATGCTGCCTGCTTATAGTTTTTGTTCATCACGATTTAATAACACAAACAAAGTGAGATAAAACACTCATTTAGTATTAATCTGATGGGGAACATGCTCCTGGATGTGTGGGGTGGTATGACGACAATGTATGCAATATATCGGCAAACATCTGTGAATGATAGGGACATTAACTCAGTACCCTGACACAGTGCTTTGTTTATAGACTCCAAGAGGAACATTTGCAGTGTTGGTCATCAGTGCTGATTGTTCACTGTAGACAAATCACCCTGCTTCCTTTCAGGCTCCTGAAGCTTCTAGACCGATGTGAAGTTGTCAACATTGCGTTGATCCTGGGCCAAACACACATATGGACATGTTGCATTCTGCAGCCAAGATTGGCCCGCCTGTCAACCTCCAACACTGTCTCCTAGAAATTACGTTTGTATTCAACTAATACGCATTGTGTTTTCCATCACAATAATGACCAAATGTTAGAAAGTTGCAAAAGTTTTATTTGTTTTCTGCCAAAAATATCCAATCTTGCAATATAATATATGTTCCAAACTTTGTTATGGACATGTTCAGGCATTGGCATCACTTGCGTAAGGTTAAAGAAAGATTGTTTCATCAACATTTTACCCGAAACCAGGATATTCCCTAACCTTAACCAAAGTGCTTTTATTAACCACAGACGGGGAATCTGGATACAAACCCCAGTCTCTGGTGTCAAAGTCCTGCGCTTTGTACGTCCACCATCCACCCCGACTACCTCCCTCCCTGCACTTTACAAGATAAATGTAGCGCTTCATTCACTCAAACAAACACCGCAGCGATTATGTTTGTCACCACAGCATATTTGGGAAGACAATTTAGTACTACATAAACTTAATTTCTAGGAGACAGTTCATGTTGATGGTCACATGATATTTTTTTCACTTTTAACCAAACTTCTTTTATTTTAACTCTAGTTTTAGAGCTGCAGTTAATTGATGCTGATTGTAGATGATGTTAAATCCAACCTGCCAAATAACAACAGAGTACCTAATCAGTGTCAGAGGCCTAAAGTACCCCACAAGTTATTTTATGATGGTGGGAGACCACAGGATTATAACAGGCAGCTCCAGGCCGCAACCCTTTGTAGATATAAAACTAATAAACTAGTTTAGTTTAATTCGATTGAGTTTAGGTCAGGTCTAGTTGGTTTTATAGACCCCAGGGGGAATCTATAAAAACTAAACCACATCAGAACAATATAGTGTACTGCATATTGACACTAATGACATCAAAACCCAATAAACAATATAACGCATCAGTAACAAATGAGGGAAATCAAATCTACCATGACTCTATTCCTGCATACTGGAGCCATGTTGTCCTCGAAGCATTTAATATCAACCTAAATAAGCATGAAATTGCACACACCCAATATGTAATGGCCTGGTAAAAACTGATATTAAAAGACATTTTGGAGACTTATTGAACTGATGTCAGAAATATTTACATCCTGAATTCACAAAACGAGAAAATCCAGAATCTGTTGCTGTCTAAGGGTTAAATTTAAGAGAGATTTACAGAAAGCTGTGTTGAGAGTGACTGGTTTCTGAGGGATGCATGCTATATTTTGTGTGAACGAGGCATACAGGAAGTATATATACACAAACATGTGACTCTTAATAATTGTCAAAAATGACAGTTTTTCATATATGAGCTTATAGTTTTGCTTTTTAGTCTTTTACTTTTCATGAGCAGGACTTTTGTATGACAGTAAGGATGTGATTGAGCTGAAGAGCTAAGCTACATGCGGGAGCGAGAGTTGTTTTTGAGAAGCGTGTGTGTGTGTGTGTGTGTGTCAGTAGATATGTTTTGGCACTCATCACCTATCTCGCATTCTGTCACTTTGATTGACAGGCTAGCTTGCAGAATCCTTGTTCTTTACAGTTACATGTACCTTTTCACCCCTTGTGTATTTCTTCTGTGTGTTTATGGCTGTCAGTGTATTTGCCAGTGTCGATGCACTAATTGTGTCTGTGTGCGTGTGGACTTTTGTGCCTGCGTGTGTGTGTGTGTGTGTGTGTACATATTTCCAGCGGCTCTCCCTCCAGGAATGCAGCATGGCTCTTCTGAAGGGGATATTAGTGCTGACCGCAGGGCCTCTTTCCCCTCTCCGCTTCCATCTGGTGTCGCATTAAATATTAAACTTTTTAATTTGATTCAATTCCCAACGACAAACACCCTTGATTGGATCCAGATGCCGGCAACCAGTGGGCCCACCCCAGGCCTGGTCTGTGCCTAGGGTTTGGATACTTTGGAGCTCGGCACAGGAGCTGGAACTGAGACCCGGATAAAGGCTGGAACTGGGAGTAGAGATGCGGATGGCGCTCCAGTTTGGATCGGGGGGGTGGAAGTGGTACTTTTGGTAGAAGAGGAGGTGAAGCTGAAGCTGCCTTTTGGGACTGGGGATGGAAATTGAGCTGGCAATTGGGTTAAAACTGTTACTTTAAACTGGAACTGAAAGTGGAATGTCACCCCTTTCAGAGAAGAGTAAGGACCTGGGGAAAAAACCTGCGATGAGAATGGGTCATCATCAAGTTCAACCTGACTCCATGACCCTGCTTCAAGCCTGGGTTCAACAATGCTCTGACAATACTCATCTTTGCTATGAAAGGGTTCAAATGGCTAACTCTCATATAGTGTTGCTGTTGGTAACTGTGTAGTAAAGTTGACGTTGGTGGCGACTTGTAGTCCTAGTTGAACATAATTGTAGAGCTTGTTGCATTTGCATACAGTCTAAGAATTTAGCATTTTCTCTGTGGGTGTGTGCATGTGCTTCTTTCCAGCAAGTCCTTCACATTAAATGACAAAATGCATTATTTTGTAGTTGCCCTCAGGAACAACACATCATTGCTTTTTGATCTGACAACGCTATGGTTAAGAGGTTTGGGTAGAAAATGGCTTGGTTAGGGTTAGGGAAACATCCTGGTTATGGTTAAAAGAAACCTTAACATTGACTGTCAGTGGGTAATGGGAAGTCAGATGTTTGGCGTCACACTATTTCCTCCTATGCTCCAGACTGACAACAGTCTAAATTTCTATGGCTGGTAGATGGCTTTGTAATGTGAATGTAAACGTGTGTAGTTTCTGGGCATTCGCTGAAATGACTGATGCAAAAAAGAGAGGTTCTTCTGGGTGCCCCAGAGTCCAAAAACTGCTGTTTAGGTTAACAGAAATCTCTTAAGTGAATAGGGGTGAATGTCAATGTGAAAGGCTATCTATCTATATATATCAACCTGTAATAGACTGGAAACTAGTCCAGGATGTACCATGCAAGGAAAGGAATCCAAATGGAGGCAAGCAGGTATAGATACCTGTAACCAATCATCTGGTCTGAATAGTCAAACACAGACTGAGTTGCCTGTTCAGAGGTTTCACTTAGCGAGAATGATAAAACAATGGGACCAGGACTGCAGCTGGTGTTGGGACATGAAGGGGCCTCATGGGTCAGTGTAAAGTTGGGAATGTTCAAGATCTGAAATGTGCATTTCTAGACATCTGCCTGGCACTGGCCTGAGAACTTGACTCACATCTTGGATGGCAGCGGCTTGTATCAAGTGTTCAGTGTGACTTGGCCTGAATTTCCCCTTCATTTAATTGTATTCTGATTCTTGATAGCTTTTCTGTTTTCTTATTCTGTCTTCTACACTCCTTCTCCTCACCTTCCTCTCTTAGGATGGTATGTTAAGACAAGCTCAAGGGCCAAGTGTAAACCGAGGTCTTGGGATTGAGGTTTGGATGTCTGTGCACTCCATCTGCTCAGGTCTCTGAGTTGTTGGGAGTGTGGGAGCTTGTTCAGCGCATAATGGCCATCAAGGTCACAATCTTCCCATCTTATTTTCTTAAAAAAACAAAACAAGACATTTTCCTTTTTAACAAGTGAAACAACACTGCATATGGGGTGAGATAATATCATTTGTTGCCAATGTAAGTCAGTTTGCCTCAAGAATTTCCTTGTATCACTGCCATTGTCTTGATTCTGTTGGATGCCTTAATCTCTCTTGCTTTGACACGTTTTGCTTGAAAATTCTTGAAATAAGTGAAAGTGCTTTGGAAACATGCGCCATTATCTCATTTCACTGGCAATAACATGTCTCTTATTATATCAAGAACATTTTTTAGTCTAATTGACTTGTTAATACACAGTGTCAAACTAAATTAACGGCGTATTAGAGCATCTGTCTCTTCTTTGTACTTCTCTGCCTTTCACTATTACTACTGTGACACCCCACTCATTCCCTTCTCCATGTTATTCTCAGTTGTGTGAAATCACTGTATCTCTAAATGAGTGTATTACCTAATATACTGGAGATAATAGAGCTCAGAGGGGACCAGAGCAGTCCAGAGAACCTGGGGCTCAATGTGACTTCCCTTGCCTGCGTGAGGACCTGACAGCAGGCTTTGGTCCAGGGGTCTGTGTCCCCACCCGCCATCCCATCTGCCGCCTTGATCCAGATGTCTCGGCAAGGATGAATCATAACAACTTCAGCTTGTAACCATTAGATTCTGTGTTTATGTTTTTCCCAGCATTATATCCTTTCACAGTTTAGACAGCGAAGGAACACAGAGGGTAAAAAGAGCGTTAAAAAACGGGTTCTGCAGAGTGCAGAGATCATTTTTGAGATTTTGTTTTTGATTTTGTCTTCATCTTGTTTATAGGGTCACGTGTTACATTAAAAGAGTCGCGTTCCCCAGCCATTGTTACCTGAATTAGCATTACGTTTAAAGTGAGAATATACTGTTTGAAAATACAAACATGCTAAGCAGCTAGGTAGGGTTATGTTAGAATGAAACAACAGTCTGATCTTACCTTTTGCCTTAACATAGTTCCTTAACATATATTAAGGACTAAGTAGTTATACAATGCAATACAAGAAAAATGATTTTTCTTTATTTCCATGTCTTCTACATAGATCAACCGGTGAGGAACTAACTTTTTGTGTGGGGCATGCAGCTTTAGCATCAGTTCTTTCAGCATGATATCATGTAAATAACCATTAAGTGCATATTTAAGGCTGCATTTTACCGGTTCATCGTTTTAAAAAGAGTGAGATTGAAACATTATCCTAAAAGTCAGCCTGACTGACGATGCGTTTTCAACTCATTGAACTAATGTTAGCTTAATTGGCTTGCTCGTTAAAGCTGCCCACAACAGCTGGCAAAATGGACGCTGGCTAGAAATGAGAAGTTGTCAACCTCTGTCTGAAATCATGGAGCCAGTGTTTCAAAAATTACCAAGAATTTGGAGTGATAAATCTAAATCCATTATCATTGTAAACTGTGTATGTGCAGTGCGAGAACGGAAAGCTTGACAGGCATAGCAACAGTAACTAAGGGGGGTGGGGCTTGGCGAACGGTCATTTGCTTAATGCCAAGGTGTTTCCACTCAACACCTCCCAGAGATTACTTGTCCATCGTCTCTGTCCTTGGTTTTTCTGACAATTAAGTTTGACTTTCTGTAGGTGCTAATAAAAAATGTGACTAATGCATTATGAAAGATTTGAAGAGCAGCAAAAAACTTAGACTGAAGACAGGAGGAGACAGTAAAGAGAGAGAAAAGAGATGGAGGGAGGGAGGGAGGGAGGGAGGGAATTGAGTGCAAAATAGAGAGCATTATTATTATTAGAGTTATTCAGCGTTTCCTCTCCCACTGGTTCATATTGGATGTTCGCCTCTGACCAGATTTGGCCTGCTGTGGCCTCTTTCAGAGAGAAACAGTGTGAGAGAATTCTGCAGGATCTCAAATTAGCCTCTCTGTGGATCTTATGCAATATAATCTAACATTATCTAGGAATTCACAGCTTCTAGTGTGCACCTTTTCACAGTCCAGCTATACCGATCGCATGAATATCGCTGCTACAATTACAGTTAAACCTAAATCACCAAATGTGTATTTTTGAATAAGTACCCATTCGTGCATTTACTTTGCATCTCCTGTTCATATACAGCTGAGTAGATTAGTATATTATTACATAAAACTTTGCTTTATTTCAACCAACCAGACCATTTCTTGTAACTTCTGGCAGCTTAAAAAGAGCTAAACTCTTTTCCAAACAATTCCACTTGGACAGGGAGCCGAGGTGCCGCATGGGGTAAAAAAAAAAAAAAAAAAAAAAATGAGGCTTTTAGATTTGATGAGATTAGATTAGATGAAACTTTAATGATCTCCGTTGAGAAATATGGTTATTGCAGCAGCAAGAAGTAATAGGATACATCAAAGAAAAATAGGATATAAATATGAACAGAGTAAATGGGGGTTATATAAACACGCACAACCGACAGTAATTTACAATGACTACATCTGTGCAATTTAATTTACGCCAAATCTTCAACACCAAATGTGTAGTATTGAATTATGGGCCATGTGTGCTCCATGCATGTTAGCGCATGTAACATTTCTCTCTAAAGGAAGGAAAGTATAGACTGTACAGTGTATATATCTGCATTCTGTTAATGTAAAAACAGCGAAAACATGCCACTGGGTGTGTTTATACACAGTATGAACAAGCTTATGTATGAGTCTGTCTCTCCATATGTTTGTGCGCTGCTGTATTGTGTGTGTGTGTGTGGTTGGCAGGGCTGATAAACAGGCAGTGGGTTGGGAGGTGGAAGGAGTCCACCGCCTCAGATTATTGACACAGCTCTGGCAGAACGCAACGTCGGGCGCTCCAAGAAATCTGGCTGGCGGGGCTCAGCGCTGCAATCTGATCCCCTCCATCCAACATGCAGCGCCGACAAGCACACAGAGACAGGCTGCAAGGGACACAGCGCTATCTATTCTTATACCTCTCCTTGTGCCTTTTTCTTCCTTGCGCGTAACAATCAGCTTTAGGGGATTTCTTTAGTCCAATTTGCCTTCCTGTCAGTCTCTCTGTCTCTTACTGTCTGGCACTCCATCACTCACTCTGCCTGTGTCTTAGGACGGCATGTTAAGAGATGTTAAGGCCACGTGCAGGCCGCAAGGTCTGAGGTCTGGGGCTTGAGGTTTGGACTACAGTCTCAGCACTTTGTTTACTGAGTTGTTTGTGTCTTTGAACATGGACTTTTTTAACTGTTAAGCTCGGCATTGGTGTCACAGTTCAGGCTGTGGTATAAAGTTCCTTGTTGCTGGAAGAGGATGGCCTCCGCTGTTGAATAAACATTGGAACATTTTGTTCTTCACAAACCTGTCACTTGCACCCTTGGATCACATTTAATTTGTTGAACGTGTTGCTCTCAGATGGAAGTGCATTCCTTTCAGATGACAGATCGATTGCGCCGGAGATGCATTGCATTCATGCGTTGGATTTATTCTACTATTGATTGTGTTTCCATAAACTAAACTGGACTGTTTTACCCCCCTCTCTGGGATGTTGTCATTATGAAAGCATTTCATCAATGAGTCAAAGATCAGTACAAAGAGATACAAGGATGTTTGGCCAGTTTGCATCAGCATAAATGTTATGTAGAGTTATGGATTGCGATGTTAGCATACTCCTATTTAAGAAAAAATAATTGGTACGAGGTAATGTAGGACGAAATCAACCTCTTTTGGTAAACAGCAGGAATCACAGCTACATTGACATAAATCATCAGCATCTTATCTGAAATGCAACCTCCATGGCTGAGTAACGAAGCCCATGTGTTAGTGTTCTACACTGCACTCTGTCTAATGGTTGCGAGATGCTGGCTTCAGAAACTCAAATCAGATTCAAATAAATTTCATTCAATAGGTCAGAAATTTTCTCTTAAAATACAAAGATTTTTTCCCCCTACAAGAAGTTCTCAGTAGTATGATTTCACCTCTAATTTGTCTTGGCCCGATGAGAATGATTGATTCTTTAAAGAGGCACTGCAGTGATTTAGCATTGCAGCATAAAGTTTGGGGACACACACGAGACAGATAAAGAATGGTTGAGGCGCCCTGGTGACATGATGGTTAAGGATACCACATAACTGCAACGTCCACGTCCAGGCAAAAACAGCAAAAATTTGTCTTAGAAAAACATTTGAAGTAGCAGAGGCTTAGATATCCTGACGTTTAGTCTTTAATATTGGTCCAAAAACACTGGATCCTTCATTTCCCATAATGCAGCTGGATTGCATCTTTCATTAGACCCTGACATCAACAGTGTTATTTTTTTTTTCAAAAGTTGGAAAGCTCTCTCCAGAGCCACAGAAGACATTATACAACTGTTTTGAAAGGCTGAGTGGTTCTTCTTGTGAGGCCTAAACTGAAGCTTATGTGTAAAATCGGTGGAGTTCTGCTTTAAGGGGACTCATGAGAAGCTGCTATATGTTTGGGAGTGTCTCAAGCTATGGGTTTGGTGGCAATCGGTAAATCCAAGCTTTGAAATTCCCCTCCAGAAATGTATGGTTGAAATTGTACATATAGTATATAAAGTACTGTATGTTATGGCGAGCCATTTAGGCAGCAGGGAGAGGTAGGACCCAAGCGCAGACAGATGTAGGCAGGGAGGCGGAATATGTCCAAAGATTTATTAGTTCAGAAATAAACTTACGGAAAAAACCACAGGAACAGACATGCAGGGAATCACTAGGAGCATGACATCGCAAAGAACTGAACGCAGGGAACACACAATGACGGAACAAAGAACAAAGGGAGAGGGACCCGTATATATAGGGAAGAGACAACGAGGGAAACAGACACAGGTGGGTGACCAGACACAGGTGAAAACAATCAAAACTAGAGGGAAAACAAAGACAGGAAATAAAGGGCACACAAGGAGACGACAGTAATTTCAAAATAAAACAGGAAACAAGACAAAACACAAAGTCCAAGCAAGAGTCCTTCGTGGACCATGACAGTGTAGATATATTTGTGTGTAATATCCAAGTGAAAGACATGCAGATAAAAAAAAATAAATAGTCTTACCTGATCCCTGCAGACCATGCATATATTCTGCAGGTGGTTCCTTGTTGAATGTTAGAAGCATAATAATTGTAAATTTGCATGTTCCATTAGAAAATTTCACTGTCTGTAATTTACCATTACTTGCAAATTTCAGTAGCTAAAAAGGCAGTAAATCTCGATTTCTCTACTTGATTTCCCTTTGAGATTGGCGCAAAACCACAAGTTCAGCGAATCTCAAGTGTAAGTGGGGGTACATCAACCTCCACTCCTGCCATCGTTAGATCACGTGCCATTGCCTCAACCTGGATGGATACACCAAGATATATGCCATGTTTCAAGAGAGAGACAGATTATTTTTATTCAATCAGTGATACTATTAACGATAACATTTTAACGCATGCCTTTAAACAGATCAGAACATTCTCAGTGCCACTGAGCAGCTCCAGCGGAGTTGAACATTTTGTGCTCAAGAACAACTTGACAGTAGCTGTGAGCTGGCAGCACATTTCTGATTCACTCTTCAAATTTTCTCAAATCAGATTTTAACCATCTGTTTGATTAAAGGTCTACTACTTCAGCCTGTTGGCTACCACCAATAAACATTTTGAAGAAACCATCAGAAATAAACTGTATTGACATAAGGGACAATAGTCTGAGCCATCCACTTTCCTTTGCTGCTATATGTTTAAGCTATGTTATAGTGCAGGACCTGAGTAAGGGTTAAGAACATAAGCACTGCCATGTGTTTTGCTAGGCAGAGTGGGTCTGTTTTGCCAGGCCAATCATTTACTGTTGGCTGTTTAAACTATGGAGCTGGGACTTTCTACTGCCAGCCTCTGTTGCCAGTGGACCAGTGGACTTGGCTGAGTACGACTCTCTCCCTCCATGGCACTTAGTGCAGCAGTATTCAGCCAACAGACTATGATCTTTTGCAGAAATGGGCTGGAAACAGGACTGCCGAGGGCTGCAGGCCGGGTTATAATCTTCAGCAGTATGCCCAACACTCTTGGCTTAGCCGCTCTCAAATACCCTCTAATTCTACTAATGCAAGGGTTTGGCTCTGTGATCTGCACAGACAAACTTTTTGCCAGTTTGTTACTCTTTATTATCATTATTTAGTTTTTATTTATTCTTTATCAGTGGTACTAAAGCAGTTGTGATCCTGATAAGCTACTGTATATTCTGACACATGGAAACTATGATACATGTATACTTTTGTCAAGTATCTTAGGAGTCATGCACAAAGAAAGGCCCTAACAGTGCAGGGGTTGGAGGTTCCATTCCCACGGGGACAATCTTTGCTAAAAATACATACACTCATAATGTGGTATAACACTTCATTTACAACACTCTAAGTCCAAAAGGATTAATGGTTCAATATGTATTTAGCTGGAATGTGTTACAGAACCAATCTTTTGAAATAATACTGAGCAGTCCAACAGGATTGTCCGAGTACATTACACTCTTTTTTGAAACACAGAAAACGGACAACAAGGTATGAACTTACTTGGACTTTTTTTTTCTTTCAGGAAGTGTTACCAGTTTACATAAACCACAAGTCATACATAGCTATATCTTTGTCTTATACATGCATGTTAGGAACATACATCATTGATCGTAAGACAGCTGTGGCCATTAGCACAAGTGCATAACAAAAAAAATGTCAGTGGAATTGGAAATTGCAAAGGTATCATATGACATAACCATCGGCAAAACATCAAACCGAATCAAAACAACTGCAAATGCAGAGTTTACAGTATTACAACACAATTTAGATGGCGCGTGTGTTCCAGTTGGCAAACGAAGCAAACATTCATTTGATTTTTGACGGACAACAAAGAAAAGGGAACAAAGAGAGTTTTTTTGAACACACTAGGAAGTGGTGCGGTTTTGGAGCAGCAGCTTACTGGCTCCTTGTTTCCTGGTTTACAGTAGAATCTAAGTGTATAATGAGAGCCCTGTAAACCTTTGGTGCTGCGGTCAGAGAAAGCTGCATTGCAGTTAACATAATTAGGACCAATACCACTGTAGTACCACATGTAGGACTTTTTCACGCTGCTGGACCGAGCTGAGGTGACCTCTGTTGAGCCCAGTTAACTGAGGGAACAAGGTCACGTTCATGAACTCTGAATCTGATATTAACGTCATTCAAGGCACCAATTCTGTCTGCAGAAAGATGTGGACTCTTCAGCTGGACCAGGAAAAAACCTACTTTCTAAATTATAATCTAAAAAAAGGATGTGGCATTTATAGCACGCTGGAGTGTCTAGTTTGGGAAAGAATACCTTTTTGTAACTGGTCAACACAATATATATTTATAATTAAAGACACCTTTCGATCTGATCGTGTAGGTTTATTGAATGTCAGACTGTGCAAGATGGGTCTAATAAAATTTTGGTCACAATCATATCATATCATGTCAGATTGTGCGACGAATGCGTGGTGAATCGTAGCGCTATGGCGTAAGTGGAAAAAAGTATATGAGAGCAGAGGCACGTCATCAGCTCACGTCATCCATCTGCACCGCTCTTGTTTTTTTCAAAATGCAGCAAAACAATGAACAAGATTTGGCAATTGTGCTCACGCTTCTGTGCATCAAAAAAACTTAAAACAGGAGCAGGAGAAGGAGACTAGTGTTTTTTCCCCCCTTTACTTATTCAAAAATGGAGCCTGCAAAATCTCACGCCGGCCACTGTATTCTGCATTATTTAATGTCGTATTCTGATTGGTTGGTTGGTTTCTAGACATGGGTTGTAGCAGCAGTCACATTTTGAGAATTTGGTGCTAAATGTCTGATACTGTCAGAATTTTGCCACAGGTTGTCTTTGGCCGTCAAAGCTCAAAATCAGCCGTCAGTGAACGTGTCTCACACTGCAATCCACGACCTCCGTTTTGGATTAGCGACCAAGATTTTACTACGTTTCTCTCAGGATTCTCAGCTTTTGTCTCAGACAGCCCAAAATTGCACATTGTAAAGGAGCCTTCAGTATCTGTTCTGAAACACATACAAAAATCTAATTTCTTGCAATTTTTAAGGGAATTTTTATTCACTTGCTGCTGTGCAGATTTCATTCAGCTTTAAGTTTGTAGGCTAAGCTACATATGCAACCCTCAGACGTTCCACCAGATTGGCTCAGAATTAAGGCCTGGTCACACGAGAAGGTGGCACAGTAAAATGAATCCACATCCAGGTGGTGTTAGAGGCTTGGTGTTGCATGGCTCGCTGGTGAACTACTCTAGCTGTGGCATGCTAACGGCTGACATGCCAGCAAGCTGGGAACATGCTAGCGCTAGTCAGTCACAATAACTCTCAGAGCGTCTCTCTTTTTCCTCTGCGCCGGGCCATTTATATCTCCCTGGCATTTTGTTCTCAGGATTGTACATCATTTCATCTAATAGAGTTTTTAAAAAGTTCTCTGATAGCTAGCAAGCTCACTAGCTCTATTTTTGGACTCTCGGGCTCTCTGTTCCCTCCGAGGTAAGCACCGTGAAGACAGTTTGATATTAGTCAACAGCCAAGATTCACTTGTCAGCGTTCCCCAAAGTTGAAATGGTGCGTATTTAATTTACTACTGCACATTTGCCATGAAATTTCACCGTTTTAAATGCTGGTGTGATCGGGCCAGACCTGAAGTACAGATGTGCTAAAAATGCAGCATCATTTCAAGGAATATCCATCTCTTCTACTTTTCTGGAATTGCACAGGAAGAGAGGTAGAATAGGAGCTTTATAATTGGATAACCTGATTTGCCCAGAGCCAAAGGATTTGATTGAGTATTTAACCACAGGTTGTCTCACATAACTGAGTTTACAAAGAAAGAGACACAGAGGGAAAATGGTGTATTGAGGGTGGAGCTGCAGGCCAACGCTAGATTAAAGGTTTTTTATTGTGAAGGTGGTGACAAGCTCTTGGCCTCACAGAGGTGGCCAGATGGCTAGTTTAGAGGAAATGTCTTAGAAGATGAGATAGGTCGAGCCAAACGACTGTTAAGTGATAGCAGAGGAAGCCATTATGACAGAATGATGTAGAGGGAGGATTCGTGTGTTTGTATGTGGGATAATAAACTTTGCTCTAAGTGTGTATATGTTTGTCTATGTGTGTTGCTTTGGATGTTTCCTGGCAGCTACTGTACAGGCCACTAATCTCCCCAGTAAGTGACTGATCAAGCCCATTAACTACGACAGTGATAATACACAAACCCCACCACATTCCCTCTCGCTGTCTCTCTCCCACACGCACACACACACACACACACACACACACACACACACACACACACACACACTCAGCAAGTGCAGTTTGGCATTTCATCCTCTAGCCAGGGGTTCACTTTTACTAGGAATGTTATCTAACTTGTATGGCAGCACATGGTCTATGTAACTCCGTTTTACCCCTGGGAGGAAGAAAAAGCTGAAGATCTTTAGGAGGAGTGAGATCCAAACATGCAGCGTGTTGCAATTCCATTTAGAGTTTGTTTCTGGTTTGTTGTGATTGGGGCTTGGCTCGTAGTAGGGAGGTGCTGGAGGCTTTTTAACACAGCATACACACACACACACACACACACACGAATGTTCTCCCTCCTCTCTTGAGGCTGCTGGAGGTTTGGCTGAGGAGAGGAGATGGTGGTTGTGGTCTTTCCTCAGACACTGCTGGGGGTGGTGGAGACGCCTGCCCACTTAACCACCAGCCATGTGAGCCATTAGCCAAAATGCATAATGTGTCCAGCTGGACTGTGTGTGTATATGTGTGTGTCTCTCTCTGTGTGTGTAAATACACTCATTTGCTTGTGTATACATGACCTTTTCTTTTATAAGTGCTACACATTACATCTTTAACCAGTAATAGTACTACCGTTTTAAAGAAGGTGATGTTACTATCTGTACGGCAACACTAAAGAGGACAAACTTCTGCTATAGAGCTGTTACTTAACATAGAAACACCAGAGGCTACTAGGTAATGTAATGATCCTGTAGGTTGTTTTTTTTTTAGCTTCATTTTTTTTGAGAAATCATGTTTTTTCCATCAATTTGGCATGGCCGAAAGCTCTAAATACTACAATGTCCATGTGATACCATAAGAGATGTAGCAAATTCACAACACTTTGGCATGGCAGTTGTGAACTAAATGTTTTCAAAATGCATTTGGTAATTGGGAACTAAACACGGCGCTGTACTAAAATAATCAAAAAATGTAGTGAAAATTTTAACCAAAGTTTCAGAAAAAGTGAATTTATGCATGTTTCCATCCACTACTGTTACGCGAATATTAGGCATTGGTTCATCGAGATAAGCAGTAGGTGGCGCTAATGCTCCAGTCATATGCCATTACACCATCCTAGAAGAAGAGGGCGCAACAGGATGATGTAGTTAAAAAAGCTCCAGTCAAACCTCAAAATGTAGAAAACATGATGGAAATAAGCCATTTATGCTTGTTTCATGTATTAATTCGAGGAAGGTTACCTCATCGAATGTCTCCTCATCACTCCACTCAGATCTGATGTTTTCACCTGCCGACATTTTTGGTCTCTTCAGTGGAGCAGAAGCTTCAGTGGACGTTTAAACCACATGCGTCCTGTACGTCATGATTTATGCAATGAATCCGTTGCCATTGCACTTTGTCGCATTTTCTTTTTATCAACACACCACCTTTTCCACCTCCCATATGAGTAAAAACGTTTTTGTGATATTCCGACTTTTTGGCATAGCATGACTGCCACAACAGTGCTGACAGGAATTATAAAAATGTCTTCACATTTTTTCATCAGAGGAGTTGTGATTAAGGCCATTTATGTATATCTACATCCTGAAATAAGGAGTAGGAAGCATTTTGTTGGTCACCAGTGGGAGCACCTGGGACAGGAAGTCCCATCGTTGGTCACCAAACAGAAGAAGAAGAATCTAGGTTTGCTAATCCAACATCATCTTCATAAACTGCACTTTCACAGACTTGCTGTTATGAAAAGTTTTTGCCCACTTTGTCATGCTATGTGGTTTCTTGTGTTTCTAATAATCACTTCTCTAATAATCGTCTTCTATTTCAGATTCTTTTGAATACAGTATTTAGTTCTTATGTAAAGCCTTTTTTCTAAGCACTTTCTACAGTCTGGTTTATATTACAAACCATCATGTCAGTTTAATCATTTTATTATATCCAGCTGATCTCCATCAGAATCATTGCAACCCTTGTACAGTAATAGATGTAGACAGTGAAGTAAACTCCTGTTCTGACCTTGTTTTACCTCATATTGTTTGTTCTCCCTGGTCTTCCTAAAAGGCTGCAGGGTTGAAAAACCTTGCTGGGGATTCGTTCTCCTCTTTGCACTTCTCCCAGTCACAGAGCAGCTGGTTGGCTTTGGTTTTTTTTAAAACATCTGATGGATATTACAAGATATAATGTATAATGCTGGACCACAAAAATAGTAGGTCAGCGGTGGTGGCGTGCATCTATATGATCATCAACAATTTGATTAAACTGAGATCCAATTTTGATTAATCTTGAGTAGATTTGATACGATTTTATATATCTTTTAACTTTACACTGTATCTATAAATAATTTTTGCCCTATTAAGTCCCAAAAAATTAATTCTGCTACCACACCAACAACAGAAAACAAATGGTCAGTGATTGAGGGTAACAATTAAGCGGTCCGAAAGGTTGAGCAGGATGGTGTGCTAAATGTGTCTAAATCCAGCATTTTCAGCAATTCTATTTGGCCGCATATAAAAAGGAAAAGTTTATTACACTTGGGTTTTATTTTTGTAGCTCTTATCATTAGTTAGGAATATCTAACCCAACTCAAGGCCAACAGATCCATCTCCATGGCAAGTGAGCAAACTTCATACACTGAAGAAGACTGTGTGACAAGGTTGAAAGAGCCTGAAAAAGCTAGCAAGCGGACCTTGAGCTGGGATTGTTTTGTCAAACTGCTATTTCTAAGGTCAAGAATGAACTTTGGATTGGACCTGGATTTTTTACATCCATGTTTGCTAGCTAGCAGTCTTCTTCTTCCTTTTCTGCGTTTCTTGGAGTGTTACAGCCATTAACTGTCAATCAGCAGAATAGCGTGAAATGTCATGAGGAATATGTACTGCGTCAACGCATGCTCGTTTGAGGTCATGCACAGCATACAAAACAGTGACCAGCTCATAGAAACAGTGCTCTATAGCACAGCTAGTGGTCAAAAACTCCACAGGGTGCCTTTAAAGTGGCTATAATCAATGGTATTATAATAACAATTTATCAAATGACGTGTGAAATGTGAAAACAATGTGACAATAAGGGGTCGCTCTCAGTGATGAACCTACAGAGAATTATCACCTGAATCTGCAGTTTCCCTTGGCTTCACAGGGTTTTATAACGATTTTCTGCTCATTATTTAGCTATTTACTCTCACTGCTCTCATAGTGTCGTTACCAGCTGCAGCAGGCAGCTGTTTACAGCTCTATAAACCCACTGTACACTACCTGCTCAGCAGCAAACAGCAGACAGACAAAGTTAGTGACTAGCTGGTGAACATAGTGGAGCATTTAGCTGCTAAAGAGCCAGTTATTTCCCTCAGGAGTTGGTAGAGACAGAAAACAGAGCTAAAAGAGAGTGAATATTGGACTCAGGTGGCCAGAAAAATGACTTCATAACTGCTGGATGTGTAAAGAAGCTAACAAGTTCACCATATCAGCTTCAATTCAATCGGCTATTCACTGAATTGAAAATCATCATTGAAAATCAGATGTTTTTTTCTGCTTTTGACCACTCTAGATGTTTAAGTTAGTGTTTGGTGCTCAGATTTCCCCAAATGTGCTAATCTTATAACAGTGCAGGGCGTGCAGAACAGATACTCTCCCTTCAGAATAATGAGAACCAGAAGCTAGTGCTCTGAAGAAAGATTTCCACTGTACACCACATTGCACTGCTATTTTGAAATGTGACCTACAGTATCCAAACTTAACAGTAACAACATTTGCAAATGACTCATGTGTTCTTATTGTATTTGTTGAGTCATACTGTAAATCTCTTGTTCGCCATAACCTCGTGCGTCACATTTTGTAAGAAACGCTCAAATGGTAATGTCTTAAGTAACGTTATCTCCTGTCTAAGACTTCATTGACCGTGAAAACAGTGTCAGATTTTGGAAACAAACAGCAAGTTGTACGCCAGATGGGTACAACAAAGGTCAATAAAGCTGAGTAAGATATGTGAGTTTAGAAATTTTAAGTTATAATCTTTTTCAGAAGCTTTAAGGATTGGTCTGTTAACTAGATGGTAGAGGAACATAAGAGTTTTGTTTCTCAATACAGGCACTAATTAACTGCATGTAAAAAAGAACTGTTTCCAGTACTAATGAAAGGTAGATGGAGGCTAGCAGAATGAAGGCTGCCACTGTATGGCCTTGTGCTGTTCTGGCAGCGCCTGTGCAGCTAAACGTGTCGGGCCTATAGTTTGATAAAGATCTCAGTTCCATTCCAATCTGGGTTTACTGCTTCTTACGGGACAGTTTATTGAGATTTCAGTCTTGGATTCTGCTTCCTAACTCTGACATTTACAGACATGGGGTTTTGGATCATCCGCACTCACACAGGGGCATGGAAACATAACCCCTGCTGTCCAACTCCTCCACCCCTCTATCTTCCCCTCCCTCCTATTATAACCAGTCCCAGCTCCTATAAAAGCTCCCTGGCTGGGCTGTGGTCCTGGCATGCAGTTTGTATATCTGCTGGGCTCCGCTGTACTCTGCTTGCTCTGGTCTTCGTGCTGGTTCTGGAAGTGAATCTGGGCCCAAGGTGACCCACATTTGCTCGCCCTGTGCTCATATAGTGGCAGTCATTGTAGATGTGCCCCCTTGATGAATTTCTCCAGCTTCAGTCCTGCAGAAGTGTCACTTAATCAGTTATTTGTTTAAGACATCTGTCGCATAAATTTTCTTAATCCTCTAACACCTGTAGTCTGCCTACAGTAAAGCAAACTGACTATTTTTCATTCCCTTGTTATTGATTAAACCCTTACTATGAAATTTGACATGAACTTGTCTGGGGTTTTTTGTACTGTTGGGCTGCCAGACTGTTTTTAAAGGGGTCTGAAGGAGACATCATATTTATAAGTCTTGTACCTGGATGATTTTTACAAAAGGGTCTTCCTTTAATAAAACACAATGACCAAAAAGTAGGAATGCATGGATCTGACTTTTTTCCGATACCAATTGCAATGCCCCAATTCAGGGTACCGGCTAATACAGAGTACCGATCCATTACCATCTTATTTATCTTATTTAAAATGTGTAAAGCTCTGCCTGGACTGATGTCCATGCTATGTTTGCTTATGTTTACTTATGTTTTAAAAAAAAAAGTTTATTAACGCCATTTTTAGTAACATTAGCTAACCGCTAATGGCATTGTCAACACTTCCAGTTTCAGATTAAAAGCTTATGTTTGTGTTAATATGTATATATTTTAAAGCACATGCAGGAAGTGAAGTCAGGGGCAGTGGCTTGCACATCAAAATTAGGTGACCACAGCACATGAAGAAAACTGAAATTAGCCCAATGTGGATCATTCACTGGCCAGTACCTGAGCCTCTTAATAAGAGTCTAATCTGTCAAGACGTACAGTATATTACATGTTCATATACATGCTACTTTTAATAGCACTAGCAGTCCATTAAAGCTATATGTGGTGATTGAGTCACCCTGGCAGAGCAGGCGGTAGCAATGTGCCTTAATCAAGGATTGGTTGGACTGGAACCACTGGCCAATTTTGGATAGCTGGACTGTTCTGTAGTGCCATCCTTTTAGCACACAGACTTCATTAAAGCACAAGAAGCGTGAATGCCAATGTGCGTGGACGCCGTTTCTGCATCGTCTTTTGCAAATCCAGCCACACTCCCCAACTGTCTATTATTGTTGTATTGTCCATGCTCTACTTGTCTTTTTGTCCTCTCTGCAACTCAGTTGCCTCAAATGGGCTGTGTAAGCCGCCATGATTGTCAGGAGTGATGAGAGGAAGCAGGGGTGGCTGGTTGAGCGGTCCCACTGGCCAGTCAGATGCAATTTCAGTCAGAGCTTCGCTTCCCCTTTGTCTCACTCAAACCACAGCATGAATAAAAATGAAAAGTACACCCATTTTCAATTTTTCACTTTGCCATTTTTCAATTCAAAACTCCAGAAGTAGAAAATTGACAAAGCAGCCATGGATGCATGATCCATGTGTGCAGACAACAGCCAATAAAGCCAATAAAAGATCAAAATACATACAGTTCAAAGCAGCGCAAAACATGATGAGAGAATACAAGGTAAGTTGTATGGAAAGAAGGGAGAAATCACGAGCGGTCAAGTGGTTGGAAACAGTACGGTGGTGAGGTGGTGACAGGTCCGTGTGTGTGTGTGTGTGTGCGTCTGTCTTCTCCTCACCTGCTCTCTTTCATCTTTCATTCCTCAGGTCAGCACCACCTCAGCCTGACAGACCAAACACACTGCCAAGGGAAAAAAAGGATGGGCCTCTGCTGATGACGTCATACCGTCGACGGCTAGGTGGTGAGGGAGTGATGGCCTGCGTATATATGTGTTTGTGTTCATGTGTGATTCTGTAAGTGCACTGGGAGCTGTGCTAGTCAAAGAGCTACTGTGACCCCACTTTTGCTTCATTGCTCCCAATTTACCACTAAACATCCACGCAAGAGTGTGTGAAGTTACTTATGGGGTGACAGTAAGATGTCAATGGGTTTTCACCCACACTACACTGACTTGAAAACATTCAATGGAACATTCACAACCACTAATGGCCTCTAATGGCGAATGACATCAGAGCTGTCATGTTTCTTGTTATTTGTCACTTTTTCTCTTTCGTTTAAGTCTCTCGCTCTCTGTCACTCTTTTTCTCTCTCAGAGGTGAAGTGTATGGTCCTATACGTTGACACAAGTGAAGACCTCGGCCTCTCTTGGCCTGTGCGCTGATAGATTTAGTAGGATGGAGAGGGTGTGACGGACGGAGTGGCTTTGTTCAGTACCTGCCTTCTGTCGGCTTTCCTCTCTGGGTGGAAAAAGAATAAAAACTGACTGAAAACTGTGTGTGTTAGAAGCGGATGGAAAGTATACAGCTCTTTAGTTGACACTCTTCATAACTTCAACTGATAGCCAATACCGGTGGTTCAATGTAACAAAGTACATTTACTCAAGTACTGTACTTTTGAGGTTTTGAGGTACTTTACTTGGGTATTTCCATTTTCTGGTACTTAATACTTCTACTCCACTACAATTCAGAGGGAAATATTGTACTTTTTACTTTATTTATTTGACAGCTTTAGTTACTAGTTACTTTCCAGATTCTGATTGTTATTACAAAATATAAATCAACTAATAAATGATGATATATTGTTATAGATAAGCTACCCAGCAGTATATCAATTAGCTAGAATTAACCCCACCTTTACCAGCTGTAACATTAGTGATGCTTATACATTAATGTAATACACTAATTATAATACAGTAATATGATGAATTGAATTTTTCTGAAATGGGCCATTTTGCATAATGAGTACTTTTACTTTTGGTACTTTAAGTATATTTGATGCTTAAGTAGGATTTTAAATGCAGGACTTTTACTTGTAACGGAGTATTTCTACACTGTGGTATTGCTACTTTTACTTAAGTAAAAGATCTGAATGCTTCTTCCACCACTGGCAGATACCAACATGAAGCAGGCATGAGCATGCGTAATGTAACAATAAAGATATCACATCTGTTTTTGTTTCAAACACATTTCAGTCAGGGCATATCATATGTTTTGACTGAAACGAGGCGTCTCCCCAAGCACCAGTCCTGTCAGTGATGTGGCTTCATTTTTATTGTTGTGTCTTGTTGTCCTCCATGCAAAAGCTGCCAAAACATTTGTTTCAGAAGAATGACGTAAGATTTACTTGTTTACACGGAAATGTTGACACATGCTGATGTGAGTGTTGGCGTATATGAGACATGTCAGTTCAGTGGCTCAGAATCTGATTTTGTGAAACATATCTGTATAGTTTAGACAGGAACTAAAAACATGTTACAACATGTGCTGTTAACAATTTTTTGAAAATACTGTTTACATAGGGATCAGAAATAGGTACCAGTGGCCCTTTTAGGACATCTCAGATTCACCTTGTCAAGATGAACTGTATGTTGTCAGCTTTCATCAGTGTAGGAATGAAAGTTATTGCTCAGCTTGATTCCAACCCCGATTACTTGCCAAGAGTTTCTGCAGTTACCAGGTACATGGAAAGATTGTGGAGTAGCTCAATTAATTTGAAAAAAAAGAAAGAAATTAAATTAAACTAGTTTAATTTAATTTAATTTAAAACCTGAAAGTAATGGATAAATGGTTAAAACGTGCAGTTTTTGTCACTCCAAGTAGTAGTAGTAGTACAAATGCAAACTTGACCGACTACTGAAGATAAGAAAAAAAGTGACCAAGCCTCAACATAATACAGTGAAACACTATCAAAGAATTCCACGAAGCCATCTCATCTACTTGGATACTTGATCCCATCTCTTAAGGGCTTTGGGGCTACACCAGACTAAAAAGAAATGCTTGAGACTGTATGTTTGCAATGCTGAGCTCAACATCCATCACCTTAAGCTGCACCTCATGTGCCTCAGCAGTCCTTTAGCCTTAACTACACTTTGTCAGCCTCAGCGGCTTGACAAGCTGAATCTGAGGTGTCCTAAAATGGCCACCATATTTTTGAAAAATACTTAAATGTATAATGAAATATTTAACCAAAAAGTCTATAAAAAACAAAACCACATGCTAAAGCTGGCATTTTAGCAATGAAAAGTAAAGACAAGGGAACACAAAAACAATGAGAGCAACTGAAGGATTGTGTACAAATTGAACAGAGACTTCTACACATCAAGGCATCAGTATGCTTCAAACAATGTGCTTGTCAGATGGTCAAACAGTGTCTGAAACCCCGTTCATCAACACCATTTCCAATGGTTTGATCTTCTACTCACGCTCTTTATTTTGAATTCCTCACAACACCATGAATGTCTTGCAGGAGAGAAAGTATGCGCCCTTATACCCATTTGTACAATTTATGGCATCTTGTCCTTCTCAATGACACCAGGCTTTTCACCCCGCCTTCGAGTGTGGCTCTTTGGAACAGCTATAAACACTTTTGCTTTTAGATGTTGTCAGATTACACTTCATTGGAACTAGTTCTTTTTAAGCAAAACCTGGTCTTTTACGAATAATACCTGGAATAACAGGTGGAATGCTGATGTAGAAGGTATGAGGTGTAATGCAGCTTTTGTACAAAGGTTATAAATGCATAGGAGGGTATCAGGTTGAGTTGAAAGTACTTCTTGTATAATACCACATACAACACGCAGGCAAACACAGCCTACATCGGAGCCTTTGCTGAAAGAAATAGAATTGGAGGAAGACTGAGAGAGAGGATGACTCAGGCTCTCCTCCCTACTCATCCATCCGTCTGTCCCTCCATCTGGTTTGCATTTGTGTGGATGTCTCTCGTCCTGGAGCTCTTGCCCCAACAAACCCCACTTCCCCCGTTACCCCTCCCCACATGCTGCTGGTGCCAGCTCAGGACTGAGACAGTGGAGGTTCCCTGGACATGAGGTAGAAACATGTTCTCAGGAGCGCAGCCTCGCTGATATACATTGGACTGGAGGGAGTGTTGGCATAAATCTGGAAGGAATGGAACACGTTGTTCTGTGTGGGAGCAATGGTCTGATTACTGGGGTGATAAAGTGGGCTAAATTAGACAGGCCTGGCTTTGGAGTGAAATACACAAGGCTTTGGTTTCTATGCGGCCTGGGATGGGATAGACGGTTCATGGCTGGAGATGGGATTAGAGTAGGGGAAAATGTACCACCCTCTAACTTGGGCTCGGATCTTCTAGTCCGGGGAAAAATCTGGCTTGATGACTGATGCATCACATTGTCTTTGGATGTCAGCGGGCTTGGCACGAGGTGCACGGTGACGGTTCTGACGGAGCACGCTCTGGGGAGTGACGCAGTACCTCATCGATCATCCCCGCTTCCAAATGGTGTCGATAGGTCTCTGTGTGGAGGACAGGAGCCCAGGCTAAGTTGAGACACATTGAAGCCACCTCGCTAAACACCAGAAAAAGCGTCACTGAGTGTGATGGATTGTGTGATGGCGGCAGTCTGAGAAATCTGTGGTCTACGGTCTGGAATAGTCTTGCTTTTGCAGCTTAACCCTTTGCTGCTTGACACCTAATTGATGCTTTTTGTGTAAAACGTTGAACCTCTTCTTCTAAAGGTGCGTTTCAATAGAAAGCGAAGCAAATTTTCACGTGAATTTGACCGCTGGACCTTTTTTTAATTTTTTTTATTTGCCCCAAACAGCCAATATACTGTGCCAACTGTGCAGACGTTAGCCGTTAGTTGGCGAATTTGTGTCTAATCTCATCTTCATATTGACTTTGAATGTAATCGCACTGCTTCTAAAATGAAAGAGATCAGACAGAGCGCTTTTAGCAGGTTGCAAAACGTGAGGCGGACCGCACCGCACTGCCTTTTTTATTGAAGCCTACAATTTTAAAAAAGAGCAGCTTGCTATGTTTCTTTTTTATTAGCCTGACCGTGATTTGAAAACAATCAGACTGACAAAATCCATAAAAATGAGCTTTTTTCCCCTCCAATTAACACTGTGAGTTCATTTTTTGGCAATACTAAAGCATAGAATTCCTTATCCCTGGAACACTGACTTGCAAAAAATCCAAACATTTACAAATCATGTAAAAGCATTATTTCATACAAAGTGTCCTATAATACCACTTGCAATCCAAATGATGGCATTTCTGAGTAGTCTAACTTCTTGTCTGGCTATAACATGTAGTGACTATGCTTGAAAATAATGGAAGTGAACACCAAGCAAAAACAGCCAGGCCTTCAAAGGGTTAATAAAGATTGCAAGACATTAAAACTAGCAGTTTTAATCCCCACTGATGCATGTCATTGGTAATATTTTGACAAAGAAGTAAACATCCACCATTATGTATGATTTGGTGGTGCACAGGCAGGCACCAACAACATTTATCCCCCTCACTCAACCCAGCATGGCAAAACATGATTACCCTTCTGAAGCAGGCTGGAGTACAAATTTTACCAGAAGTTATGTAACATGTCTGCATTTTTTATTCCCATGCAGTGTCATTTACTGTAATATGCTGGCTATATTTTGGCTTTTTTTTCCCCACAGAAACTCTTCATCCAAAACCCTTTTGAACCGTATTTATACTCGTATCACCTCACAAACATGAATCATAACAAGGTTTTGCTTCTGTTATATCATTAAAATTGGCCACTTATTTTGTGTCTGTCTCAGTGAATTAAACATTAAATGTTTACAGTTTAGTTTGGTAGCAGAAAGGTGTCTGGTTGTGTGAAGGTGCCATATGGGAAAGCTTCATGCCTTTTAGAGCACATTTCAGCTAAGTATGTTTGGAGTTCTTTATTCCATCTCTGGAGCATTTACTCCATTAGTGTGTTTCATTTGGCCAGGTGAGAATGAAGCCATCCCCACAAAATAATTGCATCAAGTGATGACAGCAAATGTGGGTTTCACTCCACTGCCAAGCAAACTGCGGTGAGGTTCGTTACAATTGTAATCCAAACCAACAACAGGAAACAAACCCCAAATCACAGAATTTCATGGGTATGAGGGGACGGATGTTGACATCTGATAGCCAGCAGTTACTCAAGCTTGGAAAGCCGATCATAACAAAATGAACTGAGGGAAAACCGCAGTCTGGACGGATGCTCATGCTCAGCTATTTTTTTTTTGTTCATATTTCTTTAACTGGTACTCAGATGGAGCTCAGTCCAATAAACAAGCTATTGAGTTCATGTGACTTTGAAACAAACTGAAGGTGTCATTGCAGCCTTAGTAAGAGCAGAGTGGGAGGTGGAAGCTCAATGTTGTTTTCATGTCGCATGCGTTAAGATATCTCAACAGACAAGTTTTATCCTTCTGACAACAGGTCAGGACACTTCCTATGTGGTGCACCACAGTTTAGGATTTCATTCAAATGCCCCTTTTATTGCAGGGGAACAGCTATTGTGTTGATGATCTGGGCTTGGCGTGGTGTGGAGACAGAGTGTGTGAATGCATGTGTTTTGGGCTGGGTGGGGCTAGCAAGTTGCTGTGCGGACATCATGCGTCTGTGGGGAGGGGAGCAAAGCTTAGTTTGATGACATCTTCATTGTGAGTGTGACTACTATCCCCCCCACCCCCCACCCCTCCACAAACACACAGAGACAGGGATTTTGCTCACATGCCACCCATGTGGGAGAGACACATGAAAATGTCCTCTGTCTCCCGCTCAAGCTGAGAGTTAGGATGTCCAAGATAAAAAAACAAAAAGCGTGATATTGTTTGACACAGACGTGTTGTCCAATCAGGTCACTCCTTCCTGACATCATATCCCCTCGTTGTCACTCTTTCTGGGAGTCTGGGTTACCTCGGCAACAGGCGCATAAGCAGGATTGAGTCATTGGTTTGTTGGGCCCCCTGAAGTTTGACAAGCCCCTGTGTTTTTTGCTAAACAAACATCTCGATTAGCATGCAGAGGGGAAGGGACAGGGGGAAGTGATCTGGTATGAGGTAACATATCAGTGAACGGCTGTAACTCCACATTTTTCACTTTTGAAGTTTTAATCAGCTGGGTATGACAGCACTCCTGAGTATAAGCATGCACAGAAAGCCATCGCAGCGTGCACACACACACACACACACACACACACACACTTGCAGACATCTCTTGCACCCTCTTCTCAGATGAGCCAAAGTTTGCTCTTCCCATGGTGCTTTGTGCTCGGGCGATATCCCAGCCGCGCCACTTCCCTCTGAACTCCCACAACTTCATCAAAGAGGAAGGAGGGGCAGGAAAAAAAGAAGAGGGAGAGAAAGAGCTCTGTTTTCCTAATCACATCCCCATGGGGTTTCAGCTGTGGAGGTGAGGGCGAAGTAAACAATTTTGTTTATCGTGTTTTTGTTGTGTTGTTCTTTCATTTCGTGGCCTCTTTTGTTTCAAGCTTTTCTCTTTTTTTTTGCTGAGGAATAGACGGGTGATTAATGCAGATCCCCTCCCTATTTACTCCCCACCCTTGCCCGTCTCTCTTCTGTTTTGGGAAGATTCCCCCTGGTAATTAATTCACAGCAGAATTAATTAGAGTGTGTGTGTGTGTGTGTGTGGGGGGGGGGGTGTTGGCATCTCGAGAGGGAGGAGTGTAAAGATTTTTGGAGAAAGATGGGGGACAATAAGAAAACAAGAAAGTGACGATGAGAGAGGTTGAAAATAGGGAGAGAAGAGTAAAGTGAAGAGAAGGGATTTTAAAAAAGAACATTTTGCACTGCCCCCTCTTCATGCCCCCCCCCCCCCCCGTCCTCATAACTGTGTCCAACAAGGCTCACAGAAATTAAGAGTCCAAATTAGGTTTGCCCCTCTGCTGAGCCCCACTGCAGAGCAAGATGGGGGCGATGAGGACAAAGATAAGAGATTTGAGATATTTTGATAGATGGCTAGAGTGGCTGACTAATGGAAAACGATGCATGGATGATGTCTGAAAGATGAGAGGAGCAGGAAAGAATGAATGGAGGGAAGAAAAAAGGCAGGGGGATTGCTAGAGGTAGGGTGAAGGATGAGGGGATGAGGGGAAGTGTTGTTCCTCCATTTTGCTTCAGTTTGATTGGTCTCCTCGATTGCTGCGTAATGCTGATTGGCCTCCAAGAGCAAAGTGAAAAGGGGTCTAAAATCCAAGTGTTGTACTGCTACCAACATAAAGACAGAAGTATTCCTATTCCTAATTCTTCAAGAACTACTCCTTTCTAAATTCAATCAAGCACTTTTCCATTTTGATTCCGCATTGAATGCCAATTTATATGAATTTGGATGACTTGATTGAGGCCATAACGAATCTTTGGAGCTGGCACGGCACGCCTCTTAGCTAATTGGCTAACTGTATTAAGGAATTGCAATGTGCTTATTCATTCTCAGGTACAGTCTCCATCCCATTTTCACCAGATGTCCGGTGTCTCTTTTCCTACCTCCCTCCCTCCCTTCTTCCCTCTTGCCCATTCGCCACAATCTCACCTCTGTTTCCTACTCTCCTCCTCCATGGCTCTATACCTACCTTTCACAAACATCCCTTTTTTCCCCATCTCATTATGCTCTCTGTTTCACCCTGGTTCTTCCATTGTGTTCATTATTCAAGCTCTCCTGCTGATACAACCAAGGTAGACGTTTGCTGAACTCCTGCAGCACTTTGACTCCATCCTCATGAAGAGAGTTTTGGATACGGCTTCTTTTGTGGTTTAGCTCTTTCATCAGCTGTTCTGGAAATTAGTTGGTTGAGAGGCATTTGAGTTTAATTTACGATACAACTCTTTAAATCTTTCAAGACAGTTTCTGCACCAGTGGCGGAGGACATATTCAGATCCTTTACTTAAGTAAAAGTAGCAACACCACACTCTAAAAATACTCAATTACAAGTAGAAGTACTACATTAAAAATACTACTTAAAGCCCCTAAACTTTAAAATCCCACTCAAAAACTCTGTTAATCTCCTTCATCAGGACACCGTGGGTGTGGTTTGATCCAGGCATATCTACATTGGGTACCATGTCTGGGAAACTTACACTACCTGTTCCTCTTGATAGCCTCCAGATGTGCCCAATCTCTCACTTTAATACACACAACTGGCCTGTTGTTTGTCAGTAGTTTTCAAGTGCTGATCCAGATTCATTTTCCCATGCAGGGCATGATAGAAGGGAGAGCTGCATCCTGGTCAGCAACTGTAAATCACCTCTCACAGATGCTTCTCACTTAATACTCTTCTAATCCTTATTACTCGGTATGTACTTATATTTTTGGTTTTCTTTTTTGTTTTACAGGAAGAGTAGCTGTCTTTTTGGTAATAGCCAACAAGGGACAGAGTAAAAGAATAAAGCAGCACAAGCCTGTGGTATGTAAAGGCTTAACTTATAAAAACTGGATACAAATTGGACATCCAGCCAGCCCCTCTCCACTCACCTCTCCCCATTGCTTTCTCCACAGCCCTGAGAAACTTTGGCTTAATGGAACTACAGCATGTTCTCTGCTCACCATCGACTGTCTGGTAAGGTCTGATGGAGCGATCTGCCTCGTTAGTTTATATTAGATTCGAGAGAGGTTTGCTAGAACAATTACACCATGACCAATGGTGGGAATATGGCCCTGTTTCTGCACGCTGATGTCTCCTTATTCTTTAGGGAAGAAACATTTGGAAAGCATTTAGAAGATGCTTTCTTTCTTTCTTTCTGTCCACCTTCTGTGTTTGATCTTTTTCATTACAAGTAAGCCCAACCTTGTCTGCAATCCCCTCTGTGTTTCCCACCTATTAACTTTACCCTGTGTACACAACGTAGCCATGTAAACACGCCTCTAATCAGTATCAATGTGTTTGCATGGCCTGTGTGTGTGTGCCCAGATAGCGTGGGTGTAAAGCGATAAGGCTAAGTGAATGATTCCCTCCGGTAAACAGAGGGGAGCAGGAGATAGAGCAGAGGGCAGGCAACCTGCCATGGGAATCTGGATAATCCATTCTGCTCACTTTATTAACATCATTATGGAGGAAACAGAGAGGGCAGAGAGAGAGAGAGGTGCAATGGAGGAATGGAAGGAAGGAGGAATAGCCAGACAGATGGAGGGACTGTGGGTGGAGAGAGAGTTCAGAAGTGGTGAAAACAAATGAGGGTTCAGAGGTCAGAGAAACACAGAAGCATGTTGGCTAATTTAAGCTTCAGACGTAATATTGAATCTCCTTCATACATTTATCCTGCATATTCACTGTACTGTTACAACTGTTTTCATTACAGATGAAATCTCAGCTTATATGTTGTGAAATGAAATTCTTAGCTACCTTTTGCATCCGTTTGTGGACTGGACTACACAACACAATCTGACCTGTCAAAGGTTTACCCCCCTCTCACCCAGTGTGTGCTGGGATAGACTCATGTAAGGATTGATGGGGAATTACCAGTCTGACTAGTGTCATGTATAACTTAATGTATAATGTTTTATTGGGGTTTTACTGTGCTCTTGGATGCATTTTAAAACATAACCACAGTCACTGTATTTATGTCTTCAATGTCTTGCTGTGCAGTATGAAAGAGAGTGGTTTGGTGCTGCAATAAGTCCATGCAAAGACAGACCCATTTCTGTCTTATCTAATGAGCTAAAAGACACTCCGAAAATAAACCCGAACATATTTCAAAGCTGTACCATTTTAAGATATTGCTTGTGTGTTCAGGCATGCTGCTAAAAAAAAGATGTCAGGTTTTGTGGCCATTAATTGATAAGATTTTGGTCAGATTTGACTGGCGCGATGAAACTAAAGCCTTGGGAGTCAGGTTGTGACTGGATTGACATTAAGCATTGGGGGAAAAAATCCCCATCATTCACTGCATGCCAACACAGAGGGCTCAGGTGAACAAATGCAAGATTGTTCGGCACAAATTTGTCATCCGGCAATGTACTGCATTGGCCAATCAAATGCCTGCAAGTGCACATTCTTGGTAGCATACTTTGTCAGTTTTCAAAGTAGTAATACCACAATGGAAAAATCCTCTGTGACAAGTATTACATTTAACCCCTGTACTTTGTCATTTGAATAGCGTAATTTTACCGTTTACCTTTTGATCATCGAGACAGAGGATCACCTCATTGTCACCATGATAAGTTTCCAGAGTTGTAAAATCCTGTGTCACAGTATTATATCCTGCTGTGCCGTGTGTTGGCAACTGACTATCCTTTAAACTCATGGCTGAATCCATCAAACTGGACAATCCGGATGAAATGTAATCTTCTCAACGGTGTCTGCTCACACGCTCATACCAGCACACCCACTCATACTTTTACTTCTGACATTACCACACTGCCTGAATATGTCCACCCCACACCACTTGCATTGAAATAATTTGATTATAAGCTACTGAATCAGAAATCATTAATTTGCCACACTGGCTGTGAAAGTTTGTGCAGGCCAAGCGACTACAAAAATCTAACTTCCATCAACTTCTACAATTGGGGGGGGGTCCCAGTTTCTCCAAAAGAGCTGTTCGGTGGCCATTAGTGGTAGACTGCGGTTGAACTGGCGGCTCTCAAGTGTGAGTGTAACTGCCTGAACGTGAAGCCGAGCGTTTCTGAAAATGATGCTGCATGCTGCGTCTTCCCTGGGTAAATTACAATTTTAGAAAAGCAAATACTTAGAGAAGAGGGATGGTTGGACACAGAAGAAAAATAACTGATGTTTGCTACATCAGCTGTTTTTTCTTTCTTTTTTTTTTTTGGTGAGTAAATCAATGGCAAGAAGTTAATTTGCTTGTAGCCCAAAGCGGCTGTAAAGCTAGGACCATGCAGATTATTGTTTTGGAATACAGTTTTTCATGATGTTATCAATTCTGTCCTCTAACTACTTGAGGGCTTTGTTCTTTGTCACTGGCACACAGGCGTATTTGAATGTCCTTTCTCTCTTTGCTCCCGTCCAAAAGAAAGCTCATTTTACAATGTTTGTCTTGAGCTGATTTAATTAATCTGCTTATCCTCTGTTTATTGTCAATTATGTCAAACTTATTGCCTTTTCTGGAAAATGCAGCTCAGAAAAAGTGAGCAGGCCGCGTGTTGAGAGGAGTAAAGAGGACCGCCAGGGAAATTTCCAAATAAAAGCGGGCCATGCACAAGTAGTAGAATTAGGAGTGTCACACAAACAACTTTCTCATTGTGGAAAAAGTAATGAGCTCAATTCTGATGCCTTGCACATCAAGAGTCGCTTTTTTTTTTTTTTTTTTTTTGGGTCGCGCGGGTTTTGAGGTTAGCATCCGTTGTGATGGTTTTTATGAGTGTGGTGACATGGCACACTGGAGACAGAGCACACACAGACATTATGCTCTAACGTATGTGTCGCGCCCATACACAAACATTTTACACTCGTACTAAAAAACACACTAAAATGCTAAGACACACCTACACACACCCTCACAACACACCTCCAGCCAGACTGTTGGATAAGGCTCATTTAGCCTAGTGTGTAACTGTCTCTGTGTAACGAATGGCTTGTGTCTTACAGTCATGAGTCCAGCCAGACCAACAGCATTACAAGTCCCTCTACACTGACCAGACACACACACAAAACACATACACACCTCCCTCAACACTACCCAGATATCCTGCTTCCAGCTCCATCTATCACCTCCACGTCCACGCTACCCTTCATATCAGGGGCCACCTCAGTCCCTCCAGTCCCAGACCCCGAGCTCTGTTTTGGGCCGAGGACGATGCCACACCTCCCCCTATCCTTTTGGGTGGAACTCCCCTGTTTAAGATGCACCATCACGTCCCCAGCTACTGCCACCACTTTCTCATTCTGTCCACAGCTACCGGCAGCGGGAAATTATGACAAATGGCCTGGTTTTTATGGCTGTTTTTTCTTCCTATTTCTCAGTTTGTTCTCGTTTAGAAAAAAGAAACATAAAAAAAGACTGAAAAGATTAAAACTTTCCATTTTTGGTGATGACTCAACACAGCGCAGTGTTTCGTGGTTTGACCTTTTATGAGGTGTGCATGTGGATAAATGTGTACAGTATGGGTGTTTCTAGCTGGTGTGTATAAATGGGAATATGTGTCTGCGTGTATGCGTATAGCCTCCACACACACATGACTATGGGTGCGTGCAGAGGATGAACAGGAGGAGGATGAGAGACTCAGAGGGAATCCAGCGGGTTTGTAAATGTTTCTGTCTCCTGGTTACTGCGACTGGAGTTGCTGTTCAGTCTATTCTCTATTGTATGGAAGGTAAAAAGTGACAAACTAAATGGCAGTTGGAGGAAACTGTTTGACTACCTGCTAATCCTGGAATCCTGGATCCTCGGTGTGTTTTGTTAGGTTCTGTTGTTTCCTCCCACAGTCCAAAGACATGCAGGTTAGATCATTTTGAGACTAAATATGTGTGAATGTGCGTCTATTTGTGTGTGATAGAATGGCAACCTCTCAAGGATGTACCCTACCTGTAGCCCAGGGGTTTTCAAAGTGAATCCCTCCCATCCCTGCTCTACATTTTGGAACTACATTTCCCAGAGATGTAAACAAGAGTTATGCTTTGGGCTACCACTTTTTTTTTTTAGCATATATTTGTTCACATTTTTGCAAATTGGCACCATTAAAAGTATGCCGAATTAGCTATTAAAAGTTCCTGTTCACAATGCACCCATGGATGTACAGACAACTCTCACTGGATTACTTTGATACTGAAGAAAACTTAAAAATGTGATGATTCTCAGGCAGGTTCTTGAGTCATGAGGAGCGTCTGTTTTCTATGATTTCTAAACAGATTTATGGATATTTATTCATAGATAATGACATCCCCAGAAAGTGTTAGACACACCGAATCTAAAAATATGTGTATCATGTCGGTGTGTTCAGATTTGACTGAGATATGACTCAGAGAAGATGTACAATTTTTGCCGCTTAATACTGCAACCGTGGGCTACAACATCCCATGGTTCGGCTCCGACTTCTGACCATGTTAAAAGCTGGTGAAATCATCGGGCCAAACTACAATAAATGACTTCCGTTGTTTTTAGATCACCGGCATGCACCTGTCCCTTTTACCTCATGCAGTATCTTTGCTTCATGTCTCTCCGTCCGCGCCCCCCTGGGGAGGCACGCCTCACAGTTTGAAAACCTGTGCTGTAGCCTCACGCACTCTAGGATAGATTCTGGCTTTCTACAGCTGTGAATGGGATGGGCACCTTCACACTGTGATTTAGACTGCTTAGACAGGTACATTTCTACCTTTTATTTATCATTTTTTCCAAGTTTGCTTCTCTGAAATCCAACCCTAAACTCATAGAAAAGAATGTAGGGTCATAGTTAACATCACAGCCAGTTCTCAGATTTAACTGAGCTTCTTATCATCTGTGTGAAAACAGCCGTCCGTATTGATCACTACCTACCGGACTGACAAATATTAACCCATTGTGACTTCCCACCAGATCCACAGATTAGAGGCAGGCCACAGTGCCTGTCCAGTGGGAAACCACGTGTATTTGCGAAGGGAGATCACAAACGGCCGCAGTCCCAGTGAGAAAGGTGACCGTAAGTAAACAGCAGAGAGACCTTGAGTTATTAGGTTTCACACCTCTGCATGTTTTGGCATGGACTCTTCCCTGGTGATGTCATATGTTGCTGGGCTGCAGAGCTGTTTAAAACATCCACAATGGTACTTTAAAGTATACTACTTTTATATGTCTCAATCTTTGTTATGGAGTCTTTGCTGTTCTCTTCCCAGGGTTCACATGTTGAAAACTATGTTTGGTACTGTGTCATCTTTTTCTTTTACGGTTTCTGTCACTTGCAGTCTTTTCCTTGTCTGTTTAGGTTTATGGCTTCATCTTTGCCCAATTTTTCTTAGTTTCTATTTACGCTGTTACTACAAGCAGAAAAGATCAGAGTTCAATTAAATTTCAAGCTGTAATATATATTATTCTTATTGTGACTTGGGAAATATAGTGTAGTAGTATAGTGATCATGTTTTGAATTCTTTATTCTATGTACCAACATAACTATAATATTTTAAAATATTCCTAGAGTTATCCATTGTATTTATCTGTTCTCACTTTGTGACCTTATCCAACCTTATCTTTTCCCACTGACCATATTTATAGTAATGTCTAACAAACTGACACTGGTATTGAGCCCAAAAGCAAACTCGGCAGACAGACAAGGTAGGATGAAAAATTCTTTATTATGTCAATAATCAGACTTAAGGCATTTTTTTTTTACTGTCTGAGTGAAAATATTGGCTGAATGTGCCAGTTTACCACTGAAACCTGGAATCCTAGAAGAGAGTTTTAAATTGCAGCCGCAAAATGGTTAATGAATCAAGTAGGCTTATTAGCTCAAACTCAACATGTCCTGATATCGGTGTTATCTCAGTTGGCAATAAAGTAGGAACATTTAATGAAAATGTGCAAGTTAGAGGGAACCCTTTTCTCTGGGCTATACTGATTAAAATTAGTAGTACTGAAAACTGTGTGTGTCCACTGAGTGATGACCCACCACGTTGTGGGAATCTAGAAGTTAATGTTTATTCCCCAGAGGCATTATGGGTCTAATTCAAAATCTGTGATGGGAGGTGCCATCACCCACACCCCCTTCCTCCAGCATCCAGGCCAGCTCTCTAGGCGCTCAGCCCAAACAGCAGAGAGAAGACGGGGATGGTTACATCAGGTTTTGTGTGTTGCTGAATGTCTCAGTGACTCAGGCCAATTTTTAAAAAAGCCTCTAATTAAAAAGTTTAATAGATGATTAAACCACATCATCCAGTCTGTGTGTGTCTTGTTTCAGACTCATTCCTGCATAGCAATCAGACCAGTAGGTCCCAAGCCTGCGGTTTTACTCACACAACCACACACATACACAAAATCAGTTTATTTCTTCTTTTATTTCTTTTGGTTTGTCTTTTATTCCCTATGGCTTTCCTTCATGTATTTTCTTTCTCCTTCACCCCCAACCTCCATCCCTGTAACCCCCTCCACTGGGTCAGATGATGTCTCCAGTAGGCAGCCCATGCATAGGATTATCAGACAGCTTGTAAAGGAGGAGACAGTGTTTCACTTGCTAATTTTCTACTTTTTTACCGTCTTGCATCGTGCAATGATCTGTCTCTGCTCAAGTGTCAGGTTACTTGTTTCTAAGGGACTGCGGCCAGACGGACTCTTGGGTTAAAACCAATAATCTCTGTCCTGTTCTGCACGTTTGCACTGAGGTGTTCTGCTTTGTCTTGAATTATACGCCGTTAATACAACGGGCCCGAGATCTCTGCAGTGGCTGGGGTGAATGTTTCCGATGCACCACACGTGCGTCCCCTGTGCATGTTGTCTTAACTGATATGACACCTAAGAAAGTATTGAATTCATGACACTCCCTTGTGCATCCTTGTGTACTTGTAACTGTGGAATATGAACCAAAAACAAACAAAAAACTGCAACATGAGAAAAGATGTGACTATTCTGGGTCGATTGCTAAAAGCTGACACAGAAGGGCAGCATGCACACACACACACACACACACACACACACACACACACACACACAAACACACACCTCATCCCTGGGCATGTGACCCTGTTTGTAATAAAAAAAGAAACAGGGATTTCTCTGTAATTACCTTCAAAGTGTTTGGTCTTAGACCGACCAGCTGAACCATGCTGAAAGAAAGTCAATATGCCCCATCACTAGCACAGTCCTGAAACTATGTACACTGTGTCATCTTCCTGGTGCTGTAACCTGAACCGGGAGGAGCTCATTAGAAATGGGAGATAAAGATCAACAGGATTATTAAAAAGAAGAACATGTTACATCCTCCTCCGACCGGTTTTCAGTAGTTTCCACTCCGGCCCCCTCCTTGTTTCAAGCCTGATCACGTTATTATTATGTCTCGGGCCAGATGAAATCAGTGATGCATCTTTGTCAGGAGAATAGACAGCTAATAGGAACAGTACTGCAACACTGGGCCTGTTGTTTTATTTTATCTTTACTTCTACCTCCCTGCCTCCCATTATTTCACATTTCTCTCCTTTTCCATCTCATTTATCTCTGTGTTGATTTTGAAGTCTTCCCTCCTCTTGTCTTATTCCCAAACCTCAATGTTTTAAGTTTTAAATCCAGCCAACCACAGACGTTTGGCCCGTGGCTTTTTCTCGTTGAATAATCAAATATACAGTAAGGGAGCTGGCATCAGGGTTTGAGGAAAATGAACTTCCCTGCACCACAGCCGTGTCATCATGAGAATGCAGATACAGTGGGATTTCATTGTTGTGAAACCGACCTAGATGCAAATGCTTAATAAGCGTGCATCATTCTGTGTCTTGATTTCCCAATCCCTGTCCACACCAGAAAGTCAGCTCTTGATTAAGACTTTACTTTGCAGTGCCTTCAGTATGTTGTCCATGTTTTTAACCTAAAAAAGTATGAGTAAAACTTGAAACAATGTTTATGAATAAAAGTGGTTGTACTTTTACTGTTATGTGGTTTAATACACAGAAATGTGGACAATGAAAACAAAAACATCACCAGTATCTGTAAAGTCACTGGGGTTAAAACACATAGTTTATGTAGAAAATGAAAGCGGGGAGGTCACAAAAAGGCATAAATGGAAAAAGACAAACAAGAATGCAACCTTGTAGGAGAGTATCATGTTTCAGATGGCGAGACAACAGCCTGATTTCAGAAAGAAGAAAAAAAAAAAAGAACAAAAACAAAGATGTGTGGGGTAGATATCTCAAGGGAGTGTACAAGGTTCAGTGGGTAATGTTTGGGATCACAGTTCACCTGAACCCTCCAGAGCGTGTGTGTGTACTTACGTCTGCGGATGCATATGAGGGATTATTTTTGTGCATGTAAGTGCACGTCAAGAGGAACATTAATGTAAGACTTGACCCCGGGAGGTTAACCTTTCACCTTGAGGTCATCCAGAGGTTGTCCAGCTGTGGGCAAGAGTGATGGGAGCTGTCTGGCAGGGTTGAAATGTCGGGCTCGTGCTTGTTATTAAAGTTTTTTACTGCAGGCTTTGTGAAATACTGCCGCATGTTTGCTTGCTTTCCCACGAGGGAACGTTTGGAAGACCCAAGTTTCTCGTTTTCTCTATTTTAGTTACTGTATTTTACAGAGAGCTCTGCTAACGAGTTGGTTGTGAGACAGCAGAAAGCAGTCAAAGCAAGAAAAGCACAGATGTAATTGATAACATTAATGGTGACTCCTCTTTGCACGGAAGTCTCCCAGTGAGACATATCAGTGAGCGAGCACGTATAATAGCACAACCCTGAAACTGTTACACCAAAATCGAGTGCCAGCCATCACTCATGTTATCAATCACACCTGTGCTTTTCCTGCTATGACGAGCCAAAATGTCTCCTGTTGAAAAGGTCAGCTGTTACCACTGAACTCTGCGCACACGAGTGCACGTGACATGTTGTACAGGACGTATGTCTGGGTGCATGCCAATGGTGAAACCCAAAAACAGGCTAATCATTGTCTGTCTCCCCTCATGATAAAAATACAGTAAATGACATCATTAGTTAATGTTTGCAGCACATGTTGCTGCTGCAGGGTTTCTGCTTGAGTGACTCATTTAAAGTCTGTGTCACAGGAGAGCTGTCATGGGCTGTTAGCTTACTCGCTAACAGACAGTAGGGTTTTTTTAGTGTTTGTCTTTGTCATTCCTTCTGTTGCAATGAAACTTTTTTTTTTTTTGCAAAATGAGTGCAACTCTGAAATGCAGATTTCATGTTACCAGCATGAATTAGGGATATTTATTTGCTGTATTGTGAATAGGGTGAATAGGGGTTATATAGCATGAACAATGCAAGGAAATGACACCTGTTGCTAGCAGATTTAATCAGCTATAGCTAGCTACCTAACTAGCTAATTAAGATTAGATAGATCAGCTCCATGAGTTCATTAAGATGATAAAAAAAACTTCCATGCTGTGTTTTATTTCAGCTCAATTAAAAATCATTTACATATATTTTTCAGAAATACACATTTGCTAATGCCAATGTTTTTCAGCTAATGCTTTGATTTTAATGCTACTGTCCTGCAGTTCAATACAAAATGTTATTTTTAATGCCAATAAATACTAAAGGCACCGTTTGGCTTCACAGATGAGCACTAACTGCAAAGGTTTCTTCAAAGAAGTATGCATATTCAGGAGTAAAACACAGGAAAGCAAGAAAGAACGCCAAGTCGTCGCTAACCACAAGAGTTGGCACAAAACTGGGTAAATCACTGTTCGCTTGATAAGAATTATAGGTGCGAATATAGCATGTTTTTGGCTGAAAGTAGCTGTTGTCTAGAACATTTAGTTTTATTTCAGGCCAGATTCTTCATAAAACCTCTGACTTTCCCTGGACTGCCACAAGAAAATGCACTCACCCTTTATCCTTGTGGATGTATTTATCACTCCCACCATTTTAAGTATTGATGTGAACATTTATGTGTGTGTGTGTGTGTGTGTGTGTGTGTGTGTGTGTGGTCCATTAACCTTCTTTAAATGCTCCATTAATGCTTCAGAACATTTTCTCTTTGTTCACAACCGACAAATTTCCAACCCAATTACTCCGACTGCTTAACGTCACACCACAAATCCCAGTGTTGCCTTTCATCCTCTTGCCAGCATCACTCTTCCCCCAACCCACACATCAACACAACATTTACCACCTTACCTCAAAATGCTTATCAGCCTCTAAACTACTCAGACTATGATATCATCAGTGAGCATCCACACAGGAAACGGTTACTTATGAGGGTTCATGAGTACAGGAACTATAAAAAGCCCGCATGGTAACAAAGCCTGGAAAATAATCACAGGCATCTGATTTTAAGATATACAGTCGATGACATAATTTAACCTGGTCAGTCAACCCTCACGCTGTGTTTGTAGTTCCTGGTGATGAGGATGAGCTACAGGAGGCTACAGGGGACATATGAGTCACCGTGCTTTTATGAGCAGATGTAGGAAACAGATAAACGTGTGTAAATGTGTCAACAGTAGATTTGGTTTGTTCTGTAGATGATATCAGAATGATATCATCAAAAAAAAAAGTAAAATTACACAATCATCATTTGGTATGCTTTTTTTTTTGCCACTCCCTCCCATTCACAGTTAGTGAAACTTTCTAAAGGCTGTGCTCCAAATGAGCTACAAACAAAATGAAAAGGGGGGAAATGATTAAATAAGGTAAAATTGCGCATCAATAGTATGGAAAGGGAAAATATTATACAAAGGAACATGGAAATATTCAAAATTGGTCATAAACCAAAGTAAATTAAAGTAAAAGCAAATGTTGACCTGACGATGGTGCTAGATGAAAAATCAGCTTTTAACAGCAGTTTAACCAACGTTACAATTCATCCTGAAGGCAACATGAATGTCTCCACCAAATTGCATAGTACTCCATCCAATAGTCTGGACCAAAGTGATTCTTAAAACCTGTGCAACATTCTAATGGAGGGATAACTCTGTACTGCACCATCACACTGTCTGTGGGTGGAGGAGCAGGAGTGTGACACAAGTTAATAAATTAAGCTCAGGGCTATTTTCTTGTCATTCACACCCGGTGATTACCTTTTGTACAGGAGACAGGGAGAAGAATGTTTAAACAGCTGCTGTTGGTGAACATTAAGTCACTTCAATTAGCTAACATGAGCTGCAGCTAATGTTTAGCTAACCTTAACCTACTGTTTACCTGACTTGCTAACAACAAAATGTTGTGAATGCTGTTGGTTTTAGACAGTAAAAGTTTAGCTGAGGATGCCAGGAAATTGGCAAAATCACAACACTTGCGTTTCTGTGTCAAATTCCTAAGCAAAATATACTTACTTGTATTACAAGCTTTTCCTCGTACACTTTGTTCAGTGTGTGCCACCACTTCCCTGTTGTAACTGAACTGTGTGGCGTGTGTTGGGGGCGATGCCAAGGCTGCGTTTTCCCACGCATCGTAAACTGCCCTCAGTGCATGACACCGGCCGTAGGGTGCCCTGTAAAGAGGCCAGGGGATGTGAGTTGTGTGCCAAAGCATTATGGTATGTGGCATACAGTATTTTGGACTATTGAACAGATATTGCACTGTATACTTTATGTGCATAGAGTTATTTGGTACAAGATTGTGTTTTGTGTGGCAGCAAACATGTACTGGGTCCGGTTTGCTCTAAGCGTGTACTTGGCATTCATTGTGCTGTGGTTTGCATTGAACTGGTTGGCTTTTTAGTGCTGCATCTCTCATTATGAGCGATGAGGGGCTCAGCACTACTGGATGTTTTCTCTCTTTTCAGTAAGCAGTGGCTTGGCACTTTATAACTCTACTTATTTGGGTGTGTGTGTGTGTGTGTATTAATGGCGAGATGAAAGCAACCAAGCAGCTCATCTTAGAGGGTTGCAATCAGACACAAACATGCACATACACCCCCAGAGAGGAAGATTGATAAAATATCAGGCTGCTTTCGGTGAAGAGAGATAACAAGCAGCGGTGCTACTCGCTCCACTTACACAAATGCAGGAGAATGCGCGCACACACACACAAACACAGGTGGGCCAGTCAGGTCATCTGGGATCAGTTAATGCTCTCCACGATCATTTATCCACTGCTGCTGTTTAACTCTTTGCCAGCTGGCCTCAGGCCAGCGAACAGAAAAGACAATCGGCCTCCTCGGCGTGACAGGCAGACAAGCAGGAAGGAATCATTAACACCTGAATCACGAGAGGGAACATCTGATCAAATATTAAGAGTAGAGATAATAGCTCATGCAAGGATTTAATCAGAGAAAGGGAACATCTATACAATGTATTCAGGCAGCCACCCTCCACTGGTGTAAGTTGAGGAAAACACTGGGAAATCATACAGAACCATGTTTATGTTGGACCAATGCAGCAGTATTTAAATGGAGGAAAATATGTAATGATAAACTGAGCTCATGCAAAGCAGGTAGAATAACAGCTTGTTTGCAATCAATGGACATCTAGAATGGCACCGTGCAGTGGAAAAATACATCTTAATATATACTTAACTTAATGGATGCTTCAGTCCAAAGCAACTCATCGTAGATGATTGTCTTCACTTTTAGTATGGGTATTACACATTCAGCTATGGTAGACTGAGTATTTTGTAATTTATGCTCACGCTTGCCTACAGTGCCAAGGTAGAGTTGTCCATCCAGCTCCTCTCTCACCTGGCAATTGATCCATCTCTCTTCAGTTTGTGCATACCTGAGACGACATGGTGCTCGTCTGTCTGTCTGTCTGTCTGTCTCTCTCTGCTTAAGCCACCATTTCTTTTTTTTTTTGAGACAAGGAATGAAATGCCAACTACCTGCTCTGACTTAGCCGGGTCCCAGACCTCTGGACTGTTGCCCTCTTCTCCATGACTTAAACAGCTCCGGTATTGTGCTAATTGATGGCTATTAACATAGTTGGGAAAGCAAAGAAGCCAATCAGGTCTTTTTAGGCGGGATTAAGAATTGGGACTTCTTCCTGTGCCAAAGCAAAAAAACGAGCCCAGTATCCTGCTATTCGCAGATATTGTACCTACTTTTACTTGTGCTTTTTGCCCCCTTTGGGGCATAAGGCATCGATAATGTTCTTCCACCTATGACGGTCTTTAGCAGCTAGCTTTGCCTCGCCCAGTTCTTCACCAGCTGATCTTTGGTCTGCCTTGTTTCCTTTTTCCTGGTGGTGTCTATTTGAGAGCCGCTTTGGGGATCCACTCTGGAGGCCGCTCATAGAGGGCAGGGCAGATATTGTGGAAAGCTAGAATTTCAGAAATGTTGACATTGGATGTGCTTCAGGGCTTTATAAAATTGTCCAATATCATCTTTTGTGTTTGATGATAGGGTTGGGTTGTTGTAAGTTGACTTGCAAAAATAACAACACACATTTCTTTGATCAACATGACAAACATTAACGGCTGCCTCTTACTGCCTCTCCATTAACTGGAAATGGCGTCGCCCGGATAAATACATCAGTCACTACTGAAACTGTAGTAAAAAACATGAACACACTGTCAGACTTAGTAAAAGTCCCCCTTCACTGTACCAGTTATAATTATTTCTGACCATCATATGGCAGAACAGAAGGATGAAATCCTATACTTCCCAGAATACCTTACATATGTAATACTTTTCATCGCTACAGCTAGTTTACCAGTTTTAGATCATTAAAGCATTTTCTGCTATTAAAATTATTCATTGTAGATGCTGGAAATATCAAGAAATGGCATCATAGCATCTACATTTAGCCAGTTATCCACAGGAAGAGGAAAAACACTAGAACAGATACAGAAAAGAGAGATACATCACTAGGCAGCACGTTGTAGGTTACAAAGAGTTCAGCTGCATATCCGGACGTCTCTGCTTTCTTGTATCATAAAATAAAAGTTTACTTTTATGTTACATTGCATTGTGATGTCCAGACTTTACGCACTGGCTACTGTATCCTATAGTTGATTTATTGGCTGGTGTGAATGGCATTTTCCAATCTCAATCACAGAGAACTTTCATGGTGTGTAATCATCCAAATCTCCTCTGTATAAATCTGTCCCCAGGCTCTGACTGAGCCAGACTTTTTTTCTTTATTTTTTTGGCTGGATACTGTTCTGGATACTGTCTGTACAGATAACACTCCTGCAGACACATAAAGACATAACATTCCTAATAAAAAAAAACTACCGGAAAAATCTATGTTTATACAATTTAACACTATTGACAATTAGGGGATTTAAAACATTAAGTGTACAGTAAATGTCAGGTGTTGGTATCAGTCTATCAGAATCAAAGAGGCAGGGTTTAGGGCTGCTATTTTGCACCAGTGTTCCACGATTATTCAAAGTGAAATCCATCACAGAGGGACCAATTCCTACACGCACAGTAGCAGAAAACAAACCAGAATGCAATGCAGCAAGAAGACTGTTTGCATCCCTTTTTCTCTCACTCTGTTGTAGTATACTATCAGATTTAATGAGGCAGGATGATAGAAAGGAAGTACGCAAACTTTATTACAAAATAAAAGCACTGGCCATCACAGATTTGTTACAGTATATGAAGTACAAATTGGAGTATATGAATGTGGATTTAGCTTTAACACCGTGTCTATACAGGAGGCGTAGCGTGAGCACCACATTAGCAGAGCAGTAGCAGCAGCTTCAGTCCTCCGTCAGTGTCTACACAGGATGCGTTCCGGCACAGTATTGACTGTGGGTGACCCGCGTTTTGTCAGCGCTCAGAGCCCAACACAGAATCACTGTAGTTACGCTCATAACAGAAGGAAATAGATTTAACTTTTGGCAGTAGTAATGCACTACTAATAAATATGTCCCGTAGATCTCAAGAGCTCGCACTCGACACTGCACTTCCTTGGGTCCTCAGCCAAGTGTGAAGTTGATTGGATGAACGGGTGTTGAGATAATCAAAGGACAGACAGACAGACAGACAGACAGACAGAGACTCCTTTCAGTTTTGTTAGATGAGCAGATGTGTAGGACACATTAAGCCTTTTAGTTGACCGAGAGGCCACATTGAGTTCAGTCATAATCTGTGATGGCACCTGTGACATTGGGTTACTTGAGAAGTTTTTTGGAAGGGAACAAAACCTTCAATTGCAAAACAAAGTCAATGTTTCCTGCTGAAAAACATTTAAACAGACTGACAGTTATTAAAGGTAATACCTTCAAGGAAACAGGAAAACTCCATTATGTCTACACCTTTTGGAACACATTTTGGCATTTTTGAAATTAATTGTCACCATTTGATGGATTTTAAACTCAGTACAGTCCTGTCAACACTGAATGTGAAATTACCAATGTCAAGACATGCCGTATGGTTTGGACATCAGTGGAAGGAGATCAGAAAATAAGTAAATTTGTCTGCATCCATCTGTTAATTGCACCAAACACTGCTATTATGTAAACTATCCTCTGATACTCACTGTAGTAAAGTATTCATTTATTTTTCACGACATTTGCAAATTTTCTTCACTGAGAAGGAAGAACAATTCTGCCAAGGCTGACCAAAAAACATATCATTCATGGAGTTACTGTAAACCAGGCATTAGACGGAAAAATGCAAAAATAAACATGTCAGTTTCTACTGCATGTTTTAGATGTAATTTGTGGACAACTTTTCTTAGTACATTTTGGAAGCTAGTTTTGCTAACATGTTAGCATTGAGAACTCGTTACTCACGGTTGTTTTGTTGCCCTTTTTTCAACCCACATTAAAATTATTTTCCTACTTTCTACACAGACGTTGGTTTCCATTGATTTCTATATGCTTTGTAATTTAACTTGCAAACATTTATTTGCTCTACATCATTGTCATATAGTGCGAACAGGGATCATTGTATCAAAACTCTTTTTGACGGTGCATTCATGGACAGTCAAACATTTGGTAATTGATTGTTACATACCATAAAAAATTGCAGCCCAAGGCCATATTATCAGATCTAATCTAATCAAAAAGACAAACAATTTGTTTGAAAAGCCATTTTTAAATGTATGCAAATTAAAGAAGAAAGAAACTGCTGTCTGGAAGGTAGGGCATAAATCCAAAAATGTACTATATGTACTTATACTGTGGTGTGATTTGTTAATGGGCAAATGCATTAGAAACTGCATTACATGTATATATTAATGTATAACCTGTGTGTGTTGGGAGCATCAATATGTGGAAAACAGCACGCTTTAGGTGCATTTCATAGCATCACTTTGTGTCCATTGGCCTGTTAGAACTACAGAGAACCACAGCCACGCAAATGAGACAAAAGCAGTTCTACCGCAAAGCAACCGACAAATATTTTGTTTAGAATTGATTGTTGTGGTGGAAAAGATGAGAAAATCAAGTCAGGCTGGCGCTATGCATCGATTGTAACTTCATTAGCTGTTTGTCTATGTGATGGCCGACTGGTTTCTTTTTTGTCAGTAGTTAACAAGCATGGTGTATGATAGAAGGGAGAGAGTGAGCTATGCGTGTCTAATGACCACAGAGCTTATAGCCAACCAGCTGGCACAAACCTGTATGCTGTAATATCTGCAGCCAGTAACCCACTGGCACTACTGACCGACTGTCGTCATTCTCTTTATGAAGTATGGAAGCCGTTGCATCGCAGCAGACAAACAGACCAACCTTGTTGAGCTGTCAGTCACATTAACAAGCCAGTAAAATCCCACCCTCGCTGTTGCAGGGGCGGGACCCTGGGTAGGGGGTTGTTGCCCTGTTAAAGTTAATGAGAGCTCATATCTTTTACTGGCAAATTTTCACCTGCATGGCATGGGGCTCGAACACCGGAGTGTGTCTCCTTTCCAAATGCTGCTGCTACTGCGTTTCGTTAATGAATGGATGACGCAAGTGTGTTGTGTATGGTGCACGAAGGTGTGAACGGTCGGTTGTTTTCATAATTCGTAAGTCCCCATGGTGTCACTACTTCTGTGCAATGATGCAAGCTACCTCTTTTATATCTGAGGTGGGAAAAAAACACATTTCACTCAGTGGTGAGTTGAATAACAGCATAGAGCCCAAATGCTTAACACATGTCAGAAAGCTATGTCTAGTGTCAGCTTTATACTGCTAATGGTAACTGATTTGTGTGCAAAGCTTATGAAACTGACAACCTTGCAAGTGGGTAAAGTTTGAAATTATTCAATACTTGTGCAAATATGACATACCGGTATTAATATATAATACAATAATGAATACAATCGTTTTTCCTTGGTTTTATACGTTTTTTTTTACGAAGCTTTTTCTTTCATTTAACAAAAGGAGCCAAACTTCTCATATGTATACTGTCCAAACACTAGCATCCCTAGTACAACAACCTTCCTAAATATAATTGTCAAATGATTTAAATCAGGAAATATCTGAACGAAGATTAAATAAACATCTGACCAGACATTACAACATTCCCCACATGACAGTTTTTGATAATCCATTTGGATTTATACCAAAAACATACTAAGTCTACACACAACATAGACTGTATATAAAGATGGACGACACATCTCCACCTTCTCCTACTGTACAAAAATGAAGCCAAAATATCCCGGATACAGGAGCTGCCATCTTGCATCCTGGTGACGTCATTTGGACCCAGAGTCTGCGCAGTAGTGAGGAGTGGTGGAGCCGCGGTATCGAGGTCCAGCCTATACACCTGCCTGAACCAACCGCGAGCACACTCTCAGTTGTTAATCATGACGTGACACCCCATTTTATAGCATCAAATAACTAATTACAACCAAACTTATCAGAAAAACAAACACTTGAACATCAGTGTAATAAGAACTACCTAAAATGACAGAAACCATATTTGGGAGAATTTTATTTGACGTGTAGGCCTACTTTGATTTTTCAGTTTGGCCCATGTCCCATCCATAAAATGTCTTTCCTTTTATATTTGTCATTAGTTCCTTCTTTGCTGCTGTTCTTTGGCTCCACCATAATCTGTATCAGAATACTGATCTGCAAATGCTGATCTGCAAATGCTGCCTCCATTTCACTGTTCACTATCCACTTCCTGCCTCAATTGCTCTTTATGTACTCAAGATTATGTAGAGAGAACACAAAACATCAAATACTAGTTTCATATCTGTAATTCCCTGTCGAGAACATCACTTTGATGGATCCGCATGAAGGTACAGTCACATTAGCCTTCTGTTTTAACAAAACTGTCCCGCACTCAGTCCAGAAAAAGGATGCGATGTCACAGCTCCAATATGGGTAATAAATAAATATTGAGCAGAGCGATCATAAATTGTAGCGTGATGGTGACACATCCCTGTTATAATGACTTCCCAGACACAGCGCATCAATGTTTGTGTTGGCCAACTGTGTGACAAAGTTAAACAAAGGTGAACTCTGACATTCACGTCCCCCAGAGTTCCACTGAAAGACAAAACAAAATGCTTGGAATTGTTATACGTGCTTCAATTAAAGTGAATGGGAGAAGCGTAATTTGGCCGTGCGCTAATTTATCTTTCAATTTACTGATTTCATGCTATTTGAGAGCACTCTTCACTGTCTTGTATTCACCGTTACATGTGTATTAGGCTAATCCTATGCTCCGTGATTATCTGTGGAAGAGTATTTAAAAGGTCATCAAAAAGTGGTTTTCCATCCGACATCAGAATATGTGTTTCGCAGCAGCTTAGCGGAGGTTTCTGAGTCTTTAATGTACTCGTGTGGAGCAGATTTGATACCATATCATTTTGCTGTTGAATGTGGGACAAGATAAATAGCTGTCGCCTTTACGGGATAGATGGTGAAATCTGTGGTTTGGCTGACTAGGGCAGTTACCATGACAACCAGGAAATGTTTTCATTAAAGACAAAGTTGCTGGTTTTCATCTCGTTCTTTCTTTGTCGCCACAGAGTGTGTGCACGCTGTTGTGTGGGTGCCTGCCCGTGTTTGGCTATGCTATGGCGTGTGTACATGTTATCCACTCCCAGGTATTCGTACACAGGGCGCCACACTAACCAAACAAACCTGTCGAGGGAGACGTGTGACTGAAGGTCCGCATGTAAACCTGATCCTCTGTTTGCAGAAGAAGCCAAACAGTCTGTGTTAACCATCCACTCCGATGTTATCTGAGAGAATCTGATCTCAGTCTGTGGTGGAGGAGGGAATGCTGCTCAGCTTGAATGAGGTATCCCAACCACACACAGCGAGGACTCGACGTCCGACATAGAACAGGGGCAGTGCCAGCCACAGTATCTTATTTTCTTTATTCTGTCATCTTTGTGAAATGAAGGGTAACATAAAGGATTGAAGACAGCGATGTGGAAATGAGATTCACTGCTTGAGATCTGGTGGAAATTAGGGGGAAACTACATTTGGACTGACAAAAGATTAGCCAAGATCAGTCAAAACTTTCCCTGAGTCCAGTCATTTGTTATCTAGGAAAGTGAACTGCATTCATTGTGAATTCCTGTTTTCTTTGTTGACAGGTTTCTCATGGCAATAAGCACATAAGTCTTGACAACAGCATATTATTATAAAGAGATCTTTTTTATGAAATTTGTGAAAAAAAGGAGCCTAATGCTGACGTTGCAACACAGTATGAGGGCAGTTAAAGGGAAACCTTTATCAGTGTCTAAGCCTATGATGATATAAGCATTACTTTTTATTATATTATATATTCAAATATGACAGGAAGCCTACAAAACAGACTAATCCACTGGCTGATTTATGTGTTGTGCTCTCAAGCAACGCCACCATTACTGCGGTGGTGGAGTCAAACACAGAAGCCGAAGCCAGGTTTCCATCCAAATTTTAACCAAATTTCCACCAAATCAGCCAAAGAAAATTACTGAGCTGGAGCTGAGCACATTGAGGTAAACAGTTGGTGGCGCTATTTCTCCACTTGGGTGCCATTAAACCACTGCAGAAGAAGAGTGGGCAACAAGATGACGTAATTAAAAGAGTCTGACTAGAAAATACCTCAAAATATGTATGTATGTTTTAATATGTTCTGCCGCTATTTTTTATATCTTCAGTGAAGCAGAAGTCACATGATTTATGTACGTCGTGATTTATTTAAGTCTGTTTCAACTGCACTTTGTCACATTTTGTTTTTACCGTTACTTCATCTTTTCCACGTCAGTCGAGCAGTATTTGCACTCTTTTTTTTTTGTATTTCTGGTGTTTCCACTTCAATTTTGTGCCCTCCACAGTATGGATGTGAAAGTGCTGTGTAACCCTAGCTGGTATGTCTTGCTAGCTTATCAACATAAATCCACAAACTTGCAATCAATGATATCTTTCAGCCAGGAAACTTGCAAAGAATAACAGCTAGCAAGAGATCTGCAGATTGGCAAGTGGAACACTTCAGACAGGCCATTCGGTCCTTCTTTGATATTCCACATCGAATGCAAGCGTGGTTTTAGACAATTAAAACATGAGAATTTATTGGAGATTAAGTTGAGTAAGTTTGATTTCATGTAGCAGAAGCCTGTGGATTTTGATGTCCGCTTTTTCAAAAAGTTTAAGTTTATTGTTGGAGTAGCTTTCATGAAAAGCAAGTTCAAAGACGTCTAGTCTTCTATTGAAACTTAAAATTGAAAAGCTGATGTTTTTTAGATTATAGCCTGTATTTCAGCGGCATTTTGATGACTATATTTTCAACATGTACCAGGTTCTACTGGATTTCTGGACATATTTCTTGGCAAAATCAGTGAGAAAGTAAAATCCTTTACATATATTACAATGTTACTGTGCAGGAGATGCCTCTGCTGTTATGCCTAAACCTAGATTTGTCTATATAAGAAACAATTCAAAATGTTTTGTGAATGTTATATTTCCACAGTTATGATGACAACATAGGAGAAATGATTGGTTGTTTTGTCAAAAAAGCCATTAACCACCTGTTAGTAGGTGTTGTATGGTGCATTAAACTAACAAAGAAAGAAAAAAGAGGAGGTTGCCTAGAGCTCGAACCAAACCACACCAGGCTAGGAGGATCAGGGCAGCACACTGCAGAGCGAGGTAGCAAGGTTTACAGAAGGAGCAGGATGCCTGTTTGTTTAAAGCAGTTGGTTATGGAGCGTGACATTCCTCTCTCTCTCTCTCTCTCTCTCTCTCTCTCGCTCTCTCTCTCTTCCCTGCTCACACTCTTGGTTGGTCCGTGTGTCTCTGGCATGTGGCTACATCCACACGGCAGGACTTCATGCTCACATCTGAAATGATGCACATGCCTGTTTAGTGTCTATGACCATCCATATCATCTGTAGGCTCTAACCGATGTTGACATTACATAAGAAAAATAAAAAATCACATCGGTTTGCTTTTCTAGTTGGCTTTAAACACACAAGCACAGATCACAGTGAGGTCTACCAGTATAAACCACAAAACATACCCAAAGCATGAAGTACCACAGTACTGTCAATACAAAGTCTTTCTGTTATGTCTCCTTGTCCTTCATGTTAATGCAGTAAAAGTTGTCATGGTACATCAAGTATGACAACTAACTCAAATGAATGACGCACAGTTAGGTTTACATTTTGTCATGGCAACGGTTACAAACCAGGTTTCCTTAGATTCTGATAAAAGTAGTACAGGTAGTAATGAATAATAACATACGTCATCATGCAGCTTTTTGCTGTTCACAACAAAATGAGAACAGGAACACCTGGATTGTGAACATATAGCTTCTGCCCTTACTCGAAGAGCTGTCATTAGTGTCACATGTATGCTTTCACTGTAATTCTAATATATTCTCATGGCCTTTAACTAACTAACTTTCCAAAAATTACAACTTTTCCTACAATATCCTGTGAAAAAAGTAGATTAAAGGCTTTATTTTTTGTACCAATGCCACAAATTTGTCATCTTCAAATAAAAGATTTCTGCCTTTCACTGTTTCAAGTAGTAGTCCAAGAAGTAAAATATAAATAGTATATAAATAGTATCACGTCTGTTTCTTTCCCTAATAATGGTAATATGAAACAAATTGAAGTTTGACGTAAATATCTGTATTGTCAATACACTAACCCTAGGAGAATATTGACTGTAAACTTAAAACTTAAATATTGTTCTTAACCCGAACAACATGCAAAGAAGGTAGCAATACCTTTTTCAGCCCGTTTCCTTACATTTTTATCAACTCATCTTGTCTCTCATCTGGATTTTGGCAGCTGGACAGTCAGCGGACACCGTTTAGAGAGATTTTCTTAAGACAATCAACCTGGAGGTATAAACATAAGGGGGACAAAAATAGAATGTTGAAAAGTGAAGGGGTACTTACTTAATTTAAGGCTGAAGTGAGTTATTTTTCATAGGGTAGAATGTTTTGGTTACGGTTAGAGGAAAATACAGGTCATCGTTTTGCTTACTTTTATGTAAAAACGTTGTTCTGCAAAATAAATAACAAGACCAGGAGTCTACAGCCAGCAGCTCTGTGAGGTTGGACCTAGGCACAGCTGTGCTCTGGGCTAAATGCTAGCGAGAGAGTGCTAACATTTTCACTGTGATGATGCTAACATGCTGATGTTTAGCAGGCATAATGTTTACCATGTTCCCCATCTTAGTTTAGCATGTTAGCATGATAACATTTGCCAATTAACACTAAACACAACGTATGGCTAAGGCTGAGTAAAATTAAGAAATTGACCTAATGATGACACTACATGGACAGTTCAGGGATCACCAAAGTGTCTGTACCACATGTCAATAATCCATCCAATAGTTGACAAGACATTTCACTCAAAACCACAGAAGTAAATCTCATGGTGGGAGGAAAAGACAGGGATTGACAAGGTCAATACGATTCATCCTCTGGTAACAATGAATTTCGGTAACAAATTTCATATCAATCCCTCTGATAGTAATACCACGTAATATTATGTCTTTGTACACTCGCTGCAGCTCAGCCGTCGCATTTGATTCACTTGTTTTCCACATAGCACCGTGCCAGCGCTATGGTTAGCAGCAGAGCGCTCTCGAGGGGCATGACTCTCTTTGGTCTTGGACCCGAGCAGCCTTACTTCCATTTAATGAGGCCCGTCTCTAAAAAATGAGAGACAGAGAAAGAGAGTGAGAGAAACTTATCCTTCGCTCTGTTCTGTCTGAACAGCTGCATCTGTGGTTTTCTCCTCTGATGGCGCTGTGGTTTTGGGACTCGTGCCCTTTAGACAATCTACCTCTGCTCCGATGTTTAATGGCAGCTCATCTGAGACACAGAGAGAGAGACAGTGAGCAAGAGAGAGAGAATTAGATACACACCACTGGCAAAAAGCAGCATGCACTCAGAATGATTGATAGCACATGATTAAAACACAAAATGGCACTTATTAGGTAACTTACTGAAAGTCCTTGGTTAACAAAATGGCAAACACTTGCAAACCAAATCATCAATAATTAAGAAATATGGCACAATAAACATTATATGATGATTCTATCCCCAGAATGGACATAGAGCATTTTGAAATATGGCACCAGGCTTCGCCACAGTAACCAAAACACCATGCAACATTTAGCCTCCACCTCTGCCTTTGCCAGAGAGTCCCAGCACAGGACTGATACCCAAGACCAGACACATGCAGGAGAGCGGCATGGAGAAATAATCATCAGAGCAAAAGAAAGGGAATTGGAGGAGATGAGAGAAGTAATAAAACTGAAGCGTGGTGTCGCAGCCAGGACTTGTGGTTAGGCTGAGGTATAAGCATTGAAAACAAATTTAGTGAGCGCATTTTGGGAGCGTGAGGTTCGATGCAGCATCGTATCCTGAGGATGAGACGTGAGTATAATGAGCCTTCAGGGTTCATGATAGGATATGGCTTTTTCCTACTTGGTATCTCTCATGCATTGTCCGACTAATCAACATAAACTTCTACAAAGAACCATAAAGTACCACAAACGACTTCTAAAATGCTATTACTTTATGTTATGGTACTTTATGATTTGAAATGGTACTTGTGGCAATGAGCACAACCCTGTCTTACTTTTTCTCTCTGTGGTTTTCATCACAAGGCTGCTTTTCCACTGACCAGGTGTATTAAAACTTGTCGGTATCTGCTCTCTCAGTTGACTCTTACTGCTTTGTAATAAAGGTCAATCATCTAAGCTCCTGCTCACAGCTGGTAGACAAAGGGAGGAGTTGCAGATAAAAACATAACTGGGGCAAAACAACAGATAAAGGAGAGAAAGAAGCTAATTTAGGAGTGCAGGAAAGGAGGGCTGTACAAATGGAGTCAAGGACAGACAGATAGAGGGAGGAGAGGAAGTACTTCTAGCTGTTAGTCCAGAGGAGGGAGTTGTATAACCTTGGCATGCAATTTTATCCAGTTCAGGAGTCAACCTTCGTTAGCTTTTAGATCTTTACATTACCACTCTTTTTATCTTGTTATGTTAAGTGTTAAGGCCCAGTCACATCAGCATTTAAAATGGTGAAAATCCACAGTTCATCAGTTCATTTCAGTGGAATTGCTGCTATCAGTGGATTCACATCAAGTTCAACTTTGGTGAACTTCAACCGTTGACCAATAGCAATCTGTGCTGACAATGCTGACTTTTGAGGCAAGGGAGGAAGCTATCATAGCCTATTAGCTTTGTCGCACCATGCCCTCTGAGCATGGTTGAATAAAAGTGGATAATACTATTGCTTGGGCATAAACTGTTCCACAACAGAGGCATTGTTGGTAGTTGTGAGACAAGAGCTGACGGTACAAATATGGCCCAATAATATATTGTGTCAACTTGTTGTCCCATTAGTCACAGAGCAAGCTAGTTAGCTCAGAGAGCAGTTGTGACTGAATAGCTAAGCTCACCAACTAGCCCTGCAAAAAGTCACTACTTTACCAAGCAGAAGGATGCTTGTGCTACTTTCTGGTGTGACCAGGGCTTAAGTCCCTCTTGCAAATAATTCTTGGAATATCTAGTAAATATCTGTTGCACAGTATTTCCGATAGCTTTGCAGAGGCACTCCTGGGTTCAAAATCAAAAGTGGTTCCCTGTTAGGTTGTGGGAAAGTAAAAAGATTTGTCTGGAAACCAGTTAGTTAGTTTAGTTGCATATGAGGGACCTTTTCGTGTTACAGGAAAATCTTTTTTCTAGCAGTAATATCAAAACATGGAAAATACGGTTATTTCTCACCATTAAATGTATATGCCATCCTATATTTGTGAATGATCACTCCTACGTCATTGACACCGGAAACTTTATGCAATTCACTGGGAGGTTGGCAGGATGACGAGTGAGCAGCGAGCCCCGTGGGGAGCCCTGGGTTAACCACTAACAACCAGAGGCATTCCAGTGCCGACCATGCTGTGCTTTATACGGCCACTTTGCCAGCACAGTGATGGGCGTATGGTGCCAGCCGGGAGGGCCGCGCTAGCTGGGCAGCCACCAATATTCATTGTTCACACATATGAAAGGCAAAAGGGAACGGACAGCTCCAAGAAAATCTATTATGGAGTGGTATTAAAGAAAACACAGTTGGAAAATACTCAAGGACAAGCAAGAAACATTCCCTTTTTCCATCTACTTTCTGTCAGCCTGCTTTTCCTTTATCTCTCCATCCAACAAAGCTGGGAACACTGTGGAGTGGCAGAAAAAGAGAGAGAAAGTGAAGCCATGTCTCAGTAAGAGCACCGCTCAAGTTCATAATCAGCCAAATCAACCTTTATGCTTACTGACGGTCTGTTCCACTGAAGGCTGTGCTCCCTGCCAGGGGTGTGTGGGTGAGTTTGAGCCAGTGCGACAATAAAAACCATTGTTGCGTTTGTTTAGACAGCCCGTCCAAGTCCAACCCTCCCCTCTTTGGAGCAGGTTTGTCAGCCCAATAATGGCACCTAATTTGTACGGAAGTCGAGAGAAATCAGTGTAAAGCAAAAATCTGAAAAACAAGCACCTTCTCAAGCCACCTTATTTCCCCACGCTTGCATCCTGTTGTCACATGTTAAAGAGTTTTTTTTTGTTCTTGGACCCTGGGACTTTGGTGATTTAAGTGTTGCTGAAACAGAGACGTTCAGAGCTGTTGTTTGCCAGGGAAGTGTCTGAGCTGCTTTAACAGGGTTGCTGTCTCTGTGTCGTAAACATCGAAGGGAAAGGGTTGCAATTAGAAGAGGTGAGAAAGAACCAGAGGTGGGAGAAGATTATGTCCAATCACAGAGACAACCCTAGACTAAACCTTATCCACTCCTTCACCCACATCCTGTACCCACATCCTTCCCACTCTATTTGTCTTACCAGCTCATTGGGTCCCATTTTACCTCACTCTGTCATCCATCCATATGCCCGTGCCAGCTGTAAGGAACAGACAGGGCAGCAAGCGGAGTGGGATTTTCCCAGAAACATTAGCCTCTCTGAGGACAAGGTGAGATTGGCGCGCAGGATGACTATCTGTCTAGCTGTCCGTCTGGGTCAGTCTTGCTGTCAGTCCTGCGCCACTTGGCTTCAAACCTCCATGTAGCTCCACTACAAATTCATATTCATCATCAAGATATATGAGATGCCTCTCCACACCACTTCTGAAAGAAGATGAATAGGATGCGGACAAAAATTACTCTGTCTCTAAAAAAGAAACTTTCCGTTTTTGTTTTCCACTCTGTCTCTTTCCCACCCTTTGAACAATGGCACTGAGTCACTGCCTGCCGTGACCTATCTCTGCCAGTCCAAGTGCTTAAGTCCTTGGGATCAACAAGGTGTGGGAAAAATGCCTGCTGAGACAATTTCCTACCTATTATAGTCAAATCACAGATCACAGAATTTTCCTCCAATTATCCACCTTTACGTGACAGGTTTAAAGTCATTTTTGTGTTAAAGCAGCTGGTTTGGTTTGGTTTCTCTGAGAAGCGCCTAAATTATTGATATCCAGTTCAATATGGCACCAGTGCTTGCTCTTTCTCTCTCTGGGCACGGTTGAAAATAGAAAAAGGGCACATCTTCCACAGACAGGGCCAGGGTGAGTGTTCATTATTGCCACACCAGAATGGACTACAGGGGCCCACTGTCAGACATATCCTGGAAAGGACACTGCTAATACTATGAAAAGTTACAAGAATAGGAACCCTTAATATAGATCAGACTATAATAATCTATGGTACAATGCATGAGTGCAGCAACCTTTGCTAAACTGGTATGGACTCATAAAACTGTAAAGAGTTTTGGATGAAAGACTCGTTTAAATTTCGGGAGGTCCTTGTTAAAATACAAGGTGTCAAACTTTGGAGAGTTAGTCTTTGATGGGATCGTGGATTAAACAGTAAACTGCACCACCCATGTTTCTTTCTATCTATGTTCTCTATGTTTCTCAAGATATTCAGCACAAAGAGCGATGCAACTCTCTCTAGGCTTATTTCTGACATCTCAGCTTCCTCTTTTTTTTTTCACAAGCCTCTCCCACTTTTGTGGATCATTTCTGTTTTATTTTATCCTGGCCAGGGACCGGTTTAATTAGTTTGTTTGGTTGTCTTCCATTTTGACACACAAATGAGTGCCACGGCCTTTTTCCACCGATCCAACACCTTGGACTCACACTGACTACTCATACTCTGAATCATACTCTGCATGAAAGATTTCTCAAACTCTCATTTCACAAACAACAGCATGGCCTTGAACTGGGACATGACAGACTGAGGGGTCGTCTGGGATTTGAACTTGGGACGAACCCCAAAACAGAATAAACTTAGAGGGATGTAGCAAGAGTGTTCATTCTCATATTCAGAAACAGATTTGTGCTATTTTTTCTTATTTATGAAATAGTCTTTTAGTTGAAAATAACTTTTTACTAGACAAATTCACAATAAACTAACACAATGGAAGAAAAAAGCCATTTAGAATATACTCATATGGGTTTATAGTACAAAACATGAGCATGACCTCCATTGTACACTACTTCCCTTTGCAATGTAAACTGATAACTTTGCTTTGTAATGTCTGCAATTTGTTTCCTCCCACGCTGGTCATAGCCCATCACGCCGGAGACAATAGGAGCGTATCAATGACCTCATTTAAGCACAATTGTTTCATAGATTTTCTTACGTCCCAGCACACAAACTGTGTTCTTGAGTCACTTTTGCCTGTCATGTCATCTCTAGTGATCCCGGTGTTAAAGTCCCTGAGCTCTGCAACCTGATAGAGCAGACTGCTACAACAAATGTTCCTCAACTTCGGTCAGATCATGGATGAAGGGAAATTTTGTTTCACCTTTCTGGGTTAACACAGCGCAATCAACATCAGCTGAATCTTAAGAACAACGTTAAAAGTAGGCTAAACCTTTGGGTCCTTTTAGAGACTCTGGAGTTGTATCATCCATTTCCCAGCAAGCTTTCAAGTTTTTCCAAATGTGGGTTACTGGAACACAGGAAAATTGGCTTGTCATTACAACAACCCTATTGCCAGACACGAAAAAAACCCCATGTCACATTCAATGGCCACATTTTTCTTTTCAGGTCTAATGCCTACATTTTAAAAATTCTCACTTTCTACAATATCTGTGCGTGGCAAATGCTTTAAAGTTAAGGTTAAAGACGCACCGATCCAACTGTTTTTCTCCAGATATCAATTCCAATACCTCAACTCAGGGTATCTGCCGATATTGAGTACACATTCAATACAAGTTCTCTTCCAAATCTGTATAGCTCACTGCATGGAACTCATTGGAATCATTTTAATGTAAGGTCACATGAAGCCAGGCGTTGCTGTGATTTGGCTGCCTGCCATGATTGAATGGATATAACTGATTTTTTAAAACATTGAATTTTGTAATAACTTTGATGAAGAAACTGTATTCATTGTGTATCGGTCACGTTAGGGCTGATATACAATTTGCTTAATCAATTAAGGTTAGTATTTGCTGTAATGCTGTCCTGGTGAATTGGTGCAACCTTAGTTAAGTCATCAATCTTGAGGTGCAGAATCGACCAATATGTAATTCCAGGGGATAATGGGCTGCTTGAAAACTTGTCTCCAAATTAGCTAGGGTGTATTTAGGCAAGGCAACATATGTTACAGCTGCATTTATGTGGCACTTTTATCCAAATTGCCTCTCATTCACCCACTCACACACACACACACACACAGTCACACACCGATGGCAGCGAGCTACCATTGCAAGGTGCTGGCCTGACCATAGGGAGCAATTTGGGCTTCAGTGTCTTGCCCAAGGACACTTCAACATGTGGACAGGAGGAGCTGGGGATCAAATTGCCAACCCTGTGATTAGCGGACGCCCCAGTAGTGGTGCCTGTAGTTCACACTACCATGTATTACCAGGCGATCTGACATTACACGACTCTGTACATTTCACTAACAAAAAAAAACATACTTGATCCCTTGAAATAAATCATCTTTAAATAGCTAAACTAGAAAGGGAACAGCTCAAGTGACCTAATAAAGTTATTAAACGTACATAGAAATGGTGTATGTTAAGTTTCTCATTGTGTCATTATGGTTTTCTTAGCAAACAGTGTGCATTTATTTTCTACTTGACTTGACTTCATTGACCCGGGAGCTGCAGTGGGAAATGTTCGATAGGTCTGGGCCTCGTTTTGTTCTGGTGCCGTTTGGTCCGATGCGGGAGCATCACACACTGACAGCCCTCAGGGAGCTCGTTTTAAACAGCAGCAGTGACCTCAAAGTTATGGCTATGGGATGTGGGTACGGGCTAATACCCGCTATGCTAACTATACGCCTGATGGAAAAGTGGCAGGGAGAGAGGGAGACGGGGTGATACCCCAGCAAACTCATGGTGGTTTACTAAATTACAGCCTTGTGCTCTTGCTCTGCTTCATTATCCCTGCCCCGCAAACACACATACACATTTCATTTTTCATTCTCACACACTGATGAGTGATGTAAGAGTTTGGAGGAAGAGGGAGAAAGGGTACTGTGGGAAAATCTATGGTAATTACATTCTTTTCAACACCTGAAGTGGACATCTTTTATGACATGTTTTTTTTAAATTTGAGGTTGTTTAAACGTCTGATGAAACGACTCAATCGGTACAAATGCTTGAAAGCTGCTGTATATTCTAATACAGTTTTGGTCACGTCTGTGTGTAACCGAGCTTCGGTAATAACATGGCTCACCAGCCAAGCTGCCAAATGACACTGAGACCAGCCAGCCAGCCAGCCAGCCAGCCACCAAGCCGGCTCCGGCAAACACACACACACACACACACACACACACACACACACAAAGAGGAGCATGTGGGGACTCAGCACACGTAACACGCTCCTGTAGCAAAGGTACATTCTGCTCCTGTGGCGACTTCACAAATAGACTTGTTTTCTTCACGCTGGAAAATACGACATCGAGCCAAGCAACACTCACCACCCTCGGTCCTTTCAACCACACCCACCCACCCACCCATCCACCCTTGAAATGAGATGTAGAGGCAATTCTGTAGGGGCGGGGCTGAGGCGTACACTCTTAGAAGGAGGATTTGTTTTGGGGGTGTTTAGAGAGGAAGCCAATAAACACCTTACATTTCCTCACCACAACAAGGATTCAGTGAACGGCACACATTTTAAAGCAGCCTGTGATTACTCATGACCATTTGTAAAGAAGGTCTTCGAGGAACCTTTGCGGCACCTCTTAAGGTTCTTTCCCTTCTCAGAGTGGACAGGACACTGTGTTCTGTTCCAGGAGAACAGAGAGTTTCCATCAGCAGTCACACGTCAAGATGCTTTTTTACGAGGGCACTTGCTATGGATTGGTAATCGTTGTTTTTATAAGGATATTGGGTGCTGCTGACTGTGAGGCATTGGAAAGCTTGATTAGTGTGTGTTAACGTGTGTGTGTATGGCTACCGTGGCTAACTAAGGCATCCTACAAGAAAGAAGCCTCTCCATATCATGTTTTTAAAGTGATTATCTGCTAATTAATGGGTTTTTTTCTTGTGTGGCAACACCTCATTTAAGTAGATTTAGGTTAAATTGCTTTTATGTGTTGCACTGCAAAAACTGCCTCCGGGTCTTTATGCAAGTTGTTGTCCAGGTGAACGTCTGTAGTTATAACACCCAAACATGGTCATGTCATGGACCGCTTTGCTTTCACTGGACATTTTTTGTCTATCTTCACGTTAAACCATTTCTTCTTTCTGTCACGGTACGGCACAGCTCTAATGACAAGATGTTGACAGTTGTAGATATATTTTCTCCTTTTTTCTGGCCCCCTTAAAACCACTACTGACACTGCAACATTTGTTATCTTCATGTCTGCTGATTTTTGAGAGCAGGACTTGAAGCTCTGTAGTGTGAAATTCTTCTTTTTTATTCTTTGGTGCCTTTTTTTTTTTTTGTGAATGAAACTTGCCCACAATGGAGCAGAACACATAGCCTTATATGGCATTTTGGGCGCCCTGATTATGCTAATGATAAAATCTCATCTATATGTACCTACTTGTGTACAGGTGGGAATTTACCAAGTTGAAACATGCAACTTGTGATACGTTTTGTGCCATTGTGAGACTTGGAACGCTCCCAAGGAAGTCTCACAGAAAAAAAGTGAGAGAGAGTACACAAACCTTCTTGCATGAGGCCCAGGGAAGGTTAGACTATAAACAAACTAAGGATACATGCACAGTAAGGCTAAAGGGGGGAGTGAAAGGAAGAAGTATTAGCAAAGATAGAAAGTAAGTGTTCTCATCCTGTAGACCTCCCTACAGCAAACTATCCTAAATCTTTTATTTTCTTTCTGTCTCTTTCTTTCGTACTGCACTTTCTCTGCTGGCTTTTTATGCTATAGGCTAACTCAGTGCCCTAATCATGTTAGTTCATAGCTACATAACATATAAAGGTCTGTGCGCGTGGTCGCACGTTCACACACTTATATATCATCCCAATTACTCTCTGTGGCGATGGCGCTCAGTTCTGGATCAGACCCGACTGAAGAGGCCAAGTCCTCTCAAGTGAATCCATGCTAAACTGGGCCGAGCCTAAAGCCTGATCCAAAACCACCGGGGTCATGGAGGTAAAATGAGATCAACTTGTAAGAGCAGGGACTGGGTTAACACGCTGTTTCTGCTCTAAGTGGTACCAAGCTCATGTCTATTAATGTGCCGATATGACGTACGAACATGTGTAGCCATTTAAGTACCCTTCATTTTACTACGTTAGCTGAGCTTGCTACACTTTTGCTACGTCCTCAAGAGTCTTGTTTGTCAGACATAATTTTGTTCCCCTGTCAGAGGCCGAAAGGATAGCGATTAACGAGCAGTGCATGAAACCAGCCTTCTACAGTGACAGCCACTGCACAAAAACATGACAATGTGGACACACACTTTCACACAATTTATTTGACCTCAGCACACACTTGCCGACAATTTAGTTTGCACTTCAGTTCCTCCGCTTGGTTCCTTGCGCAAACAGTGAGGCACGGACCAACGCAACCCAGCATGACAGGAGCCGGTAGAATGGCTGTAGAGGAGGAGGAGGAGGAGAAGAAGACAAACAAATAGCAGGAGAGAGAGAGAGGGGCCATGACTTTTGACAAAATGTCCACCAGATGTTATGGGTCTTCTTCCAACTCCATGTCTGATGGCCTCATGTGTTAGCACACTTCCAATGGAGGGAAAAGTTAACAGTGCTTTCACAGAATGTTTTATTGAAATGAGTTTGATTTGTTTGGGCAGGTAATGTCATTTGAATTCAAGGACATAAGGCAAACAACAATAAACATTGTAAAAATGCTCATTGTATTCAACCTCAAGTTTATTTTGATATCTCTTGTTGCCAAAATATCTCATCTGGCAGGATGACAGATGACAAAACACTGTCTAATAAATGAGCTACTGAGATTTTTGTTTACAAGTCCTGGTTTACTTGTAGCAAGGCAGCGTGAACCCTAATAAACCCAATAATGTAAAACAAAACCAAGGCTCTGTGAGGCTTTTATTACGCACAGCAGTGCTTTGAGCTACATGCTAATGCTAGCATGGCAACATGGTCACATTGACAATGCTAACATGCTGATGTTTAGCAGGTATACCGTTTACCTTGTTCTCCATCTTAGTTTATCATGTTAACATGCTAATATTTGCTGATTAGCACTAAGCCAGCTAAAGCCGATGAGAATGTCAATACTTTTGGTCATAAAACGAAGTATCGGACAGAGACAAAGTTCAGCCTGATGATGGCGCCAGATGAAAAGTTTATCACAATCCATCCTGAGGGGGAAATTAATGTATGTACCAAATTTCATAGCAATCTATGAATAGCTGTGGAGACATTTCACTCAAAACCACAAACCTTATGTTGGAGCGAGAGGAAAAGTCAGGGGATCACCTACGTCACTGGAATTCATCCTCTGGTGACCATGAATATCTGTACAAAATGTAATGGTAATCCATCCAATAGCTGTTGAGATATTTCAGTCAGGACCAACCAACAGATATTGCCATTCTGCTAGCATGGCTCTATCATTAGAGACAGTGTTAACTCAGTGCAGGCAGCATGTGTGTGACTATAATATTTAGTTATAAGGCTTCAGTGTACGTCAATAAAGGGACTCGCTCTGCTCCATGCTAAGCAGGCTTAGCACCCTATCACACACTCAGAGATGGACAGACCTGATGCCTGTCGGCCCAGAGGTTGGGCGAGAGTGTTTGTGTGTCTGATTACAAGTGTGTGTTTGCGTGTCAGGGACCACAAGCTAACAGGGGGATCAGAGCTCAATCATGTGAGCTGGCTTTCAGAGCTCAGTGTCCGACACCTCTGGGAAATATGAGGGATTTAATTTAAAGGTAACTCTAAGTAACTGAGAGACAGGAAGTTATATGGGTGTTACACATATACACTAACTTGGAAACTTTCAATTTAAAAGCCTTCCATTTGAAACTGCAGCACAGTGCGTCAGGGTGTGGCTATGGCAAAGGGTGGAAATCATAAAAAGTCATAAAACGCTCCATGAGAATTCATACGGTGACAAAGCTCATAGGGTGACCTCAAGTGACGGGAGGGTTTAAGGAGAGCTATCCGGTTTGAAGCTGACTTTGATCCTGTCGTCTTATCCAGCCCTTCCTCTCCCTCTTTCCTTCTCCACCTCTACCTCATAGGCACCTCATCATCTTGCCGCTTGTTATAGCGAGGCTTCAGCAGGCTTTTGGTTGCCGGACATGTGTAAGACGCTGCAGCTGCAGGTCAAAGAACACACTTTTTTACTCTCTTGACTTCTCATCCTGTGTGCCCTTAGATTCAGGAGAAGATGATATTTCAGGGAGAGCTTTCTGCAAAGCATATCAACATTTCTTTTCTGACCTTCCAGAAGACACTGTATTCTCTGCTTTTCTCTGCTGCTTTCTTCTGCTGTTTTTCCACCTTTCACCCTCTGGTATTTTCCTATATTTCCTCCTTCAGACTCTCTCCATAATCTATTTTCCTGTCTTCTCATCCCCAGGCTCCACTTCTTTCCCCTCTCCCATGGGGTCTCATCTTCTCTACTGTATCAGCCATTCATTATAATCCACACTCCTCAGATAATGCTGCCTTCACTGTATCTGCTTAATGATCATAAGATGCATCTCTGTGCTCAGAATCTCAGGTGTAGCCACTGCAGAAGCCTTCTTTTTTTGCTAATTCTTTTTTCGCTGTCCTTGCAGCTCTTCTCCGTCCTCTAGGGAATGTTCGGAAAAATCTAGTTCTTCTCTCTTAGTTATCATTGGAAGTGACAAGGAATATTTTAGGAGTGTTCATGCAGGACACATGATGGGTAAACTCCCAAACATCTATCATTTCACCTTCCAAAAAAAAAAAAAGGAGGCTCATTGTTGCTCAACCCGGAGACAACATAGTTTTAAAACAGGGGCAATTAGAAGTGATAAAGCTGTTGGCGAACGAAGAGGTTTCCCGTAATTAAAATTAGGCATTGGCACTCACCGGAGCTAGTATCAAGACTCATGTGAACGCTGTTATTGGCAACGCATTGTTCACCACAGATTGCAGCTCGGAAACTCGATCGTCCGTTGGACTGTGAAACAACATTGTAGCAGAGAGAGAGAGGTAGTCAGTGAAGCGGATAATATCCATCTCTTGGACACACACCGAATCCCTGTGGACATGAGTGTATGCTTTTCTTTTGTATTTTACGCTATTCTGTTTTTTGGAATTAAAAGGTACTGTCCACCCAATTTCTCACTTATTTTATCAGGAAGACAATCTTAATTGTCTCAGATTACCTTGACATCTCCTGCTCTGCTTGCTTGTGTCTTAGGGGATAACCACAGAGTCTTGTTTTCCCTCTCAGTTTGACTCTCAACTCTCTGCCAGTGTCTTGCACAAAGAACCAAAAAGCTACGGGTTCATTTGGGGATCATAAAAGGTACGAGGGGATTGATTACGCGTGGCAGTGATTATGCGCCAAATGTTCCGAGAGTGAGTAGGTCTTCATTCCAACCAAGCTGCTGATTTCTCAGATTAGTACACCTTTTTACGGGAATGGGAGAGACAAATTACTGGAATCAGCTGTTGTGCTGTTTGGTTGTAAAGATGCATGCATTTGTCCGGTTGAAGTTATAATCTTTAAAGCTCCACTTATCAATATTTTCATTTTAACATCGTAACAAATGACTATGTGTAATGTAAAAAGATGTAAAAGGAGTTGTTCGTAGTGACAAAGTACAGAGAATGATCACCCAACTCAGCAGTTTCTCTCAGCTCTACAAAGCGTTTTAGCATCTTTTAACATTGTTTTAGTTTTACGACCTGCAACTTTAATGTTTTAGTTCCCTTTCACCACCCTCATTAACCTCATTTTCAGCAGCAGCAGGCAGCTGTTTTTAAGCAGAAAAGCTATGTTAACCCACTGTGCACTGGGCAGCACCAAACAGCAGATGAAGTTCGCAACTATCTGGTGAACGTAGCGGAGCATTTACCAGCTAAAGAGACAGATATTTCTATCAGGAGTTGGTAGAGACTAAAACAGAACTAAAAGACAGTGAATCTTGGACTTACATTCATTGGGTGGCCAGAAATCGGACTCCAAATGAATGTGTAAGTTGCTCTGTATCTGTTGGATGTGTAAATAGGCCACTGTTTGCTAACATGTTTGCCATATGAACTCTATACTGTGATAATATGTCAATGTTGTGTGTTGTAATAGGAAAATTGGCTAACGTGTTCCAATATGGTGCTCTTTTGATTTCTATTAAAGTTGCTCACTGGGCACATACACTGAAAAAGAGCAATTCGCGTCAGAGACTTCCTCTGGCTGAGCTGGCTGACTTCCTGTTGGCTCTCTGAATACAAAGAGTCATTTTGGGGTGTTTGTGACACAATCAATTCAGAATTTTACAGCTGTTTTGCAGTGATTGTTTATGGGCCAGAGTATGTCACATGATCTTGTAAAAATCACCTGACAGCCCAGGGCTGTTCCTGGGGGCTAACAGTTTACAGGCCGGGACCCTGGTTCAACTACCGTATTTACTGTAGTTGTGTGCACACAGATTATGTGTGCAATGAGGGATTTTTGCCACATTTTTGGGTGCTCTCACTTTCAGTTTTACCACTAAATAAAGTGGTTAGACAGTCTGGCTAAACTGTTGCCTTGTTTACAACTTGTCTGATCATTTAACTTCTTGTTTCTTGCCCAGTTGTATTTATTTGTAGCAATGTAGATTCCCAGATCTCATTAGTTACTTTGGTGAGTACACTGTTTTCACAACCAATAGGCTCTAAAAAATAGGACACACGTTGTAATAAATTGAAATTATTTTTTAAAGCTACATCATACCTCCTGTTTCTCTTTGTCTGTCTCAGCTGATCAGCCAGTAATAGCCCTCTGTACCTATGGACAGGCGTAGTTAATGAAAGGTACGCCAGGGGTGGAAAAAAGTTATTACAGGCTTTAAAACTCAATGTTCAGTATCACCAGGCAGTTGCTCACCCAGAGCAATTAGCTTCTCCTCTCTGTCTCTCCGCTAACAGAGTGTTACTGGCCTACAGCAGTTTGGCTCACAGCACACTGGGTGAAAAGACACGCAGGAGAGTCAGGGTGGGGTGGATACACAGGGTGCTAGAGGAGGTGTTAAATACAGTTATGTAGCCACAAAGTATGTGTGTGTGTGCGTGTGTGTTGTGATTACAAAAAGCAGAGGGATAGAGCCAAAGAGGATTGTGGACGATTTGTATTCATTTCCACTCATTTTTCACTTGAGAGAGGATTTAGGGGAAAGGTTGAAAGAGTTTTGCGGGGTCTTTTTTTGGCTTTGTGGTTAGCACAGTTCCATGATGGTGCAACCGGGGCTTGAATAGCCAATGACTGTGGTTTGAAAATCATGTTTGTTCCATTGTAATAAATGGAAAGAAATGATAGCCAAACTAATATATTCTTGAAACCAAGACCAGAGGGGTTATTTTATACCTCCCAACGCAACAAACACTATAATTAAGTGCAACTATGGTGAGCACTGTGTGTCCCCATGGTCAGATATCATTAGGTCTAACCACAACATTTGAGGTGCCATGATCTCGAGGAGTTGCTGAGGAACTGACAACTCAGGCTTTAAAAGATGTTTCTTGAGGGTGACAAGACATGTATATCCATGGTTTATTTTACTAAACAGCATCTGTACCTCTAACCTAATCAAAATGAAGAAAGAAAAAGCGGGGAAAAGGGAGTGGATGAGAGTGATGAGATGACAAAGAGAGAAACAGGTGAGAAGGAAAAGGAAGAGGAAGAAGATGTGCAATTGTCAGGGTTCATGGTTAGGGTCAGCAGGTTGAACAGTAATCAGGTTTTAATGTGAACACATCTCTGCAGCTGACTGACTGGAGCATTATTTGCCATTACATGCACACACACACACACACACACAATTGGTACACAATTGCCAGAGTGCTTTCCATAATCAGTGTCCCACCACAATCACCAATCACTATCAATGGCCTTGCAATCACTGCAGCATCTCTCCAGCCAGTCAAATGATGGCTGAGCGGTGATGTCACCAGGATGTTATCATCTGGTTGGCTAATGACAGGAAGTAGGCAGAGCAGAGGTCATGGCCTTCAGGAGTTTGTCTGTGGCTTCAAACTTAACTGCTTGGTGGTGTTTTGTAGTGAAAGTGACATTACAAAAACTGAGTTCATGTGTACGTAAATTACACTTATATCATATTGAGAGTTTGTAAAGGTGAGTGAATTTTCTTTTAATTGCTTGAGTGTGAAAGTTCAAGTTTGACCATGGAAATGGTAGTTTGACAAAATGATCTTAACTCACCTCCACCTAGTTTTTTCTGGAACTTTCAACCACCTGTCATGGTCTTCATCTGGGCATGGAATTGTCAAAGGGTTTCTTTTACTCTTCCTCACGTTAACTTACACATTCATTTAAGGTAAACACGGGCCTTCAGACAGACTGGAGATTTAGCCATGCAAACATCTACAAATATTCTCTGCTGAGGGAGAAATAACCTCATTGTTTTAGTTTAGTATCTATTGCCACAGCTACAGAAATGGTTTGTAGTTAGATAACACTGGATTGAACCCTTTAAACAGTAATAGCTGAAAATGAACTCCAAACTGCTTATCATTCAGAACTCAGGGACTGTACTAAAATGATTGAGACTGTCTTCCCAAGAAAAACAACAGCAGTCATTTCAGCAAGTACCCCAAAACATCATACTGTATGTTTACGTTCAAGTGACAAAGCCCTCTAGCGGCCGTAGTAATTATCACTGGAGCAAAGGAGGAAGTCAGGTGATGTTATTGCGGAGCTACAAAGGGAGGGAGTTTGGGTGCATGGATGGGTCAACAAAACATCAGACTTCAACACGGTTCATTTCCAACCGACAGTCAACTTTGTTTTTTTAAAACCACAACCACGATTGTTCCCTATCCTTAACTACTTGTTTATTATTGTAACCATGCCGATGAAGGTCCCCTATCCTTAAAGAGGTAGTCATTTTAACCAAAATCATGATGTTTCCCTAAACCTAACCAAGTCGTCTTTGTGCCTAAATCTAACCACACCTTAACCATAACATTGTCACATCATAAAACTGATTTATTTTTTCAACAGTGATTTGTAACAGTTGAAGTCACAGACAAATGATGTCGCCGTGGCAATTGGGGCATCACATCAGAAAACACCTCTATGTGTCATTTTAGAGGGCATGGGACATGTTTTGTCATTTAATTTGGATTTGTTGAAATTATTTGGGTGGGAGTGGGGGTTATATCTTCTTCTTCACAGTAGTTCTGCTTTCCACTATAATGCAGAATAAAGTGAAGTGTGTTTGTTTCTCAAAACTGACATATTGGTCCTGACATAATCCTGTTTTTGTATCAAGATTGACTTGATACAGAAACAGGACTGTTGGCCTCTGCATGAGGCCAAACACACATTTATGACCTGTGGCACACACAAAAGCCATCATTTGATAAATCTCACAAGGACAGAATGAAATAAAATATAACTCTGGCATGTGAAAAAAGTTAAGAGCCTCACCTGTTATCGCAAAAAAAAAAAAATTACATAACCCTCCCTCTTTTCTGCCCTCCCTCCCCTACTAATAATTTTCAGAGAGTCCCTTAACTGTGCTTTAAAAAGTTTTATTTTACCATTGTAGCCTATAGTCATATTAAGATTGCATAATACAAGCTTTAACAAAGGCCCCAACAAGCCTGTCACACTGTGGTTGGTGACCATAACAACAACAATGGGACACTTCCTCACATCACACACACACCCCGACACACAAACTGGGAGGGTCATTAATCAACGTCAGACCTCCCTCTTCTCCTCCCTTCATCTGTCCATCCCTCGCTGTCCTCATCCATCTTTCCCTGCCACTCTTCTGTCCATTACTTTCACACTCTGTCCTTCAGTCTCTGCGTTATTATCCATCTGTCAAACTTTAATTGTTTGCATGCTCTTGAGTGAAGGGCACACTGCAGATGCAACATTAAACTCAGATATGTCATTTTCAACTTTCAATTTAGTTTAAGTTTATGGAAATAATAAAGGAAATCACCATTACTTTGTACCTCTTGTGTTCATGAAGTACAAAGTGATGGTGACTTCTTGCAAATACAAATGCATATATGCAAAAACTTGCAAACAAACAGCTTTGTATAGCTGTGTAAGTCCATACAGTGCACAACATGTGCTTCAGCAGCTTGTCTGGTCAGAAGTTTAGTTTGATCCTACCTTTTCAGATGCTTGTCTGTCTAACTTGAAATGTGATGTTTACCCAACAGCTGCTGTGCTGTCACTCCATCTACATGAAGAATAGTTTGGCAGGTGCAGGACAAATGCACGAAGACTGACAGCTTCAATCGCTACTAGTGTGTAGCGCTACATAATGAGAGGCCTTAGTCTCAGTGAGAAAGAGACAGTAGGCAGGCACTTTTGATTAATGACTGTTGTTTAATCTGACGTGTTATTAAGCCACTTGTTGTTACCGCTGTAATATTTGTATTCAGGAGAAAATCAGGAGTAAGACAAGTCGTTCTGTCTGACAGGCTCCCCAACTGAGGTCACTTCAACCAGCACACTGCACTCACCATCTGTCTCCCCTGCCTGGGTGATTTACAGGGTGGAGTTCAGTCTTGTTAATTGTGCTTTACACTGAATTGAAATAGCAACAAGTGTAACGGACATTGATTCACAATTTAGATGCAAAAACTATGCAAGTTTTATTTAATTAAAAACACATTCAAAACTACAAAGTGGCATTACAATAGACACAAGAGATCCTTCCCTGCAAATTAAAGGATAAGTCTAGTGATATTTTATATTTTCTTTATTGTCAACAAATCTCATGAAAGGCCAAACCTAATACTGAACTGATCCTACTCACTAGAGCACCACATTCACGGCTCAGATAGTCGGCAACAAATTATTACACACTCTTGCCTCCTGTTTGAGTAACATTTGCTAAAAAACCACAGTGCCCAGCTGTTTTAAGAAATTATTCAGCTTTGTTTTTTTTAATGAATGTATTCATTACTGGTTTTGAAAGATTTATGTCTTCAGTAGAAACAAATGGGCTTGGGGCTGAGAGCCACAGACCAATTTGTTGATGAATCACCAACTGATGCAGCTGTAAAGATAATTCTGTTATTTGACAACGAACAAGCCAGCACATTTGAAGTGTGATACAATTATGTCTACAAATGCATCTATTATCATCTGCTCGAATCAGAGAAACACACGTGACTTGTGTCAATACTCAAACCTCTGTTTTTTTCCGGCTCAGTCTCTGTTGAATATCAGTGATACCCCATAGGCAGCCATTCAAAACGCTTCTACTTTACATACAGTATAGTGGTGGGTCAAGGCCCCTAGCTGAACTGTGGGCTTTCCGGTTTCACTATGAAACTATAGAGCTATGGTGGGTAGGGAAAACTAAATGAATGAAGAAATAAATATAAAAAATGCCTTTTTATTCCCATACTCCTCATGGAGCCATTGAATTTCTAATATTAGTCAGCCTGGTAAAAAAAGAAAAAAGAAAAATTGGCCAGCCCGTTTCCTTTCAGAACCTCAGGAACTGTGCTGCTGACAGGGCAGCTGGTTCTGGGAACAGTGACGGCCATGACAGAGGTCGGAGTTGGTGTGGATTGAACAGATGGACGCTAACATTTGGTACTTTGTGTCATGTTGCGATGGCAGGTGCATGTACATTATATCATATGCATCTGATTTGCTAAAATTCATACACTGGAGAAACTTGTATGTTAGCCATCTAAGACATGTCTTACTCTTTGACAGCTCTCCGCGGGCCAGCTTTGACCCTGGACCTTCCTGTGTCTGATACACACACACACACACACACACACACACGCCTATGCATGCATCTGTTTCTTTCTCTTACAAAACCCATCCTCCCTTCTCTCACTCTGTCTTGAAATTAAATCAAGAAGTTGCCCAGCAGTGATGGGCTGACCCACCAACGTGCCCCCCCCCCCCCACACACACACAATGCCAGCTGTCAATCACGATGACTAATGAGCAGTCGATTACATCATTGGCCCTCTAATGGTCCACTGGGGACCTTGAGGTGGAGGTGGTGGGGATTGAGAGGCAGAGACATTGACAGAGAGAGACGAAGAAACAGAAAGAGCAAGTGAGAGATCGAGAAAGAGAGGGGAAGGGAGAGACAGACAAAGACATGGGGGAGATAGTATTTATGTTTGGGAATAAAAGGGGAGTATAATGAGCAGGATAATGAGCCCGGGACATCCCAGCACAACATGCAGACGAGAGATGAGAGATCTGGTTTCCACTCAGAACCGCTGGGGGTTTCCTGACTGAGGAAGGGAGAGAGGGGAGGAGGGAGGGCTGAGAGGAGGCCAGAGGAGGAAGGAGGGTCTGTGCATCCCAAAATTCCTTTGCCCTCCTCCTCCTCACATCTCCGCTCCCTTTCCTCCATTCCCCCTCTGCATGTCCTAAACGCTGTCTGGCGTGTGAGTGGGTGTTGTTTGGACAGCTGACCTGTTTCGAGTTGATGCTAGCAGCTACTAGCAACTATCTTATGCACACTTTGCCTACAGGTAATGATGTTAGGTGTAATCAATAAATGAGACCATTATCAAGATGAGTGAAATCAGATGTGTTTCTCAAAAACACCACATTTCCAGTAACGATTGTCATGAAGTTTATCTCTTCTGTTTGTCTTTAGAATGAGGATAATTATGTTTGAAGAGACTTTTTCATCAGCTGTTCTCTCCTTTCACCACGTACTGTCTTAACACTCAGTCTGAAGAGCTGTGCCTGCTTTCTGTATGGAGACAGAAAGAAATCCAGCAGATTTCCCTTTAAGTCCAGCCTTTCATGTTCATTATTACCTGATGTTAAGTCTTTACACATAGTTTACGGACAGACAAGAAATTCCTTTTGTTTAGTTTTAACTTGTGACTGCTGCTCCTCTTTGTCAATGCATTGTGTCTGTGTTCCACGTCAGTGTTTAACACAGCTTCCTTTTACATGGGAACTGATGCACCTGCAGTTTGGGCACAAATCACTTCGCCTCTCTGGAGTTTTGTGAGAAGACTTACTAAGCATAGTAGTCACAGGAATCAAACTAAGGGTACAAAAGTTTCTTTAGGGTATTCACATTTGTGTCATGGTGAGCCATCAAGGCAGCAGGGAGAGGACCCAAATGCAGACAGGCGAGGAGACTGAAGCAATTCAAAGATTTATTCTCTACAAAATAAACTCACAAACTCAGGTACTGACACGAAGAGATCACCAACAAACATCAACATCAAGAACATCAACCACACACAGGGAAACACAATGAGCCAACAAGGAACAAAGACAGGGGACTGGTATATATAGGGGAGGAGACAACGAGGGAAGCAGACACAGGTGGGTAACAAGACACAGGTGAAAACAGGCGGGGAAAAGAACAAAGACAGGAAGTAAATAATACACAAGAGACAAGACCAGGGAACTTCAAAATAAAACAGGAAACCACACACAGTCCACACAAGAGTCCTTGGGATAATGACAATTTGTTTTTCAAAGAACTGAAAAGAGGTGGCTTGCTTTGAGGGATGGTTTTTGCATGTGACAAGATGACAACACATCCGTAATGTTGGTCTGTGTCATTTCTTGTTGTGCAGCAATATGATGTTTTTGTGTGTGAATGGATTTTTAAAAAGGGACATGGTGATGCAGTGGTTAGCACTGTAGTTTCATAGCAAGAGGGCTCTGGGTTCAAGCCTGCTGACAAGCTGGAGACCTTCTGTGTGGAGTTTGCTTGTTCTCCCTGTTACTCTGTCGGTTTTCTCCCACAGTCCAAAGATGTTCAGGCTAGGTTAGGTTAGGTTCACTGCAACTGAATAGGTGTGAGTAGGTGTCTGTCTATAGATACAGTGTGTGTCAGCCCTATGATAGACTGGAGACCTGTCAAAGGTCCAGCCTGTAAATGGCCTCTCACCCAACGTCAGCTGGGATGGGCTTCAAGAACTCCCACCTGAGATCCCCACATGGGCCCGGACAGCAAAGGCCTATTTAGTTAGCAGGCGAGATTTTGGAACCACTAGTAAAATCTTAAAATAAAAACTCACCAGTGATGGGCAGGACAGATCAGTGTGATCTGTGATGTGGTCGCTTCTCTTAGAACGTGTTAAAAGCCACTTTTGTATAAGTTGTAATTTTTGGATGTTTTGCCTGTTGAGACCAGAACAAAGTGCGTTAAAAAGCATGGACGACCTTCTCTAGATCAGCAAATGAGAAGAATTACCTAATCATGGTAAAATGTCTCAGCTGAACAAAACAGCAACAAGAGAAAACAACAGATCAACAGAACAAACACCATTTTAGTCACCTGAGCACCAAGATTACGCCTATATTACAGGCTTCTTTTTTAATATTCCTCTTGAAATGACTGGACATGTGGTGAAAATGTGATTTAAAAATGGCCGTGCTGCATGTTTGGTTGTACTTTGGGAACAGGGGCCTTTTTTTATGAAGTGTTTACCTCGTTTTATCTAACCTTGGTACATGAACATATGAATTAGTGTATGTGGATGTTTGCTGGAATGCCAAAGAAAAGGAAGGAGGGCAGTAGTACAGCAGAGGACATGAACAGCAGTATTAATGACATATTGAGATAAGATTGCTCCTGTATGAACAATGAGCCTCGGCCCTGCCTCCTCCAACCAACTCCCACACAGGGGTTGGTGCTCCTCAGGGGCATTATTCCTCGATCTGTCAAGCCTCTCTCACTTTTTGTTGCTCACTGTCAGGTCCATGACCACTGACTGATAATGTCTTCCTAATAACTTTCAGTTTCTTTCTGCTAATACTAATGAGGGACAGACAGAACATGTGGGGGAAAAAACATGGGGGGGACATCTGGTGACCAAATGTTCCTGTCTGTCTTGTCAGTCCATTTGTTGGAGCTGTTGCTGCTGTTAAAAGGAAAAAAGATCACAACATATCAGCATGCTCTTCATGCAAGAGTCCCACAACCGCCAAAGCTTAATTCTTCTGAGCAATCAAAATAATTCTGATCATATGCAGGAAAAGGGGAGTTTTAGTAATGAGGAGAGATGACACGAATACAGAGAAGGGGTAAAGAAACAGTTAACTTTAAGGTTGTTGTTGAATTTTCTTATGCAATACTGAGCTCCCGCCAAGTGATCTGTTTGGTCACACTGGTCTTCCTACCGAGCTTTATTTGACTTCATTAAATGTTATTTATCCAGCAAAGATTCACGCAGCAGGTCTGTTCTTTTTTGCCAAATGTCCTCCTTCGCACTGTCACAGTTTCACACATTCACACCTGGGAGCACCCCAGGTGTAACCGCAGGCTTCGGCTGTTGGTTGCACTGGGCTGCTCCTCTTGAACAGCTGGAAGGTACGGTGAACGCAGCGCACAAATTTACGCTCACGTGGTTGTTGGTATAGGTGTTTTTTCATTTAGATTTCATATTGGGCTGATGCCTCCTTACAATACAGTAGGCCTTGCTTTAAGTGTTAATGCATGCATCATCATTCTGAGTTGAAGACAGCTCACAAATGATGGTCACACCTCAAAGATATTTTTAAAGCCGTAAAACATATTCTGAGCTGTAAGTGTTCATTCTTTGGTAATGCTGACAGTCAGCGTGTTTACATGCTCTTAAAGTGGCTATAATCAATATTTTTTATAAAAACATGACAACGTGAAAACAACGTGACAGTGTGATGAACCTACAGAGAATTATCACCTGAATCACGCTGTGAGGAAAAGCAGCTTTCTCTCACCAAACAAAGAAAAAAGTCTGTATTGCAAATACAGTTTAAATAAGTCAGTAGAGCTTCCAAAATGAGGTTGGTGGTAGGTGAGAAATCTGAATACTGACCTGCTGCATGTAAACACGGATTTACAGTAACCAGGTTACTGCAGTTCATGTAAATGCGTTCTCTGATTACCTGCGTAACCTGGTTTCTCTGAGTAACCTGGCTACATAAGTGCATGTCAACATACTGAATGAATTTCTTTTGAAATTTTTATCTGCATGCTTCTGATCACTCAAACTACACTACACACATGTATGTACTGTATGTATCACTCAAGGTTAAAATAAACCAATGATACTGTCATCGTTTATACTTCAGTGATGCTCCTAGTAGTGGTAAGTTGAGCCAGTCGGTCAAATGAGCCACTCCTTGTAGGCCACTGCACTGAAACGGTGTGGGTCCCAAACCAGAGGGTCCAGCAAAGACAACACAGGGTCGTCCAGTGAAAAAGGTTGAATCTGGCTCAACTTTTGCCAAAATGCAATGTTGTTTGGCAAGGTGCTGCGGTGGCCAATCAAATACATGCAAACGCACATTCTTGGTAGATTACTTTTTTAGCGTGAATGCCATGTTTCTATATTCATCACAAATGTCTAATTTGATGTGTGAAGCAGTTTAAACATAATCATGGGTAAAATGTGCAAGTAGCCGCTGCGGAAATTATGCCAAGAGACCAGCTTTTGGCTCAGGTTTAGTCATAATGAGCTTTGTTTGTACAGCCGTATTTCCATAGACAACATTAAGTATACATAATATGTATTGTTAGTTACAAACACACATTTGGTTTGCCATAATTTGCATAAAGTAGCTTATTTTTCCTAATTTTTCCTTACTCAGCGCACATGCTGTCTTTTTGTGTTTTCATAATCACAGTAAAGAACACCCTCTTTAAAGGCTTAGACTTTAATACTTCATAGTCTCTTTGGGGGAATTTGCAGCTGGCAGCAAAACTAAAATACAATACATAATAACTCCTAACAAAATACAGGAAGATGTAAAACAAACTGTAATCAACAATGGAAAGAGCAATATAGGCTGATTGAGCAAGGAAGTGGGGGCATCAGCAAGAGAGCGTGTTTTGGAGTATTTGTACAGACTGTATCCCTGCAGTCACGTGCTGTCGGATACGGTATACTGGAAAAATTAATTTCCTGAAGGAAGTTTTGCATGAATGCCACACAAAGTTGGATGCTGATGTCGGAAAGTAAGGGAAAGTTTATCTGTCCAGGTTTCCAACAGATAATTCAGTGATAACCTTTAACCCTTTCAACAGGAAATGAGTACAGAATTATAAAAATGAGGACTATTAGAGACTAATGTCAAAAATGTATTAGAGTGTGGAGGAAGCAGGGAGGGCAGAAGATGGCTGTTTGATTTTCTGACAGCAAGTGGACCGATCAGACTGGACAATGATGGGGTTCATATCCAGAAGGAGGCAGTAATGCAACATCATGGATGCCAGCTACAACAAAACCTCAAAGAAGAAGAAGAACCACAGGAAGAAGAAAATGAAGCACCACACCTGACTTAAGGAAGGCATGGATACCAGCACATATGGGAATCAAAGGAAACGAAATAGCTGACAAGTATACAAAAGAAGCCACAAAAACTAATCACACAGACGTCACAGTACCCTTTAGTAAAATGGAAATGAAGACAACAATTAAATAAAAGTTTAAAGAAAGGTGGCAGAAGGAGTGGGAAGAAGAGAGAACAGGAAGGTGGTTACACAGAATTCAAAGAAAAGTAGGTATGAGGAGAAACACAGGGTGAACCCAGAGAGAAGAGATGATAATATCCAGGCTATGTTTTGGCCACACAGGGTTAAACAGTACATTATTTAAAATAGAAAAACATAATACAGGAAGGTGTGGCTTTTGTGAGCAGCAAGAAACCGCAGAACACGTTATGATTCACTGTCCAAAATATGAGGCTGAGGGAAGGGAACTGATACTGAACCTTAAAGAAATAAAGTTAAAATTTGATTTATGTGATGTTTTACAAAGAAACTCTAGGGAAAAGTGTTATCTATTTTTGTTTCGATATCTTTTTTTATATACTGCATATATAAGTAAGTGAACAGTTAGATCAAGATCCACACTCCATACCAGTTGGTGGCGGTAATGCACCATAACGTTGTTTGCCAACCACCATAAAACCTGAAGAAGAAGAGGAGGCAGAGGAGGAAGAAGAAGAAGAAGACAGAAAGTGCAGGCAAAACACAGGAAGGCCTTGTTTCATTAGCACCAGTAAACCCATGTTCTGTGATTCAATTCAATCTTTATATTTGTGTGGAAATATTGAGCAAAGTCATTCGGGTAAGATTGATGTTTTTCCCATTACTGTGCCATTTAACCAAGAAATATTTTTTGAGTGAGTTTTGTCTTGCAAGTCATGTTTGCGTTGGCTGGCTTTAATGTTTTTCAGTGGCTGGAGCAGCAACAGAGTACATCTTTGGGAAGATTGCAACATGTTTCAAGAGACTGAGAGAGTAACATCATGATTAACATCCACTCCAAGTCACATTTTGCTTCTACTGCAAACATAACTCACTCAGACTGGGCTGCTATTACTATTATTTTCATTGTAGAGCCTCACGTTACCAAGCTTTGTAATATTATGAGATGATGCAACATGATGAAAGACCACTGCAGAATGGTCTTTCGATCAGGTATGTCTGAAGCATCTGCTAGCATAAACACTTCTCAGTGTGTGCGTGCTGGTCCCACCTCTCCCACTCCATGACTTGAATTTCACAGCTCTAGGACCTCATCCCTCAGCGTAAAACAAAAAAAACAAAACAAAAAAACAGTTACTACTACTTTGGCAAATCTTCCATCTCTTGCTCTTATTATTCTCTTCGTTCTGTACGCTCTTCTCTTTCATCTTCCATCCCACTCCTCTCTCCTTACGTTCTCTCTGAGTTGTTGTGTCTGCCTTGCTGCATTCCCTGGCCGCTCTCTGATACGAGCCTCCTCGTTTTCTCCCAGCCAGAATCTCCCCAGTGCAATGTCCTATTAGTGAAAATGAGACACGGGAGTCAGGCTACAGGAATGCTCCTTTTCCCCCAGACAGCCTATCAATTACCATGATGGAAAGTTATGATGATATGTTTTACTGCATCTGTAGAATCTCTGAACTAACTTTAGAAATCACACACTGTACTCGTCCTGGTCTTCTGTCCAGATAAAAATATGATCATTCTTCTGGATTGTGAATAAAACGACGTCTAGTATCGCGACACAAGATGTGAAATGAAAAAACAGAACCTCAATTTAACCAGGAAAGGTTAGCTAAGGTTGTCTCTATCAGCCATTTTGCCAGTTCCTTGCATTATCGGGTGACTTTGAAGGTGGAAGGGAATTTCATTCATGTTCTTGAGGTTAAAGAGGCACCTCAGAGATTTTAAACATCAAGTCATCATGGGGAGCAATGCTCAACCTGTGAAAACATGTATAATGTCTTCTGTGGCTGTGAAGGGAGCTTCAAAACAAACACCTGTAGCAAAGCTATGAAATGAAGGAACACTAACATCTACACAGTCTACCTATAAACAGCTGAAGATGATCCAATGATTTCTGTCAGTCTGTACAGTCCTTTTGAACATGAATAACTTTGAGTTGATTGCTTTTCTCACTGTTTCCTTCTTTCTACAAACCTAACCCACTGAAGCAAACTATCTACAACACCAGTTATCTCCAATAGTCCGCCTTGATGTCAACTCTGCAATAACTTTCATTTATATTATCTGCATCCAGGAATATTTTCTGCAGATGACCTGGCCATGTTCCCAGTATTACAAGTCTCTCTAGAATGTGTTTAGTTACTCAGAAAACTTGTGTGTGAGCGCTGCAGGGGGATCCACTGCTGTAAATCATGACTTCGCGATTAGTGATAAGCCCCTTTTTGAAGGGCTGGGGTGCGATAAAGCTGTGAGGTTTGGTGTGTGTGAGACAGAAAACCATTGAGTGCTGCCAGATACTGCTGATGACATCAGAAAGGTTATCTCCCTATACAACAGACGTGCACGTGTCCTGAAGCTTGTTGCTCCCAAGTGGCCCAAACAAACAAAAAAAATAATAATTCAGGTTTAAAGAAATACTTTAGGAAGGGGATAAGAAGAGATATAAGAAGATGCATAACAATCTTATGTTTGTGCGTTAAGTAAAGAGCTAGAGTCAGGATGTAGTTAGCCTAGCTAACTTGCTAACCATATCTGGCAATGCACGCTATAGGGAGAGATGCTCTATAGTACTACATTAGGCAGATCAGTTGTTGTCTGTCAAGAAATATTTACAACATTTAATTCCCCTTATGAGCACAAATTGATGTTTTACACAGCTTAAGAAAGTTTTAGTGGTTTTGGTAGGTGTATTTTTGAACTTTGGACAGAGCCAACTACCTCCAGTCTTTATTCTAAGCTAGGCTAAAAGCACTCTAGCTCTGTGCTGAATGCACAAATCAATCATCTCATCTCCCTCTTGGAAAAAAGCAAAGCAAATAAGCATATTTCCCAAAATGTTGAACAATTTTTTCAAGGTGGCCAGATGCTTATAAAGTAGATGAAACTGCCCTGATTTAATCAGCTGCCATACCTGTTCATTTGCATTTTGATCCCCCCAAAAAACGTGTTTATTTATTGGTACAGAACAGCTGGTACTCTCTGTCTCCCACTCCTTCTCCACATCCCCTTCCCCATGCGGTGCAGTGCACTAGGCGGTTTGCAGAACAGCAGAGATGGGATGATCTCCCTCCCTGCCGCCTCTACATCTGGCTGCGTTGTGTTGAACCTCCCAGCTCGGCCGACAGATAAGCCCCAGTGATGGATACGAGGTGTCACCATCCAAAGCCCTGCCTATCTATTACAGCGCAGCGGCCGTTTCATGTGGTGGCTCTGTATATGTGTGTGAGCTAGTTTTGTATGTGTGTTCCTTGGCAGGCAGGATGGTTCACACATTGGGTCGGTGGGTGTGTGAGGTGAGTGGGAGTTTTGAGGAGCTGTGACTGGAAAGGGAAATTATTAGTGGGAATAGAGGAAGATACAGGGGGACAAAGTTGAGAGAGACAGATGGAGGGAGATAGAGCCAGAGATTAAAAAAAGACAGCATGAGACTTAAAAGACAGAAATTTGTTTAGACAGCAACAACTGTTAGTGTTGAATTATGATCCCCTGTATTGTGATATGAAGATGTCACTTTTGCTACTCCACTGCAAATAGGCTTTTTGCCAACATTTCATATTAAACAATACTGATACCCTGTGTGGAACAAAGAAAGACGGTCACCTCATTACCTTTTGACCTTTTTGAATTAACTAACTACTGCAAAGAGAGAGAATCAGCAATAAATCCAATATTTTGGGATGTAACTGAATACTTCATCTAGCTTCTGTGTGCAGGACACATTAGTAAGTGATATTAAAGTGACACCATGCATAACCACAGTGATTGTGTGTTGGGTTTTGAGCTCAGACAAAAAACGTGAGGATAGAAGCTGCTGCTGCTCTGCTTACGTGCTGCTTTCACTATGGGGGCTGTGTAGAAATGGTGTTACAAATGAAAAGTTAAGACACACCCTTAATCAATTCAGTGCACACAAGGGTTTTTGGCGCTACAGCCTTATGTGGTGTAGTATGACCAGTAGCTTATGGTGGATAATGTTAGTTGACATTAGGTGGATATACAATATGTAAAAAGGGCAATAAGTCTAATATTCACTCTCCTTTTAGCTTTAATACTGCTTCCAAGTACACACTGTTACCACACACAAACACACACTTCCCCCTCGCTCCGCAGCTCACATTTTCTATTCTTTCAAAGTTGCCTACCAGGCATTAACTGGTTGAAAATATCTGAGAGAAGTATCTGTGAGCATGCATGTGTGTACAAGTTGATAGTTGAGTTTATTTGCACGTACAAAGCAGTATCAAGCTTTCTCTGTCCACAAGCTTTAGTCCTGCGGGAGGTTGCTGTGCTGTCCGCTTTCATTTCTGCATTAGTGAAATGTACTACTGCTGTGAAATAACTCATAGGGATTTATCAGCACTGGCCAGTTGTCAAGGCCCCTAGAAGCTCATAAACCCCAACATAATAGTACGCCCTTCCTCCCAATCCACAAGCCACTAGAAAGATTCAAGACCCCCGATGGAACACTCAAGACTCCCGTAAAGCTGCTGACCAGTTGGGATGTGAGGGTTGCACGCCTGTGATCAAGATACGGTTGCTGGTTTGATTTAAAAGACAGGTTTTGAAAGTCTAGGAAAGTAAATGAAAAATGTCCTACCTGTGCACTCAGCAAGTGCTATCAAGCAGCCAGTAAGCAAGGCATTTAGTCCCTCACCTGCTCCAGCAGAGCCAATCGGTGTATAGCTGTGAATGACCTGTACGCACGATATCTGTGTGATGGGAAGCAGCAAGAGCAAGGTACTCAGTTAAGCTCGCATGCCTAAGTAAAGGTTATAGAGTTACAAATTACAAGTGCAGGAAAACTAATATTTTCCTTCTGGGTGTTATTTGGTGCAACGGAACACCATGTGACTTGTTGCCTGTAATATTGGTGACCTAGAAACTGAAGCATTTTGTAATCACTAAAAGGTCCACTGGGCACATGGGAGAAGTTTGCCTTGAAGGCTTTCTGCCAGAAAGTCTTTAGGAAGTCAGGTGATGTAGTATATGGGTCAACTACCAGATGACCGCTGAGTTTTAAAGACAGTGAAATTAAAAAAAAACATTTCAGTTATCTCTTGGTATATGTCAATTTGTCTTTTTTCCCTTCCTGTAAAACATCACAATATTTTTGGTGACTCATCTTGAACCTAACCAAACTGCTACCGTTTCACAACATTAACCACATGTGGCAGAAAGCCTTCAAGGCAAACTTCTCCCACAGATTGCTTGCACTGGATAAGGATGGTAAATGGTCAGCAAATGTAAAGGTAGACCCATTATATTCTGTATGAAAGAGACTGAAATGGAAAAATCTGGAAAAGTTGAATGACATACTGGAAGGCGCCTTGCTTGTGGAAAACAATGTTCATGTGTCAGAGAAGAGTAAGAGAATAAAATGGCAAGATTTTAAATTCTATGCAAGAGAGCAATTGGAATATAGTGTATATCCAGAGCAGGAGCAACACTGGACTGTTGGCCTCCACCCACACCTCCCTCGCCCACATTTTTAGATCAGGAGGAGGAGGATGGGGGAGAAATTAATAAAGAGCTTTGGAAAGCACACCTAGGACATAGCTCTGCTAGCTACTAAGACCCACAGATTAACCGGTCAAGTGCGGTTTTATGTGATGGGTGGCGTTAGCTATTTGCTCCAAATCACATTTGATTGAACCCCCCCCCCCGGGTTCTTGCTTTATATTTGCTTAACATCAATTCTTAACTGTATTTTAGTTAATACAAAAACCTCATAAATCTCAATATCTCGGTTGATGCTCCAGTGTGCTGTTTATGTTAATTTGTCCTGTTCAGTGTGATTTTCCCATCAGACTTTCACTCCTTCAGCAATCTGCTGTCACCACAATCTTTTAAAGCTTTAACTCCATTTAGTCTTCACATGTACAAATGGGTTTCTAGCAACTGCTTCCCAACCTAGGACCTGAGTCGGGCCAGGTCGCTCTAATCAGGTCTGGTAGGGTCCCGTCGTGTTGCTGTGGGTCTTGGGTGGTTTGGTGTTCTCTCTTTTATTTGTGTTTGTTTGTGTTCATGTGTTTGTTCAGATCAGGTGTAGTTATCTTCCGGTCAATTTGAGTTGGGTCTGACTCTCCTCAGGTTCCTTTTTTTTGTTTGTTTTTTGTTTTTTTACTTAGTTACTGCTCAAGTAGGTTTACTGCTGGTCCTTTTGGATCAGGTCCAAAATTTAGGGCATCAAGCTCCATTTACTCTTGAAGAAAAGGGCTGTCTTCCTCTTTTTGTGCTGCAAAGCAATCCAGGCATTTCATCTGAATACTTCTTCCACTCCTGCATTTGAGTGGAGACCCATACAGACTGCAGATTTTGTCAGCAATGGACACGTTTGTTTACAGTAAATATATTAAACCCTGACTGCATTAAGTAATCCACCACACCAAACAATCGCAGCTTTCCACTTGTAGTTGTTCAGTTCCCAGATGTTTGTTTTCACGGGAGACCTGTGCGACGACCTCCAACTGTGTAAAAGTGTAGTGAAATCTTCCAGACTGGCTTTTCCACATTGATGTACGGTTTCCGCTGTGATCAGAAATGGATTTTTGGGAGGGCCAGGAGGTTTGTAAAGAGAGGTCAGTCACCAAACACACACACACACAGGTCAGGACCGGGTCCAGAAAGGAAGGAAAAGAAAAGAGTACACAGGGGCACTCACACACATATATACACACAAGGTTAAATATACTAAAGACATGGATGTGTGTGTGCATGGTATCTGTGTGTTCATAACTACCCATGTAGTTACAGGATGTCAGAATCATGCAGTAAAAGCAGCCCTGGAGCACCATAAAGCCAACTCTTACCGTACATATTGTTGCCCCTCAGCTAAATAAATAAAAACAATGCAGCTCTCCATTGTTTTTAATAATGAGTTGATTTGCAGACTTTCAGGCTCACGTTGTGTTTTTCATTTTCCCATGTTGCTGGATGGCAGAAGAAATGCAATTAAAGTCACTGTTTCATTAGGGCATGTTGCCCGTGAGCAGGAATTAAAAACACCACAACACAGCTACAGTACCTTGTCGAGTATACTTTTTGTGGTCGACAATTTTTGTCTCACACACACGCTCTTGTGCACAAACACACACACACACTCAACACAAGAACTTAATGCCCCAGCAATTAGAACCCAATCAAATTTTCCTTTGTGCTTGTCAACAATCTTTCCCACATTCACTCATTTATCTCTTTGCCTGTATGCTTCTACCGTCCTCCATTTTCCAGAGTTGTTAGTCGGCATATTGTCTGTCTCTCTCTCTCTCTTTGTCTTTCTCCATCAGTCTGTTTTTCTCTCTCTCTCTGTGTCTCTATCACAGGCTCTTGGTCTCGTATTTTGCATTTGAAAAGACCACCCATGGGTTCAGGAGGGGGCAGATTCTCAGAGAGGAATTGGTTTAGAATATTAATTGTTTTTTCTTCTTCTTGTTGTTGCCCACATTAACACGGCCTGCCACTTTAATTTAAGTCCCTGCTGCATTGACAAACTGCATATGCGGTTTGACTCAAGCTAGCTAGCATATCTACTGCTCAGCTAGCTTCTGTAACTCTTGTTGTGCATTTCTTTCATCTGTCTATCTAAAAACTGAAACAAGTTTAAACATATTCTAGGATAAATGACTCTCTAGTACAGCACTCTGTATTATCATTTGAACCATTTGTGATTTTAACAAAGATACGCAACAATTAGCTTGTTAGCAGTTCCCATGACATTTTCCCAGCACAGCAGTGTGCCTATTATGTGTCTTTCTAAATTGATGGTATTTTGGGAATGAGCTCATCTAAGCTACCTTCCCTGCTATATTCTTAGCTGTCCTGCCTGCCTCTTCTCCCCGCACCACACCATGTTACTGCATCTAGTGACCTCAGAGATTGATGAGATAAACATTTCTTCCTGCCCTGCTCATACCGAATCCAGAGGTTCACCAGCGTCCGTCATGCTCCATCTTTCAAAACTCACACTACTCCAACAATGGCCTGGTCCTTAATTGTCACCCGTATCAAGCCTATAACCGGACTACCCGTCTGGAAGGGTATCGGATGGTAATCAGCGCGGCAGTCAACTGTTAGCGCTGTCACTCAGAGCCTCTGACGTCACACCGGCATGCCTGTATGATTAGTTCTGGTTCAAATCCAGCTGACCTGCATTGTCGCCCGTGATCAGCGTCCTGCAAATGTCTGTAATGGGACAAACATTGTTCATTAAGAGTTTGCTGTGTTGTAAAGCAGAAGTATGTGTTGTGACGCCGTGGAAGGCAGGTTAGAGGCTGGGGCTGCCATCCTGTCTGGGGCCTTAAATGTAGGAATTTTTCTAGCATGATTATGTAGTGCTATAGATTATGAACACAGAAATATCTACCGCTATATCTTTTTTTTAAATCGGTGATAGTAGATGATTGTAAGTAACATCCTGTTATGTATTGTCCATCTCTTTCTCTTTTCTCACTTACCTCATCAAGGCATGCCAACCCATTCCCCTAGCAATTACATTTATATGGCACTAAATGTGGATTTTGGCAATGTATTTTCAAGCCCAAGAAGTGGTACATTATTGTAAATGTAATTTTAAGTTAGGCACAGGGATACTTTTGGATTTATGTGTTATTTCTGCTTCCACATCAATACAATGAAGGTGAGGAGAATTTGGTTTGTGGTGCTCACAGTATTAACAATCTTGACAAACCACACACTTTACTGTGTGTTTTTGTCGGAGCTAATTACTTTTGTAATTCGCTTGAACTGACCATTTAAAAGCCCACCACCCCACAAAGGTGTTTTCATTTATTTTTTACTGTGTTGGCGTGAACACGTAATCTGTCTGACTCCCCCATTACTTTTGTTGTACCTGTCAGGGTGGGAGGGGTTACACCTTTTAACTTTCTTATTGGTTCATGGAGTCCGGTGACCTCACGTAGTTCCTTCATAGCTCCACCCAGCTTCAACTTGAGCACGGCTCGAATTAGCCAGAATAAGAGCAAACCCCTGTGTTGGTGTGCGGGTCCTTTAAGATCCTGTTTTAATTGTCAGGGCTCACTCATCCAGCAAGCAGAACCCGATTCAGTAAAATGTGGCTTTTGCTTTTGCTTTTGAACTGGTTTTGAAGCAGTTTATTTGGCCGAGTCGGTGCTCATGCCTCTGATGTGACGTGACTTGTCTGCTTGGCTGTCCGCTGTGGAAAACATCCATATGAAACATGTCATCTGTCCTGCGCTTGTTACTACCATTTCCCCTGTCATGCGAGCGCTGCAGAGACTGATGGCTTTTTCAGATGGAACGATGTGCTACTTGCTCCTGACCGCAGTCGCAGCCTACTCTCCACCTTTTGGTATCCTGCCATCTGCCTTTCATTCTCTTGTTTACTCTGTTGTCTCACCTCACCTCTCTTTCTCTTTCATTTCCTCAACATCTGAGGACTGAGCACTCTTTAAAGCTGCACAGGGTGAGATTTTCATATTGAAGTGGGGCCCAAATTACTGAGGCACCTACATTTACCTCATTTGCCCAAATGATCTCTGTCTCACAGACAAGAAACAATAAATCAAGACTCAAGTAGGAAACAATCTCTGTCTATAGCAATTTCTTGATGATACATCTGATGATGATTTGTCTCTGTATGTCCTGGTTTATTGTCGCCACTTGGGACATTTTGAACAACTTGTGTAATATGACCTCTTAACATCCAGTTTCCTTTTATTTGCCATTTAAGTAGTTTAAAAGTTGGAAAAATCATATTATTCAACACTGTCTGACAGTATCTTATGTATGTTCTGCATCAACTTTTGCCATCTCACTGTTCAAGCTATACGTTTACCCTGAATGCAATGAGCAGTGAGTGTTTTTTTATGGCTGCATCATTCTATTCATAGTCTACAGTTTCATAGACAAACTTGACTATGGGGGTGGGAAGAAACTTGAGTTTTCTCTCTTTTGAATGTAACTCAGTAGATGTTTTACATTGTACAGTGAATACTTACAGTATCATCCTGCCACTGCAGATAGAGGGACAAGAAACCACGCAATCATGTCACATGACCTCTGTCACCTTTCTGACTGGCACATGTTGTCGTTCCCTGAGACATATTGATACTTTTTTTCCGGGTTCTTGCATGCAGGGAGCTGTGTCTTGTTTCTGTAAGAGTGGTGGCATTTGTAGTTTCGTGACAAGCGCCTGTAGACAGATCCATCATCAAACTGCATCTGCCTGTTGACACATGAGAACTCAGAATGTAAAATCATATCAGTAACACAAATGTCTGTAGCTCTCAACTGACTTGTTACCAAACCTCTGCTTTTAGTATCCAATGACTGCGATAACCGAAAACCGTTTTTTATTCCAAATAGCTCCTCATGGGGATGCAGCTGTAAGGCCGCAGTCCATCAGCAGTCATGCAGTACAAAGTGAGTCTTGGCTACATCTCCGTCTCACCCGTTGGACTCCTCGACCTTCCATAAATGGAGTGTTCAAAAGCCGCCTCCAATGAGTACGAAAACATTGTGTCGCCTAACACATAATCCACATCATAGGAAAATGGTGTTTGGTCCCCCGGCAGCGTGACATCACACAGTGTTTCCCCTCCTTGACCTTTTGTCAGATGCCAGCGCTGAGGACCCGAGGGGAGGGGTCTGCTGTTGAGCAGCTTGTACCCACTCCGATATTCAATATCTAATATTGCCTGAAACTAATAAGAAACAACTGAAAGAAGTACGTGGAGTGTAATGTGTTTTGTTGTTGCTTTTTACTTGTAAATTAGCTGTGATAGTTGGAGTTGCGTAACAGATGCTCTGCTTGAAGGGACACCAAGAACAAATCCACAGTCCCATAATGATTAAATCGTACAATGTTCCCCTCATTCAGCTCCCCAAATGTTAAGCAGCGCTGTTGTCAGTGTCATGTAAGGTCCAAGGTCTGTAGAACTTTCTATAAAGTCCAACATTTGTAAGACTTAAGATCAAACCCCAAAGTTTTTGTATAGCCCAAAATCACAAATTAGTCTCATGCTTTACAATTTGAACATATGACCCTCTATAGACCCTTGAGTATCTATGGAAAACTATCATTCAGAGCATTTAAATTTCTCTGTCATATTTTAATAGGGACAGTTACGTAACATCAACCAATGAAACATACCACAGCATTTAAAGTCTTATCTAGTTTGAAACATCTGTCCCAAGATGGGGCTTTATACAAATACATACAGCTCAACAAGAAAACACATGCTGAACACAAAATGGCACAAATCACACACAGTAATACAATAAAAAATAACAAAACCATAAGAACCTAATGAAGGGGCGTCCTGGTAGCCTAGTGTTTCAGAGGCATACCAAATAACCGCAACATACCCGCTTCGATTCCAGCTGGGGACATTTGCTGCATGTCATACCCCACGTTTCCTGTCTATCTGTGCTGTCAGCTTTCAAATAAAAAACCTCCCCATAACTGCATGTCTAATCCCCTTTTGAAAACTGTTTCAACTTGAGTTTAAAGTGATCCCATTCTGAGTTCTGTGGTTAATATTGATCCCCCGGACAGACAAAGACGTCTGTCCCTAGGAGGTTTTATGAAAAGGGCATCCGACAGTTCCCCATATATGCACCCTGAGTTACTGAACCAGGAACTCTGAGAGGTTTCACTGTGTCACTGAGCACCTAGGAGCCTTATTATGTGGCTATTTATAAGTTTATTAGCACATTTTGTGGCTGAAACTAAAGATTATTTTCATCATCGATTAAACTATTGATTACTCCGATTAATCCTTTACTATATTGAACAGTAAGCTGAAAAAGATCACAATTTCCCACACTCCACGGTGATGCCTTCAAATGTCTTGAAGCAGCAAATTCTCACATTTGAGAAGCTAGAATTTCTTGGCATTTTTTGCCTGATGACTGACTTGATCACCTAACCGATTCATCTCTAGCAAATTTAATAAAATTATCAAATCATGTCTTAACATATTTAGTCTGGCAGTCATGGCAGTGGTGAGATTGTAGTCCTCAGAGCGATGCGATTTAACATAGTAAAAGCTATGAAACTGATATTTATTGATTGCCTATTGCACTGGGTTGCATCAGATTGTGTGTTTAATTGCATCCATATCCACCCATGCTGCGTAAATATTCCAAATGTAACTTTCAGAAACAAATAACCAAACAAACCTCACCTGCAGTTTTCAGTTTGACCATTGTGCAGTCTGAGTAACTACTGTGGGTTTTAACAGCCCATCTGAAGCTAAAGCATGAAAGTAACCTGAGTTGGAGTCATGCGGTTTTTTCACAGGACATCATTCATATGCATGGGGTGCAAAGCTTGAGCTGAAGTCTGTGTTACAGTCCAGTTTTGCAGTGTGGACCTGTTTGTGTGAGTCTCTTCCTCCCCTACCAGGATTTTATCTAAGCAGGACCTGTTCACCCCGCTTTCTTTCTCCCCCAAGTATCTTCTATTGAAATAAATTCAGATTATTTTCAGTAGTTTCACAGCACTTGCTATATCGAGTGGCCCCCTCCGGGTCCCCCAGAGCCTCACCCCCTGCTGCTACCAGCTGACGGGGAGAGAGGGAGGAAGAAAATAAAAGCAGGGGGAAAAAAAACAAGGCTTCTGGGAAAACAAACACTAGTCCTGTTTCTTGGCACTCTTCTCTTAACCCTTTCACTGACTCTGGCATGTGGAAAAAACAAGAAGTACGGTCTGTTAGAAGGTGCTTCAGTGTGCACTGTGATGTTGCATAACTGAATGCTTCCTGAGTTTTATCCTGAGGTATAAATGACAAATTTCCTTTCTTTTTTTAATAGCATTTCTTTTTTTTTATTGCAAATACATATACAAAAGATTCTTTAAAGACAGTACAAATACATGGCAAGATCACAGAGGGGAAAAAAATGGAGAGTATTGGGAACATCAGTTCTTTTTGATATTGAGAGAAAAGGAAATGGAGCTTGCAGATCAGAAAGAATGGACGGTCCCTCTGGTGATCGCACAAACAAAAGCCTAACAGAAAAACTGTAAAAACCTTGTAACTGAGATAACATTTTCCAGTTCTTTCAGCCATAGTTTAAAGTCCAACTCAAAGGAAATTCACAAATAACAAATAATCGGTACACATTTCGTTAGATAATCCCCCCCGATCCTCAGAAAAAGACAAATACATACTTAAAATAGACATTTAGATAAGATAAATAAACCAAAAAAAGGACGATTACAGCGTGTACCATTTTGTCTAAGTACCCCCTGGGTTGAAAATCAAAATAACATTTTTAAAAAAGGGTAAATTATATGCCGTCTACATTGCAAAGAGGACAATTCATTAGTTATAAGAATAGTATGCAAAATAATTACTTTCAAATAAAATTAAAGCTAATAAATAAATAAAGTTTTAAACTGGATTTGACCAGAGGGGAGGGTGAAGGGAGTGTTTTGGACACCAGCATGGTGGGAGACTGCAGGGGGGACACCCAAGGGGGTCAAAGGTGACTTCCTGTAGCTGTCAAACACACGCTGTTGGACGGTAAGTGTAATCTCAGCTGTGGCCATTGTGCGCGCACACACGCATGTAGAAAAAGTCGGAGAAAATGTAAAAATCCAAGGCACGGATGGTGGAAAGGGCTGCAGTCCCCGTCAAGACACACAGCATTGTGAAACCAAGCCTCTCTCTCGTTCTCTGTATTGCCTAATAGCTTTTTCCAATGATCATGACACATAACTTGAGAAGAAACAAAATCAACAGCTTAAATACAAACCATACTTGCTGAATGACACGGAAAAGAGTAAGCAACAAAAACAGAACTCCTTGTATGAAATCGAACAGAGAACCAGATACTGCACTACCATGAGTGGTTAGTTGCTTAACTGTTTAAAATATAAAGCTTTTTGTTTTTTATATCTACAGGTACAAATAATTACCCAAACCCTCCCCTCCCCCCACACCCCCATGGGTTACAAACTGCCAGCGTATGAAGGAATAAAACAGAAAGAAACATACACAGTACCTACTGAAATATCAACAATCAATAAGTCCTCACAGAGGATTTTCCTAAGTCTTTTCATCTCTCTAAAAATATATATAGTTTCTATCAAGATACAATAGCAAGGCACGATGTGAGCCAATCACAAGTCCAGCTCTCCGCTTCTTCGAATTCAAGTGTCTGATTCAGGGAGCAGCTCTGGAGGAGGAACTCTCCCTGGAGTAAAGTGTTTTGGTGTATGTGTGTCTGTGTGTTAGGTGTGTGTGTGGCTGTACATGTCATTGTTCGTATGTGAGTGTGTTGCCTCTCAGTCTGCCGGACGGGCTCAGGGTCTGGTGAGCTGGGTGTAAACCGGAGCCTGCTCCCAGTGCTGCGGGCTGCTCTGAGGGATGGAGGGCACCCCCGTGTTGTCGGCTATGGGCGTGTACATGGGCCTCTGGCTGGTGCTGCTCATGTAGCTGAAAGTCGAGTACAGCCCCGAGCCCTGCCCTGCCCCCGCGTGGCTGTAGTAGGAGGCGGCGGTGTTGCCCCCCTGGTGGTCGGGGTAGTCGTACTGCTGCGCCCTGGAGATGGCCGGGTAGGAGGAGGAGGGGCTGTAGTGCTGCAGGTTGAAGGGGCTGTAGGCGACGTGCTGTGGAGAGCCCTGCTGCTCACTGTAGTGGCTTGGGCTCAGCTGCTCCGTCTTGATCTGGGTCCTGTGCTGGGCCTGAGCCGCCTCTGAGCCGCCGCTGCTCCCCAGGGTGGTCAGGGTGTGCTGCTGCTGCTGCTGTCCCTGCTGATTTTGGCTTTTAGCCATCCAGGCTGCGGCGACTCCTGCCTGCGGGCTGACCGGGGCACCGCTGCTGATGCTGTAGGTGCCAGTGTAGCTGACTGGCGTGGTGTTGCCAGGGCCGTTAGCAGAGCCAGGGTGGCCATTAGGCGGGAGGTACTGGTCGAACTCGTTGACGTCAAAGGTCTCAATGTGGGAGATGACATCGCTGCTCAGCTCACTGATGTCCACATCGCGGAAGTCGATGTTGAGCTGGCGCCCGCCGGGGCCTTCAGGCAGAGAGCGGAGGCCACCTTCACGCTTTAGGTCCATCTTGCCTGAGCTGACATCAGTCTTTGGGGTGGTGGGAGGGGTAGGGGGCCCCTGGGAGCCTGGAAGTTAAAAAAAATAATGTGACATTAGATTTTGCTTTCTACATTAAGTATTAACTTTAGTACTTTTTAAGCAAACCAATATGGCTGGGGGGCTAGGGAATATATTTGACTTTTAAGCTTTTTGAATGAGCTTAAGAGAAAAAGGGGAGAACATGAGGCATTCAAACAAGCACTGGGTTAAATGTCGAACTACTGAAGAGACTTTCTGCTCACCTGAATGCTCACCCGGAGAGTGCACCTCTCCCATGCTGGAGGCCGGAGAGTCCGCCTGCTGGAGAGCTTTGAAGATGGCGTTAGGGGAAATGTGAGTCTGCTCGCTGCCGTCCTCCGACTCGCTCTGCCCGTTCTTCACCGACTTCCTCCGCCGGGGCTGGTATTTGTAGTCAGGGTGATCCTTCTTGTGCTGCACCCGGAGCCGCTCAGCTTCTTCCACAAACGGCCGCTTCTCCCCTTCGTTGAGAAGTCTGCGCGTGAAAGGGACCATTAATGTACCAAAATGATTAACGGTGTACTACTTTAAATACTCTATTCATAGACAAAAAAATATATACAAATAATTAACATAATACAGCTGATTCGGTTTGCAGGGAAGATCAAGTGTAAATGTCAAAAACAGAAACGAGGTAAAGTTAAAACAATTTTTTTTTAAATCCCATTGCACCCTGCGTAAAAACTGAAAAGCAGAGCATTCACACTTACCTCCAGAGTTTCCCCAGAGTTTTGCTGAGCTCCGCGTTGTGCAGGTGTGGGTACTGATCCGCCAGCTTCCTACGCGCAGCCTGAGCCCACACCATGAAGGCATTCATCGGTCTCTTAACGTGAGGCTTGTTCTTAGAAGATCCGTTAACGCGCACTGGCATAGGCACTAGGGTCCAGTCGTAGCCCTTGAGCACCTGGGACACAGCGTCACGGATGCAAGCGGGAAACTTATCTTCCTCGTCTTTCTTGAAGTCTCCGTCCGCTCTGAGCAGCCCGTTCTCCGACGGCCGGGTGTTCTCGGTGTCGGAGCCCGAGCCGGACGGGCACGGAGAGCCCGCGGAGTCCTCGGACATGCTCGGGCTCGGGGCATCAGAGAGACACTTGTCTTGTTCCTCCGTCATCTTCAGGTAAGGGTCGAGGAGATTCATACGAAAAACTGTTTGGTGCCAAATTACGCGTGAAATGGGGGAGTTATATCTGTTTTCTCGCGAGAGGAAAAGCCACTAAATGGACTTTACTTTGCCAGGATGGGTTTGATCAAAAACTACACTGAGAGAAGTGCACAGAAAAACGGCAGCCGATTCTCTTTTGCTCCCGTGCGTAAAACCGATTTGGAGAGCGAGTGTCTTTACGCATGAGCTTCTGACAGACTCCTAGGAAGAGTGTGTTTTGTGCAAGCGGATCCGCACTTGAAAGGGCAAAAACAAGCCAGCTGGTAAGAGTTTGCTTTCAACTCTACAGGATGAAACGGTAGAGTGCTCCCTTCTAGTCTCCAAGTACAATCCCCAGAACGCGCGAGTGCTTTGAACTGCAAACGTTGTGCATGAGTCCTTTATAAAGGCATTACGATGCTGCACAGGAAAGCCCGAACCTGATTGGGCGACAGCATGTGACGCCAAAGTGAAGGAATGTGATCCCATTTTTTCCCTCTCCTAACTTGCACAGAAAACACACACACACACACAGTCACTTTCTCTCAAACATACACACACTGCCCACCAGCCAGTATATGCTGTTTGATTCGGCTGGATTTTCCTATAGATATTTACAAGGCTGTATGGGGAAAGAGTGGTTTTCAACATTTAATCAGACATGTGGAATATTTAATTATATACTATAATTGACTAAAAATGATCGTTTTTATTATGAAGGAAAGCACTGAAAGAGAAATTAATTACCGAAAGAACTTCAGCCCACCAAAAGGATTATCAGTAAATTTATGTCATTTGTGACATTTAGCATCCTATTCAGCTATGGACACTTTCTGTTGCCACTTTTAAAAACATTTTCTTGTGTTTCTAAGTGTCTTTCTCCACACTGGGTTCATACCTACAGTTACATCATCTGGTCAATAGGGGGAGACAGCAGTCTAGGAACCCGGTAAACTACCTCCCTTCCCTCACTGAGTGGGAGGGAGGGAGCTCCAGCAGGCTGCTGCAGTGCAACAGTTGCTGTCAAACATCAGCTTCTGATTTGTATCGCTCATCTCACTTCCAATAACGGAGCAATAATCCGGTGAATGGTGGATTTTGTTCAATTTGCTGACTGTTCAACTTCCACACTGGCTTTACTTTTTCACCAAATGTTCCTCATAAAGTTGAGAACATTTTTAAGCGTCGTGTTACACAGTATTATTACTAAATATCCATTTTGGAATTATACAGATATTTGAAACTTAACTTCCAATACACATCTAGTTAGTTTACCTGGTATCCTTTGAAAGGAAACATTCATTGTGTTTTTCTACTTTTCTGCTCATCAGACATCATTTTGTGAAAGACACACATTTTCACATTTTTAGCATCAGAAATACACGGCTTAGTGTCAGTAGTGGATGAAGCACTGAGATCCTTACGTAAAAGCAGAAATACAACAATGTAAAAAATACTTCATTACAAGTAAAAGTCCTGCATTCAAAATCTAAAGTAGAAGTACCTGAAGTATTATCTGCAAAATATCACAATTAAAAATACTAATTATGCATCAGAATGACCCCTTTCAGAGTTATATTACCACATATTACAATATTGGATTAATGGTTCTGATGCATAAATGTGTAAGAAGCATTTTAATGTTGCAGCTGGTCGAGGTAGAGCTGATTTGAACTGCTTCACATACTGTTGGGTAGTTTAATCTGTAACAATACATCATATTATGTTTTGAATAGGAAATCTTAACCTGCAAAGTAACTAGCAGGCCTAACTTGAACTGTTGAATATGTAGTGGGGGTAAAAAGTAGAAGCAGAAAGTTGCAGAAAATAGAAAAAGTCAAGTACAAGTACTTCAAAGTTGTACTCAAGCACAGTACTGGAGTCAATGTACTGTCCACTACTGACAACTCAATTAATGTGCATCATCTATGAGTGTTTTTTCAGTTTTCAGAAATCCTCACACACACACACATACACACACTCCCTTTGTCCTCCCTCTTCAGCCGAACACAGTGCGACTCTCCAATTAGAGGGACATGAAGTGTTCTGCAGTGGTCACTGATGGTAACCTGCCTGCACACGCCCCCCTTTGATTGTTTATTATGCTTTGTGGAGATGTGGAAATGTAAATCTCAGTTCAGGCTAATGTGGACAACATGTGCTACCTGAAGTCGCTTTTAATAGCTCACAGATGTCAGGTAGAGCTAATTTCACTGGGCTGCTTACTTGGTCTCTCATAAGGACGCCCACTGCCTTTTTTTTTTCCAACAGATACAAATCTTTTTCTTTCTCCCCGTTTCTGTCTCTGAATGCTGTAATGTTGCTTGTATGCATTTAGCCCGACCGCTCAAACTCTGAATCACTCGGTAATTCTTTCTCTCCCTGACCAATTAGGCCTGTGGTTCCAAAACACTAAAGCCTAACATCAGCGACTCCTTCGTTCCCCCGGCGAGTTTATTTACACGAGACATGCTTATTTAAGATACTCACTTTGAACACAAATAGAAGGGAGCAGTTTGGCTCTGCGTTAATAGCTCGTGGGACGTCGCTGCGGTCGCGTGTGCGCTGCGTGCCGTTCCACAAGGCCACCAAAACGCAAACCGTGTTTGCTTGTAAAGCTACAGAGCCGTGAACGCATTGACTCACAGAGCTGCGGCAGAGGGGTGGAAAACATGGTGTTGCTATTGACAGAGTAAATATGGCTGATAGAGGTTTGAAGAGAGGAGAAGCTGGAAGAGGACGGAGGGAGAAGATGGTGAGGTGGAAGGACAAGGAGGGAAACTGAAATGATAGATAAAGAGGCAGAACCCGAAGAATGAGAGAATGCTGGCCACAAGAAAAACAAGGACAACTACATGTAAGTATAAGACAAAAGACTGAGTGGACCCTTTCCTTGTACATTGGCAGTGAAGAGCAGCTGCTCAGCTGTCACCTGGCAGATCTTCATTCCTCAAACACATATGTAAACACACACACACGTTGTGACACACGTGACCTCCCCTCCCACGTGACATCTTGTCAAAACTGTAAAAAAAAAATAAAAACAAGTGCAAACAACAAATCTGAGATCAACATATGGTTGAACACACCTGAATACGCTCCTCCTCCTCCACATGTCACACAGGCAAGTTAGACTCCAAAGAATTATTCATATGACAACTGTTGGATAATAAACACTCAGTACACAGTACGCTCGACTCTCTAAAGGGAATATTTAATTTCAGATCTGGAACTTTCACAAATTGTCTTCCAAACAAGTTTCAAATTTGTCCAAAAGCACAGTTTGTGAGAGGTCTGTCTGTGGTTTCAAAGCTACTGCAGGATGGGAGTGTAGTCCATTCTGTGGCTCATTTAGGTGGCGACCAGGGGCTGGTGGGTGCAGAGAGCAGGCAGGCAGGCAGGCAGGGCGAGGTCTTGGGAAACTTCTCATCTTGACTTGGAGCTACAGCGTAAAAAATCTGAGCAAACAGTGGGAGTCAACTGCTAAACCCTGCCTGCTTTTCTCTGGGAGTCCCATCAGGCCTGCTTTACATTTCTGAGCTTCACACCTATGGGAGCGACAAATGTATGTCCAGGTTTCTGATATACATTCTATTTTAAAGGTGCAACATTTGCCATTTTATACATCAATGTTTTCATATTAATTGACTTGTATTGCCCTGGTGTAACGGCCACAACCCTGAGAAATTAGGGTTGGTAGCATCTGGCTGAAGACACTACATTTCCCACAAATCCTGTTGCTTTCTGTCAAAAAGAGGACATACAATTCATGCAATGTCGGCAGAATCGTTAACAAGTGGAACCAGATACAAACTAACAGTGTATAGCTCCTTTTAAATTACCTACGGTTTGAGGTGAAAGTGGCAATAGGTCTTTCTCATGGCATGTCGACGAGTCACAGCAGGAAATGCACAGGTATATGTGCCAGTAGGACATTCCATTGAGCCAGGATCCTGGCACTGCCACACCTAAATGGAATGCAGCCATTAATGCTGCAAGTTGCTGTAAAAAGGCAAAAAGTGCTACAAACTACAGACATTTCAGAGCCACTTTTCAAGCCTTTGATACTCATAATATATCATATTCTCATTGGCGTAGTTCTTTAACAATTTGGCTTCATTTGCTCTGGAAGAACTGCGTCCTTATACTGTTTTTGTTGTAGTCTGGTCCCAGACCTGTGAATCTATGCCCACATCTCTTTTTTTTCTGCAATTCAAATAGGTCTGGTGTTGATGAGATTGACGCAGATGTACATGTTGTGTGCAAGTCGATTTACAGAAATATGGTAACAACTCTTTGGTATTGGTATATTTTGACGATTGTACAAACTTAACTTCCTCTAGCGACCACCACCACGGCTTTCCTGGCGACAGAAACTGACTTTGGTGGAACAAATACTTGGTTAGGTTGATCATCAGTTCTGTAAATGATCTTATAATCCTACAAATTGCACCTTGATAAAATTATGTCCATTTAGTTTCTGTTGGAGTTGTGTAATGAGAGCGGGAGAGGACCAGAGTTGTTCAAATACCTAAGCAAGAATCTGAGGGAAGCATCTCATCTCTTGGTGCCTGTAGCCTTCAGATAGGTGTGATGTGCCTTTCTTAGAAGATTCTGAGTGATTAATAGCCTCTGCGAGCCTGTGTGTGTCTGTTCCACTGTGATCTGAGCGTCTGGGCACCGGGTGTCTGTTGACTGAACGTCATTCTGCTCCTCGTGCTGTTTAAACAACACTTAGAAAAGACCCAGGCAACTCCCGGGGAGGATTGCTCCCTCTACCATCCATCACTGACCCAACTCCTGCAACCTGGCTCTCCCTCCATGTCTCAATCTAAGATACACTATTTCAGTTTTTTTTTGCTTTCAAATGACATTAGCTAAGCCAAAAACCTGGGCTGAAAATCACCCTAGATAATCCCGTCCAAAAGTTAGCAAGCACATTTCCCAGCAACCTGAGTTGTTGCTGATTAAAATATGTGCATTAGCTGATCATACCACACTGTACGAGAGGCTGGAAAAGCGAGAGGAAACCCAATCCACTCGGGCTGAGTCGAAAAAGCCGCAGAGGAGTACCATTTCCCTCCGAAGATATGGCTTGTGCAAACAGCCCTCGCTTTTAACAATAACAATGGTCTCACCCGCCAGGCCAAGCTAACTAATGACAGATCCACACCTTAATGTTGAGCAGTTGTTTGGGTTTAGGCGAGGGAGGACGTGCGTGTGTGTATGTGTGAGGTTTTTGGGGGAAAGAATGGCAGTTGTCAGCGGGTGGCTCGTGCCACTGGAAAACTCCTCCCTCTCTCCTTCCTTCCCTGGACAGAGAGCAGCACCCATGATTCGGGCGGAGATTGCGGGAGAAAAGCTCTGACGCAGCGAAACGCTACTCTGAGCGACGGAGGACATCCAACCATAACGCAGCACATTTTTACAGCTTATTGAATTGTGCTGGAGGCAGGATGGGGGTGGCGGGAGGGAGGGAGGGCAGACGTCTAAAATGATTCCTGTGTTTCTGGTCCTCTCTCTTTTGTAACAGTTTCAGCTTGTCTCCTGGCCAGCAGTGCTCCATTTCCTTTCTGGGCCCCTCTCTGTCTTTACAGTTGTGGTTGATGGTAATTGATGCCTTGCAGTGTGTAATGATTTGAAGTGGTTATGAGGGTTATTTGGTGTCAGGTGGAGGTGAATCTAATCTTAGCTGTATGTGCATTGTAAATTGACAAGCAAACTGAGTGTCTCTCTCCAGCCAGAGAAGTGGGGCAGAAATACATAAAATAAGTGTATTATATAATGTACAAACTGATAAAAACATCCTTAATATGCAATTTTCTGTTGTGTCAAGTAACAGATATTTTCACATTTCACATTCCATTTTTTAAAAGTCTAATTAAATCATTCAAATTGAATCTTATTCACAGAGCAGACCTGCATGAGACACCAGCAGCACAGAAAGTTAGACACATGATACAGCATGAAAAAACATAGTCAACTTTGACCAAAAAAGTCTTTACTCAAGGTCCACTTAAGTAAAGACTTTTAAAGTAAATGACAAGTCAAAATGTCTCCTTTGAAAAGATCACGTGACCATGAATCACAAATAGCTCATCTCATCCCCTTTTAGAAGCAGGAGACAGATGAAATGGATCCGGAGGAACGAGGCGAAACAGTCCTCCCCAAAAATACGACAGTGTAGGTCTTATTACAACCCATATTTACAGTTATTGTTGGGCAGCTCCCTGTAAAGAGCGACAAAGGCAGCATAGAAATAACGATCAACACAGGACTTTCACCCAGGAGACCACTGGTCGTGTCCCGTGATAATCCAAAAGTCAACACTGACTTCCGTACGAAACTTAACTTGTGTAACTAGCGTAATTTTAACCTGAAGTCATGATCTTTTCCTAAATCTAACCAAGTAGTTTTGGTGCCTAAACCTAACCATACTGCGACTGCTTCACAACGTTAACCATGTGTTTATTACTGTTACCATGACAACGAATATATGTCGTTTTGGGAGTCATTGACAAACAACCTATTCTGTCGTTCATTTAATATTATTGCCTAATCAAATTTAATCATTACTTGACAAGGATTGAATGAAGGCATGTCACCGCTGTCAGTCCTCCAGTTGACTACAGTAAACCTGCGCTCTTCCTGCACAAAACCAGAGATCCACTTAATGAAACGGCGATGATATCTTGCTGCTTTGGCCGGCTCGCTTCAGCTGCGTCCCCACCGCTGAAACCTCCATCCTGCTTTAACCACAGCCATCCGGATTAAAAGACCACTTTTAAAGGAAGGAAGACTTTGAAAAGTTTAATGACATAAATAGTTAATGACAAGTTGGCTATACAGAAAAGCCATTTGGGCAAACAGTGCTAAGAATCATAATGTATAATCACCCCTCTGGCAGTAATCCTACATTTGTTCTGTAGAGGAATTTTTGGTTGTTATACTATAAAATTACAGGTATTATATCACAAGTGTTTCTCCATTGAGAATGATAATCTACAAAATGTATTTAAACAAGGACAGCTACTCTAAGAAACAGTGTATGTATGTCACCCCAATATCTGCTCTTTTTATGTGGCTTGTAAAGAGAGCAATCTCCTCAGGAATATGCACAACTGTACTTCAGCAAACAGCTGCAGTAGCAGAAAGTGTGAACTGCTAAGTGGAAACATCTTTGCGTAATGTACGCAAGTCCCTTCTCCCCAATAGATACAGTTCATATGATACATGTCAGAGTTTTTTCAAGGTGTTTTTCAGGCTTTCCTAGTTGTCTGTTAAGTTATCTGATATTCGCTTAAAAAAATCTCCTCTCTTGGACATAAGTCAACACGCAATGTTTCTCCAGCACGTACCACAGATGGAAGAGAGCGTGGGCAGAAAGTATAGGATATAGTACAGTACTGTGACTTTCCCGTCTTAAGTGTAAAGCAGCAGAGATGGTGTGAAGTGAGAGGAGGAGGGACTCTGAAGTAAGATGACTGTAACCGCTGTAGTTCGGTGAAACAGCGCGTGCCGAGCCAGTCAGCATCCGCTCTCTGGCTTGTAAGCTTGTGCAGATTTCAGGACTCTGACATTGCGGTGTGGTGTACAGTACATGTGTGTATTCCTCCTTAATAACTGGCACGACAGAATGGCAGTTAAAGGGTCTTTTATTTTCATTCTTGTCTTGCTACATAAGAACTGCATTAAGATAGATTTGATCCAACGTTCTTGCCCCCGTAATCTATTCTGGGACATTGTGGAGTGTTGCAGAAATGAGTTTGCATTTCTGAGCAGTAGATACAGCAGGTACAGTTTCCAGATGTCCAGTGCTCTTTCTTCTTAGGATTATTCAGGGTTTGGTTATTAGTAAATAACGTTTGTGGATAACATAAACCTGAGAAGATTCAGTAAATACCATTCATGATCATCTCGACTGAGCTGTTGTAACAAATTTCTCTATTGAAACTACAGTAGTGTAATATAATGGCAGGTTAATGAGATATTACGATAAAGGATAATGTCGGGTATCAATTCCATGTGTTGTCAAAGAACATGTGTTAAAACTTGTGGATATGATGAGCAATTGTTTTCTTGCTGTATTCAAAACTCAATGCAGAAATTGTTGAATTGTTAGTACTGGTTCGGCCGGCAAAAGACATCATCAGTGGACCACTCTGTATCGACAGAAGTGATTGAAGTAATATATCAACACTGGAATAATAATTCTGTTTTGCCTGTTGGCTTAAGAACAAACTTTTAATTTGTCTCTGAAATGTCTCGTGATGCTGCTTGGTTTGTTGTACAGGTTGAAACATTTTGAAAGCCAGATCACCAAGAAGTTGTTCATCACCACTTTTAGCCCAAAAGCCACATTTAATTCTAAATCCAAGATGGCAAATAACACACATGTAGAAACGTCCTTAATGCTAAGTTGACTTTGTTAGAAATGCAAAATATCATTATGTACATTTCAAAATTTTCCTTCACGATGCTTAATATAGTAATTTATGTTCTATTGTAATTACTCAAAGTGGAAGTCAAAGCAGAACATTTAAATAGCTTGAGTCTTTCAGCACTTTTTTCTGCAATCCAAAAATGTTCAATCAAATTGTTGGCAGTCAAGACAAGAGCAGCAGGTGCACAAGCATGTGAATGCCCTTAATTTAGCTAATGTTGTCAGTATTTGATTTGTCTTTATGAGAATCTCCATCCACGCTCTTTTAACATATTTTTCCATATTTAAACCAATAAATGTGGTGTGCTGGCAACCATATGCTAAAACAATGTGAATGCAGCATTACGTCATTTGTGTGTTGCATAAGCACGCTGCAGAATTACATCTACTTTTTGTGCATTGTGTGAGAGCTTGCATTGATGTTACGGTGGTGCCAAGCCGTGCTGATGTAAAACAAGCCAGCTGTGGCATCATGTCCAGTCCTGATTTGCCACATCTGGTCCCATCACCTTACGCGCTTTCACGTTGTCAAAGCCTTCCTCCAGTATCCTGATCATTTTAATTCCAAACTAAGCTTCTCTGACTGGAGTTTATCTCTCAAAGCTCTGTGTGATTGTCTCCATGAGGCGCAGCCCCGGTCTAAATAAGATTCAGATGGGAGCCAACAAATCCATTGTCAGGACTCACTCACTATACCTTTTTAAACCAACAATCAACTTGTGAGGTTTGATTTGAATTTTTCAAATTGTTTGTGAGGTCATGCCTGGCTTTAAAGAGGTATTACATAGTGAATGACGTGACCGTCACCATAAGAAATTGCAGCCCCCTACGTCTGTTTTTTAGTCATTGAAACCAGCAGTGAACTTTACTTCTTTCCCCTTAAAACATCAGCTTCGTAATGTTTTTGCAATATGCATGTTGCCAGTTCAATTACTGTTCTCTTATATAGCTTAATGAGCAGTTCTAGTTCTCCACGTCCAGCTAAAAAGGTCTGCACTTGAATTAGCTTTGAATAAAATAATCCACCAAATGTCATACAACACGTGAACATGCAATAAGTCATTTTGCATCACTCTGAAGAGGAAATGAGATCGGTAGTTACTGCGATGCTGACTCAAAAGGTCCACTCCATAACTCTCCGCCAACACGACAGCCCAGTCTAATCTGTTTAGCCTCAATAATAACTCTAAGCTGGATTTCTTCCTACTGTTTGGATAGCGCCAGTATTCTGTGCCCATACGGGTCATACCTCTTTCTTCACAATGCTATGGTACCACTCTCCCCTCTCTAACCTGCCTCACCATGCTAGTGTTACATGTGGCGCTAGGAAATTGCCCAGTCTGATTTCCTGCCATCAAAATGTCTTAGCATAGCCTTCACAGAGCGCGGAACAGGAACAGGACGTGGGGAGGAGAGGAGGTACAGCGAGAGGTCATCCTTTTATCAGCTGAATGGTTTTATCTGAAGGGACTTTGAGTTGAGGGCAGAGGCAGCATTCACTTACTGTAAGAGCAAGTCAGTGTGACTTTTCTTTTTCTAAAGAAAGTGTTAGGAAGCATGGTGAATCATCTACATTTATTCTACATAATAGCCTAAATCTGTCAAAATGTGCTGTATCTGGGGTTATGAAAGAAGCGAATGTCAAGACTACCAATATGTGATATATATACCATATGAGGAAATGATAGTAAAAGTTTTAATGAAGATAGAGTTAGAACCTAACTAACCTACTCAAAAGTATTTTCCTGCCATGTACCTAATGCATGCTGGGATAAAACAGAGGGTATAAAGAACAAATACATAAAAAGAGATAAACCACAATAGTTACAGTAGTTTAACTGACTTACATTAAAGGAGCACTAATATGTTTTCACATTTTCAGAACTCCACAGCGAGGTGAATATCCTATACATGTTTGGCATATTATGGCCTTAGAAAGTTTAAATGGCTAAATGTTGGAAAACTGTTGCCCGTTTACATATCATTACACAACATTAGCATTCGTTTGGAGTGTTTCTGGTGACCTGATGAATAAAGTCCAACATTCACACTTATTCTTTTATCTCTAGTTTGGTCTCCACCAACTCCTGAGAAATTAAACTGGGTCTGGGTGTAGCTGCTAGATGCCTGACAGCAGCTAGTCTCCATGTTTGCCGATGTTGCTTGTAGTGTACAGTCGGTTCATCAGAGCTTTTTCACTAAAAATAGATTTTTTGCTCAACACAGCTCTGATGAACCAGCTAATATTTCTACTTCTACTTGAGTAGTTATTTTAAAGGTATTCACTGTGGAATGTGTTCATTTACATAGAAGAGGATTACCATTTAGTATTAACCATTTTGAATATTTTGAGGAAAGTAACAGAAACTGGTGGTGCATGCTTCACTGTTATGCATGCCAACAGAACATCGCAGCATAAGCATAATGAGCAGCACATAAAGAGAGTCTGGAGTGCTGCTCTGGACTTAGGAGTCTTTTGTATGTTGTTGAACTTAATTCCTCAACCTTTCCAGCTATGGCTCCCCAGGAAATGTCTTTTTTGAGTATCATGTTTGTAATGACGGGAAGTCTGGATATTGATATATCCCAAAAATGAGTTTCTCCTCATTATGACAAGTCACTGTGACAGCTTTACAAGCACAGAAGAAGTAGTTCTATCAGCTAATAAGAGAATAAGTAGCCAAGGGTGTGCCTGGCAAGGAAGCAAATCTGAAAACAGTGGCAAATTCACACTGTGTTGGCCAGCAAGATATAATTGAGTAATAGGAAATTTGACAAAGTCAGTGGTACTCCTCAGACCTAAAAAGAAAAGGAGATCTGGACTGAGCACACGGCTTGCTGGTGCTTAAGGGACAGTTTTACATTTCACTGTTCAGTTTCGATTTGACATTTCTCGAGCCAGTGACCATACCCGTAATTTAGGCAAATAGGGTGAATCCACAGGGTCTCAATTATAGAGGATGGCACACTCTTTTCTTAAGCTGCCTCAACTTGTGATTTAGGCGGAAAAGATGGATGTATTTTTGCATCAATCCCTCGCCAAGAGCAGCTTTAAAGCCTACTCTGTAAAACTCAGGAACCATACTAAGCCCTGGTTTGTTCAGTCCTCTTGAACTCGGAGCCATGAGCTGAGCTGCTCATCGCACCACTGAGGCTCGTAATTAAAAATCTCCAGTTACTTCCTCCTTACCTCTGCTGACCCCGGCCTCGTGGCTCAGCCGTACCCAGGGCCAGTGAGCCGCCTCTGGGGAGCCACGGGAGGAACTTGGCCTGGGCACTGCCTGGAGACCGGACGACGTTGGGAAGTAATGGGGATGTTGACTCAAGGGTGACTAGGGTGGGCGGACGTGACCGCTGAAGAAGAGCGTGCCAGGTAAACACTGTGCAATCATGATGCCAGATTAGCCTTGCTTATGATGCCAGTGTGTAGGCTGCTATGCTCTGTTATACGGCTTTCTGTCTCGGGAGAAAATTGTGGAGATCTGAATATGTCCTAATGGGTAGAGAGAAACATAGACGGAGACAACAGACAGAACGAGAAGAAGACTGAGCGAACGAGACAGGAACACACTGAAAGCGATCATGTTTCTGTCTCTGGGGTTGTTATTAAAGCGGCATCTAACACCCAGGAATGCAGGAATGTCCACTGACGTCTTTCTCATCAGGTAGGGAGAGCGAGACGGGGTGGAGAAAGTGTCGGCTTGTTTCAGGAAGGAACTGATACTGCGGGCCGTCTGAGGATTCAAATATTGCAACTCAGGGGAAAGACAGGAAGACGGGTATCACTTTGGTGAAGAATGGAGCAGAACAACAGTCAGAGAGAACGGCAAAAACGTATTCGGATAAAACTGTGCTTGAATAACGCCTAAATCCTTCACGGCGAATGATCCAAGGCTAAAGCTAACACTGGCCCCCTGTCACTGGGAACCCCCTCCTCGAGCACCAGCCCACTGTGGTGAGTGAGTGGTGGAGTAGCAGAGGGCCATATGTACAGTAAGCACTCTGTCTATCTCATAGGCTCATTCAGCCGTGTGGTTTGGCAGGTAGAGCGGCGATGTAGGTGGCTGTGAGTGAAGATATGGAGACCTGTGTGTGCCGAGCTTAAGTATTCAATTTACCTCTGCCATTAGGGCACATTAGCCATTGAGTCTGTGTGTGGAGAGGGCAAAAGTGTTGGCTTATTGCAGCTAATCCCTCACCTTTAGCCCGCACTTGGCATTGTGCGGCGCCTTATATTTGTCATGTGACTCAGGTTTAAGACTCTAATAAGGAAGTCCAGGCCTAAGCTTCTGCAAACAGGGCAGAAAAGCGCCCGCTATCAGCTGACTGGGTGAGCAGCGAGGGGGAACGTCTGTTCCAGTAATGGCGGTACCACTCGCATACATACCTTCACAGAGGTATTCCCAAGCGTGGGCCAAACATATATCAGCACTGTTTCATATCAAAGACCTTTATTTTGGCAATCACTGATGTTTGCTTGGAATTAGCACTTTTTAATAAACTCATTTGGTTCTGTACATAGTGTTAATGCACAGGAAAAACACAAGGTGAAGCCTTTTGACGTCTGTCTGGGTAATATGGGCTTATAGGAAGCTTAGACAACTTCCCATAAGACAACATAGGGTTTCGTAGCACAAATGCCCTTTGTGGGACACACAGAGCGGGCTCTCTTGAAGTCCTGAAGTAGAGAAAATGGTCCCCCCCAAAAAAAGTTCAAGTTGTAGCTATTGTGGAAGTAACACTTTCTACTGTACCCACGAATACCAGGTCTGCAAGAGGCTTGTTATTTTGATTATTATTTTAAGTTTTCAACATTTTCAACTGTCAGAGGGGGACTGGTAGTCACGTGGGTCTGTATTTATCAAAAAGTTAAACTTTGGACTAAAAATCAATATCTAAATTTCTCAAGAGCTACAACATTCCCTTAATTTTAAGAGAGGTCTCTTAAGTTTGTTAAGATTAGATCCTTGATGGCTGCTGTGCAGAGACGAAGGTGAAAACCCCTTCTGATGTTACTAAGGAGTCAGGAGTGAAACTGACTTTTTGTTCCCAATCACTTTCCATGCCTCCTTCTTGTCTGTCATGTCAACGCGGTACTATATCGTCATTACGCAAATCCTCTGATGTGCCTCGTTTACCGGCAGCAGAATTTATTTCCTGCCCCAATTAGAATTTCTTGATGTTCCAATTTCAGCCTTTTGCTATTACGTCATCCTTATTTATACATTATAAATATGTTAGATTGTTGTTCATTTACATTTTAATTGCTACTGGATTTTCTGAGGATTTCACACAAATAAAATCAACTTTTAAAAAAATTAAGATCACGTAACATATCACTGACTAAGATGTAAGGGTTTTTTATAAGAATAAATAATGGGGCAGATGTAAGATAAATCCTTTGACATTCAGCAAACAACTTTTTCCTCCTAAACTGGCTCTTTAGAGCAAGTGCAAGGTTGACGAATACAGGCCCTAGTTGAGAGACAGCTGCATGCCAGTGTACTTTTTAAAAATATTTCCAATGTAATAATTCTTCAAGGAAGATCTATCTGCAATACTAATGTAGCATTCTTACAAGATGAACGTTTTGAAGAGAGGCCTGCACAGTGGCTGCTACTGTAATGACCTGAATTTGCAATGGGCACAAAATTTCTTTTTGCATAAAGGTATTTTTCTATTTATTTTCAGTGTTTACCCTTTTTCCTTCTGAAAATAAAGTATGAAACCTATTAACCCGGCGGTTAAGTAGCAGAGCCCTGATATTGCTTCAGACCCATGTGTGGCTTGTCCTCCTCTCCTGCCTGTGTACACTGAAGCCGTGCCAGAGCGCTGCTGTGCTGCGCTGCGATGTGCTGCGCTGCGATGTGCTGTTCTATTCTGTGCTGTCCTGTGCTGCGATGCCGGCTCCTCGCTAGGTGCCAAGTGATTTTTATCACTGGGAAAACAGTCTCCTTCCAATCTCAGCCCTCTTAGGAGCATATGAATACACTTTACACTCACACGAAGGAAAACAGGTAACTTGAGACCAGGCTTGGGGCAAGAGCTGAGCCGGCAGGTAAAAGGGCTGCAGTGTGTCAGCGTGTGTGCAGTGTGGCATCTGAGTGAGTGTGTGTTGGGCTTGTTCACACTCATGGATACCTTTATGAACAGAGGTGTGTCTGCACAGTATATATGCTTCAGTTTTAATGCAGCACATGGAGTTAGCACTGCATTTTTTGGCCCAAAAGATGCACAGCTAAATCTTGTGGCTCTAAATCCAGAGCTGACATAAAGTTGAGAGTAGAGTTAGGAACTGTTCCTACGTACTTTGTTTTAATTTTAACCTTTTGTTTATTCAGGGAGAGTCAACTGGGCAAATGTGACCTTTTCCAGTGATGCCCTGTGTCACATTCACACATTGACACGTGGAAGCTGCTCAGTGCAACCAGCGCTTTCTGCTGTCAACCACACTTCAGCAGTCGCACGCAAAAGACCTTGCTCAAAGACAACAGAAGTTGTTGAAGGAGGGGAGGGCATTACCTCATTTTCAGCTGGGCAAGGGATTTAAACAGGCAACTTTAGTCCATTATCCTATAAACCTGCTGTCTGGAGTAATGTTCTTCCATCACACACCCCTTAGCAGCATTAGGTTAATCCGCAATAACTTTTCATCAGTTTTCACAAGATTTATATTATGGATGGATTGATGGGGCTAACAACACAGGACTTTCACCCAGGAGACCGCTGTTCATGTCCCATGTGAAACCAAAAGCCAACATTGAATTATTTTAACTTCCGTACGAAACTTAACTTGCGTAATTTTAACCCGAAACCATGATCTTTTCCGAAACCTAACCAAATAGTTTTGGTGCCTAAACCTAACCAAACGGCGACAGCTTCACAACGTTAACCACGTGTTTATTACTGTTACCATGACAATGAATATATGTCATTTTGGGAGTCATTGACAAACAACCTATTCTGTCATTTAGGTTGGAGGACAATTAACAAATTTTAACTTACGTATGAAACTTACATACGTAACTTAACTTAGGTAACCAATAGTTATGTTAACCCAAACTGTGATCTTTTCCTAAACCTAACCAAACTCTGACCGCTTCACAATGTTAACCACGTTTATTATTGTTACCACGACAACAAAGGTCCGGTACGCCTATATATGTTGTTTTGAGTGTCATTGATAAATTACCTATTCTGTCTTTCACATTGGAGGACTTGTTGCAATATGTTCCAATGAGCTATTACTCTTTTTTTTTTTTTTTTTTTTTTTGTCATTTGCTTTTAAATTTTTTCAATCATAAAAACTTCAGACCAACTTCACATTCACCTGGGCCTCCTCCCATTATATACACAACCTCCAGTTTTTGAAGAAGAAAAACATGCAATATGGCCCAGTGTAGTTCTGACTTGTATTTTCCCAATGCTAAGGCCTCCTGTTATATTTCCACTATTCGTTCAGTTACAGTTACAGTTAAACAGCTTTTAAGGCTGGGGTTGTCGTGCTATATATTCCATTGATTTAGGTATGGTTAAAATATAATCTTAGAAATGTAATTTTTTATATTTTGTAGGCAGCTTATACATGTGAGGAGTATAAGTAACATGAACAGAAAATAAAGAAAGAAAATTAAGCAGTATAGAAGATTTATACCAACTTTGGTATAAGTCACATATACTTGCGGCATCATGCGAATACAGACATGAATACATTTGTTTTTGTAAATAAATAGAGAGGTTTACTGGCCACTAGAAATGGGCCTGAAATCTGTACTGACAACTAAATCACAGTTTTACATTCAGCAATGGCATATTCAATCCATGTAATCATATTCAGGGGTGATTTCCATGTTTGTTGTAATCACATATGTGGAAAAAGAGACATTTTGGAAGGTAGCCACTAGTCTAACATGGAAACTTTGTGTCCTTAAACATCGATCTGGTGTAATAACCACCTTAGTTTCTAACCTGAACAAGGTGAGGTGAGGTCTGTCAAGGGCCCTCTCCTCATCAACTTCTGTTTATTTAATTTCAGATTTTCTTTTTTACACACACACATGTACATTAATCCCCAGTCATACGTCTCCATCATTTCCCTCCTTCTTTCACCAGGGCTGTTTATTTTAGATTTTTCGAGGAAAAACCTGCAGTGAAATGAAAATAAAGGTAGCTTCACACTCATAATATTTGGAGTGGAGGGCAATTTATTTTCCTTTTATTAAATGCTGATTAATATGCAGTGTTGGGGAGACTAATACTGTAGGTTTCATTTCCCCAGTATCCTGTGCTGAGCCGGCTCTGCCTCAGAGGTGGAACCGGCCACAAACAGCCTGCAGATATCGTGGAAGTCTGGTTTGAATTAAAACAAAGAAACTCCTTTTCACCGTTGCTCTTTTCCTGTCTCCTCTTCTGTCAGGGTTTTTTTTTTTTCTGAGCTTGTAATTGTCAAGATGAGGTGTGTTCTGGGGCCGCTGTTAATGTGGATGCCGGGAATGTCCAGACTCTAATCGCTCTGGTTAAATTTACTCCTGAATTTGGATGTGTGTGTGTGTGTGGGGATTCCTTTTTAATTAACAATAAGCATGTATCATTGTGGCAGATGAGGAAGTTGAGCCAGACAGTAACAATGCTGCCCCAGCAACCGTAGCAGGATCTCAAACCACATTCTTAGTGTATGGAACATCAGCAACCTATTTTTTGCTACATCAAGACCTGTGTGAGAGAAAAGTGCAATCGCTGTGAATTAGCGGTCCTGAAAAGTTTCAGCTCACTACTCCCTGTTGCAAGAGTAAATGGGCAGAATAGTAAACTTGGACACAAATGACTATTTTTAATTTTTCTTTCCAGGGAACTTCCCTTGATTAATTACAGAGGGGAAGCCAACTGGCCGCAAATATTGGTTATTTCTCGTCTAAAACTCATTTATCATGAAGAGTACAACCAGACACTCAGGTTAGACTAATATATTAGTTTGCCAATACACTGGCCGATACTGAGGTTTTCATCAAAATCTGATATCAGCCTGTCAGTGCCCTCCACCGTCCTGTCATTTGTCTGGTATGAAGAAGATCAGGATATCATTTTACAGCAATGAAAACTGCTTCAGGAACTGCTCACCCACAAATGTATAAATCTGGGATTCGGTTCAGAGTTTAACTGTCCCATGATGACGTGACTGTTGCAGATGCTTTTCCACCCCGATGAGAATGATACTGGGAGAGGCTGAAAATGTAAAGATGTTGACACCTGGAATAAAATAGCTGCTCATGTTCATGTCACAAGTACTGGCATTGGTGTCCCATTAAAATGTCAAAACTTAAAGCTGCTATCATCAATATTTTTATAACAACAATGGATCAAATGGCTACAATGTGAACGATGTCACTTGTATTGACAAATGCACATATACTTGTCACATGATTTTGCAGTTCCCCCTAATTCTACAGGTGGCTTTAACATCTTTTAACTCACTATTTTGGTTGAGTCACAACAGTTCTCATCAGCATTTTTTGTGACTGCAGCAGGCAGCTGTTTTCAGTGAAAAAGTTGCTCAGTGTCTGCTAGATGTGTAAATAGGAAACTGTTAAAGAATTTCACCATATCAACTTAAAAGGTGATAATATGTCAATGTTGTGTTTACAGCTTGTTTCCGCTGGCCCCAAGTGGCCAAAAAGATTGGTTATTTTAGGTTTAATTTAAACCTTTATATTGATTCCACAAATTCAATTGTATCCTCCTCCAAAATCTTCTAGCCACTCAAAATTATTGAGATAAACGCGTAAACTTTTGCCATTTTCAAGCTAAAGGTGGTTAATAAAGCTATACCATTTTAAAAATGGTGTTAATTAACAACGTCATGATCTTAAATTGCCACAATTGCCAGGGAGATTTGGCGTATGTCTGTCAGCATCATGCAAGTAGCACACGGTTCAAAACTGGTGTACGTGCAAAGACAAAAACACAGCATTGCAAGCAAACATACACAAATTACACTTAATGTTTCCTCGCACATGCACACACTTGCATGCAAGGAACACCTCAGAGATGAGAACCTGGTAGGGAACTATGACTCACGTCGGTTGGGTAAGCAACGCAGGTCGGCCCGTCACGTGAAAGGCTGTCCTGGAACAACTCCGTAACCGTATAACTTGCTGTTTAAACAGGCCTCTGAGAGATGCCCTCTCATTTCCTGCTGGAAAAGCTGATCAATCACAGCTCTCATCACCTTGGAGTCGGGGAGAAATAGAGATGTGGGTGGACTGGTTTCACGACAGAGAGTGAAAGGTGAGATGAGTGGAGAAATGACAGGATTCTGAGGTCTTTTAACTGTGTTTGTGCTTTATTAGATAGATGAGTGCCTGAAACATCAAGACAGAGAAAGACCACGTCTGGCAGAAAATAGAGCACAAGCCAATTATGTAAGTGCATGATGATTATGTTTGAGAGGGACACATTGTCAGAAATTAGATGTTGTAATTGTTGAGTGGCAAATCAGAAAAACACATTAAATAGAGCACTTCATACTAGAATGCAATTTTCTAAGATCGCCTTTGGGATTTGTTAAATTGGCCAGAAAAGCGAAAAACAATTTCTTACATCAACAAGTCTGAAAGTACAGGACCACATATATTCCCTCTGTAGGGCAAATATGTAATAACATTGTAAAGATGGAAGCAAAGGGCAGGAAAAGGAGGAAGAAGAAAGGAGAAGACAGGATTGGAACACTTTCAATGCTTGCTCCTTGCTCCCTCCCTCCCTCCCCAATGTGTCTCTGTGAGTGTTTTACAAGAGCTAGATAAAGTGCGAGAGGTAACATCCATCTATCAATACAGAAAGAGGAACGTTCTGCTCTTAGTGGTCCTCCCTCCGCTCCTTCCCCCTGCCCGACGGTTAAAACAACACGTTGTGCCAGCAGCTCTTGATTTCCACTGCTTCAACACCATGTCGTTTTTCAAGCGAGGTCTATCAGAAGCATTTAGGCTGTAAGCAGAGCAGACCCCAGTAGCCAACTCGCCCCTGCCTTCTCTGACTCAGACCATACTCAGCTCCAATTTGTCCAGACACGGGCCAGTGTGTGTGTGTGGGTGTATTCTGATATGCTAGATTTGTGTACATGAAGCACTGCAGAAGAACGTTTTTGTACTTTTTTTTAAAATGTTGGAATACTGCACCATACAACAAGATGGATATCAGGTATACAGATGTAAGATACAATGCTGAAATTCTTAATTTGATTAATAAAATAATGAATAGAATATATCCTGTATATAACCTTTATTTAACTTTTTTGTTGTTGTTTGTTTTTTTGGTTTTTGCTGTTAGCTGTCTTCTAAGCTTGAAAGGCTGAAGAACTAGAGCCTAGCTGCCAGGCTGCTGTAGCCTGTGGATGGCCTTTTGGCTAATGTTAATAAAGTATAACAGAACAATTTAAACAAATAATATTTCAGTATGTAACTTTTAACTTAACAGGTTCAGGTTTAAGGAAATTATGCCCTACTGCTTCACATCATAAAGTATAGTAAAGCTAGGAAAAGCAGATAGGGTATGCTACATGCACCCTAATCAAAATCTTTGGGTCAAAATCAAGGTTTGGAAGGCCTTACATAATTCAGGTGTTTTAAAGACAAGTGAATTGGCAGGTAGAGCGTCTTTAGCTTGTTTTAGCTTCCATAATGTGTAAGTAGTCGCGACTTGGCGAGCATGGAGTTGAACCACAGCGATCTGAAACTGTAGAGGACTATCTTTCTAAACGCACACTTCCTTCTCCCGTATTGTTAGGTTATAAGGAGGAAGATGAGAAAAAAAAGATTAAATTAGACCATAACAATGCACTTGGAAACATTTTGATAACTGATGTCCAGAACACTTCTGACCCATGATATCGTTCAGCTAGCTGCTACACACAAGTTAATGAAATCCACTGTGGTTACTTGGGCACGCCAGATCCTATTTGATTGGATACATTTACGCTTCAAAGTGCAGATTGTGTCATCCAAAATCTTTACTGTTTTACAAGACGAAAAAAGAGGGATATTTGACATACGTATCTCTGCCTTTAAGTGTGGACACATGGTATTTTACACTGGTATTGCACTTTTTTTTTTAACAATTTCTCTGCGAGTTGGGACTTCCACAGCAGCTTCACTTGTTGTGCTCGATAGTCTACTATTGTCACCATAAATCTCCCGCATTTTAGCCACACTAGTGGCGTGGCTCTGGGGATGGCAATGCCGACAGCTCAGTCGGTTGGTCCACCACTTTGGTCCAGACTGAAATATCTCACAAATTCTTGGATGGATTAGCCATGAAATTTCGTACTGAGATTTGTGGTCCCCAGAGGATGAATCCTAATGACCCTCTGTCTTTTCCTCTTGTGCCAGCAGCAGGTTGACATTGTAGAGGGTGAAACGTCTTTGACAACTGACTTTAAGATGAGTATTACAGCCTCACAGAGCAGCTAGTGTGGCTGTAGAGTCTAAGTCTTGTTACTCCATGTGCAGCAGTATGCAGCAACATCTGCTGCACATTGGCACTTTCCCAACAATGAATTGTTTAGGTAGGTAGTTTCACTCTGGTACAGTTTCATTTTACAAAATATTATTTTTGTTGTGTCACTCAAGATGCTGTGAACAAATGCATGATGTGAGATTCCTTGGATGGCTGTGATGTATATCTATCCAACCAATGTTTTATACAAAAGGTCAAACCTATAGCTATACTGTACAATCTGGCTTCAGGGTTGCTTTCGGGACTCATGCACTGTAACACTTGAGGCTGCCAATCCCTCGTTAACTTGCCACGTCCTGTTGAAAAGAAAAGAAAAAAAAATGTGCCCTGCAAAAAAAAAATCTGTGAAATGGATCCCCATTATAGCTTCATGTATTATAGCAGACTTTAGTTTTATGAGCTTTTAACAAGTTTCCCAGGGGCTGCAATAATTTCTGTGGTTTATTTTCGGAACATTTACTTTTTCTTTTCTTAAACGATCGGTATGGGCCTTTAGCGCTCCAGCCTGCCTTTCCTCCATCTCAATCCAGTTTCACACTCCTTCTTCGGGGCACTTTACTGTAGTTGGATAGCATGTTGGTAGAGCCAACGTCAATCCTCAAATTTCCACAATCCCAATTCCAACTCACCTCTTAAGGTTATTGCTGCTTGATTGACATTCAGTATGTACAGAGTAATAATAAGCAGGAAAGGCACTGCAGAATGGTGACAAGAGGGCAACATTTCACCATAGCAAGAGTTGAGTTTAAAGCATTCAACATGGAGGTTTGTGAGCAGTCATTATGTTTGTCAGTGTATACCTTGTCAGCCACAACATCTTGTATCCGAGTGTCATGTTCTGGCAACAAAACATAATTCCTCAGTCTCTCTGTCTGGCTGTCATTTCACAAAGCCTGAAAGATTACTAGAAATCACATCCATATGTGGGAAAACAAATGAGAGAGAGAGAGGATGGTGTAAAACATGACATCCACCCTCAGCTGTGCCCACAAGGGCCGCTATCCATGGTGTTTTCCTTTTGACTCCGCAGATAAATCAGCCCAGGGAGGACATCATTGTCCCACATCTTACCATTCTTTCTCCATTCCCATCTCCGCCCGCCATGCTTTCATCCCATTCCGATATTCCTGACATCCCTCTTTTAACTGCCTCCTCCTCTCATTTTCACAGTCCTCTCCCTCCTCTCATCCTGCATGTTTTTACATTCCTTCAGCTCCCCTCCTCCGTCTGTCCCTCCATCCATCCGCACACTGCGTCATGTCGTTATTGTGCGAGTCTGAGCAGTTTGTCTGAGCAGCCAAAGTGTAACGCTACACCTCTGACCTGGGAGAGTCAGCAGTCTGTAGTTTTAGTTAGAGAAACATTTCTTGAAGCTGCTGTGCTGAGTTTTTCAGAAAGCAAATGAGCTCCGTGGCAAAGTTGAAAACCAAAAAGGGAACTGTGGTCAACATACAGTACATAGTCCAGCTAAGATACAGAATATATTTTGGCATCTGAATTTGATTTATTTTAGTCATTTAATGAAAATGCAAACAAGTTTCAGTCATAAAGTTTTGTTTGCTTGCATGAACATGTCGTTCTTGCTCACTTTGCATTATTGCAGCTACCTGTGCTCTCCACTGCACAGCATAATCATTCATGTTCCTGCTCACTAAAAAACACAAAAACTGACGTAAACATTACACCCACATACTCTTCGGCCCAAGATAACGGCATGTTAACGTTGGCATGCTGGCCTGCCTTTTCTTGTGATTTGTCCCAGCTGTTTAATTGCCACTTGTTGACTCATTTTTAGTGGGACTGTGGATGCATTTAGCCCATAAATCATTACTTTTTTCCTTCCAAGAACCCGTAACTTTAGCTAACATTACTGGCAGACACATGACATTACAAAAATGATGCTGGTTATTCGTACAAGTCAAGCAGTCCTGTTTTATCCATCAGGAACTACAATGTGTGATTTTCCTAATGCATGTAGGTCTGTCCCTCTGTCAAATTATCATTTAGTTATTATTTGTTAACCAAAATTGTAATATACTTAGTCTTCATTTTTGTTATCCAAAGGTTACTTTTTATTTAGTTTTGTTTTCATCCTGGTAAAAAAAATCAAAATATTTGTAGTCATAATTTTTATTGGTGAAATTTGGTTATGCATTTTTCCTGTTAGCTACAAGAACACAGCGTTTTTGTTACCTCTCTACTCCCTGCTTTTTTCCCCTGCTGAATTGTATTTTGTAATTTTGCCATTGGTTTGCACAACTTTAATTTTACTTATGAGATCATTTTTATCTCAAGAGGCGCTTTGCCTTCACAAACACATCCACACGTTACTGTCATGGTAACTAGCTTTGGAAGATTCTGTGATCTAGGTGTTGCCCCCTCAGAAAAACTTGATGTATTCTTTTAAAGAGCAAAATTGTCCCCCCAAAAAAAGTTAATAATAAGATAGTAATCAAATCCATACTTTATACCTCCCTCCCAGCCCAGAGCTTCTACTTTGGATGGTTGGTTGTGTTCCCCTCAGAGGAAAATGACTCAGCATTCTGCATACGAGTCACGCTATACTCTCTCCCTGAGTGTTTGTCCCTGTCGACTGGCCAGTTCCTTCCCTTGAAAAAAAAAATCAAATAAAACTGCTGCTGTGCTCTTCTAAGCTACAAACCTGGTCGCTTTATCAGAATCTGGAAGGACAGGATGTGCTGGGCTGATTCTAATGTACATGAAGTGTGTGTGTGTGTGTGTGTGTCTACTGGATCTATGTTCTCAGCACCACCCCCTGCAGAGTGCTCTGGCTGAGGCCTGTTGCCTACCTGCCAATCAGATTTCTCTTATCCTGGGCCAGACAGAGACTTGAGCCAATCAGAGTCCTAATTCATTTCCTGAGAGGAAATGGTGGCGGTAATGGTGCCGTTGTGGGTATCTACTGGCAGCTAGGGTAGGGTAGGGTGGGGCAAGGGACTATAGTGAAATGATTAATTTCAAGCAACCATGATTGCACAAGGACTCCTGAATCATAAAAAACACATGACTTTTACAACAGACCTTTTCAGTTTTTAGGATTACAACCTGACCCATTAAGTATAGAGTACTTATTTTGCGTTTACATAACAATACCTACAAATGTAGAGATGTAGTACAAATTGCAGTAGCAAGGAAGAGTTGGAAGATCCGCAGAGTTCCTTGATAAATGATCAAACTCGTAAATTGTGATATGTGCTTGGTAAAATCATCAGGAATAGTAGTTTAATGCAGGATGATGCACAGCCTAGCTGCTGTGCACTGTAGGCCAGTGCTTAAAACTGCATATTTTAGTCATAAAACACACTCCATGATAAATGATGACCACATAGGCAGATTTAGAGGGGCCTTCATAGTCCACCTCCCCAAACCCTTACATATGGTTAGGAATGCACACACTCAGATTCACACATGCCCTACAATCTCATGCACCTATCAGACATAATATTCTCATTAAAACCCACTGTATGCATTATGTCTTGTTCTAGGACATATTCATTTTGCTCCTCTTTATAATGTGTAATCTCAGTATATGTACACACTCTCGTCCTCTCTCTCAGAGACACAGAAGCACGTACACTTCCTGTTGCAGAACAAGAGTTAGAATGACGAGTCAAAGTAGACGGACCATAGTTGGGCAGGGACTTATCCTCTGTCTCTTGTACTTCCCTTATTCTCTTTTGTCCACTTTGTCTCTCTTTCCCAGTCATCTGCTTTCCTTTGAGTACCGGTGTGCATGCACATGAGTCCTGTAACACACTCATACACACACATATGTAAGTTAGAGGAGACACCAGCAGGCACACAGGCAGGCAGTAATGATCCTGGACACAGCAGATCTGCTACACCGTGCCAAAGTTGCCTTGCCAAGAGGCAATTGTTTCCATATTATACAATATATTACACAGTCATTTTCCTCTGTCTTTCTGTCACTCTGTCTCTCTGTCACTCTTTCATTGGCTGGCTTTCTTTCTCTAATTATCACCTCCTTCTCTTGGCATTGTCCATTTCACCCTACATTGACTTATTTAATGATTTAATATTATCTACACCAATATAGTAGGTGTGATATCTCTGATTTTTAATAACTAGCAGGTCAAGCCTGTCAAGGCCTATGTTTCTCTCACTACCACAGTCTGTGCATGCTATTCTGTCAAAAATAACTGTTTTACCATACATTAGGGCACATTTCAGAAAATTCAGACATTCAGCACGGATATACTGAATGGGCAATTTCGTATTCAGAGTGCTCCTACATTAGTTTAGGTTTTTAGGGTTTGGCGTGCATTTATTTTTCCTCTCCTGCGGTGAGGAGCATATGCTATGGAGCAGTTCCCCCCGGCCCATTTGTGTGGTTCTGTTTCTGTCCCATAAATAAAAGGGGAAATACAGACCGAAACGGGCTCAGCTCTGGTACCAGATGTCTGGGTTTCTTTTGGTTCTTCATTTTCGTGGCTGTAAAGAAAATAATCCGCAAAAAATAACAGGTGATGGAAGAAAGAATTCAAATGAGTTCCAGTCCAACAACTGCTTGGTTATGGCTTTTTTTCCCTCTTTGGTTCTGGACTCGACTGCAGAAGTAAAGCTCTGGTTTGTGGGTCGTCATCTGGAGTGTTGCACAAAACCATGTGGTGGAACAATGACTGAAATCGCCCCCCTCCCTCCGTGAGATTCTGGTGCCAAAGCAGGTGTCTGGGCTCTGGTTTCATGGCTTTTTGGGTCTTTTACACATGTCACATTTTCTGGTTGATTGAGCTTGGTCCTGGATTAAATTCTGGGACCGTTTGCTAGATTAAATTCTGGGACTCTGTTTGGGGTCGCGGTTGCGGGCTGAGCTCTGGGAGGAGATTCTGCCTGGATATGTTTTACTCCACCGAATTCTCAGACCTCAGATACTCTGACGGCAATTCCACATATTCAGGTCAGGATGGCCAGATAAGTGAAGGAGAGGAGGAGGAAAACACGACTGGAGGCATGTCAGCAGTTCTGCATGAGGAACCTTGAGAGGCCACAGAGGGAAAAGTGGAAGACAGATTATATGGACATGATTCAGCAAGAAAGCAAAAGCTGGATGGATAGGATGGCGAGGAGGAAATGGGGAGAAGGTGTGAGTCAGCAGCTAGATGGAGAAAAATAGTAAGAAAGAAATGAAGAGGCTAGAGGAAGATGGTGGAAACCCAAGTTGTACAGTTGTTCTGTCTGTTTGCCACAAGGAGAAGAAGACTGTGGAAATAAATGCAGTGGACCATCTACATTTTTACCAGGGTATAGCTGTTCTGACCTGTAATGGCTACTGGTAAGATTTACTAGATCTTAAAGCTTCACTAATCAATTTTTTAAATTAACAAAGGAAAAAATGACTGTGTAATGTGAAAGGTGTCGCGCGTAAAAAATTTTCCTCATATGACTTTGCAGTTCCCCTCAGCTTTATGGAGCGTTTTAGTGTCTTTCAGCTTATTAGTTTTGGTTGTATGCCTGCAACTTTACTGTTTTAGATCACGCACTGTTCTCATCAACCTTGTTTCCAGTCACATCAGGCAGCTGTCCTCATTAACATTAACAAAGTTAGCAACTAGCTGGTTAAGCTAGTGATGTACTGATGGTGTAAAATGTTAACAGGAAAGAGGCAAGAGTAAGAATGATGGTCTAGAAATGTGGCCGCTAGGTGCTTAACAGAACATATGTAGGTTACTAATGTAACTGTCAGTCACTTGCTAACCCTCGCCCTCATCTCATATAGTCCTTATAGCTGCCAAATGACACAGCCTGCTGGGACGCTCTAGGGAGTGACAGGGATCCAGAACAAACACATTAACGCCGCCTCGATGACCGTCCTCTCTCAAGCTGTTCCAGAAACCACCATTTTGTCCTTTCTCATCTTCCCTTTCCACTCGTGATTATATCTAAAACAAATTCCAATAGTTTTTAAATGTTGGCAAGCATAAGGCATTCACACTTTTCGACGGCTGCACCTTTGTCCTCTGTTGGCTTTCCTCTCCAGTGTGATTATCTTTAGTTTTCATAGCTTGAAATGTGGGCAAACACATAACTTTTCTTTCTTTCTTTATTTGGACAACACCACACTGTTTTTAAACTTTCAACATTGCATCTCATACATATTTCATAATCAGATTGTTCCAGAACTCCCATTCCATCATGTTTTGAGGTAAACAACTGAGGTTATGTGTGATATACACTAATCTGTGCATACGTTTTGCTGTTTTGAGAGAAGTTGTTTGAGGCTTAAAGCTCAGTTCCCAAGAGTCTGCTTCTCTCACTTCATCTGGTGACTAAAACAAACCAAGCAGGCTATCGCAGTCTTCTTTCATCCCTCCCAACAGACTTTGCACCACCTACAGAAGACCTGAGGTGCACCAACGTCACATTTCTGAGGTTGGCAACATCATATGGTGTGTTACTTACAGTGGGATCGCCATATGGACTTAAGGGATGCTTAGGATGACAATGGAGATGTTGGGAATTTATTGTCTTAAACAGAACAGAAACAAATATTGAGCAAAGTTTTTTCTTATTTTGTTGTTTGGACTTTGTTTTACTAAAATTAAAAATTAAGGTACTTTTTTGTTGCATATTTCCTGGTTTAAAATGAATATTTGTAAAGTGAAGAGTGAAGAGTAAATCCTTAGATTGACTTTGTGTATTTAAATTGCATACAATAGGGACTTAGGCCTACAAGTGATTACGCCGTATATTGTAATCTCATAAAGGCAAATTAAGTGTCACTTCAAGAAAGTGTACAGAGAAGATAACCTCTCTGGGCACCTTATGTATTGAAATGCTCCTCTTCAGTCCATCACAGAGTAACTCTAGCTCTCCAAGCCTCAACCACCTGCTGCTATGAGTGAGCCAGATGATGGCTCCTTAATTAAAATGTCCCCTGTTGCTGCTCATGAACTTGACGGGGTCAAAGCAGACAGCAAGATACAATCTGTGTGTGTGTGTGTGTGTGTGGAAGAGGGTGAATGAATGAGCAAGAGTATGTGTGTCAGTGAGGAAGAGAGGAAAAGAGGAAAAGAGACAGCCTGCTTTCTTTTTCCTTAACCTGAAAATTCAATATGTTTGTGTTTAAGTGACAAAGACCTTTAGCGGCCGTAGGAATTACGACTCTTCTTCCCGTTGACACAATAAAAACCACTGTTGTTGTTAATGTTGATTTCTTTTAACCATGACGACGGTCACTCCCCAACCTTAACCAAGTCGGTCTTTTAAACATGAAGTCTTAAAGAAGCATTATTTTAACCCAAACTATGATGTTTCCGTAAACCTAACCAACAATGGTGGCATCAGATCAGAAAACATTTTTATTTTTGGCAAAGATGATTTGTGACGATTTTGGAAAGCACAAATGATGCTGTCCTTATGTGTGTTGTTGTGGTGGGCGTATCTTGTTGTTTAATTTGGAGGACTTATTGAGTGGATTATTTTCTGAATGCAGAACAGAACATAGATTGGGGAGTGACAATACTAACAATACTAACTTCCCCCCGAAAACCACATTGGATACAGAGCCCAATGCCAGCCATTGTGTGAAATCTACTAAGTAGTGAGTAGTTTGCCTGAACTAGCTTGCAAGCTTTGCTCTACATCATTAAAATGTAGAGGAATAAGAAAGGAGAGGGCTTTGTGAATCAGAAATAATTCTTTAATTTTTAAAGATGTTAAATTATGAAGTCGCAGGTGGTGTGTGTTGTTGTATCAAACATGCGTACTATCAGTACACATTTGTTGGCTGTTGATTGCCTATAAATATGAACTGTAAAAATACTACAGCAGTCAAACACAACACATATAAAGTGAGATGGAAATTAAGTTTGCAGTGTATCCGAACACACCTTAAAACTTCATGTCATCTTGTTCGTCCTTTTCCTCTTCCACTGTCACTTTAACATCACTCTACTACAAAATCGTCTTTTATGCACTGCTCACTGACTGTAAACCCACCATTTAAGACACAATTTCTACATCAGAGAAATGTTTATATGACAATCCAGCTAAAAACAGATCTCGACACTGCATACCTGACAGGTCTGCTACAAAAGCGAGCATGAGAGGGAGACAGAGACACAGAGAAGGAGATATTTTGGGTTTACAGGTCGAGGACGTGTTGCACATGACTGCTTGGTGGCAGACCTATACTGAGACTGTGACTGTGGCTTGACATTGTGGCTTGTATTTTATCACTGTGGCTTCCGTGCTTGCAGTCCTCACCTCACATGAAGCTGCGTATGACCTGTGAAGCACAGATGATGTGTGTGTTTATGCAGTTCATACAGGTTGACGCTGCTGTGCATAGGTTTAAAGCAATGCCCAATTTAGTCAAAAGCAACAAAGTTTTAATCGTCTTGTCCGCAGGGCTAAAACCATGGACGCCTGGTGATGGCTATGTTTAGCAATCTCAGAGCTGGCAGGAAACAAAATAATCTTGATGCTGTTTTTGGATGTGTGTTTTTCTTTGTTTCTGACACTGCACATTCCTGCTGGATAACAGGTTTTAACCGGTTGTTATTATGCAGTATTGTGTTTCAAATTCTTCGCCCTGTGTTCAGGACCTGCTGCTCCCTCTGCAGACTGAAGAATTTGATTCCAAAACACTGCTTAGCCATTTTGGGGGGAAAAAAACATTGCTTGATATCAGTTGCTCAACAAATATACTGGAGACTTTGTCATATGAAATGCTATTAATTCTTATGTCTCCAGGTTGCTGATCATCTGAGTAAACAGTAAGTTTAAGTTTTAATGAAACAGCTGCATTTTTCAAGTGGCTGATGACTCAGTTTGGAAAAAAAACAGCTATACAATTATAAAAAATCCCACTACTCATATATATCTTCTTATATTTTTCCCAGCACTTGACATAGGATCACTAGCATCACTGCAGTATTGTCAGCAGGGGTTTAATTGGAATTTATAAGAGGAGGGAGCCCTTGTATTTGAAGGGTGTCTTTTGTTGTCACACCCTGACTCACATGGATGAATAAAAGTAAAATATTTTATTTTAAGGATTTTTCTATTTTGTCTTATAATAATCAACTGATAGACAGACCGTGGATACTTATCTACACGAGGAGATAAGTATTATCACACTAGACTAGATTAGATTTTTGAAAAGAAAAAAAATCCAATTTGGTTCTAAAATATACATTTTAGCAAAAAGGAGCCTGCAGTGCTGATGCATGAATGTAAGGTTGCACAATGACTACCGTGCTAATGCACGATAGATAGATAGGTAGTACATTAGCTGTAGCGTGGTTCGACACCTCTGAATCACCACCCCCAGCTCAGATTTGTACAGCGATTCAAACAGATTTGGTGTTGAGCTCACTGACTTTTGTTTCTGTGGGCTGGAGAAACAGTCGACCAATCAGAGCTTAGTAGGCAGGAATAAGAATGGGGACGTTATCTTCCTACAGAAAAAGCTAGCTAACTTTCTACCCTGAAAAATAGCGACACAAAAATGGCAACAAGCATGGGTGAGATTGACACAGCTGTACAGGTTGTTATAAGTCGACTTACAAAAATAACAACTCTTAAATCAGCGTACATAGTAGCTCCCACCGCTACTGTAGCTTTAGTTAAAAATGACACCTGCGGGATGAATCAGTCACTTGCTACTAATTGGTTGGGGCAAAACAAAACAAAATAATCACCCCTCCCAACAAGAAATCAGTTAAGATGAACACGATGTCAGGCTGAATGAATGAAATGAAACAAAATGGCAGTTCTGTCTGATTATCGAGCTACATTAGCTCATATTTCTTAAACACAAAACACAGCCGTGAACATGATTAAACAGGAAGAACAAGAGTGAAAGCACACAAGAAGAGTTACATAATTTTTGTTGTTATACTAACAAGGTACCTAATTAACACTGGCAAGTTAACCTCATGTAACAAAGGTTTAACATCATTAAAAATTCAAAGCAAAGAGTTAGCTTGCTAAACCAAAGCAATCATGTTGTTAAAGACGCATGTATACACGAGTTCCTCCCAGGTAGGGCGCAACACAGACTGTTTTGTCATCTTGCCCAAGAGCTGCCTGCTTCAGGGCTCATTTTTGTTTGTCGTCGGCCCATTGTTCAGATCACACTTACATAATCTGTTTGCAGTAATAAAAATCTGGGAAAAATCATACATGCATGGAAAAAACGGACCCACATGATTGTAGCCTGGAGAGTTTCTACAGCTGGATGTCACCTCCATCCATTTTATCTCAGTCCCAGCTGGGGGGGGGCACTGTCTCCCTGCCACATGCACACACTCACTTCCCTCCTGTCCTATTGCCTTAGGTGGCAGTCGCAGTGGCTGCAGTGCTGAGGGGACCACACAGGGAGATCGGTTCAGAGAAGAGCAATAGGGGAATCGCAGCAGCAGTAGGATGACTCCATCCTCCCTGGCTGCTGGATATATGATGAGTCAGCAGTGCATGGTTCAGGGGGAATGTGTTGTAGGTTTATGATGATAGGTCTAAGATCAGCAGACAGTGCTCAGTGGACATTGTAAACCTATAACAGCGTATCAAACATAATTTAACACCACAGAGTGCAGGCTGTGTGCAAGCTCTGGACCAAAGCTGTTTTTAACACTTTTCTTCCTTCAGAAAATCCCACTTGATTTCCACTCAATAAAATACTGTTGATATAACGGAGCCAACTCCACTTTCACTCCACATTCAGGCCTTTTAAGACGGCGCTCCTTGGTGGCCTGTAGTGATTAATCCATGGTGTTGGAGGTCTGCACGGAGATGGGATTATTCTTACCGTGTGTGCATGCAAACGGCATAATCTCACTTTTGTTTTTTTTGGTTTTTTACTGTGTGTGGATGTGTGTGTCCGTGTTTACCCAGTTGTAATTGGAGCGCAGGTAGGCACTGAGTGTGTCATTTTGTCCTAATCTCCTCCTGGGCAATTCAGCCAAAAACAGCCCCCCATAGACCCTGCTTGACCCTGCACCTTGGCTGCAATTACAAAGCCATATGACACACACACACACACACACACACACACACACACACATAAACACACGCTACCAAACCTGTCCAAATTCATCCTGTGCTAGACAGATACCAGGACCTCCGTGGGCGTGTGTTTCCAGAGGAGATGTGACCTTAATTGCTTAAGTCTTAAATTATCTTTAATTGTGCTCGCTGTGTTGCTTTATGGTAATGGAAGGAGGGGGGGGTGGCCGGGTTCATGTTGAGCTATAGTTACAGCAGGAAACAGGGCAGTGAAAGGCTGTGTAGTCACCTCCAGCTGAGTCCACACTCACACACAGGCTAGAAGAGGCACACAGACATGTCATTTACCTCTCCTGGTCTTATAGGTTCATATGTACTCATAAGAGTGCGTTTGGGCATGCAATGCACTCAAATATACATATACCCACACACAAGGAATGTGTATTGTATTTATATTATGCACAAAGAAAACACAAGAATACCACCAGCTATGATAATACACATATTAAAGTTACTACGATATGTTTAATTTCTGAGGTAATTTGGAGCAAACACAAATATTCTGGTATTATTTTTCCAATGCAGTGCTATGCAATATGAGATTACTGCAATGTTGTGTCCTGTTCATCTTAGAACTAGATTGTCTAGATTCAGGGTTCATACAGCAAAATTAAAGCACTTTCAAGGTACCTAAATCAAAAATTTCCAGACTCTCAAAGCCTTTTTATCATCACACTTAAATTGTTACTATAAATACCAGGAGACGACAAACAAATATGACAACGGGATCGTTTCATTTCAAATATTAAAAGATTTTTGGTTTACATGAGTGATTGTGTAATACATGTATAATATAGAATTTTTATCAACTTTTCACTTGTCTCATCTGGATTAGAGAGATTTTAGTGAGTAAATCAAACTGAAACTATACAAGTGGGGACAAAAAAAGGTTTTTGAAAAGTGGGGGGGTGTCATGTCCCCTCCGTCCCGTGGAAATTACACCCTGCCGAATTTTGCTCGCAATATTGCTCTGTACTTGACTATTTGACTATGTGTAAACAGCATTTGCTTGTGACGCAAGAAAGATTGCTGTGAAGTCTGAGAAAATGTAATCTGATCTCATTTACTTGGTCTGCTTTTGCTTTATTTGTCTTTTGATTCCAGGATGTATTTTAAAAAAAGGCTTCATGCATAAACTTGACTTTCTTTCAACCAGGTAGACACAGACAAAAAGCCAAATACATGGAACAGGGAGGATGTTTGAGGTTGTGTATTCATCCAAGTTCTTTAGTCCTCTAATGGATGATTAGTGGGTGGAATTCAGACCTCTGCAGGGAGGACGAGCTTCGTGCTGGAGGACAGCCAGTCTGGACAAAATCCTTTTCCAGTCATTATCTACCAGGGCAGATTTTATGGATTTCTACTAAAAGGCTAGATTGATAACTGTCTCTGCTGAGGTTCCTGTGGTTGGTGTCATAATGCTTTTGTGTTTTTTTCCCCATCTGACTTCAGGTCAACAGCACCACTGACCCAATGGAAGCTCAGTATGTATTATCTGATCTGCTGCTTGAAAATTACGGAGTTTACAGTATGCTGTAATATCAAACATGTCACTCAATGATTTCCCAGAGGCAGAAATAATCTCATTGGTTGAATTAAACCTCAGTGGGTGGAGCCAAATCTGCTTTTCTGGCCAATTACTTGGAGCTCAGTCAAAAACGCAAGGGGTACGCATGACAGAAACTCATATTATGGAGCCTCACGTATTTACTAGTAATACAGAACATGCATCTTTACTATTTGGCTCAGCTGACCTTTCAAGGTCACGAATGCCAACATTATGAGTGTCATTACCATTTACATTGTTCATTTAAACAATATTCTGACCACGGTTTCTCCAGTTTGCCAATTTGCGCTCCAGAAAGCTGTCTTTTCGCTGCTCTTAGTGAGATTTAACATGAGCAATGAGATTATTTCTTCCTGGAGAAGTAAACCTGCTTTGAATTAACTCCATACATTACAGCGACTGAGGCTGAAGAAGGGAGTTCAGCTATTGTCTGGGTCACAGAAACACCGTATCGGCTGTAACTCTTTATACTGCAAAGAAGAGCATCTTCTCTTATCTAACTGAATACATAAAGAGGATACATTTCGAGCAGCAAATGGAAAGTGATTCGAGCCATGAGCCACAGTGCTGTGATATCACCGATGTCAAATCAGCACAGAGTAGTTGTTCCTTCCTCACTGCACATCACACAGGTGGGTGTATCACAGCAGCAGCTGTCGTACTGACAATCCCTCAGTGTCAACACATCAGCATAACAGCCACCCAGCTCTGCCCGCCTCCCTCCGTCCTTCATCGTGTCTTTTGATTTCAGAGGTCGGGGGGACGCTGGGTGACGACAGCGGGAGGTCAGAGCTTGACCGCCATTAAACTGTCAGAGGTCAGAGTGTAGGCAAGAACCCGATGTGTGCTGTGATGTAAACCTGCTTTCATCGCTGCCTCAGACAATGTGACTGGGTGGATGTTAGTGTAGTTAGTATCCAGGTTACAATATTCGGTTTTAAACTTATTATGTAAATGTTAACGGTACAGATGAACATCTAACAGGAAAAAATACTGACAAAATAAAGCAGAAGAGGCTCTTCAAATGCAAAAAGAATCAATTTTATTACATGTGCAAAAATGGCTGTGTCAATTCAAATATTATTAACTGTGTAAAATCTTAAGTATTAATGCATTACAGAGATGTTAGTTTGCCACTTACACTATGTTATTTCACACTTAATTTACTTTCCCTATAAATGAATCCACCAGAGCAAAGGTATATTTCTTAACCTCTATACAAGGGCAAAAAGTGCAGCTTTTTACCATTTGTTTTCATAATCAGTGATATAGCCCTAACTATGCTAAAGAAAGCTGCTTGTTAAAAAGTGTTTATGTTGAATGATTTATTTTATTTGAAGATGGTGGAAGCTTTCCAGCAGCACCGGCAAGAAACACACAACATACCTGGAGGCCATAAATCTGAGAGCGACCACAGCAAAACCAACGTCAGGGAATATTTGCTGAAATAGTTTATATTGACAAACATATGGGTGGGAGAGGCACTTAATGCAAAATATAGCACGTTGCCAGGTACATTTCTGTGGCTTTCCAACACATACATGCACACACTGCATGTATGTGTGTTGTGTGCATGCATGTTGACAGGCTTGTAGCTGGACATTTCACAGGCTTGGCATAAGTCCTTTACTTATGTGTGGTCCTGTAAACATGTCAGTGTTGGAAACTCCTCGACATGCATGCGCAATGCACAACACACACATAAACAGCATCCCTGCGTACAGCTTGTGAATGCACTTCATTGGTTCAACTGAGAACATGGTTGTGTGTTGTTGTACACTAACACAACAAATGTGCTCTCTTCATCTTTCTCACCATTACTCCCTGAAGACACACATACACAGTTAGAAACATTAAATCTAGGCTACTAATTAATTAATCCAATTTGGTCCTCCAAGATTAAGCCAGGTAAGCAAGGGTCCAGATGTCATGCCAATAATTACTGCAGTCTTGTTTTTATTTTTTTTGTTTCTTTTACCTTTTTTTGAGAATAAGAAAAATTGAAGCTTGTGAAAAATGGCGTCCTAAAGTACTGGAACCTAACTAGCTGTAAACAGGGACTATACAGCATATCATACGCTGCAGAGTACCACAAACTGCATTGCAAAGAGCCACAAATGTGTCCCCTCCTCTGCTCATCGTACACAGTGAAACGTTAGGCTACATGGCCTGCCTTCCACCTTGCATGCCCACAGCATGAAAGGTTTGACTCACTCACAGGTGCAGGACTGGACTCCTGTGAAGCTGGTGGTGATAGTTGCCGTCTGGCTGGTAGACGTCTCCTGATGTAAACAGTTCAGGGTTTATTCCTTGGGTTTTATTCACCCTTAAGCTGGAGCGCCCTTGTGGCCTAGGGGGTTTAAGGCACCAACCATGACCTGTAACGTCCCTGGTTTGAGTCCGGTCTGGGACTTTGTTGCATTTCATTCCCCTTCTCTCTCTTTTTCCCATAATTTCCTGCCATATCTCTGTTGTTAACTCTATAATAACGGAATAAAATACCCAAAACTACTTAAAAAAACAATACACCCTTGCAGGAGACACAACTCAACATCTCCATCGCTCACAGCTCTCCTGTCCTCTCCCATGTGTGTTGTATCTGTGGCTAATCAGATACCACATCAGTGCTGACCCTCCAAAGTCTTCCCACTGCACGCCCTGACCTATACTGAACTAAAAGACATATAACATTATACGCACAGTTGCTCATCCTTATCAAAGTTTCGTTTTTCCTTAAAACTGTAGTAAAGATTATACATGACGATTTTGTCAAATTACATTTGGTCATTTTGCGTTATGTTGCCATGTCAAAGAGAAGCATATTTCATTATGCAATAGACTAAATGATATTCTGAAAAGCTCCACATAAACACTATGTTCAAGTGATGATCTTGTTTCATGAAGCAGTAATTTCAAGCTGAAGCACAGTGATTGTTTAAAATTTCAAATACTACCAGTACACTTGTATTTTGATTTTAATAGCCAACCTTATCCAGAGGTCAGAGATCATCTAGGAATGAGCTAGGAATGGATTCCAGTTTAATTTTTATTTTAAAAAAGCTATTGCATGTGTTGCATAGTGCAGTTGATCAGAAAGATGATTAAATCACAATTTTGATGGGTGACAAGTTAGACTTTCATTCCGGCTAGTCAGTCATAAATCAATCATATTGATCAAGCATACTATGTCTTTATCTGCTCCTGTTTCACAAGCACGGTCACATATCATATATTTAACTCCATGTTTTCCTTTGGGGAGTAAACCATTTTTTTTTCAGTTCATTTAAATTTATAAGAATCAACTGAATGGAAATCTTTTTTCTTTTTTTCCCCCTCCTCTTTTTGGCGGGGGGAGTTTTATGGCTAGAAAAACAGAATTTGTGGTTTCGACGGTCGAGGTTTGATGCAAACGGCTTTGGAACCTTTTATGCAACCTGGCGTCCAGGAGACTAAAGAAAATATTTTGCTTTCCACCCTTTTGAGCCTTTTAGCCTCTGCTAGGGGAAAAGGAGAGAGAGGGGCTGAAAAAAAAAAAAGTCTCTCCAAGGTCAAATGTCCTGAGTGGGATGGCTGCCAGATCTGCTCCATAACCACTTTGCTCACACACAGTTATACGCAGAACACACACAGTTACACACACACACACACACACACACACAGGTGGAAGGGCATACATTATACTGCAGGGACACACACTTATTACCTTTTACATGTAATCTGGAAAGAACAAAATCACTGGAGATCCAACAGTTCGTATTATGCACGTGTGTAAAAAAAAAGAAAGAGAGAAGGCGTGCGTCTTGTCTCGTGTTCATTTTTGTGTGTGTGGTTCATGAAATGGTTAGAATATCTACATGTGTGCAGACACACCTTAAAAACCCTCCAAGGTACTTTATTGTAAGTTCAGATGATCAGATAACTGCATAAAGATCATGGAAAGTGTGTGTGTGTGGTACACAAAGAAAGGGCAAACAAATGTGAGTTTCCTCATCACAATCCTGTCTTTGTGTGCATGTTATGCTTCCACTGTGCTTTACGCTCATTTAGAAGTCTAATCTGTGATTAACCATGATGTCATACACACATGCATGTATATAAGTGCACGCGCGCACACAGTCCACAGCCTCCTGTGTGCAATTAGGATGCAGTGTGGGGTAGCTTAATGTAAAGTCCATTAGATTAGATCGCAGCCTGATTACATGCAGAGGTCATTTTCGTATGTGGCTCCCTCAGGTCGCACTCGGCCACACAGAGGAGCTGCTGCAGAGAGGACGACGAGGTGGTGTGTAGGCCAGACCCGAGTACACTGGTGGTCCTGTGTCGCTCAGGGTTGTGACCAGAGCCTGCTTTGCTCCACCAAAAGGCAGATGTTAAGGCATGTCAGCTAGAACTTGACTGCTGCACTGGGTCAAAAAGGCAGTGTGAACCAAAAAATGAAATACAGTATGAGGCCGTTTTCACATTCGCGATTCGCCACAGGGTTGTGCGGCACTGTGGGAGTGTCTGATACTAACCAGAAATCCCAGCTTGAAGACCGATACAAGCCAAGCCACTGCACGGCGATTAACGTCTTTGTACTCCCTCATGGCAGGGTTGAACAGCTGATGTACAGTAATCACGGAGCCGATCGATCAGTCTCTCCCATCTTCACAGTTGCTCGGTAAACTGCGGAATATTAAGGTAAACAGCTAATGCTACAATGCTACAGGTAAACAAAGTTCTTCTTCACCTTGGTGTCTGCTGGTCTGATTGCCAGCGTGATTGGCTGCGGCAGCATGACGTCGGGTTGCCAAAAGTTGAATCTGTTTCAACTTTTTTGCCGCAGGCCGCTGCGCTTTTTTGCAGCACCCCCAGCGGCCCACACAGCTGCAGCCTGAACGCAGTACCCCGGTTCAAATGAATGGGAAAATCTGCGTTTATGCAGCAGCACCTGATTCTATGTGAATTCTGCCTAAGTCTAAGTTCCTTTGATGCAGGAAGACTGGATGAATTAGCAATGGATTTAGGCTCACTTTTGCCATTGTTAGCCTAAATCAACTCAAGTACCTTCAATCTGTAATAACCTACAATTTAATACAATAGCCCTGCAACCAGTACTGCACTTGGGTCTGAGACATTTTGTGTCAGTTCTTAGATGTTTGTGCTATTTTGACCCATTGTATTATACAGTGTATGGTTGCATTGCATATGTACAGTATACAGAATACAGTCCCATCATAAATTAAGCATTAAAACCTCCACAAAGGTAGCTTTTGTCGTATATTGAATTGTTTTATACATATTTATGTGTTTACGTCTTGTTTCCACCACCTGTAATTAGTTAGTTAGTCGGTAAACTGCACAAGCTTCTGGGAACTTTTTCCTTTACTAAGGGGTCTTCTCTTATGATGAGGCACAGGAGTATCCAGGTTTGGGCCCGTGGTGCTTTTTCATCTGACGCTCCATCCAAAAGCAGGGACATAGTGTGAAGTTTCCTCAGGCTGCCGCTGCTCCTGCCGATGGAGAGCTCTGTAAGACGACCCAGGAACCAGCTGGAGCTCTAAATAGATGAGGTGTGTGTCTGTGTGTGTGTGGGTGCAAGTGTGTGTTGATCCGTGACTTCATAATTACCAGCCACTCTCAGGGGACCATCGGAGTGCTGCTGGTGACCTAAGCTGTGACCTCATCAGTGACATCACGGCCGATGGGGCTCGGAGGCAAAATAGGAAGCTATGATTGAGTACATGCTGGAGCACATGTGTGTGTGTGCACAGCTCCTGTGTGTGTGGGCTTATGTCTGTATTTATAGATGTGTGTATGCATATTTAAACTGTTGGTTGGGTTGGGTCGGGTCATGTGCTTATACTGGTTGCTGCAGTACCCCTGTATCAGTATGTGCTGTGTGTATGTGTGCAGTGCTCGCTGCAGCTCAAAGTCTCCCAGCTCTGATTGTTTTTATTACCATCTTTCTTGCAAATGTGACCAGCATAGGCGCCAAATCCATGGGTGCTCACAACTGGGCACCCATGGATTGGACCTGTGTCCTTTCCTGTATTCAACTTTCTCGGTGTCCTGACCCCCCCGACCGCTCAGTGGTTTCATACAGTGATGTAAAATTGTGTCATTTTGCATCACTGTCACCTAACTGGCTCTACCAGTATAACACATCCCGTCCATTAACAACTACATCTTTTAACAAATATGATATGTTTTAAATACATAATAAATTAGCAGAGATCCCATGTGGCATATTTATATTAATGCAAGTATTTTATTTTTCTGCCGCGTTCCTGTGCGCAAGCTTTCCTCATGGTTTCCCATGATATTTTCCCATAGTGATTTGTCTCTTTTGATCTGTTGTGGACCAGATTTAGGCAGCCTCTCCAGCATGAACTAAACTGGCTATATGAATAAAAACAAAGTCAAAAACCCCTTGAGGAAGACGCTGAGGAAGACTGAAAGACAATATAATGTGGATTCATTTGTACAAAGTCAATTTTGTGGAAGGTTAGCCATTGCAGACATGCATTTCTGCTCTCAAATGACAAACTGACTGTGTTGTCGATAAGTATATAAGTACAGCTTGACTTTGCAATGTTAGCATTTAAAAAAATGAGACGGTAAATGTAGTTACAGAAGCAAACCTGATGTCTTCTGTCATTTCTCATGGGTGGACATAACTCTCAGTTTCTCTTCCTTTCACATCCTAGAATAAATATCCACAATCATTCAAAGAAAGACAGTAATATATAATATAATCAGCATTTAACCTGTGATATGAACACAGCATAGGATTCATTGTGTTTAGAAGCACCGTGTCTGCATGTTGACGTGGTGCAGGGCAGTCTGTGATGCACCTGAGGGGACCAGCAGGGAGCCGTGACACCCCTGATGTGTCCCGGTGCTCCCGTCGACCCCTCAGGTCTTCACGATGCCCCTGATGATCCACCCAGCAGCCCTTTTGAATCCGCTGTGAGCAGCACAACTGCTGGAGGGCGGGGTCACGTGGGAGAGGTCAGAGGTCAAAAGTCAGCGCTCCAGCAGTGAGACGCTGATTAAACGGTGCCTTCATCTCCCTCTGATCCTGACCCCTCAGCTGGACATCAAGAGAAGAAGTCTGAAAGGTGAGATGGAAGCCCGACACTCACACATGATCACAGTTGCTGATCCACCCATGCCAACAACACTGCTGTTTATTTCCGCATTGCACCAGGCAGAAATGAAACAAAAGATCCACGCTAATTCAACAGAACATTAGACTATCACTATATCTCACAATAACTCTGACTGTCCGCATAATTTACCCAGCAGCCTCTGTGTGATGTGGAAGGTGTTCAGTTCAATTCAGATCTGGTGATTGGGAGGATTTACATCATATTTATACTCCTTAAACACTTGAGCCCTGTAAGGAACCAAGTGCATGTTTCCGTGCTGATTTATCCAGGTCCTTTGATATATACTGTGTATCCTGTCTGTATTTGCATGGGAGAATGATATATAATATATATTGCATTTTTTTTGTTTAGAAAGGAGCTACATGACACTTTACACATTACCTGTAGTGTTAGTAATTCTTTAACCTGGCAAAGTGATATTCTGTGAATGAAGTGATACATTACAGCCTGTCAGACTTCTGTCGTCAAGCTCTTCTGGCGGCCATTATAATGACCTGAAGAAGCTCTCCCTGTGCTTTCAGTTTTACCCAAGACCTAAACTGACTTATAAGGCACCAACTGGTTAACATTAGTAGTACCCTGTGTTAAACTGCTTACAGTGTTTGATATTAAACATTCGCTTTGTTACTGAGTTAGATGAGAAGATTAAGACCACTCTCATTTCTGTGTACTAAATATGAAGCTACAACCAGTCGCAGCTTAGTTTAGCTTAGCATAAAGACTGGAAACGGGCTAGCCTGGCTCTGTTGAAGGTGACAAAATAAGTTTCTCCCTGATTTGAACATGATGCCAGGTCATCATTATTCTCCGATTTCTCCAAGACAAAGAACTGCTTTTGTTGCACTTGGCAGCGACTTCTCATTTGGTATTATCTGTTTGCTCTGTGCCAGTGAAATTATGATCCTTGTGGCGTCCTTCCATGACATTTCTTTTTCATGTTATCTTTATTTATGCCTTGTGTTTCCATGTGGCCACTTGCACCCCAGATCCCTGGTGAGTGTACTTTCTGACATTTGTTTATTTCCTTGGCTCATGATACTGTACAGTACATGCCTTTCCAAATCACTCAATCTTTATCTACTCTTTCTGTTTTGAACTCTTTGGGTTTTTTTCTCTACCTTGCCTTCCCACACCTCATTTCTCTTTGCCTTGGCACCTAGCCCTCTGCAGGGTCCATATACTGTCGTTTTAGAGGCAGTGGGCTCTTGTTGGTCATTAATACCCGAGTTAAATGGTCTGTGACTCTTCCTGGCAGAGACGTATAGGTATAGCTGGTACTGTTCCTACCAGACTTCCCCAGCAACAGCAGGGTTGTAGCCTCGGATGTTGGAACAGCTATAGCCCTGTTCACAGTATGTAAAAGGACGAAGGCAGGGATAGATATGGGTGGGGAGGAAAAGACGGGAGGTGACATGTATGTTTGAAAAAGGGGACAAGACAGCTACCTGAGTGAATGTGGTCTATTTAGTTCAGCTAGTGTGCTGCCTGCCTCCACTTGGTGCATTGCTGGTTCAAGCCTGGGTTTAACTCCTGCCCTCAGAGACACTGTGGTTTCAGAGATTTACACTTTGCATAATTATGGACTCCAAAGACGACATATTTACACCAGCTTTGCATCTGAAGAAACCGTGGTCGCATTTGGCAGCGGGGCCGTGGCAATTACTGGTGTTTCCCGATGAAAAATTGCAATCATTTTGCTTCCACCTTCAGCAAACTTCAACAAACTTTTGGGACAACAAATCAACTGACCACTCCGCTTCCATCCGCAGGCCACCTAGGAGCAGCGACCCCCCGCATCCCCTGCTCCTCCTCCTCCTCCTCAACCATGACGACTCGTTACGAAACAAAAGCTCCTCTTGTTTTCTGCTCTCTCTCTCTCTCTCAACGCATTTCGGTTCCCACCGCGAGCCACCGATGCTCAGACTCCGCGTGTCACCCCGGGTGTCGTGAAAAAATCACAGCAGAGGAGAATATCCCTCGTTAGCCGTCGTCATTCCTGATCGAAATAGCATTCTGCATCAAAACCAAATTAAATATAAACTCAAGTAGTGGCGGCACCACCCACGGTACGCACACACACCGACCTCCCTCGGTAAACAGACAAGGCTTTTAGCTGGGGCCCCGGTGGTCCGACTGTGGTCCCACCTCGCACCAGGGCCATGCTGGCATCCGTTTGAAATCCAAACCTGTCCAAGGAGAGGGATGCTACGCCCTTTTCAGTCCTGGCTGCGAACCAGGAACCGTAAATGTGGCTCCTAACCTGAGGTGGATAAATGGAGGGGAGGGGGAAAGGGATGCAAACTGATGTGTGTGACATGTGAGATATTAGAGATGAAGCAGTAAAGGTGTATGTAGGCAGGAGGAGAAAGTTTCGAAGCTTAAGATGGGGGGTAATATATCTTATGTGGTGTATTTAAAAAATAAAAATCAGGGTGCATCAGAGAGGAGTCAAATTCAACAGAAAAGCCTCCCTGATCAGCTCACTTGGACTATGAAAGAAGCCATTCAAGGCCACGGGTGGCGACAGGTCTGGCACGCGGCTGGAGAAAAACAAAAACGACGCTCGATATGAGGACCGTAGACCAAAAACAGGGAAGCCAAAAAAGTTTTCAGCAAACATTTTTTTTCTAGAACCACCTACTCATTTTTGGGGCTGGTGGGGGGGCGTACGGTGATGGAATGATCGAGTCAGAAACTTTTTTGCCCTACTTTCTTTTTCTGTTTTTAATCTTTTACTGAACTTACTTATCGTCCTCCAAGATCTAAAATCGAACTTGGCACAAATGTGACATGAAGCAACTTCCGTAACCCGGACAATATCAAGTGAAAACATTTCTCACTTCTCCCACATCTAAATTTATTCCTGCCTGGCCTGACAGCAAAGTCATAACTTTGACTGTCACTCTGTATTCCAGCAGGAGCTCTAGCAGGATATATGTGGGAGGCTTTGTGTGAGCGTGTGTGCGCATGCATATCACCATGCATGCATGTGTGGGCATGGCCATCCATGCATTTTTAGCAGGCAGACACCTGTGGCTAACAAAGACAGCCTTATAGCCCTGCTGCGGGATGGCACTGTCATTCAGCAGAGCCCCAGCTGCACAGCATTCACCCTGCCCTCGTATTCAAGCTTCGTGGCCATGAGACGAGATGAATGGTTGTCATGACAACACAAAGCGCACCCCCCACACCTTATCAGAAGTCACAGAATGTGTCCCTCGTGTTTGTTGTGTCACTGTTGAGCATCACAGTCCCGTTTTGGTCAAACAAATAATGACCTTGTTCAACTTTATATAATCTGTAGCAAAGTCATTATTGTGTGAATTTTTGAGATTGGATTTAATGACATTATAGCTCCCGCCCTGCACCCACACCCAAATTGTACCCAATCTGTTTCTGTCTTTTCACCTAGTTTTCTTTATCTGTCCTCTCTTGAGGTGGACGTGGGTCAAGTGAAAAACAAAGGAGCTGTCACAGCAAGCATCAGGCCAGAACCCCCACCCGTCTCCATCACTAACCTCCACACAACAAGCTCTTTATAGCAGGCACAGATGATAGTCAAACAGCTGCATGTTTGTGTGTAGTGTGCGCAGGGTAGGGGGTTTAAGTCCAACTTGAAAGCTGAAGAGTATTGTAGATTGTGTAAAGACTGAAAAGTTTTCTTCTGTTTGATTTGGAAAAAGAAACAGTGTGGGAACATGGGGGACAGATAACTGGAACCAAATTAGATTTGATTCTTCTATTGGGCTCCTTTTTTTGTTCCAAACTTTGGTAAAACAACTGTATTTTTCTCATGTGGCTTGTTTAGAATTTAGCCCAAATTTTATGAGAATGTGAACGTTAAAACTTTATTTATTTAATGTATTCGTCCGGTGTTAATATAAATACAGAATAAGCTGAATCAGTCAGATCGTCACTTTTAAAAGAGCCTTTAGAAACCAAACAAGACTATATCCACAGAAGTAAACTGAGAAACACTCATTAACCTGTGTTAAGGATGAAACAGTAGCATTTTCCATTAGCATGCAAGTGTTTAATCATCTTATCCAAGGGTACAGTACTCGCCTGTTGTTGAAGATTGTGATGACGCCAAACAAAAAAAACTTCTTGTTGTGGATGATGATAGTTTTACATGTGAGGGTTCTGTACATTAGAGCAGAGGCCTGGTTATCTTTAGCAACCTTTGAAGGAGAACAGTAGGGGATTTAAAAAGTAAAATTAGATGCCAAGGCTGGAAAAAAAAACCCAATTAATCAGTGCTTGTTTTTGTGCAAAAACTGATTGTTGATTTATAATTTAAAATCATGCATTTTTTTTTTTTGGTCAATGCAAGTAGTTTTTGGAAGCCAGTGGGTAAAATTAAGAATTTCAGAAGAAGAGCATAGTTAAATTGATCCATAGCAGCAGCCATGGCATTAGTGTCTCTCTGAACATTTATGGTGCACCTGTCATGCTTTTACAACTCCATACTACTGAATGATACACAGTAATGCACAAGAACAAAATCACCGTAGCATAAAACACAATGACTGCCCTTTACCGCCCTTTACTTTAACTGTACCTTGAAATTGCCAACAGTTAAAAGCAAAACTTCATATTTTCCAAGCAATTCCTCTTTAGGTTGGAACTAAAATGCAATCCAAAGTGAAACAGTGCAACTTTTACTCACTGCGCTCCCTCCACCTACTCATTTACTGCTGAAAGCTGCTCTCTCACCCAGATGTATGAAAGTTAAACACCGGTGGACGAGGCAAGCGGCTACACCGAAAAGGTAAATTACAACACTTCATCACAAAATAATTGTTGGAACACTCCAAACATCACAGATTAACAAGAAGTAACATTATAAGCATATCCGAGGGGCGATTTTTCCTTTAAACTGCATTATTTGACCTTCCATGTGTCACCTGGGCAAACGTCATAGCGCTTGCTAGCTCACCTCTGCACCTTGGCACTTTGTTAATGGAGACCGAGAGAGTGATGGAAAGTGAGTGTTTTAGTAAAAGAGCAACACTGACAATGAAATTGGGTGTTTGAGAGTGATAAAATAGAAAGAGAGAGCGGGCGATCCATTAAGGCTAACCATTTCTCTTTGGAAAGTTCTCCCTGGCAGCAAATTCGTCCCAATCATCAAGCTCTAATGTAATCACTTTATGAGGCCAAGGCATAATGAATATAGTGTTTAGGTGTGCAGATCCAGTCCTGGCCCCTGGTTCTCTAGAGGGAAGTGTACATTTCTGTGGCATCCTGTATTTATTTGAAATACCCTCTGTCTGGTCTCGTAATACAGACACAGGCAAGTGGGCATAGAACCCCTTTCTATTCCATCCATTTTCATGATGCGGTCTCGCATTAATGGCACTCTCCATATGTTTTAAAGAAATAAAGCAGTAAAAGTTGCTCTGCTCTGCCTTCACTCAATTTGTCTCAAGTTTTAGGGGGGAAAAAGGCATACAATTTGTTTCCATTTTTAGGTTAAGGTATACAATTTGTGTCCATTTTACTAGAGAGGTATATTTAAATCACATGGGTTTTGAGTCTTGGCCAGCTTGTTGGTTTTCTTACAAACTGTACCCTGTGTACACACATTTGAACAGACGCACAAGTTTGGGTGTACAGATAAGCGTGTTCAGGGTTTGGGATTTTGTTCTTGTTGGGGGTGTTAAAGCCCCTGAAACAGCATTCACACCATCATATGGCACTAAAACCCTCCGCTGAAACCACACTGAGACTGACTGTTAGTGTTAGCAGCTCTCTAATGCACACCTATTCACACATAAAAAAAAAAAAGTGGAATACTTTATTGCCTTTAAACATTTGGGGAAACTGCTTTCTTACCGAGAGTTAGATAAGAAGATTGATATAGAGCTGGAATCAGGAGGCATTTAGTTTAGCTTAGCTTAGCATACAGACAGTGACACAGGGACAATTTAAACAGGGGGAAACAGGTAGCCTGGTTCTATCTGAAGGTAAAATATATGCCTAGCAACCCTTCTAAAGCTCACCAATTAACACATTGTGTGTTGTTGGTTTCATGAAAACCACATATTGTTGTTGTTACATTTTGGACAGAGCTAGGCTAGCTATTTCCCTCAGCTTCCAGTCTTTATGCTAATCTAAGCTAACCTCCTGTCTGCACTTGATGAACAGATATAAAAGTTGTATTTATATCCTCATCTAACTCTCTGAAAGAAAGCTATTCCTTTCCTATTTCCTTTTGGGAAACTTCATATCTGTCTGGTAAATATAAGGCTACAGCCAGCAACTGGTTAGCTTAGCTTAGCATAAAAACTCAAAGCGGGGGGGAACCAGCTGGTCTATCACTGTCCAAGAAACAAAATCTGCCTACTTGCAACCTCATAGTGTCGACAAGGTAACGTGTTAATCAATGAGCAATGAGCAATCAAAAATACGGTGTTGGTAGCCGTATTTTTGAACCGTGGACAGAGTCAGGCTAGCTGTTTCTCCCTACTTCCAGTTATTATGCTAAGTTAAGCTAATCTCTTCCTGGCTCTAGCTCTGTACTTCACGCAATATGTGGTATCGATCTTCTCATCTAACTCTCTGCAAGAAGGCGAATAAGTGTATTTTCCAAAATTTTGAACTATTCCTTTAAAGGTATAATCTGTAACATTTTACTGCTTCTTTGCACAAAACAACCATACAAGTGGGTTTTGCCTGTATCAGCGCTCTGGTACCTAAAGGGCTGACGGGATTTCAAACTTTCTACGTAGGAACAGCCATGCAGCCCAAAAAAATAAATACACAAATGTACATAAACTCATAAAATAGAACTGCACTAAAGATAGGGTTAGACGGAGTCTATGTAAAGGCATTCAGGACTTTTTTTAGAGGAAAGGTCAGCACTATAGACGGGGTGGTGAGAGGATAAACAAATACCGAGCTTCTCCTCTCACACCTGCTGCAGGACGGCTCGTCTCTGTGGGCTCCAGCTGATGTAAAATTAGATCCTCCATCCTGTGTCGTCACTTTGCTCTGTATATGCAGAGGCGTCTGTGTCTATGCAGGCACACATATTCCCACGTATCTGTGTGCAAATGTGTGAGCTCCTGCATACATATGTTCGTATATGTGCATGATTCAGGTGTCACGGTGCCAACATCAACAATGTCCCGTTCCAGACAGCTCTTGTTTGTTTTCGCCCTAACGCTTGTCTGAACGTGACTCCTGTCCAGGCCAAAAGTGGCCTTGGTTCATTTGTACAATGCATAAAGAAAATGTCCCATCATTCCTTGCTTCAGAGATCTAGATTATAGAAGTTTAGTAGGTTTGATTTATTACTGAAATTACGTCCAAGACTACGGAAAATAAGCTGTAATAAATGAAATTGTTCTTGTACTATCTCTCTGTATTGGCAGTCTATTTATCTATCATTGATATATCTATGTAAATTTCAGATATACTGTACATATGATATCATACATATCTATATATATCAATTTTTGCAACTCTATCATCAACTGATTTACCCACCTCCTGACGGCTGCTCTAAACACCATTAAAGTAAATGTGTGACTGAGCAACTTTCTACAACACAAAACTTTTATCACACAATGCCAGTTATGTTTATATCCTGTGTGCATATTCATATGTTGGCTACTTCAAGTGCTACCTGTATCTGTCCACAGGGCAGTTTTGCAATTTTAATTTTAAAACTGCACAGGTTTCTTTTTTCCCTTTTCTTTTTCTTTTTAAAATACAACTTCATTTCCGTTGGTTAAGATAACATTTCATTCACCATCTGCATTGAGATCACGTACAAGGGGACACAGCTAAGACAAAGCTTTGCATAAATAATATCATTATAACTTGTAAAATGTAAGTTATATAATAGATGCCCAATAAAAATACCCCGCTGCTGTGCAAAGTTAAACCTGTCATTGTCTTGTGGTCTTTAGCCCCAGTAGACATTTTTATTTCTGGCTTCCATGCAGCAGCAGCTTTATGCAGCCATCTATTTCCTGGTGGACAGAAAACCAGAGCTGTGAATAGCTAGAATAAAATGGAGAAATACAGTATAAGCAAGTTGCAATATTTTACGGCCATATTAAACTCGTGCTGAAAGCTCACCATCTGTCCTTGTTACTTATATTCTAACATATGTGAAGGTTATGGCCTCACTGTCTCCAGCATTAGAAGAAACATGTTGCTATTAGATGTATTGAGACAGAAAATAGTTCCTGTGCACTGAGACATCTCCATCCTTTCATCTCCGTATGTCTTAATTTTGTAGACTTTGAAACCCCCACACTCACTCGTACACATACACACACACACCTTCTACCTCTGCAGTGCATGTGTTTGCAATAATGAACTGTGCCTGTAAGGAGTAAATACTGCATGGTGGTATTCAATGGAGAACAGGTGACCTGTAATCTGAGTTTATCACACAGAGACACACATACTGAAGGCCAACCAGACATCTGAGCACACAGTCTGCAGCTCGCGTGAGCTTGCGCCGATGCCTTCCTACCGTACCTGCTGGTGTGTCGAATCGCTTTCACGCGGCGGGTTCAGGGGAGTGGCGGATCATGCGAAACCCATCGAGCCACGCTCCGCGGCTGGCGTTCACAACGATTGGTGCTGACACCTGGCAAACGCTCCGCCGTTTTCACGTATGGGAGAACATCGACATGCAACTTCCTCCTGCGGTTTGGGTCGCTCCCCAAACGTCTTTCCATTACCTTCCAGTGCCACACAGATGTTTTGGTTGATTTCGCGCTGTAACTCGTGAAGGTCTGGGTTCAGTGGCCTTGTTGTGCTGCTGGTGGCTGTTTGACTGGACTCTGAACGGATTTACAGCAGTGTTTATTTGAGATCAGATTGCCATCTGTCTGGAGCTATGGAGCCTTTGTAAGCCCAACCAGTTGATGCAGACAGTGTGGATCTGTGTGGAAGTCATGCCTATATGTGTGCAGTTAATCTGCATGCTTTGCAAATGCCTCTTTATATGTGACATAAAGCTAATTCGTAATCCAGAGGAAACAGTAAAAGTTCCTGGAGATAATTTGAGAGCACACTGGCCCATTAATGTACAGTAGCATACAGTATACTGTATATACATATACGATGTATTACATATGGTGCTGAGCAGGTAGTGTAGAGTGGGTTTTTAAAGTTCTTTTTTGCTGATAACAGCTGCCTGCTGCGACCAAAATTGATGATATGACAGTGTTGAGAGTGAGCCGCAACGGTAACGTTGTGGGCCGGACAGCTGAAACTCATTGTTTTCATATTGTCATCTGATACATTGTTATCATGACAATATCTACTATATCCACTTTAATTAATGAGACAGGGAAAAAATGTCATTTTCTCATCAGTATTAAGGATCCTCTTTGCTTAACAAAAAAAAACTGTTTGCAGCAGCTTTAATAAAATGTTCCCAGCAGGTATCTGTCTGACATGATTGGTTAACAGGAATAGCATGCTACATCTGCTGTCAGGGCCTTATGAGTGTGACCCTTGGCACTGCTTATTATTAGACTTGTGATGCTAAATTTAAGCCTACTGCTTTATTACAGCAAGTCTTGCTACATAAAGTATCTTCTAAATATGGTAAGCATAAAACGTGCTGTTGACTTTTTTGAAAGTGTTCCTTCTTAATACACGCTAACGTTCTACATTGCACAGATGTAATACGATGCCATTAAATACCAAAAACCTTCAGTGAAACACACATGTGGAGAGTAATAGTCTTTTTCATAACAAGATGATGAAGGCACAGCGTTTCCTGCCATCCTGATTAGACCAATACATTACACTGCTGAAACTGAAGAGGCGTAATGTGTTAGTCTCTGTGTGTATATGGATGCCATCATCTTGCTATTTCATCCTTAAATCCGTGAGGGAAGAGGTTTGTTAAGATATTTATTAGAGTGAAGCTGTGGATTACAGGTTGGCCGCTACTTGCCCGTCAGATTTAATGTTACAACACTTCCTGTGTTGCAGAAGCTTCTGTGCTTGACTGTTTTCTTTTGACCTGTGGTTTAGAATCTATGGAAATTGATGAAAATTGAGGTCTAACTATTTATATCACAAAATGATAGAGTGTAGGTGGAGGGAGTGAAGGAGAATTTAGGTATGATTCATCGCTTATAGTTAATTTTTCTTAAAGCCCTTTATTTATACAGGAAAGTTTTGGTGAGCATGCACGCTCTGTTTCAGCATGAATCATGCAGTTGTGCATACAGGAGCTGCACTTTTTCACTGTTACTTGAATGGGTTCAAGGACACCCACTTTGATGACAGTACTGGATTTAAAGAATAAAATCCTCTTGTGGTGATGACGGCTGACATTTCACAAACCAATATTTGAATAAGAAAACACAATACTTGTATGCGAAGGCTTTGGTCTCCCAAAAACTATGTCTGGAGGTCAATGAGATGGGTGTATTGGCTGTGCACCAACGAGCTCATGTAACCTATAAAAACCAGCAAAGAAAAGACTGAAGAAAAAATATCAAGAAAAAAAAAAAGGACAAAAAAAAAGGTACAGTGACACATGAAGCTGTCAAGTGATAATAGTCTATTTCAAAATATCTGAGGTTGTAATTGTGTTTTCAGTTTTTGGGATTGCATAAGAATTAATATTAATATGTCACAAACAAAATTAAACCCATAATTGATCAATATTTTATAGAAAAGAATGTCCAAGTACAAAAGTTCACAGAAATACCCTGTTTACTGAAATATGTTAAGACATCCCAGTAGACTTCTAAGAAAAATCAACCATGCATGAATGAATCATACCTAAATTCTCCTTCACTCCTTCCACCTACACTCTATCATTTTGTGATATAAATAGTTAGACCATTTTCATTAATTTCCATAGATTGTAAACCACAGGTCAAAAGGTGCTGAACCCAGTTCATTTCAAAGATGATATTGAACACCTATATAACAAGTTACTATCTTGTGCCCACAATATATAATCTTTTGTGCGCAAGATAAAAAAATCTAAATCATCCTATATATTGATGCAATTCATATAGGACACTGGTCTGCAGAGTTTTTTTTTATGTATTTAGCTGCATCATTGTTCGGAAAACATCCAACCAATCTAACCAGTCCAACAATAAGCTAAATATACTCTGCCGCTTATTTTGTTTGACTTCCTCTATACAATATCCCAACATGTTATTTTCCTCTTCCCACTCAGCACTTTGTTGCCCACCTCGGCACTTCTCAAGGACGGTCAAATTGTGTATTCCACCCTTCTCCATCTGTGTTGCATTCGACTGGCCCAGGCTATTGTGCCCTTCCTAAGGATATCACAGATCTGGTTACTGCACAAGCAATGCCACTCCCTTCGTCGGGGATCTACTTGCTGCCCTGCGAGGCCTCTCTCTGCGCTCGGCTCGCTGACCTTAAGATAACGCCTTGGAGAGATACTTCAATCATGCGTGGAGGTATGTTTTTATTCACAACAATGACTAATTCCTGAGTATGCATCCGAGGTATGACAAAGAAAACTTCCTCACTGTACCAAAAACAAGTTAAATCTAACTCAGGCAGTGTCTAAATTTCTTCAAGTTGTGCAAGACCTTCCCTCAGTATGCTTTGCCCTTTTTTTTCTTCTTCTTCGCTGTGCCCTTTGCCACAGAGGGAAAGGAGGTAATAGCGTTCACTAATTTGGCCCTGGGCTACGCAGTCAAAGCCATATGCCAAAGTGAATCTGTAAAGCTAACATTAGGCAGCAGATATCTGAGGCTAGCGGCTGTGGGCTTTGACATCCTGTATTACACCTAATTGCCACCAGACATTACATCGAAGTCTCTGCAAAAATCCCCCACAACCACCTGCTCCTTGCTCTGTTTACCTTTTAAACTGGGAATAATGCAGGGGAGAGCCGGGCGAGAGTTCCTCACTGTTATTTTCTGACACCTGAGCTGAGGATTGGGGAACTGGAATGTCAGTAGAAATTTGAATTTGAGATGTGTTAGGATAGTTAAGGGGTATCCCCCAGTGCATTGTGTTGCAGGGGTACGGTGTATATTTTTCTGATTTATGTGTTTTTGTAAGAGTAATGAGAGAGGGAAAAAACAGGGCAGGGGTAATATGGAGGCATAACCATAATTAGGTGAATTATAAGTTTCACAGTCATTTTTGTAACATGGGGGGAAACTTTTAACGAATGTTATAGCGAGAGGAGCGTAAATGTATTCTGTGCACAAACATATGGTTGTGGCCATGATGTGGTGAGTGTACATTTTTAGCAATTTCGTACGTTTTAACCACACACCGGTGCCTCGTGTGGGCTGTATGTTAATTCACTCTCCTCTGTCCCTCACTCCTCCGACATGAAAGACACAGGAAAATTCCACCCTCCTTGACAGTGTAATGATGAAATGATTTCATATCCTCTAACACCACAGTGTCAACCCCTAAATAAGGCAAGCGCCACTCGCTCTGTTTTCGACTAATAAAGCTTCCTGCAAATCTCAAACACCGCTGAGAACTCTACAGTGTGGAAATAACAACCAAGTTATAAAACAACAGTGTTTACGGACTTCTTGACTCCAGTTTGGAAGGAAACCATGAAGTTTTGTTACAAACTTAATTCAATTTCTCTGTCTGGTGCACTTGGATACAGGACTCCACATCCAAGAGGTGACCTAAGCGATCGGATTTGGCTGTTGGTTGTGATGTATTTTGGTTTGAGTGAGTTAGTTACAGTGGCGGCCTAGAAAGAAAATGCTGGCTTGAATTTAGACTCTGTGTTCTCGAATACCTTTTCTTAATGAACCAATTAATTTTTGGAGTTTTTCTGTTTCCAGTTATTTTCACCACAGATTGTCTGTTATCATTTATTATAATCAGTGTAATCTAAAATTACATGGGTAACACTATTTATAGCAATGGTTCTTTAATGCGGGAACATTGAAATGCAATTATTGATCCCTTTAGGGAAATTCAACTTTGTCTTGCAGCACTTAATTTAAGTTTGTATACGTGGTCTTAGAGGTAAGGTAAGAGGGATCTTATAAAGAGAAATCGTCTCCTTCACAGCCATTTATCCACACCTGGTAAATTTCCTAGCTCACCACTGCATCACTTTTCCTTTATCAGTTTTTCAGCAAGTCACAACAGAAATTCAAGTTGAATTTCGCCGTCCTTTTAGTGAAGTTAAAACAATTCAACTTTCCCTCCCTTTTCTTGTGTTGCTAGTCAGTCCCATGTCGCCTGCTATACCACGATGCTAGCTGAGGCATAGAAAACGAATAGGGGTGAACTTGTTTCTCACTGCATTCGGTGGCTCTTCACTCTGGCTCTTCTTTAATTTTGTGACTGTTGTCCTAAACAAGAAGCTTACACACTATACCTCACTAGGAGACATGTTTGTTGTTCCCTTCTTGTAGTCTCGCTCTCTTTCAGGTCATCTGATGATGATGTCCCTAGAACAACTGATTCAAGGTATTATGGGGAGATACAGTACTCTGCTATCATCCTGTAGCTTGTTGACACAGTGGCCACTGTTTAGCAAAAGTCTCACTTTACATATAATTTAAGCTTGGTATATAACCAGCAGCAGCACAGTCCCACCCCTTAAGGAAACTACTGTTACATATAGATCTGCAGAGACAGACACAGAACAATTCAAGCTTTACCTCAGTGAACATTTCTGTGTGTGTTGTGTGTGTGTGTGTGTGTGTGTGTGTGTGTGTGTGTGTGTGTGTGAGAGAGTCGTAGACAGAGAAAGGTGAAGGAGATTTACAGCCCTAATCAAAAACTGGCACACGGTTGGAAATGTAGCGTGAATGATGTCATGAAACTGTCCCCACTCTGATGTTGTGATTTATCACACAATATGGGAGTCATAAAAGAAGGAGAAAAAAAAATCAAATCAACAACAGGGACAAACTTTAACAAGCTGTCCTGTGTAGTGTAGCCTGCGTGCATGACCATCCACATTTGCTTGCCAGAAAAGCAAACAAATGTACATTTGGATATTTTCTTTTTCGCCTTGGATGTTACACAAACCTGTTGCCACCGGGATGATGCATCGCGCCGCCAACCCTTCATCAATATGGATAATTACACTTTCTGCGAACTCGGTGCAGTTGCGTTGTAAATATTTTTGCTGGGAATCAGGTTGTTATTCCCGCGGTGGTTCCACACAGTCCAGGCCTTCCTGAGATGAACCCAAGCATATCCCGTGTGTCACTGTGTATCTGTGCTGACAGGAAGCATGACCAACTGCGCTTTGGCACTTCATTAAACAAATCACAGCAGGGACTCCCAGAGAGAAAGAGAGAGGGTGGGTTGGGTAATATTCTTTGTCTCCTCATGGAATACACACATATGGACTTGTATTGAAAAGTATAATGTAATATATTTAAAATATTAGTTCACATCCACTGTTTCCAGCTTCTCAGATGTGAAGATCTGCTGCTTCTCTCTGTTTCATATTATTGTAAATTGAATTATTTTGTGTTTTAGATTGTTGGCCGGACAACGCAAGCTATGCGACGATGTCACCTTGGGCTCTGGGGAACTGTAATGGGCGTTTTTCTTTATTTTATGGTTCAACAATTAATCAATTAATCAAACAAATAATCAATACATTAATCACTAGTTGCTGCCCTAAAATATACAGTAATATGGGAGGATTCCCTACATACATTTGTAACACATCAACATCACACATCAAATGAATAGTTAAACATTTGGGTAATATGCTTACTCATTTTCATTCCAAACATGAGAAACATGAGAACATAGATACCACTCTCATGTCTGCCCGATCAATATGAAGCTACAGCCAGCAGCTGGTTAGCTTAGCTTAGCATTAAGACTGGAAACAGGGGGAAACAGCTAGCCTGGCTAGATCCAATATCCGTCTACCACCACCTCTAAAGTTGCTGTTTTACTGTTGGTTGTGTGCTGGATTATCTCTCAGCCTGGAGACTCAAGGAAGTCAATGCTTCCGAATAGTCCTGCACATAACCCCATGTAAAACTGAACTTGTAGTTTTTACACTTTAATTTAATTTGCGAGCTTTAGAGAGGCTGGTTGGGCTGGTTTGTTACCTTTGGACAGAACCAGGCTAGGTGTTTATCCCCGTGTCCATTCTTTATGCTAAGCTAAGCTTACCGTCCTGGCTGTCGCAGATACAAGAGTGGTATTGATCTTCTCATCTAACTCTCTGCAAAAAGCGAATAAGAGTATTTCCTAAAATGTCAAACTATTCCTTTAAGTATATGTAAATAATGAAGATACATCATAGATGTTGCAAATATAGTTTTGGAGTATGCTGATCTTCATTATGTTAAATATATTTATTTTGCAGAAGGGCTGTTCCCCACTCAAAATGAGCTGTTCTGGATCAGCTACCTAACTAAAGTATAGATGTGAAGAATTGTCTACAACAGCTTCTGCATCAGTAATAAAGTAGAACGAGTGATGGGGTTTGTATGAGTACGGTTTCCCCAGCAAACTTGACTGATCTTTTCTAATGATCAATTTAATTAGTAGATGACGGCCTAAAAATAGCCGTAAAAAAATAAACGTGACATTTGCTGCTCCTTTTCCCTAAAATCTCATCTAAATGTACTCAGGTTTAAGATGTTAGCGCAGGTGGTCTTTGTTTCAGGTGAGGTGGCCCACTTCTGCTATAAAACAGGCAACCCTGATGATGGGTGCTAGTGAAAGAAGGAGGCGACACTCTCATTCACTAGGAATCTGTGGCTTGTGAGAGGATCTGCTCGTGGGACAAAACAAAAAGCAGAGTCCAGGCACAGCACAGAGCGCAGGTCAGAGCACAGCCCAAAATAGAACAGGGAATCCTGACGCTTGTATTTAAAGGGGTGGGAAACACCTCCTCCCACGTGTGTCACACATTAACACACAGACAGAAACAGGAGGCTTGACTATAATAAATGAACTGCCACAGCAGTGCTTTTTCAGGTTGGGTCACTGGAATAATACAGGGCTGGAGACACAGCTGGGGCAGCGATCAGATGTTCGCTTGCGTGTGGTGCTGAGCTTGTTTTTGCCTCTTGTCACACACTGACACACACACAGACAGACAGTCAGACAGGTAAAGCAGATTCAGACTGCCCCATTAAATCCTTGTCTGACTGGATCTAAAACTCTTTCTCTCTCTCTCTCTCTCTCTCTCTCTCTCTCTCTCTCTGTCTGTCTCTCTCTCACTATTTGCTCACCTCAGTATTTGGTTTCATCTCAAGAGAAAAGTGCTCTGGAAATATGAGGATCCACAGTGGTTATTTAAGTTGGTGGAGTTTTGCAGATTTTGTCTGTCACACGTGAAAAAAGAGTGAGGTGATCTGATGGATGCCACATCATCGGACTATTTTTAAAGGTTCCCTGTGGAGTTTTAGACCTCTAGTAGCGCTATGAAGCTGTTTTTCTGTGCGTGGGTTCCCTGCTTTGTTTGTCTGGTGACAGGGAAGAAGAAGATTGCAAACACGTATTAGTAAGAATGGATGTGAATAATGCTGGATTGAAAATACTTTGCAAATGTTTCATGAGGAAGGAAATGCACTCGACACATTTGTTAGACCTCAAGGATGCATTTTGATGACTAACACTGAATGTAAACATTTTTTGTGTACAAGAAAACTCCACAGGGCCCCTTTAAATTACAGGCAATCTGATAAAAGGTAGGTATTATCAATATTTCTCAGCGCTTTCTATACTGTATTGTTCTATTCCACATTATTATGAAATTCTGTCTTTATTTTTGGCAGGCTGGTATAGTGGCTAATCCATACTACATACTAATTGTGCACAGTAGGAACTATATAATCAGTATACAGTAGTATACTGTTTTCGCAAGTTAGTCTACAAGAAATTAACTTATTTAACAGTTTTGACTAACTTCAGACATCAATCACACTGAAACTGAACTGAAAGCAAAAAAGCTTTTCTGAAGATTTAATATCCCTTTTGTTTGATTTAATGTTTTTTATGATCTTTCCAGAGCTGATTCTTGCTGCTCTGAGAAGCTCCCCAATTTGCTTTCTGCAATGCATTGTGGGAAAGTACTGTACATCAACAGCACACTCAAGTAAATATGCACACTGTTTAGTATGCATACTGTCTTTTTTTTTTTTTGTATAATGTATTTTTTTCTGGCATGAACACACACTCAAACCTGCATGGAATTAGCATGTAGTGTGAAATTGGGTCCCAGTTCATGTCTGTTAAATGCTCATGTGTAGCAGCTTTGGTGGGACATTTTGTTGTGTGTACTGAGCTTCAGATCAACCTTGCCAATCTCTCCAACAAAACTTGAACAGGAACGTCCTTGATGCATGTCGTTTGGGCTCGGCTTTAGGTAACTGCTTCTGATGCTGACTCGAAATAAGCCCCAAACAACCAGCCAGACATCCTTTTGTTGCTTTTGGCCTTTCATCAGCACTCACACACATGCAAACTCAATGTCGGGCAATGACCATAGCCCTGGACACTTAAAGAGCTTGTCCTACTCCTAACACAATCTAAAAGCATGTCTGCTGACAAGAATCAGTGAACTGGCTTACTTCTCGTATGGCTCCTCTTTCCTCACAGCACTATTCAGTCTCCTATAGGACTTTCATCCCTCATCACATGACTACTTGTAGCTCAGTCCCCAGTTCTCCTTCCCCTAGCCATACAGATCTACTCCCAGCCCCCCAGCTTCTGCCCCTGCACTCCATGCCCACCCAGGTCCCTCTACAGAGGGGCTTCCACCCCAGTGGAAACAGGCCTGGTCTGGTTACCCACCGTGGAGATGATGGATTGACGGCTCACTTACGGGAAAGGCCGGGGCCTTCAGGTAAACAAGCGCAGAGCTGTATTTAATATGAAGGAGAGAAAGAAAACATGTTCTACCTTTTTGGCTAGAATGAAGGGGAAAAGGAGACAGGAATGTGGTTTATGCTGTATGCATTAAAACCTGAAGCTGACATGCTGCGTTAAAAAGAGTGCATGTTCGGGAGTCTCACTCAGGCCAATTCTCATCTCTATATAAAGTAAATGTGACTTGGTTATTTGTGTTCTAATTGCTTTTCCAAATTAGCGGATTACATTAAGATCTTATCTGCAACTTGTGCACTTGACGCAGCGCTTCAAACATGAATGCTACCTTTTAGAAATGCCTTCGGATTCTTGATAGTGGTGACATTTTTTTTTTTCTCTATCCTGCCTTAATTTTCCTGCAGTAGGCCTACTAAGCAATGGTCCATGGGAAGCCAAATCAACAAGGAAATTGGGCTAGATCTTTGCCCTCCCGAATGCGGTATAAAAGCTCATTACCCTGCCACGAGGAACGTTCACCAACATTACTCTCCGATTGGTCCTGATGGCAGCAATTTCATCTTCTAACAATCTGATCCTGACAAATGAATTTCTGCTCCATTTTTTCATGCCAAAAAATCCCTTCAATTCAGCAGTGACAAAAACTGAGACGGACAAAATGAGATAATTTAAGTGACTGTAAATGATGATTAACCAAAGCTCCAACAGTCTGGGTCTTCCAAAGACAGGAAAGTCTACGTTACCTAAAGAAAAACTAACCCTTCTGTAAAGTTTTAGCCACATAAATAAGAGGAAATTAATTAAATGCAGGGCGGGTGGTTTGGCGCCATGGAAAGAATACACAATTTAGAGTCTTGCGCCAAGGAGCCAAATGGACAAAATGAAGGTGATCAGTCATATTTTGCTGCGTTTTGACATTAAGCATATGCTTTTTTTCTAAGAGGTCAGCTAAGCAATTTAGACAAATTGGACAAAATTGCAAAGGTAAACACAGGGAGAGGTCTCGTAATGTTTCTTTCACTCTCTTTTTCTTTCCCTCAGTCTCATTTTCAGACACTGTTTTGTTTAGTAAATCCCTTACCTGAATTTTCTGTGACGGTAACAGTGAGACAAAATGACTCCGTCAGGGCTATCAGGGGGAGGACTGTGTTATGGTGTTCGACTGCACCACCATCCACCGAGCCAACTCAAACTCCACTCCTTTGCCCTAGAAAACACTTATGCAACTACTGAAACTACATTATAGTATATTTACATACCGTATAGATTTATGAAGATAGTCCAGGGTTTCTTTCAATGAATGGATATGCTTGTAGAGATTCAGCGTCTTGCTCTACGACAGGATACATGAAATGTGATCTTTCAGTTGCAGGCTGGTCAGTTTTTCACTATGTCTATGTCTAATTCCAGTGTAAAATTATAAATGTGATTGTTGTTAAAGTGCCACTTTATCCTGTAGATTTTCTGCATCGGTGTTGCCTCCATCAGTCTGCAGGAACTGTAAGAAAAAGTCCCTGGTTTTACAAAACTTGTAATATTCAGTGCACATTTTGACATTGAATAGCTGCTGCTATGACATCCACTAGTGTCGAAGACGAGCATGATTACACTGGTTGTTCCTCCTGTCTGCATTGTTTCAGGCAACTGGCAAATAAATCTTTCAAGGGTCTGGTTTCAACAAATTTGCAAATGCAAGCTGCGAATTGCAAATGAGATAATTTCCTCTCACTCATTTTGCCACATTTTACTAATCAAACAAATGCTATGTGAGAGAGTCCTGTAAGACCCCCAAATTTATCTACAATTTGCGAGTGACATTCATGAAACTCCTGCAATCTGCATGGAAGTAGTGCTTGCAAATCGTTTTTCTGAAACGGTCTTCTCTCTGGACCCTTGTCGCCAAATTTGGCAATTTGACATGTGTGTTGGAAATTGTGTATTTCCTTTGAAGAAGTGAGCAAATAAAATGAAGATCCAACAAGCCGTTGTTTTTTGTATATTTAATTAAGCAAAGAATGAAACAATCAAATAAAATGGTAAATAAGAATAAATAGTAAATGAAAAGAAAGAGCAAGCGAGCACACAGAGTCAATCCTATTTCAGCTGAAAGGACAGAGATCATACACCAAAATGCATATGAAGCATCTGACCAAGAAGGGAAGATGCAGTCACATATTTATAACCCTCACAATACATAGCAGACATAGCAGAGAATGGCAAGGATATCAGAATCACCTCTAACCCAGATAGTCTGTCTCCAGCTAAGTGTTCCTGCCCAAGGCTGGAAACCCAGGGCAGACTGTTCCCCAGACTGCAGCTGTCTTTTCCCCTGATTACAAACAATTTGTCCTCCAGCCACAACACCCAACCAAGATACCAATGTACCTTACGACAGAGATGACCCGAGACAGAAATTATCTAAGTATGTAGAATGCAGACTGACTAGAAAACAGGTTATCACACTAAAATATATCTAGAAACAGGAAAAGAGAAATTTTGTCCTCACAACATGCAATAATTTCATTTCCCTTTGAGTTTGGCATGTTTCTCTAATCAAAACAAACCCCATACTTGCAACCCATGCATGAGAATGCAAGAGGCCTGCAGGACCTTCAATTTTGAAGCAACAATTATTTGTGAAATATAATGGTGCAACCATAAAAGGGACACACAAGGAAAGCAGCAACCGTTTATGCCCAATGTACACAGTTTGCAACCGTTTTTTTATGTTTCTATTATTTTTTCCATAATCTCAAAGACATATGGAGAATCTTTTGCGATTGAACTGGTTGATATTGAACTTCAGCTCCCTGTATGTTGTTCTCCATCAATGGCATCAACATTGCAAAATACAGAATATGTGATGTGCTGATGTGATGTGGACCTGAATCATATTGCTATTCCCCTGGGATTCACACAAGTGGCTGCAGGGTCAGCCTCAGTGCACCACTCAGGGGTCGACTTGTCAGCCGAGACCCAGCCAGTGCCTTTCAGCACCATGTTTCCATGTGGTACAATAATGGCAAGATGAATCATTGGCTAGAGGCACACACACACACACACACACACACACTCACTGAACCCATTGCTAACACCTTTTGGGTCTAGACATGCGTGCAAGGTGCTGAAAAGTAAGAGCGGGCTGCAAGGTGATTGGTCGTACTGACCACAGAAATGAGGTTTACACAGGGCGAGTAACAAATATAGGTTGCTAAGACACTGAAAGGGAACTTGCTGCTGCTTTTCTATTCTTTCACAAGTCTTTCTTTTTTGTTTTTCCTTCCCTTTTGGAGCCCGCCGGAATTCCTCGCTCAGTCTTCACTTCCTTTCGACAGTTTCAATGAGGCAACGGTTCACATTTGACAGGTTTTTATACCACCTTATTAGCTTAAAGTATCATTAAAATGATGATTGTGGCCACACGTTTATTAAGACAGGGTATGCAGAAATAAAACATTAACCGTCCCTTTAAGTGCGGAGCGCTTGACTGTTCGGTTTGTTGTCATCTATTTATCTAATGACTCCTTCACAGTTTAGACAGTGGGTTAGATTCTGTCCACTCCTGTATGCCTAAAAAAGCACGGTGCTGCCATAACCCTAATCACCTAATTGCCCTGCCCTGCCTCATTAGAAAACAAGCCTAACTGGAAAATCACCTTAAGTGGCCTAAATTAATGAGACCTTCACATTGAACGCTGAGTCATCAGAGGCCTGAGTCAGGGTGACGTCACCACAAAGGAAACTGCTGCTCCATAAACTGTCAGTGGGCATTTGGGTAGCAGTGGAGAGGCTGACGCTGACCTTCTGACCATCATTATACATGTCACACCATTTGGTATGTGTGATAGTTGTGAGTCATCATGTATTGTACTGTACGAGTTTTGGCCATAATGGCCCGGTCACACCACAAAATGGCACATGTTATGAGCTTAGTGACGTGGTGACTACTTGCTGGGTTAGCTGGTGAATTACTGTAGCTGGCGAGCTAACCGCTAGCCAGCTGGGACATGCTAGCACTAGTCCGTCACAACAGCTCCCCGGGATTCTTTCTATTTTCTCTGTACTGTGGTGTTTACTTCCCCCTGCCATTTTGTTCTGTCAGTTAGCAAACTTATCAGCTCGAGTTGCTAACGGAACAATAAGTTCACACAGTTTATTCAAAAGACGTACTTGTACCATCGACTCCTGTCTCATAACTGGCTGCATACCATATGTCTTTTCTGGAGCAGTTCATACCCACAGCAACACACAGCTAAGAAGCCATGATAGCCTCCTGCATTTTGGATTCTCTGGCTCTCCGTTCCCTCAAGGTCAGCACTATGGGCTTGCTATTAGTGATAATTTGCAGGTCAAAACTTCCCAAACTCAAAGTTGACATGAAAAATTTGCGAGGATTTACTACGTCCCTGCAAGCTAATCCACCCTTCGTAGCAATTCCATTGGAATTCGTATACTTTGATGCGAAATTGGCACGTTCTAATACTGGTGTGACCCAATCTTAAGGGTATTTAGAGCAGCAGATATTCGAAGTAAGATTGTTTTGTCTCTTTTTATGCAAAGTTATAATGGAACAGTAACAAACCGGAAACTGTAACAAATTGTACAACAACAAAAAACGTGTAACAGTACATTATTGAACTTGACAGTGAATGTCATCCAAATAGGCAAGATGACTGCAGTGATGACCCCATTATTTTACAGCCACTGAGTGTGATGACTTCATTATGTTCGCTCCCATGGTGCTGCATTCCTCCCTGTTGCCCCCTGACCCTCAACATGCTGTGTGGACGGCAGGCATGTGTCTCTGGAGCAGAGGAGACGCACATATTCTGGGTTAAAACAAGCTGTAAAATATCAACACTGTCAAGATCGTTCTTGGATAACAGAGTGAGTGGAAGGTCGGTGTTTGAGCTGTGAGGGCCGGTTATAACTTTCACTGTTACAATGTAGGCAAATCCCTTTCTTCTCTTCCTCCTCTCCTTTGCCTCCTCAACAACCTTATCTATCATGTTACTGTCTGCCTGAACTTGAATCTTAGCTCTCACTTGTCTCTGTATTAATATTTCATTTTTATTTCCAGTTTCCCTTTGCTCCAGCTGTCAGTCTGATTCCCTGCTCCTCTCTGGGCAATTCAGCTGCTTTTGTAGGAAAAATATTTAAAGTTAACACATATGGACATTTCATTTATGCATGTTTGCATGCACGCCTGTTGTCATGCAGCCCTGTGTATCACTGATGCCTGCACAGGAGATATGAGATGACAAGAGCATTTAGATAATGATGATAGGTAAAATTCTTTACTGCCTGAACCTCGTTTCCAACTGCTCTCAGCTCCTTTAGAGAAATCTTCCAAGCAGCAAATCATCCTAGCTCTGGTAAATGGGCAGCTTGATCATTTAGTACAGCAACAAATAGAAGACCTGTCCTTGAACCCAGGATTTTGAGGAAATATGCTTGTTTGCTTTCTTGCTAAAAGTTAGATGAGAAGATCAATACCACATTCATGTTTTTGCACTGAGTATGGAGCAGGAGCCATGAGGAGGTTAGCCTAGCCTGGCATAAAGAGTGGAAGCAGGGTGGAAACAGCTAGCCTGTCTCTTTCCAAAGTTCAAAAATACATCCACCAACACCTTGTCTACCACAAGATACAACCCATTGCATCTCTTTGGTTTAAACTGTACTCAAACCGAACTCTAAACACCACAAGTGGTGATTTTACAGGAAGTTACATGATGTAGGCCTATTTCTTGGCAAACAGCAGCATGTAACTTTCCGTAGAACTCAAAAGCTTTACATTTCTTTTTGTGTACAGGTTAAACAAATGAAATTCAATGTATTAAGTACTAAGCTGTAAAGGTGCTGGTAGGTGTAGGTGTTTTTGAACTTTACACAGAGCCAGGCTAGTTGCTACCCCACTTTCAGTCTTTATGCTAACAAAGCTAAGCTAACCGCCTCCTGTCTCAGCTCTATACTTAGCACACAGACATGAGAGTGGTACAGATCTTCTCAACTAACTCTTGGCAAGAAAGCAAATAAACATATTTTGTCCAAATTGTCCATTAAAGGCTTATTTTTTGCCGTTAGGAAAAGATGGTACTGTCTTTTTTCAAAATCTGTGATTTTACCAAACTGCAATAAGTCTTAACAGAGTCAGCTTTACTGTAAGATTGTAGAGTGCAGTTACACTAATGCATGCAGTGTAGAGGTGTAAGAGACGCTTCACCTGAAAACATTGAGAGGAAATTGTCATTTTGAACGGTTACTGAATGATTTAGTAAACAGATGACGGAGAGTTTATCAATCTGTTCTTCCCTGCAGCAGTCCAGCAATCTGTCTCTCATCTTCTGAAGGTATTCACCATTCACTTCCCCTCTGCCTGCCATCCGTCTGTGGGAGACGGAGGTGTTGATAGTCAAGAAATGATGGTTCTACTGATTCCTTATTTTGGCAAACTCGTCACTCCAACCTCACTCTTCAGCCTCGGGTGATGTAACTGCAGCCAGACCGTATGGTGGATTGAGTTATACAAGCGTGCATTCAAGGTAGAGATGCTCTGCAGCCATGAATGCTCTAGCTGCATGAAATCATACAGGAAGGGGCTAAAAACCAAGCTAGCTAAATGGCAAACTGAAAAAATGATCTGGGACAAAAGGGTGTAAAGAAGCTTGAGCTGTTCAGGAATTAAACTTCAGATACATACATGAATATATCTGTATGAATATATCTAAAAATTTCCCCGCTGTGGGACAATAAAGGCTTATCTTATCTTATCTTATGTGAACATGTTAGAAAAAAACTAACCCTAAATTACTTCAGCAGTAAGATGTAGATGTGAACAAAAGATTTGTTACTATAAAAAAAATTGAAATGCTTTTGTGAATATCTAAGTACAGATTCACAACAGCAAACTGTGTCAAAATCCAAATTTTGGATCTGTCCTTACAGCTGATTTTCTAGCCAGAATGCTACCGATTGAGTATTCAATCAGAAAATGCTTTTTACCATGCAGTTACAGTCAAACTAAGAAACAGTTCCCTTAACTGGAATTTGACAATTAACGTACTTGACTTTGCACGAAATCTCTTTTATTAGATTTCTTTTTAATCACACATTCAGATACATTTGCAGTTATTTTTCACATGCTCACAAAAAGTGACAATAATTCTTACAGCTTACATTACAGCCTTAAAATCATATAGACCATTTTCATAAACCCTTAAAAACTCAAAATGTAACTTAAATATAATATACAACTTGTCATACTTTTCATTCATTTAGTACCACCTTTATGATGTTGGAAGTTAAGCATTCTAGCTAAGTAGTTTACCTGGATAAAGTAGTTAGAGGCTAGTGTGGCTAGTTTGAACTTGGAAAGTGAGTTGGGCTAACTGGTGGACCAAATACTAAATACTTTTACCTCTTCATCCTATCAATCTAATCTAACTATCTAAGACAGAAAAATTAATCTTTGGTTGAACTGCTTACAACTCATGTCCACACAAAGGCAGTCGAGAGGTTACAAGTAGATATTGCTTCATTTTAAGGAGCCCACAAGTCAAAGGTTGAGATTTGTTCCTGTCTCATCTGCCTTTTAATGTTTGTAGGAGTAAATCTTCTACAATTATATAGCAAGTGTGTCAGTGTAGGTCAGTAACACTATCTAGTAACAGCATTATGCATACGGCTGGTGAATTGTGAACAGCGGTCAGCCTGGCCAGTAGTCCTCTTGTAATCTTCTGAGATTGATCAATTGTGACTACACATGACACCACCTCCACCTCTCTGTTTGGTCTTCCCCATATCTATTTTCCTGACTCCAGCCAGTGTCTCCATCACTGCCTGGCCAGACAGACAAAAGCAATTCAGGTATCCCTCGTTTGATTTGGGTCAGGGCCTCCCAAAACTAATACCTGTAAGCCCTATAATATGGTAATTTGTAGCGGCTGGGGTAAGGAACGTGGATTTATCAATAACGGGCCTAACCGGGCTCATATTAAGCTTAGATATGGTTTTTGGAGGGAGACGAGGGGCGCGCTGAGGGGTTAGGTGAAACAGAGGTTATTCAATAAGGGGGTGGTTGTTATTCCAAAAGGGAACCTGGGGAACTTATAGGCTGTCAGTGAGCAGGCACTGACAGCCTCGTAGACTGACACTCCGCGTCTCTCCCATGGGAGGAATGGGTAGATGACATTCATGTGCATACAGACATGTCTATATGAACACATAGATATTCAGTCAAGCGCATGGAGGTTTATGAAAGTTCCCTTACATGAACTTATCCTGTATCATTACTGCAGGTACTGTAGTTCTTTCCTAGATGCTCTGCAGCTGCACAAATGTGTATACTTTGTCTTTGTCACAGAAGAAGAACGATATAGTAACCATTTTATGTGATATACAGTGGTTACTATATCGTCCTTTAACTCATTTAAGATTTTTTTTATGAATAATATCACAAATTGCATATATTATTAACATTATTATGTCTTATTAATCTTTCCTTTTCTTTTTTAATGCTGTATATAAAAAATGATGGGTGACACATAACCTTTGGAGGCCTGCTATTGGCTTTTTATGTAGTCTTGTTTTTTTAGCAGTCACTGTAGTCAGCATTTAGGAATCACACAAAGATTTTGCTAAAAGTTTTAAATACTGGCCCTGATTTCCAGCCATTTTTAATAATAAAATTAATATATATATTAATGTGTTTCAATTAGAAACTTTAAAAAATCAAGCCTGTTCTTATAACATAAACTGTGAAGACTTTAAACTAATAACCATGTGTCCTTGTGTCTTAGTTACCCAAAAGAAAGTAAAACTTTTAGCCAAACACTTCCTCTTCAAGACTGAGAAAAAGCTGAATGCGTACATAGACACTGGACAACAAGCAAATGCATGCCAGCACACACACACACACACTGATGTAAGGTAAACAAGAGGAATTTATTAAGTCTCCTACCCACTGTCTTTGCATCATCCCTGGGTCCTGAGCCAGGGAAGTGCTGCATAATGAACTGCAGAGATGAAAGCAGCTCTCCAGGCAGCAGGAGGCAGACTTCTTTACGCTGTGAAGTGTTTTTGGCCCACGTTATCTTCTCTCCAATCTCTACGGACAAAACAGGAGCAGACCTGGCAGATGGTTGTGATAAGATAAAACCACCTCCACTGGGAATGAATGCAAGAGCACACGCTGGCGGGTCTCTGGAGCTGTTTACCAGCTCAAACTATGTGCGATTTTGTACTGTGGTCCATTTGAATCATTTTTGCTGTGAGAGTCAGATTTTGGAGTGTATTCATTAATTTTATTTTCTTCAATCAGTCATTCATCACTAGTGATATAAAGTATTGACTGAATTAATTATTTATTTAGTTAACTGTCTTACACATGTAGCCGTTATAAAGGCCTATTATGAAGGTCTAGAACATGTTTGCTTTACATGAATTATGTGGAAAACCTGAGTTGTGCTCTTTTTTTTTCTGCTGTCACGTTACAAAGAATGGCCTGGAGACACCAGCGATTTGTGTAGTACCACACCAAGTTAACTGATTTTACGTTCTTTTAGTGTCATTCAAATCCATGGGCTTTAAAAGATACATCCATGCATCGCGTTGCAGTTCTAACATATAGTCTGCACCATCTTATTCTATTGCAAGATCCTCAAAAACACTGACATATGCTCACTGAATCTGGTTGTGACTGTGGTTGTGTAGTTAATTAGAGCCAATGTGGCCACACTGTTAATCACCTCCACCCCAGCCTTCTCACAGTTTGTTAATACTGGATCCCTGAGATTACCTAGACCTAATGGACTCATTAATTACACCCACTTTACTGTGTTTTTAATTAGTCATCTGTTCATTTAGCGAATCAGCGGTGGGATTTTTTTTTTTGTGTTTTGTTTTTTGCAGCCAGGAGCTCAGTGCTATGTAGCGTTACTCATAACAGCTGCTCAGTGGTCAGCTTGAAAGAGAGAATAAATGATGCGTTGGGGACTGGAGCAACTGGAGCTGTGAAAAAGAGTGTGAGGGTGTGTGTCTGCTTTGTTTCCAAGGTATTTGTTCTTGGTCGAGTTGTCCTAGGATTGGCAGTGTTCATTGTCTGACTGCAGTACATGACAGTGTTTCTTCACCAACTGATTATCCCACTATGAGGGTTCAGAAATGTGTCTAGGTGTATGTGCGTGTGTGAGTGAGTGAGTGAGTGTGTGTATGTGTGTGCATTTGGGGATCTGTAGGCACACAGCAGACACAGCTCGATCTGGAGGAAAAACGCTAGTCGCCGCTCGCAGCCCTACAAGTGATTTGTAAGGCTGTTCCCATCAGGCGAGTCTTGCCTCAGCGCAAGTGGAAATGTTATTCTAATTTGTATATTTTCTGAGGCAGAAACCAAAGCGCCTGTGTGTGTTAATTAGTGGCTGTAAAGTACTTCATGATGTAGCGCGGCACATCAGCGTTGCGTTGTAACAAAGCGTCGTGGGCCTGTGTGACCGCTGCTTCTGCTACTGCTGGTTCCCACTCTGGTCCTTGCTTATTTCATTTCTGCTTTGTAATGGGAGTCAGATGCGATGGTGTTTACAACAGGCCTGAATCACTCACATTTTGTCTAATTAGCTGCAAATGGACGAACAGCAGAAGCGGATATTTTTCCTCTGAGTAGTCATGAGTGGCAAATCAAACCGTATACTGGCTCTACATGATTGTCTACATGAAAAGTGTCTACGCAGGGAGAGGATGCTTTTGAAGTACTGCAATGAGAAATTATGTTTTAACACAAAAGAGAAAGATGTAAAAAGACTAACTTATTAAGACATTGGATGTGGGAGAGCAAATTCTTTTCAGTTACCATACAGCGGAAGCATATAGTAGAGTTAGCACAGGCACAAAACTGAGACCCGAACCTACAGTGTGTCTTGCTCAAGGACACTTTGACCTCTAGTAGAAGTTAAAGATACCCTATGGAGTTCTTGTAAACAAACAACTTTACATTTACATTCAAATTTTCTCACTGAAATGCAAAAAACGTGTTTTTTTTTTTTTTATATTTTAAAACCTGTGTTGTTTATATCCATGTTTACTAGCTAGCAGTCTTCCTCTTCCTTACCTTTGCTGGCTCATTACTGTGTTTCTTGGCACTAAAGAAAAACATTGGCATGAATGTGTATCACGTTGACAGCAAGATACAAACACAACTTGAACCCATTCACAAAAAACATCACTCCATAGCACTACTAGTGGTCAAAAACAACACAGGGTACCCTTAAAATCTTCAATGCAATGATAAACATGTACATGAAGATAAGAAACAAACTTTTATTTGCACTGTTGAGAGTGCAAACTTTATAAAACCCTTAAAATAAATGAAGAAAAACCCACTAAACAATAAAGATGTCATGGACTGACAGAAGAACAGAAGAAAATAGCTGAATTCTGGGTGGTTTAAACATGCATTACATAAAAAGTACACAGAAATAAAAAAAATAATAGCAATAAAATAGATTAAAAACAAAAGTATCTGGAAGAAAAATCAGGAAAAAACATGAATAAATCTCATACTAAGTGTATTATACAATTTTGCTGCATTTATCCAGTGTGTATTATTTTAAATGTCTCATAAATACATATGTACATACAAAATTCAAGATATACAAGATTCCCAGTCTAAATAAGATAGGCCATTTCCATGTGAATGAATGAATCACACTCACCCTGACTCCTCCAAACTATTGATTTATGAGAATTGTAATTCCTACCCACACATGTTCCTCTGCTACTGGCTATATAGCAGCCATTTAACTCCACGGAGCGACACATCTAAAGGCGACCTGTGACTCTGCTCATGAATGGAGGCAAAGGAAGGGGAGGTCCTGTCCCATTGTCCACTTCAATTAATCTTCACCCAGGACAAGGCCTCTTTCATCCACTTTCCCTGCCAGTCTTTTATTGGGCTCTCCCAGAACGGGTGGGCGATGATGGCCCTGCAATTCGAAATGCGACTCGGGGGAGGTCAAATGTCGGATGAGTAGGACGTCGTGAAGAAGGAGGAGAGGAACAGGAAGTGTCGGGGTCAGGACAAGAAAGCAGGAGGGATGGGTGGATGAATGGACGAGAGAATAGTGGAGGGAATTCCACTTTCTTGAAAAGTGTGAACTTGAACTCAGCAATAAAAGTGGGAAAATAACTCAAGCTGCAGACACCTTCCTTAATAAATCACAGAGGTGCCAACAAAGAGGGAATCAGTATTAGCCGAGCATGTATATCAAGCTTTGGTATTTACTCGTTATAAACTTTAAATGCTCTGCCTTGGTTTCAGTTAATTTAGGTTAACATGTAAACTCATACAGAAATTATGTTTGTCAATCAATCAATAAGTACAAATGACAACCATGTGACCATGACAATAGATAGAGTACTAAACAAACACCATACAGACTCATAAAGAGGTAGATAATAAAAAAATACAATAATGAAATATAAATAATAGACTAAAATCTTTAACTAGAAGACATTCCTTTACCCGCCATGTTCTCCAGCTCCTCCTGGGACATCCCTGGGTGTTCCCAAGCTAGATGGGATGTATAATCCCTCCAGCGTCACCTCAACTGACTCCTTTCATGTGAAGGAACAGTCGTTCTACTCCAAGCCCCTTCCAGAGGAGGCACCTCACCCTGTCCCTAGTGCTTGAAATAAACTATTTCTTACAACATGTCGTCCAAACGTGTCTGAAGGCACGAGTGTTTATAGTCGTTCCGAACGGCCAGCCGTCAAAGAGAGGGACGAGACATGATAAACACTTAAATAGGGGGTTAAGGCACACACTTGTGCACAGTGTCTCCTCAAAGGCATTCATGGTGTTGGACACACACCTGGCCAATCCCTGCGTGAAATGGGTGTGACCATTGGATTGTCGGTTTTATAAAGTCGTACGCAGACCTCCGAGTTCTGATGTCAGAAAGGTGTGGCAGGAGGGGGTTTGAGGTGCTATTCAACCATCCAACAAGCACTTCGGCTGCAGCATCCTTAAGGGTGAGCCCAGCCATGCTGTGAAGGAAACTCATTCAGGCTGCTTGAATCTGTTCTTTCTGTCATTACCCAAAGCTCAAGACTATAGGTGAGGGTTGGAACTTACTGTAAATCTAAATATATCCAATATTAGTGCCTGGTAACAAAGGATAATGTCTAGTAACACGCTGTATATTGGTGATGCAAGTCTTGAAGAGACCTTACATTGTCTTGATTGGTAGTTCAAGGTGCTACACTGGAGTTGCCGAGAATACTTTTGAAGAAATATGAGGTGTAATACTACAGAGATCCATACTAAGACAATAACTAATTACTGGATGACCAGAGTAAGAGTTTTAGATGAATACTGATGATCATCTTCATTATCAAAATTATGAAGAATTATTGCTAGCAGCTTTGCATTGCCATGAATTATGGCACCATGAAGTGTTTCCATTCCAGTGCTACGTTTCCCACACACTCCCATTTTCCTTCCAGCTTCAGGAAGCCACTCGCCAAGCCGCTATAGTGGTGGAAAGCCACCGTTTCCCATCACAACCAGATGTATACCCATCTCTTTCCATAGTACTTGGATGGGGCACACACACACACACACAGTCTTTACAGTATGGTATATATTGTATCTCCTATAAGATCCTACACTAGTCTGCTGGCCTGATTACAACCTCAGTGTTTGTGTTATGCCATGTGTTTTTGCCAGCGGTCACCGGTGGGATGGTCGGGCGGTCGCACAGCGGCGACAGCTTAAAGAGCAACGCCACAACCTCTGCTGCAACACTGGTGACACACACATCCAACACACACATGCACACACACTCACATGCATCCACACTGGCACCAGGGCTGACTGGCTGGTGGAAGATCACGTCAATTAGACCTGAAGGCAAGAATAACAGGCCAGGAGGCGCAGTGATGCAACCACACACACTCAAACACATCTGCACACACATGTAGAAAGAAAAAGACACACCATGGAAGGTTTATTATCCTGTGTTTCCTGGCCGTGAGCTTTTCTACAGGACAAGTTTTCTTTTTGGTTTTCCTCTGCCTGTATCCCTGCAGTCCTGTGTGACCGCTGTGACCACCTTCTGTATGGGATGGGCCTTGAATCTGCTGCAGAATTGAAATGGGTGGTTGGAAAAGAACGGCTGCCGAAGTGAACAAGTTGTGCAAAAAGCACGGAGAGCATCCATAAATCCACTTCACGCTGTGCACAGTGAAAGTGCAGTGGGATGGAGCAGACACGGGTGCGTAAACATGCCCTGTTGAAATAAAGACCATAGGACACACACAAACACACACACACACACACACACACCTGCTCTCTCCTGTGACTTGGTGCCGCAGTGCTTTATGTGGCCTGTAGTGGTCTGTTGAGGAATGCTGAACAGAACCACAAATGGACCAGACACACAGCCAGACGACATAAAACTCAATTGGCTGGTTCCTGTTCTCTCTGTTTTTTCTGTCTTTCTACTTTTCTTCATCCTCCTCAGGTTCTTTTCTCCTTGTCCTGTTTCCATTACAGTGTCGATACCGGCTTCCTTCAACTCTTTCTTCCTCAATCTGCTTTGTTAACTCCACTTTTTTTTAATGTAATTATTCGGTTTCTGCCTCTTTACCTCTCCTTCTACCACAATGTATTCCCTTCTGCCTTTTCCTCCATCACTCCCTTCTTCCTCCTCCTACTTTCTGCATTCCCTTTACTCTCTTCATGTCCTCTTTTCCTGTTTGCCCTCTCTCCATCAAGTCTTTCTACCTCTTCTCTTCCTCCTTTTTTCTCTTTTAGCTTATTGGCCTCATTACAAGACAACCGTGATCTTAACCCAACCCGCCGTTTTTAGCCACGCTTTATGGATGGCATTGTCGGTCAACCAGGTGGTCCATCATTTTGGTCCAGACTGAAATATCTCAGCAACTATTGGATGGATTACCTTACAATTGTGAACAGACATTCATGGTCCCCAGAGGACTATTAACTTTGGTGATCCCCTGACTTTTCCTCTAGCACTACCATGAGCTTGACATTTGTGGTAATAAGTGAAATCTTTTAACAACTATTGGATGGATTGTCATGAAATTTGGTACAGATATGTCCCCCTCAGGATGAACTGTAATAACTTTGCTGATCATCAGGTCAACATTTTAATCTGTCCAAAAATACCTGCAAAACTAATGACATCCCCATCCGCCTCAGCTGTACTTTGTGTTTATTGGTAATTAGCAAATGTTAGCATGCTAACACACTAAAATAACGGTGGTGAACATGGTTAACGTTACACCTATTAAATTGTTTAGCATTTAGCTTAAAGTGTAGCCTCCCAGAGCTGTTAGCATTGCTGGAGACTCTTGGTCTTGTTGGAAAAGACAAGACTCATAATAATGAGTTGAGTTTTAATGATTATTTCACAAATTGTAATATATGGTTGATTTATACATTTTACACAATTTATTCATATGATATTTATTTAATAGTGAACACTTCCACACATACCACAACATAGGCACTTTCTTGTCAGGGTCTTGGAAGGGGTCTGATGATGCGCTCTGGGTGTTTTTTCATTTTTCAGACTGTAATTTGGGCTCCTCATCATTAAATTCTGTGACACCAGTGTATGTCTTGCTGCTTGCTACAGTAAAGATGTTGAGAGATGATTTTGTCTCCTTTTCACTAGTCTTATATTCAGGCTAATACGGCACTTTCCTCCGTTCTTCTGTTTCTCTCTCTCCTCTTTCACCATTTCTTCCTACCTTCTTCCTACCTCTCTATTCCTACACCCCTCCCTCGTTCCCTACCTTCATCTCAGGTGGCTGCAACTCTGCAAACATCAGGAATTCTGCAGTGCCAACTGCTCCACACCGACCTAGCAGCCAGGACAAACCCTGAGTGTGAAAGCACTCATTTATCACCGGGCACCACAGGGCAATGGGCCCAGCCACGCTGTAGCCATGGGCGGGGTAAGGTAAGGGGTTGGGTAGAGTGTAGGAAAGAGGGGAGGAAAAGGGGGGGAGGAAGGGTGGTGGAGACTGAGATGCAAGGCAAGTAGCCAAATGAGGTGGGGAGGATTGAGCTGGGTGGGGCAGGTGGGGTGAGCTGGTGTGAGTATGGGGCAACGAGCTGAGCAGGGAACGGACGAGATAGGAGGAGGGAATGGGAACATGGGCAGGGGAGGAGGAAAGATGGATGGGGAGATGCTGTGTGTGGTGGAAAAATCAGGATAGGGCGGGTAACATTGGCTCGAACATTAGCAAAGCTGAGAGGGAACACATAGCACAATAACATCAGTCTCAAGAAAATCTCAAATGGTTAAATGTATCAGATATGACAATTCATGACCGATCAATTCAGCAGAGTTAACAGTTATCCTGACTTTTACTAACTAGTATGGATCAAGCTACAAAAATGCAGGATCCTACAAATCCCATAATGCAACTCAGTTACATCTCATCATGATTCTCTGAGCATTAAACACCTAAATCTTTCAAACTCCACCCTCTGGTTTGTAATGTAGGCTTTTCATTAAAAATGTGTATAAGATGAGCTAAAAACAAAATGTACTTTAATTTTGCCAGAGAGTTGAATAACCTTAACATATCAAAAATACCAATTTTGAACGTAAAGCCTGTGTTGCATATGAGGGGTTTTAAGTTTTGAAGACATTAGGATTTCCCAGGGAGGAAGGGTCTTTAAAGGCGCTATCAAATTGCATTATGGGTGGTGTAGGATTCAGCATTTTTGGAGCTTGACCCATTCTAGGGACTAGAAGACAGGGTATCTCGGCCTCAGCTGCTTTGATTTTGACCATTCTTTTTTTAATCTGTCTCTTGCAAGCTCCCCACCAGTATGCACATACTAAAACAATTGGTGTATCCCTTTAATATGAAATCATTCACAAATGCTGCGTGAACATTTATGTGATGTGCATTGTATAGCACCCCTCAAAACCAATCACAAAGTGCTTAACATAAAACAGATGATACAAAATACAGGAATAAAATCAAAACAGAATAAAAGTAAGTCAGTAAACAGTCACAACATTAAAGTATACAGAGTTTAAAACACAATGAGATCTCAGGGACAACACTGTATTTTTTAATAGACCAATCAATCAATAAATTAAAAAAATCAGGAAAGGGTTTAAAGTTTAAAACATTTGAAATAGTGCAGTTACTAAAAAACCCTTTGTGCAATTGATGATTATACACTGACCTCTGCAGTTCTTTTTGATGGGGATGTTGCTTGACAGACAGTTAACACAAATTATAGGATGTGCTGTTACTCTGCAGCACAACCCAGGCCTCATTAAAGGGCATCATGTTATGTGGTTGGGTTTGTTTGCCCTGCAGTTTACACACTAAACAGAGTTGCCAGGCGGTAAATGTTTCTAACATTCAGATCAATACTAAACAGTGGAATAAATGAATTCTCATGGGAATTACGGCTGGGAGCTGTGCCTCTGACGTAGAACTGGTCTTTGAGAAATGTAGGCCTGGATGCGTTTTGACTTACACTCCGCCATACAATTGCGGGTCAAAGACGAAAAAGCAAATCACAATTTAAGACCTCACACTGGTCTTGCATGCATTCCTATCAAACAGTTAGCATAATATTTATTTCCTTCTTGTTCTCCATTGACGTTGACACTGCTCGTTTAACATTTCCATCGGCAGACATTCTGCAGACGGGCTGGGCTGCAGAAACACAACTTGTTTTATGAAATTACCCACCAAATGGCCCATACAAACCCGGGACTAGTTGTGGTTTTCTCTGCATTTGGTTGTTGCTGGTCACAAACGTTTTCTTTTTTTTTTCTCTACTGTGTGATTGAGCAGATTTTTCCAGCTTTCCCTGCTGAATAGCCTGCCATAATAAGACTAAAATACATAAATGAAAGCACTTTTGCCATCAATCTCCATGTTTATGTTGCGTTCCCAAACTAACTTTGACACCTTTCGTGACCGCGGGTGGGAAACGTCAAGGGAAAGCTGGCAATCCTGTTGATCACATCTATTGAGGCCTGAATTTGTCAACAAAATCAATACAGGAAAATATGTAACAACTTCCATGGTATCACATGGCATTTCCTAGCATGCTAATGAGCAAAATGACACTGTTATTGTCGGAAATTGCAAAGCATGCGAATACTGAATGAAGGTTGGAAAGGAAAATGTTGGTTGGTGTTTTTCAGTATTGCAATTTAAATTTTATTCAGGTTGTCAAATCCCTCCATAATAAAAGTCACACTTAATGAAAACCCCATTCGTTATTCATACCATTTTTTATACTTAATTAATGATCCTGCTCATTTTTTTCCCCAAATTCAGCACGCAAGATGATTGACAAGATAAAAAAATACAAAAGGGATGACATATTTCAATCTCTGCTTTTTTTTAATGTGGAAAACTGGATAGTTTCACCTCTTCAAATCTTTAAGATTACTCAAATAACACAATCTGAAAAGGGAGCATCTCTCTTTGGTTGCACTGCTCTCAACACAGACATAATGCAACCTGTAACAGGGCTCCCAAGAGGACATGTCTTCATTTTAAAGGGTCACAAGTCAAAAAGGTTGGGAACTGTGTGTACCGTTGTCAATGGAAAAACAAAACATATTTACTCTGCAGTTCCACTCATTACAAGTCCTTCTGGGAAGAGGCCTCAGTTCAAGAGAGGAGATACTTTATAATCCCATTAGGAAAATTGGTACTTACACAATAGTCACCACTGTACTTAGTAACTATGTCACTATTACTTCACTCATCCATTCCAGTCAAAGTGACGTTTCAAGGACATTGCGGGACATATTAAGTAGGTCACTCATTGGAGGACAAGGAGGACGACACATGGTAGTCAGATCCAGATCCATGTGTGTCTGACCTTAGATCTGTTTGCTTTTCAAGTCTTTCCATCATCAGAGGTACACACAGTCCCTCCTCATGCATCTATTCTGCATCCATTCTGCATTTTGTGTGCAGAAATTCATGTGGCTTATTGTGACGAATCAACACAATGTTTAAAAGTCAACATTTAGCATTATTCGTTACTTTCTAAAGAGTTCACATTTACATTTAGAGGAGAAAGGATGTAATTGTATTGATGTTCCAGGTAACATCAGTTCTGAGAAGACATGGCTTTTGTGTATTTTTCCCATCTTAGTCATTTTGTTTTCAGACCATTATTCTTTACTTAGACTGGAGGAGAACTTGACTTTTTCCGAACTATTTCTGGAAGCCATAGTCAACAAAGGGGCAGCAGACAACCTGTGAACGATATCCTCAGTGTGACAGACTTAATGACACACAATTACTGGGATTCTCCATACTGTAAACTACTCCCCAAAAGCTTTGTCCCCCCCCCCAAACATCTTCTACATGGGAACACAGAAGTGTAAAAATGTCAAGAATTGCCACAAAGCCGCTGCAGTTCTGTGAAATGTTCCGTCTGCTCCATTTAACTGCCTTTAAGAGAAACATACGTATATAAAATACCCCAATTTGGTTCAAAATGAATGGACGTCAGGTTGACTTGGCAACAAGTGAGTTTTTGTCCACTCACTCAAATTGCTTGTAATTATCATGCTTAATTTGCAGTTGAAAATAAGCAAGGTTTCTCAATGGCTTCAGATGATGTGTTTTTCCTTTAAACGTATTTCTTCACCTCAAAAATTCCAGTGGGATGCACAGAACAGCATGAGTCAGGTCATCTAAGTGCAAGCTGTCGATTGATGCTCTATCCACATCGTGTTTACATGTTTAAGATAAACTTAAATCTAACATTGGTATTTATAGTCCATTTCTTTATGCTAGCAGTAATGTTCCTGGAAGCGGCATCTATCCGTGTTAAAGGGTCATTCCGGTTTCATAGTTATGGGCATTATTTCTATTGATAATAAACGCGCCAACATTGCTAAAAAGAAGTCAAATTAGGAAAGAAACACAAGCAATCCAGGCAGGTTCTTACACGTTCTAGATTGACTCATAAACTTTCTTGTCGAGAGTTTGATGGGAAGATTGATACCAATCTCATATCTGGGCCCTGAGATAACTTTATGATATGGCGCTATATAAATAAAACTGAAACTGAAAACTTGGCTTAGTTTAAAGACTGTTTAATCTGTACAAAAACCGAAGTATGAAAAAGGTTAGTGATAGTTTTATGGGGGTGTATGTGTTGGACTACTTTTGCAGAGTTCAGTGACTTGCGGTAGTCTTGTCATCACTGTGAAGTTGCAAGGCAAGCAGTTTTTTTTTTAACTTTTGGACAGTGCTAAACTAGCTGTTTCCCCCTGCTTCCAGTCTTTATGCTAAGCTAAGCTAACCACCTCCTGGCTGTAGCACCATATTTATGGACACATATGTATGAGAGTGGGAAAAATCTCGTCATAAAAGTGAATAAGGGTATTTACCAAAATGTTGAACTATTAATTTAAACAAACTTACCGTTTACCAAAACTTAATCTGCAGAGAAAAAGATATTGAGACACAGCAATAGCTCTTACTAATCCCATGGTTGAATTTTGCTCCCAGTGTCTTTGCTTTCTAATTGCAGCGTTTTACCTTGTTAAGATAATAGCAGAGATTCCAACCACAGTTTGATAAACTTTGGGGGAAATGTGGAGAAACGGTCCATTGCACTTCAAACTGAAAGGGAAATGTGAAACACATGAAGAGCTAAACTCTAGTCATTTCTCAATAATCTCTGCGGCTGGGGTGTCCCTGAATGCTTCCTCACTCGACTGTACACCCACTGCCTCTGCTTACTTTTTAAGTCACACTTTAATATTTTAAGAGGGAAAGCCCTGCCACAGTGCAGAATTTAATGTGATGACTTGTTATTGTTGATTTAATTTCATTCCAAGCCTTATTAATACTCCCTGGACAGGTATAGGCTACTCCTTTGGTAAACCTACTTAATGCAGCTGCATTCTTTAAGGCATGTTCTAGAAAAATCTCCTGCACATGTTACAAAGACCCGACTAAATCCACAGCTCAGCCCACACACTTTTTCCAGTGGTTTTTGGCCTTGGCAGACCTTTACCCACTACAGCTACATGCCAGCGTCCAGACTGTCTAATATGAGATGGTGATGTGCATAATTTGTTATATATGTATTGCTTAAAATCTGAAATATAAACACAGCAAAAACGACAAGCCCGCTGCCCTCAAAACCACAAAGAATAACAGTTCAGTTTAAGCGTTTTGGCTGCTCGCATCTGATTAGGACAAACTCTACATTTGGATTTATTATTTTTTTGTTTTGTTTTTTCATGTCAAAATGGCCGAAGGTTTTCCATAAACACCTTTGAGAAATGCAGGGAAAATGAGGTTGTGGGTATAGAAGACGAAGTTCGTATAACGAGAGCACGTTGGGGGCGATCAAGAACCAGAGTATTTAAATGAGCTCACTACACCACAATATAGCTTTTTTTGAAACCTCGTTATTGGATTTACTTTCTGATTTTTTTTTCTGTGCTTCATGTTTCCTAATAAATTCTGAGTTTTATTTTCATATGAACCAGTAGATGGGTGGAAAGACTGATGTTTCTCCTCCTCTCTCTTCTGTTAAGTGTGTAAAGTATGACTTTACGCTACATTGACGTTGAGAGGGAAGGGTCATGGACTTCAGTATAGACCCCCCCCCCCCCGCACACACAGACCCCTCAGTCTCAATCCGACGCTCGATTAGCGTTCAATTTTGTGGGATTTTCAGTCGCACTGCAGATCTAACCAAAAGAATAACCCAAATACCTCAACGTCTGCTTCTGGTCCCTGTAAAAACATAGTTAGAGCGGCGAGATGTACGGTGCGGTCGCTGCACAGTGCGCAGACACACGCTGTAATTGGACGGATCAGTGGAAAGGGGAATTTGAGACAAGCCAGAGCAATTTGAGGGGATGACAAGATATTGTGAGGAGCTGAAGAGAGGATGGCAGCAGGTGTGAATGATTTGCTGGAGTTTTTCTTGTTATACTCCGGGGCTGCCTCTGCCTTACCTGCAGCTGAAAAATGTCACTATCAATACCCTTACACACATACAGTATGTGTGTGTATATACATGAACCCAGAGATTGTTATGGGGTTTTAATTAGATATATGTACAGTGGCTCTGAGAGCTCAATGCACTGAAACTTAAGAAAACATGCATATTGGCAAAACAGGAAATGAAGAAAAACTCTTAACCAATTTTACAACACAGTGCTGCAAAGAAATGAAACACTGGCAGGTTAAGAGACACATTCACTAATTTCAAACAATCAAACTTGATATATATTGGTTGTATTTTCTGTATTTGCAGCGCGTTTCTGTGTTTGGTTGTGTTGTCACAATTTAAGCACAAGCTGGCATGAAAAAAGTTAAAATGTTCAAGTTTTAAGTCCGTAAAGGATCAACCACTTGATGATTCAGTTAAAAAAATACAAACATCAGTATTGGCTTCAAAACACAGTGGTCTAACCTTACACATACACACAGACACACATGCAAGAGAAGTGCTTGCCAATGTCTGTTCCCAGTAGCCTTCATCCATCACAGCGACTTGAGAGGAGGGATATAAAGAGAGACAAGCAGGATCACCTGCTATAGCTCACCTCACTCTGGCTCCTGCGTCCCTCCTTCCTGTCTCCTCGTCGCCGTGACAACAGACCAAACAGGGCTATGCCACACTGACGCCAAACAAGCTCCAGCTCTATGATATCATACCGGATTTCTTATGCTGAAAGAGGTTTGTTTCCAAGACGTCCGGAGGATAAAGCATCGTCTCTGTCACATGATGAGAGACTAAAGATTTTTTTCAACCTCCACAGATGTTATAAAATATTACTTTTTTGTTAGTAGAGAGCCTGAAAGTTGATACACAGAAGTTGCTGAGTATATAAGGGAATTATTAGTACTTTTATATTAGTATGGTCATTTTGTCATTTTTCCAGTGAAAACATACACCACTCTTCAACAACAGAATTAGTACAGTGCTATATGTACTATGGACTTGGCTGCAATGCATTCAAATAAACTGATAGCTGATTGTACATGGAACTATAAGGAATCTCTCATTGCTATATTTGCAATCACTTTGTTACAGCAATTATCACTCATTTCAACTGTCACATATTTCACTTTGGGGGGAAAAAATCTCATTGATGTTAAGCAGTGTGGTAGTGTTTCCCTGCTTGTGAACCCTGAGCCACTGTTCAGGGAGATGTAATGGGGTTGATGTTGGCAGGCCATCACACAGGAACTCGGAGAGCTCTCTGTCGGCAATCGTGGATCCTCTGTCTGCAGTACACAGCTCTGCTGTGGCTAAAGACATCCTTTGTCAAGTTTTAGCTCTGCCCAAGTGCATAGGAATAAAAAATATAAAATATACAGCATCTCTTAGGGTATGTAGTAAAATCAGTTCTGCTGTTTAGCCAGAGAACTGGAGCATCATAATGGCTAGGAAACCATGTGAAAAGTCACAACTCAGTATGATTTTATAGTCAGTGATTGCAACCTTACTAACAACAGAAAGAACTGCACATATTTCCAATATGTTTCAGATACAGAATTAATGCAAACTAGTTCCAATCAGCTGTGGATTATATGTGAAGGTATACTTAGCAAAGCTAGAAAGTATTTGGACAGAACAAATAAAATGGGCACAGAAACGCAAGGCACATCATCAGCATGTTGAAGTCCTTTTTAGTGCTTTCTTCCTCAAAATCTTACCATATATCATTTAAAGCTTTTAGACACTTTAATGTTCTTTATCCTGTGAATTAAGTATTCAAGATGTTGCAAATACAGTGTAAATTGTGTATTCATAGGTGGAGTTAGTGTCCACTTAATCCATGCATGTAAGAGTTCGTCAAACAACATACAAGCTCACAATGCAAACACACTCTTCGGTTTCCTGAGCCATCTTGTTTCCAACAAATGTGCTAAATGTGCAGTTTCTGCAGATAGCACTGACCTTTCCCGCTGAGATTGCATCACTGTACTTTACGTCCACATCCCTCTTCGTGTAAAACCCACAGTCACGGGGGCCTTATGTAGTCTTTCATGTTGTGTGTTTTGCTAACCCCGTCCACCCTGTCAATGAGAGGAGGAGCACGTTGTGGCTCAAAATGATTCATTATCTTAAGACCATTGCTTACAGAGTTGTTTTATATTTCAAAGTAAAATCACTCCCCTGTTTGAAATATCTGCTAATGTGTTTCAGGTAGCAATGCTTCTCTATAATGGATGTGGAGTGTTTGGGAATGAAACCCCTAAAATGCTTGGTGAGAGTGAGCGCCAGAGAGCCGCACAGCAACTCCTATTCATAAGTCCGGTCCAGGAGAGCCCATTGATGAAAAGCAGGCTGCATTGAAGTCGGAGCGAGTGGAAGTGGATGAAAGGGGAAGGATGAGGTCAGTGAAAGTGATTAAAGAACATTTGTGGATTTTTCTGTTACAAAACAATTTATATCCATTTAGAACAAACAAAGCATCATTGCCTAAAGGCCATCACCATGTACCCCAAAGAGAGTACATGCATAAAGTACAGTTACTTATTTATTCTATATAAGGACTTTAAAAAATAGAGCATGTCTTATAATGATTTGACATTAAGGTAGCAATGCCCCCCCCCCAGAATGAAGAATTTGGGCAGTAGCTTTACACCCATTTAATATATATATTTTTATTTATTTTGTCCAGAATACAGATGCTAAGCCCTGAAACACATCCATTAAAACAGTGTGTGTTATTCCAATCCCTCACTGCCTGAAGTTGGATAGCATCAACATCCACAGAAAAACAATAATACGCCTGGAAATTAAACAAACTAGCAAAACTTTTATTGCACGCAAACGTTTTGATATTACCTCTCCCCTCAGAAAACGGCCTATTCAACTCAGGCTCCTGGCTGACTCCCGAATTACACTCCGTGTGTGTACGTGTGTGCGTGTTTGTCGCGCACCTACACGGTGAAAAGCAGGACTGTTGATCTTGGTGTAAGATGCCAAACAGTGCTATAAAGGGACTTTTGAGGGTCTTACTGGGCACTGCGCCAGTCTGTCTGTGCCCTTGGGATGCCATATTGTGTGTGTGTGTGTGTGTGTGTGTGTGTGTGTGTGTGTGTGGGATGGCGTAGCATGAGGGCAACAGCAGAGGCTGGAGACCACTCTAAATTAATGATACAGTGATGCTTTTATTTTCTCTCGTACGTTTTCTCCTGTTTTGCCTAGCTGTACTTCTGTCCATCTGTCGCATAGCGGGATGAGTATCTGTCACCATCAATAAATGTGGGAGATTCAAAGAACAATATATATTTTTTGGCTTTATTTGACAGCCAGTAGAGAGAGACAGGAAACACGGGGAGAGAGAGGGGTACGGCATGCAACAAAGGTCCCCGGCCCGGATTCGAACTGTGGACGTTAGGCGCCCCAAGAATAAGAATTTTTGACAAAGATCTTATGAACGTATTTGCAAAAATCAAAAGTAATTAGGTAGATTTGGTCTATTCAAGTCAACAACCAGTACACAATAAACAGTGTTCAAACTTTCCAAGTATAAATACAATGTATTAACAATCATTTTACTTTAAAGCAGCATCAATATTTTTTTTGATTGTTTTATTTTTAGTCATTTTGCCTTTTGCTGTTGTTGTTTTTGACCTTAACACCCAAGTTTTGACATATTATGGCCTTTTAAAGTTGTTATGGCTTACAGTGGCCTATTCACACATCCAGCAGAAAAAGAGCAACATCAGCATTCATTTGGAGTCAATGCCAGTCCAGTATTCATCCTCCTTCTAGCTCTGTTTTGGATTTCACCAACTCCTTAGAGATATAGCTGGTTGTTTTTAGCTTTCGGCTGAGGGGAACTGTCGAGTCAGGTGACAATTCCCTGCGGCTTTATCACTAATAGTGACACCTATATGACACATAGTCATTTGATCCATTGTTATTATGAAAATATTGATGAGTGCAGCTTTAAGATTAACAGTGAGTTAGTGTATCAATATTTCTGACTTGTTAATACATAGAAGATTCATTTCTGTTACATGCAACCCATACCATGTGGACTAACAGATTTGGGCTGGAATTGTTATTGTAAAATCAAGCAAATAAATAAAAATGAACTGTATTTTTAGATAGGCAACAAAAAGTTATGGTAAGTACCAGAAGTATAGCATAAAAAGGTATAATTACTCAAATAGCTTTTTATGGTGGAGAGAAATTGACAAAGGAGACCAGACATAGGGAACAAAAAGGAAAAAAAATGTTCTGATAGGCAGAAAAAAGTCAAGTCAATCTCCAATTCTCTCCAGACAAGACAAGTCCCGAGACCAGACCCTTCAGTCCTACACTAAGCTGCTCACAAGCTAATGAACTTGTGAACCATGGGGCTTCAGCAACTCCCCAAACAAGGCGGTGATTGAGCGGAACTGACGGTGACATGCTTCACCTTCACTTAGCCTAACGGACACTTGACTGACTCCCAGGGGCCAACTCTGAGGAAGGGGGTCAGTGTTTACCGTTGTTTGCCCGTCACTCTACGCGGCTCCTGCAGGTTCCCCCTCGCTCTCAACTCCCAGAATGGCTCGCTAAGCCAAACAGCCGAGGCCTACAGCTCTGGTTGTTGATGTTTACTCTGCCAGGACCCTGCCTCCAGGCCATGGCAACGCAGATACCATTTTGGAGATTGGGGGAAAAATATTTTCCCAAGCAGGCTGACTCGGGGCAAAATAAACATCTCGGTTTAGGGGTGCACACGGCATCGAAAGAATCCCACCTCAGTCAAAGAAAGTGGCCTTGAGAGATGGAGGTAAAGAAAAAGAGAGAAGGAGAGGAAGAAAATAATATATAGACATGTGAAATGATACCAAAGATAAAGAATAAATACAAATGCCAATGGGAATCGGTTTGAGATCCCAGTAAGCATGAGAGACATACAGGTCAAAAGGCCTTTTTCAACTGGGCTGAATTTAGTTGAAAAGTTTGTTTAGATATGTCACATATAACCATTGCCTTAAAAACATTTAAATGACTGTGAAACAGATCCCAACGACACAAATAAAAATTCTTTAAAATACTGTTGAAACAATGGTAATATGTGAAATACACATCTAAAAAAACAGTGCTTATTAGCTAACAGGCTAAAAAGATAAATGCTATTAACATAAATGTATTTAAAGGAATAGTTAGAAGGGAAATGCACATATTTGCTTTCTGATAGTTACCAGTATGAGAAGATAAGCTAGGCTAACTGCCATTTGGCTCTAGTTCCATGCGTAACGCAGCGACATAAGAGTGGTATCGTTCCTCTCATCTGTATTTCCCAAAATGTTTCCCAAACTTTTCCTCTCAGACAGGAAAAGGTCAAATATGTGGTAATTAGTCAAATCTGTTGCTCTGTTCTCTGTTCATTGTTAAAAATGACGATGGCTGCTTAAGCTTCAAGTGAAGTATACTAACACCATGATAGCAATTTCCCAGTCTAGCTAGCTCAAGAAACTTTACTTAACTGACTTATTCTTATTTTTTAGCGTCGTCAATCGGACAAACAAGTACGAAAGAAGTTCAGTAAGCACTGCAAGATTCAAACCCGAGAGTGAATGATAAAGGCTGGGAACAGGTCATAAAGCAAACACCTCAGGGGTTGAGGTCGCAGGTTCACAGGCATTAATCACAGCTGTCCGGCTAATGGCGACGGCAGCACTCGAGGCCAGGTTTGATCAGCAGAATCGCATGTGACTGTTGTCCCGGGGAAGTTGTCTCCCTCAATAACAAGCGCTAAATGTGCCCTGTTGGACGAGCTGTCACACGCGCACACAAACACACACACTGACGCGTCTACTGAGGAAAGCCTTTACTGTGTAAGCTGCTGTGTTTGTGCTATATCTTTAAAGGGTAATTCCAATTTATTACAACTTAGATCTTGTTTAGTTTTGGCCATCATTTATTTTGGCTATGTTTGTTCACAACTGCAACAAGTGCGAAATGTCAAAGTTGACAGAGGCAGTTGGTCTGTATATTGTGATGTATGTCTACAACAGACAGTTTGGGTAATATTAATCCAGCAAATCACATAACTTAACCCTAACCGGCCTTAAAATCATGTTTATTTTTCTTGATAGAGACCTGATACCTATACAGATAATGTGTTTGCATCTTATGTAACTATAGAGAACACTGCCCTTCACTGCCTTATCTTTTCAGGAGAATTTACATTTTATTTAAATTAAATTAGACAAAAATATACCTGAAAAACAATCCCAGTAGGTGGAATGAAGGAATATCGCTAAAGAGTTGGTGTATCGATAAAATCAAAACGCGACAAACTGCAATGCAAACAGACTTAGCTAATAAAGCATGTCATACATGAAGCATGTGACTTAAACGTTGCGCCCTCTTCTTCGGCAATGGTTTAATGGCACCTGATTGGAGAATTAGCGCCACCAGCTGTTTTTCTCGCTATGCTCAACTCCTAATATTCGTATAACTGTATTGGATGGAAACACGCATTAATTCACATTTTCTTTTGCAGATTTTCTGGAAATTCTGTTTAAATTTTAAGTTTAAAATTCTATGTTTGGCTCTATGATCTCATTCAGTTGCTTACGTTTGTCATGTGTTCACTGAGGTCTGTGTCTAAGGAGTATCTAATCTGTTTTAGTCCTCTTCCCTCAGAGATATTTTCTGCTTCTGTTGGCTGTAACACCATGTCTGCACGGTGTCTGTGACCTTCCTCTGGCATCTCCCCAGAGTCCCATTCTCTCTTCTGTTCTTCTAACCTTCCCTTGCTTCTCTTCCCCTTATCTCCTCTTATCTCCTTTCCTCTTGACCAACGCTAAGAAAATTCAAATATTTATCTGCCCTTCATCTTTGCTCAGGTGTTACCCCAGTCTCCCAACCTTTCATAGCCTCTCTTCTTGTAGGCCATTTCGTCCGTGCCATTTTCAGAAAAAGGGATTTGGTTAAATAATATTTTAAGTCTACCTCCTTTTCCATCTCTCCCCTTGAGTAGTTCGAATCCCTCACTCCAAGAACAATTGGCCGCCGTGACAAAAGCAGAAGGAGGGAAAATGAAAGAAAATAAATTGATGGTGGAACGATAACATACCTCGCAGACATGGAGGTGGGGAGAAGAGCAGCAAAGGTTTATAATGGCAGAAATAAATCATGCTGTGCTTGTACATGTCAGTGGGCTGTTTTAAATTTGAGTCTCTTTATATAAAGTTTGAAGAAAAGTCTGCATTTGTCCCGACTCTGTTAGTGACTGAGGGGTGATTGAGGGTGAAAGGGTGGTGTTGGGTTGCCGGTACAACGTTGCAGCTCATATAATGAAGAAAAATAATGTTATCATACAAAAATAAGAAGCTCAAACTGTGCGGTAGGCTCTGACAAATGGCAATGACAAATGTTCACAAAACAAAGGCAGTTGGCGATGAGAAGAGTACTCTGACCATTGGAGAATGGTTTCCATCTTTCACATTTGTTTCACTGAGTTACAGACATTTCAAGCTATTCTTTGCTTTAAACCCCATCCCAGTTCTTTTTAAGATCCAGACACATTCCTTGGAAATGTGTGGCTTTTCCTTCTTTCTTTTTGTGGTCACAAAAAAGAAACGTTGCTGCACACAACGTTTGCATTTGTTCATTTATATGCACGTTAAAGTTGGATTCAGTGAAAGAGTGACAAAAGCAAGTACGTGGTCAAAGTCTGAAAGCTGTTTTTTAATGACTGAGAATCTACAGCCATGTTAGCAACTCTGTGAGGCAATACTTTGAGCTAAATGCTATAGTCAGCATGCTAACATGCTCCCAATGACAGGTATTGGGAGCAACAGGTATAATATTTAGCATGTTCACCATCCTGTTTAATGTATTAGCATGTTAACATTAGTTTATTAGCACTAAACACAGAGGGCAGCTGAGGCTGATGGGAGTGTCATTAGTTTTGCAGGTATTATGTCATAAACAAAAATACTGGACAAATTAAAATTTTGTGTTGGCAATAAAAAGTCAGGGGGAACAAAGAATTCATCCTGAGGGAAACATGAATGTTGGTACCAAATTTCATGGCAATCCATCCAATAGCTTTTAATGAAAACCACGAATGTGAACCTCACGGGGACGCTAGAGGAAAAGTCATGGATCACCGAAGTCGTTAAGATTCATCCTCTGGGCACCATGAATGTATGTACAAAATGTAATGTCAATCCATTTCACACATACACTGTACAGACTCACAGGGATTTTGAGTATGTCTCTATCTCCTGCTGTTGCCACAAACTTTAAACTCATATATATTAAACTGGTATTCCTCCTGCATGGAAATGACCATGAAACGGCAGGTCATTTTTTATTACTTTCTGCTAACAAGCCAAAACCCTGGCCTGCACCGCCAACCATTTGGAAGTTAAAAAACAGCCCATGATTAATGATCGCTGTGACATGTCTGAGTGAACCAAATGGAGTGTGCATGTAAATGCTCCCCTGCCAAAGCCTTCACCCTCACACTTATTGTAATCATTACAGAGAGAAAAAATTAGAGGGGGAACTGTAATGGGTTAATTACACCACAATCGGCGGGTGTAGAAATGCAGACCTTTTTAATTATCTCCCTCCATCATTCGACACATTTCTATTATTTTCCTTCTTTTTCTGCTCCCTGCTTTGACTGAGGTTCAGCGCCGTGAAGGAAAATAGGGGATAATTGGGTTCATCCATCTCTCTCTCTCTCTCTCTGAGCCCACTCCCACCTCTTGCTCCACCTCTCCAACTCCCCCTCCTACAACTTGTTTTAACTCCCTCTGTCTGTATCTAAATACCCCCTAAAATCTTGTTCCGTTTCAGTCTTCTCCCACCTCACTCTCTCTACCCGCTACTTACCAGTAATTCTGTTTCAGTCACTCTGAACATTTCCGCATTCATGTTATTCGGAGGAATCGGAGGAATGGGTCCACATGTCGTTGCAGTATTTGAGCAACTGTTTTTAATGTTTTAACTTGTGACTTGAAGATCAACCATAGCTGCTAATACTGGTTGATTTGATGCCATGTTTGCTTGAGAGTAGTATTGGTTATTACACCCAAAGGTTTGTGAAGGAACGCTTTAAATCTTGAATTTAAATACATCTCTCACTGCCATTTTTCTCCCTTAAAATCCTGATTCAGTCAGGTGGAGCTGAGGTGGGACAAGCATGTGTCAACACCGGTGATGAGCGACAGGCTGTGCCACCTGTCAATGAAGCAAACAGTTGTAGCATCTTATTTAAAGTGACAAAACTTCCGTGTTTGCGTAGTGTCCGAATCATAGGTACTATAGTAATATTACAATATATAATATATAATATATTTTTTTTACTTTCTGAAAAGAGATTTTACTGTCTACTCAACAGAATTCATATCAGGACCATGGAGGTCTGTAGCCGCTAACCTCTGCTTGTAGTGCTGAGCTGTTATTGATGATCCATAGGATTATGAATGCAATCCAGAAGATTTTGCATAGGTCTTTACAAAACAAGGCTCGACAGGACAAGACACTGCGCCACGAACGCTGACAGCTAACAGCAAAACAAGACAGAGTGTGACGCCGAGTTTCGCAATCTTGTGATCGAAAGATTTAAAGCAAATTTCAACCAATTTCAATTATATTTATGAGAGCTTCCAATTTTTGTGCCAAAAGTTGGAAAAGACATCTTGCCAGTTTTATCTGCAGAAGAACACACATTCACAACCACCCAACATACCGTAATCCAGCTCTAATCAAATGCTAAAACTAACAATTTGGTTTAAAGTTACCGTAAAAGACACGTAGAAATGCATTCAACCTCTTAGAGGGACTGACTGTTCTAAAAACACTCAATCCCTTTTGTTTTATTGTACGCCCCTCCTTCTTTCTGCCCTCCCATTCCTCCCCCCATCCGTCCCCTCTTATCCCAGCGACAGGGAGGGATTACAAGATCTCTATAATGTGTCGTGAGACGTGTGGCCCCGCGATGCCCCTGGAGATCTCTCGCTCTCACACTCCTCATGATGAAACAAACTCATACACATACAGAGCACATGTCAAAAGGCTCCCAGAGATGATTTCTTGGTGCTTTGCAATCACACCAGTCTGACGTTCACTGAAGCTTTTAATCTCGGCACATTAATGAAGTGTCCCGTCTAATTTCCCCGTTCCCCAGGTGATCGGGAGGTGGAGGAAGGACAGGGAACGGTCATAGGGAAAATCACCGGCAGCAGCTCCATGTTAGCTGATAGACATTTTGGAAAGCAGACAGGGGCTTCCTATTTACAGGTGTGTGTGTGTGTGTGTGTGTGTGTGTGTGCGCACAGATTTGTATTTGTGTGTATTTTGTAGAAGAAAGCGAGACGTAAGGGAGATGCAGTATGGGGGGTGTCTGGCCAGGATTGCCATTAAGACTGGAAGGAGGGTTAAAATATGCAACTTAGGCACTGTAGTAGTGTTATAGTGCTGAAACTGGACTCTCAAGGACTGGCTGGGGGTGTCCCACAGACTTCCTGGAATTCTTAAAATAAAATCCAGGAAATCTTTGGTTGGTTTCATTTTTTTTATAAACATGTGAAAATAGACTAAAAACATTCATGTACCTCCTGTGACGAAACTGCTACAGTTTTTTTTTTTTTTTTAATTTAAGTACATAATAACGTGATGAGCTTATTGTTTTATAATGCAATGAAATAGACCATTGCTGGTCTTTTGGCTTGTGTTGTGTTTTGGTTGTGAGCTGAATAGGGAGCTCCTGTAAGGTCCCATTTTGCTGCAGTATTCATTACCAATGTCCCTGAAGTGGCTTTCATTGGGTCATTACTACAGATGGTTGTCGAGAGAGCTCAACGCACAAGCAAACACAAGCAAATGTTCAGTGCAACACATATCACATTTATGAAAAAAACACAACTGCAACTAAATAAAACATAAACAAATAAAAAACAAATGTACTAATTTGTGGCACAAAGAAAGACACTGCAAATACAGAAAATACAAGCAAATATGTGATGCTGCAAGTTGTACAGGACAACGGAACACACAATCAGAAAATGAAAACTTAAATTGCAAATGATTGGTTGACGCATTTGTCTGTTTTAAGTCCCCCAGAGATTTTTGTTGTGTTGACGTTTACTTGAAGTGTTTCTCTGTTTGTATGTACACGTATGTGTTGCCGAATTAGTTAAAATATTTCCATTCCATTCCATTTGCTTGTGTTTTGTTTTTTTGCTTCTGTTTCCTTACGTTGCAATGCATTGAGCTTTCTCAGCCACTGCATGCTGTAATGCTTCTGCTACACGCTTGTTACTCTCAAACGATTATTTGAGCAGTCTATGCTCACCTGTTTGTGTAAGTACAGCACAGACTGTATGCAGCAAAGTCCATGGATGTATAGATAATATGTGTATATTTACTTTATCTGTAAATTGAATGTTGGAAAGTCAAATAAACTTGAACTCTCGAGGCAAAAGTTCCCTTATGTCCATCTCTTCCTGGTCTCCAATATATCGGACCAAGAAAGAGAAATACACATAATGAAGCGCTTAAACAATGTAATACATAAATCTACCCGTCTTTCAACACAATTACATTATACTTTTTGTCTGATATTATAGCATGCATATGGCTGTTATATGGACCTTATGCATTTTCTTATTGAAATTAATATTACTTCTGCATGCAGTGTTTAAAATATACATTTTACTGACATTTTCATAGAAGTATGTAAGACTTCTGCACCATTTCAATTCCAATGCTACCAGTTTGAGTAGAGCAGGGTGACAGGTAATTGATACAGAGCCATTACTTTTCTTTGATTTGATTGGTGCACAGTCGGACAGTGTGCAGAGACATTTGAGAACAGGTAAAAAAGCTGCAAGTAAACTATTTATATTCAGTTTACATTCAAATGAAAAAAAAAGTCAGTAGCCAGTATGGCAGGTGACCATTATTGATTTATCCACTGAAAACAATTTTTACTGGCATGAAGCACTTGGCGGCTGGGGGCCTGGTCATGTGTATCATCTTTTTATATATCAAGTGTGTGGGCATGCATTAGAGGACCAGCCTCTGCCTGCGCTGAGTAGCAGAAACCCACTCTTGTGTCCAATTCAGCAGAAGAAACACAATGAAAACATTCAGCTGTGCTCCTCAAGATTGTTTTTGGCCACAGAAGCCCTGTAGGAGGAAACACAACCTCTACCAGCCCACCTCTATACCACTTTGTGTCTGCTGAAATGTATGGAATTTTTTTTTCCTGTCTGCGGCTGAAGTTCTGCAGCGTGCCAAATATTATTTAATTAAAACTCCATGTTACGGGACACAATTGCAACAGCTTTGCGCACCCACGTCGTGACAAGGAAATGTCTCTAATTGCTTAACTTTTATTATTGATTCAGTATTTCATGTTTTAAGAGGGCTTTCGCCAGTGTTAGCGATGGTGACGATGGTGGAAAATGAACCTGGGCTCGGTGTTTTTCAGTCTGCTAGGCCTTGTCCTGGGCAGCGTTGTGGTCAGACCTCAGTCCATAGAAAGTGATGATTAGTTTGTCTTAGTTGACCGCTGACCAGAGGAATCTACGAGAGTTCCAGTAAGTGGGGCTTTAGACACTGAGGAGAAGATTAGTGTTTAATTTCACAGCGAACCACCTGTCTGTCTACCCAAGTTTACTCTTTCCTTCTCTCTCTCTACCTGTCTCACAGTCGGGGATCTCTCAGGCCCTAAAATCCAACAAGCATCTCGTATTTTTAAGGTGTTAATGCACTTTTTTACAGGATCTTCTTGCATTTTGTGACCCCATTTACACCTGGTATCAGTATTATTGCAGAAGTATCAATGCATAAAGGATGAATGGTACAACACTTTGCACAGCACTGTCAGTGTCTGTAAACACAAAGTAACCTGTATTGGCTGGACCCTACAGTCTTTTTTGGTTTTACTTTTCTTCAGTTAATTATGCTCCTTATTCCTGAGTTCCCCATTGTCATTAACAAAAGAAAGTGCAGTATTTGGCTTGAGTTTCTTATAGTGATGAGTAAACAAAATCACAGACTGTTTGACTGTGTCCGTCTTATCTCAATACACCTTTTTGATATAAATTACTGGAAAAAAGAAAGACGATGACTCTGGGAAACTGAAATTAAATAAAATTGAGGTATTGCTAAATTATATATAAATAATTTAATTAATAATGAATGATAAACCATAGATGTGATGATGATGATGGATTTAGTTGATGAAACTGTTCTTTCAAGATAGAGGTAGATGGCCTTTGAAATCCTCCTGAAAAGTTTCTTCAAACAGCCCTCGTTTTTAACATCAGTTTTCGCCACCACATCTGAAAATCAAAAGAACTGTGGCGTTAACATTAGAAACACAAATATCCCATGAGTGCTTTGGACATGTAACTAACCAAGCTGGCTGTCTCCCTCTTTTGGGTCTTCATCCTCCAATCCATTGCCATTTTCCTCATCCAGGGAGGAAGGTATAGTTTCAACACCACAATGTCCAAAACTGTTCCCTGGTCCTGCTTTTTCCTAAGGAATTTTGGAGGCCGAGCCAGAAGTCAGCCTCCAAAATGCCATATAATATATAATAGTTGTGTTTCGTCTCCTTCACCAGGTCCATAAACAGACAACGTCCCCAGCTTGTTGTCATCAGCTGAAAGAAATGTCAAAAATAGTCTCTCAGATGTAACCATATAAAGATTTTCAATAATTGTATGTGAACCCCTTCCATCAAGAAACTTAGACCAACTCATCACAATACAAGCAGGTACAAACATGACATAGCCTTAGCCCTCTCTGAGTTGGAATCGATGTTTAACAAAATCTTTAAACATACTCCTTAAAAATTCTTAAATTGCGTTCTGAACAAAAAGCAAATACAATATTTCCTTCATATTAGTCGCACAAATGGATTGCTTGACTGTTTTTTAGCCTGTTTATTCACCCCAAACAACCGACTGTACAGACGTTAGCTGTAGCGAGCTAGCAGCATACGGCTGACGTTGCTAGCTAACGTAGAAGAGTTCGGCTGTGTGTTTATTTCACAGCTCAGACTGATCTCACAACCCACCGGGAACGCTCGTCTCTCTTCCTCTCGTCTCTGTACGTACCCAGAATAAACGCCGATTTTTTTGTTCAAGTTTAAACACTTTTTCTTCTGCTTTGAACAAATTTGCGCCTATTTATGCCCACTCGTGTCTTTCCAATGACGTTGTATGTAATCGCGCTGCATCTAAAATTAGCTTATTGCCGCCTATCATGACCATGTCTTGTGATTGCGTCACGGTAGCATGTTTTTGTGTTTATATCAAAATATACCAAAAATGCTGTGTGGGGGGCCTGTCTAGTCATCACCTGTCTGACCCGTGAAGGATTAGTCCCCCTGCCCCCAGACTGATCCAGCTTGGAGCCTCATTACCTGAATCTGTCTGTCTGCCTGTAGGTACAGTCCATCTGACTGTCTGACAGCGTCTCCTCCACCACGGACTGCTATTCAGGATTAATGAGAGCCAATGAAAGCAGCCCTCCTCCTCCTCCTCCTCCTCCCCCCCTTTCCCTCCTGTTCTCCCCCTGCCCAGCCAAAGCAAAGGCCGGCCGTAGACCTCATTATTAAAAGCAATGGCCAGGACTCAGACCCTGTCTGTACAAACATGCAGCGACGGAGCTGGGAGGGAAAGGGAAACCGGCTCGCGGGGGGATGAGGTTTCAATAAACGTCAGCCAGCGTCGGCTCTGTTTGGACTGCAAATTATTGCTGGCTGATGCTCTATTATTTTACAACCAAAGATTGCTGTCGAGAGAAAGGTAGAAGGGGAGGAAAAAGAAAGAGAGAGTTGCGAGGGAGGAGGGGGAAGGAGGGAGAAAAAGAAACTCTGGAAGGGCGCCTAAGGGGAAAAAAGGGTTAGTGAATACTATAATAATCTTTAAAAATATTACTGGAGCGGCCGCAGCTTAAGCTAAGAATAGGCTGGAGAGAGCAAAGTCCTTGGATGATTCTACTGTAGATAGGACAAGTGGAGAGAGGAGAGGAGGAAGCAAAGGGAAAAGGAAAGAGAAGGAAAAGCAAGTGAGGGAGGAGGAGAGGAGAAAACGGGAAAGCCATGTGTGAGGGTTATAAAATCAACACCTTCAGTAAACATAACTTACAGCTGCCTCATTACTGCTGCAGGGGGGGGGGGGAAGTCACTTTAAAAAAAAAAAAACATTTTGTGAAATTTCCTTAAAATCCAAATGTGTAATGGTCCATCACCAATATGCTCAAACAAATGAGGAAAATACAGTGAAGGTCATCAACAAAAATCACCATCATCCATCAGGTCTGCACAGGTGCTGCAGCAAACATGGAGCACATTAACCCTACATGCAACTCTCAAAGCTGCGGCTGCTGCTGCTCGAGGTGGAAACAGCATCACTCCACAGACACCATGTGACACGTTTAACCCCGGAGAGACCTAGCAGACACCAAATGTTGCTGACAGTACATGCAATGGGAGTAAAAACACATGAATATATTAGTGCGAAAATTTAGAGAATGTTTACTTTTTGGCAATTTTCATTAGAAGCTTCTATGTAGGACGTCTACAGTCAAAAAGTTGGATTCACCAGTGGTAATATAGTCTGTCATTGTAGAGTTGCAACGACAGTAATTATGTGGAGTAAGAATTATTTTGCCCTCATTCCCTTTCTGCAAAGTCATAAGTCGAAAGAGTATTGACATTTTTCCAGGTATTTTCCTAAGTTATGTTAAATGACATGGAGCAGAGTTGCAGTTGCACACTGGCGTCTCTCTTTACTGTTCTTACTGCCTGTTATCTGTAATAACATTCGTACTGTACCACAGTGGGCAGAGAACATTTCTCATGGCTTTTGAAATCTAAGAAGTCCGAAACTGTCTAAAAAGATTAAAACTTCCTCTTGAGATCGGTGCAGAAGTGTAATTTGTGTCACATGTTTTAGCCAACTGAAATATCTCAGCAACACTTGGATGGATTGTCATGAAATTCTGTACAGACATTAAAGGTCCCCAGAGGATGAAACCCCCACAGACTTTAGTGATCTTCTGACTTTTCCTCTAGCGCCATCGTCAAGTCAAAATTTTAATTTGTCAACTACATTCATCAACCAAATACCTGCAAAACTAATGACATTCCCATCAGCCTCAGCTGTACTTTGTGTATAGTGCTAATTAGCACTAAGTTAATTAGGTAACCTAAGTTTGTGAACATGTATGTAAACATTAAACTATGCAGATGTTTGGCATGTTGACGTGGTCATTGTGAGCATGTTAGCATGTTGACATGAGCATTTAGCTCAAAACACTGCTGTGCTTAAGTGCAGCACACAGAGCTGCTAGTTTAGCTGTAGACTCTCAGTCTTGTATCTTTAGTGGCTGCTTTCAAATGTGCGCATGGCAACAAATCTGACTTTCTTATCACGATGTTGGGCAAAGATATAGTGTGAACAGTCTCTAAATGGGTTATGTTGAGGATTAGAGTTGAAATGATGCACAGATGCAAAAAACAGTCCAAAAAAACATCATCTATTACCAACTATTAAGCGTGAGCATAGCTCCTGAGCGCACCGAGAGACTGTGTAAGCTCTGTCACAACTGAGCAGCTTTGACAAACTCCTTACATTCCTTTAGACACATAGTTGCAACACGTTTGTGGCCCTCTTTCAGGCTGCTGTGGTCGATATTATTCAAGAGCTGTTGACATTTAGCAGGCATCTCTGCTGGTTTACATGTTTCTGTCAGGATGCTCACAAACTAATTTGATCCTTGCATTACAGAGGGGTGTGTTGAAGACTTGGAAAACTGTCACACTGCATAGTTTAACCACCGTATTCAAGTCTGAGTGTGTGTGTGTGTATTTGTGGTTATAAAGATTTTAATGCATCTGTGCATGTGTGTCTTATGTCCCCACTTTCATAACACCACCCTCCCCCCTGAAATAGGTTTAAAAAGTCATCTGGCTGACAGGGGAAAACAGTTTTCTTACCTCAATAAAATTATCTTGGATTTTAGTGTTTGCCTAACACTCTTGTACCCGTTTAATATTCGAGCACGCTCCTCCACTCTGGGTTAGAGAGAGAGAGAGAAAAAAAAAGGTGTAACTTATAATGGGCTTGGCCTCGTTGGCAATTCCTGCAGCTGAATTAAAATGCAACATTATATGGCTTGGCCAAGGTTAGTCCGTGTTAGCCGGGGCGCTGTTACGGGCACTTTTCGAGCCTCTCAATTGAGGTAATAAATTGAGTCTGATGGCTAATTTTAGGTGAAACCCAATACCTCTGGCTAAACTACGAGCCAGAGGGGACCATTTAATCAAAATATGTCTGGCACTGCCGCCAATTTAGAAACAAGCCGAGAAAAAGCAAAAAAAAAAAAAAAAAGTTTAGACTAAATGTATATTTTACAGAAATTTGTTTTAAGGGATACTGTATCTTCTGTCAGCCAAGTGAAAAGAGTTAACAAACTGTGGGAGGTAACAATCTGTGATTTCAAATGTCTAAATATCCACTGGGCTGATTAAAATAGCAGTTAAAATGGCAGGTAAATCCAGCAAATTTAGCATAAATACAGCATATATGTATGTATGCATGTCCATCTATTCATCAGGATAGTTATAGGATTTTGAAGCTAATCCTTTGTTAATACATTAACAGCATTACCAGAAAGTGGCATTTGATTAGTTTTAGGCCCACTAGACAATTTCAAGAGATATCTATAAAGAAATAAAACTGCCGGATCCTTGCTGTGGAATCCAAAATGTGCTTTTATCATCCAACACGTTCCCATACACTCCCTTAATCGTTCTCCCGATTAGCAGGGGAGGGAAAAGATCTCCAAAGTGGCGTCCGGTTCGCAACCTTCACGGCCTGCCAAGAGCCACATCTCGGGGCCTGCAATCAGTGACACTCACAATAAACGGGCTGATATTTAATCATTAGGCCAGGAATGCACAGCGGACGTCTCTAATCTGCTCCCGCGGCTGCTGAAAAGTTGCACGGCACGCAGAGTGGAAGCCGTGAACTCCCTGTGTCAGCTTCACCCGTGCGCCTGCGGGGTTTTGGTGGCAGACCCCAGAGGGGTAACGTTGCATAGCAGGAGGCCTCAGCATGCCATTGCAATTAATGTATTGTCTTACTTAATAAGATGGAAATGTTGGAATGATTAGTGAAGACTGTGGTGTGCACTCTGGGGTCGGCGGGAGGATTAGTTACCAAAGTGCTGAGGCGCTCACTTACACCTACTGCTGAGCTGGACTGAAAGAGAAACACACCATATTCTACTGTATATATAGTACTAATGTTGGCAGTTCAAATGTTTCAGGTTAGGTTTACTGGAACTGGGGGAAAAAACAGCCTCGTTTTTGGCTTGATTGCTTTATCTAATTAATCCTGAAAATGTTTTACACAAATTCTCTCAAGAGAAACGTGCATTCTTCAATAATATAATTCAAAAATTATTCTGGTGATATTTTATATTTTTCTTATTGCCATCAAATCCCATGAGGAGACCAAAAACTAAAAGTATTGTCTGTGTAGCCAAAGCCTAACATATCTTATTCTTCTGTGCCATAGAGCTCCATTATCTTCCAAAAACTATTAAAAACACATCAATGAGCCACACTGTTGCTCAGGGTAACATGTTAGTTCATTACGTTGGACTTGGGCCCTATATTTGTGTTTATTCAGTCTTGTCAATATCATAAACATTGTCCAGGTGGTGTAAAATGCTCTTTTCTACTGAATATATACCCCAACAAATGTATAACAAATGCAGTATTTACTCCTGTTTGAGTAACCTTTCCTAAAAAGTACAATGCTCATCTGTTTTAGGACATTATTTTACCTTATTTTTAAATAGAAGTTCACATTTGTGACCCGTTGTTAAAGATTTATGTCTTCACAGACTGGCTGGGGAAGTTATAAAGTTATAACGCAGGGTTGGTTTTGGTCTTTCAACGGGATTTGTTGACAATAAGCAAAATATAGAACATCACCTTTAAAAAGTTGCATTTTGCAGAAAACCATTAGTCTAAATTCTAATCAAGATCCCAAGGTTTCTAAAAATGCAATCATGTTATGTTGAATCAGCGGGGAACGGGTGAAAATGATCATTTAAGATTTCCCATTTAATACAATGCTGCAGCAAAAAAAATGACATATTGGATATAAATATTTATTATATTAGATTAAACGTTGTTATTTTAAGTCCCTGTACAAGAAAATGCAGTTTAGTATCTTAACAGATAGTGCAAACTATAGTAAAATGCATGTAGAAACATTATAAAGATGGATGAAGGTACAGAATGAAAAAATAAACCCTTTGGAAGTATTTATAGTATGAAGGGATATAACTATGATATGTATAATATGAACATGAATCAGTATACAGTATGTACAGTACAGCACACCACTGAAACAGACAGATATCATACTGTTAGCATGATGTTGTCAAACATGGATTTTTTTTTTAACAAACAAACTTTAAGGGAAAAGTAATTGGACATTAGGGCTCAAGCTGTTAATTTTAAGCATTAAAATCTTTTTGAGCACCTTTTCTTTTTTTTTAACTAGACATTGACCATATGAGGAATTACCTTCAATCCTGCCCAATTACAGCTGGGTAAGTGGGTAATAAATTGTGTGTGTGCAGTGCTGAGATATAGAGCAGTAAAGGTTTGACATATCAGCTGGCAAAGCTGTTAAACTCTTTAACCCTAATGACACAACGCGAGCATAAATTAACATTCAAAGCTTGTTAATATGTCTCACAGTTCATTATGATTTGAAATAAGTAACAGAGGAGAGTAATAGAGCATGGATGCAATGGATCATGTGGACCATGTCCTTACTAAACGTGCATTGGACTGAGCAGCAAACAGAGTGCAGTGGCCCTGGAAACTGGCTGAAACAGCATCCATACTGTTGTGTCACACTACATGGAAATATATTATGACAGTAATTATATTTTGCATACCTTCATGGAATAATGAAATTATTACCAAGCTCTTTTGGGTAAATACTACCGCAGCAAACCAAACAAGAAGAGGCCGCGTGATTTTTTTTGAGAAAATATAAAAAAAAGAAAATATTTCCCTGGTGAAGAAATTTGTTCATAATTTGTTTTTTATTTTCTCCCTAAGCATTTAGAATTGCCTCCAGACGTGTGTGTGTGTGTGTGTGTGTGTGTGTTAGAGCAGCTGCCCCTGTGCCACACCGCTATTGTTGCGAGAGCAGGTTCAAGCGTTTGGTCACTCATGCCCACACCAGTTAACAGGGCTGCCACACACACTGAGCACGGCACACGGGCAAATGACGTGTGGGGTTTTTTTTAGATTTTTGATTTTATTTTATTATTCAAGAAAGTTGATAAAGATTATATTTATATCCAGTATATTTACTGGAATCTGAAATTTTGATTGTTTCTTTGTTTTGTTTAGTTTTTTTGTCACTGTATATCATCAGTGTATAAACTGAATACATATTTTAAATCCATCACGCACTTACTGCATGTCACCCCCTCTTTTTCTTATGTCTCTTTTGCCTCTAATATCAAACCGAACAGGGATTCATTCAAGTCCTTAATTTCTTCTTCCTCCTGCAACTGTTTGTATTCTGTCTGCACACTCAGAGGAATAGTTAGACATTTTGAGAAATACACTTAATCACTTTCTTGCCAACAGTTCGATGAGAAGATTGAAAGCACCGTCATTTCTGACGGATACATTTGGAGCAGCCAGTTAGCTTAGCTTGGCAGCAGTAGCTCAGTCTGTAGGGGCAGAGCTTGGGAACCGGAGAGAGCACAGACCACAGTACGGAGTGTGGACTAGTAGCTGGAGAGGTGCCAGTTCACCTCCTGGGCACTGCCGAGGTGCCCTTGATCAAGGCACTGAACCCCTAACTGTTCTGGGGACCGAAAACAGGAGGAAACAGCTAACCTGGCTCTGTCTGAAGGTGACAAAATCTGTCTCCCAGCACCTGTAAAGCTCCATAAATTAACACATTATATCTTTGTTTAATCTGAACAAAAACTAACGTGTAAAAAACAATAGTTTCTGCTTTGTGTGTCAGACTATTTCTTGGCCGGTAGAGTTTTTTTTGTCACTGTGAGAGGTTGCCAGGCAACCAGTGGAAACGCAGGAAAGTTACTGCACCCGGCCAAGAAATAGTCCTGCGCATACACACCGCCATAAAACCAGGAAACTATTGTTTTTACAGTTCATGTTTTTGTATTAATAAGTGAGGTGCTAGGTAGCTTCATATTTAGCGAGTGGTATCAATCTTCTCATCTAACTCTCAGCAAGAAGGCAAACAAACGTAGTTCCCAAAATGTCAAACTCCTCCTTCTTATGTATTTCTACAAGTATTTGCAACTTGTTGTGAAGCCCTTGGGCCCAATACAACAGACCAAATGTCTCTCCACCGACTTTAATTGTCACTTAAATATAATTGTGGAATAAAACCTGATCTTCCCAAACGATTCCTCTTGAGCATAAAGAAAAAACACTGGACTTCCACAACAGTTGCATCTTTAGTCTTCATTTAAAAAAACAAGTGCATCTCTCTTTTGCAACTATTTGACAGCGAGCCTCCCACCGTCTCGTATATTTATATGTCGAGTTGATGTGCTGATCTTTATGGAAAACATGAAGAGATTATTGGAGGGAGGCGAATCAAAGTGACACTAGTGACACACACTCCAACCAATATACACTATAGGAACCACAAGCTGGAGTCCCTCAGGCTGTGGTGAGTTTTTGGCTTCTTGTGACGTATAAAAGGCAGCGGCTCCTTAGTGTTTCTTTGCTCCTGATTGAGTTTTAATTGATTTCTCATAGAAGTGCGGTTCATTCTTGTCATTGAGATGGAGTCTTTTGGGTTTTTAATTTGCAGATCTCTTGATTTATCCCCCGAGTCTGTGATTATTACAATTATGTGGCTTTTGTAATTGGTGGATATCGAGTTGATGTTTTTTTGGGGGAAAACATTACTTTGAAACAGTGAATGCTGCCAGGGACAATGAGGCCGTCCCGGGTGGGGTTTGATACATGGGCACCCTTGTGGTTGAACCAGTGTGTATGTATGTGTGTGTGTCTCATGTACAGTATGAGTATGTTTATTCATATTTCTGCATCCTGTACAGTGTGCGTGCCGACCACAGCACCGCCGCTGCCTCGCCGTCTGCTTGCCACTGTAATGCGTGTTTATGTTTACTTAAGTGTGTGTGTGTGTGTGTCTCTCTCTCTCTCTCTCTCTCTGTGTGTGTGTGTGTGTGTGTGCGCGCTTAAGGACTGACTGTGATGTGGAGCACCTGCCCTCTCCGCCCAGTCATGCCGCTGTGTGGCAGCTACTGAGCTGGAACCTTCCCGATGATATCATCAAACGGTGACAAGGCAGACAGGTCAGGGCGCCTGTGGTTGTTGCTGGAAAAGGCTACTCCCCAAAGTGTGTGTCTGTGAGTGTGTTTGACTACACGCACGCCATTTTTTCACATTGATTTTCATATTGACTCAATCTCATCAACAAGGTTGCTTTCTCGTGGAGCTTATTTCACCTACACAACAACTACCGCTGTACGCAACAACTGTGTGTGTTTGTGTTTGTGCCTGTGCTGTGTTTGTGTGACAGCTCAGACTCTGACTGATCTCGAAACTTACCAGGAACTCTCCAGACTTCTCTTCTTTTCTTCTCGTCTTTGTGTCTATGAAAATCGGAGTCATAAAGCCTTTGAATAAACGTTGAAGTTGAAACAATTTCAACTTGAGCACATGTCTTTGCCCCACTCCACGCCGTCCAGGGCAAATCCATGTCTTTTCACATCTACTCACCTCTTTGCATGGACTTTATGTGCAAGCGCACTGCCTCTGAAATTCGTTTTGCGTTCAGTGTGAACACACATTCAGTTAGTCATATTAAAGTTGTAAGATACAAGATTTTTAAACATATCAATATTGTCAAATAATATGTAAAAAAAATGTCTGTAATGCAGCACTTTCTCTTTCAGGACATTTGTCACCTAGCAACCAACTGTAACGCCTTAGCAACTGCCAGAAACTCTATAGCAACCACCCAGCAATTATGCTAAATTTTGATTTCAGTAGAATGTATTTAATTCTCATCTCATGTTCATTTCTGTGTGTGAAACGCAATAATAATAAAGTAATAATACATATGTAAATAAAAGGTTATTTTCCTGGTCATCTCTATAAACAGATATCTGCATATGAATACAGGTGAATGAAGAAGCGGAACACACTGGCCGAAATGCAATCTTGGAACCCATCGGCTATTGTCTGACAACGATTTAGCTTTTTATCAACCCTAGAGATTAGCTTTTATTAGCTTTTTAAAATGACAGACAAGGAAGAGGAAGTCTTGGCTACACCGGAAGCCCCGAAACATTGGCCGTTGCCCCGAGATTGTTTTCCTGGTGGCATAGCATATGTTTAAAAATGCACAATGTAATATGTAATAATATTTTTCTGTGTGATTTTGTTTAATTTATTTTCAAAACACAGTTTTTATACGCTTTTATAAAAGAGTAAACAAAAGAGAAAGAAACAGGATTTGCACCCACGGATCTGCCTAAAATATTCTACCCACTGCTAAATTTCTAAACTTCAACTCTCATAAAATACTTTCTTACACATTCTGCTTGACTGCTCTTTGTTTGCTCTCTTCGGTTTCACCCAGGGGTATGCATGTGTTGGTCTGTCTAGACCGCAGAGGACAGGTTAGTGAGGGTATATTCTTTTTCCATTTGCAGATTTAGAGGATATTATGGCCTATTTCCACCTGCAAACCCAAACCCAAGTGTTCCTCCGCCTACCTGCTATTTGTCAGGATCTGTGTAATTACCAGTGTCTATCCCTCGTTCCCCATCTCATATCCTGAGCACAACATTTGCCCAGATTTACCTGCTGGCTTTGAAATGGTTTTCGCTCAAAAAAACAACACTCCAGTTTCACTGCGGGGAAAAGAAGTGGCGGGAAGATGCTGCCAGCGTGTAAAAAATAGACAAAATATCTCCTGTTCTGTGCGTCCTGCGTGCCACCACATCATAATCAAATCATTTTTTTAATGACTTGCTGTGCACAGGAGATGCCACGTGGCTGCCCAAACAAAATAACCCAGAATGCACTGCGGTAGCAAAACGGTATCTGCGTTTCAGCGAGCACTCCCTTGGAGAAACAGTTTTGATTCAGGAACATTCCTATTTCAGGGACTTTAAATGTTAAGTAAAGAAACATTATGAGAGGAGGGCTGAATGGAAAGCTGTGTGTGTGTGTGTGTATGCGCGTGTTTGTGTGTGTGTGTGTGTCTGGACGTGCATGCATGTGGATTAGAGGAGGCTGAGCAGAGGGTGTGTGTATGTGTGATTTGGACATACACCTCTAAGCACACCTAAGTGTATCTAGCCAAATGTTTTTATATGGTTCCATGACGGGGGAGAGAGTGTGTCTAACAAAGGAGACTATTTCGATGGGGCCGGTCAGTGAAGGAGTGCTGGACTCATAATGACATAGAAAACAAACAGTGGTGAATGGGCACATGGTCCCCCCGTAACCACAGGGCCCTTAATGGGAAGAGCCTGTCCAGCAGTGCACAGCCCAGCTCCAGCACTACAGGAAGACCCAGGCGCCAAGGAGTTAAAGCACACCTACTATGTGTGTGTGTGTGTGTGTGTGTGTGTGTGTGCGCGTGCGTACAGTGTGTGACACGCATTGCAGATCAGCTGCACACATGACACTAAAAAAAAAAAAAAAAATCACTCATGCACTGTCAAGACGGCACATATTAACATACAAATACACACATTCACAGTCCCTCTCTGTCTCACGCACACACACACACAGTCACAGGGGAGACTTCCCAATCAACCACCAGCAACAATATTATTCTGCCATTCACTGTCGCGGGTGTGATTGATGAAGCCGAGGGAAAGGCCGGACTCCAGGTCCCGACGTAGAGCTCATGTAGAATAACACCGCGCGGACAATGCTCATATTAGACTCAGATTGTTGCTGCATGTACAATTCATTGGCCAAAAAATACCAAGCTGTGCCCATGTGCTCCGACTGCACGCCTTGGTGAGATGTTTGGCGATGTAAGAGGAGCAACGACGTGTCTGCACATTTCGGGAGTGCTTAGTGTTGAGCATGTAATTCATATACTTGTGAGGTTTGGAATGAGTCAAAATTTCGAGCAAATGATTTAATCAAAACTGAGTTTGGTACTGAAAATGATGTGAAATTTATTCTGCCCAGACGGAAACTTAAAGTGTGGCTTTTTTACCACTATATCTGGAGGCAGGATACTATGCTGGAAGTGAGGAACAGGATCTGCTTCATCTGAGTTAAATGAAACAGAAAATGAAATGCATTTTGTTTTTTATTTTGTGTACATTTTTTATATTGCCCTTTAAATCATTATCTAAGAAAGAAGTTATCAGTAAAACTAAGAAAGACTTATTTTTTGTTGGAAGATTCTGATCTACTGAAAAAAAACTCTATGAAACACTTTTGCACTGTAAAAAGTGTAGCTGGATGATGCCTGGTCATTAATATAAAATGTGTTATATAGGTAGCTGTGATATTGTGTTGCTGTGTAAGAGATGTTTAACTTTCTTTTCTTTGATTCAGGAACCACGTACAGGATGTGGTTCGCAACAATGGTTTGTTCTTTGAAACATGAACGTCACCTGGTGAAAGTAGATAGGTCCTGTCCCTTGATTATGATCGGCTGAGCCATGTTTGAAGCCGTAAAATACTCCATAAACACACACCTGTGACCGCATTACATCAGTATTACTACGCCACAAGAAATTGTTTCAAAATGTCAGATTATGTTGGGAATTATTTATTTACTGGGATTTTTGATTTACTGGGAACCAATGCTTGGCAATCATTCTGCTAAATGTTGCTGAAGAACTACATTGCTTGGTGGAAGTGAATGATTATTTGTTATCAATAAATGATTGCATCGTGCCTAACAATGCCCCTTAGCTGTTCTACAATCACTATAAACCACGGCCTCTTGGGGCATATTGCTTTAATTTATATGTGGTATTATTGTGTGTGTGTGTGTAATCCCACATGCGACGGACCATTTTGATGGTATGACATAAAATAAAAAAAAGTAATAATATCAGTAATACTTAGTGCAGAATTGGCAGTTATTTTCTGATGTTGCCACTATACCTTTGCCTGATAAAGGGGTTCATTACCCGCTGGTTTTTAACTTGCATAATTGCTCCTAGCTTTGCATAATATTTACCAGGCAATACGTGATAATAAAACTGTGCAACAATATAATACACACGTGTGACACACGACCTGGCAAAAGAAATCAATAGGCATTGCTGTCCTGTTTCTGCACTTGAGCCTGTTGGTGCAGGTGTATCCTATTTTGCAGACTGGGAGAGCACCAGCAGCTGGATAGGGAGCGATGTCGCTAGCAAATAAAAATGAATGCTATTAGTTGCCACTCCCGTGTGTTAAAGGTCAGATGCATAGTTTCTCAACTCCCCAATGTAGCTCCACTGGCCGTATTTTGATTCTTTGAGTCTTGGTGACTGTATGACCATTGAGGTTCAATTCAAAATTATTGGCACCCTGTATTTTATTTTTTGTGTGTGTGTTCATCCATGGTGGCTGCCACTGCTCGTGCTATCTGCCCAGCTCTGCCTCTGTTTATATAGAACACAGCGGACACATAAAACATATGATGCTGCAGTGTTTGGAAAAGTTCATGAAGTGGCTTTAAGACAGTGTGAAGATTTGTTTCTACAAAGGCCCGATATTTGAGGATATTTATTTCCATGTGAGGCAGGACAAGACTAGTGAAAACAGTGAGCTGTTTAGCGTGGGTGGTGGTGTCTAAACAACAGATGCACGTAGAAACGCAGACATGTGTTCGCTTTCCGGTTTGTGTCCCTCTCTGTTGGCCCACACAGATGTTTTAGAGACGCTGAATTTAGTTTTATTGCTCAGTTTTATTTATTCTCTTACTATGTCTGGCAGATAGACAGATTTTTCCACCTTGTGAGGTTTAGTGAAGACATTTTGAGGGGAAGTGCGCCTCTAAGGCAGTTGCTATTTTGAACCCTTTCTGTTTCTGTCACAGTAAACAATGTGCAGCAAGTAATGTGAAGCTTATTTACACATTTGTAATGCTTAAGCTTTTAGCAAGTTAGCATGGATCACTGATGCAAATGATAATCCAGGGACACATGGATGATTTAATTAACACAATCACCCAAATACAACGTGAATGTCTTTCATATGTACTTAAATACTGTGAAACAAGGCCCCTTTGAGGTGCAGACATGTGTACAGTCTCTGATCACGGCGTCTATGTTCTCCATTCACTCTGCTTGTTTACATGTTACCATGATAACTGTCAATAGCTCTTCACCGTCAGCTCTCTCGGAGCCACACCTCCCCCGTTTCACTCTCCGTCAGACATCCCAAAGGTCCACTCACCGCTTTGAAAACATCATAAAACAGGAAAAGTTAAAAAATTGTGCCAGGGCGTCAGCAGATGGTTTATAAGTTCTTGCTGGTGACTAAGCATCAGGAAACAGTCGTAGACAAGCCCTTCATTGGGAATTTTGTGATTTTGTGAGCAAAAACTGATATCATGTGAATTGTTATTGTATTATATAATGGGACTGACACACACATAAACACACACGAGAAAAGATCATTTCTAGTTGTTGCCTATGACTGGCATATTCTTCATTCTCTACAGAGTTGAGCTAACTTGATCCTGATGGGTGAAGTAGAAATGCTGAGAAACATTTTTCACCATAACACCTCTCTGGGGTGTCTGGACATGCACGTGTGCTGACCGCAGCAGCTCCCCCACTTAGTTTTATTACACGGGGTCGTAATGTTCTTCCTTGCGTTGTTCTACTGGCTTTTTTCCCCCTCTGTAGTCGCACGTAACACTGCCAAGGACTAATTGGCATAGTTACATATCTGGTTCAGTTTGTGTGTGTGTGTGAAAACCTTTGGCAGAATGTCTGGTTCATGCCCCCGCTAACCGCAAGTAGCCGAGATATATCGGCAGTTCCTGTGCATTATGGGATACCACGCTGGCAATAAACAGAAACAGAGGAAATCTGAAATGAGGTGGCTGAGACTTTTTATGACTTGTCCTCTTCACAGTGCAGAGGTCTGCAGCATGAATCGCCAGCCCAAAAATCAAACATATAACCTGCTCATATCTTACAGCTGAAAAACAAGAACACACACTGAGGTCTTGCATGGGAATGCTGGACTGTCTTTTGATTGATATTGTCTCCAAGGTTAAACACACTTTAATGAGAAGTCCTCCTCTCCTCCCTTCTTTTTCTTTTAATCTCCTTTTTGCCTGGCGTTCTGGCTCATTGGCCCAGGAAACATGGCCCGAATCAGAGAGGAAAGTTGATGCTGATGAGCTCTATTCATTCTGTGAGCGTTGACATATTTGCTACCATCACCATCAATAACTCACTCCCCTGTGTCTGTGAGTGAGTGTGTGTGTGTGTGTGCATGCATCAGAGTAAGCGAGCGTGTGTCCCTCCTGCTGATCATCTTACCACAGCCCCAGCCCATGTACGGTGTATAAGCATCGTGCTAGCTTGGATGTATGCATGTCCAGTAGGTGATGGTAGCTGGACGCAAGTTATTGTCAGCTTCTTGTAAAGGAAGTTGCTTACCTTTTTATCTCCCCAAAAAATGCATAGATGCATTCTGATTTAGGGGTTGCTACATTAGGGATAAAGTCAGAGAATTACATAACATGTTGTTTTCACAGTGTTTATCCAAGCCATCTTTCAATGCTTAGATTAGCATGGGTGGCCACAGCAGGAAAGGAACCCATTACTAGGGTTAGCTATAGGCAAATAAATTATTCATAAAAAGCGCCAAAGAAAATAAAATATTGCAAGATTAAAATTTTTTTATGTCACTGTGGACACTGACCAACTGATTTATGGTTTAATAAAAGGCTGATATCATCCCAATATATCAGTGCAACTCTCCGCTTTTACTGTTGCAGTTATATTTTCCGTGTCACTTCCTGGGGATCTTGAAAACATTAGGACTGACTCTTCCCCCCCGCTGCTCTCATCCTCATGTTCCTCCATCCTCTTTGATTTGGTTCTGGCTCTGATATCAATAAGCTTGATTTGGAAAGGGAATAACTGAGGTCATCCTGTGAACTTGAACTGGATCCACTGATACTGTTTGGATAGGTGCACAGTAGGCCTTGAGAGACATTCGATGTAGCTGTAACCATCACTTTTTATTGCACGCTTACTGAGCCACCGCTGGGCTTTGGCTCAATACTCAAGAAGTATTATTTGGGGGAGAGAGATTGCAGATTGAAAGATGAATTTATACAAATATTTCTCAGAGCCAGCTGAAGTTCATTGGTTAAAGCGTAAGGGTTGGAGCCAAATGGTTGGTTCAGTTTAGCTAGTAAGACAAAACTGAGGTCAAAATGAAAATGTATAGTATATGTAGCACTTGACTTTCAATTTATTACAATGATAATGATAAAAAATACACATACACATATTATCATTAAAAACCATGACAAACATGTTATTGCTACTTTACTGTAGAACAGTCAGCACTTACACAGAATGGCTGGGCTGCATTTTCTCAACAAGACAATGTCAACTTATAACACACAACCTAATGTTTACAGTGTCAACAGTCTTCTTGTGTCTTTTCTTTCATTAGGCTTCAGTCTGGCATTACTTAACCAGAAAAAAAGCGGTATTTAAGCTAATGATACTGTTCTGTCTTTCTTAATGTTCAGTCACAGTTTTATTTGCTAGCCTGCGATGATGCTGTATTAGCCTGATTTTTTTTGTTTAAAACGTTAAGGATGCATTGACAGTTCATCTCCTTACTGACAAGATAAGCTATGAGATCATTTGCGTCACTAAGCTGTGAAAACATATTTTACTTAAGACTCGATCCTCAATTCTGTCTTTCAGTAGAAAACAGTTTGAAGTGCTAATCAGTAACAGATGTTGCTTTGTCCATTTTGTCAACCTTAATCTATCCACTTTAGGGATGATCAAGGTCAGAGTATGTCACTTTCCGCCCAAAAAATATTTTTCCAGCGTGGACTCAAACTAGCAACTTCTCCAGCCACAGTCTTGACTCTCCGCCCATTAGGCCGCAGCTCATCTCTTTGTTCTCTCCAGGATGTTCCTGCTCGGAGCTGCTTGTTGGACCACTCAGCCGAAACTTTAAGCCACTGTGACAGTTACTGGCAACAGAGAGCAGCAGCCCTGCGTGAGTTATAGAAGATCACCACATGTGTGATCCCACCGAGCATGAGTTATGCTCCCACTGCCTCTTGTTGTCTTTTGATCACAATTTATCGTCATCGAGTGTTTTGTGTCGACCTTGCCTTCTGACACGCTGAGCAGAAAAGTGAGGGTGAGATTATGTGAAGATATTTTTATGTTGTCTCTTGGATATTGCTGAATAGTACTGCTGCTGATTGGTTGATGTTGGGCAGGGTGGAGTTATTTGTATTGTAAAGCGTGTAAATTTATGGGAGGTGAGTTACTCTGGCCGATACAGATTTGTATGTATTTGTTAAATGAACTGACCTTTTGCCCCTGGACAGCGATTGTCCAATCATATGTAAGCAACCGTACCTAGGCACAGTGGGTCTGTCAAGCTTTAGATTTTAATCTCCACATGTTGAAGCAGTGTGCATGGCCCTCGAGTAAGAGTTTAGATTGTGATGTCTTTTTTTAATTACATTTCCAAAACCAAATAAACAACTGTAATAGTGTAAGGAATGGATTAAATTGTGTTTATCTGCTCTGACGTAAATGCTAACCAGCTTACCTATTGTAGTAACTTAGTGTTACTTTCCAAAGGCAAGAGGCATGTCATTAGCTAACTACAGATTACATTAGAAAATGCCTGTTCAGGATTGGAACATCTACTGCGTGGGAGCCAAGCTGCTAATATTAGAGTGACGATAGCCACTCTAGAAAAACTTGCAACTCGTGTTAAGTTTGGCAACAGCTTTAATCTCAGTCTTTTAGCATTATATCCTGTATGCCATCACCTGCATATTTAAAACCCCCTTTCCAGGCTTTTCGTTTAGAAAAAGAACTCAGCTGGCAACATTAAAAAGTCAGTTGGAGACGGTGTTTTCAACCAGCTCATGGGGTTTTAGCATTAGCATACAGCAGCAAGCCACAGCAGATAAAATCAGACTTCTTTTTTTATTGAAAGCACCTTGAAACAAATATCTACAGCGACTAAAGTGACTGAAAGATCTCTAGTCGCTAGTGTTCCCTCTTAGATGATAACCTCAGTTAAGCACCACACACACTCAAGGGGTGGTGCTCTTGTCCTCTTGTCCTTTGGCCACAGGTTCCCCAGATGTTGTAGCTGTGAACAGAGGGAAAAACTAAACAGTCAGGGTAGCGCTGATGAGTCACCAGCCTAATGGACCATGGTGTGAAACCTGATATGGGCTGCGTCTGCCTTGAGAGGGCAGTTTAGTGAAAACATTGTCATTGCAACAACCTGAGGCCTCCCAGGCCAGGACCTCATGCGGTGAACCGTATGCCAAGAAACGAAAGAGAGGAGAGGGAGAGGACAGGCTGAACATGATACAATCGGGGATGGAGGGAGTCCAGTTTCAGACAGGGAGAGCAGGGAGGAGGGAGAGGGAACGGGCCAAAGTCTTTGTTTTATCTGGAGCGAACAAGATACTTGCATCATAGCAGCTCTCCAAGAATAATGTCAAAACCTGATGACTCAAAGAGAAAATAGAGAGTTGATGAAAATAAAGCTTAACCTGTCTCGCCTGGTTAGCACTCAAATTTGGCTGCAGAGTGCGAAAGTGGCTTTTGGACAACGTATATGTTTGTATATCATTATCTTGTTTGTATGTTGTTTACATTTTATTTGCTGCAAATTCAAGTAGGCTAGCAAAATAATGGATGCAGACAGTGTGAAATCCTGGCACACTAGGCCTGTATCCCAGGTGACTAACTCTGTCAGCTGTCACTCAGCATTTTGCATTTGAAATATTGCTAATGTTATTCAAAGTCCACGAGACAAACTGGGGGAAAAAAATCTACCTTTGCTGTCTTTTCAGCCATCAGCACTTACTCTAGTACTTCGTCAGCTGAAAATTAGTTTGTCACGAACTTTGACACAGGACCGGCGGACTCAAATGCACGACTCATGAGACCAGAGATTTTAAGTTCCACAGCAGTTTTACTGAAGTATTTCAATAATCAAACAAAAAGCGCTCACAACGAGGATAATCAAAGTACAACAAAAACACTCACGAAGAGGATAATAAAAAGTACAACAAAAAACACTCATGAAGAGGATAATCAAAAAGTACAACAAAAAACACTCACGAAGAGGATAAACATGAACACAAAATAAACCTGACAAAGAGGGCATTTGCTGGCACGCTTGGATTGGGGGTCTGTTGACGAGAAAAAACAAGACGAACTGGCACAGGACAAGGGGAGACGCAGACTATAAATACATGAGGTAGGGGAGAACAGGTGAACACAATCAGGGGCGGGGTAGACAATCACACTGGCGGGAAAATCACACAAAGGGAGGAAGTCAGGGTCTGAAACGAGAGGAAAGAGTTACTACACAATAAAACAGGACATGACAAACTTAACAAAGTTGACGAGACAAAACATAGTTTTTCCATTTCAGCATACAAACACACAAAAAATGTGTCTGCAGACGTCTGCAGGAAATGCATAAGCATGAATATTAAATATATTTAAAGGCCTGTGATATAATACTACTACTACAGCCTGCCATGAGCTGTGTGTGATGATGCCTCTGTCTTTCTGATTGAGAGACAGCAGAAATTGTAAAGATTTTTCCAGCGCAAAAGCAGAAATGTGTCTCCGAACAGCTCGTGTTCCACCGTTTCATTACAGCTGTTTTTCTGAATAAGAGTTGCAGACAGACAAACAGAAAATAAAAGAGACTGACCCAAATATGAATGAAAATATGAAAGTACCAATTATCTTGGAAGGTTAGCTTGCTAACTAGCTTACAAGCTAGTAGTGCTAGATTCAACTTGAACAAATCTAAGTTGCAAAGGTAACAACCAACCAGCTAGCTTAACAGCGCTCTTGTGAGTGCTCATTTTCCAAGCTGGTTTATGCAGTCCAAAAAATAAGTGGTTCCAATCTCTCTTGCGGAAAGGAACCTTGTGAATTCCTAGATACTCTCCTGTCCTTGCAAATCAAAGGGACTCCGTAAGTCTCCAGCAGACTTAAGTCTTAACATAAAAACAGCAACATAGAAGGTGAATAGTGATGAGTGAAGCAGTTCAACTGTCATGACAACCAGCTGAGTGCAGAGCATCTCTCTCTTGAGAAACCATCGCTATCATGTGGCCTGTCAGAGGCCATTACCATCCACATGTGCAATATTCCCTGCCAAGGGCTTCTCTCCACTTGGCTTTGGAAAGTATGCAACAAGACTACTTAGGGATGGAAAAAACCGTATTATAAAACACACTGAGTAGTAACCAGCTGCTGTGACCTGTAGCACCTATATGCACATAATATAAAATAATCTGGAGGTAAAAAAGTTGAATCATAACAGAGTCATGGTCTTGTTCATGCTGGTTAGTCTGTGGCAACTAAATTTGAATGTACATTACTGTGCTCTCCCTCTATTCTTTATCTCAACCCCCCTCCTGACTTTAGAGGTGTAGTCTGGATTTATAACTGGTACTAACTTTGGAATAAGGCCTGCAGTGGAAACAAATTTTAGATGTCTGCCTTTTCACCCTGAGGGTCACGAGCGGTACCATGTCATCGCTGCAGTCCCCCCCAGTCACTCACACAGAAGGCTCTGCTTCATGTCGCCAGTATGCCATTGCATTAAGACTGAGACAGTGTGTGAATGTGTGTGTCGCCCCTGGTTTGGATACACACACAAACACAGTCGTACTGGGTGTTGGGTGATGGAAACGGAGCCCTGTAGCACCATCACTTTCTGCTTCAAAAATCCTGAAGATGGCAGACAGAAGCCTTTTTTAAAATGTGTTTGTAACAAAACATGTACAAAAGGAACAGGTTTCTTCCAAGAAATTGGTTAGTGGAGACCAAAAAGTCCATTCGTTTTTCATATGGTGTGTTCAGATTTATATAGCCAGTCCCTGTGTTCTAGATGTACAGTATTTGGCTATGGCTCTCTGTTCTTCTACAGTCTGTCTCCCTGTCCCTCCTCTCCAGCCACATTTCTGTTTTCCCCAGCCCTTCAGTGCTATTCTCCACTAGTCCACCAGATGCCCTCGGACTTTCCCTCCTTTCCCCATCACCTGACTGCCATACCCAACTACACACCTGTCCTCACTTCCCTCACCATTTATACTGGTCTTCTTCCTTTGTTCCTTGCCAGTTCGTTAAGTTATGCCATCATGTGCATTGTGCCTTTGCATTCTAGCTTTTCTAGATCTGTGTTCCAGAGACCTGTTACCTGCCTGTTTTGGACCTGGCTTCATGGACTTTGGCTTTTCTGCCTGCTCCCACGGATTTGTTTGCCTGTGTTGGACTGCTTTCCCGGTTTTGACCCTTGCCTGCGTCACTACTCAGTGAGCCTTTGTACCCTTGGTTTTGACAATTAAATCATTTAACTGCATCAAGCTGTGCCTCAGTTGTCTGCATTTGGGTCCTTCTCCTGTATTCCTGTTACCCTGCTTGCACAATTGTGACAATTGATGCAACATATCTAACCTCACCTAATTTGATGCTGTATGTACAATGTGTCCAGCTGGAACTGCTTTCACTCTTCCGATTGTGCGCTGACTTTTTCCTCACACATCCCTATCTGAATGTAACTGTCTCTACTCTTCCCAACTTATAAAACTAAGAATGTTTTAGATTTTGTTTTCCTGACACTGAAATATGCTGCTCTTACTCTTGTCTTGTGATCAGTTTAGTTACTGTCTAAACAGTTGCCTAACTTGAATATATTCCAAATGCTGTGTAATGCTTGTTTTCACCATAGGTTGTTATATTTCATAAGTGTAATGATACACTGCGACCAACCCTGTTGTATACAGAGGCATGTAATTAAATAAGTTGTAATCAACTTAACTTTGTAACTTGTATAAAGTAATAAGAATACAGATGATTAATCTGGTAAAGTATAATTGTTTGCAAATGTAGACTACTGCAAACATCTTAAAATGGCAGAGCTAATTTCACTGAGTTTGTGAGGGATGTTTTGCATTGGTTCAAAAATGTGTCAGGGAAATGTGCACAATTGGATCAAGAGATACCCAGGCAACTTGCCACACGGTGTAAATATCAGGCAAAGTTGGCCTGGTAGTAGCACAACTTACTGCAGGATACTTGATCCAGGCACGGAGCTAGCTGAAATGTTTAGAAACGAAGAAAAAATGTGGCCGCATGATACCAGAGAAATGGCCTTGATGTTGGGCAGTGCAGGAGTTGCATACATTTTAGAGACTTAAGATGCCTGTGACTGTTTTTAAAAACTCTAGATTCATACAAAAGGTGACCCATCAGTGCCTCTAGCTACCACGCCTTCATCTCAAAGCTCATGTTTGTATCCAAACAAAGACAAACAGATATGGTGTTTGTAAAGGTGGATTATTATTTTTTTTTGTTCAAGTCTTTTGTTTAGTCTTATTACCCTTTTTTTCCCCTTTTTTTCTATGAACTTGAACACACAAGGGGTGGCTACACAGGACTGTAGTGTACTCCTGTGACATGTGTTTAATGCCTGTCTGCAATTCAAAAACACATTTGGAGCAGTAGTAAAATTAAAGTTGAAGTACTGGTTATGGTAAATGGCTAACGTGCTGAGTTTCACTCTACCTAAGAGGAACTGATTGGATAAATGTAGCTTTTCTCCGTTTTCCACCATCAGTTCCATCTAGCAAGAAGTTTGATAAGAAGCACAAGACTTGTGTGGCAATATAATTTTGTTCAACCATGTAAGATTTGGGGGGGGGGACTCCACTAATGCATAAATGACCACACAGCAAAAAAAGAGTGGAAAACGTACAATGGCTACTACAGGGTGTGAACAGCAGTGGTCGGAGAAAATGCACCTGAGGGGATGAGTAAAAACTAATGTTCTCACTTCTGATGTCATGGGCAGGGGTGCACCGGCCCGGCGAGAAGTCAGCCCACCTTTTCCTGTCCTGGCATCTGAAGGGCACCCAAGGGAGAAAGACGTCAGCGTCACCGCCAGCCGTCCGTCGCCATCATCAACACTAACATCATCTGTGGAAGGTAAAGTCCATATATCTTTCAGCCATCCATTTTTACCTACTTAGGATGAGTGATTTGGTGCCTGCCTCTCTTTACTTGTTACCCTGACCCTTGTTTTCACTTTGACTTTCTCCCATATTCCATACATAGCATAAATACGCTTCTTCGCAACACCAAAGTGTTCCTTTACCTTAGTTTATTTTTATTCTGCAGAACTGCTGTGTCAAAGGCAGAGTTGGCCATCAGGCTTTGTCTCATATTTTATTACTAAAACCTGTTCGAGTTGCAGCAGATGACATGTCTGGTGTCCAAATGCAGAGTGCAGCGAGTTTGAATCCAACACTAAACATGCTAAACTCATTTTACAAATCAGAACAGAATCGGCCAAAGCTTAAAAAAAAAGCTATCCTCTTTCTCACTTCCAATAAGCACAGGCACATGTTTCTTGCTATGTATATAAAATGGCAAAGAATGCACTTAATTTTCTGTTTTTATTTGATTTTCTTCTTTACAGTGGTGGGATTTCACCTCCCTCTTGTTGCCCTATTTTTTTTTTTCTTTCCCCACTTATCCTTCCTGTCTCACCACAGCCATTTTCTATTTGGATGATGTAGCTTGGATTAGACAAGCCAGGATTTACACACACAGGAAAGATAAGGGGACATTTTTACTGCACAACCACTATTTTAGAGGTGCGTATGAGAGGCGAAGAACCATTTTTAAACTGCAGACATGGCTGGAAAATTGGTGTAAGCTACTAAAGACTGGGTTGTAACATTTTAAGGCCTCGTGGCTTTTCACGGAAACACCTCCCCATCCAGAAAATATACCATATTAATCATGTAGCTATTAGCATGGTTGTCTGTATCCAGGCAGGGGGACACACGTATTAAATATAGTACTCTATTTAGTCACAGATTTTTAGTTAGAGCATATTCTTTGTATCCCGGACTCAATTTGTCACCAAGCTGAAGAGTCCAGTCTTGTTCTAAATTATTTCTACATCCAAAGAGCAAAATATTATTTAAAAAAATCATTATTTTTAATTTAAAAAAACAAAACATCACCATTGTTATTGCAAAAGATTAGGAAGCACAGTAAAAACATCATAGCAATGACGCTGTGCGTGCACTAAAGTGGGTCAAAAAGTACAAATATTTTCCAGGGAATTTTTTTCTTTTTTTTTTTCTGACAGCAATGCTCTTTTCCAGGAGCACCCTGTTCACACTCGCACAGCTCACACACCTGGAGCTGCCCAGCACAAACAGTCCTATCTGTGGACGGCCGAGCAGTTCCACTGCTGCAAGGGTTAAGGGTCTTGTTCAAGGGCACCTCAGAGGTGGTAATGAGCAAAGGGCAAGTGCTGCTTTTACTTTATCCAACCAGATCTATCCTGCCAGTTGGGGATGGCACCTAGCCTGATAATCAGACTGAAACCAAGCTACAATGAACTGGCAACCTTTTGGCATGTTAACTGTCAACAGTCCTGCAGTATCAACCAAATCCTGCTATATCAGAGTCATTTTGTGGTAAAAGTTACTTGTTGCATCTTTACAATGTGTGTTACACAATCTGTAGTCTGAAAAACAATCTACTAGATCCTGTGTATTGGTACCAGACATAGGCAGGAGTGCTGGTGACCTGCTGTCCCGTATGGTAATGGTGTCAGTGGGACACAGAGTCCTCTGTCCAGCAGCAGCACACTGACTGTGGCTAGTTAAACAGAGGCCCTGTATGCCCCTTCATGAGTGGCACGTGTGTCTCTGCTGCTAAATATAGCAACAACAATGGCAGTGGGAAATGCCTGTTTAGAAAAAACCTGACCTCAGATGATATCGGCTTACAGCTTATGAATAAAGCTTAGAGAAATGTAATTTTCCATTGATGGGAGAGAGGCTGAATACTAAGCAGGATTGTTTGCTGTTGCTATTCATTTGTTTCATCCCTTCATGTGTACATTTTATCAATTTAGATCCATAGGTGTAGGCACAGAAAGAAATTTAGAACGGTGAATGGAAAAGCTTTCAAAAACTAGCGTTTTTATCAGCTGGTAATGTCGAGAAATTGACATATTAACATAAATAGTGAAGGTTATTGTTTTTCAGAAGAAACAAATTCATTTGAAATGCGTATTCTCTTACTTCACAAAACTCTTTCTCAACTGATTGACTCTTTGTTTAACCCATATTCAAATGGACTGCAACCTATATGAGACGTCCTGCTTTATCAGGCTTAGTGCCAAAAGCACCAACTGTGGGTCAGCACAATTCAACGCGTTGACCCTCCAAATCCTCCCACTTACTGAGGAGAGCCATTAGAACAATCCCTGGTGGAATATATCACAGTTATAGCTCTTAAACCTTGTTGCTTAAATACTCCCGCGCATGTTGGGTCTGGACGTCTGTGCGCCTCCCTGGGGGTCCGCTCGGCTGAAAGACGGTGATTAAATTATCAATCGTAATAGTTGCTGTGGGTCCTGATATGGGGCAGCCGCCGCTAACGAAAATGGCACGTTCCTCGATGAGAGGATCTGTCTGTGGCTGGAAAGCTTGGAGGGACTGTACAAGCTCAGGCAGTGAACTGCAGATATAGCATGACCTTCTCTCTCTCCAGAGGCCATCATTCACCCAGGGGTCTGTGGAATGATTTATTGAATAAAAGAAAGTAGATTTTTTTAACATGTTATTAATCTTGCAGTGCAGTTATAATGGCTGCAAAAGGGTAAATAAATATTATTACTTCACATTAATAATGACTGACACCTCATGGAGGAGAAACTCAGTGCATTAACAAAAGAACAACTGACTTTTCAATGCTAAATTATAATAGATTATTACAGCAAAACATACTGTCGTGAACTTGTTTAATATCTTGTGATGTTGTGGGATTATTTACTAATCCTTCACATTTGTAATATAAGAGTTGGACAGAAACTGACCGAGATGGAAGGAGTAGTGAGATTTTGTTTAACTTAAGAGTAATACCTCAATGTTAAATGCAGTAACATGTAAATAGCATTTTAAATGTTGTAGCTGGTCCAGAGGGAGCTTTTATATATTGTTTGGTAGTTTAAACTATAAACAATGCAACAATTATTAGTTGATTATATGCATTTCATATTATAATCTCGATCTTTAAAAGACTAATAACTACAGCTGTTGGTAAAGTACTTTTTCTTTCCTCTCTAAAATGAAGTAAAATACAAGTAGAAAGCTGTACGTGATGGAGTAAAAGTATCTCAGAATTTCACTTAAGCACTCAACGCTACCTTCCACCAGAGATTGTTATTTTTGTTGCCGAGTAATCAATAGATTATTTCAAAATCAATTAATTTCACATTTACAGTCTGAGACTGTAAATGGGGGTTGAGACCCCCCCCCCCCCCCAAAAGGGTCCCAAGATAAATCTGAGGGGCCAAGAAATTTTTTTTGTCTGACTTTCCTCTAATTGTTTTGCTTTCTTTTTTCATGCTTAAAACATCCTTCAAATGAAATAATCTGGGGGGGAAAGTCAAATCATTCATGTCTACACTAATGAGGGGTCTCATTTTAAGGGTTCACAAGCCACAAAGGTTGGGAACCACTGGTCTAATACTAAAACGAATGACAGTTCACAACTTTCCAACAATGTACAACTAGCCTACTACATAGTCTGACCAACATCCATAAAAAACCCAATTGAGGGTTTCACACTATCATGAATCTATGAATATATCTGGCACATTTGGTATTTCTACGTGATAAATGACCCAAAGGTTGGGATAACGACCATTTAAAGAAACATAGTAAGATCCATGTATTTTGGATCATTAATACATAGTCAAAGTACACTGCAATACATTTTTAGATATCATTTTCCATATATTTGTAGCATTAAAAAATGACACCTAATGTTACCAAATATGGCTAGTGAATCTCTGCATATGGCTATTTTTATTCAGCAAGCAGGATTTATTTACGTTTCAGCCCTGTGGGTAACTCCCAGCACTCCTCAGCCTCTTAAGCCTCTTGTTATCTCTGTTAGGTGTGTTTGGCCAAGCGAGTGAGAGCGGGATGCTGTATGGGCGTCTTGTTTCGTGTGTTTGCTTTTCACCACTGGAGTGGCGAGAAGATGGATGAGTCTTTCAGTGCCGATAACTCTGGCTTTTGCTACCATTAGCTACCAAGCAGGCTAACACCCCCCCCCTGTGATCCCTCTTCATCTCAAATAGACTGGAAAATCTAAGATTGTAGAGCTGTCAGGAGTGACTACTTCTATATTCGGTGCAACCATGATGGACAACCTGGGTTCTTACCCAGCAGTCTCAGTACCTCCCAGTGTTGGTGTTCTCTCCCTCCTTTTCTTTCTCTCTCTTTCACACTCACACACACACACACAGTCTCTATTTAGAAGAAACACACAAACGCAGGAAGGCAGTGTTTCTAGATCCATCAAAGCTAATTTGTCCGAGCAGTTTGCCAACAACACAAGGATTTAGACAACGAGGGAAATTATGTTGAAGTAAACATGCCTGCTTGCATGTAAACTCATCAGCACTCGCAACGCGTTCCAAATAATTCCGTCTTAATTTTCTGAGATGAAGTGGAGGAAAATGCCTTGCGATGGCGCAGAGAATCATCTGGGTTTAAGTTGCGGACTGCAAACGTTTGCGTCATGGTTCCCAGACTGCGGCGCTGCACGCGTCACGAACATGAAGAGCTGGAATATTTCCTTTCAACAGTCATGGAAATCTTAATATTTGCAATCCAGCTTTCTGATTGTACCTACTCTGCTAAGCTTGTTGTTTTGCACAACAGCCAAACATTAAACTCTTTAGCCCTCTTGATTAGAGCTCAACGCTCCATCTGCATGATTAGGCAAACTTGCTAAACATAGTGGTTGTATTATAAAGGGATATTAATGACTGATAAATTTCAATAAATAGATTATTTTTTTAACTTATGAATATTGTGCAAAGGTTCCCCAGTGACCATGAAAAGCCAAAATAGGACAAAGAGTACCAGAATGGGGTCATAGTAGGGTTAAATATAGACGCAAAGGCAAGAAGCCCACCTGATGCTGATAGTTGCGTATTAAAGACGCTAATATCCATTATTTTGTTCTTGTTTATTTAAACTGGATCATTATTCTGCCAAAAATCACAATAACATCAGAAGGATTGAGTGTCTCTTGCAGAATTATACTGTGATCAAGTGGGAAAACCCCTCTGAAACAGAATTAAAACATCATCACTAAAGCTCTGTTGAAACCCCTAATAAAATTCAAGGTAGCTCCTTAAGCCAGAGTCACGCAGCTTTCATTTTATGCTTACAGACTAAATAAAATCACATCTTCCCCTCCCATCATAATGGCAATGAATTGCACTGGCTGACTGATGTCTGATTTTCATTAAGGATCTACTATCTGCCAGTATTACTGCTCTGATGGTAGCTGCTTGGTTTGGAAGAGGGTTCACGGGCATCTCCGCAAAATGAGCAGTAGCTTTGTCAGAATAAATACTGAACATATCCAAGATGTGGTCGGAAAAATACAGTCCAAACCCCTGCAAAAAAAAAAAAACATTGAAAAGACAGCAAAATTGCACCACTGGGTGAATATGTTGCGCCACATTATCATCAAGTAAAGCATTTTTAAACTTTTGAAAGAATAAATTACACTTTTCTTCCTCTTACAAATGAAATTCACCTGGGGTTTTTGCTGATACAACCCTACTTGGTCTGGTATGACCTGAAGATTATGATGACTAATGTTTCCTCACGTTAATAAACTTTAGATGGATATTGCTGCATAACAGAGTCATTTCCCTGACCTGATGACTTCTCTGTACTTGTGCTACTGCTGCACTATGTTAACAATATCCCGTAATTGTTACTTCTGGCCACAGCGGCTACTGCTCAGCAAAACTTACATAGTCTTGCATTTTCCTTTGCAGGGAGACAGCTTTAGGTATTGTTTCTGCTAGAGATGTCTGGTTTTCACTTAATCTTCAGGCCTATCCACAAAGACCTTCCAGGCAAAGAAACCACCCAAATACCACCTTTTTTTTTTCTTTTTTTTTAACATTTAAAAGCGGAGAGGCTGTTAAGGCATGCTATTAATATAATGAACTTCTTGACCCCCACATATTTAGAACCCAATGTGCTAGATGTAATGTCTCACCTGATTAATTTGTATACAGTCATGATTAAGTTTATACCAAACCTAACAGCTAACAATCATGATTTAATGTACATCTATTTGAGGCACCTTAAATGTTCAGGACCTCCTGTGCTATAGTATCAATTACTGCATATTTTAAGAGCTTAGTGGTAGGTAAAGCCCAATGAACAAATATTTGGTGTGTCCAAGCAAACATTTTCCCCTGTGTTTAATCATTAGGGAGAACAGCAGACCTGTGTAGGTGTCCTTCAGTGAATCTCGGCGCTGCATAAACACTTGTGGTGGAAGGTGTTTACTCGAATCTCCAGCAGACGTGTGCTCAGGCGTCCACGGAACAACTTAAATGTGTTGGTTGCATGGCCAATTTGACCTTCTTGAGAACTTGCGGTGAGTGTGTGTTTGTAACCTATCTATTACAAACACGGAGTGAAAATGCTGCAGGGAATTAGGAGTTTGGAATGAACGAGGTCCTCCTCCCTCCTGTCTGAAAGCGCCTTTTGTTTGTTGCATGCAAAGGGTAAAGGTCAGTATGTAACGTACACATACATCCACGAATCATTTTACATACGAAAATGTGGAGGGTTAAATTTGTGAACTTTCATCATGCATATTGGAAATCAGCCACGTATCTCAATGGAGTTTTGTCCTGTGATGGTCTAAATACAATTGCTTTTTGAGTCATTGATCTAGAAATCTATATATTTGACTGTTTCCTTCATTTTAAGTCACTCTGAATAAAAAAACATCAGCTAAATGCCTTAAATGTAAATGTGAAACCCAAGTATTGTCTTTCCTAGCAGGATGTCTGTAGGAGGAACGCAGCCTCTCATAGGGGAGCTGTGTCAGCCTAATAATGCTACTGTATCCGAAGATGGATATGGACATTAAAATTCAGAGGAATGTTGGTGCCAAGATCCTCTTGAGACTGTCCTCACTTGTGCTAATACACATTGATGTATGCAGGGAGACATATAGAAGAACGCACTTAGTCGTATGTATTACACTACTTATGAGGAACTTCCTTTATGGCAATCATTACTTAGCCCTAACCTTTATCTAACCTCAATCCTTGACCCAAACCTAGCCCTTTCTGAGACTGTCATCAATTGTGTGGAAGACAGTTGCGGATGCATCCTTATTGCAAAATGTATGGAAGCGGCCGTGCGCTGTTTTTTATTGGAGGTGGGAAAGTTTACCTGGCGAACATTTGTCAGACCAGTTAGTTCTCATCCTTAACCTTTCCTCTTGTAAAAGCAAAATACTGTTTGTTTGGGCCAGCAGACGGCTTAATCCAGTGCGGTGCACCAGAATGTACTGAAGAAGATGCCGAACTTGAATATATGTACTTCAATGAGCCACGCAAAAATGAGATTTATAGTTGAAAGGAGGTGTATTGAAACAGTATTGTCGCAGTCACAGGTTGTCATTTTGATTAGTTGCTGAACTTCAAGAAGGCGGGTCTTATCTAATTATGAGCCTGTCAGAGGGCAGACACCAGAGAGTAGAGGAAGAAGAGGGGAGTGTCTTTTGCTGACGGAGAAATAAATTGTAACCCTCATCCTGGAAGTATCTTTGGTTTAGTTTCTGTCTGTTTGTTAACCTTAATGAACTGAAACCAGCCAAAAGTCAGTGCACGGCAGAGCCAGGATAGCTGTGTCCCCCTGCTTCCAGTCTTGATACTTAGCTAACCTTATCGGCTGATAGCTGTAGCCTCTAATATAGCAAACAAACGAGAGTAATCTCGATCTTTTCATCTAACTCTCTAATTATCCCAAATTAACTATTCCTTTAAACACCAAATTTTTCTGACATTTATTACATTTTTTTTTTTTTTTTGACCAGCCTGTCTGAACAGAGTCTTTCAACTGTTGCTCTCAGTAGCTGTGTGGACTTTAACTCAGGCAGTACACGGTTATGCAAGCTGAGTGGAGGTCTATTGAGCCTATTGATTTACATCTGACCCCTTCTACGCCCTCTCTCTCTCTCCCTGGGCCTATAGATTTACATTAGCCTTTCTGTAGAGAGGAGGAAGCAGACTGAAACGTGGCACAGGAACCACTTTACAGGGTCACTATCTATTTACAGTGATCTACTTTTAATCCCTATGGAAAGGACGGATATACATTTACTCCCACATGTGAATGCAGGAGGGAGCTGTTAACTTACATCCCTTGGAAATTACTGTATGAGATGCTTCAGCATCGTAAAAGCAAAAGTCACAATTTGGCATGACACAGCTTCCTGTGGTCACAGATCAACGTTGGGGCCAATTTAAACAGCCTATTAATTCAGCTAAATTCAACCCGATTGAATGACTGATCAGCACTGTCAAGCTCGCTGCTGAGTCTCCCATTCAGTTTCACACTGTAACACCCATCTGAGGCCGGTGCCTCGTTTGACGTACCATGTTTGACAGCGCAAAAGCTGTTTTATTTCAAAATATTTGCTCAATAATTCAGAGACAGATGTGCTCGTATTCCCACAGATTTGATTTCACGCAACTTGAAATAAAAGCTCGCCCTCGCTCATAAAACGCACCAGTAAGCGGAGTCTGCCGTGTGTACGTTACTTTGCACATGGAAGGAGGGATACATTTCAGATTGTTATCAAGGATTGTCCAAAGACTACACATGCCTTCACTGCTATACTGGGGTCTTGGCACGTCAGTATATTTGCACAGTTCTTCGTCCGCACCGACAGACTTATGGAGTCAGTCACACTGTTACATTTCGGGTTGCTTGTATGCCAATAAAAATGTATTCGTGTCTTCTGGTGTATGCTGATTTGGCACTTACAGTTACAGACTTGTGCAGCTCACATCGTTTTTTTTTTTGTGTGTTTTTTTGGTGGGCATGCCCAAGGACCTGTCAAGATGTTGTACCAAAACATGCTCGACTAGATGGAAAGAGGGATTATTCCCCTGAGCCGTTCAACAAAAGGGTGGTAGACAAGTTTGATTCAGTAAATGTTGCCCTTCACGTCTGTCTTTGCCCTTTGTCCATCATGTTCAACTTTAATTTGTCCGTACTTTGAAATACTTACATACTTTTTTTATTTTTTCAACGTGAGATAGTGGTGTGATTGATTTTAGTGTAGGATTAGAAGGCTCTTAGAGGCATTATACATGTAAATGCTGAGAGGAGCGGAGTGATGTGGGCGTTTTCGCTTGTCCATGTATGAAAAAGATTCTACAGTTCCCAGCCTTCTGTGCTGCATATATATATATATATATATATATATATATATATATATACAGTATATTGTGTGTACATGTATTTACTCTCTGCTGTATTGAATTTGTAGTCTGACTAAATGTGGCTTTAGACAACACAGAAGCAAACTACCTATTTTAATAATATTTTTCTTTCATTCATTATCATTCACTCTACAACTTGTTTGAGGAACTTTCTTTACGCTTTGAGTTTCAGTAATTTCTGTGAGCAGTTTCATATCATCACAATGAAGTGGAGTTTTATTTATAAAGCCCAATATCACAATTACAAATTTGCCTCAGGGGGCTTTACAATCTGTGCAGCATACGACACCCTCGATAAGGAAAATCTCCCAATAACTTCAACGGGGAAGAAAAAAGGGAAGAAAACCTCAGGAAGAGCAACAGGACGGACAGACATGCAATAGATGCTGTGTGTACAGAATAGACCAACATAGTAAAATTACAGTATGGATTGACTGGGTGACAAGATCATAGATAGATAGATAGTTAGGATGATTGATTGATTGATTGATTGATTGATTGATTGATAAAACAAAAAGGACAGAATGGATCCGGGAGGACATCGAGCAACTTCAGGTGTCACCAAACAGACCTGAGCCACACGACCTCCTTTCCACCACGGAGACCTGGAAGAGGACAGACTGCACAAACACAAGTGGCAAAACTCAAGCACACCATTCACACAGAGGGAGAGATGAGAGGAGAGTCTGAATCTCCAGGAGGATGAAGATCTAGATCCAAAACATGTGGAATGAGGTGGGTTTTCAGAAAGTTTACTATAGAAAGTGGACTATAAGTACTAGGCTTAATAGATTCATTGAGACTGAGACTGACCTGCCGGAAGGGATAATGATAACAGGTAACAACAGGTAACAAGTACAGAATGTGAGATTGTTTGGCTGTAGGTTAACTTTTAGCTTTAGTTAGTAGGTTTAAGCTAATTTCACTGCTCAGATCGCATCCAGACTGACTTCAGGCCTTCGTGGCTTTGGGCAAAAAAATGCAGTGTCGTCCGACAGAACAGTTTTACCTACATGGCTCAATTTTAATATCAATACAAGGTCATCCGGCAAGGCGCTGCATTGGCCAATCAAATACGTGCAAGTGCTCATTCCAGATACTTTGTAACATGAGCGTCATATTTCTAGTGTTTACTGTGCAGCCGTTGCGACAAAAGACAACATGAACATGAAGCAGCACTCCCACTTCAAATTGTGTTTGTACATTTCAGTGTACTGTGTGTCCATATGACAGTGCTTCAAGACTCCACCTGACCAAGAAAGTGATGTCACCCTCTTAAAACCAGACGCGTGGTATACCCAAGGCCGCATGACGGCTTTAAATGTCAGCTCTACCTGCCATGACATCTTCATAGGTTTGGCCAAAAGACTTACTGCTTTAACACAGGGTGTACACAGTTCATATCAAATTCCCTTTCTGAGCTTTGAGTTATACTGTCAGAGGAAGCCAAAATAATTCAAAGAAATCTATAAAAGAAGTTTATTTTGACAAATGCTGCAACACAATATCCTCCGGCTGTCCAGACAATAGTGCAATCTGATAATTTGATATCTGAAATACACAATTCCAGAGAGGCTTTTGGCAAACGGGCTGCATATTATTGGGTGAAGGTAGTGGATAAGGGTTTTTTGGTGGCAACCGACTGGCAGGTTTACTAGGTGCGATGTAATTCGATACCCAAAGTGTCCCAGGAACTGATGTAGCTTGTGTCAGAACCCTGTTTGATTCATTGAGATCCCATAAAAGCCAAGAGGAAAAAAAAAAATCAACCTCCTCCTAACCTGATGCCTTCAGCCTCCTGTCACCACAAAGTCTCAGGCCAAAAACGCTGATATGTTGAGAGATTACATCAACGTTTACTCTGATATCAAATGTCAAATAAAAGAGGACATTAATTAGACCTACTTGCAGAATCTAATGTAATGCAGTCATCTTGAAGACGTACTAACATTTGAGTAGTTGTGATTTTAATCTTTATTTTATTGTTCTACAGTGGTGGCTTGTGCCATTTGGTCTGATTGAAATTAAAACATTTTTCCTCTTCCTTCACACCCAAAGACTAGTTTCTTGACATCTGTACGTTTCTTAAGGATTGTTCTAAAGCTTCAGTTTGGATTTGCAAGCAAATTCCAACAACTGTATGTGTCGGAAAGCTTGGGGCTAACATATAAGCTATCATTTCCTTCTTGGAAAACCAACTTTCTTCTTCCATTGTATTTTTCCTTGGAAAAGAAGTTGGTATTTCTGTCTTTCCAACCATCTTTGGAATGTAACATAATGCCAGAGGTGAACAAATACACATTGCCTAATACCTCTGCAACTGCATGAGCTACTAGTTCATAACAGTGTAAGGGGGGAGTGACAGCATGCAGGCTTCTATTGACCTGCTGCTACTATTGTGAATCATTCCACAAAGGCAGAAATAACTAGTCATCTTTAGGCATCTAAAAGGAAGGTTTCAGAGGAAGAAGCCTGTTTAGGAAATATTAACAAAGGAATTTCAGGTTGTGAAATTTTATGTGTGTACAGATGAGATTCTAGGAATAGAAATAAAAAGCAAGGAGAGGGGAGGTAGTAAAGACTTTCTCTTTCTTTGACCCAAATATGCCTTGCTGAGGTAAATTTCATCTCCAGGAAAGAGAAGCCCACAAATCTTTGCCGACAGACAGACAGACAGACACGAACAGAATGGTCCCATCAATGGGCCGTGACGGCTGAATTTTAAAGTATCTCTTTTACAGGGAGGGGAAAATACATAAATATTGTTCTTGAAGAAGCCTGGACACTTGACTATTTCAATCGAAGCACATTGTTAAGCTCTCTGATGTTGCGGAAATGAACTCATAGGTCCAGGAGTGCTGAAGAGCGATTTGTCAGAGTCCCAAGAGAAAGGTTTTGTTGTATTTAGCAGACGAAATATCTTTCAGTTCCTAACCATCACACAATACACTGTGAATTCACTTGCTATTTCAGCTGGGAAATATTAGTAACTCTAACTTTTATAACTTTTTACAAGGACTTTGGGGGCAGAAGAGAGTAGTTTGGGCCATAAACTTTAATTATAATGTAGGATATGATCTTTCAGGACTATTTAATAGCTAGATGCGTCAATGTTAGACAATAAGAAGGCAGAATTTGTCAGACGACATGAAAATGAAATGTTCCTGATAATTCAGTTGTTAAAGAGCTGATAATTTTTCTAATTCTGCACATAATTAAATTTTGGGAGCATTTTAGGACATACGCATTTTCTTTTTCTTGCCAAGTTAGATGAGAAGATCGATACCTCTTTCATGTCTGTCCATTGAATATGAAGCTGGAGCCAGGACATGGTTAGCTTAGCTTAGCATAATGAGTGGAAGCAGAGGGAAACAGCTAGCCTGGCTCTTTCCAAAGGAAAAAAAGCAGCCTCTTCCTGACAAGTTTAGTTTAACGGGGGGTTCTGTGCTGGACTATCTGCATGTCTTGAGTTATAAATGTCTTAACTCTCAAGACTCCAGGACGTCACTGCACCCAGCCAAGAAATTCAACCCTGTGTAAAACTACAACTTGTTGTTTTGCACTTCAGTTTTTTTTTTTGTGTGTGAATTAAACAGAGATATAACTTATTAATTACTGTGCTTTAGAGGTGCTGGTAAGATGATTTATTTTACCTTTGGAAAGAGCCTGGCTTGCTTTCCCCCCGTGCTTCAAATCTTTATGCTAAGCTAACCAGATGCTGGCTGTAGCTTCATATTTAGCGTACAGATATGAGAGTGGTATCAATTTTCTCATCCAACTCTTGGCAAGACAGCTAATGAGCGTGTTTCCCAAAATGAACTATTTATAGTAATTAATAAACTTAACTTAAAATAACTAATCATAATATCACTTTGTAATTGCAAAGTGACTAATTAGATAAATTGCATTAACTATAGAGTCTGTACAGAGTAACATTCCTATAAGTGTGTTAAAAATAAACATTAACAGTTGAGTATCACCAGGAGCTCTCTATCTCTCTCCATCTCTTCATCCATTTCTCTCACACTCCCCCGCCTCCTCCTCCTCCATCCATTTCCCCAGCGTCATTTGTCAGTGTGACAAATACAACTTTTAGCTAAATGTGTGCTGTTGTCCCCAGACTGCACTAAACAGCAGTCATGAAAAAGTCATTGCTAACAGCCAGACATCCTGATCCAACTCCTGTAATGGTAGATGCATTAGGGCTGCCTCCACCTCCTCACCCCTGTGGAGAGGGGAGTAGGAGGGAGGTGGGGAGCGTAAACAGGAGGAGGTATGCCCGAGAGGGAGATGAGAGAGGTGAATGGATGGGGGTAAAGTTCTCCGAATGGGAGAGGGGATGGACGCTGGAAAGGAGCTGTAGGAGGAAAAACTGGCAAAAGATGAGGATGACAGATAGTTATTGAGTGAGAAAGAAGGCTGAAAGAGGAGGAGAGTAAAGCAGACATGTTGGAATGGATATAATCTAAAGCGGGGTAGCGCACTGGGGGGTGTATTTGAGGGTACCTGAGGGACAGCTTCGCAAAGCAGCCCTGCAAGCATCCACAACTCCTGATGCTTCCAGCAGCTGTTCCATTGGAGCACTCCACATGTCTCGCTTCTGGGAAAAACATTTTCCCTCCAATTGTGGGGTCTCTCTCTCTCTCTCTCTCTCTCTGTCTCTCTCCCATCATGGGTAAAACATATCAAAGCAGTGTGCCGGTAGATGAGGAACACATTGGCCCACTGGGGTCACTTTGAGAAGTGATTTTTACATTTGTTTTCACCCCTATCCTAATTTTCCTACATCTGTCTCAAGCTCTCACTTTGTCATCCAAAGCTGCTGTTAATGTTGACCGGGGGGGCTTATTAAAAGAAAGTGTTAACGGAGGAGCAGTTGTCACGTTTCAAGAGCAGAGAATGGTGTTCTCATTGTGACTCATAGTGAGAGGAATTATCAGTATTCTCCTTGTGCCATTCAGATGTTAGTTGCAGTGTTCTTCTGTTATTTGTCTGGTTTCCCTATTGCACACCTGCCAGCCGGTCAGCTGAGTTCTGTCTCTTTTAAATCAGGTTCCACTATGTGTGATACAGCTTGAATGATAAGGGTTGTTAAAGGCCAATACAGAGTTTTCTTTTTAGTGTTTTTTTTTAGAATGAAGTCACCTGATCTTTGAATCTGATCTTTAAATCTGAGTACTTACAGGATGACTTCAGTGTTTCCCCACAGGGTTTTGTTCATCTCAAGCATCATTCATACTAGTGGTTTCCAGCCCATTTGGCTTGTGATCCCTTAATATTAGGCGATGTGTACTTGTGACCCGTCATCACAGGTGATCCCCTTAGTGTGAACATGAGTTGTGAGTAGTTCAACCAAAGAGTGGTTTTTCCTTCTTGGATTTTTCACAAGAAAACAAAAAAAAAAAAAAATACATTTTTCCCATTCTCATCCCTTAAATCATTTGGTGACCCCTAAGATTTATTTATTTATTTATTTTTATTCATTTACCCCTTGGAGGATATCGACCTGCAGGTTGGGAACCACTGATTTAGGCCGTAACGGGACACACGGATCATCAATGAGGTCAATAAGGTTTTGAGTTTGTGAAATTATGTTTAGAAATCACTTCAAAGTCTGTGGTTTTGTGGTTTTAAATCTATGCGAAAACTCTGCATGAGAAATTCAATTTTGAATGTGCAGGAAATAAATTTTTTGTAAATAAAGTTTGTGCGCAAATTATATCAGAGGAAAAAAAGAACTGCTTTTGGGAACATTTGAGTAGAGTGAAACACAGTAGTCAAAGTTCCCACACTGTGTGTGGTACTGGAGTTACTCATGCACACACATACCACACAAAGTTACAAATTTGAATTTTGTCCCATCCTAATCGGAGCCAAAATTTACACTTGTAACTTAAATAATTTCACAAGCTCAAAATCTTATTGACCCGTTTTTGAGCCCATACTGTTACATTTGCATTTTAGCAACCAGTGATAAAGACACCAATATAAAGGGGAAAAAATGCAAAGATATATTCCCAGAATACGAAAAGCCAAGAATGTGTGAAGGGTCAAGAAGGTCCTGTTTAAAAAGAACAATGAATGTGAAAGCGCCTGGGATAACAGGGGAAACACTAAACTTAACCAAACAAAGCTGCGAAAACATCACTACCAGTAAGTCTTACCTCAAGAGGAAAAAAAGGAAAAATAGAAAAAGTTCAGCAGCCTTTCTACCCCAACTGTCCACATTGTCTGCAATAATGTGGCACATTTAATGTAGTAAAGTTCACATGGGGACCGTGTACTCTCTACTACAGTATGTGCACAATTGGAATTTGGCCATGTGGACTACAATGTGACAGCTGGGGCGAAAAAGGTGTCATAAACTAGTCAAGGACTAGGCCTTTGAGAGAAAGCAGTAAATATGAAACTCTACATATACATAAACAGTGTTTAGAATTCCTTGAACACTAATATTACAGGCAACAGCACTGAGTACGAGGGTCTGGGCAATGCTACCTTAACTACACATGGAAGAACATACTGTGTTTGTGTGACTCAACAAGGCTGGAAATGAGCTAGGAAAAGGAATAATGCACATGTGGACAAGAACACCTTTGTCCTAATGAAGAGGTCAAATGATAGCTGGCAGAAACTATGCAGAATGTTACAAAATGTTGTAAACTTTTAGGTCAGATTAAGTCCCAAGGACAAAAGTAGACACCTAGCCACTTCATGCATCTTTGGGGGACTGCATTGCTGTCTGATAACTTAAAAGTCAAGTGTAAATGCAACCAAAAAGTATTAGAGATGGACTGAAATCTGTGGATTGTTATTTGTGGGATTGTGCTAGTTTAAGGATTGCTGTTAGCTGCCTAGCTAAGCTGTTATTGTTGTAGCTAAACTGCTAACGTGCGCAAGTTATTCTTGTTCTGGTGTTTTTGCCAGTTACCAAACAGATTTAAGTTCATTACCACCCTACTCTGGGCTGGAGAAGGGCCCACCCTGATTTGTATTTAGCCCGGGAAAAGAAAGACAAATGGGAGATATGTGATCTTGCTAACGGAGATGTATTTATGTGGTTAAGTGTAAACAAAAGTGAATTGACTTGCATCTGGTTTTTAACTGGATACGAGGCGCTTGAAATGACAAGTGTAAATGGGGCTGCAGATAGAATTCTTACTCAAAACCATCTGCTTTTGATAGAGTACAGAAAAGATGACAATACAACTTTAGCATGGGGAAGCAATGAAAACGCAAAAATGAGAAAGTGATGGTGTCGTAACCGTGAGTGGAGAACAGGGAAGTAGCGTAACAGAGAGTGAATCAAACTGTTGACATGCCAAACACAGAACACAATAATTGGGGAGTTAGTAATTGGACGCATCCAATTTTCCTTCAAGAGGGAAATGGGTTTTGATGAGTGGTGAGTAATAGAGGTGCACCACTGTGGGGAAAGTGGATCAGTAAAATATGAGAATCTTTCCTCCAAAGCTTTTGCCATGCGCTTCAATTAAGCCATGCTGGCACTGTTAACAACAACATGTCATCAAACTGCTACCTCAGAGATTATTGTTCTTTCCAAGGTCTCCAAATATTACAGCATAAAAAGCTAACTCCGGTAAATGTTAAGCTAAGTAACAAGCATTTTCATAACAAAGCCATGGATACTGTCATACCTTTGGCTCGTCAACAGGAGATATGACTCATAACCCATCCAGAGGGCTAATGACTTGTCATGGCATAATGCAAGAGATACACTGAATTAATGTTTTCCCAGACTTGAAGTCTCATAGTGGAGCACTGAGACCAATTTAGAGTTAGGATTACATGTCAGAAGCCGTGACTTTGCAACCTTCATGGGCAGTGGTGCTGCCAGCCAACCTGACAACAGCAGCGGTCAAGCTGCTTCATGATTTCCCTGTCAGCAAGGTGAGTCAGGCCGTGACTAACCAGCAAGACTAAACCACTATCGAGCGTCTACATCTATGGCACGAGAGCCAGCAGACATGGTGTGTAGCACAGGAGTAATTCTAACTATTCCCCTCTATTCTCTGCTGTCCCAGAAACATAAGCCACTCTTTTCTGTCTGACAGACGGAGGGTGGGGTAGTTTTGTTCCTTTGCTGGATCCTGACACGAACCTGGAAGCCTTGGAGCCACAGGGGCCAAATGTCTGGGAGCTACCCAGTCCTCAAGGCACCCAGACTGGGGAGTGAGTGCCAAGAGGCTGCCTGGTCTAGGCCGGGTGTCTCCCTGGGGCTTGGACTCACATGGAGGGCCTAAACATGGAAGCAGGAGCCTGTACTGTAATTATAGGTAAATTGTGGCCCAGAATTTGCCATGTGAAGACAGATATGATGTACTCGTGATTTCTACCAAAATCTTCAAAACACTGTGGATACTGATCCACTGGCATCAAATTTGACAAAACCTCATGTAGAAATGTGGAAAATAGCTTCTCGTGGTGTTAACAGCAGCCTGTCAGACTGAGGAGTCTATTGACTTTTCGTTCTTTTTTTCATGAGGAGACAACAGCCCCACTTCGACTCCACAATTTAACCGAGGTAAAGAATCATACTTACAGCCATGGTACTGCAGTCTGCGTGGCGCTTAATTCTTGGAGGACATTTAAAAGTAGCAAGAATGAAAACTTTGGAGCAGGTATTTGTTCTCTCTTAGGATTCACTTGTAGTGACTAACTCACAGAGAGTTCTTACCACCTCTACAGTTCCCCTCAGCTCTACACAGTGATTTAGCGCCTTTTAACTCATTATTTTGGTTTTACAGCCTGCAACTTTACTCTACTGCACCTTGACCACCTGAATTTCCCTATCTGGGACAATAAAGTTTACCTTGACCTTGAGAGCAGTAATAGTGAACCAAAACAAAACAAGGTCTACTTGTTTTGTTTTGGTTCACTCTCACTGCTCTCATTGACCTCTTTTCCAGCAGCAGCAGGCAGATGTTTTCAGTAAAAAAGCTCAGATAAACCCACTGTACGCTACCTGCCCAGCACCAAGTTAGCGAGTAGCTGGTAAACATAGTGGAGCATTTAGCAGCTATTTTTCTTAGGAGTAGGTGGAGAACAAAACAGAGCAAAAAGTATTGGGCTTGAATTCGTCAGGTGGCCATTAACAGTACTCCAAAAGAATGCTAGCTTTGCTTCATATCTGCTGAATGTGTAAAAATGCAACTGATAGCATAACACAGCATATCAACTTTCTAAGGTGACAATATGTCAGTGTTATGTTTACAGCTTTTTCCAATGTCCCAAGGTGGCCAAAAAAAAAACATTAATACTATTTTACGCATTGTCGACTCAGGAGGCGTTTTAGTCGCGTTTCTCAGTTGTCTGTCTTACACACGTCTGATCGGATATGCTTTCATAGTAATGAATATAGCTACATAACTGCTGGAGTTTCACTTGTGCTTTTCGCTTGTAACCTCCAAGTGTAGCATATTTTAAGACTGAAAGTATGTTTTCATCCATTTTATGTGCATAACTACTTTGATTGTGTTTTGGGTTCTGAGTGCTGCCAAAACACGGGTGACCTACGCAGCATACTGTGCCTGAACGCCTCTGTGTCTGCGCCTTCTGGGACTCACCACTGTGAAACAGCTATTGCCGATGAACCCAGCATTTTTTAGTGTGATCTGTTGATGACATATTTGTCATTTTCCTGTTGATAACTTGACAAACATAATGGCCCAGGCATCAGGTTTTGTCCTCAAAATCCAAATGTAAAGGCTTCTCTCTAGTCTCACTGTTTTTGCACTGACCCTCAACCAACACACAAGGAGAACTTGTTTCTTGTAGAAGAGGCCAAGAAACCAATTTCTACCTCCACAGTAGAGGAAAATTGACCAGAATGCCAGGCAGCAACAAGGCAGGTTATGGATTTATCCAATCAGTTACAGTAAAGGAAACTAATCCACAGCTAAATACAACACGTTCGCACTTGTCTTTTGAGAGTAAAAGTCATTCTATGAATGCACTGAATGTTACAGATGGATTATATCTAACAATGTAAGAGAATTTCCTTTTAAGTAGAAACCTGTACAGGAAATTAGGTACTTTTCGTTCAAAGCATAGCAGTTTGTACTTTAAGCCAGTGTTGGTGTGTTTGTTTGTTGTTTCTAATGCCTGCAGTGCCAACCACATGACAGGGAGCGTCGAGAGCCAGGCCAACCACCCAGACATGATGTGGAATTAAGCAGCTTAACCGCACCAAGCCAGCCAATCAGAAAGAGACTAATGGGAATACACGGACCTGGGTATTTAGCTGTCACAGGGCCATCAGCAGGAGATGGAGAGGCGACCGCGCTGTGGTGCTGCAGTCTGTGATTACGCTGCGCCGCCAGAGGAAAATCAAAGCGCTGATTACACTCTGCAGCTCGCTGTGGGCCTGGCCTCACAGAGTCAGTGGTGAGAGTTGACTGACACTCAAATGGCAATGGAGAGAATTTACAATTTATGCCTTTTTATGTAAAGCAGCCCTCCCAAACTGATAATCAGGGATTCCATTTCACTGTGGGAATCCCATGAAATGTTGATACTAGGGTGCGGTGAGCTCCCATTGTGTTGTTTATACACTTCTTCCAAATCTACTGTCAACCACGCAAGACTTTAAGAGATACTAAAATCCTCTCCACACTCATCTCTGCCTCCGCATTGATGGAAACACTGATTACAGTGTGGGATTGCTCTTATGACCACATGCTGGTCAGACGTGGCCGATGTTCAAACAGTAATAGAGAGAGAAAGGGAGCAGTTTTCTTTTCCAGGGTGGTTTTGTTGTCACATTTACTTTTTTCAGCTTCGTCCTCTTTAGTTGTTCTTCTGAGCCTGACCAGCTGAAGTATGGCTGGTGTTACTGTACATGTTGCTGTTCTGTTTCACTGTAGAAACGGACTCACCAAGTACAACTTTAGTCATCCAGCAAACATCTATTCTCAAACTGATGTGATGTGCAGTGTAGTGTTTTCAGTTCTTTATAAGTGGACAGTTTGAAGCCAGTTCTGCCATTGAAGGTCTCAATGTTTACTGCATATATCACTTGTTGAAATTACACTCTTAAGGGGAAAATGATGCTGAAAATTAGCTTTTTTTCAGCCACTTAATGATACAAGGAATGGTCTGTTGGCGCAAATATGGTTTAGAGATTAAAGAGTTTTAATTTACAACATATTCATTTGGTTCTATTGTTTAGCACTCAATAAAGGCATACCTTCTAGGGGGCCCCAAAGCAAAAAAAACAAGCTGCTGGGTTCCTATTAATCCCTGTTCCTTGCCTCTCTCACTATTGTGTATGGTATTCCTATGCTGGAGTACTCAGTAGCCCCGCGTTTACTGGGTGGTCATTTGATTAGGCCATTCAATTTGAAACAAAAAAAAAAACTAAAATAAAGAATCTTAAAACTAGGATTTGACACAGGGACCCTCTTCAGGTCAGGGCCTCAAAGAAGCAGGTCCCGCTCTGAGGCCCCTATCTTTGAGGTAATATTGTGCTTCAGTGGTGCATATTCCCAGACATATCTTAATAATTAATTAATTAATAATTAGCAAAACCACAGAGTAAATCCGGAGCTTCTGGGGCCCTTGGAGTTCATTTCAGAACACTACAATGCACCATATGTGCATATATGCCTTTTAATTATTTGGATGATTGCAGCTTTTAAAATGCTTCTCTTTCAGATCATAATGTTGGTCTTTGATATTTTTTATTTCCTGGCAACATATTACTTTCTGCCTATTACCAGTTTGACAATACAAAATATTTTCAGATGTTTTAAGCTCCTCTGCTCTAGAATGCTGAAAGACAAGCAGTCCAATCATTTGTCTCAACCAGAAAACCATAAAGTCCAGACAGGGCCAATCTTTATATTTGTTTTTCAGAAACATCAATACAAAGTTTAGATCCCACCTCTTAAAAAGGGGGAAAGGGAAACCATGAAAATATTTATCTAGTGTTAAAGGTTTGCAAAGATCTTCAAGATCTTATCGGGGTTTTTTTAATCCACTTACACTCCTGATTACCACTGTGACATTTCTTTCCCGAGTTAAAGAAAACAACATCCCATACTAGCATATCATTCGTTCATATTTGAACCCAAGTCATGTTAACGAAACCCATAATATTTCAGCTTTAAACTTTAAGCTTTTTACTGCTGCTGACCATCCCTCAAACGTAATCCCTCCTGACCCATCCACAGCTGGTTAGCAGCCCGTCGCCGGCGACCTTTAGCCCCTCATCCAACATAGCTGCCATCTCCCAACAATTATCGGCAATTGGTCAGTTATTTTCTTAGACCACTGAAATTACCATGTCGTCAAAGTAAGCAGGCGATAAAATGTAAACGCTTCCATTTGCAGATCAGAGCGCAGAGAGGTGTGTGCCCTCAACACATGTGGGTAAACAGCCTCATACGTGCACGTTCACATTCTTAGAAATGGTCCTGCATGATCCCAGGTTTTTGAAACTTCATTTCTGGATAAACTTCTCACTATACTGGTAAATTCTGTCCAATGAAAGTAGTAGAGGGTTTTGAATATGTGAACTTCCCCTGTACTGTAGCTGACTGCAGCTCAATTAAATCCCCATACACAGTTTCCATCATCACTTTCAGATTTATGACCCTTTCCAAACAATACAGATCCCCCAATACAAGAATGATTTAGTGCTGCTATGAAACGATGATTCCCCATGAATGAGGGAAAAAGTGAGATGGACAGAGTGGAAGAAACTATAACAAAGACATTAATGGCGAGTATTCAGTGACTTGCGCTTGACAGTGGTGATTACTGGAGTGGTGAAACAACAGCACTTACAGGAAGCTGCTGACTCTCATCCAGGGCTGGATCGCAGGATCAACTGAGATCGATGTCAGGCATCAGCAGTGAGTGAGGGCTCTGCCATGACACTGACACTGCCAGGGTTAGGAGCGAGGCTCAGTGGGTAGAGCAAGGTACTACAACACTCAGGGCTCCTGCTAGGTTTATGATAACTAAATTAATTTAATTGAACTCCCTACTGTAAGTCACTCTGGATGTCGTCTCACTGTTGCTGTCATTACGTTATTCTGTCAGACTTTACAGCTGAAGGACTGCATGGTCCACTGTGGGCTGAGAAAATCCTCAAAGTCTTCTTTGGAAACCCCCTCCAAGCATCTCCTTGAATGATTAAAACCAAAATGTATTATCAAACTAAAATCAAGGCTGTGTGTGTTTTAATCTTGTGAAAAGTTTAGTTTAGTCTTTGCATCTGCATTTTAGTCTACAATCTTCATCTGTTATAAAGGCTAAACAGGGAATTTCATAATTTACATATGTGTGGCCAATGACCTAAACTATGCATCTGCATGCCTTACTTGACTTGAGGACAGTACATTTGGCATGTTGTGTTTGATGTCCTAAATTAAAGTAACAATCAAACTTTTCACATATATTAACAAAAGAATTTTTGTTATTGAGAATAAATGGTTATTGATTTGTTTCCTTTCTGTGATTCTAAAGGGCAACACACACCGGTGGCATATGACTCATCAAAACACCTACAACACACACCAACGGTGCCTTGACACTGCTCATAGTTGAGTTTTAAAATCCTAGCGCACCACGGAGCATCTCTCCTCTCCTATCGGGCTGCTGACACACTCGGGCAGCAGCAGTGGAGGTCATATCAGTGTCTGCTTCGGAAGTAGTTTAACCGACCTTCCATTTCCCTTCTCTACTTCCACCAGTTAGTTTTGTGGTTCATTTCGAGACAAAGACTCGGTTTGTTAAGTTCACAGCCTGCCTTGCTGCTGCTGCTGTGTTGCTCTGTGTACAATGACGCGGCTAAAAAGAAAGTGGTGTGACTCAACTGACAAATGCGAGTCGACTTGGGTCTTCTCGAGTCAAGTGCAAAAGAGAGGACACTTTTCTGCTGTGTGCTTCAGTCATCCCTCTCACTGTCCATCTGACGGAACACATACCGCACACTTCCATTTTAATTAGTGCAGCTGTCTTAACCGGCCATGCAGCATCTCAGGTTTCACTTGTGCTTTACATGCTTTTTAGGCTCAAGCCATCAAAATGTGATGCAATTGTTTCTCTCTCAACAGTGTCAATTTCTGACATAATGATTCAGCAGGATTCTGGAAACACAGACTCGATGGCAGCAATGCCAGTGGTTTATTTACTTATTTGCATTTGCGTGTGTGTGTGTGTGTGTTAGAGAGAGTGCCCTATTAGTCTGAGACTTGTCTGTGTTTATGTTGGGATGGGGCTCCTCATGGCGCCATTTTGCTATTTACGCAACAAACCTGCATTCCGTCATGTTTGTGTTTTTGCTGACAAGGCACGGCGACTGACGCACAGGAAAAACAGGTCTACGTGCCTCTGTCCCACTTATTTTCCTCCGCGTCTTCTTTAGGCACCAAACATGTTCGGCGGACTCGAAAGCAAAGCCAGAGGATCTGAGTTGTTTTTCCATGAAGGGCCAGCGGAGACTAATCCGATGGGAGTGATGTCACCATCACAGTTCTTACCTTTTTTAGTGTCAGCCATTTTCTGAGTGATTGACAGACTCATGATGTAAGTAGCACCTCTTACATTTGCTTGGATAGCGTTGAGGATTATCTGCCAAGATGGTGTCATTTGTTTACAAAGCTCATTCCTAATACATACTGCATGCTCTAATGCCACACAAAAAAAAACCCTGCTTTACATTTTCCACCAAACTGCTCTCACAACATAATGTTCAGGTGAGCAGACTGACATTTTAGCGATTATTTAAGCCACATTAGTGTTGGTTTTCTTCCATCTCATCAGAAAGAGTTCATCAGTAAATTTCCAAAACTTTCAACCCTCGATTTTGGGCAAGAAATTTGGAATAACGTTCAGGAAACAAAACACATAGCCCACCATTCATTTAGCCTCCGTTGCCATGACGATGTTGCAGTCCGGTGGATGCGCGTGCATGCTCGTGCCCGGTGACGCTGACTCACGCCGGGGCCGCGGTCCATGAGCCAGGCGCCAATCAAATGCAACTTGTGTGCCACTGAAACCGCCGAGTCCATGCCACCCTGCCCTTTCTGTACAGCTGTCACTGCTTGGCAGGGAGGAAAAAAAAAATGAGAAAGAAAAAAGAAATCTCTTGCTCTCTCAGGCAAGTGACAGGCCTCAGACATTTGCCAAAGAAACCAGAGAGGGCAAAGAAATGAATTCCCTAAAAAAAAAAAAAAAACACACGAAAGGACAGATTTTTCATTGCTGTTCTTGTCAATAAATCTGATCTCTGACAAGAGGTTTGGAGGAGTTTTTTTTTTTTTTTCTTTTGGTAAGCATGCTGTCCCTCCCTCTCCTGCCTGAGAACAAATGAGAGGCAATGAAAAGAAACAAACTGGGTCTAAATAAGGTCTGAAGGCAGGGGAAATCAGGATGGAGGAATAACACTGGGCTTTCTCCGGCACTCACAAATCAAACCACATAAAATTGTCCCAGGGCTTACAGTAGGAGATGTCTGACATGAGCGCTCCCCGCCCAAACACACTCACGGATACATGCACACACACTCATGCGTGCACGCATGCATATAAGCACACTGATGCAGAGATTGCGAGCATGTCTCGCCTCAATAGCAGTAGAGTCAAACAAATTGCTAAGGTCTGTGCAAACAAGAACAATGTGTGGTAGGATTTGTTCAACCTCTCTCTCTCTCTTGCTCTCTCTCACACACACACACACACACACGTAGTCCCTCCCACTTCTTCTTCAGTTACTTTTTATTTATTCAAAAAAAAAAGTAACCAGCCAACATCATGTACAAGGTTTGTATTAACGCTAAACATGGAATATTACGTATCATGTCATTTTTTTAAATTTCTTTTTTTGACATTTCCCAATCATGTATAAATCTTGTGAGCAGTCACGGAGCAAGGCGTTTCATCAAGCTTTATTTAGATGTGTCACATTGAAACCTGCAGAGGAGTGCTGGTCTACACTGATTACCAAAAATAAACAGTGGGGCAGAAAAAGTCTGACTCATTCATCATTGCATCATATTGACTGGCGTTTGATGTTTCTGAGGTCTGTGGATGTAAGTGAGAATGTCAAGGATTTTCCTCTGCATTACTCAGCATCTGCACTGTGTGATGTCTGTTCGAGTGGTATCAAAGATTCACATAATGCAATGGAAGAATACGTGACTTGTGGGTTAATGATAACCAGGTAAGGCTGTAAAAGCTATATCTTTAGAGAGAATCTGCTTAACGCTCAAAGTACTATTATTTTGCTGCATTTCTTTATCTCACGTTCACTTTTTCAGATTGGAGCAGTCATTTTTGTTTTATTAACATCAGAGTGCTATTGTGAGAGAGGCTGGAGAGAGGTTTCTGTGAGATGGGTCGCGCTCACACTACCACTTATTAAACTGATGATAAAACTGACATTTTTCGGGAGATTCACTAGAGAGAAGCGGGGCAAGGACTTTAAAATCCTTCAGTGATGCTGCCAGTGAGAAAACAGAAATACACTCTTCTTCCTTCATACCATCAAACTTTTCCTCTTGCGCACCAGATGCCAAATATGCATGTGGATCTTTCCGTAAATGTCCTCGCATGTCTGCATAAAGCCGCAAGGAACATTAACGTTAAAGACACCTACGTCTGAATGATAGAAAGACGTCACTTTAACAGCTTGGCGAAGCTAAGCAATGTTACATATTGAATGTTTGAAAAGGGATAAGAAATTGCTGAAGTTGTCATTGCCTTTAAAGGAAATCAATCTATTTTACATATGAGAAATATTTAGAACAATAGCATTTTTTGCAGTTTTGCATTCCCAGTATGTATAGCTATTAGATGGTGGCAGACTGCAGCAGTAATGACTGTTTGGGAAAGCATTATCTGGTACTGTTTGTCATAATGCGCATGGTTACTTATCAAAGGACGTCCGCAGACAGACACGGATCACGTACACTCCACTGCATGGGTCACCAGTGGACTGTGTGAACAGGCGGGCAAAAATAGTGCAATACACCAATCACAGATTGGGACTTAAATGCACAACATTAGAAAAAATGTTAGCTTTTGACCCCTATTCCTTTGGCTTGTCTTGCTCCTTATTTATAAGTAGGAAAGTCTAATTTATTTCATATATATTTCAATTCTGGCAAGTCTTTATTGATCTAAACAAGTCTGGGTTATGCTGCCATTGTTGTTTTTTAAATATGTTCCACTTTTTATTAACCTGATAGCATCTAATTCTAACAGATATAAACTTGTTATTCCAGCGTATTTTAATCAGGACCTAAACACGAACAGATCACCCACTGACCTCAAGCTATTCCATGATTTAGTCGAGACATGCACATAATTTACAGTTGACCTTTGGGTTAACCCCAGACCCTACTAACATTTGTTTAAGTTTACTCTACACTTCCAGTAGGTGGCTCAGAATCGAAGCTAGATTGAGTTGAATGCTTTAATGTAAGTGTACGACACAAAGCCTGCAGCCACATGAAACACAGAGACTTGAGAGTATATTAAAACACTCCTTTTAAACAATATGATTTATTTCCTCAACCATAACAGATACTGTATATGTTATCTTTAAGGCAGGATCTGGATGATAGACTTTTCTTTAGCACGGGTGGGCGGATTAATTAATTAGCATCATTAGACTCCTGACAGTGAAATGAGGCTCATTAAAGAGAATTACATGAAACACACACCAGCCAGTGCAGGCGAGGAGAGGGTGGGGAGGGTGTAGCTGGGGTGTGTGAGTGTGTGTGTATAATAGGGGTGTGAGGAAGGGGGTGGGGGATAAAAGGGAGAAAGAGAAATAAAGAGATTGAATGAAAAAAATTTCCAACTGCAAAATACAGTAGCATCGCTGGCGTGTGATCCTGCGTGGACTGAACTGGATCATTGTTGTGATTCAAACAATGGAAGCAGCTGGACTGATTTTTAATAAGCCCGTCTCATTATACGTGCTGGCCCAGTGATGTGACTCCCCATGGGAGTTTTGCCCCCTCTTGTGGAGCTCGGTTAAACTGTTTCATTCAACAAGTTGGAGCTTGTCCAAGAGTGTTTCCACTGTCAAAATCCAGTCTAGAGTTCCATGTTATATTGTACATTCAAAGACTAACAGATGCAGTTTTTTCTCATTTGCGTTCCATTGCATACAGTGCTTCAGTACAGAGCTACATGGATCAATGAAAGTTCCTCCTTAGTGAGTGAATCATTAGTTTTTCAGAATGATTGCTAAACATCACTCACTCAAATCTCCACTCCTGTATTTGTCTTTCCATTCTCTGCAAGCAGGACAAAAATAAATACCTTTTAATTGAAGTTCAATCTGAGAGAGCATGATGCATCTGTTTGCCTCTTCTCTGTATTTACCTGTGGTCCTTATTCAAACTGGGCTTCCAACGCCAGCATAGCGCCAAACGCTGCCAATCCCTGTGCCAAGGCCGCGCCAGACTAGAGAGTAAAGGCTCAGCAGTAGGGCAAAAAAGTGGAAAAGAGATGAAGGGAGATGAGAGAAAGAGCAGTGAGATGGATTAGAGAGAGACAAGAGAGCGCTGGGGCCTTATGGGACTGAGAGAGTGAGAGGGAGAGAGAGAGGGAAAAAAGGCAAAATAATACTGTTGATACAGAAAAGGCAGTAAACAAATCTGTTGTGACCTTGCATCATCATAAATCAACAAGCAAAGGAAATTAAATTTACTTCAGGGAAAAAGTTGACAAAGCATTAAAGTAAGAATTAAAACCAGTCTGTATCACATGCTGCACTGAGACGGAGTTTACTCACAAACAGATGTCTCAGACTTTATAATGGTTTTAACTCAGAGGAGAAGCTACAACGCCGACCCCTAATGAGGAGATTATGGCAAAAACCATAGTGCTAACTTTTTCTCTTACTACATGCTAACACCTGTCCCTTAATACATTTTGGTCAGAAAAACTGAACGTAAACATAACTTTTTTTTTTGTTTACGAGAAAACTCCACAGTGCTTGCCAGCAAACACTTTGTGACACACAAAAAAACACATTAAATTGGTCAGCCATCCACTACATAGATGGAACGGTGGGATAATTTGCTAAGAACAGAGCACACCATCACCCATGTTCCATGCAATGTAACATCTGTTTTTTTGATTTGCATGGACCTCTATTCCAGCCAAAAAACCCATTTTTTTAAAAAAATATGTGTTTAATATTAAACTCAAAGTTGCTGAACTGTATCAAACCTTAATCCTAAATTAGAGCCCACCCTACTTGACTTTGTCATGAATAGAGTCAACATCAAGGCTCACAATCATCATCATCCATGACGACAGTGGAACACACTTCATCACACATACACACTCGGAGGGGCGTTGTAACTGTGCAGAGGGCCTTAATTGCATCTGATAATTGGTGGCTGTTTTAAGAAAATCTGCCCAGTTATCAGTCACCTAAATGGGGCGATGGAGGGGCCTAGTCTCACGCTCTCACGTCTGAGCGAGGGGTAAGCCAGAACAGGGCCGTGTGTTTTTAAGGTTCACAGGAGTGCTGCTAGGGTCTCGCAGCTTTAACCTAGCCAGCTTCCCTGGTGGTCGGCCAAGAGCAATGGCACGGCCTCTCGGGGAAGCAGATGACTCAGTACGAGAGTGTGTTTCTCTGCACTGACTACATTCATTTTGCTCTAAACACACTTGAACCTCAATTCAGTTAGAGCTGCATTTGAGTAGGCACTTAATTTCTGAGTGCTTTTCTGGAAGTGGAAAGTAACTACTACTGCTACTCCCAACAGGGCCTGACTGATAGTAGTTTTTAAAGGCTGACACCAGTATATGTATTCAGTTGACAAACTGTGCCAAATCTCATAGAAAATAAAACTTCACCATAATAACAGACATATGACATATTGTAATGTTAATAAAGGGCTGATCTGAGCCACAACAAAAATATTGGACCAACTCCTATTACTCTTTCTTGCTTGAAATACAAACACAACTCTTCACCACAGCCATTTTTCCTTTACTATTCACACATTTTGGCACTTTTTTAAAGCGAGCCAATGTAACATTTGCTGAGCTGTGGCCACAAGTGATAATTATGGGATAAAGGCACATTGAATTTCCCTATATATATATATATATATATATATATATATATATATCCCAAAATTATCTTGAGTCAGTAGCTTTATGGCATCATATATCCAAAACTATGGAGTATAATGTTAGTGTGGGCAGAGCACTGAAGGTGTGCTTGCATTAGCTGGTTGGCATCAGCTGTTTCATTCATGCTCCACAATAACTGGCTCATTCACAACTCTGTCTATAATCTGGACTTGTAACGGCCAATCACATTCATGCAGGTGTACAGCACACTTGTCAGTATTACTCTGCTGATCCGTTCATGCCAGTGCTGTTAGTTGCTGCAGCTACATATCACAGACAGCTGAGCTTTATTCTCTCTTGACAAATTGGCATTAAAGGGTGTGCAATGATGAGTATTTTGATAGTTTTCAGCATCCTGCCACCCCACCAGCAGTTATACAGTTATGTAACAGTATTACATCAGCTTCTCAAATGGGGCTACAAACAAGTAGGGGATCGTAGTCAAAAACATGAAAGTGTTTGGAAATACTAAAAAAACTGTAACCTTATTCCCTGCCAATAAAATGCAATCTCACCTACAACAGTAAATCATTTTGGTTGTCAGCACCTCCACAGTTGCTTCTCTTGGCTGTAACTGGGTCCCTGTATGTCTACCTTTTATAAGTGTGGCTCTCACTGACTGACAGTGGCGGCTGGGAGACAAGGTCTGCTGCCACATGTGGAACATCACAGTCACCGTACGGTAGTCAGCCGTGGAGCCGGAGAGTCGCTGTCTTCTGCTCCCACAGGAATCAAACCTGGAGCGAAGAACTGGGATCTCACTGTGAGGACCATGACTTCATGTTTTGCTCACCACCTCCTCCTCCTCCTCCTCCTCCACCTCCTCATTCCGGTTCTCATTGACTCCATGTTCTATGACAACATCACTCTTTTCTCTCTCTGGCTTACGTGCACAGAGAAGGCCAGCTTTTGGCCACACTCCAGTTGAGGTCTTATTTGGATTTTAGTTATTTACATGCTCTGTTAATACCCTGGGGATTGAATCTAACCCTGTTGCCATAAATAAATAAATAAATAAACTGAGCAGGAGGTTACCACAGGGGAAGGACACAATGATCCTGAACGTAAGTAGTGCTTGTCCACCATGTTGTTTGTTAACTTTGATTTATTTTGCTCATATGACTAATACAAAAGCCATTTTGATGCCAGAGAAACACAGAGTGATATAGCAGTAATCCGGGCATCACCTTAACCAGGTTGGGAGGAAATGGCTCCTACCTCCTCCTCTCACTTTGTCAGTTTCATTCTTCCTCTCTGTCTCTGGCCCTGTTATCCCAACCTCTCCACCCCTCCACCCCCTTTCTTTTTCTGTATGTCTCACTTTTCCCCCATCTTCCCCCTTTCTCCCTCCGTGGAGCAGTGACACAGTGTAAGGCAGGTTATCCAAGGAGCCAGGGTCCAAAGTGACAGCATTAGTCATCTGAAGGCAAACAAACTGCAACTAATCTGGGGACTGTTTACCGGTAAATGTCACCACAGCGGAAACGTAAATGTGTGTGCGTCATAGCCATGGTGAGAACACCTCTACCCTCCCCGCCTCCCTCCCTACAGCTCCCTGCAATTCCACTCGTTTGGCTAATTTCAAAATTAATTGCGGCACCTCGGGAGTTATTAATGACCTAAACAAATAATTGACGTGGCGACTGAAATGGTGTCTCATTTCCTCGCCAACGCACCGCCCCACCCGCACCCTAACTCCACCCCTATACCCCATCTGGAAACTCTAGCCAGGAATATGTAAATGGCAATTAATTGGAGAGCCCAATTTCTGCTTTTTAAAAAATATTTTGAGTGAAAACACAGGCGCAGTCGTGAGTGCGAGGCTAGCAGAGGTTGAGCGTCTCCCAGGCACGTAATGATGCTGACTGACTAAATGACGCCGTCGTCAGTCAGGTTGGAGAATAATTTGACCTCATTACACGGCAGGCGAGGCAGGTAGACACAGGAATTCTTTCCAGTGAGCAACTTAGGAAAATAAAACATGAAAAAATAACGTGCAGCCCTAACAGTCGCTCCTTCTGGAATTCATAGTCTGCTTTGGTCAGGTACCAGCATAACCGCTCCGCCTAAAAAGCATCCACCTGCTTGTTGCGGGATAATTCAAGAATATGATACACCTCTGCATAGAACCAATGCAACACATAATAATGCACATACACCCTCACTCCATCTCCAGTCCGCCATATTTTACCGTTCTTATTTACCTTCTCTGCCTCTCTCCCCAAAGATTTATAAAGTGGCAGGTACAGTTTAGTATGTGAGCAGTGAGCTGTGCAAACCACGTTATGACAACTCATGCACTGCCGCACGCTAAAGCAGCATTCTCTGTCTCACACACTCACACACACACACACGTGTTGCTGACCAATCAGACTTCAGAGGGGGTGGCGAGGTGGCTCCCCAAGTAAGGTCAAGAGGCCCTCGGTGGCACACAGGAGTGGGGGAAGTATTCCTGTGTGTGTGTGTGTGTGTGTGTGTGTTGGAGTATAGTACCTTATGTTTGCCATGTGTGTTTCACTGAGAGAGTGTGCATGCGTGTCGGTGTATGTGCATATGGTGGTGTGGGTTAGTAAAGTGGGGATGACATTTTCTTCTTCTTCTTCTTCATTTCACACCCTGGCTCCAACTGAGAAAAGCTGAGGACTTTATTCTTTCAAAGCAAAAGAACTAGAGCTGTCCATTGAATTAATCGGAAACTATTTTGATAATCAGATCTCAGTGGTTTAAGTCATTTTGTGTTCTGTGTCTTGTGATAGTAAAATTAATATCTATTAAAATCTAAAATCATTACTTGCAGCTTTTACAAGAATGTTACAAGGCTATACATAAGTGTATTTGTCAATTATCAACCTTAATGGAACCTACATGTTTGCATGCATAGAGCAGCTGGAGTCAGATATGAACAAGTATAGTTGCAATCTATACAACTTTACAACAAACACAAAAACCATCTTCCTTGCATTAATAATTCAACACAGATTCAGGGTAAACACACAAAGTGGGGTATTTGCTATTACACTATGGTATTTACTACTGCTTTAAACCAATCCATGACATCACTGAAGACCTGGTATCACGATGGCATAGCCTAAACTGACATGCATGACATAAATACTGTGGAGGTTAATATACAACTGAGGTGGGAAGAAGGTATAGAACATAGAAGCCTTTTTCTATTTTAAAATATTTTTTACGTTTCTAAATTCATCACCCATTGCGACATATCTGCGTATCTGTCAATTCTATTTTCTGAAACATCAAAACATTATCAGCTGTTGCAGTAAAAGTGTGTGTTTTGATGATGGGATATGATATGGATTTTCAATATCCTCCGGCATGATTTCAGAAAAGGTTTGAGATGTGATATGATAAAAGTTGAGGTTTCCTGAATCTGACACAGACTGTAAAGCATATCTTTCTCTCCCATCACATTTGTACAACAAAACTACTGTAAAATCCATATGGAAGCACTATACTGCAGCAAAACACCCCATAAACTTTCCTGTTTTTCATATTTTTCCATCATCTCACACCCACACACATAACCCATACCGCATCCCAGAGTATCCCCTCTGAGATGAAATCAATAGCTGTCTGGATTGATAAAAGACACCTAATTCAATTTATAAATTTGATCAGGCAATGTAATAAAATAGTAGCTTTTGCTCGTAGCACGTCGAAACCTAATCACGTTTCATGGTCTTGTGCCTTCTCTCAAATCATTGGTGTTTGGGTTTCAACCTCCGAGCACTCCGCTGAACTCGAGGAAAATGGAGAGCGGGTTCTTGCTTGAAGAAACTCGACCCGGTCCACTAGTGGTCTCTAACACACACACACACACACACACACGTTCAATTTAGGACTAAACGGCCCTGCTCTTATAGCTTTGACAGGGCTTTTAATAGCCTGATTAAAGCGTAATTAATCACTGATTTCTGGACAAAATCTATACAGTTGATATGAATCACCCTAGGGTTGACATGTTTGGTGCAACAGCCACGGTCACACCGGGGTAAGCGATAAATATATGGCTTAGTCAGTCAAGCAGGCAGAGTCAGGATCAAGCTGTGCCCCAATGGACTTATGTTCTGCAGGGTGTGTGTTACATAGACCCCCTCTTCTTCTGCCTGCTAGCATATAGCACCAGGGTGCTGTGGGGTTTACACACACACACCCTCCAGCTCACTAACGCACGTATGTGTGGCCCCTCGCTCACACAGAATATCTTGTTAAAGTTTATGGTCAATTTTAGATGGAAAGAGATATCAGCATGGATTTTATTTGGTCTACTGTTGATTGGGAGCCCCCTGCCTCTACCAACCTACCTGCATATACAGCATCACCCAGTGGCACTGTAGAATATACATTTATTCATCTTAAAGAAATAGTTAGACATCTTGGGAAATCGCCAATAAGATCGATACACCCTAATGTCTGCATTCTAAATATGAAGCTACAAGCAGCAGCCGATTAGCTTAACTTAATCCAGTTAATCAAATGCCTGAAAAATCAAGGTGCTTTATCACACTGATTTAAAAAAAGAAATGATGTAAATCTAATATTTCCATAAAGCAGGTCAGCGTATTGGGTTACAACATTGCCCACAATGGCTTAATACTACCAGAGATATTTAACGATTAGCTACCTTGATACAAACAGCATGGTGAAATCTCTACCATTTGTCAAATATTTATATTGTCTCATGGTGTATATCGTCAAATTGCCAATCTTACTGATGGGTATGTATTAGGTCTTGGTTTGGGAAGAAACTCATTCATTAGCACAAAATCGAAAAGCATTCACCTCAGCAAATGGCAGATTTAATACACTGAAATTTCCCTGCAATCACCCAATCTGTTGGAGAAATTCTCCCTCCATGTAGATTTTTCTTAATTATTCCATATCTAACTGCAGCCACCTAACACATGTCAAGACTTCTTTGACCTTACAAATAAAAAAAGGCAGTGCACAACACAAACTGTCAAGCAAGTGTGTATAATTTGAGACAAGTCTAAATTTGGCTTAATTTACCTGAGAGACCTCTAACCACGAATCCACATTTCCGTCTCATCGTACACATACAGTACATATGGGTGCAGTGCGGTGATGTTGGAGGAGATGAGATGTGACTGAGAGAGGGGAAGGGGGAAAATAACAGAGAAGCAGAAAAAGAGGGAGACGGGTGGCGTCGGAAAGAAGCGAGGCCTCACCAGTTCAGTGGAAGATTTCAATTAGTCATGGAAACGGGAGTGGCCCACCCTGCAGCAGTAGTGACAGACCTCACTTGTCCTCCTGACATACATTCGTAATCGTCCTTCTCCTCTGCACTACAGCTACCTCTCTCCAACCTTACTTCTCCTTCCTCTCCTTCCCTATCCATCAATTTGAATCTCCATTCCTTTATCCTAACCAGTTTTTATGTCCTTCCCTTACTCTCTTGTTCAATCCCCTTTTCTGCCTTTCCCTCCTTGTACTTTCTCTTCATTGGCTCTTACCCCCTTCCTTTCTTTTACCTACCATTTTCTCTCAGTGACAGCTGAGCTATGACAGCTTTTTACATTTCATTTTTCTCTGCCACAGCGAGGGAACAGCCGGGCATCAGGGGCCTTGTTCAAACAAACAGCAGGCCGTGTGGTTCGCCGAGGGTGGCGACACACCATAACAAACCACTGGCTCCTGGCCGTCACAGGCACACGGTGCATAGGGCCCCGCTACGACGAGCCGGGGCCAAACGGGACCTGCCGTTCTGGTTTCCATGACAACCAGACAGCAACATTAGCCGCGGTGAGGTGCGGAGTGACGGCAGATGGGAGCTGATGTATTGAACCACCTGGTCGGACTGTTTGACGTATACGAGAAGGAATCACAAGAGCAAAAACAGGAAGGGGAATGTCTATTTTGGTCTGAAAAATAACATGGAATGCAAATATTAAACGAATGAGGAACGAAATAAGAAAAGAGACAAAAGATGAAGAAATAGTGTTATGATAGGCTGTAGGGAGAGGTGTGTGAGGCCTCTATTATTGGTATGAGTCAGGATGTGTCAAGGCTGAGTCAAGTCAAATATATATTTAATAAATATATATAATATTGTGTCAGAGCTGTTACCTAAACTCCCAACAGCCACTTTTATTAATTTAATTCAAAGAGTTGGATTCCAGACAGGAAAATGTAAGAAATTTGATAAATTCTTTGGGAATGTCAGGCCAAATCAGGGAATTACAATAGCAACTTAACATGAATATATTTGAATGTATTTCATAATTTGTTGCATTATGTTTCTAGCACTGGAGGGAAATCAGATCATTAAAGACATAGTTCAAGATTTCAAGATTCTTATTCACTTTTTAGATAAAAAGATTGATACCACTCTCATGGCTGTGCATTAAGTAGAGCTTGAGCCAGAGTATGATTGCTTAAGGCCTTTACACACGCAGGGGTTTTTCGTACGATTAATTCGCACGTCAATATATTTTTTCAAACTGTTGTTTTTCTCATGAGTACTTCCACGTCACGTCACAACTCCGGACCTGATGATTGTTTGTGTTTCTTATCACCCTGTATTATATGACAAAGGACACAAAAATAATAAAGACAATGAACTGAAAATAAGAATTTCTTTTAAATAGTTCCCATATATCCATCTCAATAATATGGAAGTCATAGACCTAGTTTTGGCTAAAATCAGAAGTAAGAGAGAAGAATATAATTGGAAATTAAAACACAGAAACAAATTTATATTAACGGAAAAGTATTTGAATTGTATATGAAGGCTACAAGAACCATGACTGAGGAAGAGAAAGGGAAAGACTTGACTGCAAGTAGAAGGTGAAATGTAACAAGATTTCTAAACAGTCCACACAGTTTATGCCATGCATCTTGATAAGATCTCCAAGCTACAAATAAAAAACACATTAGTAGTTTGTTTCCACAAACCTCCCTCAAAACTGCTACTCCCAGCTCGCACTTAGCAAAGACTTTCCAAGTAAGTGGCCAGATCTGCAAAAAGATTACTCAAATGACCGAAACCTTTCTCTCCACCTCTTCGACCACCTCTACCCCCATCCAACATTAATTCACCACTGGACTTGCAGCGCTGACTGAATGGCACCTAATGACCTCCCCAAGTGATGTTTTTCTTCTCTTTCTTTCATTCTTCTCTCATCCATCCAAAATATAATGGACTGAGAGTTTATTTCTGTCAGCAACAGTTAGCAAGTTATTTCTTTCTCTTTTTAAATCCCTTTCTCTCCCTCCTTTTTCTACAGAATCACTGGAATTTAGTCTAAATTTTAGACCAGTAACGGCAATATGTGCATGCATACTGTACATTTTTGGGACTGGGACATTTTTCTTCACTCTTTCTCTAACATTCTTTGCCTGTTAATAGTTTTTGTTCTCTAGCTTTCATTTTATCTTTACTTTTTCTTCACTGGCTCTTTGCATTTGGTCGTCATTTGGCCTCAGTCACAATTGCAAACACTGCCGGCTTAAACCTTACCACAAACTTTAAACTTTTAAGCTGCATCCACTCTATCTCATAACCTAGTTTTTTGCCTTTGTTTTAGCAACAAACGGTGGGACAGGAATCCATAGTTAATCAGGCCAGTCAGAGATGGAGAAGTTAGATTACGCACATTTCTAAATTGATTACTCAAATCAAATTAAATGGTCACTGGAAACCACAAACCTCAGGCCTCTAAAATGGAACGGGCTGTACTTGTTAGTACTTTGTCAATGAAGAATTCATATTTATTTACGTATTTACTTTGGCCGGAAGCTTTTGGAGATTCTTGCATGCTTCTAATTAAATATTTCTTAAGCATACAATTCTGGGGTAAATATTCACACAGGTAAACACATTTTTTCATGGAAGCCGACCAGTGTAACCTCAGTGCTCGACTGCAGCTTCACTAGGACATTCACAGCTTAGTAACTATAACTAGCCAGGGCAGGCCTTTCAAGTTTTGGATTTCTTACATACTGAAGCAATAGTGAGAGCAATTCTCCACTTTGTAGTATTACTCCACTGTGTGGAAGCTGGTCCTGGAGTTATCAGAGTTAAAGTTAACGGTAGCAGCTTTGTCCTGCTCTGTGTTGGATTTGGGGAAGTTAACGCTCCAGCAAGCCCAGACCAACGCCAAATAAATCAGTTAGTCCTCTCCCTAAAAGCCTTTTCTCTTGTAATGTTAAAAGTGAAAACATACTGTTTGTATGTAAGAACAGCCAAACAGGGTTAATGTTAGCTTAATTAGCTAGGTAGCTACATGGATAAAATGCCAGAGATATCTCTCATTTCAGCTGGCAAAATCAATGGTCGCTGGTTTAAAATGAGCCTGCTTTTGTCTACCTCTGTCTGAAATCAAAGAGCCATTGTTTAAATGACTTAAGAATTTTATTTGTACATCTGCCACAGTTATTGTAAACTGCATTATGTGCCCAAGCGAGAATGGGAAGCTTGACAGGTGTTGCAACAGTAACTATTAGTCAACAGTCGATCAAGAGTGAGGTGCCTCGCTCAAAGACAACTTGACAGCAGTTGTTTAGGGACAACAAAGTGTTTCTTGCCAACTTAATTTTTCTTACTGTCACAACACTGTCCCTCTAAGCTTTTTAGGCTTGACTTTTCCCAGCTGGTCCAGTGACAGGACAACCTCTAACCTCCCAACCTTCGTGACTTGTCCTCCTCCAACTTCTCATCCGTCTCCGAGCACACCGATGTCTTCGGTGTTTTGAGTCGGCTTGTTTAGCTGAAAAAATCAGCAAGAGATCATGTGGTGTGTGTTGTTTTTTGTTTTTTTTTACTCCCACCCTTACAGTGAGCACTGCTTGGTTCGACACCACTGATTGCACCCCAAGGCCCTGGGAACATTGGCGGCGTTGTATGGCGAGGGAGACTCCAAGTCTGATAGATTAACATTAATACGGACTGGGGGAGAAGGCTGGGCACATTAAAGGTCATTTCCCTCCTTCACGGCTATCGAGGGAAAATGCAACGGGCCATTGACTGCAGGGCCACACACGCATGAACGAATGCACCCGCTCATACAGACACAAGAAAAAAAGAAACAAACAGGCAGAGAGATGTAAAGAAGCACATGTAGGTATGAAGGAGAGTGCAGAGATGTAATGGTGAGCACACGTGCATAAAAAAGAGACATATCCAGACATAGACATAAAGACAAACACTCACTGTCATACACAAAATGTGGGCCTCCACATGAGATGGCATTATATAAATGTACTGCACTGGTAAACTCCGCTGTGTCGACAGCCTATTAAAAACTCAGTGAATTTATAACTCCCAATTTGGTGATTAAGGATTGTGAATTTGCTTGCTCTTAGCTTCAGGTTCTTGTCACACAGGGCCTGTTTTCTGTCTATAAATCTAACGGCCAAGAGTTTTCTTCTTCCCCCACCCACCCTTTTTATGGAGGTGATTGCTCCAGCCAATATAGGATTAAGACCGTTTCATGTACATTTTTCACTACCTCTGACTAAATATGGGAAAACTGTGTCTCCCAGGTACCAACAGTACATTTCCATTTGTCTTTGGTTCACTTGTAGAAACATCCATCACGTTTGCTTTTCTTAAAACTGAATGGCAATAGAATTAGCCAAAAAGCTATTTTCCCCTAAAGACACGGCAATGGTAGTATTATTTTTAGGGCTGCGAGAACAGTACTATAGTGAAAGTTGCTTTATCTCCTGTACCAGCTTTATTTCCACTTAGACACAGTGACATTAGTTATGTTTGTTTGGTTTTCTTAATATTCTCAGGCCCTGTGGCCTCTTCTGTAGCTGAGGAGTTCGAAACCTTAATTGTGGTTCAGTAAAAACCATTTTGAGCAAATGTACTCCATCAATATTAAACTTGAACTACTTGCTATTATTTTGTATTTTATATTGTGTTGTACTTTAGATAGATTCTGGGGGTCTGATGAGTTCAATTTCACTCAGACATGATTGCTAATCCATGGTAGCCTGGATGTTCAAGGTTCAATTTTTCATCTTGAATTTTGGTGTCTGAATTTAACCAATCCAATTTGAGAAAACATTTGTTGAATTTGAGCAACTTTAATATTTTGAATATTGAAAACTTGAATGTTCTGAGTTTATGAAGCCAAAAAAAAGAGAGAGATCAGCTAGAATTCTTAAGTCAGAAGTTGGACGCTCTTCCTTCAGAGATGCAGTTATTTAACATCATGTCAACAGTGAAAATAAATGTAAGTGATGGAAAGTAAATTTACACAAGTTCTCTTAAGCACAGTTTTGAAGTACCTGTACTTCACCTGGTTATTTCCATTTCATGCTCCTTTTTACTTCTATTTTTCTACATTTCATAGTGAAATATTGTACTTTTTACTCCACTATATTTATATAACAGTCATAGTTGCTAGTTACTTTGTAGATTAAGGTTTTATAAACAAGACAGCTTGTAATATATGATGCATTGATACAGATGAAATTGCTCATGCTATTGAAAAAAGTGATTAAAATCCCACCTCCACCAGCTGCTTACAAATTAATGCATTAATAGTAATTATATATAGTATTTTTACATTGTGTTGTCACTACCTTTTATTAAAATAAGGGATCTGAATACGGCCTCCACCCCCGTGTGTCAACACTGCAAACTCTATGCTTTACTTTAAGCGTGCTTCACTCTAAAGATAAGATATTCCCTGTAAACGCATAAAGACACCTGTATGGAAAAATGCTTAACCACATACATTATGAATACGAATTTGCCCTAACCTTTTTATTGACATAACAGCTGTTGTGTGGAGAACAATTTGTAGCTGCTCAAGATAGTCAAAAATTAAAAGGATTAATGAGGTGTATATTTCATAACCATCATGTGCTGCAGTTAAGCACAGAATCACGTTTCCTTTATCTTATTGTGAGATGTTCAAGATCCTCACGTTACAATCAATCACGTGTTTTTCTCTTTTGCATCATCTCACCTTTCCCCCCCCTTTTCTCCTTCGCCCTCTGTTGTATTTCTGTTGAATTCGTGTTTTTTGTGAAACCGGACGCCGGCACCAAGAGAGGTTTTCTATTTCCACAGAGACTGCTTACTTCTTATCTGTCTCTCAAACTCCCACTGGAAAGTAAACAAGCAGCTCATTCACCTCTGCTTAGCTTTCCACTCGCCCCTCACTTCAAGAGCAGAAGCAATAAATACAGGGACATATAAAATGTAGAACTTTAGAATAATGTAAATACATACAGCAACTGTAAATGCTGCTTTACATACACATATGCTCCTGGTGTTTATCTGGACTTTTGCTTTTCCTCTGTGGTTTTTGTCATGTGATCTTTAGGTGGGCAAAACACAGTTGGATTGAGAAATCATGGGAGCCTCAGGGATAGCGGTGGGTAACGTGTAAAACTTAGTTTATCTGTCTTTTTATTAGCAGAAATAGTGTGTCCACATTTTTAGCATACACAAATATTTTTGTATTACCATAAACAGTCTTAAACTAATGGAAATTATATAGTATGAATAACTAGTGCAGAAAACATTGACCAGTCGAAGCTGAGGTCAGAGCACATTTCAGTCAGTTAAAACCGTTTTGATCAGGTTTGAGCAGCATACCCATTGTTTTGTGTGGATTTTAGGTTTGTGCAATAAGAAGAGAACCAGAACCAGGCTCTGGGTGGGCGGTCATCTGCCTCGACCGGTTGGGTTGAGAGAGAAAGAGAGGAGGGGGAGGAGACAGAGGAGAGAGAGAGAAATTATACATCAACACACACATTATATATACTCATACATTTGGACAGATTTGATGTACTGTATTTTATCTAATGTGTTATTACTATTATTACTGTTTTCATACATTGTTCAAATATTTGGTGAATTTTTACTTTGACTCTTTACAGACAGCGTTATAATTTACTGCTGGAAAGTGACATTTCTTTCACAATAAAGGCTGGCCTATTCATTCAACAAATACGTGACATGGTACTCTGTTGCTTTTAAGGTAACAATTTGAAATGAATGAGTGAACAAAAAAGTGAAAAGCTGACAAATTGATCAAACTATAGATGTTGACGCCTGCTCATCCATCGGGGGAACGTAGTAGTGGAAGGCCTCTGTAATCCTTCTGATGAAGCGTCTTAACCAGCCGTCCTTCTCAGCGTTGGTCTCAGACTGGACGTCCACCTCTTCTGTGTTCTTCTCCGACGGCTCAGCAGCCAGGGAGACTCACTTCAGGTGTTTCCTCTTCCGTGTCCATTATCTCTATGCAGGTGTCGGCGCAGGAGTCCTGAGGGAGGCTGCGAGTAAAGAACGGATGCTACAGAACCTCCAGGGGTTTGATGCGCTGGTCAGCATCCAGCTGCAGCATCGTTTTGATCAGGTTCACCAACAGGCGGTGATCACTGTTGTGTCCTCTGTTAACCTCGATCAACTGCTCAAGGTCATCAAGACACTTGAGCCTGATGTATCTTGTTTCCGTGGTGTGGAACCCCGTCTCGTACGCGAATTCCTCTGGCGTCTTAAATCTCCATTGCTGCTGGCTGTTGTTTTGTTTCTGGAAATAATGGTTGGTGCCCATCCCCCGGTCCAGCACGTAGTCTGCTGGCTGGCCCAGAGCTGCTATTATGAAGCTCAGCACATCGTAGTCCATGTTCCCGGGGTAGAGGGGGTACCCTGTAGCCAGCTGTGCAGCTACCAGGCTCAGAGACCACAAATCTATAGCCTCATTGAAAGGAATATATAGCATGTAGACCTCTGGTGCGCTGTACCAGGTGGTCTGCACACAGACACCAGGCACAACTGCAGACACAGGACGCACCAGGCCAAGTCAATCAACTTGACTTTCAGTGGCTGCTGGCGGTACATGATCGTAAGATTTTCAGGTTTGAGGTCCGCATGTACAGTTTCCAAGGACCTCAGGTGGCCAGTTGATTTATAATTGGTCGCAGCTCTGTCATGGAAAGACCATGGTTGTTTCGGTCCTCCATATAAGCAGACAGGCTTTGATCCAGGAGTTCAAAGTTAAGGCAAATGTGATCCTTATCGAAGAAAAAGCCATTCCACCTCACGATATTGCAGGTGTCTGGATCAATAAAATTATGTCAATCATGACATGACACCCTGTTTTTATAGCATCAAATAACTAATTAAAACCAAACTTATCAGAAAAATGAACACTTGAACAAACATCAGTGTGATAAGAACTACCTAAAATGACAGAAACCATCTTTGGGAAAAATTTGACGTGTACTTTGACTTTGACTTTTCAGTTTGGCCCATGTCCCATCCGCTAACATGGAGAGGGCGGGGTTTATGACCTATACTGCTGCCAGAGGGCAATCGAGATGTTTTGGCTTCACTTTTGGGGATCTGTTGGCCATCTTTAAATACAGTTTATGCTGCAAACAGACAAAGTTAGCGACTAGCTGGTTAACATAGTGGAGCATTTAGCAGCCTAAGAGACAGATATTTCCCTGGTTGAGACCAACTCCTAAGGGTGAAGTAAACCAGACAGGAGAGAGAGTATCATTAAAATGTATGACTGGATAGTAACCAATTAACCAAAGTGCAGCTGAGAAGGGTGTAAGCTTCATTATTTTTATGTTTAACTGCAGAAATTGCAAACGCACAAAATCAACTGGCATAACCAAGAAGATTTTGTTTGTGATTACACTGGCATAAAAGGAAGTAACCAGGTAATGACACATTATAACACACACAGAGTCTGAAGTTTGCAAGTGATCCGAGTAAGCCACCTTTCATTGCAGGATACTGAAAGCGCCAGTAGGATGCAGGTTCAGGTTCCATGCCTCTGTGTGCTGTGGCCTGTTTGTGTACTTTGGATAAGCCTCGTACTCCCTCAGAGAGAGGAAATAAAATCAACAAAACAAATGAGGAAAGGCTTAAGAGTTCTTATTGATTGGAATTAATTGCTAATGGCGTCACCGGCAGAAAAAACAAACAGGTTAGTGATGACTTTATTATATGATTCAGTTGGATTTACACTAATCAGCACTGAGGGTAACTATGTTTATGAGTTATGATGTGTGCAAAATACTGTATGTGCCTTTTTGGATGTGTTTTTGTGTAAGGAAAGAATGAAAACGAATATTTGTCCTCATTGTACTCAATTCTGAATTTCAAAGTTTTTTACAGTTGACATGTTTTTTCCCCCCTTTTCCTGTGCCTTGCTGTTTATTTCCCACCTCTTTAGTACCTCTAACCTCCACAACATGTTGGCTGTTTGCAAATTCTTGTCTTGCCAAAGGCCTTTGGAAGTCTCACTGACCATCTCTCTTTATGTCAGTGATCTACAAATTAGTACCTCGTATGCAGTCCCATTCTCTCTTTCTCCACCACCGTATTAACAAATTTATAGTCCTGACTTAGATATATAGTGTTTTCTTTGGTTCTGTTCCCATCTAAGTCTTGCTTATTTAAAAGCCGCACAGCCTCCTACATTAACCTGTGGAGTTTGGGTCTTAACATTATGTCACCATGGGATTGGGGGGTTCTGCTCCTGCACTTAAAAGCACCCTGATGACGGACAAAGACATAATCAAACGAGCTCGGAGGAAAACACGCCCGCACAGTGCAAACACACACACACACACGGTAGATGTGTGTGTTTAAGATTGAAGCTACATTAATTTTGCACTTTGGCAGCCCCAAGTGGCAGTAAGAAGGAACAGTTTGAAGGCTTTATTACACTTTGAAAACTAGAAATTAAGCTATAGAATGTGAAAAAAAGAGATATACTTCTTCTTAGTACAAACCTTTTTGGCTTGTAGCCATTATAAAGAGAGTCTTTCAGTCTCTTTTCACAGGTTCCTGTGTCTGTGAGTTGTGAGCAGTTCAACCAAAAAGTAATATTTTTTCGTAAAATTCTTAGTTGCCTCAGGAGGTAAATCTATCTAATGTTTCATAATAAAAAAAGCAAAGATTAGAGAAGAAAGTCAAAAAAAGCATGTAATTCTTTTTGATTTCTTATGTCCTATTTTGTAATCATCTTGTAACCCTCAGATTTATCTTGTGACCCCATTGGGGGGTCCTGACCTCCAGGTTGGGAACCACTGTCTAAGTGTCTGATTGGCTGGTGAAAAAGCAGTGGAATACAATCCCTAATGACTATTGGTTCTCCCATTTAAACATATTCATTGAAATGAGATAGCTAAATTTAGAAGTTAACAAGGATACAGCTCATTTTTGTTGTACAAACTAAACCTTGTCATTACACTGTACTTCATAGACAATGCCCTCTTAGTGTCATCAATCCATTGTCCTCCTTGATGATCCATGTTCTTCCTTGCCAACATCGAATGTTATGGGAGCACTGATCCTCTTGTATATAACAAGCAAAGAGGCAGCCCATTAAAGGGAGGAGGCTTCTGAGCATATGCTAGAGGTCCCATCAGTGTTTTAGCAAAATCATAATGCACAAAATGCTGACTGAACAAAGAATGTGGTAGAGAAGATAATGCCAGAGGCTGAATCAGCCGTCATGTCCAGGCCAACTGTCTGACCAGTCAGTTGTCACATGAGTTGTATATTTTCTCCTCCAAAACCACTACAGTGCCATTTAAATACAGTATAGTTAGCTCAGAAATAACAACCTCACTCATTTCTTTGGTGCTGGTTTTATAGACCATGACAAAATGACTGTTTTTATCACAATACTGTAATCACTGGACACAGAAATGCATTGGCTTGGTGGTTTGTAGCTCCTCAAGGAGAGTAGTGACGCTGTCTGCCCAGTGCTGAAGCCGTCTGGGTGGTCCTGTATGAGGTTTTCTGGGAAAACTTGTTGTCTCCTCTGTCACTGGCGCATGACTTAAATTGAAGGAACTTCAACTAAGCGTATTATGAGATGGTATTAGAGAGTTAAGATGGACACAATCTGGAAAGCAAGAGAACGTCTTTTACAGAAGGAAGGTTAGCATGTTCAGTTAACTTATTCCTAAATCCCATGTGACATTGTTACAGCTGCATGTGTTTCCCTGTGCTGTTTGTCCCTTTTCCTCTTCTGTCCTCTCTAGCTCTGCCCAGGTGTGCTACATCTTGATTGTTCAATGAGGTGCACCTGGCCTGGGAATGAAGTGTTTAAAGTAGGTAGGTAGGTAGGTAGCCACCGGGCAGGTTTGTAGGGCTTGCCACTTTTTTGTTTTGCCTTTCTTATTTTTGGTGGCAATCCTGAGTGGGGGCGCGCTTCATTGTGTTGCAGTTGGCCACATCTCTGGTCTTTGGTGATGCACTGAGTTAAGAGTTTAAAGTTGCCTTGAGCTCGGCAAGCCACTGAAGACTAGCTAGGTTAGTTGGCCATCTCAGTAGGCAGGAAGGGTTTGGAGTGACTCTCACCAGATGTACTTTGTCTTGTGTAGATGTGATAAATATTTGTGTGCAGTAGCTTGTGGATTGTGACCTTGTGTTGTGGTAACTGCACTCTGCATTTGTGAGTTGTTGCTTAGATGTAAGTGTGTGTAGTGGTTGACTACAGTGTGACCATTTTGCATTGTGGTTGTTGCAATCCACTTTTGTTTTGTTTTGTTTTTTTAAACCTGCATTTGTTGCATTAGATTCAAGTGGTCTTGCTTTCTTTTTAGTTATTTTTTTGACTCATTGCTACCTTCGTGCAGCATTACTGCACCTTGCAGTTAGCAGAAATGTGTATCCAGGAACCCCAGTGCTTGAGGCATGCATGTCTGCTTTTGTAAACTTACAGGTACAACCACAATACAAACAATACGTGATCAAAACACTGACGAGCTCCACAGCGACATTAGCAGTCAAAAGCTCCTCAGGGTACTTTTTTTTATTTTTTTTATTCACTCATTCACATTTCCACCTTATGTTGCACGTCAGGACGAATAAACATTCCCTTGGTAACCCCAAGGAGTTGTAAATGAGAATTATATACTACAAGAACACTAGAAATCTATATTCCTTGCCACCCAACCCCTTCAACCCAAGTAATTTCTCAGTGCATCTGTATTCGTCATTGTCCTCACAAGGTGGTCCAGGCTTCTTCAAGTCTTGGGCACTCCTGATCTCTGATAAACATTTGTAGGTTAATTAAAGGAAACAACTTTTTGTTTTGTCATGATAACGGGTTGATTATTTCGTTATCTCGATAACGGCATTAAAAAAATAACTGCAAGCACGGCCATTCTCGGCTTCTGTAAATGATAATGTGATAGAAGCATAAAATCTTTACTTTTAGTGGAATTTTATAACTAATAGGATAGAACTTGCTGTCAGTTCATTATAATTTTTTAATAAGTTAATGTCAAGATACTTTTGCAAAGTTCACAAATTTGAAAACTTGTTTCAACAGCCAAAGTCAAGTCCAAGTCTACAGTATTTTTTTTTTCCAATCATTTAAAGTCTTAATTACATAAGAGTGACTTCAGTAAAAGTTGAGTTCTAGCCATGTGACTCGAGTCCTCAATTATGTAAGAATCATGAAGAAGTAAACATTTGTTTGTGCTCACAACTGTTAATGCAAACTATCCAATATCCATGGCAACTTGAAGGCAGGAGACTGAGACCTACTCAGCCTTTTCCTCTGTAACACACATGTGCACACACACGTACATGCATGTACACCCAGTCTCCTTGAGCCCATGTGCTGTAACAAGAACCTCTGGCTGTCAGCACAGCGCTGTGAAAACAAATTAGTCCAATGATTAATGGAAGGGAATTAGAGCCAGCAGATCATCCTGCTGTGACGATGGGACACCCAGTGTAGAACAGCATGTGGCATGCAAGTCTCACACACGTGCATTTTCATTACTAAACTTGTGAGGACACATGCTTGCAATATTCAACCCCGAACCATGATGCTGACCTTCACCGCTACACGTCTACTCTTAACTCTTATGTTGGTTACATAAGATGAAGATAATCATAAGAGAGAAAGAAAACACTTACTTTACATATTACAGGAATGTTTATATTACAAATTATCTTAATGTAACAGGAAAGTACCAACATACTTGTGGAGGTACACAAAGACTCCCAAAGCCATAACCATATATTACATACTGTACCAGATAACAGCAACATACTGACATGTTGGACTGTAACTTTTTGGGAAAATGTTGCGGCACTGATAAAGACACATTCTGGATAAATGATACTTCATACGTGCTGCCAAACTGTATGTCATTGTCCCTTAAAGCGAAATGATGCGACTTTAGCTGGATAACCTTTGCACTGTAGTCACAAGTGCCAATTTCAAAACAATGGTAAAACTGGTGGAACATAAGCACAAGTAAGGATGAGCCATGGGTCAGTAATGTCAGTTACAGCAACTGCTAACGTTAGCCACCATGAGCTACCGGTCATACCAGACCAAGTAAGGCTGTAGCAACAAAACCCTGGATGTATTACGTTGAGCAGTAGTGTGTTTTTCTGCAAGTGAAAAGGACCAAAACTCTAGATGGAAGAATAAGATAAGTTACTTGTCAAAACAAGAGTTTTAGCTATAAGGATAATAGCCTTCTGACAGCCTGGTGGCTTTTCAAAGGGTTGATCACTGCCAAGGACGGTGGAGTTTTTAAACACATGAAATCAATCCTGATCAGTTAAAAGATTTTTGCAGAAGAGTACATTATAAAAATACATAAATCCTACAGTGCTGAACAGCTGACGACCAGCCCCACAGCCTGTCCTCCTTCTTGCCTCTGTTCTAAGAGTTTTCAGCTGTGTGCTAACTCCCACGCAGTTGTATGTTTCCTTTGTACCTATGGCAACACATCACATTCTTTGATAAAGACACAAGCTTTGGACGGTGACCAAATAAGCCTTTATGAGTACTAATTATGCAACAGTTGGGTTTATAATGGAATCATTAAATGGAGCAAAGAGAAATCCATGATTAGCATATTTATCTTCACCCACCCACCACAACCAAGTATTGAGGTATAAGAGTCAGGAGTGAAGATATTGGGGTGATGACCGTGGTATGGTTAAATGGCAGTTTGAGCCTGTGAATAAAGCTAAATGACACATTATTTGACAGGACTGTAGTTCTCAGGTCTCAGGATCTTTTAAGGATAAATAATCCTTAAAGTTACTGACTAAACATGAGGTCAACGTTGGCCTTTTTATTAAGTAAATAAAAGCTCATATCAGCCAGTTACGTCATCCTCTGTAGATTCATTCTTCATTAGAAGGCAGTATTGTATCCCAGTGTTTCTCTGGCATTAAGTAGGTGTGGTTAGTCACGCTGCCTGACAGAAATACCATCACTAAAACAGTTTCACGGTTTTCAGTAAAGCCTTACAGTGTCCATGATGATCTAAATGCTGTTTCAGAATCTTTAACACATTGACAAGTAGGACATTCTGGGATAAACATGGAGTACTGTTCCCTGACTTTTGTAGCAAGAGAGACAAACTTGACATTAGTTAATATCAGTGGAAAATACAGGCAAGTCTTAAAAAAAATCCATATCCAACAAACTCTACTGTTTGTTTTCAGACTTTAATTTGTACCCTGACAATGCTCCTGCAAAATGGGCAGCAATGTTTTTGGAGAGAATCAAATACCTCTTTGCCAATACCACAGATTAGTCAAAGCTAAGGGGGAAATGAGACTGATTGGAGAGAAGAGCTAATTAGATTAGAATTATTTTTCATTAATGTCATTAGCGTGGTGGATTAAGAGGGGAAACTATACATAAGAATAATGCTTTCAACGTGCTCTCCGCTATGAGCTGGCAGCATTCGACACCAAAGTAAAGAGATATCCTTTTCAGAAAATTAGCCACTGGAAGCGATCATCACCAGAGCAAATATTGACCGCCAATTTGGATAAGTGATAGGGGGGAAAAAATAAATACATTCTGAACTTTTACACCATGTGCCGATACTCTCCATCCTCTTTATATGTTGAACTAAGCCGGAATGACCAGCCGCGGTTTCCCCCTCAACATTTATTCTGGAGCGATACACCAATTATTTTTAATGGAGCTGAAAAACAGAATGGTGCGAGGAGCTAGTGAGCAGCGGAAGGCAAAAATTGCCTGCGGGTGGGACGCAGCAGCGCAGTGATGACCTCACACAGGAAGCTGTGGCCTTCTTCTTCTTCCCCTTCTGTGTCTGAGAGTGATGGGTGATGGGATATGAGGCGGGCTGACGGGGCCTGGATCTGTATGTGCCGGGGCCTGCATGAGCACTTTGACTGACCCGTGTACCGCAGATTGACAGGCGAGGGAGCTGCAGATGTCCCACCTGTCAAGCGGCGGATCGCTAACACGGTGGACGGTGACATATGGAAGAAGGGATGGATGAGTGGAAGGGAGAAAGAGAGGCACTGTGAAGGAGAAGTGAAACAAAAAAAGGTTGAAGAAAAGGAACAGAGGAGGAGAAAAGGTGGAAATATGAGGAGATTCTTGCTAGAAAATGACAAAAGGAAATAGAAGCAGGAGGGCAGAGAAGTGAGGGATGTAGGGTGACGGGCCTCAGTCCCTCTGGTAGCTAGAATGGATGTAACCTAACCAGCAAGAGCAGTTAATGACATTTTATATAACTATTAAGCAATTATTGAATACACAAAGCCTTTTTATAGCATCCGAGCACCGTGTACGTTGGGGACTTAAACAGCGGAGGGGAGCAGAGGGATTAAAAAAATAGTAATAATAAAATAATTCGAACTTCTGGGCCAAAACCTACATTTTCATGGCAAAAGCAGTCATGCTTGTGCATAATCCACAGCACACCTCGGGTTTCATATGTGACTGGGGTTCGCTCCACAGTGGCCTTGGCTACTCTCTTTAACAAGTACAGAGCTCTCTGTGGGCTCGCTCATAGAGTCCATATAGCAGACCACCACTCTGGCTGCTGCCCCCCCCCCCCATCTCACACGGTGGAGATACACACTCACGCACTCAGATGATGGAGTCAAGCTGCCAAAGAGCTTGCAAGGCTGTTACAGGATGTTGAATAGTCGCGTGGCGAGGAGGCATGCAAGAGGTGTCAGAAGTGACCACCTGTCGAGCAACAGTGCCCGTCTTTGGGGGATAAAGTAATTTCCAGAGCAGACAGATGTGGGGCATCTGGAACAAAAATGAGTGCTGGGGAATTGACATCATGAATGGCATTCTGTCGCATTTCAAGTGTTTCAATACATGAACTGAGGTTGATAAATCGCCTTGAACTTACTCATTAAACTGTTTGCTGCTTTTTAAAGAGGATGAGGAGAGCTGATGTGATTGGTCAGCATTGTAGCTCCGACTCCGCCTGCTGATACTGCGTTCCTCTCACTAACACTGTAGTCACCCTGCTTCGGTCGCTTCCAATTAGCACTTACGGTTTTGGTCACTAAAATTGCAAAATTTGACATTCCCACACGCTTGTGCTGGATGAGTATTAGAGGCCTTAGTTTCACATTATTTGGAGAAATAAAAGGATGAAGTATAAGATTGTAAGAAAGTTGAGATATTAGGGAAAGAAATCAGAAGGAAGTAGCTAGAGTTAAAAAAAAACAAAAAAAAACGCTTTCTCAGCTTGGCAGTGTACATACATAACCATTTCATAATGCCATAATGGACTTGGACATTCTTTACTATGATTATGGTTACTTCAGCGCTCTCGATGTTTCAGGACACAACCACATCAGAGCTGTTCACATAATCACAGCCTCTCGGGTATTATCGCCACGTTAAACAACACCTTCAGAACTCTGTGTCTAATTCTAGCTCCAAACCCTAACTGCAACTGTAAATCATTTTATTTAGATAAATATGAACTATTTGCTCTTGGATCGTTTCTGAATGTTTTATATGTTCCTGAATTAGTACGCGAGTGTTGCAGTGCTATTAATCACCAGTTTTTCTTGCCAGCGGAACGAAGTTGTCAGTAAAAATCTGGGAGCCGGGCCGGGGCTCCGCACATCTCAGTTATATTTACTCTCTCTACAGTAGCACCATGGGACCTGCTGTGAAAGCAACCTCTGTCTAATCAGGAGAGAATATTCTGGATCACTTAGCTTTAATATTTCATCTGCCAGCAGTCCAGTGAAAGGGATGTTTTGGTCGGAGGAATCCCATCATGACTCATGATGCTCCTACTTCTACACTCATTAATGAGGAATTTTAAATTTCAATAATTGCTGCCATTTGCTTATGAGTAAAGCATAAAAGTTCACATTCAAGTTCATGTCAGTGTTCTTTTAATGGTAATCTCAATGTACGGGACACAATAGTTAAGACTGTTATGAAACACAGTGGGATGTAAGTGGGTGTAAAACACCAGAGGATCATTATTCCTCTAAGCTAAACTTTATATAGTGTCAGCCTTGTATATTGTTTCTAAATGACTGCATATTTCATGCTTTTCTGAGCAGGTTTTACAGCTTATTACTGATTGCGGCTTTTTAAATGCTGTCCAAATATGAATGTGTACTCTCCAGGTCACGTTTATTATCCTGAATGCCCCACACATTCCACTAAAAAATGAGAAGAAAGTGGCCACATTCATCAGAAGAAAATAACATAATTCAAGTCACTTTTTCATTATTTACAGAAAAGAAATCAGAGTTATTCTGTGGAACAAGGTACATGTAAAAAAAAAAAAAAAAAAAAAAAAAAAAGACAGAAACCAGGAAAAGGCATCTAAAAATAACTGCAAAACCAAATCATAATATTTTCTCAGGGCACTGTACTTGCATGTATGCGTGACTGGCTGACACAAGGAAAATAGACAAAGATGATTTTTAGGAGTATTTTCTTAAGACCTCACTCCGTTTCCCGTGAAAATATTGTATTGAGTACACGGAGGTGAGTAAATGAAATAGCAGTGAGGAGCAGGAGGTCAGACTGGGGGGTGTAAGGTACCTTGCGGAAGAAGAAAACGCTGCTGTATGACATATTGATTCATTATATTTGTTGTATTTTATTCATACTTATATTTATTAATGCTTTAAAGTCCTAATCCTTAAGATTTCAGTCCTGGTTGATTTATATATAATATGGAGTATTTATGAATTATATTTATTTTATTTAATTAATACTTATATGCATAATACTTTAATTTATTATTACTTTAACTTAGAAATACCTCTTCACTCTCCATGACAACTGAGCAAACTCACTCCGCTGATGGGGGCCATAAGATCCTGCTGAAAGCTCCAGGAGAAATCTAGTCAGTGGCCTTTGAGGATTTTGTTTCTGTTGGGGTTTTTCTTCTGTCTGTTTTTTGTAAAAACTACAGCTTCCAAGGTAAAGAATGAACCATCATGCTCAACATGAGTTTTGATCCCATTTAAGATAAGATAAGATAAGCCTTTAATTGTCCCACAGCTGGGAAATTTTCAAATTTCAATTTATCAACAGTTTAAAACCAGCTTGTGAAGGATTTGTACATGTGTATAAACGGTTAATAACAGTTACAACACATTGTTTGTGTGTATCGTTAAACATGATTACAGCTGTGTTACACTTATCATTCATTAACTGTTTTATACACCAGTTACAGATGCTTCATAGGAGAAACACATTTTAATTGTGTAATGCTTATAAGTGTTAAATAGGGGTAGTTAAAGATACATTATCTAATTAGAACAGAGATCCAAATTATGTCTAATGAAAATGCATTACTACAAGAATGTTTTTTTTTAAGCTGAAAATGTTTTTTAATATACTATATCATGCAAAGCTGGCATTTGCACATTTAAGCTGTTATTGAAGAGCAAATGCCAGCACCTTATCAAATAATTGTTGAGTCAGTGTTGTCGACTACCCTCAGCTATATTACAGTCATTTTTTGCTTTATTACTGCATATTTTAACCGTTGAAAAGGCCACACAGCAGACCCAAGCTATCAGCCATGTTTATGAAACAGCACGTACCTGGCGCTGCCATTCATCCTGACAACTCAGCCGGACAAGACTGATGGAGTGCTGACAGTGTGGATGGATGGGCGCGGAGGGAAGGAAGGAAAGAAAAACGGAAGGTGTGGAGGCTGGCACTGCCAGATGGGTGGAGGAGAGGAGAAGGAGAAAGGTGTGTAAACTGGCAGCAGACGGACAGATGGAAAGTGCGAGGTCGGGTTTGTGCAAGGTGTGTAGGGTCAGTAAAGGAGAGTATAATGGGGTGTAGGTTGATGGTGATGGTCGTCCTGCGCGCCACAGGCCTCCCCTGCTCCAATGATAACTTGCGGTTTTTGAAGTGTTCCTCAGAGCCACAAAGAGGCCTAAGAAATGGCCGGCACTTGGCAAGCGGTGGACTGTTCCATCACAAACAGGGACCTGGGACCCTCACTCTTGAAGAAGGAAATGTTTCTAAACCATATACCACCCAGTTTACTCTGGCACCGTGCTGGAAACCAAGACTTTTACATGCATAGCTTTAACATCGGCTTTTGGAAACGGAGCAGATGATGGACGAGGGCAGAAAGCTACCTGCTGGTAAAAGGAACACCGGGCTTGTAAAGGGCGCACATTACCCTTCGTTTGTGACTTGTTATACCAATTAAAGGCTTTGGGGATCAAAAATAGGGAGTTTTGTTGCGTGTTTATTCTTAATCGACCACTCTTTAGTTCTGTTTTGATCCCAGCGAGGCCGTAACTTGCATCTCTGGTTTATGCTTGAAACGGTCCAGAACACGGCGTGAAAACCACAGATCACAAATACCACTGCAAGAAGACAAAATGGGCCCTGTTAAGGTCCGGTATAAGCCGGTCACGACTGAAGAGGAAGGTAATACAGCCTATGGTCTTCTTCTGGGACTTGCTTGCAGAGGCATATAGATGCTATTTTTGGAATCTAAAATAAATGTATGTGGGACTGTGCTCCCACATCCATAATTGGTTCTTAAGTCTGGAACACAGATTTGAAGGTTTCTTGTTATACTTGCGTCCTTTCATTTTTTGCTCAGAATAAGACATAGACTATCATTTCTCTTTTTCTTACACCTGTTTTTTTGTTTGTCAGTACAGTGTCACCATGCGACATATTTGGAAAATTATTCAATTTGTTTTATTTATCCACTAAATCATCTTTCATGAAATTGTAATTCTGTCTTCAATTGTAAAACCACTCAACTCAAGACAAATGCCTTAAATAATTAAAAGAACTCCTTTTTGCTGTGCTCCTACTGTACTTGGTCTATATAAAAAGGTCCTGGAAAGGTCAAGTTCAGGTCCTCCCTTTGTCGAAGTCAGTCTGTAACAATGATCCTCTTCTAACACCTTCAACTTCCTGTCTCCACTATCATTTTCCTTAACGCCTCCATCTCCTCCTCCTTCTCCTCCCCTGTCTCCTCCCTCCCTCCCCCGCCTTCACCCGCTGCATTCTCTGACCTAATCCATCCAAAGTGTTTACAGACCACTTGATTTCTCAAAAGGGGGTCAGCTGGTCTTTCTCAAACAAACCCATCTAAAACAGACAAGTGGCAGTGGTAGCAGCAGAGTTTAGAAGAGTGTGCATGTTAAGTGTAGGGTGGGTAGATTGAAGTCTGTGCTGGTGAAATCATAGTTGAGAGAATGAGCATTTAAAGCTTTTTTATGCTTTGAAAGATAGCATATATTACCTTCAAGCAGTAGAGTGTATTGTCCTCCATGACTCTGAATCACTTTGTGAAAGGGAATATAAATATATCTGCACTCATAGCTAGAAGAAAGCAAGATGTGGCAAAATGTCGATACCTAGAATTTGAAATAAAAAAATTGCATCAGAGTTATGAGTAATGTGGTTTCCATCTTGAAATCTACTTGCAAGCCAGCACCTCACCAAAATAGGTGAGCATTTTGTCTTTGATTATTTAAACAAAATAATTGAAACACGACACAAGGGGTCAAAGGTCAAACAGCAGGTTGGGGAGTGGATTAATAGCAGGGAGGAGTGAGAAGCTGGGGGATCACAAAAGCAAACAAGGAACAAAAGGTGAGAAAGGTCGGGTGAGGGAGAGTCAAAAAGGTAAGAGAGAGTCCAAAGAAAGGGGTAGGGTTAGTTAGAAAATGCGATGTGTGTGTGTGTGTGTGTGTGTCCAGCTTGTGGAAGCAATGTATGTTTTTCTGTCTGATCTGCAGATAAATGCCGGGACAGCGAGAAGGGAGGAAACGGCGTTGTCGGTGGGATGGGACGGGATTAAAAGGGACAAGTGTGGAATCTGGGGGTCAAGGCTAAGATTTAAGGTCTTTACCCTTGAACGTAGATCATAGGAATGGCTTTCAGTCTGCAGGGGCTCCCTCTATGTTTGTGTGTGCATGACAGAGAGAAAGGGAGAGACACAGATATGGAAGTATTGTGGGAAGCAAAGTCGAGTCCTACCCGGATTTTTCATGCCTTGCCTAGGTACACAAACTCTGCCTGATTTCCTCTCATTTGAACCGAAACCTCCGACACACACATGCACCAACAGACATGCAGAGACACATATGAGCTCATGTGAAACACACACACGCACACACACATTTTCTCTTCAATCCTACACAGCCACACAAGATCCCACACACCAACGCAGTCTGCTCTCAAACAGAACAGCTTCAAATTCTTCACATTACGACAAAGTTGACAAACGTGAACACATAAAACAAAGCCCAGATCTCCATCTCTCTCCGTGTTTGTTTTTAGAGGACAAGAATTACTCAGACATGCGAGAGCCATGTTTGAGAAGCCCTACGTTCAATCATCCTGCCATGTCAAGCCGACTCCCCCTCCGCTGCATCTGTCCTTATCTACAAAATCACTCTTTTACTGGTATGTCAGATAAGACTATCAACGCTGTCTCTCCTTCTTTCTCTTCACCTCTCCATCCTTTTATCTTGGCGTCCCGATGCTCTACTTGACCGGCATTAATCTGCCGGTGTCCTCCTAGACATTGTGCACACACATGTCCATGCACTACAGACCCCCTAAACTCTCCTTCCAGGTTAACTTTTGCCTGCCAGGCACAGCAGTGTAATTTATGTGTAATTATGGAGGTGTCAAAGAAACAGAAACAGTCCCGCTGCATAAATGAGTGACGTGCTGCATCGGGTGACTTCCTGTTTCTTGCCCTCTTGACCATGTTGGTTAACCTATATCTCTTAATTAAAGGTTAACAGCGTGACAGCACACCAACAAACATCAGAAATAAGGTCCACCAATTAGACCTTCCAAAGCTTGATAACACAAAAAGGAAAATAAATGATGTGCTTTACTTTGAAAGTTGGTGGGTAATTTAAATCCTTGGTTGACTAAATGAATCTTTTACAGACCAGATTATTTTCTCTCTGTGCACATGATTTAAATCTATACAACATTACATGGATCACCAAGACATTACTTGCAAATAAATCCATGAAGAACTCAAAGGTTGTGTATATTAGTGTATACATGATATGAAACAAGTATTCTAGAAAATCATATGTCTGGATCCAGAGTCATATATTTAAGGTAGTGCTGCCTACTTATTGGGATGTTCCATTTCCACTGGGACCATGAAGGCCAAAAATGCACACTTGTTGTATCAAGAGGAACTTTGGATAAAAGTATCATCCCATTACAAATATGATGTTTGTATCTCTTGAAAATGGACCCTTTTTCTCTCTCTGAACTTGCTTTCTCAGTCGGTCAGTGAATGCAGCCCAATGAGCCAGAACGCAGAATCCTCCCAGGGGTCATTGTCGTCATGGAGATCAGGATCACAGACTTGGAGGTCTCCCGTCGGAGCAGTGGCCACTGATACAGCCAGTTACAGACCAGGTCTTGCAGAAGGATGGCACTGGAGAGGAACATCAAACAGTGGCAGACCGGTCAGGTTGGTCAATAAGAGAGACATCGTTTGTTTGCTGAATTTGAAAATGTGAAGCATCCTCTTGCTGCTCTTTAGGTCCATCAGTACCTGAAGTGGTCTACAGCTAGGAGTTAAGCTCAAATTTACTGTATGCATCTGCGTAGCCACATGGGTGAGGGTGATGTAAATTTTGTCATCTTCATGTTGGCCCAAAATGTAAGACTTTAAACAATTTTTTATGTACATTTTTGTCAGTACTAAAAACTATTGAGATTCAATGCTCTTTTGGAAGTTGCACAAAATCAAATAGTACCTTTCTAGTTGTGAGAGAAACTGCATGATGTTCTTGAGACAAGAACAGATGCCTAGTAAATGGGGACTTGCACAGCGTTGTTCTGGCTACCTGTCATGACCGACGGCAACAGTTGTCTGGTCCAAACCTTCACATGGATCATCACTTCGGTTTCATTGTTTTCCTTTCTGTCTGTGGTGAGACGACATGCTGCGTGGGGGAGGCAAGGGCTTCATCACTGTTTACCTTCTCCATGCTTGGACTACACTAAAGCTGTGTGTGGGCCAGACCCCCGCTGAGACTGGTCGTGGAACTACTGTCAGCAGTGTGAACAACACCAATATCACCTCCCGCTGTACAGACAGGTTCCGCACCATTATCTGGGTGACTTGCTAACTAGAATTCCTCATTCATGAGCCGTAAAAAGCCTGTAACGCATGCCGATGGGTAGATACTTTTATCCTCAGCACCATGAGTGTACACAGATGTAACCAATGCACACTTTGTGCTGAATGTTTGCTGAAATACTGCTGCACTCGGACTTCATCTGCAAGTGAAAAAATCTTTTGGGATGCAATCTTCATTGCACTTGCTTTGATGTTTGCTTTCTGTCATTGCTAGCCGTTTTTAATTCACTGATTGTTTTCCGTCTCAGCTGAAGTGGATTTAACATTTTCTGTTCAAACACGGTGTGTCATTTACAAGAGTCGAGAGGTTTTCCAGACTAAGCAACTACCCTGATCACTCACAATGAATACAAACACTGACCGGTCATTATGAGTATGCTTTGGGTTTGTCAAGTCCTGCTGATGGTGTGAAAATAACACTGAGAGAAAGTTGACTGACGCAGAGTTGACTGCGACCCATTTGAAACATCAGAGATACCACCAGGATGCATAATGTTCATGTTTGTTATACCCTTTTCCAGAAAGGAGTATTAGCCAGCTTGTGCATTTGGTTAGTTAGAGAAACATTCTAAGGCCTTCTGTTTGCATTATCACACTGAGCTTGAAGTAAAAATGAAGCCAGTAGTCACTGTGGATTGGACAGCTCCCTGTCAAAGTTGTAAGGTTTAAGGTTTGGTCATGCCAGAGTTGATAACAGAAGAATTATGCACCGAAATCAATGGAATCACCACAATCAGTGGATTTGTGAAGGCAAAGCAAATTTGTGAAATGCTTTCATGTTGCGTTCAACACTGGTGAACACTGACACCCAAGTTGTGCAGTTGATCTATTGCAAACCGTCTTAAAAGTGCTGAAATGAACCTAGTGAATACTGAACATAAGTGCTGAACATAGAACATCCAAAATAGAGGAAGCTATCATTATTAGCTGCATCTCATGCAAGTACGTCACCACTTTCTGGTGTGACCACGTACATCAAACTTATAGATGCAGACGCAAACTTTGTAGATATGCAGCACACTGTTTAGAGCATTACCTGAATGGATGTAGAATATATTTTCCCCATAAAAGCATATATCCCATACTAAATGAATGTAAATGACAGGCAGTTGTGGATTTTTTAGTAGCTGACATTTCTATAGAGAAATTATGACCATCATTGTTATAAGCTAATCATGAGATTCAACTAGTACCCTGATATCATGCAGCAGTAATCAGTTAAATACATACTCGTACTACATACATGATTAATTAAGACATATAAAAATAAAGCCTCAAGCTGGACCAAAGTTTTACCTTTTTATATCTGTACAATTTTAATGTATATACATTACCAAAATTAATTAACAAAATGTGTTTTTCTGCAACCCTGATGATTACAGTGCTGAACACAGCAACATTTAGGTTTTCTTTTTTTAACATTCAGAGTCCTCATCCTGACCTTCTGACACAGAACACATATGGGATACCAAGAACAACTCATTACAAGTTCCTTGAATAAACCATCCTCGTTTCAATAATTTTAACGCAGCAACAGAACCTCCAGACACCGTAACCCAGGCCAGTTTCAGGCCTCGGATGGTGGTCTCCCTCATCGACTCTGTGAACGCTAATGACCCTGGATCTGGATTGTCATTATAAAACACAGATAAATGTTTACTGTCAAGAGATGACATCACAAGACTTAAGGTCTGTACAAATATACAGGTGCTCCACCACCCCTCCGCTCTCTCCACTTCCTCAAGTCCACATTGGTTTGATAAAAACAACTCTAAACGCCAGTGTCCCGTGCTCACATTTGCTCTGTTTCATTTATTTTGTTGGCCGCTGAAAACATAAACTTTTACTTAGCTGTGTGTTATTAGAATGTAAGCTTTTTTCCATGGAGGAGGTTGGGGATGGAGACCGTGTGTGTGTGTGGGCACGTCTGTATTTCTTGACCTGAGTTTTCCTTCTTTGTCCTGTTACTGATTAAGACCCTGTATCCAGACAATTCTTTCTAAAGGCATTACGTAAAGCATTCAAACATCAATTAATCATTAGCATGTCAATCTGGATACATAATGTATCATGACTGCAAATATAAACAAAAATGATGCTGAGAAGACTGGCAACCTCAAACTGGATTGGTTTGATGGGAAATGTGATGGATACTCTGTGGCATAAAGTCAGAAGATGACAGGGAGTGTATTATGTCAATGTTACGTCACAGAAATCTATATTCCCTATATTCAAATCAAATGCCACAGAGGGTAGATAAATAGCATCCTCTGTGTAGCTGGAAATAAGTGGGTTTATGGGAAACATGGTCTTAATCTAAAGAGGCACTATCACTGAACATACTACTCCTTTGTAAAAGAGGCTACATTTGTTTACAGGAATTATACATGGTATCACAGCAGTGGTACCACAAGAATTGTTGAAAGCCTTGCGTTAGCCAAAATTTATTTTGTATGGCCTTTTTGCTGGCTTGAAAAAAGTTTGAAGTTTAGCATTCTGCCCTCTGAATAAACTACAAAAAATATTGCTGCTGTACACACGCAATAATGCAGTAGAGGAGTTCAACATTTTGGGGAAATGCAGTTTTTCACTATCTGTGTGTTAAGTACAGTACAGTTTTACTTTACTTTACCCAATCTACAGCATGTTTTTTGGAGCACTCTTATCACATGAATATTTCAAGGAATGGTCAGGTCAATACTTGGTTTTAGTTTAGTCTTACAATATACTGATTACCTAATGTAGCCTGTAACATTAAAAACATACCCTTCAGCAGTGCCACTGCAGGCTAAAAGCAGGACAAACTTACAACTTCTAAAATGGCTACTACTGTGTACATAATCTTTTCTGCTGAGGTTTCATTTTCCTCTGAATCTCATTGCTGTCACATCCGCTTCTCAAACAAGACTGACATCCTCCCTCGTTAGACATTCAGCAGCCACACTGTAACCTGAACCCTGTGTGCGCGCGCGCACACACACACACACACACACACACACTTATGTTCACTCAGGGTGACCCACTGCCACCATACTCCTAACACAACCTGTCTACATCTGGTACCATATTTTGTGTGTACGCATAGTATGTCTATGTGCAGACAAAGCCCCGTGCACACATGCGCCTCAGCTGAAGCCGACACTCAGTACCAGCCCGGAATCTAATACCCCCCCCCACCACCACCACCACCACCATTGGAAACACATGTGGAAGTCTGACAAAAGCTGGCATGTTCCCTCTGCCATGTATGTCAGCAGTCAGTCAGTCTCCATGATGTCTGTTTTGTAGGCTGAGCTTTACAATGTGTGCAGGAGAAACGTGAAAAAGGCCTGTCTGCTGTTGTGGTTTCGTTAGAAGGATCCTGGTGGGTTTTTTCAATGATATCTAACATTGCTGAATTAGTGTCATTTGTATGTATTTGGATGATTATTAACCATGATAATTAATGTTTTTTATGGTTTGATGTGAGCCATAATAACAGGTAGAAGAGTCACTTTTGACTGCATACTAAACTGCTATTCTAATTCAGCCCTATCCTTTAAGGCCTGGTCAGACCGGAAAGTGAAATTCATCACTTATATTTGACACTGGAAGCTTGGTGACGTAATGAGTTCTAACAGGGCTTGCTGGTGAACCACTGTAGCTCGCGAGCTAACTCGCTAGCCAGCTGGGAACATGCTAGAGCCCATTAGCTTAGCTCTCCAAGCTAACAGGCTTGCTAACTGTCTGTTAGCAAGCCTGTTAGCTCGTAGTTGCTGCTTTTGTAAAGCTGTTTATAGTCTAACAGAGGAGGATTGAATAAAAGTGGACGATGCAACACAGCTAATAACCTACGATAGCTTCCTTGATTTTGTACTCTCCGGCTCTCTGGTTCCTCAAGGGTCAACAGGGTGGCTTGTTCAATTGTGTGAATTTGCAGGTTCAAAGTTCACCAAAGTTGAACTTGAAGCTAAAAATTCACCCAGATTTACTTTGCCCACGTGAGCAAATCCATGGATTAATTTTGCGGTAAAATGTTTTCATTTTTAAGTGCTGGTGTGACCAGGACTTAAGAGGAACTGGTTGGAAAATTGTACCTTTGCTGCATTTTATGATCTCAAAGACCCGAGTGCAGCAGAAGCAACTCAGTGTATCTTCTAGTCGTTAGACATTTCTGTTATTTTAATGAAAGCTGCTGTCCACACAAGATGTGTAAAAATAAATGACTGTTCTTTTAGTCACACTTTTTATATTTTGAGCAGCTACAACAACATAAATGTGTATTTATTCAGACAATAATTGCTATTCGTGCAAAATGTTGCTGGGCACACATGGAAATAAAATGTTTTCTGTAACTGAAGTGTGACCCATTTAAAATGTTGGCCCAACTTGCCCCAGAATATGCTGGTTATAGGTACCAGGCAGGTTTGTTATTTGAATAAAACTGACATAATTTGTTAGTTTTAGACCAAGTAATCCAAAATCATTTTGCTGAGTGTACAGTGATGACAAAGTTCCTGCAGGGAAAGCAGAGGTAAACGGCTGCTAGGAGGTTTCATTTCTACCTCGAAACCTTGCACCTTCCCAAAGTGCCAAATTTCCGCCCTGGTTTCAGCAGGCTGGCACTCCTGTTGGCCTTTGAGAGATTGTGGTTGAGCTTTACTCAGCTGCACGGACGGCTTGTCTTTAGCCACAGAGGCTCAAGCACACCTTACCTAAGCTGTCTCCATTCTCTGTTACTGACTGTCTACTGATTTGAATGACTAAATCATTCGCAAACCATTCCTGACATTCAGTTTTCTCAAGCGGCTACTAATCAGCAGTCCTTCAGTCAGAGGAAGTAATCAGGTAGGACGAGGAGTTTTTGAAAACCAGCGCGTTGTGACAATCTGTTTTGGCGCTTTGTCAAAACCCTTCTTTTGTCATCGCCACAAGTTTGAGAGCTAATAGGTGGTGAAAAGCCTGGTTGGAGGCCCACATGAAGCAGATTATTTTATGAAGACTGAAGGACAGGCAGGAGAGGCATCCAAGCATTAGCATGTTTGCTAGCCAGAGTCAGTCCCAGGAGGGAAACCCAAGTCTGGCCACGGTGTCCCGACGGACATCCTCTGTCGAGGTTAGCATATCCCTGTTTCGGCTGAGTTGCTGAAAGTTGTATGTGTGTATTTGTGTGTAAGGGGTTATATGGTCTGTGTGAGTGTGTGTGCGTGCGTCTGTGTGTGTGTGTGTGTGTGGCTGCTGAAAGATATGTTATTTGGAGCGGTGAATTTTAATGACGTTTGTCAACTCTAATACGCAGAGCTGCCCAGCTGCGGACAAGACTGAAGTTTTCTCAGCTTGCTTTGTGTTTATTTAAAGGAAGTGCTGGTTTTCAAGACGACTACTGCAACTTATTTCTGGGATAAATACTTACTTAGTTATTTATAGATAAAGACAGAGATAGAAGCATTTATACAGACACATTTACATCCTCATAGTCACCTTGACGATTATGTGTTTTCCAGGCATTGCAGAAGAAGACCAGTAAGCTGTCATCCCTTGTCATCAGATGAACTATAGTGGCAAACTGCTTTCATCATCACTCGCTGTCAGTCTGTTTAATAACCTGACTACAGGGACATTTATCATATCTGTGTTTTTCATTTAGGCCTCAGTAGCTCCTCTTCTAAAATCATCAGAAATCAACAGACTATATAGTTGTGCTGTCATTACCATTTTAAATACAGTGCCATCACCTAAGTAATAAAAATGGTCTTACAGACATACAAGTACTCCCTGTGGAGGACTACTTTTTTTTTATCAATTAGAAAATAATTATGGAGGAAGATTGTAAATTATAAATGTAAATAAATACAATATTAGCGCAGCCTGTTGCCACTTCATTAAAGGACCAATCCTTGTTTTGCTTTGTTTTTGTCTTTTCATTAGAGCTGAATTACAAATGTATTTATTTTTTTTTTTTACTAAATTCACATACAATCAAAATAAAATATACGTATTATTTTTGTTGCTGATCATAATTGAAAATAAATGGCTATTTTACTGCTGAACATCAATGATGTAAACAAACCTTTAATAACATCTGAAAATACAGTTTTACACTAGATTTAGTTGGTGTCCAGTGCTTGTCCCTGTGAAGAATTCCCTATGTGTTTTGAAGTTTAGTGGTTGGTCCTTTGTTTACATTTGGACCACAGACTGTACATTTTTAAAAGTCCAGGTATACTGCAGTTTGAGCATCTTTCAGGTTCCTTAAAAGAGCACTATATCATAGTCGGACTCATGATGGACAGTTTTAAAAAGGCTAAAAAAACAAAACAAAAAGGCAAACCCGTCAACTGGTTTAATTTAGATAGAACTAACTTTACAGTTCTTCCATAGATTAATAAGGCTTTCTTAAAAGGTGCACAGTGCCTCTTCAAGCATGGTTTGTGTCTAAAATCAGGACTTTTTCCCTTAAAAAAAAACAATATAAAAACCTTAGTGTTAGCATTAGCTATAGCCGCATATGAACCTGCAACCTCCCGTTCCAGTGTCAGTGGGAACCTGGAGGCACATTTGCCACAGATTACGCTCTGCTGCGTAAGGCTGGCTGCACACCTCTGAAACCCAACAGGCTGTGAAACGTTGCCCTGTCAGACTCCGAATCCCATAATTCAGCAGGACGGGCTGACAGCACCACCTTCTTCTCTTCCTTCTGACCGTCCAGACTCGTCAGCTGCTTCCATCCATCCTCAACTGAGACAGACGCAGTGTGTTTGCAGCTCATCATCGTTGCGTAAAGACACGGTCGAGTAGTTTCTTTGCTGGCTATATGTACACATGGCTGTTTGTGAGTGTATGTGCACTGTTTCTCTGTGATCAGATATAATGTGTTTATAAAACGCTGCAGTGTGCCAGCTCTGAGCAGCCAGTGTTTCTTCTTGCCAGCGAGGCCTGTCAGCTGGTTAACACACATAATTGCTCCCTAATTCTCCCGTCAGTGGCTGGGTAATATCAGATTAACAGGTAATGAGCCACATCCCATTCACCAAAGTCCCGCCTATAACTCTGTCTCACTGTATTATTCCCTGTCTTTTCTTCATTTTCTCTCTTTTTTAAACTTAATCACCCCGTTTCTGTTTCTTTCCAGCATGGAGAGAGACTGAGAAATATACTTTTACTTACTACTTTTTAATACTATTTATACAAAATATTAATAATAGTCAAAAAATAATCAGCTCTTTTGTTAAAAGCATTAATCATTCTAAAGAATGCAAATTTAAAACAACAAATTTGTGTCTAATTAAGGTGTCTAATTGAGAAACTTAATTTTTGCAGAAGCGTAACTTCAGCAAGCAACAGAAATATGTGACTTTTGCAACAGTTTCACCTGAGCTGTTTCAGACGGATTCTCACAGTTTTCGCTGTAAATGTTGGGGAAAATGAGAAGCAAAGAGGGCATAACGCGGCGACTCTCGGATTGTTTAATACCCCGTCTGATGGGTTTATAAGCTTCAGCAGCAGACCAAACAGCAATTTTTGCCGCCATAATTGCTCAATTTATGAGCCAGTGCTTAGATATGAGAAGTATTGTGCTCGATATTTATGCCAAAACAAGTAAACTAATCAGATTTTAAGGGGCAAATGCAATCGTTTTCATTCATAATGATTTATTTAAAAAGAGATCGGGTGATATTGTGTGATGGTTGAAAAATAATACATCTGCCGAGGCTCTTGCAATAGCTGAAATCCCCTTCCAAAGAAAAGAGTTTACTATTTTCAGTGTAGACATATTCATTATTTGTACATCTCTATGTGCATTTGCATGGATGAGTGTATGTTTGCATGCACGTACTGTAGTTATGCCTGAATGCATGCTTGCACTTCCACATACTGTACATTATGCATTTAAAATCTGAACTCAGCCCTAGTGCCACGGTAACAGTACCTCCCTTTGTACTGCACTGAGGCCGTGAGACAATAGTGTCATGGAAGAAGCTCGGGGTTCAGGACCTCTAGGGTTACTCTTGGAAGAGTCCTCCAAACTTATTAAAGTCACTGGCACAGTAAAACTGACTGTAAATGACTGTCTCTGAGCATCGGGCATTGAGTTGATCTTGGCTGTTTTTTGCTGTTGTGGGCAAACGCGGAGGATGTATGAGGAGGAGATCCGCAGAGGTCACGCAAATGAGCGATGCCCTCAGAACCACACAGAGAAAGCCTGTGTGAAGAGATTTAACTTGAATTTACATGTATGTGAAGGCAGCCATTCATGGTATGTTTTAGTGAGGTCGTCATATAGAACAGTACATTAAAAGTTACATGAGGCAAGATCTTCATGTAAAATGCACCCGTCAAGATGTAGGTGTCTCATCCTCACTGATTCCAATTCACCTGCTTTACTAAATATAATTTGCAGCAAAGAAACATTAAACCTTCTAAATCTAATTGTGTTAATTCAATAAAAGTTAAGGGTGACATATGCATTCATTTGCCGAGTCCACAAAGCTCAAGAAGAAAAAAAAAAAACTTCAAGTGAATCTTTAATTTCAGTTCTGTTTTTTAGACAGAAGTCTATAAACCAAAAATAATAATAATACAATGCATCAGTTGTCTTAAGTTGCCATGGGTCAAACACTGACTTTAAAGTATAGGGTCACATTTTTTCATGTTTTTGCTTGCTGTAATCATTCTGTCAGGTTGGGCCATTTAGGCAGCAGGGAGAGGACCCAAAATGCAGACAGGCGAGGAGGCTGAATGAGTCCAAAGATTTATTAAACTTCAAAACAAACTTAGAAAAAGCAAGAACTGACATGCAGGGGAACACCAAGAACACGACACGAAGGGATCACCAATATCAGCAACGGAAACAACCACAATGACACGACAAAGAACAAAGGGAGAGGACCGGTATATATAGGGGAGGAGACAACGAGGGAAGCAGACACAGGTGGGTAACGAGACACAGGTGAAAACAATCAAAACAGGCGGGAAAAGAACAAAGACAGGAAGTCAATACTAACTGTGAACAAAGAACAAGCCTTCAAAATAGAACAGGAAACAGAGCAAAAACACACAGTGTACACAAAAGGAACATGACACATTCCTCTGGTTCATATTGGCCATTAAAAGATCCCTTCCTAATGTGCTTCCAAAGTAAGTGATTGCAGCCAAAACAGTGCTGAAATGTATTCTAAAGTTTATCTGAAGTTAATATTCAGCAGTCTGAGTTGGACAAATCAACTGAATATTTTCCAAAGTTACTTTTTTTTTTTTTTAATTCTCTCCACAGGACACCTTAAATACATTTCAGTGTTGTAAGTGTGCAGATAAACAAGCCCTTGTTTGCTCTCCACATGGAGGACTAACACGTCCTTTCAACCTAATATGGATTCAAAAAATATATTAATTTTGTGGAGAAATGTTGGACAAAAACATTGGAAGCATGATTGGAGTCTGAGGCCGAACAGTATGAGCAGCTACACAGAAATATCACCTGACATCCCCCAGCCCTCTTTTAGCTTCTTCACCTGTCTTGGTTTTCCTTTGGTCACATTACAGGATTTTTGGATTTAAATGTCTTTTTTTAATAGCAGCCACTTTAGTGACCACTATACCTGCTAGCATTCAGTTTCACCTTAAAACTCAAATCAGCAGAAGCTCATCCATCAAGACATTAAAAAGTTATCTTTCGTCTTAGCCAGGCTTCGAGAACGCTGAATGCTGCGACAGGATGTCTGGCTCTTGTCACGCGTGCGGTGACGGAGCCGTTTCAGAGCCTTTTGAAAACCCACCAACCTGCTCCAGCCGGCAGAAAGTGAGCAGCCCTTCTTACAGCAAGAGCAAAAGATAATATATTTTATTTTACGTGTTTTGGGAAGAGAGAACGTTAGTGTGACTCCATATATTAAACATAAACCCATTTAAAGCTAATTGAATACAAATACAGGGTCAGGGTATAAAATAAGAAAAGTGGGCAAAGGGACATATCAGGTATTAATGTTAAATGTTATATTTTTCCTACCAGTAGGTGAGATATTCTATGTCCAGACTATTATAAGGAGTGAGGCCCCCTAACATATTTTTCTTGGATAGGGCCCACACACAACATACACACCACATATGCACACAGACACACATCCTCCGTGGAAGCTCGGCATGCTTGGAGAGGGAAGGCGGACATTTCGGGGCACGGGGCTACATTATACTATAGTAGCGGCTTTTATGAGACAGACAACACGCCTGGCTCCAGCGGGAAAACCTCATGATGGACAGGCACTTTACCTGAGCCAAGAGCAGGCGGGCTAGGAGGAGGGAAAATGAAATAAAATCAATACTCGAACATAACTTTTTAAATAAACATTTGCACTCTACGGACATTGTTGGCAGCGGGAGCCGGTAACCTGTCCCTATTGGTGGAACTCAACACCAGACCGTTTGCAGAGCACTGGCTCCCATCGAGGTGATGGCTACTGGCAACATGTGACGTGAATAGCAGGCTATGTTCTGTTTGTCCAAGGTAAAAGAAGAGAGAGAGAGGGGAAAAAAGAAGGAGACGGGGCTCAAATCCCGCAGTAAGGCTGCTCTTTCCCTGAGCAAGGGTTTCATGGCTTGTTGATCATGCTAAAAGCTGCCTTAACCTCTGCAGGAGTGATGCCCGCTCACTTTAAGCAGCGATTCTCCACCAAGAGTGAAGAAATGAGATTAAGCTGTTTCAACTGCAGCAGGCCTGCACCTCCCCTGAACTGAAGGTGTGATTCAACTACAGCTTTTCGTTTTGTGGCGCGATGACAGCGGTGCGTTTAACGGCAGAGACACCGGTGGAATTTGGGTGTTAAGGCCAACGTGTCATCAACTGACGGGGTAAACAGAATTAAAACTGCTGTTTCCTGGCGTGGTTTTCAAACTCCAAGTCACGCAGAGAGGGAAATTATGCTTAGGCATTTAATTTCAAAAATTCAAATGGCAGTCTTTTGCCAGGGATAGTGATTTTTAGGAACAGTGCAAGAGTCTAATTTGCTATGTATATTAAGAAATTCTACCAAACTCATCATTATTCATCATCTGGTTAGGATGCAATATAAAACAGCTGCACAAACTAAAGAGAAATCCATTGCAGATACCCAGTTTTTCTACTGATAACAGCCTCATTAAAACAGAATGCAAGTCAGCCATAAGACTCCATTTAACAAAATAAAAAAATGTTCTAAACACAAGAAACCCTACCAAGAATCTTTTCTAATAAAACAAAAGTTTCGATTTAAAGGATCAAAACCAAACACTTGTAGTATCAAGAAAACCTTTCTTTGTAGGACATTTGGTTTTGCAATAAAGTTGTTCTTAATACTACAGGTGTTGCTGGAGTTTTGATCCTTTAAGACTGTTTCCAGGGCACCGCCATGGCTCAGGGGTTAAGTCGCCGACCGTGAACAGCAACGTCCCATAATAAAGGCAAAAAAATGCCCCAAAAATTAATTCCCCTCCACTCTCCCTCCACTCTATCTAATCATACTAAACCATACTAAAAGTATGATTTACAAGATAACTCTGGTGATATTCTATATTTTTCTTCTTGACAACAAATCTCATGAAAAGACCAAAAACCAACAATTAATTGATTCTACAATTATTGTCTGTGTATCCAAAGCCTGATATATCTTATCTCGGGACCAAGCCCCAGCCCTAAAGACATGCTGTGGTTCTCTACTAGCATAACCATCATTTTGTTTCTCTTATTAAAAATATCACTCTCTCCACTTGCTTGTATAATTCACACCTGAATACAACCGTTCTCTGCGTGTTGAACAGCATTCTGGGAAATGTAGGATATCACAGGAGCAGGTTAAGGGAAGGTAGGCACAACTAAAGAGTGAGTTACAAGACTTCATCTCAAATGAACTCCAGGAATGCAGGGAGCATTGCAGACTGATGAGCAGTGTAAGAGTATCTGAGGGGGATTTTTCCTTAAAACAACAATAGACAGTCTGGGACTAACAGGCCACAGGATAAGCTGGGTGGCCTGGCCTGGCTGCTGGTGCTGCCCTGAGCTGGCCCAGGTGCTGCTGACAACGGTGGAAAAGACCTCTCACTTTGCTCACAGCTGGCTGGACGGGGACACACACACACACACACACAGCTGGTTCCCACCGTCGCCCAGCTGCAGAAGCTGCCACACTGAGTGCTGGATGGACTGGGTCACAATGAAACACCTGGAGGCAGACACAGTCAAGTATTGGTCAGGATCACCTTACGAACATTGTGGAAAAAATATTATACTGTACAACAATAGCTGTTAGTAAAATATTAGTAGCAGCTAATTGCAGTTCTCCTCTTTGGAGCAAATGTATAAACTGTAGTACAAAATTATAAATATAGTAAAATTATAAATATCTTAAATATCTGTTACTATCAAAAACTTGTTGGCACTAATATTTTACTATATTTTATACTCTTGTTAATACTTCTAAATTCCCTTGACCTTTGACCAATCAAAGTATCTGGATAATTAATGACCACATATAAGCTTACAGTTCATGCTGATATTATGTTCACCTCAACATAGTGCAGTAGTTAAGTATAATTTGTAAACGTCTTGATACTACTATCTATATTGCAGAGTATCCGGGCCATAAGCACGGAGACTCACTCGTGACCTTGAGGACACGAATCTGGCAGGTTTGACAGGGCCATGCGTGAAGATCGAGAAAGAAGAGGTGTGTTTTGTTTTCTCGATTTTTACCCTCTCCCCGTTTTTGCTTCTGTTACTGGAAGTGAGGGCAGGATGTGTGCTTTAACGGTGTCTGACATGAGGCCAGACACCGCTGTGATTCAGACACAGTGTTGTGGAGATAGATGACACTGCCATGGACATGTGGTCAGCACACACACACACACACACACACACAAACACACTTATTGGCCTGCACACGTGCCCAGAAACACACTTGTGAAGACACCAAATAAACAGTGAACACAGGCAAATGCACACCAGAGACATCTCTTTAGATGTATTTCACTCCCGTCTTCCTCTCTCTATCGATTCGTAACCAGTCTCTCTTTCCTTCATGCCCTCACACACACTCAAACATCCACCTGCTTTACTCAGAGCTGATGCAGTTTAACCTCACACAGCACTGACGCCGCTCTCTGTGTGTGTCACATTAGAAGGAAAATATCCATAAATCTCTCAAAACGTCATGTTCCATTGAGTCTTTTCTCATTAGCTGCCTCAGAACCTACATGTAAACACACCTGTCACACGGGATGATCACCATGGAGAACATGACAGTGGATACACAAGTCTTCCTGGAAAACTAGAGCGAGCAGAAAAAAAGGAGATTTAGCTAGGATGTGAATGTGATTAATAGAAATGTCAGACTTGAATTGCTGACGGTGAGATGCCAAGAACAGCTGCAAAAACCAGGCCAGTGGAGTGTGTGTGTGTGTGTGTTTAAAGGCAGTGTGTTGCCCTTAAGCAAGGCACTCAACCTGCAATTATTGCTCAGTGTCCAACAGAAGAGGGCTGTGGTTACTGGGCAGCTCCCAGGTGTGAAGGTGCGTAACTGTGTGAGTGTGAAGCAAAGTTAAATGAAGCATATTGTTTTTGAAGGGAGAATGGGAGGTCCACTTGTCCTGGTTACAGAGGCTGAGAAGCACCACAGTGGCTGGGCCCGAATGGCCTCAATATGTTGCTATTATTCATTTTTATGCTTTTGCACTTATTTCACTCTTTTGATAAAAAATGAAAAGTGTGTAAAAGGTCACCACAGAGCTTAATTTTCTTCAGAAACACTAAATTTCTACCAATGATTTCTTAACACAAGTGCCATAGCCTGTACATGGTCAAAAAGGCAGCACATTTCATTACTCAATATGCCTTACATTCAAATGGATACAGCGTCAAGTAACATGTTCAGAAGGATATAACAAATAAAATACAAGTAAATGAAAGAATAACAAACCATTAAAATAACACAAGACTGTGTAGAACCCCACACCCCCCCCACAGGCACAGACATGCAAATACACAGTAACTGATAATAAACCTGAGCCAATAAAACGTTGTTCAGTTTGGTTTTGCCATGGTTGTAGTTGTGACAAATCTCAAGCCACCAGGCAGTTTGTTCCAGAGAGTTGAACCAAAGTAAGAAAAAGTACCTTCACCAAATGTGGATTTTATTCTAGCTACAATTAGAAAATCCACCACACGATGGCTCATTTGCAATCAGTGTGCAACATTTTCCAACTAAAAAGGACAACTGACACTCAAAAAAATAAATAAATTTGACCTCAAAGAGATTTGTTTTCAGGTATGGTCAGTGGTGCAATGTCAATGTGGAACCTGGCTTTTATTTAATTTTAGATAGCTTTGACAAAATGTGTATTAGTTTTATTCACATTTTAGTCATTTGATTTTCATTTTGATCTTTGAAGTTTTAGTCTAGAGTAAGTAATCTATAAGTACAGAGTAAGTACCCTGTAAGTACAGAGTAGGTACATTTGTAAATCTTATTTTTCATTTTTCTTATTTGTAGATTATGTAATACACATTTGTGACCATATTGAGACTAGTTTCTCTCCATAGCGTTTCAACATAGCGACTGGCTCCAGCCAAATCTTACTCAATGATGGCCAGCTGAAAGGCCTCAGTCAATGTTAGTGCTATGGTTAAACATGACCAAGGTCATTAGTAAAGGTTTAGTGAAAATGAAAAATTTAACTAAAGCAGTTGACAACTGCTCCCAGATTGATCAAACTCAACCGAAATGAATATAAATGTTTACTTCACTCTACACTAAGTCTGGTTTCTAGTTATATATCTTCTCTGTAATGTAAGGAGAGTGATATCTCCGCGTTTTGTATAAAACATTATGCGTATCCTCATTCCAATATTTTATTCATTTACCCACACAATAATAGGTGGTAAACCAGTTGTTTACACTTACTTGAATGAAGTCATTCTGCAGCCATCTGTAGTTTGAGACCTGCTGAAGCCGAGGCCCTGAAGAGTCCTAGCTCCAGGCGGGCCAATCAGCATGAGAGTTGTAGGAGAGGACACGTGGCTGGCAGTGTGGCAGCGGAGACCACAGCCACCTCGCAGCTTATGAAGGCCTCCATTCACCTCCATTCACACAATATTCATGCAAGAGAGAGACTTCCCCAGCGAAAACAAGCCCCATTTAAAGAGAAAACAATCGGCCCTCCCCGACAAATTCCTGCTAATTTGCCAGGGCCGGAGAGAGGCAGGAGAGGAGCGTCGCGAGTGATGGATGCCTGCACGTCTAGCTGCTAAATGTGTGTTTCTGTGTGTGTCCCTGTGCTACTACATGCCTAAAGGGTGCCAGCTCTTCCATCAGGCTCAGCTTTGACACATCCCTGATGCATCCTGTTCTGGAGTTTCACTCGTCAAACTTCCAACATCCCCTTCCTCCAAACACACAGCTCTCTCATCTGCCTCCACATACCTCCTAGTCAAAAATAAATGTTTATCTTTGCTGCTTTTTTCATTTTATTTTTTATTTTTTTAATTGTGTGTCAGTTTGAAAGTTGATCCAAAAGCCTAGTATTTTCATCCCATTTCATTAATCATAACCGTTGGTAGCACATGTGAATGAATTGTCATTGTGTGTCAATTTAACACGCGATGCAATATGAGTCAGAGTATAATTTGACTTTCCATATTTATTTTTCTGGCTTATTAGAAATAGTGCTGCTTGTTCAGCAAAGGACTGTGAGGGTGCACTGTGCTGCAGGAGCATGTTCCAGCCCATGGGGGAGGAAACGCGGGGGAAACCTCGCCTCACTTTGTGGAAGGCGCTCGTGGCAAGTGTGCGCACTGTTAATAAGTGTGTGTTCATTAATTATTTGTGAGTGTGTGTGTGTGTTATGCATGTGTATGTGCTGGTTACAGTAGCCAGACTGTCTGAGCGATTAGCAGGTGGGTCTTGTCTTTAACACTTTGGACGTGTGTGTTTGTTTGTGTGTGAGGTTCAGGTGCTGTGTGATGTGAGACAGGGAAATGGAGGATTGGCTCAGTGTATGTATGTGTGTGTGTGTGCTTGTGTGTTATTGAGGTCTGAGGCTGAAGCTGGTGCTAGAAGTATTCTATTGCAGCATCTTTAGGTGTGCTGTTACTCACTGAGTATGTGGTAGACCAAATATTTCGATTAACAGTGTTACACAGAATAAATTAATGTTTTCTTATTTTTGTAGAAATAATCCCAATTGTCTGTAAAGCCTTCCGTTCACACACGGCACATGTGAAGTTTTCAGTGATAACGTGGAAAATATACCACTCAAAATTTGTAGTCCTTTTTTAAAAAAAAATGAAATATTGAATATGAATATTTTCAGAAGGAAATGGACAAAAGCAGGCTTCTCATTTTTAGCTGGCGAACACAGATTTTGCCAGCTGAAGTGACAACTACTGCCACAAGTTAGTTCCATTAGTTGGTTGAGAACGCCGTCTTTGGATGACTTTTTAATGTTTACAGCTGACTCATTTTAAACCAAGAACCCTGTAAAGGGGTCTTAAATATGCACTTGATGGCTACAAACAAGATTTGGGCTAAAAAAACTGATGCTAAAGCAACATGTCCCAGGCAAAAAGTCAGCATCCTCACCAGCTGATGATCCTTGTAGAAGACACGGAAAGAAAGAAACAGCATTGTTCTTGTATTGCGGCGTAAAGCTGGTTACAGTAGTCCTTGTATTATAAGTATGATAAGAAAACATGGCTGCTTAGTTTACTCGTTTGTATTTTCAAACAGCATGTACTCACTTTTAACGCTACAGTAGAAGAAGGCTTTTAGCATGACGACTCACCAAGGTGTTTGGCAAATATAACGCTATCTCTGCTTGCTAGCATTGGCTGGGGCAGCTAGACTTTAAACTTCCCTAAATCCAATAAAAAGCAGGACAGAGCTGCTAATGGATGTGCTAGTTTTGAATGTTTTTTAACGTAACTTGTAACCCCACAAACTAATATAGTTAGCGAATGACATGCTCCCTGGTCTTGGAAGTAACGCTCTTTAGGTAGTTATAGTTAGCTGGGCATGCTAACGATGGCAGCTTATGTTAGAGCACCACACCTTTTTAATCCGTTCTTTTCTCATGTTTTTTGTCTTGGAACGGCAAGGAAACAAACTCTTTAAATTCAGAGACTCGCTCTTAATCGCTCCACCTAGTTACGGTTGCTAAGCTATGATTGGACAATCACTGTTCAGAGGAGGGGATTAGCGGACGGTCAATTAGAGAATGCAACTGGTGAGATCTGAGGCTAGATGCTTAAAACTCAATGTTTATAATCGCTCTCCCCTCTATTACTTCCCCTCATCCATCCCCAAACTACTCTGCCCCCCCCCCAACTTCAACCCACCCAGCCCTCTGTACTCCCCTGGCCACTCTCCTTCCCCCCAGCTCTCCTCTCTTTCCCCCTGCAGTCAGCTGGCATGGAGAAGAAGGGCTCTTTGACTCATGTGCAGGGGGGAAATGATGAGGGTTGGGGGGTCCCGGTGCTCTTGGAGTCTGATAGTCTGGCTGGTTCGTACAGGCTTTTCCTCCAGGGTTTTAGGCAGTCAGAGAGGTGAGGAGAGAGAGGAGATTTCTGACGGCACATCTCCACCATGTGGACTGCTGACAGGGCCACCACTGAAACTGGCCCAAGAATCACGGCTAGACTGATAGACAGTAACGTATGAATTTGAGAATACAGCTTTCATTAATTATGATGTCTGTCTCTCAAGGAAGTTGCAAGTCTCAAACAACACCTGACATTAAGGTTCTTCTACTGCTACTCTCAGACAAATGAGGAGGATATGATTATATCTCATGAGACAATCTGTCAATTGTGAGAGATTTCACCATGCCGTTTATACCGAGGTATCTGTCCCTTTAAATCAATGCGTAGGACACCTTTTTTGGCTAAACTGCATTTGCACGACTTTCAATACATTTTCAGGAAATGCATTGAATCACCATATCTATATAGATATTGTAACATAATTACCAGTAAGTACCATGATTGAACTTTTAACCTCATAACCTTATAGTGCCCACCTCGAGTCTCAGGTATTTCTTCCAAATTCAATCATCTAAAATACAGTAAGCTACAGTGCTAACATGAAACATTACAGTAAATACAAGCAGCCTGTGTGGGGTGTATGATGGACAAAGGACATCCCTCCATATACTCGCTGCAACACACTCACTCAAACTTCATTCATCAGCAGTGTTCAGCACCCCTCCTGCCCTCCAGTAGCCGTGCAACCCCATGCTGACACCTAATCCAGAGCCTCGCTACCATAACATTTTCACAAGGGTCACGAGCCGCGCAATAACAGCTCCACATGAATTGGTGAACTGCTTCTTTATAAGAGGTATGACACACACAATTAGTGTTCATTGGTGGTAGCCTGCCGCCACTTTTTTTTTTCTGTGTATTTTTACAAGAGTTGAATACAATCCTTAGATAGTGTGTATCTTTAAGAGAGACCGGGGGTGTGTGTGTGTGTGTGTTTGATTATGTTCTCCTGTCTTGAAGTGGTGAGTGTGTGTTTGTGCACATGCACGATGGAAGTCGGTATGTCCACTGCAGCCCTGTACCTTTTATGTTATGTATTCAATAGGAACTAAGTGTGGAAGGATAACAAGATGAACGTTTTTGTTCTGTCAAAATAGATATCCACTATCCATACCTACCTAGAGGTAAGATTTTTTTTTCCCTTTATAGCTTTCAGGAATAAAATCTTTCAAACATATATATATATCTGACAAGCCAACTCAGACATTCTCTCTCTGGCTAGCAGTGAAACTAATGACAAAATTGGAACAATCTGCTTTTTGAATGGCCACTTTTATTCCTCAAATGCAGCGATCTGTAGCCTAATTTGTCCTGTGGGACGCCACGCGCTCCCCATAAAGCCACATTAGGGCTGCAGTAGCAGGGATAATGAATATGATTCAGACGAGGTGCCCGGCAGCAGCTCCGCCCCCTCAGGACACAGGACTGCAGCAGCTCGCCAAGGAATTGAGGGAAAGCACATACACACACATTTTACTACTGTTAACATCAAGGTCATGGTAATTAATCACCCCAAAATATTCATTTTCGTCTGATGTAAATTCTGATTGTCATTACTTTAATTGACTATGACATCATTTATTGCCTTTCTGTCCATTTAAACACACAATTGATTTCAATAATGTTAGAAGCTTTAATCAGCTCTTTAATGAATGCTGAAATCACAAAGTTTAAAGCTGCACGAGTTAGGATTTTATGTAACAATGCATCTATTTCATCAGCCTAAATCAAGAGTTAAAGGTACCCCGTGGAGTTTTCTTGTAAACTACCGCACTTGTGTTTACATTCAGGGCTCTATTTTTGTGGCGGTGTAACGACCAGTGCAAGCAGCGCTCTGACTATTTTCCTGACCTTGAAATTTGGTTTGCCCGTCTTTGTGGTGTTTTGGTGCCAAGCGCAGAGTGCATGGTGCACAGGTGGGAGGAGAGGCGCAAACAGGAGGGAGGTTCATTCAGATGAGGCAGCGCAAAGCAAGCTATTGGTATTTTGGTGGAAAATGTGATTTAGATGCACTGAGAATAGATGTCTCAGAACCACATCTGTTTCTGGTGGTAGGTGGTAACTATAGGTGTCGTTGCACTTGTGCAATTAAAATAGGGCCCTCTGTGTTTATCACCAAAATACATTAACCCTTTGTAAATAGAGGGCCATCATTACGCCGGCTTTGCTTTTTTACACTGAACCAAACAACGCTGGCATAATGCTACCCCAGTGTGTGATTTTAGATTACATGCCGGCGTGACGTGTAACGCAACAGCATCTAGTGTTATTTATAACATGCGTGCTGTTGGTCTCGTCCTCTGTTCGGAGGGTAAGGAGCTCCCGGACCTCGTTGTCTCCCCAATTGCTGATGGTTAGCTGCTAACTACTTCTTCTTCTTCTTCTTCTTCTTTTTCTTTAAGTTTGCTGTTAACTGCTGCCAGCTGCTTTTTAAATCCCCCAGTGGTGTGTCGCACACATGACACGTCATCAAAATGTCACAGCCCCTGTCCCGTCCTGCCGGCTCCCCCATTTTACACAGACATCGATTTGGCTCTGTTACCACCTCTGCTGCCGACTTAATGGTGCAACAACAATGTACGAACACAGAATAAGGGGGTTATTCCGTGTTCGTACGTTTCATACAGACGGCGAGGCAGAATAACGGCACAACATTCCCGCCTTGAACAGGTTGTATGAAAGGGGTTATTGTGTGCACGTTTGAGGCCATGTTTACGTCAGCTAGCCTTTTGCTGGTGTATTGCTGCATTTTTTTTGGTGCATTACTGCCCCCAACTGTTGATCGGTGAAATTGCCGAAATCCATCAGACACCGTGAAATACAAACAAAACAGGGCCTGCTCACCAAAACATGAGATGCCTAGATGGCACCACAACATCTTGACATACTGACACAGTTTATTTTCCCTTTTTGTTTAATCAAATTTGTGAGTTGAAGATGGATCATTTCACAGATTTCAAACATTCTAAAAGTTCATTTCCGGTTGGAGTGCACTGGATTAAACGCGATGAACAGGTCTGTATCATCTCAAGTGAGCAGAAGTTCATATGATCTGAGATGCCCACTCGTAGCAGTCTGGTGTGGACTTTAGGGAACAGAGTGTGTTCATAGTCATGCTGCTACATGAGAGCAGCAAAGACCTTTCACTTAAGCATACCCCCCATCCTTCAGCACCTCTGGCTTGTGCATCACTCAGCATCCCGAGCTGTCCTGAACAGCCCAGTAATACTGTCAGTGTCAGTACACACACACACACACACACACAAACACATATAACCAATTACATGTTCTTGACAGACATAGGTTTATATGGCCTTGATTATGAACCATTAGTTTGCAAGTACACACACACACACACACACACCATCTGTGCACACAGTGAGGGAACATCCATCCACACCCCAGCGTGTGCCAGGGAATTGTGTTGTAAAGATTTATATGACAAGGTGGCAGACAGACAGTGGCAGGGCTGCGATCCTGCCCGTCTCACTGCTGCATGTTGACAGTGTTATTGCTCTGGCTGTGCATGTGTGTGTTTCAGTGCGTGTGTGTGTGTGTGTGTGTGCATGTGTAAAGTCTTGTCCACGTTCAAGCAAATACAAGTGCATTACAGAAAATGTTCATAACTGGCAGATATTTTTATTTTCTATCTGTGTCTATTTGTCTTACTTTGTAAATGTTCACCGTTTACACAGTTGATACTCTTGACTTCTCCTTTTAGAAATACTTCTATATACATACACTCACTCACACACACATTTTGCACCACTCTGTCTGTTGCCTTATCTGACTCTTACTTACAGAAGTGCTCGCCCCACCCCCCTCTGATGAGAGTTTGAGGCTGTTACAGTTGGCCCAGCTCTGCCCACACACAGAAAAACAAAGTGCTCAGTAGTTGGAGAGCAGGAGCTCTGATTATCTCTCCTGCAGGCGATACAGGCTTGGCTACAAGCTTCTGCCCATCCATCAATTTCTGCAATTGCCCATGCCTCATGCAGACAGCCCAAGTTTCTTCATCACAGCCCTCCATAAGTGACCAAGAGACCCCAAGTCAATGGCAAAACGATTATGGAACGCACATCAGCCTCATAAATGAGACATCAGATAATGATGATGACCTGTACAATGCTATCATTGCCAGTACTGAGGATAAGACGTAAATGTTTTGTGCATGTGTTACTACAGTAAAGATTTCACTAAATGTAGAACGTAGAACGGCAGAGTGGAAGTTTGATAAGAAGTAGGAAAAACAATGCAGATCATAGGCATTTAGACTGTGACACATTTTTGTTGTTTGGTCTCTGTAATGTAACAATGGTTATGAGGTTTAAGGGCCAACTTTTTTCTTTGATTCGAATGTATTTATATTAGTGTCAAATGAACAGTGTTGGAGCTTTAGCCCTTTTTCTGAAAGTTCATCAATGAACCCCTTAAAGACAGAACCACGCTCACTTTTTGCTGATAAGATCAAAGACCCCTGTCATTGTTCATGTGAGCACAGTTACTGATAGATCTGTCATTCTTATTTTTAGGCGGCCAAAAGAACACATACTCAAATTCTGAGTCAAGTCAGTGACAAAACTGATAACCTGCAAGTGTGCAAGTTCAACATCAATCGGTCTGTAGTCCTCGACAGAGCAATGAGGGGGTTCAGACCGCTCTCCTATGACAGTGTATGGGATAGTACACTGGAAGCCCTGTTTCTTGAGTTAGCTGTAACATCTGAACACAATGTGTTGAGATTAAGAGTGCATGAGAACTAGTTAGCAAGCATGCAGAGAGGTCTAAACTAGCTAAAATAATGTGTAAATGGTTTAAATAGACAGCTAAAAGTAATGGACAAATGCTAGTCAGACAATAAAGGTTGTGAACCACTGATGTACAATGTCCCCAAGTTTAACTTATCATTTAAATGCCATATAAGGTTTTTTCAGAAGTTTCCATGGGTATAAATCTGTACAAAATGCTAACAACTCAACACAAAAGTACTCATATCGGTGTTGACCTTAAAATTCTCATATTGGCTGGACTAACATTCGTGCCTGCTGGTTTCTTGTGCGTGTGTGTTTACAGTGTGTCAACGCCTGGTGCATTTGAATTGGCAAAGAGCTTGCACTTAATGGAAATCTCACCATGTGACAAACCTTTCAGCTGCTCATGAAGTGACATGTTGCAGTACAAGAAGGAGAGATGAACTGATCATAAAATGTACAAACACACACACAGGCATCACTTCATAACAGGTTCTGGTGCAGTGGTAATGACTGCTAATGTCTTTCTGTCAAGTAGGAGCTAAGCCTGTGAAAGCAACATGAAAGGCGACTGCTCTGGGTCTTTCTACAGTCCTGCTGCAGATTGATGCCAGGATTGAGCCACAGGCTGAGTCTGGCTGGCAGAGTAACACTGCTCTGTGGTGGTGCTCTGCACGGGTCTGCAGACTGTCTATCTGACTTCACCTCTGTTCTGTACCAAACCACAATTTGAAAAGCAACAACTCTCCAGCTTCTCACAGGCCGCTTCTAATGTGATTTTACATGTGTACATGTTTTTAGATTTTCAGTATACACAAGAGGTTCCATTCAAAATGAGATATTCACCATATGGAAAAAGGAACACCTACTCTGACAAAATGATTGATGGTATAAAATAAAATAAATTATCATCTTTAGAAGAGATACAAAGTTACAAGTTCTTAGTGGGCATAATCATAACACTTTACAGAGTGGAACGTCTATATTTAACACAAATTGTATGATGAATATAATGATTTGATTATTTTTTCCCACTATGATCAAATGAGTTTTAAATGTAGAAACCAGAAGCAGCTATGCTAACATGTGCACGCTGCTGAGATTTTGCAATTGAAACATTTGAAATAGCTGAAATCAGTGAAGTTGAAATATTAATTGAAGTGAAAGTGCTGAAAGAAGTTGAAGAGTCATTTGAAGTTCAAGCACTGAAAGGAGATGAACTTTCAGTTAAAGTGTACGTTAAAAGTTGAAGTGGAAGTCCTAAAAGAAAGTAGTGCCAGGAGTATAAACTGAAAGACGACGTCTTCGAAGTTACGACTGAAGCGTAAGAACTGAAAGTAGCTGTTGTAAATGGTGTGTGAACAGTCAACAGTATGAACACACCTGAAAGGGTTTGAAGTGAAACACTGAAAGGAGAAAATGTTAGTTGAAGAAAAAGAGATTAATGCAGTCAAAATGTCCATTGACTTGACTTGACTTGACTGAGTAAGAGATGAAAGCTGTTGAAGAGTAAAAGACGAAAGCAGTTGAAATGTCAGTTGGTGTGGAAGTGGTAAATTAGTTGTAGTTTCAAGTGGGAAGTGGAAGTGCTGAAGACAATTAAAGTGTGTGCGCTCTAAGCAGCTGAAATTTCAGTTCAAGTCTAAGATCTTAAAGTAGTTGAACTGTCAGCCGACGAACCAAGTGTCAGCGAAAGTATTATTGATGAAAGCACCTTTAATTTCATCCAAAGTTTAAGTTAATGACACAGTTGAATGGCTCAACTAGGTATGAAAAAGCTGAACTAATATGATGAGGTCTGTATGACGAGGTTGATGTGTTGTAAAAGTCCAAAGATGAAAAGATTATTTAAAGTTTGAACATTCCACTGTGTTCATTTAAATGGGTGTTTTGTTGTTATTTTTGTTTTCATTAATTTCTACTGCTTCTGCCCCGGCTGCCCACATATTTATTTCAGAAATATATTCTAACTATAATTATGTCAATTAATGATTATTCAGATTAAATAAATGCATTGCCCACAACTTATGTCACAACCTTACCAAGATCCTTCTGTATATACCAGTCCCCAGGTTAAAAACTAACAGAATAAGCTTTTTTATTATTATTTCTATTAATAATTCCAGTTATTATTAGTCAGGTAAGCAAGTCTGCTTTTATCCTATATTTTTTAATTTTACTTTCGTCAGTCCCAATACTTGTGTGGCATCGCTCTCAAGCTTACCTCAAACCATCACAAAACACACACACAAAGTGTCAGCCTTTTTTTAACTACCCGTTACTGTTTTCCTGCTGTGCTCAACGTCATTTAAAATAACTAATATGTCCTATAAAACCCAGCAACAGTAGCCTGCTCAGGTTTACACAAATAATTAGCTGCAGGCAGACACAATTATACGCTGAGAGAAATATGATCTGCCAGAGTGCATGATAGAAACCAAAGGTAATTACCTCATATTGTGGAATTTCTCTTAAGCACTCTGTGGTAAACAACTAATGGGACCTATTTTTGTTTTGGGAAACAAAATAAGCGATGATCTATGGCTTTTAAAAGGGGATTAGCAACATTATATGCAACATATCTTTCTCTAAGACTTCTTCCTCCAACTTCTCCTTTAATTTCCCCTCTTTTACCCCAACCACATGCCCTTAAACATGTAAACACTGTGTTTCTCAGGAACAAAACCAGCAGGGTGATCTGTGGATTTTTAACAGGGCTCAGTGCTGTGTACCTCCAGGGCCTGCGGTCCCGACTGACAGCTTTACAGGCAGCTGATTGGAGGTGCCATGCCAGCACAACAAGGGAGGCCTGCACCCACAGTGGCTGCCATGAAGGGTCACATGTCCACCACGCATTAGTATCGTAATACGAATTTCAGCTGGAATGATCTTAACACTGCAATATGACATGCACATGTTATGAATGTTAAACTGACCTGAGCAGAATTTTGTGTTTTATGAGTGTGTTTGCAAGCATGAGGCGAGTCCATGGGCAAATCAAGTGGCCATGGCTAGTCCAGACTGTAATAAGGGCAGGACTGCGAAGACACTTAAAGGCAGCAGAGATTACAGCTAAAAAGTTTAAAAAATGACATTAGAAGGGTCAGACGTGTTCACTGATATCGACATCATGGAGAGGGAGAAACTAAGTTAAGATGGTGTATATACATGCGCTGCTGTGCTGGTAAATATTCAGCTGTAGTTGTTTTTTTTTTTGTAACTTTTAATAGCAAGTGATGAAGCAGAAACTCATTTATCTTTATCTTATAAACCCCAGAAACACATTTTACTTTTTCAGAAAGACCCATGAAAGAAATGCTGAATGAGAGATTGCATTGAGGTACTGATGCTAGCAGAACAGTAGCTAGTCTGGCAGTGACACCAGAACTTGACTCTCTTTATGTAATGAAAAATGTGGCAAACAGATGAAAAGGTGCAAAAGACTGTACACAAAGTGAATATTCACCTTGCTTAATTCACGCAAATTTGACCCCTGGACTGTTTACTGTTTTCTTTCTGTTATTTAACTCCAGACCATCTTTTTTCTTCCTTGTCTCTGTACTATTATGAATGGAGTCATGAAGGCTATATGCGCAAATGTTTTGCTCCAGCTGAAACATCATATTAACATTTTCACCTCAATTTGGGTTGCCTAGTGCCAATTCGAGTCCATTCATGTCCACTCATATCTGCCCATTGACTTTTTAAGATAGTTGCCTGCTTGGGATTTGTCTCAACTTTGCAAATCCATCCTATTTTTAAAGAACAGTAAGTTAGGACTGTAATAAAATACACTAAACAAATAAACAATGGTCTTCCACCAAGTGCTGTAGAAGTGAGTGAAAGATATGAGTCAATTATAGTGACTTGCATTCATCCATTGATCATCTATAAAGCTTCACAAAGAGAAAGAAAAGGATGAGTTGATTGGGTTTGTCCAGGGTATGGCTCATAGACAAACAGGGGAAAACAAGAGTGTTAAAGTGATGCTGCAAATCCATACAGGACACACACACACACACACACACAACTACCCACACAGACAAACATAGAAGCACACATTTTGGAAAAATACCCATGACATCACCGTCACTTTACCTACCATTGACATGCTCCTATTTATGCACAGACGGCTGCTGCGTGCCACCAGGACATAAACACACACTTTTACGTACCACACCCTTACACACGCCCTCACACACACACACGCCCTCACACACACACACACACACACACACACAGTCACTCCACCCCATACACACCCATGCCACCACCTTCATACCCACCCAACGCCACAAACATAGTCACCATGTCTTTTCTAGAAGTCTACCCCTCCTTTCACACAACACACACACCTCTCAACCTGCCCAACAAACACATAGCAACCCAAACACAAGTGTGTGTGTGTGTGTGTGTGTGTGTGTGTGTGTGTGTAGTGGAAACTTTCATTGGTCCAGAGGTGTCACCTTCCAGACTGACGCATTTACCGGAGGTTTCCTACTCGTTGCCGGTCTTTCCCCTCCTCTCTCTTTTCAACACTTTCTCTTTCATTCTTTCTTTCTGTTATTCTCTGCTCACACGTCTTTCTCTCAGTACTCTTTTCATCTTGTTTCTTTGGAAATTGATTTGCAGAAGAGCCAACCAAATGTCATAAACATTTTACCAGAATATGCCAAGTTCTTGGTTCGTTGAAATAAGTGGGAATGAAGACGTCAGTTTTGTCCCTGGTCTGTGTTTTGCTGTGGTTCTCCATGTTGACACTAACATGTACTGAGAGACAGGGGGTGATTCACCTGTTCTCAGAAGTTAGAAAATTAGAAATGTTTAACTTTATAATTGATATATGTGGCATGTCTGACAGCTTAGGACATTGGTAAATTAACATGAAATATTATAAAACAACATTTCCCTACTTACTCTGTTTGCAACCAAAACTGTTGTGATGGGTGTGGTTAAAAATCATCCTGCTGCACATAAATACATGATTGCTCACCTAAAATAGTTCTGAACATATACCTGAATGGATCAGCCACATTAAATAATAATCCCAACACATTTGTTTGATTTTGATACAAGCAAATGTCTTTTATTCTCTTTGTTATATAGTTTAATATTTTAGAAAAATACATATTTTGCCTTTTGACCCAAGTGTGAGATGAGAAGATTGATATCGGTCCCATGTCAGTGCGTTTAAAAGCTGGAGCCAGGACGTAGTTAGTCTAGCTTAGCATAAAGACAGGAGGATCTAGCCTCGCTATGTCTAAATTTGAAAAAAAAGGTGGTGCTTCTAGGCATATTTCTTCCACTTTTGAGAGAACCAGGCTAGCTGTTCTCCCCTGCTTCCAGTCTTTATGCTAAGCTAGGCTAACCACATCCTGACTCCAGGTCCATACTTAACACACAGACATGAGAGGGGTATCGATCTTTCCTTTTCACTGTCAGAAAGAAAGCGAATAAGCTTATTTCCCAAAATGTTGAACAATCTTTGAAGCCTTTACTTATGCGGTTTTAAATATTAACTGCATGATATCCCTGTTATAAAGACTGCATGAGCATTATGTCCACAATGGCCAAACAGAAAACGTAGTCGACAGAAAATCTAAAAGAATAGCCCACTCAGTTTGACTGACAGGTGACCTCTGGGAAATGAAGTGCTGAACCACCATAGCAATTAGAGCTTAGCATCAAACATTAAGTTCCGTGATGATACACCCAAATTGGACTGGCTGCTGTAGGAATCAAACTTTGTTTGAGTTTACACGTTATATATGAAAAGCTAATCCACATAAATCCCTGCTGCCTGTCTGACTTTCTGCCTCTCTTTCTGTAAGTGCCTGCCCCACCCCCCCACCCACCTCTCTCTCCCTTTCTACCTGGACCAGTTTTATTGGCGTCCTGGTTTTGGCCCAACTGCTGTGCGTTTTTTTAAAGTGCGGTCAGTGGAGTTCACAATAAAGTAGGAACATGTGTACAGACAAACACTCCCCATGCTCGCTGCTACTGTTGCTACAAACTCACACCATCTAATTAAATTCAAAATGTCACGTCCGATCAATGTCAAAAAAAGTTTACTGCGCAGTAAATGTTTTCGACGCTTTCGAAATATCACAGAGAAATGTGTTTTGCTTTAACTGGTTTTCAACGACAACAAAATGACGTGTTGAAGGAAATCCCTGTGTCTTTATTACTTTAACGTTTCTGTTTCTCTTTCTTTTTTTCTTTAAGTTTCTGATCTCTGCCTGATTGTTGTCTCTCCTCTGTCCTCTCATCCACCTCTTCTCCTTACCTCTGCCACTTTGTCTCTGTGCCTTCCTCTTCCTCCATTCCTCTTCTCCATGTCCTCCTTCTTTCACCCGCTCTCTCTTTAAGTCATTTTCTTCATGCCTCCCCAATCAGCCCCAGGTCTGGTTTAGCGCTGAAATCAACCCTGTGATTTAGAGTGACACTGTTAATCAGGGTTCAGCTAAAGTTGGACATGGCCGGATTCAGAGTGTGTATTTTACTGTATGTGAATGTGGTGTGTGTGTTTCTGTGTGCGTACTCAACAAGGAAAATAACTCTCTTGTCCACTGGCCAACATGGCTGGTGCCACTGTCACTCTTTTATCAGCCAACTAGATATGTAGTGTAAAATACCTCCAATGACGGTTGGTTTCCTGCCAAAGTGTCTAGTGTTGTGTAACATACCAATGCGTCTGGTAGTAATTTCCTGCTGTGGTGTCTTCATGCATGAGTGTGTATAATTAGTATGCACTTTGTGTATGTGTGTGTTCCACATATGTGTTTTTTATACGATCTGAAGCCAATATTTTGAGCTGACCTTTAATATATTTGAACATAGGACACTAAAACAGCACTGAAACTCTAATGAGCTTAAACTAATGGCATTTATACAGACAGTAGATGATGAGTTTGACTGCAAAGGAGAATGGACAGTTTCTAAAGTGACAGTGACATAAAATGACTCTATTGAACAAATAAACAAAAACAGTTAACATGCAATGTAACAATGAAACTGACACTGCCACTTCTACATATGCATAAACGGACAATAATCATCCACCATCCCTTTTTGCTCTGGGTCAGCAGTGGGGTAAAGGTAAGCTTTATTATAGCTTTCCACCGCAAGTCAGACAGAAGCCTTAACTCCCCCAGCCTTAAAAATAATCAGCCAAGGACTGAGCACTGTCTTACAAAAATAAAAATACAAAAAAAGAAGCGGTTTGGCTTTTACCCAGCTAGACCCCGGGGCCGAGCTGTAAGACACAAGTGCTGTAAATGTTCAGCACCTGATCATTTGTGTGTTTTGGACTTCCACATCCCTCCCCATTGTTATGGCAGGAGGACGGAGAGACGGAGGGGGGGGGGAGCCCACCAGAGTTGTCGCTCGTAACCCGGGGGCAGGCGGATGCGTGACGTGATTGACAAGGCTGATTCTCCACCAGTATATTGCTGCTGGTCAAAACCCTGGTCGCAAGTTGACATTTATTTAGACGAAGCTCCTTCTGGGCTGCCGAGAAGCCACAGAAACCAAAAGATGTCTGACAGAGACAAGTATTAAATGTTGTGTGTGTGTATATGTGTGTGTGTTTGGTCTGACAGACAAATATTAAAAGTCAGTTGTTCTAAACTAACCTGCATACCTGCCTAGCTACGTAGCACCTTCTTGGGGTGGTTTAAGGGACAGTATAAAAATTATGGAGGGAGGGGAGGTGGGTCAGAAAAAGGGGGTTATGCAGATTTTTCCTTTGAGCTGATGGGGAGGCAAATTTGTTTGGGAGAGCATGGGAGGGCTAATATCAAAAAGATGGATTTTGTGTGTGCATCACCTACACACATTCTTTTTCTTTGTGAAAACCTGTTGCCTACATTACCCACAATTCAACTTGATCACCGACAATTCGGCTTATGTAGCTTTGAGCAGCAGCATCAAATTATTTGTCTTTTTAGTTATAAAAGCCAAAGTGAGTTGTATCAATTCAATAGTGTCATTATTTGGGGGGAGGTTTGTAGTGTTTTTCAAAGTGAAGTGGAGGGTCCAAAGTAGGCTAAATATCAATAATGCTGGGGATTACTTGCCTGCCTCCCCACCCCAATCATTTTTATACAGTCCCTAAGAAGAGCGAAGCAGCATCAAGAGATGGCCAGGAGAGATTGGGAAGCAGTGAATATCAACTTATGCCTCTGGTTTTGGTCTGGGTGTGATGATGTGTGTGTTTGTGTGTGCCTTGGACACAGATGAAAAGTAAACTAAGATGTAATAAGCTAGCTGCAAGAGAGTCTTAAAGTCTTTGGTAAAAAGCCAGGGTCTTGTTTCAAAGTGCAGAATCTGCTTTAAGCCCCCGCAGACACAGACTAAACACAGCATCGGCCCTATTGTTGTTCTGCACTGTTACAGCCCTCCCTGGAGATTTAGCAGGAGTTATAACCCTCCGCTGCCGCGACACGCAGCCAATAGCCACGCTGCTTACTGATGACCTGGCCACTGAGGTCACACCACAGCCTGATCATGAGTATTTATACAGCGCTAGACATGAAAATGATGGGATTTGGGGTTGTTGTTTTTTTTTTTTTTGACAGTTTTCAGGTATGCCGGTGAATCAAATCCTGACTAGTTTCAATTGCCTTCCCAGGCTGGAATATGGCACAGTTTCCTTTTTATGGCAGAACTACAGTTAGTGATAATCGATTCAGCATGTTCACCATTTCTAACCATTGTATTTTAAGACCTGGACAAAATGTTCACATGTCAATTTTTTTCCAGTTAATACATGACTAGTCACTCCATCTTCAATTTTCTTTTTTCATCAGTTTCCGTCACGTGTCGTTCTGTGGTTTGAAGACCATGTATACACAAAGTAGTCGTTACGGGAAGGAAAAGGAGAGAGTTTACTGGAAGAGGAGGCCCATTACTGAAAGCACGGAGTTGAATCACTGGATAGGTTGAAGGTCAAACAAACCCTACAAATTTGTTCCGTCCATTACGGTGGACGTATGGGATGGTTGCACATGCATTTAGGCTTGTATGCATCTGTTTATATTTGGTGTGTGTGGGCATGTCGGCTCCACCTGTGTCTGGGTTTCATCACCATCTTCCACTGGCGTCTCTGAATCATGTAATCTACCAGGTTAACGCAATGATTACCTGTCATTACCATGAGGTCCGGTTTCAGTGGCACCATTCAATCCAACATCCAATCTGGGTGTTTACAACGTGTCAGCGCTGGCTTCTCTTTTCTGTGCACCAAGTCTGGGACGAAAATAAACATCTTCTTTTCACTCAGAGCACAAAGTAAGATTAACTTGTACCTGCGGAGGCAGATAGTGAACATGATATGGCTATAATTTTGGAGTGACTGGTAAGACATGGAGAGGTTTGAGTTGGTGTTTTAAAGGGCTACTGTGTCAACCAACCAGAGGGGAGGTGGGGGTCATTAGTGCACTTCTAAATGTGTGTGTGCACATGCCTGTACTGTACGCCCTTGTGTAACAAATCAGTCTATAAAAGCTCTATATTTACAGTGAACTTGAGTTGACATGGAGGTAATAACCAGGTTAATTTGCCTTCTGTCCCCCCAATCATCATCCATGGAAGGAGCCAAGGAGGCTACATTTACACTACAGACCTTAAAGCTGCACTAATCAATATTTTTATACTAACAAAGGGTCAAATGACTATGTCTAAGCGGAAAGGGCTCACTCCTAGTAGTGAACCCAGTGATTGAATTATCACCCACCTCTGCAGTTCCCCGCAGGTCTGCAGCACATTTTAGCATCTTTCAGTTAATTGTTTTGGTTTTACGGGCCACAACAGACAAAGTTAGCAACTAGCTGGTGAACATAGTGGAGCATTTAGCAGCTAGAGTCAGATACTTTTCTCAGGAGCTGATGAAGACCAAAACAGAGCTGAAAGGAGAGTGCACATTGGACTTGCATTCATCAATTGGACCCAAACGTGACCCTGAATGAATGCTAACATTGCTCCATGTCTGCTGAATGTGTAAATAGGCAGTTGTTTGCTAACACGTTCACCAAGTGGCCAAAAAATGAATGCTGCTTACCTAGAGTATGTGACTTTTACTGGCCACTGTGGCCACAAGTCGCCATTAAGGGATTATGGTAAATGCTAAAACATGTATTAATTGTGCAGGTAGAGAATACGGATACGTTGTGCTATGCTATAAGCCTTCAGGTCTTAACTGAATTGAATTATCTCCACAAATGTCAGTCCCATTGTCTGTTTGTCTTTCCATTATTGTGTTGTATTGTAAATTAATTAATTATGACAACTTTGAAAAACAGATTAATGGTTTAAAATGTACTCGTCACAACAATGTTAACAAATACCACTTTGAGATACAGTTTTGTACCACAAATCTATGAAGTTAAGGATTTCTTCTCTGCAGGTTAGAAATAAAATGTTTTGACTGTCCAGAGTAATTAAATATGATTTGTTACAAGACAAACAAACCCAGAATTGAGACATTTTCAACTGCAGTGTGAACGCAGCCCTTATTGGAAACAGTGGATTTCACTGTAGATCTTATTTGGCCTGCTCAGGTTTCTGTCTACACAGCGGGTGGTCGTTTGTCTGGATCCTCTTTAATACAGTGCTTTATCCTGCCAGATTATGTTCCATATGTGCGTGTGCACTCCAATGAACAAACTTACACTCAGTATAAAGCACACATACGCACTTTATCCCCCTGCTTTAGTCACCTTGTGAGCGAGTTATCGCACAAAAAAATCAATGGGGAAATCTCGACGTCTGCCACAAAATGAACACCAGCCCCCAGTGGCATGAAACACAACTCCCAGCATGCTAAGGATAAGAGGGAGAGGAAGGCTAGGATTATAATGAGAGATGGTGGTCGGACGAGACGACGGTGCCACATGGATGCCATGAGTTTATGCTTAACAGGCATTGTTGGACCCATGGGTTTAGAGAGAACCTATGATTTTAATACACAATGCAAAAACTGTACAAATAATGAGGAATCTTATCTTGGATTACCAGCATTTTGGAAGAACCTGAATTGCCCAGAGGAATACAACAGTACAGAATATTGCTTCTGCGATGTGCGATTAAACACTGTTCTTTTTCAAAATTATACATGGAAAGAGAAAAAATGGATGTTCATTCTTCTGCAATAAAATTCCTATTTTGCATTTGCCCTTATATACATATATATATAGATGTGCATGCGTGTGCCCACAATTTTACTTCCACTTCATTCCCAACCCCTCAAGACCTGGATTTCCACCTCATATAACGTCCTTCACTGACAGGAAGTTTTAGCCTCAGTCTCCACTGGCCACTTCTTTCTTTTGGCTTAAAAGAAGCATGTTCGAGGCTCTGGAGGTGCCGGTCGCTGCTGCTGTTGCCAAGCAACTATTGAAAACCTACTTAAAGTGCTTTTTTTTGTGTGTTAAACATTAAAGTGTTTTTAACTTCTAGTGCTTGGCAGGAACCAACTCTAACAGAACACTATTTCCATTGAAAATAATGAGGCGAAATGAGGCCAGGGCTGCAAAAACAAGGACAGGAATCAATGTAAGACTTTCAATACATCTCAGAATTAGTAGTGACTTCCCAGGTGCAACAATTACAACACAAGTTAAAGGGTAAACTCCAGTGGGAGATTGGTTAGTATGTGATTTAAAGAGAAAAAATGGTCCATTTGTGGTGACTTTGTACCCACAACGGCCATTTCCAACTTTCACCATACTCTAGGTGGCGAGAGTATACCCAGAAGTAGGACAGTAGTCACATTAGCTTTGATGCTAATTTAGCAGTATATGTTATCACCCCTGTCACTCTTATCTCTGTTGGTTAGCTGAAACTTAGCTTGACTGATTTCACCTGCTTTCAGCTCTAAGGCCGCGTTCAAACCGACTTTAGCCCTGCATGAAACTTTTGCCGCAAAACATCTGACAAGATGCGGTGGCCAATTATATGCCTGCAAACGCACATTCCTGGGGGATTACTTTGTAACTTGAACGCCATATTTCTACCATTTACCTCGCAACTGTCTCGACGAAAGATAAAATAGTTGCCGCCTTGATAACTTTCCAGAGTTGTAAAATCCTATAGCTGTGTTGTTTTAACGCAGGTCTGTTTTTGGTCTGAATACCTCAACTCCTTTCAATGCTTACACTTCCTAAAACACTTCAAACCGTATCACTGCTTCATTGAAAACTTTAACTGCTTTAAGTGTTTCAACATAAACTGTAACTCCCATACAACGTCACATTCAAATTATTATCTTTTAAAGACATTTTTTCCATGTTTACGGTGTGTAAACCTGGATTTTTGTTTGTGTAAACAGGCACACCTAATTATAAAATAAGTGGCATAATATTTCTATTAAAAATAGGGATCTTTTGTTAGAATTACATGTTCTACCTCTGCTCAAAGTTCAGGGATCCCATTTATTAGTCTCCACCTGAAACTTACACCACCATCAGCCTCTTAGCAAAAATCAACTACTGCTTGTGTCATTGAAACAAGAGATTAAAAGAATAAATCAGGCATTTACAGTGGTAATCATTGTAGAAAAAAACCCTTCATGTATTTATTAGTATAGTGTCAGTACACATGCTATACTCGTTTTTTCAGACAAACAAACCAGAAGTACTGGGAAAGCTGCAAAGTCCCATGAAGAAGGTGGAAATGTGGCATATGTTAAATGTTTCATCTTGAATGAAGGCATCTTCACAGCAGTTTTTGATATATCTTGATAACTAACAAACAGACAAATACAGGGGACAGAAAACACAACCTCCGTGGCTGAAGTGACTGTGCTTCTGTACCATTTTTAAGCTTGAGATTAATCAAATTGAGTGAGCTTCATCACCTCATGGGATTCAATTTAACGTCCTCTTGAAACATAAGCTACCATAGAGCAAGAGATTAAAAGAATAAATCAAGAGATGTGCTGTGTAATGGTAAGAGGGTATTCTCCTAAAGCTCTAGTAGGAAGGCATTTATTAGAGAAAGAGGATGGAATAAACGAAGGAGGAAGCAGGAGAAAAGTCGATAGAGGATATGTAGCAGACTGAGAAGAGAAAAAAAAGGAAAGTACTGCTCTCTTTTGTTGTCTGACTGAAGTCTTAGCTTATTAAGTATTATTAGTTTTGGCTGTGGTGTGACCTTATCCCAGCAGTACCTCCGGTTTGGTCGTGTGTTCCAGCGAACTCAGTTGGCAGTGTTTGACAGTCATTCTTAACACTCAAACTCTACACAGAAAAAGCCAGAAGATTCTTGCTGTGAGGTGACAGAGCTAACCGCTACTGCTTACCGCCAAGGCAGCAGACATCGTTCAAACAAATAAAATACATCAATTAAATAATCGGGTGTTGTAAATATTGTCATTTATATTGTCATTTCCCAAAATTGCAGAATTATACACCTAATTGTGACAAGACTGAGAATGCCCTAAAAAAGGCCACTGTACCAGGGACTGATGGCCTCCATAACCTGCCCTACAGACCTGTCCCCCTGCTTCCTGCTGTCCAAACACACTCACGCACACTCAAACATGCACACACATGTAACACCTGCTTCACATTTTGGTTGTAAGATGGATGCTTGGGATAAAGACTGGACACACAGGCTTTCAGATGAGCAGATAGGACCCCACTGAGCGTGGACAATTGGGGACAGATAACGTTGTTGATAGCTTAATAACTTAATGGTTACTTTATCCTCCTTGTTCATTGGTGTGTGGTGTCGACACACTACTGGCATTTTTAGCTGTTCAGCAATGGACAACAGTGTTTGAAGAGCAATGCAAAACATTTCAAGACTAAAAAGCTTTGCTCTCAGAACAAAAAAAAAGAAACCCAAAGCAGTAACACTGAGACCAACAGTACAGTTTGGTTTCCAATGGCTTGCACTCCTTCTTAGCTCATTTTGACATATTAGTATTGATGTAACATCATTCAAAAGGCCAATTTCAAGTCTTTTTGATCTATAAATTATAAAATTATAGATTTATATGAAGAAGATAAGAGCTATGACCTCCCACCTCACTTGATTGATAAATGATAATCAGATCATTTAAATGGCTGTGAAAGCGACACATTCACGGTCTCTTTCTGAAAATGACATCCTACTTATTCATATAGCTTACAAGTTTCTTACCTTTTACGAACACCTCTTATTTGTGCTGTGAGCGTGTGTTCTTTCTGCAGGAGCGTGTATTTTTGCAGTTTCCATGATCACACTATATTATTGTTATTACTGCAATCTGAACGTCCCTCACCATCTCCTGCTTGACTTTAACCAGAGCTCACAGCAGAGGTGCACAGCCAAACAGAGGAGAGAGAAAACCTCGCCGGTTTGTTGCTAATGTGTGTGATTTATGTACATGAGAGTGCAATTAAGGATCCCACTGTGTTTGTCGGCCTTTTTTCATGCTAGTTTAAAGAGGCGCTAAGGTTCAGGTCTTTCAACGCTGGACTAGCACTTTGTTATATTTAGTGTGTATCGCTGGCTGCAGGCCAGTTACATTTACACCCTGACGTTTGGCTACTGAGCTACTATGTGCCTGTTTGTGTGTGTGTGTGTGTGTGTGTGTGTGTGTGTGTGTGTGTGTGTGTGTGTGTGTGTGTGTGTGTGTGCCCTCTCAATATTCACACGTTACAGAGGTGCCAAGCAATAACTGTTTAAGTTTTATAACATTTCCACGGCAAAGTTGTCATGGAGATGATAAATGCACCTTATGATGTCCTTTAGCATTTTATCTGTGTAGCATTTTTTTTTGTGTTGGTCAGATTCAGTAGCTGTACATCAACAGTCTGTGGTGTGCATGCTTAATAATGTGCGTGTGTGTGGTGTGTGTTTTATTGTTGTGGAGTGGAGAGGAATGGATCAGTTACACAGTCAGCTGGATTTGCTATTAGACAGCATGTAAAATCTGACCCCATCGTCTCCAACCTGTTTTCACATCTGAGAGCCTCAGAGCTCCACTTCCATCTGTGAGAGTAGGAGTGTGTTAGTGCTCTGTGTGTGTGTGTGTGTGTGTGTGTGTGTGTGTGTGTGTGTGTGTGTGTGTGTGTGTGTGTGTGACTGAAAAAGGAGGTATAAAACATTTGTAAATTCAAAATTTGGATTTAGAATTTACATCTTTGCAGGCAAGGACCACATCGCAATTTGATTGGGGTTAAACAAAATCAAACCTTGACAAAACCAAAATCTTATCCAACACAAGTTCCTAAAAACAATACTTTGGAAAACTGAGTTGGCTTCCATTGGCCAATCAGATATGCTCAATTGAGGTTAACTGTGTTTTGGAAATCTCAAATATTATCAGAACAGTTGCACACACAGTATTTGCTGAGGGAGCATCATCCAGATATGATCTATTGCTATGGCTTTACCAGGACGAATCAGGCGGATATCGGACGGAGGGCGGCTAACCTCGGCACATACCTGGCTTTGATCCCCACTTGTGGAGGAGACGCAGAGGTGCAGCAATGGGATCCGACTACATAAATCATCAGTTATTTACTACCTGATCAGACCATTCCCGACCATAAAGCACAGAGCGAAAAGTTCATAAAGTCATCAAATGAGTTTATTTTTGGAGGAATCCAAGAATGAGACGCTGGCAACTACCAATGCTTCAAGATTCACTTGTGCTCTTTGTTCCAGTTTGTTTCCCCAGATGACACATTTTTAAAGATTCATGACCTGTCTTGTGCTAAGGGATGACATGCATTTTTAACTACTTCTGCCCTGCTACTGTTGTCCTTGTTTTCTATGTCTGACTTTTTTAAGTCAAAGGGACTTTTAATTTTAGTTTTTCAGTGTGTTCATCATGGCTGTGTGTTCTGACAGAACTACCTGTTGCTGTGAGTTTCGACTCAGCATTTGCAATGCGCCTACTGGACCCATGAAAGAGAGACAGCTAACGCTAGCTAGCCCCCCTCCTTTGTGTAATGCGGGACGAACACAGGACTGAGAGTGCAGGAGCTGCCAATGACTCAGCATTTGTTGAAGTAACATGAGCGAAAAGTGACAGTGAGTCGGAATCAGTTGTAATTCTGACTCAGAGATAGAGGATTTCTGACAGCAATGACATTTTCCACCAAATAAAATCCAATATTAAAACTAATAATCAATTTAGCTGCTGTATAAGGAGTCTTACGCTATTTGTTTTTGGTTTTACTTGATAACGAACCACTACTAATAAGTAGCACAATAAATGCGGCAAATTTAGGCTTTTTATCTGGTGTGACTACAAGGCTAGCAGTGGGAGTATCGTCTTAGAATAATGCTTGAACGCTCCCAAGTCAGAGTAACTTACTATTTTGGTGATATTGCTTGAATGCATGTGACGTGCTCCAGTCAGTAGTGCATCATGGTAGTCCACAGTGTGTCTCCTGGCAATGTCGGCCATCAACCCAGAGGCCTGATGCTTTGACATTTTCTACCATGTTCAAAAGCTGTTTTTGGACTCTTCTGAAAATAATAATAGTTGAGGTATCATTGTATATTTCATTACACAAAGAGGAAAATTCTCATTTTAGTTTGGCTTTAATTTTCCTCAGTTCTTTTTGTGTGTCTATAAAATAAAGGGGAACATACTAGAAGTGGGTGTAGTCGGATCTTTGTCCCATTCCCCCTCTCTTCAGCTTTCCTGGTAATATAATTTCAAAAACACGTCAAAACGTAAAAATTAACTTTTCTGAACACTGTGACAAGCAGAATTCCCTCATTTAACTGTCACACACACACACTCTGATACACACACACTTGAAGAAACCTAGGTAGGGATTTGAGCCTGACCACAGAAAAACACAAGCAACGTTGACGTGACAGATCGAAGCTAACTGATGTTGTCACTGGCCTCTACCACCCAGACAAAGTGGTGTGTGTGACTGTGATTGTATTTGTATTCGTGTGTGTGTGTGTGAGTGGTAAGGCCCATTAGTGTGCAGTAATGGGAGGGGATATTGGTGGTGTATAGGTGTAATTACCTCAAGCTAACATGGAGCTCAGGCCGCGTGGCGCCTCCAACACAAATATGAACCGCAGAACATAGATACCACTTTGTCCTCCTTCACCGCATGACCTGGGGGAGAAAGTTCAACAGGGCCTGTAGTTCTGCAAGTGTGTGTGTGTGTGTGTGTGTGTGTGTGTGTGTGTGTGTGGGTGGGTAGGAGAAGAGAGCCCTGGGAAATAATGATCCCAAAGAAAAAGCTAGAAGAGAAGGGCAGAGAAAAAAAAGAAATAAAGTGTAGGTGTGTTGGACTATGTCTGCGTTGACTGTTATCTGCTGGTTCTGTTTGGACTGACTGCTCTCCTGTTGTTCTCCTCGTCCGTGATAATACGCAGAGCTTCTTCAGAAGCCTCCGTTCCCATCATCTATCTGTCCATCGATCCACTTCTCTGGCACTCTGCATACCTCCACCCCTCCCCTCCTCCAATCTTTTCCTTCCCTTCTACAATCCATCAATCTATCTCCACCTCCTCCCTGACACAGAGGTTGGACATCTCACCATTATATTTGCTTTATGAGAACATCTGTTTAGCTTACTGGCTCAACCCTTGGCCTCGAAAAGCCTCCAATAAAGCCTTAACTCAGCCTCCATGTGGAGCACCACCACTCTGCTGACTGGGGTATAGTGCAGGCAGTAAGTGGCCACAGCTTGGTGTGACTGTTAAACTCCGCAGGATGAAGCTGTTGAAGCTGACAACTAATGCCTAAGGCCTTTCGAGTGATGTAACATAGCCTGTGGAAGACCCACTGAAGGTCCTTGGCAACAGAGACTGTGAACAGCTAATTGCATTTTGAAATGTACAACTGTTACATAGCTGTCCACCTCATTTCCCTTCAATATTAATCAATACTGCAGCTGCCTACACCATCCGTAACCGCTAACATTTCACTCAAAATGTCCATCGTGAGTCTGACAGTGTTTCAGGGCTGCAATGCTACATTAGTGGAGTACTTTTGAGGCAACACACAATTAAATTTGCTCATGCTAACCAATAATAGATAGAGTTGTTGTTACTAAATTAGTAGATAAGTATCTATGTGAGAAAGAAGCTATCTTTAAATGTTGTGTTTCTTCTGTGTATATGATCCCTTTTTCCATTTAACAGTTAATTAAGAAGAAAAAGCGCCTCTTCATGAAAATCTGGGATACTGGATAAGTGTGCCAGATTCATTCACCAAGTTCAATAGTTCATGAGAGTGAAACAGTGAAATGCTCCTTGTAGCAATGTGTTGCAATATTTTTTAAAAATCTTGATCTTCACCAGACTCATTTCTTCTTCAGCCAAATTTTTCAGCAAATTTCAATGTATGCTGTTAACATGAATCTTGCGACCTACTAATTTGCACTGTTTGAAGCCACTATGTGTCGAATTTTTATGTGCTTATAGCATCTTACAAATGATTTTGATGAGAGGGGCAGTGGCGTGCAGTCTGCCACAGTGTTTTTTTTTTTTATACTTACACTGTGAAACTGAAAAATTGGAAAGAAAGAAGATGGTGCATTCAAAGAAATGTGAATGCACCAATATATTTTAAGTGCATTGGAACTGAACTGAACCCCATTATTAAAAAGCAACAGTACTTTAATACACTCGCTGCTTTGCCTTTCAAAGTCCTAGTTATACCTGGATTCACAGCACATTTTTCACGAACCCGTTTGTTGCAATATATTAAACCATTATTTATGCACAGTCAGTCTTCCAGTGGACGTTAATAATGCCATCAGGTATGCTTGCAAGAGACATGAGATGCAAAGTGTGTAGTCATGATGGAGGACCTCACTGAATGAGATGCTAGAAGTTTCCTATGTTTGGCCCTGAGATAGTGTTAGATTGTAGCGAAGCCAACTTGTTACCGTAAGGTTTCTGGTTCCTGGAACAGCTGAGTGAGTTTGAACAAGGAAAGTTGATGAGCAATGCTCGTTCCTCAATCAATGTTTGTGTGTGCAAGAAAGACTTTTGTGTTTTCATTGACGCATGTAGCTGTGCCGGCCTGTTACCAGGTGTGAATTTGTATAGCTGTAAATCAGGGCGATGCTGAGAACGAACATGTGGGCTTAGTCTGTGTTCTCCTGGGAAATTAAGGTACAGCGGTGGGGGGTGGGGGGGGCTGTCCAGAGATTTGTAAAGCGTGGTGATGTCATGTTGGTGGTTTGGGACGTTTTTATCACACATGGTTTCTATATCAGTGGGCCGCTGCTTGGCCTGATGCATCAGAGTGGACTGGACAGACCTCAAAATCCAGCAGGGATCACATCTGCAGATACACGCTGACCACTGGCCAAACTGGAGATTTGGCCTCAGGCTTTTGTTGACTAATAGACTAATAGTGTCCAAGAGTGTGTGTGTGTGTGTGTGTGTTTGTGTGTTTGTGTGTGTTCATATTTGAGTGCCTATTTGTATTATTGTGGCAAACACCAACGTCTGACAAGTTGTCATCTCTTAGAGTCTGCAGTCCTTTTGCAATAACAGAAACCACATTAATAACAGAATAATGTGTGTTTTTGTACCAGCATTATTTCCATGTTATACCGCTTCCCAGAAAGTTTGCACAACTACGTAAAGTTGCTAATGGTTTTGGCCACTTGAGGCAGCAGAACAAGCTGTAAACACTACACCGACATATTATCATCTTATAAAGTTGTTATAGCTGTTTATTTACACATCCAGCAGACATTGAGCAACATTAGCATTCATTTGGAATCCTTTTTCTGTCCATCCAACGAATCTCCAGTCCAATATTCACTCTTCTTTTAGCTCTGTTTTGGTCTCCAACAACTCCTGAGGGAAATATCTGGCTCTTTAGCTGCTAAATTCTCCACTTCATTCACCAGCTAATTGCTAACTTTGATTAGCATCTGGTTGCCATTTAGTGATGGGCAGTTAGCGCACAGTGGGTTTATCAGAGCTTGATGATAGCGGTGAGACCGAACCAAAATAATAAAGTTACTGGCTATAAAACCAAAACAATGATGTACACATAGTAGCTCACTGTTAATGTAAAAACATATTCATTATTAGCTATCCCAATCTGGTGCAAGATGATGTTACAATGCAATCTGGCTGTAATCAACTAGTTGTGACAGTGACATTGCCTAATTGCCTACATCAAGTATTATCTAGCCATTGCTTTTTTATTACTTTATTTTGGCCTCACAAACTGCTCTACATTACTTTGTTAGCTAACGTGTCTAATCATGTCTGCATTTATTTCTTTTTACTTTATTCCTCACATTTTTTTCTGATACATTACTGACTCAGTCACTTTGGAGAAATCGGACTCATGCATGTGAGTTTTGAGGTCCACCTGCATACCTGTGTCTAGGACCAATGAAGAGGGGCCAAACAGGGTGGAGATAAGACAAAAACCAGAGAGACGGAGGGATGGGCAAGGCTGTCTTCACTCTTCCCCTCACCCCATCTCTATTACTCCCCTGCCTGTTTTTGTGATCATACCATGTCATTGCTTAGTTTGAACATACTGTTGACTTTATGCACATATTTGTGCGCCTGTAACTCATATTCATAAAGACAGAGCTCCAGGGGAGGAGGTTATTTCATGCCTTCTTAGATTCTGTAAAAGGACTGGTGGTGTTGATGACATAACAAAGGAAGCGAATGGCGCAGACGGAGATATATGAGGTGAATCAGACGGATGGAATGACTACAGGGACTTGAGCTACAAATATGACTAAGAAGAAGAGGGAGAAGACAGTGAAGAAGTGGAAAAATTGTAGGAGTTAAGTTTCATATTGATAAATGTGGTGAATGTACAGAATCAGAGTTTAATTTCAGGTGCAAATTGAGCAACTTACTGTAACTGTTTGTCTCTTTAAAATTCATGACCTAGTTTCTGTACTCAGTGATGCAGTCGAAGTGCACGTATTGAGTCCTCTACAATGGCTACCACTGCACTCTGCCGTATACAGGTCACACGAGGACATAGGTTGTTTTGGGTGAGTTGTTCCACCAACTGGTACATTTCAAGGACACATCCCAAACTTTGCAAAAACATGGGCGTGCATATGAGTAGCCTATTCTCTTATTCTTGCATCAAAACGAGGGTTGGGCATTTTCTAGCCTGCAGAGGGAAAGGTTAGTAAAACCAGCTGACCCTCCGTTTCCTTGGCTACCGGTGTTTACACAACCAACACACTCATATGTTCATGTATGTGCAATCACAGGGACCACAAACCTCCCCAACAGGCTTTATCTGCTGTGTGTGTGTGTGTGCCTTCATGAGTGTTTGAATATGCAACTGTAGCAGTCATTTCCCTCAAGCTTTTGAATTATGGATTATTGTATTAGTAAGCTGAACTATCATGAGGTCAGGCAGAGCACGCTGTGTGGAATAAATTGGCTTGACCCCCAGAAAGCAGCACTGCTACACTTATACCTTTTTACTACAAGTTAAACAGCGCCATTAAATTCTGTTCTCAGTTCATTACTGAGGCAGATGAACAACCAAATAATTTTCTCTCTTCCTCCCTCCTCAGTTCTTTCATTCATCAAACACGATCGTTAGTTACTCCTGTGGCTCCACAATTGGTTACTTGAGATTTCAAACAAGAAAACGAGCATTTCAATGACACTCTGAGCTGTATACAATGCATGAACTGTGCTATAAAATATAATTCTCATCATTACCTTGTGTAGCTTTTTCAAATCCTAAGTATTTCTCTGTAACATTAAATATTACAGACAAAATAAGTAACAAAGTTAAAGTTTGACCAAAAAAACATCCTTAATTATTATTTATTAAGAGTTTAAAATGCAGATCATCTGCTTCACCAGGACTGTGTGGGTGTGATTTGATCAGATTTGACTGACAGTGGCCTGGTAACATGGGACCCCACCACTGATCCCGATTCAAATATTGCTTCATTTTGATTGGTGCACAAAGCAACATGACATACCCTTTTTCTAAGTGAGCCCCACCTACTTTAAGTCAATGAGAAGAGCACAAACAAAACACAAAAAAGTGAAATCTCGCATGTGAAATAATGAAAACTGTTCCAACTTTGGCAGAAAATTGTATGTCTATGTAGGACCCCATTGCTCACTGAAGAAGCTGAGAAAAAAAGTTTTTAGGGGCTTTAAGCAGTCACCAAATCATTAAATTCCAGCCACCAGGAGAGATCAGGTCTCTTTTTAGGCTTCTGGGGTTAACACCCTAAAATGCATTGCTGCACTACCATTTATTTTTATTTTTTTATTTTTTATTTTTGCAATGTGAAGCAGCACCAGAAAATAAAATCTACATTTTGGAACATTTATTGTTTATCATAGAGAAAGATTTGTCTAACAATGCAAAATCAATATTTCAAATTACACATACTTTGAAGTTGTTAGATTTTTGTAATTTCAAATTAGATCTTAAATAAGCATGCAATGTTAACAGTAATAACTTTTTTTTTTATGAAAGAACAGAACAGGCCCCTACAGTAGCAACAGATACAAAGACATGAAAGCTAATACTCCCAGAGGTTCACTTCTTCTGTTTATGTTCAGTGTTATTCAACATAATGCATTGTGTGTAAAAAACATGTTGAGTGCATTTCCTTCCTCATAAAACATTTGCTAAGCTGACTTTTTTTAAAAGCTTGAAACCAGCATTGTTTACTAGCTAGCAGTCTTCTTCTTCTTTGGTCCATTTCTGCGTTACTTGGCATGTTACTGCCACCTGTAGATCAGTGCAATAGGCTGAAACCACGGGTAGGAATGTGTATTGCATCACCTACGTGTGAACCCATGTGTCCTCATGCATGTGTACGATTACAAGCAAAACAGGGACCAACATGACAAAACACTGCTCTATAGTGCTACTAGTGGTCAAAAACGCCACGGTGTATCTTTAACGTGAGAAACAGTGTAGTTGCTGAGCTTCCAAAACATCATTTTTTTTTGTGCATTTAAGAAAAAAAACAGACATTATTCCAAACTGTATTTTTATGAACGTGTTTGACCAGTCCATGATCGAAATGAGAGCATGAAAAGTCACAAAAATTGGAGTTACAAAGTTTTTACACAACAATAACGATGATCAAGTCAATTGCATCACTTATAAAAATTCAAGCTAACATTCACAGGTGAAAGCTTCCGAGTGCAGCTCTGTAGCTGTGCGATAGATAAATAGCTGCTTTGTAGCACCGGACAGAAATTATTCTTCCTATCAGTATTGCACCTGGTCCATTCCAGCCATGAGCTGCTTGCTAATCACAGTCGATCTGGTGGCGTGTTTTCTTTTTCCAAATGTTGCTGTGTTCCTCTGTTGTCATAGAGAGAGCAGGAGGTAGGTGGAGAAATGGTTCCCACATGTTTGAATATTACTCTGTTCATTAGCTGTGTGTGTGTGTGTGTGTGTGTGTGTGTATCAGTGCGAGCTTTGATTAATTGGTCCTATCCACTAAGCTCTGGAAACACCAGGGTTTGGACCAGGCCACTAATTGTCATAATCCACCTTTGTTTGTTTCTACTGCTCGACCAGACCTCACCAGCTGTGTGTGTGTGTGTGTGTGTGTGTGTGTGTGTGTGTGTGTGTGTGTGTGTGTGTGTGTGTATCACGTACACTCTCGACAACACATGACTTGGCATCAGCATCTCTTCCTCCTCTGTTCCTCTTTCTGTCTAGACTGCCACAGAGAGAGCAAGAGGTAAACCGAGATGCAGAATGAAAGAAAGACGGACAGAGAGAGAAGAAATCACAGAGAAAATATGCTTTCTGCTCGGCCTCGTTGTGGCTAGACACATTGCCAAATGGATCCCAGTGGATGCTCCATTCTCCATAGATGGTTTAAACTGGTGTGCTGCTCGCTGAGGATCTTTAAAGCCTTTCAGCATATTAAGGTTTGCTGATTTTGCATGGCGCAGGGCCGGTCATGACAGCCTCCACCCCCACAATAAAGTAGCCTGCTGCATCCAGCAACAGGGTTAAAGCCTGCCGAAGTGTCTCTGAGCAAGACACCAAACCTCCATCTGCTTCTGTCTGTAAATAGCCTGCCTGTTTGAATACATAAATTGGTGTTGCCTGTCTGTTCGCCCACCTGTCTGTCTGCATACCCTCCTTGCTTTTTGTATATCAGGGTGTTCTTCTTGTACAAAAAATGTCGGTTGCATCAATCATAACTTAGCAACAGTAACCAGGCACAGCAGTTGGATTTCTCCACATGCCACAGAGTTTGATGGCTCTTGTCCTTTTTATCGCCTTTTGAAAACCAAAACAACACAAGCAACAGTGTAAGAAATCAATTATAGAATGTGTTTATCTGCTCTAACGTAAGCCGCTGACGCTAGCATGCAAGGCTTATTAGCTTGTTGTCTACAGTCCTAGCGTTACTTTAAAGCGTTAAAAAATAGCAAGCTGCTTTTGTCTACGTCTGTCTGAAGTCAAGGTCCCACTAAAAATTGACCACAAATCTTGAGTTGTAAATCTGCCACTGTTACTGAATTTGAGCCATGCAAGACTGAAATGAACAAGAGACAATATTCTCGGAGAAAGTGCAAGTGTGACTGCACATTGTTATTCTGGAGGCAAAAAGCGATTTCATTGGATGAGTTAGATTTCAGTGGGCGAAACCAAAGGAAGAGATTATTCCTCCCTATGAAGCAGGCTTGTCTCCAAGAAATGTTTCTGTAGCTAAGACTTCAAACTGCAAACAAATACAAAATGAATAATACTGCTGCAACTGGGATTAGTCAGACGCACACAGTAGGTGGTGACAGATTATTCATCTGTGTCCTTTATTAGTCACAGGATCTCCCTTTTTCATCTGCTGACTGGTTTGTTGCAAGTCAGCCAGTCAGGGGGTCTTACAGAGTCTCCAGCAGCCCTGCAAACAGAGCACTGAGCCAGCGTTTGGCCATGATAAATGCTGCCTCTCCCCACCCCGACTCTGATAAATAGGACCTCCTCTTAGAAAGAAGGAGAAATCCCCAACAAGAGCCGTCCTCTCTGATTTGTGGTACTCCATCGTATTCTGTGTTGTTGTGGAATCTGGGCTGATCCCGCTATCACCTCTCGCCTCCATACCCACACGCAGAAGACGCAAACATCTGCCTCAGTGGTGAATGTGAGATGCTTTTGTATTTGCTTGTTTTGGTTCTGTGCCACAGCCAACCATGTGAGGGGAAACAAATACGTCTCCAGAAAACCCTGAATTGGATAAGATTTGTAGTGAGGGTGATGAAATAAGACTAAGAATCTAAACCCACATCAGCATGATAACATGCTCACAATGACAATGCTAACATGCTGATGTTTAGCAGGTATAATGTTTACCATGTTTACCATCTTAATTTAGGTATTTGGTAATAGAGTGTTAGACAAATAAAAATGTTGACCTCATGATTTTAGCTACATGAAAGGTTGTCACAGTTTATCCTGAGGGGGAAATGAATGTCTGTGTCATATTTCACAGCAATCCATCCAGTAGGTGTTGAGACATTTTACTCAAAACCACAAGTGTCAACCTCATGGTGGTGCTAGACAAAAAGTCAGGGGATCACCAAAGTAGGATTCATCCTCTGGTGGCCATTAATGTCTTTCCTAGAAGACATGAATTGTCATCCCTAGAGCCACGCCTCTAACATAACTAATAAAATTAAATTGCACAAAAATTAGAATGGTGGAGATCTGGCATGGGAATGGCTTACTGTGTATGATGAGAAACATGGTGGACCAAGGTATCCAGGAATTAATTTGCTTCTATCTTACACTACACATTATGAGCAAAAACATGGCTTATAAATGGCCACATGGTGGCACTATCCATACCAAAAACTAATCTGATCTTTCTTGGCTCCTGACCTAACTTTCCTAGTGTTTGTAGTGTTTGAGATATCTTGATAACTAACAGACAAACCAACAGACAAATAGGACTGAAAACATGACCTCCTTGCTGGAGGTAACAAACAGGCTAGAATGGTCAGCATCATTTCCTCCAGTTTATTGAGCTCTACCCTGCTCTCCCTCTGTCTGACCTCTGACTTTGACCCTGCAGAGTAACAACAGGCCTGCCTCCCGTCCCTCTGCCACCTCGTAAACATTGACAACAGCCCATAACTAGCAACTAATCGCTGGCCTGCACTGGTGCGGACGGGTGACCGGAAAGCCTTAATTAAAACAGCCAACCGGATGAGGCACCTGTTAATGATGACATGATGTCACTCTGTTACCACGGCTACTGGTTCAATTAGTAAACAGAAGTGTTTTCCTAGCCTGTTTTTTTTTTTTTTTTATTGAGGGCCACCAACAGGACTTTCTGGTTTTGCTGCTCCTGTATTTTTCTTTAGCAGATGTTTTTGATGGCTAGCAGGAGCATGGAGCAACTTTCACCTCCCTCTGGCTGGTTTCAGATTCTGACACTGCTTTTAATCAAACTGACATGAAAACCCATTTCGGGAATTCGAGCAAAAAGGAAGAAAACGGTCCGTACTATCCTCTCTGCAGCGGAATCCCCGCTGACCTTGATAGAGTCTGCTTCACGGTCTGGAAGTGTCCCCATTTAATTTGGACACCCGTGGGTGTCATTTGATACCTCGGCTAACTTAACTTTAAAAGACGTCTCCTTTTACTGCCCTGGAGGTTACTCTAAGAAAACACTGCACTGAAACTACAAAAAGCAACTAAAAGGCCAGCCACCGCTCACACACATTGTTCTAATGCCTGCCATGAAGGTTCACTAGCAGTTCACCGTCTGCTATCCACAGATCGAGTGTTAAATAAGGCATTATAATCTTACCCTGGACCTTTAGTGAGCCTCTTAAACTGCCCTAAACCCTTCTGACCACCCTTCCCCTAAACCCCAGCCCCATGTCTTTAGGTGAGGCCAATAAAATACACCTCCATTTTGCACAATAATCAGCCGTTTTAATCATGCATATTAGTCCTCCAATAACTTTAAACGTCATCTAATCCCCTGAAAGAGGCCGGCCCTCATGCCTAATTTTACCCCAGTGGTTTAAGTCGGGCGCCTGGTCTAATTCAAACTTTACGTGGCCCCAACACATCTGAGAACAATGTGGAGACCTTCAGGGAGCAACTACAGTGACAAATGAGCCCAAATAGGCTTGTTGGTATGTGACTGTCGCTGAAGTTAAAGTGGCTAATCTCTCAAAGTTTTAATGTGTTTCAGTGTTTGTGTGTGGTTTTGGACTTATCGGCCATGCACGCTTGTGAATCTGCAGTTGAATCTAAACCCCCAAGGTGAATTCAAATTCTCCCTTTTTCGCTTGCTTGACCTTTTGTGGGACCTAATTGTGGATACAAATAAATGGTTTTGGTGTGTGAGCTTGTGTGTTTATGGGCATACACTGGTAGCCATTATAGAAGGTACAGAGATGCATTTATCCTGCCTCTAATTCAATGTAAAGTAGATCCAAATTACTGTAGTATGTAACAACAAAAGAGCAAACTTTGGCTTCCATACATTATCTATAAGACAGATTAAAAAAAATTTGAATTAGCGTGCATGCTGCAAAAACTGGGACTTCTACAAGTGCTGCATCTGTTATAAAGCAACTGGCTGTGTGCATAAATATGTGAGTCTGTGGCATGTACTTATCAGTGTGTCAATTTTCTGATCACACGTGTGCACCTGAATACATGCACATTTTCCTAAGTTTTATTTTATTGGTTCCCTTCACCTGCACAGCGCTTGTCTTCTTTCTTGCAAAATAACTGCAACATGCAAATAACTGCAGCAGACCTCAGTGCTTCTGTCTGACTTTGCTCTCTCTTGCACACACTCTTCCACTCCTCAGAGATTGATGTGTCGCCTGTGTGTAATGTAACTGGCACTATCTCCCATACCAGGGCACTGATGCAGCCCCAGGAGTCTCAGCTCAGGAAACACTTACTTTACGGGCACAAATCACACGCACACACATATATACACATACATAAATCGACAAGTGTAAACACACTTTTACTGGTGGGTAAACATAGTTAAAGATGCAACATGAAGCATTTTACGATTTCAGGTATTAGCATAATTACTAACAAACAAATTAGACCAGCAGACTTTCAGATATTCCGTCTCTAAATTGTTTTGTACACTGTTAGCCACCAGGTCAGATTTGGATAGAAAGCTGCAGAAAGTAAGTTTATTTCATTTTAGTTATATTTGAATGCATGTTGGCTGTTATCAAGGGCTAATATCAGTTATGTGTTGTGTTTACAGCGTGTTGCCAAAAAAGTGGCCAAAAATCTACATTAGGTTTTTATGTAAAAAAAAAAAAAAAAAGTAACTTCTTCTTTAATTTAATGTTTTGATGATGCAGTACACATGGAAGAATAATTAAGTGGCGGAAAGTAATTCATAACCAGAAAGGCATCTTTATTTAATGGATGACATCAAATAATTGCTAATTGACTTTTAGAATCACACACACGCACATACAGGTACAAAAATACTGTCATGATCCCTCTCTTTGTCCAACATGGCTTCCGACTTTGCCCGGCCGCTAAGCGCTCCCGCTGTGTCCACACTGATGTATTTCATTGTGCTCACTTTCACATACATCCCTCACTAAATAACTACGCTTCCTCCCTGATCCTCTTCCCATCTCACCTCCTCTCTTTTCCCAAGGAAATAATTAAAAGAAAGCCCCGCTGCTCTCTCTGATATTCCCCTGCTGACCCACTGCGCTGAGGCCAAGCATGGAAGCTTTTGTTTTATGTGCTTGTAAGGTCTTGGCATTAAGAGGAAGCGCCGGGCTTGCCAGGGATATATATCTGTCTCTCTCTCTCTTAAACCGCACACACATACGGTACAGTGGTAGCCATTGTAAAAGCCACAGTTCATGCATTAATCATGCATTCATCCTGGATTATTGCTACATACAGGAGAAGAAACATGAGCATAAGTAGTCATTGTGTTCTCAAGCAGTGTGTTACTTGTACTTTCCAGAAATCTGATGACTGAAAATTATACTTTATACTTTATATATAAATTAAATATACTTTTCAAAACAACCCTATCACCAGACAAGAACGTCGATATTGGACAATTTTGCAAAACCCCGGGTAACGTCAGGGGGTCACCTAAGTCATTACCATGCATCCTCTGGACACCATGATATCTGTGCCAAATTTCATGCCAATAAATATTGAGATATAGCTCTGAAGCTCCAGTGAAATTAGCATATTTAACCATTTATGGCAAAGTGATGCAGGAGCGGCTTGAGAAGTTTCTCAGCATGTTTTGGTTCAACACTTCATAGGACTGTTTTAGACCATTTTCAGCCCAATAAACATGTTGGCAAGTTTCCTTGGACTAACCGTCTTCCGATGATGTGCCTCTAACAGTATGAATGCAGGGCCACACACGTACATCAGTGCTGTCATGGCTTCTCAGTTACCCAGTCTAAGCACATTCACTGTGTCCAGGCCATCTCTTCCCAGGCACTCAGATCTGCAGGATGAGCTCATACTCAGCCAGACCAAAGCACTTAAACATGTTCTTATAAAAAGATAACTATTCTCTGGAGACTCCTGAGCCAGACCGACAGTATATATGCACTGCTTGTAGGCACCACAGTCCCTCCACATGCAAGGCTTTAGGCAAGGATAATCGATATGTCAGACACAGCTCATTTTTTCTTCAGCTTTGTTTTTTTTTTTTTTGATAAATCCAAGAAGTTATAGCATTTATCAGTAACATGAAAAATGCCTCAGTTCCCCTTAATTTGCTTCTTAAAACATTCACATTTTATTTTCAGCATTCCCTCCATCCTGTCTTGTTTCTGTCATTCATCATCATTGAAATGCAACAGGAATGTTGAATACATGTATGACCAAGATTACTATGGAGAAAATGTAAGATGTACTAAGTTTTTGCCTTAATCTACTGTATATTCACCTCAACCTAGGAACAGTTCTTATCAATTATAATTATAGTAAGGAGAAAATTAGTTGCACCAAAGCTGCAGGAATTGATTTTTTGGCCACCTGGACGTAGCAGAACAAGGTGTAAACACAACATTGCATTTGCATATTTACAGATCCAGCAGACAGAGAGCAACATTAGCATTCATTTTGACTTTTGACTTTGGACAAATGTTCGGTCCAATATTCACTCTGTTTTTAGCTTTGTTTTGGTTTCCACCAAGTCTTGAAAAAATATCTTGCTTTTTAGACTACTCACATTAAATATTTGACTTATTTACCAGCTAGTCACTAACTTTTTGTGTCGGCCATTAGGTGCTGGGCAGGTAGGTAGGTGTCAAATAGCAGGTAGATAATAGCTTTTTCACCGAAAATGGCTGCCTGTTGCTGTAAACAAGGCTGATGAGAACGGAATTAGCAGGCCAGACTAACTGAACTAAAACAGAGGTTCTTAACCTGGAGGCTGTAAGATAAATCTGAGGGCTCACAAGATGATAAGCAGAAGAGAAAAGCCGTAAAACAAATTTCTGCCACACAAAATGTATTTTTCTTACTTTTTTCTCATCTTTGCTTTTTGCTTGTGAACTACTGGATGGTTTGTATCCTCAGGCCCCTAAAAGGTAAATAAAAACTTTGAATCTTTGGTTGGACCGGCCACCAGACATTTGCATATGCATAATGCAACCTGTGACAAAGGCTGGGGAACACTGCGCCAAAAGACGTTAAAACTCCGTATACCTGTGAACTGCAGAGTCAGGTAATAATTCTGCATGGGTTTGTCACTACAAGCAACCCATTCATACTAGACATAGTCATTTAATCCATTGTTAATATAAAAGATTAGTTCAGCTTTAATTATAAATTTTACCTGATTAAAAACATTACAGCTACATTACCCTGAGAGGTAGCTTTTTGTAATTGAGAGGTGATAGTAAACTGCGCAGTGTGCTTGTGTTCACTGCTCAGGCCGGTCTGTGATCATTTACTGAATGAACCAAACATTTTACCTGCCTCTGTGAGGCCAACATGTAGTATTTTACTCTGAAAATCTTGAAGAGAACATCCTCTGCCAGACTCGTCTCTTTTAGATTTAGTTAAAAACACTTGTAATTTTACAGACTAAAATGGCTCCTTTGCAGCTCTGATGATTTTCACAAAATTACCAACAACAATAATAACTTTATATGGCAGAATTTATTTTTTGCACTTTCCATCAGGTTGAGTACCACCGCTACGCACCATAACACAGTCTCAGTGTTCCTGCTCGCTCAGCCATAGGGCCTCTGTGGTGTTTTATAAGAGCGTTGAATCCCAGCCAAGACTGTTCTTGTGGGACTTCTACTACTCTGAGGGTCCCGTCATGGTTCCTCTCCGACACTGGCTCTTCATTAACCAAGGCATTCAGTACGACACACACACACACACACACACACACACACACACCTCCCTTAAGGACACGTACATATTCTGGCGTTACTGTTTGTCTTTTCGTTAGTTATAAACGTAAAAACCCAAACTCACATTCAGCTTTAGGGAAATGTAAATTCTCTGCGTGCATGTGTATTTGAGTGTGTGTGGATTTAATGAGAGCCACGCAGCCATGGTGCTTCAGGGGTGGAGTGGCTTGTTTCTTGTTATTTTTTTTTTCTTTTCACTTTGAACTCTAATTTACACCACCGTGAAGACTCATGGGGGATTTACAGATTCAGTTTGAATCTCTGGAGATCGTGAATTTCAGAGTCAGAGGGCACATAAACACAGAGAGCCAATCCTTTTCTAAAAGTTTCCCTTTTTTCCACGGCGTCTTTGCTCCACTTTTATCTCTTACCCAGTTCACGAGTTGATGAGCTGAATTGCGACAGTTCATAGCAATCATTCCAGCTTTGTGGTGCTGAAGTGCTTTCAGGGGAAATGAAAGTCAAAGTGACGCACTCTAACCTCCCACCTAACTGTCAACCTTTCAACCAAACAACCTACTTTTGAAAATGCCTCTCATTCAGTGCCGCAGTCAACCAGCACCTTGAATAATGTAGGAACAAGGGAAGACTTTTTTTGTCATGTCAGAGTTGTAAAACATGCAAGCTTATATTCATAAAAACACAAGGAGAGAAGTTAACTACAACACCCAAGGAGCATTTCCGTAAGAAACAACCAATCACAGAGTTTCAAATTCTGAGGCATGCGCCGCTAACAGCTAGCTTAAACATTCAGCAATTAATGTCGGTTAACTTTTGGATTTTGGGTCAATTTTGGATGAAATTGGCATCTATTTTGTGGCTTCTTGCTCCCTACATTACTACACTTCCTTGTTTTCCTACAGACTTAATTTTCCTTGATGAAAACAGGTCCACCTGGAAAGTGTAAAATTAACAAAAAGCAGATTTCAGCCTTTTAAAACGTCACTTTTATTGTAATTTTCACCTGAAAGGAACAACACCTAAAACTGATGCCTGGAAAACAGTTGCATTCATCAATGCAGCTGAAGCCATGATGTCATTTTATTGAGCTTATGTCTACCTTACTTAATGCTTTCATGTCACCATGCAAAATCATGAAAGGAAATACCAACGCACTAATAATTATGAATGGACAGATTATTTTTCTTGGTCAAAAGATTGTAGCTACAACTTCTTCGCTCTGTGCAGCAGTAAAGTTCTGCCCAAAGCAAATTTTCGCCTCCACTCCTGTGCTTTTGCAGACCTTTAATTGTTCCTCTGCTGTGGCTTGAGCATATAGTTGGCTCCACCATTCAGAAATAATGAGATGCCCGTGCCAAGCCTGCGGTCAGCTCCACCAATCAGGAGTGACCCAGTGACAGGAGAGTCAGTCCCGGATCTCATGGTTCAATCCAAGATGGCAGCGTGCCAGTGAAACATGTTCTACTGCCCGAATCGTTTTGTGAACCATGACAGTATGTAGTTATGACAGTACAACATAAAATCCCCCCAAAATAAATCAAATTAATTTATTTCAGACAAATGTTGAAAATTACTAATTTACTGATTAGAGATTTTACGGGCGTTTGATTAGCATGAGTGTGCGGTGGAATAACAAGACTTTCCTGGTCACCGAGTCAGTACATCACCCACTACAGTACAATACTTGGATGAGGACACTGCTGGATGAGAATAAATGAGAAATTTACTTTAATGAGAGCAAGTGATCAGTGACTGATGAGGCTTAGGCTCTAGAGACATTTGACCCTCCAAAAGAAGAGGATAACGGTTAAAAAAAACAAAAAACCCTGAAATGATAAACTCCAGAAATATTACGTGACCAAATTTTGAAAAAACAAACCACACTGTGAGGGAGATTTCTTTTATGCTACTTTGTCATTGATTAAAGATGGTACATCGTTTAATAAATCTTCCTTTCAATATTATGGAATCAACATGGTAATTGTGGGTTGTTGTTTTTTTTTTGTGATGAAAAATGGGACTCAAGTGAGCTTGTGTTCATGGCGTTTGGCCACTAATGATTCAGTTTTTCAGTAAAACTCACATCTAATTACCAATGTGCCATGGTGTAAAACATAAAACAGACATCCTGTTTTCTTGTTGCTGGCTTTGCTGTCTTCCTGGCTTGTCCTGTGTGGGAAAGCTTAGTGCTTTAATGTGTTCGTAATTACATATAGGAGAGCAGGGAGTGTAAAAATATAGAAGAAGTGACATTTATGAAAGGAGTAATCAACCTTTTTTGACCTGCAACCTCTGAAAATGACCAGATGTACACTCACGATCCCCTGTTTAAGTGTGAAACAACAGAATGGTAAACCTTTCACATGAATAGCGACCAGAAAGCATCCTTGCGCTGCCATAACTGTGCTTTAGTTTCATCCCGGGGAGGAACCATTGAAACTTAAATGAACATTAAATAGTCATTGACTATCACTGACCTCTGTCCACAACCAGCTGGGGGCAGCACAACAACCTGTAAACACAACAATAGCATATTATCACCATATGGAAAACATGTTAGCAAACGGTGGCAAATTTACCTATTGAGCAGACATGGAGCAACATTAGCATTCATTTGTCTGTGTCCACCTCCCGAATGTAAGTCCATATTTACTTTCCTGTTAGCTCTGTTTTGCTCTCCATCAACTCCTGAAGGAAATATCTGGCTGTTTAGCTGCTAAATGCTCCAATATGTTCACCAGCTAGCCGCTAGCTTTGTCTGTATACTGTTTGGTGCTGGGCAGTTAGTGTACAGTGGGTGTGTAGAGCTTTTTAGCTACGAGCTACCTGCTATGGCTAAAAATGAGATGGTGACCGTTAATCAAAACAGTAAAGTTGCCGGCTGTAAAACCAAAACAAAGAGCTTTGAGCTGTGATGCTAATACGGTCCATAAAAATGAGGGGAATTGATAATTTTATGCAGGTTCATCACTATGAGTGGCTCCTTTCACATTACACATAATGAGTTGATCCATTGTTAATATAAAAGTATTGATCATAGCAGCTTTAAATTACAGTAAAGAGGTGTACAATAGCTAATTAAAACAGGAGTCCAACACAGATGTCCAGAGGTAAAAGACAAAATGTTGAATTCTTAATAATTCAAACTTAAAAAACTCAAAACTTGAACTCTGATTGTTGCTTATTTAGTCATGAATATTCAATGTTATCAAGAAGAACTTTTTAAAACCAAGTTTGTAGGGGCTTTAATGGGTGGCAGATATTGTAGTTCAAACTTTAGAGTGATGTCTTGACTCTGGCATGTCCTGGGATAGCTCACCGCCCTCTAACTCAGGATCTGACCACACTAAAAGAAATATTTTCATCTCCAGTGGTTAGACTGTTCAGCTGACTGACCTAAAATAGAAGATGAGAAATATTTTGGCTTTATAGTCCCAGTTAACACACTTTAACTTCATCACCTCCCGGTAGCAGCTCATAACCCTGGAACATCTGTCTCTTTCTTTGTTTAGAAAAGACAGGTCACATCTCCTGTTGTCCTGTTTCTGTTGAGTGTGTGCGCATGTTGGCACATTGGTTCACCTACATGTGTGTATGCCTGTATGTGTGTGTGTGTGTAGGTGAGTGTGTGTGTACCAGAATGAGCCATCCTTTGGCCAGCACTGAGGCCAGAGGGATGTTGACTGTGTTATTTTATTGATATCTGCAGCTGGAAGACAAATATTGTCGTCTTGCAGGCCTATTTGCTCAGACTTCGGAAGAGAATGTCTGAATCTCTTTTAAATGTTAACTAAAAGAGTCCGAGGCCAACTGTCTGACTTCAAGGCTTAAAAACAAAGATGCGGTTGCATCATCAACCTCAGCTCTCCATCTAGCCCTTGTCCTCATATGATCATTTGCTAAAGTCCAGCTCTCCGAGGAAAACTCCCCCTTACATGCTCTTACACTGCTAGACAGGGTTATTTTTCATAGACTTGTAATTGTCTTGCTATTGGCTCGTCTGTTTCATCTAGTTCCCTACAAATCCCGGAATGTCTCGTTACAACCCCCAGAAATTAAGTATGAACTTAAACGTGCAGCTGGAAAAAGCAATAGGGATAGTGATAGTAAAAAACTCAACACACTTAATTTTACTTTTAATGTAATTTATACCTCTGCTATGGCTCTTGAGTACAACACTGGCCTCAGACCTGGAGCTGCTCCCCTGGCGTTAATTGCATTTTGGCTAGCCACTGCTCCTTACAAAGTTAGAAAGGGTAAATAATTCTGTGAATTTCCCCACAGAAATTAAAAAGATAAGAGTCTACAGCCATATGAGGCTTCTTTGAGCTAACTAACGTCAGCATGCTAACATGGTGATGTTTAGAAGGTAATGTTTCCTGTGTCCATCTTAGTTTAGCATGTTAGCATGCTTAAATTTGCTGCGGATATATTTCAATCTGGACTAAAGTGGTGGACGCCGCTAGCATGGCTAAAAATTCTGAGTTAACTTAATGTCATCAAAATCTGATGTTTATCATGTATCTCATGTATCTGCTGAAATATTTTCTGCCATTGTAGGCTCTGAACATATCTAGACATGATCCTGTCTACAGGAAAAAGCACCAAAAAGAAAAATGGGTCAAGAAATGTAAGAAACATCATTATCAGTTTTGAAAAAGTAGTTTAACACTCCCTAACAATCTTATTTTTGCTGACTTCCAGTGGTTTAACTTGCTTACCTTGCTGCAGTGATGTACAGGTGTACTCCAGTACCCTGTGACATCACTGTTGGGTATGGTTAAAGGTGCAACAAAGCACACTTCTGACCACACCCAAAAACACTGAGAGGGCAGTGAGACATTGAGACATTCAGTCTGGTGTTAGTAAATTTAGTAAATGGGTCGCATTTATACACCACACACGCTTTTCAACCTGAGTAGGACGATTTGGGGTTCACTGTTTTGCTCAGGAACATTTCAACATGTGGATGTGAGGAGCCGGGGATCGAACCACGAACCCTACGATTAATGGGTGTCCTAAGCCACAGCCGGTCCAGTGCCACAATGCTAAAATGTTTCAGTGTGTCATGGTCTGGTCAGACCCAGTATGTTTGGGTGAACATACAGCAGAATACCAAAATCAAGCAAAACGGAAGCATTAAAATATGTCTTTTATGCATTTTAACTGCCCTCCCAGCTAATTCTCAAATATTTTACCGGAAAAACATCAACCACTTGCCTCGCCCACTCACTTTTCTCAAGCTCTGAACTTCTTGGCACGTCTGCTGTGTCTCTCCCAACAGGGGCTGCAAAAACAGCATTAGCATACGTAGGAGGGGATTTTTTACCATTACTCAGAATCAGATAGTGCACAGTTGACCGTGACATAATTCTATTTATAATGGCTTGAGACCGAGGGCTGTATAAATGTCATATCCTTCTATCTGGGCTATCTACATGTCTGCCCGCAGAGCATGAAGAGAGAAGGCGTGGAGGTGGAATATACTGACTGGTCATAATGTAAATGTAATTATACAGTGGGTAGTTTCAGCCATGCAATCTGATTGGACAATGGTGTGGTCAAGCCATGGCGATGATTCCCATGAAGCACATCTAACGATGTCTGATCAAGAAATGGTTGCCAACTCAAGGTGCAATAACGTCTGTAGAGCTATGGATCCAACTATATTCTTTCGCATTTCTTCTGTCCTACTACCTTCCTTTCTCTGTGGCTTTCCTTTTTTTTCTTTCACCTCTCTTCCTCCGTCCATGCTCGTGGAGGCCCAGTGAAACCTGGGCAGCACATGTGTTTGATAACATCATTTGAGTTACGGATCAGGCCCTGGTCTGTGCTGCTTACGTAAAGCCGTAAAAAGGCCCATTTAGACAAACAAAATTAGGTAAATTCTCCAAAGTCATTTTCTATTTATGCGTAATTAGACTAATTTCTTCATAAATGGTTAAGAGAGAGAGAGAAAAGGCAGAGATTACATTTTGGATCTCTTTGTGGGTTTAGATCTAATTGCAGATTTACAATATGCCACGGCGGCACACATACATGCACAGTGCCACATTAAAATGAAGTCACTGGAGATGTAACGCAGTGCAGCTCACTGTCATTCCTCTTTGCAACTGTAGAACTTTATCATAGTTTGAGGGCAAAGTCTCAGAAAAATTAAAACAAAAGCAGCACAGATGCAATTATTTTTTTTAAAAGTAGGTCAAGGAAAACAATGTGATGCAAGATTAACAACTACTATTATGGCTCGTGGCTCAATCCACAAAAATAATTCTTAAAAAAAATCAACACACACCAGAGTCTGAGATTAAAATATACATTTATTTTTACTGTGTAAAGATGTAAAAGTACTGTGTGCGATATTATCAGAGTAATGAAATAAAAGCATTAAGCACACAACTACGGGAAGAAGTTGAATTAGTAACAAGCATTGATGGGATATGAGGGCGTACAGATGGAGAGGAAGAGGAGGAGGAAGGAGAGAGGAGCTCAGTGCATCATAGGAAGTCTCTCGGCAGTCTAGGCCTATATCAGCATAACTAAGCTTACTAAGCCTACTATAAGCTTTATCAAAGAGGAAAGTCTTAAGCCTACTCTTAAATGTGAGGAGGTTGTCCGCCTCCCGTACACAAACTGGGATCTGTTTCCACAGGAGAGGAGCTTGATAGCTGAAGGCTCTGGCTCCCATTCTACTTTTAGAGACTCTAGGAACCACAAGGAACCCTGCATTCTGGGAGCGCAGTGCTCTAGTGGGGTAATAGGGTACTATGAGCTCTTTAAGATATGATGGTACCTGACCATTTAGGGCTTTGAAGGTGAGGAGAAGGATTTTAAATTCTATACTGGATTTTACAGGGAGCCAGTGTAGAGAAGCTAATATTGGAGAAATATGATATCTTTTTCTGGTTCTTGTCAGTAAACGTGCTGCAGCATTCTGGATCAGCTGGAGAGTCTTAAGGGACTTATTGGGGCAGCCTGATAATAGAGAGTTGCAATAGTCCAGCCTAGATGTAACAAATGCATGGACTAGCTAACTCAGTGTCTTTCATATCCTTGATCTCCTCCAATTCTCTCTACTAATGTCAGTTTTCCAACTTTTTAGCTGTAATCTTTGCTGTCTGAACTCTTGAAGGTCTGCGTCTGATGAGAAATGATGTTAGTTAAAGGCTGCTAAATACAGACATATTAAATAAACCACCCTTATCTGAACATATAGGGTGATCCACACAACTGTTGGGTAAGGTTTTGTTCTGAGGCTGCATTTCTAGTGATTTATGTTCTTACAAATGCCAATGTGACTTTGAATGAGGTTTTCTTACTTCTGGAACACAACCCGGAAGTTCCAGTTTTACTTTGGCTCTGTATGTTGGCCGTAAAGCGATCCCTTCCTACCGCAACTACGCTGTAAGGGACAAAATCTACAGTCCTCGTTCTGTGCACAAATGCGTTTTGAAGTCCTGCCAAAGCTTATATGAGGCTTCAGCAGTCTGAGTTAGCCAAATCAAGTGGTCGTCTGCCAAAGTTCTTGGCGGTTTTTGTAGTACAAAATGGGAGTTGGGAGTTTTTCCTTATCTGACTCAAGAATAGTTTGCTGTACACATTGCAAAGCTTGTGAGAAAAGATTGTGATTTTGGGTTGTATGAATTCTTGCACTCCAGAAAGTCTTACAGACGGGCGCATCGGATCATAACCTAGCTGTGGAAGAGCCAAAAAAAATCATGCACACTCTCGATCACTCGCCTCACTTTTTTCTGTATAGATAAAAATAACTTAATTGACTTTGTGTTTCCAGGAACAGTGTTTTGTTGCTGAGCTGTGGTGGAGGAATACGTCCTCGTAGTCGTACGTATTATAGGTTCGCTGTCGGGACACAACACCAGCAATACAATTGCATGCGAAGGGATTCATTTCTGACAGGTATTGACAGCAGGAATGAGTACAGTGACCAATAAGGCTCTCAACGTACATATGGCTTTTGAATGAGTATTGTATTAAGACAAACTTGAAACAAATCCTAACAATATCCTAATAATTTCTAAAGAGCACTTCCTCAGTGGCTGCCCCTGTGTGAGCCAGCCCTCCATCTCCAGCTCAGGCTACTGCAGGTTCACACAGGTCACAGGTGGTTGCAAGTCGGGGCAAGCAGCTCCAGATGGATGTCAAAGGACGCCTCTCAATTTCACAACTCACCTCCAAGATAAGTCAACACAGCAGCGAGAGGAAGGGCAAAAGTGTCAGTGAGGGTAAGAGGAAACTCCCTATTTTCTCATTGTTTACCTCTGTCTAACTCTGGCTGCACTTTTTTTTTTTTTTACATCAAACATCATAATTTTGTCCCCTTCATGTTCTTATCACTGCGAACAACAAAATGCTGTCTGGAGTCATATTTTTTTCTAGCCCAATTTCAGCCTTGACCTTGTTAAAGTATTGAGATGTAATGGTACAATTAGAAAAAGCACAGGTAGTACGCATGTGACACTTTTTTCACATCACTGTCAGCTCACACTGGTTGAGGACTCATGTTACATCTGCGAACACACATGAATTCTCATCCAAAGAAAATAAAATCCAAATTTAGCCTTTTTTTCTGTCTGTCGCTCTCTGTTTCTCTTACTCTAAACTTTAGACATTTTTCAATGGAATTCAACCTGGGAAATTCCCTCTTTTGACACTCTGACAGCTCTGGTTTGTGTTGTTCAGGATAATCAGTGAATTCTAGAGTGGAGCCGAACCTGTAATTACAAGGGAAATTAGCAATAGGCAGTAATTTGTGTCTATATACAGCCGGGCTTTTGACAGGGAGGGCGGGTTCATTCGTAACCTTTTACAAAAATGAATAAGTTGCAAGGGAGGATTGGCAAAGATGCTGAATGTGCTTCATAATAATCTTCAAACATTTAAATCCCCATTCATTATAGCAGAACTGAGTATTTTGTATTGCAGTTTATATTATGGTATTAATCTGAGATCTAATCCAGGTTAGCAGGGAATGATTGCAAAGACAGAATTAATTTGCAATGCCATTCCTGCATCCCTTTCTTTTCTCACTTCCTACCAAATTACGTCATGTGAGCGTGTAAAACATTGTTCAGTAATAAAGCCTTTGTTTAGTTCCTGAACAAAACCGCTTAATTCCCTCTTTAGATGCACCAAGACTTGTGCTTGTGACGCTTGTAATCTTGAAGCCATTTGGCCCAAGGAGAGTCCATTGCCCAGAACACAGTTGAAACACATTCGGTCTGTGTGGTTTCGAAAAGCTCAAACCGTTTTTTTAAATGCTCCGTGTTGCTGAATCACTACCAGCTGCCACAGTCAGCATCCTGCCAGGTTAGTCACCCACTGATGTGTTAGCAGCTGGCTGTTGCCCAGGCTGCTGCTGCACGGGGGTTTAGGTTGGTTTAGATGCAGATATGATAGGAAAATCAAAATAAACAGCATCACACATTGTTCTAAAACAGAAGGAGAAAAACTTGATTCAAGATGGCAAATAGAACAAGAAAAAGGAAAAAAGGCCAGCTCAGTCTCAGTGCAGGAAGCAACGTACCCTTTATGTATCCATACCTTGCCATGCACAAATATTTTGGTAAACATTCATTATAAAATTGCATTGGTAATCGGAGAATCTTTTTTTTTTTTACCCCCTGGAGGAAGTGGAACAAGCTATAAACACAACATTGACATACTGTATTATCACTTTATTAAGTTGATATGGCTAATGTGCTAGCTAACAGTTGCCTATTTACACATCCAGCAGACACGGAGCAACATTAGCATTCATTTGAAGTCGTGTTTCTGGCCACCTGTCGAATGTAAGTCCAATAATCACTCCACCAACTCCTGCGGAAAATGATCTGCCTCTTTAGCTGCTAAATGCTTCACTATACCACCAGCTAGCTGCTAACATTATGGGGTGTCTCTGGCTCAGGAGGTAGAGCGGGTTGCCCACTGATCACAGGGTTGCAGGTTTGATTTCCCAGCTGTCCATATGTTTTAACATGCTATTTGAAACTGAAATGGTTGAATGGCTAACAAACATTGTGTGAATGGAGATAAGAGCAGAAGAAGTTGAGCCTAGAGCTTTTTGTGACAGAAACGTCAAGATACTGTGAGATCACAGAGCCAAACAAAGTCAAACATCTACATTCATATTTTTCCTTCTGCAGTACACGGCCATTCTGCCTCTTTTGTGTTATTCTGTCTTTAAAAGACTGTGAATATTGCTGTCAAAATTTGCAGGAATTGAATGATGCCTGCGATAAGCTGCTTTTATACCTCGTGTACCTTAAAAATGTGGTAAAAATGTGAGAGGAATTATTGGTTGAGGAGAGAAATAAAAACAAAACAATAAAAATAGGCTTACACTGGTAACAGAGAACGCAAAAGTGATGCATCTTCTGTCTGCTTGCAAAATTTAAGCTGCCTTTTTCTTCTTGTTACGTTTGTTGTCTTGTGTTTTGTCTCGTCCTGCTTCCCAAAAGGTTGCTATGGTATTTGCCTCAGCTTAGGACACCTGTGTGGGGCGTGAGCACCTGTGTGTGACTGTGTGTGTGTGTGTGTGTGTGAGACAGCTGCTTGGGGGATAACAGCAGCATGTGATGACAGGGCAGCCAGGTCTAATTAGAGAGGTCTTCAAAAGCTGCAGCGCTGATGTCAGTGACACCTCAGCTGCGAGGGTCATCTATGTCCACACACACACACACACACACACAGTATTAAACCCACCTATGTTACACACCTGGCAGAGGGTGTTAGGTGTGGGGGCAGAGGGAGGGTGCTGAAGTGTCAATCATCTGCTGTAGTTTAGGGAGATTACGTGCTGACTCAGGCAAACAGCTGATCAACAGCAGTCATTAGCTCAGACTGGGGCTTCCCCACTCGCTAGCTACTTGGATACGAGGACAGCAATACACCTGTACACTATATTTAAATGACAGCCTTCCTTCTTTAATATAGTGCAAGTTAGGGAAAGGAGATAATGTAACACTCAGCTTTACAATGACCTTATTTAAGTTTGCTTAGCTTTCAAGAAGTAGCCCAAGGATACATTAATCAGTGACATTTTCAAAACATGTTTCCATTATGTTTTGATGTTTTAAACATTGTCTGCTACCACTTTCTTGTACAATTCTCAAGTTTTTGCACCTAGAACAATAGTTAAACAATTATATTTAACAATAGTTAAATATATGCGTATTCTCATATATGCTAACCTCTTTGGCTCTCTCCAAAGTTCAAAAATACACCTAAAACCTTTTATAATGATTGTCTTTACTTTTCTGTTCATGTACGGACTTAACAAACTTAATATAACATGTTAGTGAACTATTTTTTACTTTGGAGAGAGCTCAGCTAGCTGTTTCCCCCTGATTAAAGAAAGTGAAATAGCGTATTACCCAAAATGTCAAACTATTGCGTTACATGCAGTATATACATGTAACCCAGACAATAATAGAGGGCCACATGGACAACACAGTCATCTTTGTCAAATACTTATTTTCCCATGGTACTGAACCACTAAAGGGATATTTTCTTATCAATATGATGGACAACAAATTGAGAGAAAGGGCAGCTGAAGTTGGCAACTCAATTGTTTTCATAGCAAAATGGCTAAACTGAAAAGCAACAAAGTTTGGTGTCATCTGCGAGGACGTTGAAGGTGAATCATACATACAGTAGCTAGTAGTAGTAGTACCATAATATTAACTAAATATTTTTGCACTAGTGCTTAGTACTCAATGTTGTATTTATTCCAACCTTGAATACTATACTATATACTACACTATATATTAGCAGTGATAGTCACCATGGCTAACAAGACAAAGAGAAGAAACTGCAAAAGAAAATTTAAGGAAGATGTCACAGCCACAGTCTAATTTCTTCTCAGACAGTATTTTGTTCTTTGCCTCCCACATTGTGCCCATCTTCCTATTCCCACCCACAGAAACCCAGACTCTTGGAACAGCGAACGCTACCACAGCCAAGTCTCCGAGGACTGACTTCCTCCAAAAACACAGTAATCTTGTTTGTACTGCCAATTTAGGGGTTAACAACACGATTCTGGTGTTTAACTAAAGGCCCTTTATCATTCCTCGGCTGACCTCAACATCCCCACGGGGACCTAATGATGACATCATTAACAAGCGCCAAGTATTGCTGGCTGTTAATCCCTGAGATCATGTACTGTAACTGACGAGGGCAGATCCTGACGGTGGGCGTGAGTGTGAGAGAGGAGGACAGAGATGGACAGAACAAGACAAGAAGGACACCAAAACAGAAGCTTAAGGTAGTATTTTTATGGCATCATTGTGCAAAAAATCCATAATAACCATGCAGCTTTTTGTAATTCAAGTCGTCTGAGAGAAAACTTCTACTTCTACTACTTCTACTTCTACTTCTACTTCCTCTTGGCTTTATTTTCAGGCTTTTAAAAATGTAAAATGACTTTTACATGACTTTTAAAATTTGACTTTTAAAAATGACTTTGGCCAGTCACAAGTCATTTCAGAGAGAGGAGGCGTTCCTATTGGCTGTCCTACAACTGCAGACGCGCGTACGCGTCCCTTCAGACGGTGAAAGCCTGATTCAATGGCGGAAAATCCTGCAACTTGTGATAAATTTCCAACACCTCCTTTGCCTTGCCAGTGGCCACGCAGAGTACAAAACAACACGTCCCGGCTCCACACGGCGCTTCAGGCTCATTATGTTCGATGGCATGGCGCTCCTAGCGACGAGTGGCACGAACAGTGGGGAATACCTTTTAAGCAGGGACAGTGGCGTGTGTGTGTGTGTGTGTGGGGTATACTAGCCTCTCATCCCACTTCTCTAGGAGGAATGAATGGCAAGCTCCAGGACAGACTGAAAGAATGACACATCTTGTCTAAAAAGCATCATAATCTACGTAACTGCACAGAGCTGGTGGAAAATGATAGGACAGCGTACAGCTGTGTGTCTCATTTGATTTGTGCCATGTCACGTCACTCTTATGATAGTAGTTTTTCTAAGGCAGGGTTAAAGGAGCTTTCACTACAAGCAAAACACTAACTTGGAGTCAGTGAATATGCTGCTATCATATAAAGCCAACATACTGTCGTGCCAAGAGATCAAATCTCTACATAAAAGCTAGTTACAACTATCTGGAGCTAATTCCTTTAACTACTTCTCCATCATTTGGGCATCATGACACTTAGATTTTTTATTAAGTTACTCACATCTGTTTTCTTCATAGAGAACAGTTCACAACTTCATTATAAAGTTCTTACTTGTAAAAAATAAAAAAGTACCATCTATATAGTGTCTGAACATATGGCAGCTCTGCCTGAGTTTCTCCTCAGAACACTATGGCGTTCATTTCAAAACATGCTTCCCACTCAGATGGCACATGTGTGTTTATGTGCGTGTGGTGAGTGGGATAGTCTGTCTTATCTAGGAGCACACACACACACACACACACACACACACTTGGACTCTTGGATAAATCTCCTGCTACATGATGAGCTGGTAAAAACAAAAGCGATCCACCCAACTGTGAGTGAAAAAAAGCGTTTCAGAGAAGGGAAAGGGTGTTTGGTAGCTGTAGGGTTCAGTTCTCATAGACCCTGTATCCCTGCTAGGAACAGTGAACACCTGTACCTGTTGAACATTTCTGAGGACATGAGCTTCTGCTAAAGGTGTAAAGCTGAGCAAAAGAGCGACACAGAAATGGAGAGCATATGGTTTCAATACTTCTTTTATTTATTGCCTCTAATTATCTCCTTCCTGTAACAGACGTGCTGAAGCACACATCTCTTGTTGCAGAGCAGTGAGCTTGGCTTTTACATGGTCCTTTACTACCCCCATCAGGTCAGACTGGGAACTGCAGCTTAAAAAAAACAACATTTGACATTGAAAACGTGATATTTATATCAAGTAATGAGTAAGATGTTTTAGTATTGAGTATTTTACAATTGCAAGTCACCACCAGACAGTGTGGGACTTTTTTTCAGGAATCATTTAACTGATTTTGGAGAGTTTTAAAATACTGTTATATATTCTGGTGGCTGAGGTGCCCTTGAGCAAGGCACTGAACCCCTCTGGGGGTGCTGCTATGTGGCAGCCCCATCACTCTAACATCTCTCCACACAATTGCATGCCTTTGGGTCCTGTGTGTGCATGTCTGTATTTTGGGCCTGGGTGTGTGCAAACTGTACAATAGGGTGAAGAAATTGCCCCAGGGATTAATGAAATAATTCTTCTTCTTAATATCATTGGATTTTCAGTATTCAGGCCTCCAAAATCCACTATCAGGCTACACTATACTACCATTTTTATGAAAAGCATCATAACCAAGGGATAATAATTTGAACAAATATATGTAAATATAATGTATAAATATAGGTAAATGCACGAAAGAGCGCTCACCTCTGACTTCACTGTGCCCCCTTCACTTCTGAAACCACAGCTTGAACTTAACAATGCTCAAATTCATCAAATCATCAATCAAAGCTCCTGTGTGTGTTTTCTATGACTGCTGACAGAAAGACTCATATGATGAGAGGAGGGAAAGCGTTGGACCACAATCACAAGGACTTTTGTGATGGAAAATGCATTATCTCTCCCCTCCCCTGTAAGTCTAGTTGTAAGAGCTGGCTGGACACACACAACAGATTACAGACTCTCCAGGTCCTGAAGCCCCCTAACACTTATGTTATATGTATCTGCAACTATCACAGGCTCATCCACCTGACAGAGGAGAGACAGATAGGGAGGAAAATAAAACAAGGTTATGAGAATGACAACTTCCAGGCAGTTGGGGTGAAATACTTTATGTTAACATCTACCAATTCCAAAACATATATTTTAATTTTTTAAACGTCTTTTCCTTTTGTTTTTCTGAACAACGCTACATTAAATAACTAGTGTATGTTGTCAGAAAATAAAACCTAGAGAACAACCAATAAGTAAACACAGACTTCATGAAAAGGATCTCTTCCAACACGACTTGGTTGTCAGTGCTTTTCATCAACACTTGAACACACCACCACGCGGTACCTGGCCATGTTTTTCAGTCATAATGCATACTTTCAGTCGCATTATGACACCAAGAGAACTTTGACGAATGTAAAATAAACCTTCACATGTGATGGATTACCTATCATAGCGAGATTCGAAGGCCCTGCAACAAAAATAGAGACAATGGCAGTAAATGTTCAAGATTGTGCACATACACACGTGTTCTCTACTGTACTGCACTGTAAGTATGAAGTTACATAGCACTAACAGCAGAAACCATGCTGCCTGCAGACATACACAGCAGTCACGACTCGTTAGGATAAATCACTGCAGGGGGAATATCTGTGATTGTGTCCGGGCCGATGGGTATGTATGGATGTAAATGTGTTTGCAGAATACGTGCATGTGTGTCTGGACTGGATGCTGCATTGTATTGGTGATCAGAGTCCTCCCTGATTGAGTGTTTCTCTGTAAAAAAAATGTGACAACTATATGGCAGTAAAGGCCTCTTAATAATAAAAATTAATCTTAGCTCAGTCAGGGTGCAAAGACTCAGCCTCAAAGGTGCTTAATTTTGAGTTTAGCTCAGCTGGTAAAGCAGACTTACTCTATGTCATGCCAGAGATCTTTGATGATAATTCATATTAATTCAAATAAAATCAAACATATTTACATTTGTCACATTTCCGCAAAGGTACAGCCTTGGTTACCAGTGTAACATGGAGCATGCAACTATATTGGAATAGAGAAATTTTAAAATAAGGGAAAACCTAATCTGGGTTCTGTGATTGTGCAGTTGCATATTATATATTAAAGAGCAGGAGGAATCTTTTTCTCAGAGTTTCTGCTATTCCAACATGCTACCCATTCTACATTTATGGGTAAGGGTTAGGAACCTTCATATGTTGGAGGATGGTGGGAGTCCCATCAGGATTCAGGACTGTTTCATTAGGAGATTTTTCAAGACACCTTCTCTGGCTCTGAGAGTTCCCTAGTTCAATAGATGCTGAACTGCACAGAAAATCTAACATTGTTCCTCTGCACTGTGTGTTCAGCTATGCACCATTAAAGTGAGTGTGTCTTTTGTCACTGTCATCACAGACCAAACTTCATTTAAAAAAGTAAGTATTGTTACAGCTACAAGGCATATATGCAGAGATTATACATATACTATTACTTTAGTAGTTGATGCTGGCCTACATCAGAGCCATGCGAGTTACTCATCAGTGTACCAGTGCCCACTGAGTCAGTAAGCTAACTGGTGCCCAAAATCCAATTCATTTCACCGTGATTCACTGCCTGCTGACTCGTTTATAGCACACCCAAAATATCCTCTAAGTTGTAATAGGACTTCTGTTGTTCTTTAGAAAGACTGCAAAAGCTCGCACAAATTTCTTCTCCTGTTTATTCCGAACAAGCTGAAAACATACATCACGTCCTGTGCAACAGAGAAGTGATACGTGGTTGTGTTTGGTTTTTTCCCGGATGGTTGCTGAAGACTTGTGAATAACTAATGAGCACTGGAAACAGTCATGTTGAGGTTGAAGTTTTCAGTGGTATTAACTTTAGTCACAACTTTCATCATGCCATTAAAATCAAAATGAAAACTAACATCAGACATTTTGCTCATTTGCGGTTCATGACTGCCAACATGAGGCAACATTAGATCATGAATTATTCATGAGTTTTCCACTGCTATTCTAGGAAAAAAATGTCTCACCTGACACACTTGAAAAGCAACTTCTCTCTGAATCAAATCCACTTCTGCCATGTCCTCCCAATGATTCACTCTAATATAAATATTTCATGGCACTGTAATTGGATCTCTTGCACTCTGAATCAAAGCCTTTTTTCTTTCTTTACTTCCATTTGGCTAAAGAATATATGCATTTTTTCCTCTAATCAGTTTAATATCTCATATTTTCTGTCTAAAGGGAAACATAAGTAATTGGATTTGTTATATCAGGGGATGGAAAAAGTCACTTGTGCTGTTCGCTCCACACACAAGCCTGGTACAGCAGTTTCACAGAGAACAGTGTTCAAAAAATAAATTGAAGTGTTTTGTGCCATTACACTCATTGTAAATCGTTCTGGATAAGAGCAATCAGAAGACTGAGTTTTCTCTCCCAGTTGTTGGAACAAAGCAACAACAACTCTCAAATCTCCTGCCAGATGAAACTGCAGAGGAAAGCCGGAGCAGATGTCTGTTGGGAGAAAATTTCACGAATTCTGCCAAACCTTCAGGGAATTTCAGACAGAAGACGAGAGATGCCAGAAATGAGAAACAGAGAGGGAGATAAAGAGAGAAAACGATATGTGTACTAACATTAACTAACGTTAGCCACCATAAGTTACTGGTCATACCACTTCAAGTAAGGCCGAGTGTGTTTTATTGCTTATGAATTCAGCGTTTAATTTGTAAGATAAAGTCTGTGTTATTTCGTCTTTACAAAGCTACATGGTCTCACTTTACATGCTATTTGTATTTCACAGTCAGCTTCTATGGCCCTGGAGGATTTCATATTAGACACCTATATTAATTCGCCTCTGCAATGTTAACACAAATGTAAAGCCTACAAAATCATGTTCTGCTCAGATTTATCACCAAAAAGCTGACAAGAACATTTTTCCCAGCTCGAAGCATATATTTACGGTAGTTCCAACGTGAACTCGGCATTGCACTAGTAGCAATTGCGCACGCCCTGTTTTTTAAAAATGAATTCAAGAAACTTGTACAGTTTGTTTATATTGTTCTTGGCTCTTTTTTGCCTTTTAGCTAAAACCAAGAATAAGTGGTGGGCAGGCACTCTGTACTCCCAGCCAAGCTTGGATGTTAAAGCCAACAGCGTAATAGGATATCATTTGGATAAATCCAGGCATTTTGAATCAGTGGACAAAAATCAAATGTCGGTTGTTTTAAGGGGAACGAATCCTCCCCAAGCCTCACACACACACAAGCTGTTCCTCTCATTTCCCACTTTATACAGTGAAAGGTAAAATCAGCTGATTATATCTGACAGATGTTTTCATCTTTTCTCTTTGCTCTTTATTCTTTCTGATGATTTTATCAAAGCGATCTTGGTAGCTTTGAGGGACTGGTTGAAAATGCACTGTTTTAGTGTTTAAAGCCGCAATCAGTACGTTTTTTTTTTTTATTATTATCACATACTGTAAATGTGAAGTGCAGCCAGTGTATTCACATATAAGAAGAGTTTCATTATTTAATGAAAATCTGCTTCCTCACCTGAACCTAAGTGTTAATATAGGCCTGTTTTATTTGTCTCTATAAAGATTACTCGTGTAAATATATTGCAGCGGAGATATTAACTTATTTAGTTAAGTGTATTAAAAAAACAATCCAGTGCAATTTGACAGTGAGCAGCAGCGAGTGGCAGTTACTGACGTACAGCCCCTCAAACATGTAACTATACGCTTTGGCAGTAACTGAGATACCACATGGAGACCGCCAAGTGATTGGTCGGCTTTGGCTGCTTGTGTTTTGTCCTACAGGTTTCCGATGTTGGTGGCAATGGTAGTAAAGACAACATTAAGCAAGCTGAAGAAAGGCTCAGTTAACTGCTTCTTTTCTGTAACACACTCTTTATCACAGTGAATGAAAGAACGTAAACACTGCGATTGCCACCTATTTAGTGATAAGACAAGGAGAAATAGCAGTTACCTGGATGTAACTTGAAGTCCTATAGGTAAAGGTGTGCCGCCCACCGTTGCTCTATATCACAAAGTAAATGAAAGAATGTAAACACAGTTACCGTGGGAAATATAATTAAAGCACAATACGGCCTGATCATGATCAAATGTTATCTTTCTAATCAGAACCTTTGCCGTACGTGCTGGCTGGAAGTATTGGAAATGCTTAAGGCTACATTAATTGATTTTTTTGGCCTCTTGGGAGCAACAGAAGAAGCAGGAAACACAACACGGACATATTATCACCCTGTAAAGTTGTTACGGCAAACAAAGTAAGCAGATATTCAGGTCTTTAGCTGCTCAATGCTCCACTATGTTCACCAGCTAGTCGCTAGCTTTGTCCATTTGTTTGCTAAAAGGCTAGAGGAACTGCAGACATGGGTCACTGTGCCTTTGATCTACTGTTAAAATAAAAATTGACTCGTTTCAATGTCTTGCTCCAATATGTAGATGTGATCCTGTGTAAATGTTTATGTGTCTTAAATAAGTAAGGCTGCAAACCATAAGTGACTTGCCTACAGTTGGCTGACTGGTGGAGCTGGATGCAAAATGTTTTGGGCTCCGGTCCCCAAAAATCCACTGATTTGGCAGGACCATGCTGGAGCAGAATATCTGCAAGAATACACAGGACTAGTGATGAAAACTGGCTTCAGGCTGCATTTCGGGAACACATAACAGAAGCTGCAACCATTGTGTACCATTGGACCGACCAGCACTCTGAGGAACCAACGTAAGCAGAGCGCCTAACCATAAATACAGAAGTACAGCCATAAACATAAGGGAAGTAGACGTTAAAGTAACAAGACTGATGTCCCGCTACGTGACGTCCACGCTGCAGGGCCCCGGGCTCCTCTGTTTGTCTTGGACCAGCTACAGCAACACACAGATGACCCCAGTGAACTCTACAGTTAATGATGTGTGTGTGTGTGTGTGTGTGTGTGTGTGTGTGTGTGTGTGTGTGTGTGAGCTAACTTCTCACACAACTACAATATAATACCTGACTAATGGCTGTGTATCACTGTAATTAAAGGCAGGAAGGGAAGTGACGTTTTGAAGGACATCATGAAAATAGCAAGTAGACTAAGTTCAAAACAGATGGACAGAGTTAAATATCTTTTGGGAGAGAGGGATGACATCTTGTTCATTATCACCTCTGCTGTGTGGATGAGGACAGCACACAGAGTCCATTTGGAAGGTTTTGTGTTTAGTTTGTCTTGGCTCGCATGGATCTCTCATCCTCTCATCCCTCTCCTTTGCTTCGCCTCTTACGTTACCTTTCCACCATTTGTCTCACTCTTTTCATACAAACCACAAGTGTGTGTATCTCTTCCACTTTCTTACCATGCTACAATCCAAGAGATCTCAACGCCTCAGGTGGTACTTTAAACTTCAGGTTTCACCAGCAAGTATCATCCTGCTCAAGGCCCTTTTCACACATGGAATACGTAACGTTGCTGGCTTCATCTACAGTGAATCTGTTAAAGCTGTCATTCAGACAGAGGTGTCCGTTACGTAAATGCTCCTTCCTGTGTGCACAATAGATCATAATTAAGTGATCAATTGATTACAGTACTCATAATCAGTGTTGGGCAGTAATGCATTACTTAGTAACGGCCCGGGAGTTTGATGGAGGGTTGATATCAAACTCGTGGACAGACTGGTCTGGGACATGTTGGCTTGGAGGTGTGGAGAGGCGGTTAACCCCTAACAAAAGAGAAGAAATGTGACTTCTGGTAGCGCCAAACTTGTTTAATTTACATGCTTTGTTCTTAGCTTTCTTGCTAACGTTAGCCATTTTGTAAGGCTACATTTAGATTTAGGCTTTGTTCAGAGTTGAAGGGTGTGTGAACCCCGCAGCTTCACTGTGAGGACGGGGCTTGTGGAGCGCTGCCTGCCATCACCAGGGCTAAGCTAGCTGTTCAGTAATACCTCTAAACTGTAGACTGGCTGCTAGTGCTAGTTAAAATGTCTTGTTCTCTAACTCTATACGTGTTAATTACATGTGAAGTGTGTTTGTGGAGACTTTGGAGTTGTTTAAAGGCACCTCTGTCAGAGCTGTCCACAGAAAATGCAATGTAATGTACAAAATGAATGTAATGTGTAATGTAATGAATTGCTTTTGCTGTTTACTGCAATAAGGTTATGTAATTACTATTTATAATAATAATTACATTTTTCAAGTAATTTGTCCAACAGTGTGCATTTAATCTTTATTTTACCTCTGTGGCCTTTACATTAACCTAATGGCATTCAATCCAGACTTGTTGCATGTTGGAGGATATGGAAATGTCACTAGATCCAACCTAGTAAGATAACCGTCATAACTTTTACATAAAAGTGACTCGGGCTCTTATTCAGACATGACACTGACGGAAAGTTGCCAAAACATTAATGCAGCGAGGTGCATGTCTGACGAGCATTTTCATTTTGTTGTTCTTGTTCTTGTTATCTACTCATGTCTTGTTTTGATTTTAAAATGTAGAAAACACACAATTCATTTTGTTGTCAGTCGTACCAAACGCTTCATTAGAAAACAGAAACTGTATCTAAATTTTCATTTAAAAAACATCTTCTCCAGGCAATCAGACAGTCATCAGACATCAGTGAGGTCTGTTAAATCCATAAACAATGATGTAACTCAGAAGTCCGTCCTGCGTCTCTGTGTCATCTGTATGTCAGCTTTCACTATTCACTTTTGGCATCAATTGTGGACAGTGCTGTCAGGGAAAGAAATTTAGGGAAAGATATTCGTCGTGCAGACAAGACTCTCACCTTCTGTCCATCTGTCTCTCTCACCACGATTTATGTCTGCGTCTCTCGCTCTGTCCCTCCCATCATCAAAGGAGTTATATTTGTCGTTTGTCCTCCTTTGAACCTCAGATTCCAAAGGAGAAATCAAAAAAGTCATTCCATCTTTAATCCATTTTTTGGTGTGAGCATGAAATGAACTCAGTGTGTGTTGCTCTTGGGACGTATTGAGAATGGGATGACAGCGGGAAGCATTCGTTAATCAAATCAAGCTCCTGTTGACTCTCTTTTTGATTTGGCAGAAAAGTGTACCGTTCTCATTTTCTGTTTTCATTGTATGCGTAAATGTGGAAGTAGGTGGCATTTTCTGACCTCTGTTTGCGTGTTTGTCAGCAAGATTTAAATGATTTGCAGCAGACAGGTCCCTTTTGGTTTGAGGATTAAATTATGGTGTTGATGAAATGATTTCCATTTGTTAGTTGTAAGTATAATGCTATGTGCTGGTGGGAGTCCAACATCTGGGACTACAAGCTTGGTTGCTTAATAGTTTCAATACATTCTCATGCCATTTTGCTGAAAAATGAAACACAGATGAATGACAAACATAACCCATTACAGTCCTGCACTTCACCATCTTCAGCTGGTGAGAAATATAGTGAATGCTGTTACTTTTAAGTTTATTATCTCTAAAATAACAAATCACTGTGAGGCAGCAGGTCATGATTCACGTTTTTTTTTTGCTGGTGTGCTGCCAACTTGGACCAAACCAGCCATGCTTCAATTGAATAAATTATCTCCTCTGATAAGCGGTACCAACAACAGACTTGACCTCATTGTTAGACTGGCTAACAGTGTGGACTACAGGTTCCTGACTTGCATACTCTGAATGCCGCTGTTTTGGCAGGAACAAGCCACAGCAGAGCAGCTGTTGTTTTTATCCCCATCAGTTGTTGCCAACAACTGCTCCATATTCTCCATATTCAAATAAAACACTTACAGTCAACAATGCCTGCATTTTCACTTCATACAGAAAAGTTACAACATTAACATTGCATCCAACAATCATCAGAACCATTTGAATCGATTGACCGGTAGAATAAAACATCCATATTAGACAATAAATCAAAGGAAGCCCATTTTATTCATTTGTTATCATGCCTGTCTTCATGAACCTCTTTAGCTGCTTCTTAAAACCTTTTGTTGTACATCCTTGAGATATATATGGCAAAAATATAGCATTGGTCTTTGGTTGGGGTAGGCCAGAAAGTCATATTTTTGATTACAAACAATATGGTTGTTTCAAAACTATTATATTTCTTTCTCTTACTGAACACCGGAGTGCTAATCGTGCTGCTCTATTCTGCAATAACTGAAGCTTTTCCAGCTCTTTTTTTGTATCACCTGCAAGGTCTAAGACATAGGGAGCACCTCCTTATTAAACATACCCCTCTTCTCATTTTTGCAGCCAGTTGCTCATCAAGCATAACCCCTGAAGGTTTAGCCAAAGTGACTTGCTCTGTAGAGGTGCGCTTGATTGATAGACATACTTTATTCTCTCTATTTAGTGCATAGCTTGAGCCAAAAACATTTTTTTTTTTTTTTTAGCCATTGTTTGTCAGTAAAGCAGTTGTGAAGATTAAACCCCATCATGCAGGCTTTATTCTAAGTTTGAACACATTTTCTCTTGTTTAAATGAGCTCAATGATCGTCACTCATTGGAGTTTTGACGGAGGGGGAAACTTGATCTACGCTGCTCAGCAGTCTGAGTGCTGATAAACATTCCTACAACGTAATTATCCATTAAAGAAGAAGTCAAATAGCAGTAGCTGTTCCCGAGCCAGGCCTCACACCTCGCCCCAACTCATGTATGCCTATGCATGTGCATGTGTGTGTGTGTTTCTATAAAAAAAATAGGGGCTGGCAGTGGCAAAAGACTTTTTGGTCATTAATTAAATGTAATTGCAGTCAAACCGAACTGTTATCAGCTTCTCCTCAAACAAGCATTTTGGTTGAAACTCAAGATCCTTTGCTACATTTGGACTCAGCTGTCCCACTCACACTTTATATAAACACTTTGTAAATCCTTCCAACAATGAGTACAAACACACACACACACACACACACATACAGTATCTTCTAGTTCCAAGCAATCAAGGCACTTATTTATAAATGAGGCCTGTCTCAGATTGTTCATGGAGGCTTTGCAACAAAACCACAATCTGCCTAAAGCGAGAAGCCAAAGAGGTAAAGAGCCTCGGCCATTATTTTTCTTTTCTTTTTTTCTTTCGTTTTTTTGTTGTAGCCTTTGTCTCAAGAGAGAAAAACGTACATGAAAGAAATATTTAGTTTCACGTGTTCTTTTCTTTCAACTGGCTGACCCCCCCCACAGTATATTTAGGAAACATTAACCAATAAACTTCATGTATCCTCATACAGATAAATAATGTCAACAGTTTAATACAAGAAACCATTTTCTTTTGCTTATGCTTTACTAACATACATTTTTCTGCCAATAAATTATTAATTTCGATATAAAGAATAGATAATTCTAACGTGTTAAATGTGAAACTTTTGCTGTATGGAATAATGTAGCTGAGCGGTGATGCTAAGGACAGATGAGTTGTAGTTCATGATTAATAGTCTATATACCTGACAGAAATAACTTATAGGGATGAATGGTTCCTATACATTTCCAATGGTAAGGCATACGGGTCTTTTTTGATCCACAAGTTGGGGGTAGTGATACAAAAACCTTTAGAGGTAAATAAAGGAAAGTAGAGAAAAAGAGGTAAAAATCCAACATTTTTGAGGAATACCTGGCATATGAAATGCTGAAATATTATTTTTTATTTATTTATTTATTTATTTTAAAACAGACACATGCACATAAGGGTTAAGTAAACAACTTTATGAGCCAATTAACTGACATCACCTTACAAGTTTTCTGGGTATTGAAACTTGACTTTTCAAGAAGTTACCTCTTAATGCTATGACCTCGCGTAGTTTGAAGACACTTCAGAAGACAAGAGCCATTCCTGGAGTCATGAGCGTGAAAGAGCGCAGAGCGTTTGGCATATAAATGGCTGCACCGGTCAACCAGAGTCTCATTAGGAACTCAGCGCAACAATGGGGGAAAGGAGAGGAGGGTGATGATGAAAAATGGATGTATGTGGTGGATGCGTTCCATATGCCGCTCTCCTCTCAGACGGGAGCAACAGGCCTGGATCAGGTTCCCCATCCCAAAATCCCAATCCTAGACCATCAGCGAGAAAGCAGGAAAACTGACCACAAATCAGCATCTAGGGTTTCTTTATCCTCTGCCATCAAACTTGTATGTATTCCATTTTTGCATAGACTTTATACGTTTTATTCAAGATGACAGACAAAGAGCATTAGTGCACCAAGCTCTTGCTCAAACAATCTGACACTGTTAACTATTGGCCCTGCAACCCTGGGCTGTAGTATTTAATACAGGAGCTCATCCTAACTACTTTAATGTACACTGGTAGCCATTTGGTCCTTCTTTATGCTCTTCTTCAGCATCTATCTAGCATTCGTATTTTGGATATGTCTTTCTTTAACAGTTCACTTAGGAATATTTTGGCTCTGATGCAGAAAAATAAGGGGTTTGCAAGTGCTGTTAAACAATGCTAATCACTCCTGTTACCTCATGGATGCTGAAGTTTGTAAATGGACCGAGCCGCTGCATGTACACTTAGATTAGTTTCTCCAAAACCTGGGGAAACTTCAGTGCAGCATTTGAAAGGTAGAGCGGCTTGTAGAGTCTGAAAAGCTTCAATACTGATATGGAAACTTCTCATGAGTCTGTCGGAGCCTAATCCGACTGCATTGGGTTCTGGTTGTCCTATGGCTCAGTCCACTGGAAACATTTCAGAAGTTCAGTGTCTGTTCTTCAGCTGCCACATTTTTAATATAGTTTAGAGTTGTTTGGCCAATACATTTCATATTTCGCAAGCATGTTGAATGCACGTTTGTGTAGCTCATTTAGATGTGCTAACAGATGCTATGTGGTTGTACTTTAACGTGACGACCTTTTGTTGCTTCTAACTTTCTCTGATCACTCATTCTGAATGTCAGTATAGCTGGTCACATAATAATGATATATTAACGATGTGATCGGCACCACAGCGCAGCAGTTTTTATAAGCTGTGATTAGATTTTTTTTCTTGTTCTGTTGTCTGACAACAGGAAGTGAAACATATGTAAATGAGAACAACTATATTGTGAATTCAGCTGTATTCTCCCTCTATTCCTATTGCTTCTGTTGCAACACCTGTTGAGTTTGGAATATGGACAGAAAAACCCCAAAGTTATGTTACAGATTGCCTAAAGGCTGAAGAAACAAACAATAAAATACATCAAGGAATGGAGGCAAGTGGGGAAATGGACTTGTGTTCTCTACTGAAGTACACACCGCTGGTTATAACTCTTGCCCTAACTCAGCTAACCTGTGAGTTTGAGCATGCTTGAATATTTGGAACAAACAAACCATTGAGTGAACCAAGCAATCTATCCTTGTTCACAATTCAGTTGTGTTTGTCATCAAAAGTTAGATAGCTGGAATGTGAACCTTTTCCACAGCGGACATTTTGACATGACTAACAACGTTAACGACAGCTGCACTTCCTTAAAGTATCTCCGTAAGCCAGCATGCACAGTAACAGAGTCCTGGGACCTGGAACACCTAAAACGAATGCAGCCATTGTTAATTAATGTAATTAATTACACCTATGTTTTTCCTGCCATGGCATGTCAAGCTCTCTGTCACAGAAAAGGTCTGTGGGAAGCTCATCCCAGCCCTCCACGTTGGAGACTACTGAGACTACCTGACATCTAAAGGTAAAGAGTGGGCCAACTCTGCAAAAATGCAACGTCATGTTACCTCATATGAAGGTGGTATAGTTTCTTTTTCTGTCTGTAAGCTGCCTCTGCAGTGGACTTGCATGAAGGTACGAGTCACTTTGGCTCTAGATTTGTAGTATGACTGAAAGCCCCAGCTCTGCACTGTGTCTCCATAAGCTTTTGGGCTGTAACAATAAGACTGCTGAAAGACAGACATTTTCCTGTGTTTTTTCCCCCGACTGCAGTCTCAGATACTGCAGTATTGCGGTAAAGAAAATAGAAAGATCAAATTGAAGCAGATAGGCAAAGCTCCAGTTTTTCCTCGCACCATTTGTGATCAACTTTTTTTTCAAGCCAGTGACCAGTTTATGCAAATAAAGAACACAAAAAAGGGGGCAGGAGATGTGTGGTTCAGATAGCAGACCTCCGTAATAATGGGCTGGTGGAAGCATGATGTATGAGCCAATTTAAATAACATAAACCCTCACTTCATCTGGAAACTTGACACACAAGCATGCATACACATAATATCCATGTATGTGCAGTGCACATCTGCACTCCACGTGCCTGGTTCCCTGGAGCCACTGGAGCCATAGCTACAACAACTGGGCTACTTCAGTCTATTTGGCCAGTCCACCTTAATCTACATCAGTCGAGCTGCAGGAGCCAAAGGATGTTGGCACTCAATGAAAAACAGAGAGGGAAGTGCCGAAATTTCCCTCCTGCTAACCGTCCCTTCAACACTCACCCATTCCTCCAGTTCTCTGTTAAACATGTAACCTCTTCATCTGTCTCACTGAGAAAAATTATGACTCTATTCCCATTTAAAGCTGCGTTTATTCATTTTTTGGGCACATGGGGGCAGCGGGAATAGCTGAAAACACAACATTGATCTTATCATCTAATAAAGCTGTTATGGCGAAGGCAAACCGTTGCCTATTTACACATTCAGCAGACATGGAGCAACATTAATTTGTTCTCATTTAAACTTTGTTTTAGTCTGTTTTGGCACTCTTGCTAGCTCGATGCTTCGCTATGTTCACCGGCTAGTTGCTAATTTTATCTGTCTTCTGTTTGGTGCTGGGCAGGTAGCGTACAGTGGGTTTCTCAGAGCTTTTTCGCTGAAAACAAATGCCTAATGCTGGAAGGAAAACTAGATTGATGAGAGTGGAATTTGCTGGCCTGAAAACCAAAACAATGCGCAAAAAGAGACTAAAAAACCTTGTTGGGCTGAGGGGAACTGCAAAGTTGAGTGATAATTCTCTGTGGGTTTGTCACTATGAGCTATGATTAAGGCAGCTTTAAAGTCATAGTACCAAATTAACAATGCTACCACTGACATTTTTCTTGTTTTTTATGTTTGTACACTTTTTTTTTTCTTTTTTCTTTTTTTTTTGGGGTAGTTTGTTGGTTATCTAGTCATTTTTATATATTCCTTTGTATTTTTTTGTGTGTGTGAAACGTGAAAATCCAAATAGTTTTACTTTGAGGAAAAGTAGAACTTGTATTGGCTGCTCTTTCCCAACCTGTGATTCCTTTAAGTAAAATATTTGCCTGTAAATCATCTCATTTTATAATGAAATTAGCTAAATCTATTAATAACCCTCAAAGCTCTAACCCCAATTATACATGCTTATCATTCGACTTTCACTGTCTTTTACTTTTGTCATTTGTTTGCATTACTTTTTGTTCTTAATGTTGAGAAAACACTTACAGAGTAAGCATTTCTCTCTGGCTACATGCTTTGAATCTGTTGCTGTTGTGATTAAAAATCTGCAGACTCTTGAAGTTTGGACACTGACAGTCCGGCTTTAAAGGCAGAATGAGTAGGATTTGTCGGTTGCAGTTCATAAACACAGCATTCAAAGTTGGTCCCTCCTCCCCGGTTTGTTTTTTGGGGGAGCTGTGTCCGCCATTTTCTTAGCTTCCTCTTGGACGCGTGCTTACGATCTGGCACCTGGTTGCTACGCTTTTATAGAGTCGCCCAGAGTCGCCCGAACACAGCAAAATAAGAAAATACAGGCAGAGGGCAAGGTCTCTGCAGATACAGTCACCGCTACACACTTCTAATGGGTCATAAGTGATGATTGAGAGGGATTATTTTTGTGTGAGTCTATACATTGTTTTTTTGGAAAATCCTACTCATTCTGCCTTTAAGCTTCTCCCTGGCTCCCAATCTTCTGCCACTAATTTACTTGTTGTTGGCCTCCATTCCTCCATCACTGGCACCAAACTGGCTGAGCACATTGGCACTGGATTATTAGCTGCTGTCAACACTCTTAGCTTTGTTTTTTGGCGAAAATACCCAAAGACAAAAAGGAAGTATTGCATTTCCAGTCTGTAAACAGAGGAAGAAGAGGAGCTAACATGAGCGACGCTACTTGAAATTATGGAAATACCACCTATACTGTCTTGCAGTACAAAAAAAGAAAAAATACTACAGTAATGAAAGCTTAGCAACAATAATAGAGACTAAATAAAAAACATAGAGAACTGCAGGACTACCACTTTAACAAGCCCGTACTCACATGTTCATAACACAGTCACAGAGGTAGACACACTTATGCAATCAAATATGAATGTATTCCTACAAGCAAACTCTCTCTCTCACACACACACACACACACACACACACACACAGACTGTGCAGGTGGCCGACCATGATAACAAACAGCATAATTAGGAACAGGTGAATGTTATGAGGCACTTTCTACTGCAAATATTGCACAATTGAACACAGAGCAATGAGGGAAAAAGTATGTTTCGGCGATCAGGAATATCATCTAAACCGCAACAATTTGCTAGATGAAGTAGCGTCTGGCTGACTTAATGACAGAAAGGTGAGGTCGCCACGCCGGGCAGAAGGGCGGAGGGGAAATGGGATGTAGGAGTAAAAAAATAAAAATAAATAATTGGTCCACAGCCACATACTCGAGCTCGAGCCAAGACTAAATGTTCTTTCTGTTTCTCCAAATTAAAGCTGCAATTTGAATGAGATGAAAGATTGAATTCAGACATTGGATAAGCAAAGAATTGAGAACAAAAGGCTAAAATCTGTTGAAAAAGGAAGGAAGAGAGAGTGAGATTGTATTCACTATCATCATTTTACACTTTCTTGCAAGAGTTACATGAGAAGATCGATAGCACCCTCAAACACTAAATCTGGAGATATGGAGACCCAAGGAGCCATTAGCTTAGCCTAGCATAAAGACTGGAAACAGGCAGCCTGGTTTTCCCCTAAATTCGTCCTTTTACATTTCCATTTGCGTAAAAAATAAAAAAACAACAACACACAAGGTGTTAATTAGTGAGCTTTAGAGTCGCTGGTAGACGTTGTTTTTAAAAGCTAGCTGTTTCCCGCCTTTTTTAGTCTTTATGTTAAGCTAAGACAATCACACCCTGGCTTTAGTTTGACATTTAGCTCACAGATATGAGAGGGATAACGATTTTCTCATCTAACTCGAGACAAGAAACTGAATACGCTTTTTCCAAAAATGTAGAACTATTACTTTAAAGGGTCAGTTCACCCAAATCACACACAAAAAAAATCATATTTTTGTTAGTGGTATTTACCCACACAGATAGTTTCATCTTATTTGTCAGGCTTTGTGATCTCTGCTGTTGAGACTTTTGCTACCACAGTGGTGGTAAATAGAACTTACTGTGGGGTTTTTTCTGAGTTTATGATAATAATCTTGAAGTCTACAGATATATATTCATATGTAATAGTCATGCACACATGTACTTAAGCCTGCTTGCACACAAACTGCACATTTGCACACAGTTGTAACTTTTGGGCATTCTTCCATCATGAAAAAGGTATATTTAAAGGCGAGCCAATTCTTCATTCTAGTCTAGTCTCTACCTGACCAGCACATACACTCCTACTCTCTCTCATCAGCTCAATTGGAGCTGAGGAGGATATCCTCTAGTCATCCTAATGGCTCCAGTGAGTATTAATCTAATACTCCTGTCTCAAGTATGGCGATGGAGGCTTACAGAAACCTGGCTGCTTTAGTCTAAATCTTCAGTTTTCTATGTCTCGCTCTGTCTTTTCTCTCTGTCTCAGTCTCTCTTTTCTGTCATGCCCTATCGATGTCTGCCATTTCTCTCATTAGTCCCAATACGGTGTGTCTTTCTCTAAACACTCTCATTTTCAGCTCACCTTACTGCAAAATGTACTTAAACTATATTTTGACGTTTTTATGAAGCAGAGATTTAGGAGAAGGTATTAAGTCTAGATTGACCTTTAAAGGGAGTAAATAGAGGAAAGGGAGGAAAGGAAAATGTGTAGGATAAAAGGGCAGACAAAGAAATGACATACGTCTTACTGCATATTGGTGTTTTATACAATCAATGCAGTGCTGCTCGCTTGCTGAAGGAACACAGTTTTGCTCCATCCTCACGACTTGTTTGGGAAAACTCAAAAGAGAAAATTTGTCCACATCAAGGTAATGTGGGTCACTGAAGGTTCCAACGTGTGCTCCCAGTGGGGTTCATGTGAGCAACCATCTTAAGGCCTTATGAGGGCCCCTTTTGCTTCCACTCACTTGGGCTAAAGCTTGAGTCAAGGGAGGCCAGTAGATGAGTATTGTTTGGGTCATTGGGAAGGTTACAGGACCTTTCCAAGGTGTCTTCCTTGGTTTATATTCTTCTATAAACTGGTTATTTGTGAATTCAGGGGTATTGTTATTACAGGAATTGTAGTTATACTTTAATTTTACTTAATTCAACAGTAAGGGTCACTTTATAAACTTTATAGACACTTCACATATTTCCATCAAGAAAAAATAGTGAAGTTGCTGTTTTGAACGATATGATTCTTCAGGTTATGGGTGTGTGGGACACATGACAGCACTCTCTGAATGGTTGGTCTACTATTAACGGAGCTTCAAATCCCAAATTCTAGACTCTGGTTAAGTTTTTTTAATGTAAATGTCATGACATAGATAAGTCCCAACCGGTTGACTCTGTCAACATTGGCCTTGCAAGGTTCAGGGCTGATTTAAAACAGTAGGTGGCATGTTGAGCCATTTTCAACCCATTTTATACTGTCTTCATTTCGATAGCACACTGTTCCCCAAAGAACCAAAAGAGTTAAAAGAACCAATTGATTTAGAGACTATTTTAAAGCCACTATGTGTACAGTTTTTATGTGATTATATAATCTTTCAAATTATGCTGATGACCTTTGGTTTTGTTTGTAAAAAATAAATGAGACTATCCAGCTGAAAGCTGGTGCGGCCGATCCATCTTGGTGTACCTGGATCATGTAATTTGTGGTACCACCACTGGGGGGCACCAAAGTTTTATATTTTCAATACTTACACATAGTGCCTTTAATTTATTTGTTTATTTTACTTTTTGTCGTTAGATAAATGTGGCCAGGCTGCAGTCAATGGATAAAAATACTGGAAAGTATGTGTATTTGGAAAGTATTTGTTTTGTAGTATGCTTTGGCAAAGAGCCAAGTAGTTTTTCCCCTGTTGTTTTATAATAATGACATTTAATATTTTTTTGTTTATCTGTATTATTTTAACATTGTCATTCGAAGGCAATAACCAACTTGTTCTAAAACCTCTTCATCATTCTCGCATTTTACAGAGAGATCAGGACAGCACTTCTGGAGTATCAAAGTTTCTAAACTATTATCTGAAAATCCAGGAAACCACAGAAATCTGAAGAGACATTTGTTCAGATTTAGTGATCAATAAGAGTGCTCTGAACAGCCAATTAGATCCTGTTAAAATACTGTCAAGTTAGATTTTCTTTAAATTTGTAACTGGCTGAAGTTAAGTTAGTTCGTCTGGGATTTCATTTTGTAATTCATTTGAGTTTAACAATGCATACGTTTGTTACAGTGTACAACATACCGTATGTTTGATATCCAGGCAACAGCTGTGTGGCTAATTTACTGTATCTCCTTCGGTCGTCTAGATTTTTGCATAAAGGATGACTGACTGCTGCACTGATGACCTATTTTTAACTGCTTCCTTGTTCTACTGAGAGAAAAGATGATAGCATCATGATAAAACACTTTGAATGTGAAAACAACAAGGTAATACTTACTGCAGAACGTTTAATCTACTTTGCACATGTTAAAATGAAAAATTGATACCATGTCTACCGCCTGTTCTGTATTTTATCTTTCAGTGCTTTAAGGTTGCAGGAAAAAGAACATCTGAAGCAGCAGTGTAAATGTCTAATGCAACATAACTTTTCTGTGTAAGTCTGGGCTCATGCAAGCAGTTAACACACACTATAAATTATTCAAGTTATTTTGTTGTCTGGTCTTTGTGTTGCTGTTGAATTGTTTTGTATTAAAAGCTGTTTGAAATATTTATTTTTTATATATGTGTAAATATGTGTGATTTGTCCAATCTACTATACAAACTAAGTGAAACTGGGAGATTATTTATTGAACTGTATGGACGTAAAGAAAAAAGAATGCAAGAAATTTCAAATGGGCTTAGGGAGATATCTAAAGAAGTAAAAGAGATGCTGAAAGACACAAACAGAAACCGAACGATGGGGGCAGTTTTGGGAGGACTTGGAATAGCTATGGGAGTAGCTGCTTTCTCAGCAGGAGGGTCAAAAATGGCAATGCTAGCAGGTACTCTAGCATTTAGAGGAGGGGCAAGAGTTGTTACAGCAAATTTAACCAAGGCAGTAACAGAGAAAATAAGTATAAGAACTGTGGAAGAGTTGGGAAAAGAATTCATGGAAACCACTGAACTGCTAAAGAATGCCCAGAAAGATATTAAGGAGGTGTCTGAAGAGTTGGAGGAAAAATTGGTACAACTGGTACAAAGGAGCAATGCAGTTATGGATGTGACTCTAACCATGCTGAGGGGAATTGGGGAACTGCAAAACTTCATTGTCAGTATCACCCGAATCACTCCAACCCCAGAGGAGGATGTAAAGTTAAGAAACTGTATCACAGATGCAGCCTTGCAATGTGAGAAAATGGTTCACATGTTTGCAAAGATGAGGAATATGCTCAAGGACTTTGAAGAAATGCAAACAGAACAGGAATGTGCAACATCTAATCCTTGAAATAAAGGACTTATACGTACAGTATATCAGCAGCGCAGTTTATCGGTTTGACACAGCATCAGTTTTAACTTAACTGGCTCCAAAAGACTTAAACCACATTTAGTCATCCCTTTGTTTCAGTCCAAAATAATGTCACTTCTCCTAAAGCTCCTAGTGTTGCCCTCATGAAATCTGGTGAGGCCGCTTTTTTTTTTTTTTAATGGACTTAAACTGTGGAATACCCTCGCCTTGGACCTTAGAACAGCAAACTCCCTTGTTATTCTTAAACAGAAATTAAAGACCTACCTTTTAAATCTGACCTTTAATTTGGGGTAATCCAACCTTGCCATCTTAAATCTTTATCTTTGGTGTTTATATCATTTTTTTCCTGTGGGTTTTATTGGGTTTTATTGTATTGCTATCAAATGTTATTTATTGTTATTTTCATTTTGTTTTTTGCCTAACATTGTTTTTAATCCTGTTTTGTAAAGCACTTTGGGCTGCATCTTTGTAAGATAGGTGCCATACAAATAAAGCTACTATTATTATTATTATTATTATTAATAATAATAATCTTCTGACCTTCTATGCTGTAATCAACCTGACAAAGACAGGGCGGTGTCACTTTAGGATTCTTGCCAAAGTATTCCACTGTTTAGTTATACAGTCATACCCAACCTGTACAAACTGTCCTTTCACTTTCACTTCAGTCTTTGGTCCAAAGTAAAGCATTCATTCATTACACCTATTCACTTTCTTGCCAAAAGTTAAACGAGAAGATCAATACCACTCTTATGTCTGTGTGCTAAATATGTAGCAGCTAGCCTGGCTCCGTCAGCTGCCTCTGAAGCTCACTAATTAACACATTATACCTTGTTTGTTTAATCTGTACAAAAACTGAAACGTAATGAAACGACAATTTGTGGTTTTATGAGGAGTTGCGTGCTGGAACTGTTTCTTGGCTAGGCAACAACTCAGCAAGAAAACTAATCATTTTCTAAAATGTTGATCTAGTCCCTTAGGCTTGAAGTTAATGTATCGTATGATGAGATGACATGAGGCAGATGTTGATGCATTTCAATCTGGTCACCAACCATCTATCAATGACAGCATGAGTTTTATTGGTGCCCCTGTAACTTCAGCAACAACAGAGAGAGATGGCAGACCCTCTTGGTTAAAATGGAAATTTCAGACACTGAAAATGACAGCTGACCCTGCTTGTTTGTGGTCAGAGTGCGATAGAGAATAGAGATTTTTTTTAAATCACGTTACATTGAGGCCGACTTCGACACCCTTGTCATATGTTTCCACTTTTGCTGTGATTGTATTCTTCTTCATTACTTATTCAAACAGAGTTGCAGCAGTGGCTAGCGCTTGTAGCAAATGCCTTCCATGTGTCTCTAATTGCCTCAGTAGAGGTATTTAACACAAGGTGAAGTCATTAACACATGCACACGCTGTCAGATGTGGAGCCAGGCGGCCATGGGTGATAGAGTAGATGCAACATCCACCGTGCCCGATGAAGAAATCTGAGGACATGCCAACAACACAACATGCTGTGCATCAATTCTCAGGCAAAAATACCTTAAATTCAACATTAACTAAAATGTAATATAGAGATTAAAGAGAAGCCAGTCTGTAAAAGTCTTAACAGATCAATGGGTTTGGAGGACAAATATTCAACATGTACAATAAATATGAAGACATTTACATATGAATAACTTTTTTAATTTCCTTTTAATTATGTTACCTTAGATACTGCTTTCAAGCCAAACCTTGCTGTTTAGCTTGAGCAACATGTATTTATGAGTTTATCCAAGGAGACTTTATTCAAAATTCACCATGGGGTCTGAGAATATCAGAAATTGCATTAATGAGGTTTTCATATGGAAAGATATTCAAATCATTTTAAAACTATAAGACAAAATATGATCAGACTTTTCCCTTCCTGTTTTCACCATGCTTAATTCAATAGCTCCATCTGCTGTTCAGTTGAGAGCACTGCATCCACCCAGTAGCAGGTGACAACAGTTTGTGATGTAAGAAGAAATCCTAAACTACCCACACTCCCGATTCAGGCCCCGCTTCAGACAATAATTTATAACAAGTGGATTTAAAATGACTGATGTTGAAAGGGTGAAAGTGATGCACTACTCTAGTGAGATCAGCCACAAGAGTTGTGCTTCCTGCTTACACTTTCTTTTAGTGCTTACCCAAGTGATCACACCTTAGTATTGTTTATTTATATTTTTATTAGACTTCTGTCCTAGTCATTCATTTTTGACGGCTGACTTGCGTTCTGAAAAGAGTTCTCTTCTCTTATATCTGTGTGTTAAATATGAGGCTACACCCAGCAGCCGGTTAGCTTAGCTTAGCATAAAGACTGGAAGCAGGGAGAAACAGCTAGCTTGGTGTAAAGATGTCAAGTTGAGCTTCTACAGGACGTTATGTGCCAGACTGTTTCTAGGCTGGGAGCAGTGACTCCCTGGACTTCCTTGTCCTAACAACAAGGTTGCCAGGCAACCAGAAGAGACTCCAGGAAGTCACTGCTCCCAGCCAAGATATATTCTACGACACGACCCCCGTAAAAACAACAACTACTAATTTTTACTCTTTGGTTTTTTCACAGAGATTTAGTGGTGCTGGTAGACAGGGTTTTTTGTTTGTTTGTTTGTTTTTAATCTTTGGACAGGGCCAGGCTAGCTGTATCCCCCTGCCACCAGTCTTTATGCTAAGCTAAGCTAACTGTCTCCTGGCTGTAGCTTCATATTTAACTGACAAGCATAAAAGTGGTATCAATCTTCGCATCTAAGAAAGCAAATAAACATATTTCCCAAGATGTCAACCTATTCCTTTAATAAAAAAAAAACATGTAACTGTATCTTTCTCTAAAAGTCTTTAACAAAAACTCATTTCTATGGCTCCATTGTAGCGGTTTCTGTATATCTGTAAATTCAGCCATATGCACAGTAGACACACAGCCGTCTGCCCTTAGCTGTTGAGGTGAAGCTCTGCACAAATCTACGTCAGAGGGCTTCCCTTTAAGTCTATCTGTGATCAGCACATGGTCAGTGTAAACATTTGAGGACATCCCACGTTCACGTGCCAGATGTCACGCATAAACACACATACAGTACACATGTGCAGAGCAACACAATCGCATACATCACATGGCGCATGGCCAGTGTATTCAGCTCATGCTGCTCTTCACTGCACCTTAAGTAATGGCTTCCTCAGCGTCTCATTTCCTTAGTTTAGCAGGAAATTTAAATTTAAAGAAAGGTACACCACCCCAAAAGCAGTTTTTCATCCTGAGTCTGTCATTAGTATTTGAGTAATCACATATGATACTTTGTCTAACTTTCTTCCCAGATAACAAAGTTGAAAGTGTGACCTCGACTTTTTAACAATAAAACAAGGACATTATACAGCCTGAAATGCAGAAAAAACGAGTCCTGTTTTAGCAAATCCAATCATCATTTGATTTGCTGGTATCTTGTTGTTTACAGTGTTTATAGCTATAATCTATCCTGTGGTTTATCTGACAGCGTGGCTACTAGGTGATACAAGAGAAATCAGAAGAAGGCCCATTCACTATGGGGCCCTAAACGTGAGTAATAGCCCCTAAATGAGGGGATCATCATTCCTGTGTAATCCCCATGAATTTGATTAACAATAGGTGAGAGACCGGGCTATTGATCAGCATGATGATCTTGGGAATTTGATCCCTTTGGTTCGACCTGATTGATTGGAGATCATCTCGGATTCATCTTAACGGAGGAATAAACATGTCGTGCTGATTTCGGTGTTAACGCTGAGTCATTGTCCAAACAGTAACGGAAGAGGGGAGGGGGGGGGGGGCACGATGACCGGCTGCGTTTAGTGGAAATGTGCGCATTAACAAGCAGCTTTTGAAAACGCGCTTCATTTGCGTCACGGCTCGGCTGTTCGTTTGCTCTCTCGCAACTGGCCTCATACTGATAACAGACAACTGGGCCGAGAAACACATGATGAGGAGCACCGGCGACAAAACATCATAATGGGATAACTTTATTTGGTTGGCCCGCTAATTGGTCCCTATTACAAAACAACTGTAATGCAGCGGTGTAATAAAAAAACACATGTTTCCTATCTATAATAAGGTTTAATCATTCGTATTTAATATTAAATTAATTTATTTAAACATATATCATTGCCACATATTTGCACACAACATTTTATTGATGCATTTATTCATTGTCTATTTTCTTTTTTCATCTATTCAGACATTCATCCATATACAGTATTAATAGGTTTTCTTGAGGTCTAAACGAGTTATTTCGGCACACTATTTTATAGGTCATTAGTTTCCATGGTGACTCTTATCAGAAGGATTAATCACTTTTTAAATTTGTCTTTTAACAGCCTGCGTTAATGACTTAGAAACCCTTCTAGGTTACATCTCTAAACATGTCTCAGCTTCCTGATAAAAGTCTATTTGGTTGAACGCGTCAAATAAGCCAAATGGCATGTAACCTACTCTAACCTCAACATACATATTAAGGGTAATTAGTCATTTATTTATTTGTATCTTTATGGCTGACTCTCGGGTCATTTTCACCGTTCCTTTGTGTTTTTTCGTCCACCACCATCAATCACGGCACAATCATCTCCTGTTGTTAGCTGAATACAGGGGCAGCCTGTCATCAAAGGCAGCGGGGTCGCCCTTATCACCCGCCGTCCCACAGGTGTAGAGCTCAGTCCACTCTCACTAAAATGACAGCAGGAGCTCTGCGCCTCTGGCTCGTCCTCGCTCTCCAGCTGAGGTGCGTCACCCTGCTCGCCATCCCGCAGGACAGAGGGAGAGCAGGGCGGCAGGACGGTTTGGATGCGACGAAGACGGCGAGCAAGAAGCTGGACGCGTTGGTCCATCTGAAGGATTTACCTCGAGGTCCAGCGGTGGCTCCTCACAAGAAGGCGCCTCAATTTATGTTGGATCTTTTTAACGCGGTGTCAGTCTCCGAGGGGACCCCGAAAAGCCAGAAGGATATTCTGGAAGGAAACATAGTGCGGAGTTTCGAGGACAAAAGTGAGCAAAACCAATCAAACTGACATTTAAACACAAACTACAGTTGATTTGTGAGAATGTATTTTGGGAAATATATGTAGATACTTGATTTAAGTCAACATTTGGCCATACAGCAGCACTAAATATTATGGATTAGAGTGCGCAATTGTGCAAACGTGCAATTACGCACGATTACGCGCGGCTAGTGTCCCAGTTAAACAGCTAATCTTTTAAGACTTTGTTACATTTCTTTATCATAACGTTTAACTAAAGGTGTGTTTGATATTTTTCCGCCTGCAGGTCATGCTGGAGAGAGGTTTCACTTCTTCAACCTCTCGTCCTTTGGCAGACGGGAGAGAATGATCAAAGCGGAGCTTCGTTGGTTCAGAAAGAAACAGAAGTTTTACTTCGGAAAGTCATATGGGCCTCATTTCTATAAGGTAAAATGCCTTTTGTGTGACATTATTTAATCTGTTCTCACGTAGATACTTAATTTTCGAGTAAGTCATTACTTGTGCAAAGTGCAAACAGAGACCAGAGAGCTATATGAGAGGTAATTTAATTATTCTGAGCAGTATTTTGGTGAGTAACTTACCACACTGACCATATAAGAACAGTCATCTTGCTTGAGTGTCTGCAGAAATTAAGTAGATATAATCATGTAACTGAGGTTAGGAAGTTTTGATGAGAAAATAGATTTTTATAGACACAATTTAGTGAACTAACAGCTTTATGTTGTGACCATCCAGGTGGATCTGTACGAGGTGCTGGACAGCCGAGTGAAGCCATGGAGAGGAAACCTCATCACCTCCAGACTGGTGCCCCTTTACACACAGGGATGGGAAGTCTTCAATGTCACTCAAACGGTAACACACTCCCTATTCTTTGTTTAATTTGTTGTATATGTTTCAAGAGATCACACTAAATAATTATTTATAGAGAAGTTTATGAAGTATTTCTTTATTTATGTGTTTAACCTGTTCAATCATGCTCTGAATGTCAGGTGTCAAAGTGGATCCGCAACAGCGAGGAGAATAACGGCATCCTATTGGTGACCACACTTCCTTCTGGTAACTGGATGGAGTCAGTGGTGTCCTCATCTAAGCAGAGTGGAGAGCTGACAGACACGAATGCCTACCTGGTCATATTCTCAGACGACGGGAGGACAGGAGCATCAAACCAGTCGTACCTGGGTAAAGTGATGATTGTGGTGTGTTACATGTGGTGGAAGATATTGAGCATGGGCATGAGAGGGTAATTCACTTTGCATTTCAGTAGCATAGTCACTACGTATGGAACCCCAAAATGGTCATTATTAAATACAGACTTTATGAAATAAATAATCATATGAAAAAAAAAATTGTCATGCTACATTACAGTGTGTTATAGACCTTTTATGAAATATTTCTATATTGTTTATAAATACTAACTAGGGGGACTTAAAGGGAAATTGTTGCCAGTCTTATCTTACAATATAGGAGAAGAGTAGAAAGCAATCTATGCAATCAGTTATATGCTTGAGTGTTGGGATTGGATTAAAACCTGTAGATTCTACTGAAATAATGTGAATCAGAGCAGCATCAAGGATAAATTTTTTACTGCATACATCCATCAAATGTGTTATCTTCCCATTACATGAATCAGTATCATGTCACTTACATGAATCTTGTTCTTCTTGTAGTATAATCAACTTAAGACTTTAGGTTGCTGCTGTAAAATGGCTTTAAAAGTAGACATTTTGTTTGAATTTAGCAATTCTGAATTCCGTGTTATGAATATTACAGATGCCAAAAAGGCCCAAAAATGAAATAGGCTACTTTTTATTTATGATGCCATTCTAATCCAATGTGATCATCTTCCTCTTTGCATAGGACAAGCCCAACCTGCAGCAGCAGCACCTGAGCTCCACGACCACCGCAGCAGGAGACGACGTGCATCTCCAGGTTTCTTGCCCCACGGCCGCTCCCAGTCCTGCCAGCGGGTTCCCCTCTTTGTTGACTTTGAGGAGATCGGCTGGTCTGGCTGGATCATCTCTCCCCGGGGATACAACGCCTACCACTGCAAAGGCTCCTGCCCGTTCCCGCTGGGGGGAAACCTGAGAGCGACCAACCACGCCACAGTGCGCTCCATCATGCATGCGCTCAAGCTCTCCAGTGATGAGGTGGGAGCGCCCTGCTGTGTCCCCGACAAACTCCAGTCCATCAGTTTGTTATATTTTGATGATGAGGAGAACGTGGTTTTGAAGCAGTATGACGACATGGTGGCATTAAGCTGTGGCTGTCACTGACTGACTGTGCATCTCCTGCACTCTTTAACACTGGGACAATGAGGGATGGGGAGATGATGTTTGGTTGAGTTGATTAAAACACTGTATTTTCGTGCATATGTTTAAATATTGTATTATTTGAGAAATAAAACAACTATTCCTCAACTATTATCAGTGATTCTTTGTCTAGATTAGTCCTGGGATTCCAAAACTTTTCATGAAAGGATGCCCAAATAGATTTACAATGGACCTGAATACCAGAGTTGAAGACATACAGTTTTAACGATCCTTAGTTGAGATGTTGTGTACGGGAGGCGGACAACCTCCTCACATTTAAGAGTAGGCTTAAGACTTTCCTCTTTGATAAAGCTTATAGTAGGGCTGACTCAGGTGACCCCTGAGCCACCCCTTAGTTATGCTGCTATAGGCCTAGACTGCCGGGGGACTTCCTATGATGCACTGAGCTCCTCTCTCCTCCTCTTCCCATCCATGCTTGTTATTAATTCAACTTCTTCCTGTAATTGTGTGCTTTCTCTCCTCTCTCTCTCTCTCTCTCTCTCTCCCCTTCTGTTGCTTTCTGCAAGTATTTCTGCCTCCGGAGCTGTGGATCTGTGGTTGCGGCCACCTGCTGCCCCCGTGCTCCTGCTCTGCACCCGCTGCTGCTGTTGCTGTTGTTGCTCTTGTTATTAGTATTGCTATTATAATATTGCTCTTAGTGTTGTTTCTGTTGGTGTTAACATCAATGCCATTGCCACAGCTATTGCTTTACATCCCTATGTGGAACTGTATTGTGCTGCTGTATGTTCTCTTTCCTCCTGCCCCCCCCCCCCCCTATGGCGCTATATAAATAAAACTGAATTGAATTGAATTGAATTGAAGGACCCTGGACCTTGATTTGATGATGCTGTCCATGGTAATTAGCCAGCCCCATGGTAAGGTGTTCATAAAATATCTAATAACCTACCGTCACTTCTTCTCTCTGACTACGTTTTTAACCAGCTAGGATGTCACTTGGATTTGATTACATCTGAGCATTATGTTTAGACCTGCCAAATAGGGATATGGATTGGGTAATCTACTATTTTAAAACACAATGGCACAAATTGGCCAAGTTGTGTGTCACAAGTCAAGAAGGTGGTGAAAGGCAAAATTAAAAAGACATGAAATGAATTGAAATAGTCATAAATAGTCATAGTAAAAACTTCACAGCCTATACATTTCTAACATAGGTTAGAAACTGTATTAAATGTTCAGATTTTACAACATGAACAATCAAAACCAGAGCAGGATGAGCAGCTTGATGTGGAGTTAGAATCGGGCCCTTGTGAACCTCTATAATTCAGAACTGTTAGTAAGAAAATTGAAAGTTTCATCCAGACTGAAAGAACCGTCCAAACAATTGGTCAATAAAAGCAACATACAGGCTGTTATTCACTTTTTCTGATCTAGTTCACTCCTGTCACTACAGTAACTGACCAACAGATGGCGAGATAGAGGTCTAGTGTAAGACTACAAACCAGGTAATTCTGCAGCATCGGGATCAGATTGTGATTAAATTTTAAATACTCAAAATACACCAAATAAGTAAGGGAAATTATAGAACCACTTTAAACCGGTTCCAAATTAAAATCATCCTTGTAGAATAATTGTTTACTCATAAAAAAAATTATAATTTATGTTAATCAGGAGTTAATTACCCAATGGTAAAAAACATTTGTGAACATGTGGGGTTTCACCGCTTGCTGAGAGCATTATACAAAAACTAATGTCACTGTTATCTGTAATTGAATGATAATTGAATTACCATTCATAACAATTCTAATAATTATACATTTTTAAAACAGGTTCAGTAGTTTTGAATATAATTTGTTCAGACATATGCTTTAGGTGACAAATGACAGTGCAGTGAAATTAATAACACTAGTACAATAAAAGTCTGTAACAACAGTTGTTTTTTATTGGAATGGATCACATACACAATACAGCCCTGCTTTATTCTAGTTTAGAAAACCTCCAATGCAACAAACTTGCAAAACCAGTTCTCCTTCATGTCCTCTGCATATTAAAAAACATTAATTGCAATAACGCCAGTTCAAGCTTGTAGACAGTATAAATGAAATTTGTGTTGTATCAAACACGTTCAACAGGTGTAACTGCAATTTCAACTTTAGCATGCAAAATGTTTTTAAAATGTAGTTGTGTGGACATGATCAGCTGAAATCAATAACATACAAACCAAAGACAATTTTTCAATGAATTCTATTTGTTTCAAGTATCTCTAATGATAACTTAAGTGACTGCAAACTGTTTGGTGAAAAAAGAAATCTCAAGGCAACAAACTTTGCAGGTAATAAAACAAACAAACAAATACCTGACCCCAGTATCATTGTAGTTGTATATCATAAACTCTCAGCATTTACAATAAATATTCCACATTTACATTCAAGCTGTTTACACTTAAATACATTATGTACATGGATTGTCCATGTCACTTATCTTTTTCAAAAAATTGCACATTATCTTACACAAATCCATTAACCCACATTCAAACAGCATTCGACAACAACTATCATTCATTTACAAATTCATTATCTCCTGTCAGTTTACACTCAAGTCAAACTCAATCCTCTTTACAAAACAGGTCAAGGCCTCAGAAGCTTCACAAAGCCTGCACAGCATCTATGTCTCATGTAAGTTACGGCAAGAAAAGCAATACAAGGATCAGACACTTAACCTTGAAGGAAAAATCCACCCTGAAACACTTCAACACTGTTCAAAGTTACAGGTATTGGCGATGTACCTTGCATTTCTGGGTCCATTTTGTTGCTCATGGTGCATTTCACTTATTCTGCATATAACAGGCCAAACATCACATTGAAATATCTCCATCGCAGCTACAATGGTGTTAAAAAGATGTTCAAGGGCTTCTTTCTAGAGTTGCCATCTTGTACCAGCATTCAACAATCAAACAGGGAGAATTCATCAACAATATGTTGCTTGTGGCAAACGTAGGAAATCACTAACTAGAGTAGAAGTAGACTATGCAACGTGAAGATGGGAACACCAAAACAAGAACTTACAACACTCGATCACAAAATAATCCCTGGAATGCAATGAACACGACAATTGGATGATACAAAACAGCATAAGCAGAGGGGGGATTTTTCCTTTCAAACCTCATGGCCTATCAGCTTGGACAGTCCAGCTCCTCAGTGCCTAGAAACTCCCCTAACATGTGGTCGTGTTGACCATAGACGGGCTCTAAATATGGATGTCTGTCCTTACAGTGCATTTGCCTCGACCTTTCTAGGTGTCTCTGCTCAAACTCCTCTGGCGCCATATGAGGGGCTTGGATGGTAGCTTTCTGAGCCATGGGAGACAGTGGCACCGGGACAAAGCTGTGGTAAACAACCACAGGTGGGGTCAAAACCTCCAAGGGGGATGCCTGAGGAACAGCACCATCTGGTGGCTGGACTGGCAACTGCACATAACTTCCTGTTTCAGGATCAAAGAAAGTTTTCGTCTTGACTTGTACAGGCATGTCAACAAAGAAGTACTGCCCGGAGTCTGGATCCTGGAGGAGCTTACGTTGGGTCATAGGAAAGGACTGCGTAACAATGGTGTGCTCAATACTAGACTGGCGAGAAAGCTGGCTGGTGTGGCTTGACTGGCGGGACAGGGTTGAAGGGTGAGGTACTTCGGTGCTGTACGCATCAATGCTGTGACTCCTTCTCAATGGGTTGTCTCTGCTCGGCTTGTCTTTGGCTCGGCCTCTCTGCTGAAGCTCGTCCATGATGGATTTCTTAATGTGCTGGGTTCTCGGATCAAGCTTCTCGTTGACTGACATATCGGCGCTGAGCCTGCGCTCCACTTTATCTCCTAAGTACCTATCAATGCTTTGTGATCGATGGATCAGCCTGTCCGACGTGGGTCTCTCGTCGACGTGAGCTTTGTACACAGGTACATTACTGATGACCCTATCACTACTGTAGTGTCTTTGCTGTGGCTTCTCTCGAATGTGTCTGTTGCTGCTGCGGCCTTGCCTTTCTGTTGCAACACTGGGTAGTGCTTCATTGTTCTTGTTATTGCTTTCCACCGAATCATGGCTCTGTCTCCGAGTCTTGTGGCTCATGTCTGTTCTGTCGTGAACTTGGTTTTCACTGTTGTGGCCTCTTCTTTCATTGAGTCGTTGCTCACTCCGGTCGTCGCTGTTTTTGCCATGGTGACTTTCACTGTGACGATGACCATCTTCAATCTTTTCTCTCTGTTTTTTCTCGCTGCTCTTGCCATTTCTACTGCTGCTGCTGCCGCTTTTGTGCTCAGATTTGTCACTCTTGTGTCTATCCACTCTTTGTTTGCTGTTGCCTTGAGACGACTTGTGGGAGGACTTCTGGGCCTCTTCCTTCTTCATCCTTCTATTTGCCAGCTTAATAGCTTTAAGGACAGCCATTTCAGATTTGGGTAAGACAGCTGGTGGTTTGGCCAGCCCTGTTTGGCTTTCATTACCACTGCAGGTGGACCCAGAACGTTCACTGGGAACCTTTGACACTTCATGCTCTACCAGAACTCCAGCGTTCATTCCCATCTCATCAGCTGTGTCAGCTGTGCTGGTTGTTAAGCTCTCCATGCCTTCAGATGACGGACTCACCCCAGAAAATCTGTCTTCCTCCTGTGGGACAGTAAGGAACCCTCCAACTTGTGGTTTCTTTGGGTTTTCACGTTGCAGATTTGAAGGAGACAGCAGCAGGGGAGGTGGACTATTTGACTGAATCTCTTTAGGTTTGAAGATTTCATCTGGGATTGGTGTGCTGCCACTGGTGACAGGTTTATTAGCCAGAGGGATCTCTGGATTTTCCTTTACTTGATGTAACTCCTCCTCTCCCCTCTCTGAATCGCTCAGACTCACTCTTGGTGACCAGGGTTGTACAGTCTTCTTCAATTTATTACTGAAAGTGTTGTCTTTGACCTTGAATAAGGCAGGGACCCCCAAAGTTGGTGAGAAAGTGTTGGAGGGTGACATTGGTGTCTGATTATTTTCATCACGAGTTAAGCTTGGATCTGTAGTGGTATTTTCTCTTTCTTTGCTGTCCTTGTACGGTACTGCTGTCTCTTTTTGAGGAGATTTTATCAGTCGCTTTACAACCTCCGGCTCGCTTTCATGATCGCTTACAGAATAATATTCCACTTCCATCCTGTCCGAATCCTGTTTTGTGTTTTGTGAAATATTCCACGTCCCCTCATCAACCTCCTCCACCTCTCCAATCAAGTTCTCCAGAGAGTGGTAAACATTTGACTCAGTCTCAGTATTTCTGTGCAGTGCACTCTCCACAGAGAAGTAGGAGGATTTTGAGGACAAGCTGGCTTGATCAGGTGGGCTCTGATTGATGCTAATACCATTTACCAATAGTAAGGGTGATATGATATTCCTGGGGATCTCACTGAGAGCCTCTGTATCCACATTTATTTCCTCACTAGCTCTATTTATTTTGTCAGGTTCTTCTGCCACTAAATTGTTAGTTACACTGTCACCTGGTGTGTTTAAATGGTCTGGTTTTAAAGGAGCCTTCCGCTTTAACTTGACCGTTTCCTGTGCCCTGGCATTGCTGTTTTCAAATGTGGCTTCCCTTGTGGGGCTCATATCTGCTTGCAAGTTATTTGCCTTATTTTCATTTCCTCTAAACTCTGGTGATAAACACAATGTATTTTCAGATTGTGGGTATTTTATAGGTGAAACTGAGTCACATATAACTGAATCGGTTACAGTAATGGATTTTGAATTTGCATCGTGTACCACATCTTTATCAGAACTGGTTTCACTTTGACCGAGCACAGCTTCGTTTATGGACAGGTCATTATCTACTTCTTGTTTTTCTGAGCCTGTACTCCCCATCTCTTTTAAGCGTGCCTCACCATTTTCACATTTTCCATCTTTGTTAAATATATCCTCTTCTGCTACATCTTTCAAACTATCTGTCTCCTTAGTAACACTTCCATCTCTTCTATTCCCTCCCTTTTTGCTCCTAGGAGGAACAGGAGGAGCATGTTGAGTTTTGCCTTTATTTTGGTTAATCAGATCTTCTCTGCTCTCTTCAGATATCGGTCTCTCTATAAGTCTCAAATTCACCTCTTCTGATTCATAGCTAGGATTATCAGTTAGTTTATCATTAACATGTTTAGCTTTAGTTTTTAGGAGCGTGTTGAGCTCATTGCCAATCTTGTCCATGCTAGGTAGCGCTATCCTTTCGCCTGATCTGTGAGTCTCACCAAGTCTGGGTTTAGTTTGCGACAGAATCTGTCTCAAGTGATTGTGGTCTCTCAGATCACCTAACCTCTCTTTTAAATCTTTCTCTTTTAGTGTAAGAGCACCACCATTTTGTTTTTCCTTGGCCTCTGTCATAGAATCTTTCATAGCTTTTTTACGTTGCTGTACCCTTGTTACATAACTTTCATCACTAGCTTTCTCATCAAATGTTGGATTTGCATCCTCCTCTGAGAATTTATTCTTCCTCATCTGCCTTTCTGAGATGATCTCTTCAAGTGCCATTTTGGCTTTGTCATAATTGTCATTTATAAGTGCTTTGTTTACTATGACATTACTGTCAATGTTTGTGAAAGCCTCCTGCTTGCTCTTCTCCTTCTCTTTATTTGCAAATAGCTCTCTCTTAGCCGATGTGTTCCCTCTCATAGACAGCATACCCTTCTTAATATTCCTTAGCTCCTTTGAGATCAAATCATTCTTAGCCCTCGCCTCCTCATCTATGTTAATAACACCTAATTTGTTCTTCGCGTTCTCGAGAATGCGATCGCCAAGTCTTGCTCTCTCTAGCTCTTTCAAAGCATGCAAATCATTAACTATATGCTCACTGTCTCTCATTTCTCTGAGTGACATCGTCTCCTCATCGGCCTCCATTCTTCTGTTCACTTTCAGATCCCCTTCCTCAAACTCCTCTCCTTGTTCATCGCCTGTCGCTACATATCTCTGACATTTTATATAATTGTTCTGTCTGGCTGAGAATATATGTTTGAGTTTACCCTGGTTCTGGATGGATTCATTGTCTTTTGGTGACTCTAGTTTCGCATCCCCCGAATGACCATTAGTGAGTTTGTCAAGAGAGAGCTGAATATCAGATTTAGCGAAATTTCTCTTAGGAACTGGCGGGGGCTCTTTTTTGACATTGTCATTTCTGCCGGCCAGTGTTGCACCGGTTGCTTCATTTCTACTTTGAGATGAAACATTGTTGTTTTCTGGTACCGAACTTTCCCTCTTGCTGCTCAACATTTCTTTTGAATAGGCAACCTTCTTATCTATTTCTTTCTCCCTCAGTTCCTCTATGTCTGAAATGGTCTTATTGATGCTATCTGACTGAGCTGCAGATAGAGCTTTATTTTTGGCTGCATTAATTGCTTCCCTTGCTGCTCTGATCACATCCATTGTACTTATTGGCTGGCCACTAGTATCTTTTCCCTTAGAACTAACAGGCTGCGCTCCAAAGTCTTTTTCTTTTTTGTCTTTCGCAGGTCGTTTTGCTTTGTCTGGTACGTTTGGTGGTCTTTTCCCTACTGATACATTTGATGACAACCCCTCTTTCTCAAGTACATGGGGTGAAATTATGGGTGAACGATCTTTGCTGACGTTTAAAGTATTTGGTGAAAGCCCTGTGTTTGTTGGCAGTGCTTTTGGAGAGAGTTCCTTGTTTAGCTTGAGCGGTGAAACTTCATTTGTCTCAGCTGGTTGGTCTATGTGTGTAGGAGCACCGGTGCTCAGAGGGACTTGAAGATATTTCATATCACTGTCAACAGGGCTGGATTTCTTGTACAAATTCAGAGAAGGGTAGTTTTGCTTTTTAGCCATGGGACTCTTGGTCTTTTTTGAGAACATAAAGGGGGAGATCTCCTCACCAAGACCACTGTTACCTGCAGCGTCCCTTTTGGTTTGCAATAGATTTGATAACAAATAATCATCTGTAAGAGGTCTGTCAGTATCATGCTTAGTAAGACCAACAGTTGGGGTGCTGTTAGATTCAAAAATAGGACTGAAAACTGGCTGTCCGTCTTTAAAAATGGCAGGAGTGCTGAAGCCAGACGCATTGCCCTCAGAGCCAGCTTGTGGATTTTTCAGATAATCTGATTGTGGAGATTGGGTGCCACCCTCAGGAGCTTCTAAAGTTTTGAATTTAGGTGGGCTGTAACGGCTTTTCACCCTTTTCCTGTTGTCCTTGAGGTTGAAGAGGATGCTAGAGGCGAGTGATTTGTAGCTCTCCCGCTTGACTGGAGGTTCAGGGGTCAGTTTGGCTTCAGAGTGTGGTCTCAGTGGAAGGTCAAGGGCAGAGGGCAAGAGGACAGCCTGGAGGATTTCGGATGTTTCTGTCGGTTGTCTGGAGGGAATGAGGGGAGTCATCAGCTGGCAGATGCTGAATGGAGTAGACACCAAAGAGCTGACTTCCTCAACTGCTTTCACCTCCACAGATCTGGCTTCCTTTTTGACCAAGAAAAGACTTTCATCCACTGTTTTTGAACTATTTTCCTGAGGTGGTATCAAAGGCTGATTGACTGGAATCACACTTTTTGCCCTGGACCTGTTGCGCCGCCAGGGGGCAGCACTGCCATCCCCTCCATCTGATGAGCACCTCTTCTCAGCCGGAGTAGCTGAGGGCTTTGGCAGGACCTTTGGCGGAGGAGGGGGAGGGATGGGTTTAGGAGCAGTGGGAGGAGGGGGCTCAACTGCCGCTTTCTGGTACGACTGCGCCTCCTCTGTATGCATAGTCTCTTTTCTGTGTGCCTCTGTCAGCTCCTTGTAAAAAGGTAAGTCGTACCATTTAGGCATATTGTCTGTGGGGAGAACTGTGTCCTCTTGACCAAAAGGGAACTGGTTAAAATCTCTCCATGTTTGGAAAGGGCTAAACTCACTGTGGAGGAAAAAGTTTTTGATATTAAGTTTCCTTAGTTTGACAGCAGATTTCCCATTTTTGATCTTTGAGGATTTCCCTGAGGGAAGGGCAACGTCTTTGCCTGTTTTGTTTGATGAACCATGACCAGAGTGATGTCGATGATGGTTCTTGTAATGTCCATCTGTGAAATTAGTGTGATAATCCGAGGAGAATTCCGATAGCTCTCTTTGGATGCTGCGAAGTGCGGACTTATCCCATGATTCCCCCTTAGAGTCTGTCATAGCTCCATTTTTAATTAACATCCCCTCACAGCTTTTCTCTGTGGCACTTAATGCCTTGAGGAAAGATGACATGTGGGATATATTCTTCTGTTGCTGCTGTTTCCATGGCTGGGCATCATTTTTGTCATTTTTGTTTTGCCCTTGCTTTTTAGATTCGTTATGGTGAGTCTTTTTAAGAGGCTCCCCCGCCAAAGGTTTGTGGCAGCTAAAAGGTGAGTATCCATACAAGAACTCGTCATTGTAAACTGCGTCATCTCCAATGCAGAGACTTCGGAAGGCTCGATCAGTGAGAGTGCTCACCTCGCGATCAGTCTCGTCCATGAACAAGTCGGTGAAGCCGTTGGGGAAGCGATGGTGGAGCATGCTCCCCACCCGATGGCTCATGTGCCGCTTTTCCACACAGGTCATGATGTCAACAACTTTCTTTTTGTCTCGTGCATCACCTGTCTTGCCTCCTCTACAGCTGCTGCAGCTCTGCAGATCCTTTGGTTTTCTTCCAGCTCAGGTTGACATTGGGGAAGTGGAGGGATACGTAATCTTCCTTAAAAAAAACAGTGAAATTGGTGTCAGTGTTTACAAGTTGTGGTTTTAAACCAATCTACTTTCTCACACAGTGTCAGCAGTTATTATTTCAACATTTGTGCAGTTCAAAATCTCACAAAAATGGTTGTTTGATTAATATGATTACTATAAAAGATTTTGAACTCTGTAGTTGCACTGATGACCTTTATGTACACGACATGTGCCGGCTTTGGCCATGCTGTCACTATGCAGGCAGCAGACAAACACTTCATACCATGCACTTGGCTATTTTAAGCACTGTGTGGTGCCTTAAGCTATGAGTACTAAGCATACTGTTGGTGGCTAAAAGAACCACTCCTAGTCCATTTATAAGAACGTTATTAGAAAAGATTAACATTTCTATTGCTCATGTGTGTGCATTTCAAATAAAAAACCCATACCTCAAATTGGTCCCTTTCAGATGCAATCATATCTTTTTCACATTAAATGAATTGGTTGGGTTAATACATACAGACAATTCCTCTGCAAAGCTCTAGGACAATATTCATGCGAGCAGGTTTACACCACAGTGCAGGAAATGCAAGTAAATCATCACATAAGTCACAGAGCACCTCAGCAGCAGCTGCTCTACTGTAGCTTACTTTAGCTATCTGGGTGAGGTCTTAGAATAGCTCATTAACCCATTTATATGTCCTGACCTGGGAGCACAGCCACTGGCATATAACTCAGCTCTTCAACTATCTGCGAAATCATGATTCTCCTTTTAAGCAGATGAGGATTGAGACAAATATAAACACAGACATTCAATGATGTGTTTGATTGTATCAGTACATTAAAACTGCAACCTCAGTTGTCAAGAGCCATTCATGTTCACAGTCAAGGATGATTTGAAGAAAGGTAGGTGAGTCTACAACAGCCAATAAGACAAATTATTATTATTATTATTTGGACCTAACAACCCAGGTAAAATTGCTAGAGCTAAGTGGCCTTACTGTATGTTGAGTCTGACTTACAGAATGTTTTGGCTTTCCAGGAGACTTTGGCCGCCAACAGTCTTCCAGCTCTAATAACCAGAGATCAGTTAGCAACCACGGTACTTTCCCAGCATCTGTTTGTGTATTTATACCCAAGGAATGAGGTAGCCCAGTTAACTTTACTGTATAAAGGCGCAACCAGTGGAAGATCATTTTATATTTTCCTCACAGATGTGTAAATATTGGTGTAAATGTTATGACTGTATGCAGTGATTTTATAGCAGTAAAATGCAGACATGTCGAGGGGCCACTGAGCTATAGGTGTTTTTGGACATTAATGTTTAGCCCAAATCTAAAACTTAAACTATAATATATTCTATCTGCTGGCCCTCAGTATTTTTCATGTCATGGGAAACATCCATATAATCACACTGCTCCCTCACCTTGGTGATGGGTCTTTCATGCTGAGCGTAACCGTCCAATCTAGACTGTGGTATCAAACACAAATCCTCAATGTGGAATCCAAGAATCCAGTGCAGCATCACCTGCTGATAATAAATTCTAGTTAGCGGTTGTCATTCATGGTAAACAAACTTTTTCTCTTGAAGTTGAGGAAACAAAGAAAACTCACCAAGGTGAGTCAAGCCCTCAGATCCACGTTCAAATGCACTGGTGTGGCCAGGGTCCTGATAGCGAGCTCAGAAGATACCAAAATAGATGCACAAGTCGGCGTGGCCAAACTGAGCAGCAACACAGGATGCAGCTAGCAAGCTCACATTGGAATAACCAGTGGGTGTCGAGTGGCAGGGCAAGACAGGCCAGCAGGATGAAATGGACACTGTCATTGGTTATTTTTGTAACTAAGCAGTGAGGGCTGATAGGCTCCCACATCGACCCACTCTTTACTGTTAGGCACCTCTTTGAAAACATGACAGGGCCTTCGTGTCGATGAAGAAGAGGCATCAGTCATTTGAGTCTTGGTGGAGACAATACAGAGGGGTGGGGTGTACTCACCTGGTTGCCAAGACCAATGGCTAACATTTAGCTTGTGACTCATTTTGCCTCTGTCACCCAGGGAAACAAGCTTTTTGATATAGCCCATTGCATCACACAACTCCAAATTAGCGTGACAGTCCCTGAAGAGGAAATTTGGTAGCTGGAGGCAGATGTCTGCTGACTGACATGACTATCGCAGGGCTGGGTTAATTCATGTTGTTCAAGCTCTGTTTACAAGGCCATGTTGTGTGACTGGGTCATCTAGTTTTAGGACCAATGCAGCTGTTGTTGCTGTGAGATTAAGCTGAAATGGAGGGGACATTTTGTTGACTTGTTACCCTTTGTGAGTCAGAGGAAGTGCATGAACAAGGTCACGTGTGAAGGCTGACCCTGTGCATTCCCTAAATGGAGAAAGTGGAGTGTTTAAGAAATACTGTGTGGTTCAACTTAGTTTTATACCATCTGTTTCAATAAAGTATAGGCCAGAAAAAGAGTTTCGAAAGCATGAAATCACAATTTCTGTTGAGCCTTCCTTGGCCCCAACAACAGCTCCATGACTCCATGGCCCCAGCATCTTACAGGGCTCCATCAAGGTGCCATATTTAAGCCAGTCTATTTCTGTCATGTTGTATTTCATAAGGTAACAGCCTGCCTCCTTGCCAACTGCACCTTCCACACTTCAGTTAAACAGTCAAATGCTAACCTTGCACATGTTAGTTGACTAGCTAACACATGCCATGTTCTGCAAAAAATTGTCTTCTCATTAGACAAATATATTCTGAATGGACAAATACTGTAAACTTGCACAATATCTCAAAGTGCATGAATTAGGTTAAAAAATATCACTTAAAACTGTTCTCCCTTGATATGCAATGGATATAAACATTTACACATCATATTTCATTATTTTTTTGTATTCCAAAGCTTATAATTATAGCACTTGCAAATAATGTGGTGTGTTCATATTTAACAGGGAAAAGTCTCTGCATTGGTTTGGGGAGATGGACTTACTTGTTGAGCAGTGTGGGAATATCATGTTGTGAACAGAGATACTGTATGTGAGAGCATTTCCCTTTTACTGTCTGCACTCATGTCTTGCCCAGAATAAGGCCTCACATGGACCTGCCCCCTCTTTCCCCTCTCACACCAAACCTCCTCTAGCCTATTTCTCACCTTTCTCTGTTTGCCTCCAACCCTCCCAACCCAAATTGGACCAAGACCTAATTATTCCCTATGTCCTAGCCAAAAAGCTAACCCATGCCTTAATGGGAGTGACATTCAGACCAAAATCTAACTTAAGGATGAACAAATGTAAACTGTGAAACTGTAAACTTGAAAGGTGGCTGTAAAAAGTTTGTAGTTTTGTCATTATTTGTGAACAATGTAAGAAATAACAATTTGAAATTCAGTAAATAATTTACCAATCATGCTTCAACATTGCAGGGGGTTTGTCTGTTTGCTGTCTTGTCTTACCAGAAGTTGGATCAGATATTCAGTGGAGAGACTGATCCGGGTTGTGTTAGCTTGGTGCACGGGTGAAGCTGGGCGCAGGAGGCTAGCCTCTACCGAAATAGGATGAATACGCCTTCTGGTAACTCATAAGCTGTTAGCTAGCCAGCAACTGGTAAGCCTGAATTCAGGAATAACGTGGGTTTTGTTCTGGGGGTTTCACTGTGAAGACAGGAGGGGTGCTGTGTACTGTCATGGGGCTGTGGTCACTAGTTAAACTGTAATGTCTTGTTTTCTATTTAGATGCAGCTCTCACCAATGAAAAAGCAGAAGACAGGCTTTTAGCATGAAGTTGTGTGGCTATATTTTGGCTGCTGTTAGGAAAATACTCAGCATACAGATGAACAGCAGCCTAGCCCTCATGCTAATGTTAATAGCTAACCGTTTGAAGCACATAAAATACATGCACAGGAATATACAGTGAATATAAACAATATAGTCTATCACATTCTCATATATACCTGTGATACAAAGACAGGGGGAAAAAAAGCTTTAATAGCAGAGAGCAGACAGAAAAGTGAGTTGGACAACAGACACCCAAGAATGAACTCCAGTCAGCCAGAGTCAGGATTCAGTCTTTGTTTATGCCATCATGACTGACACCCACATGTGTTCTGGTTGGCAGGGAGCTACGTAGAAAGCAGCCTGTCTCGTGCTCCTTCATGCCCTCTGAGACCTGGGACAGACAGGCAGAGGGGGTAACTGGCCTTCAGGACTGACATGCTAGTAAACCCAGGTATGGTAACTCTAGGACAGCTGAGGCAGCTCATAGTAAAAGATACGAAGATCCAGTGATAGAGAAACATTGTAACTTGTGAGACAACTTATCATGGAGATCTTTTGTGTTATAGAGCACCTCTATTACCTTTTCACATGGCAGCAAAAACTGCTGCTGTATCGGTTCCTGTACGTGGTGAAATGATTCTGATTTCATAGATATTAAAACTAAAGACAGCTTAGACTTCAGTCTGCAGCACCAAACGTAACATAACTTCATCACACAGCCAGCCGTTGTTTGCCTTGATGACAGGACTGCAATAACTGATATCCTTGAGGGTTGATATGGCAGGTGGTTGACCAATCAGAGGAGAGCATTAATGCGCTGCAGTTATATCATCGTCGCGTGAAGAAGTCAAGAAGTTAAACATGGTCGAAAACCAACTGCCAAACACACTATCAACTTCATGGTGTGGCCAAGGTATTTCACCGAGTCTGATCCCACTGAGTTGGATCCAGTCTAGTTTGAGCGGCGACCCTGACCTTTGATATTTTCTTGGCAGTAATAAATCTGAGGTGTATCATGTCTGCCGTGGCAACATCTGGCCCACAAATCTTTCCACCCAAACAACAACATCAGTAACCTACATCTAACGAGCCATGTCAACAAGTCTCAGTGCCAACCACTTGATGCTGCTCGTCAGTCAGGAGGTGCAAGCTGAAAATACATGCAAAAAGGCATAAAACTTAAATGGTATGAACTGTATAATTTTCTTGGATTTGTGAAGTGCTATGATTGAAAATATAAATGTATAAGAGATACAAACAAAAAGAGACACAAATCTTAAAACTCATTGCAAGAGCTGATGTTGAAGTAAGTTTACGAACCATGAAACACACCACTGAACCATGAAAGACCGACCATACAGCAAGCAAAGCAAAAGCTTTAATGAAGAGGACATGTGGCAAACCACTGTTGTAATTACCACATCAAAGCAAAAATGTATTTATCTGAAGAATATCACAGGCCAATACTTAAATTCGAATTCCTTGCTAGTTAATAGTCAATGCTAAAACTGTGGCTAAAACTCACCCCAAGAAATGTGAAGGGGCTTGCATTATAGCAGCTTACAGGACATTCAAGAAGAGTCACATAGATACGTAATCTTTTCATCAGAAAAGCTTTGAAACCCACGAGCTCAGGAAATTGCTCATCATTATATACGAGACGAGACTCACAGCACTTCAGGAAGTCAGTAAAGGGTCCAGGAACGGCTCGAGAGATGGGAGCATTTCAGACATGTGGGTGTTTGTCAGCTGTTGTCAGGGCTGTCCTGATCACTGGTGAGTACAACTGACATCTGTATGTTGTAGTAAATAGTGAACAATCTTTCTCAACCTTACACACATGTGATAATGACACATGCTGTGGTGATGAATTGGATGAGTTGAGTACAGCATGCTGTGTAGAGTCCAAAAGTTACCTGCGAGCTGTTTGATTGTTTACAGTTGTTAGTAATAAGGTAAACTGCCCTATAAAGCCAAAACATAGTGACTACATAAAAAAATGTTTAGTTAAGACCGAAATCTGACTTTTTCACATCTGTTTTACTATATAATAAATATTATGCCATAGAAATGTATCATTTCTGTGAAAACAGCATATAAAATGTGCAGTAGGCTAACTACAAAATAGAGCTAAAAAACAAACTTAAGTAACTACACTAGGTTATGTAATCTGTTGGCTCTAGAAACCCCCATTGCACTCAGAGGGACAGCTAAAACATGCTAGCTAGTGAGATAGCCAAGGCTAGCCTTAGCTAAAGGTAAAAGTAAAATTACTTGATTTCCCCCCCACCTGTTGTCTCAAAAAAACTGACATCTTGGTAAATCAGTTAATCATTTCAAATAACTAAATGAAGCATTAGCTAAAACAAATCATGATGGAAGAAAACCTAGCTAAACTCCTGCTAAAGTTAGCTCAGTAGTTCTCTGCTTTTGAGTGGAAATCAGTTTGGCGTGGTTACGCTACCTTTAAATTACATATTTAAATTTAATTGTAATTAATTTATGATATTGATTTCAGCATAAAGTTTAATACTAGAAGAACAGACGGGCACACAACAAAACAGAGATATTTAAATCATATTAGCTTTAACTAATAAAGTTTATTTTCTTAATCAAAGTAGTTAAATGAAAAAGAAAGCTGAAAGAACACATATTTTATATACTGTATATACTGCATTTTCCCCTTATATTCCCTGAAGAGCCAAAGGCAAAGTGATGTATCTGCATTTATAGGCATTATGTAGGCTATGTTCTATTCAGTGATTAATAATCAGTTTTAAGGCCTAATATGAAGGCATTACAACCTGTCTCTCTACTGAACAGTTTGTCGACCAGCTTGAATCAATTTTTTCTCAATTTCACTGCTTTTGTAACTTTACTGCTCTCTGTCTGTGTAGGGATACTTAGTTTATTGAAATTCAACAAATCAATGCATTAAATTCAATATTTTTTGTGTTGCTGCCAGTTTCAGGCTTCGTGCCAAAGCAAACCAATGTTCATGCGATATTATTTGTACTAAAAGTTGTTATATTGTCTATCTGCAAGACTTGTTTTTGTATTTTTACTTGGACTTTGAGTTAAAGCCGCAGTGAGCTGTCAGACTGCCCATGCTCTGCTTGCTGGATATGACACATTATGTAAGAGGTCGCACTCTGGTCAATGGACACTTTATCTCTCCCGACACTCAGGATGCATTTAGTTGAAATTACCATAGACTGATACATAACACATAGACAATGACTAGTCACAGGTTTAATCCCTGCAACAGCCAACACGTTTAACTCCAGCTTGTGACCTTCAGCAAGGAACTTAACCTGTTCTTTGCTGATCCTTGAGGACAAATGCATGTTTCTGCCACTGCAAGAAAAAAATATTTAATCCTACAATATGCTGACTGAAAAGTGACCACTGAAAAGCTCACAGGTTATTCAGTTTCCTTGTTTATTGATAGGCTGGTACAGTAACAGCGGGCCAGGCCTCAGAGCTGCCAGAGGAATGTGACTGCTGGTTTTAAAATGTAAGATAGCCACTTGCTGAGCATGAATGCTCTGTTTCAGCAACACCCGGCTCCACTCTCAGTTACAGTCATACCTCACCGCCCACAGTACCACGCCACTGTCTTTTGGCCTCTGAACAGCTGAGCACTGAGTGACAGGCTCAAGGGTATCCTGGCAATAACTCCTAAAACTGAATGTTTCCTTCCTATATTTTCCCTTGCATGTCTTCAACTTAAAATCTCACTCTGAATTAACGAAATTTCAGCTACACAATAGCCATAAAGGTTCAGCAAGAATGACTATAAAGGTCATGAGGCTGGTGGTAACATCATAAGTGATAGAAATGATGAGCCAAAACTACCAAAGTGAGTCATATTGTAAAACACTAGAACATTTCTTTACACGTGGAACTTAACATTGTGCTTTAGCTATTTGGATCATTGTCTACCGTCACAAAATTTTGTCCACATTCAAGATCCATCACTTCAGTTTAATCTTAACTATAGGGGTGGATTGTGTAGTTATTTGTATTTCTCTAAAGTCAGCCTACCAGCAGGCACACATAGAGTTCACATGCTTATTTTAGACCTAGCTTGACATAGATAGGTCTTAAATAAGCATGTGAACTGCATGTGTGTACCTATTGGAGTGTGTTTTTGTGTATGTGTTTGTTTTAGATGATGCACATCTTCAAAGTGCTGATTAATTGTAATTTCTGTCTTTATTTATTGCTGTACATTTTGTAAATTGAGTCCACACTTGTTATTTAATTACTTCATATTTAGAGTGTATTGAAAACAATCTGGGTGGGCACTTGTTTAAAGCCTCTATGTGATATTTACAGTATGTTATCTGAGGCAGGAACCAGAGGTCTGAGGTTAAACTCTGTAACCATTCTAGGCTTGTTACAGAATGGCAAAGCATTTACTTCCCTACTGCCCCAGCAATGTTTAAAAAGTACTGCAGAATACTGCATGTGCACGACAACGCTTCATGATCACAGACCATTTTGCAACTGCCTTTGCACTCAACTGTGCAGAACAGTGACACTGCGCTCGGCCTTATCTGATCCAAACAACAGCGCCGTTGTGTTACGTCCTTCCTGTCTGTCTGAACAGCGTGCTTTTGTGACCTGAAAAGAATTAACAATGTGTTTCAGAGTGTCTGCTGACGAGTGTGAGAGGCGATGGAGCTGACCCTGAAGAACTAGGTGGGTCAACAGGTTGCAACTGAACTTACAACAGTTTTAAGGTAGATTTCCAATGAATCAGTGAGTATGGGCCATTTTGTAACACAGACAAAATGACCCATATAATACAGTGGCTGCTTCTGTACAAGCTCCTGTTAAAGCATTCATTCAGCAACAATACTTGAATAATGTCACAGTAAATTATTTGCGTTATTAAATTCTGTGTAAAGTTTTTACATTTTAAAACAAAACTTTAAAGGGTCATTTCGGCTAAATTACAACATATGACATTTCATCACTTAACCTGAGTGTTATCTAGCCATTCAGATAGGTCTGGTTTTCTGTGCCAGGGTTTTGAGGTCTCTTAATTAATGTGGTTAATCAATCCACAGATTACTTATCCAGAACTCAGCCGCACGAGTGCTAACCAGGACAAAAAGATAAGACCACATAACTCCGAAACCTTCGCTGGCTATCCGTTACTTTCAGAATACAATTCAAAATCCTCCTGTTGGTTCATAAAGCTCTTGCTGGTCTGGCTCCGCAGTACATCTCAGACATGCTATCAATTTATTAGCAGATCTCTCTGGTCACAAGGTGGAAATCTCCTCCCTGTGCCCAGAGCAATTTCAAAATCTGGTGAGATGGCGTTCAGTCACTATGCACCAACAGTTTGCCTGTTGATAGACTCTGTGCTCTTTTAAAACCAATCTAAAGACCTTCCTTTTTACTAGAGCATTCCCTTAAAAGAACACACCATATTTGTACAGCCTGCTTGTTTCTGTGTGTGTACGTATATGTATTTTTATGTGTATGTATGGATGTTTCTGTTTATTTGCACATTTTTGCTCTTTTATTCTGTTTTTTTGTAAAGCACTCTGAACTGCTTTTGTATGATATGGTGCTATACAAATAAATTTGAATTTGAATTTTGAATCTGACAAATACAAGGAATATTGACATAGAGCAGATCAGTCATTCCCAACCTCTGGGGCAAGACCGCCACATGGGGTCGCAAGATGCATTTTAAGGGGTCATGAGATAATTAACAGGAGAGGAAAGCAGAAAAAACATTTTGCTGTTTCACAAGGTGACACCATTTTTTTCAGACTTTCCTCTAATCTTTGCTCTTTTTTGGTAAATAACTGTATTGTTTTACTTTTTCATGAATCTACGGGAAAAACTGGTCACAACCATTTATGAGAGGTCGCAAGTAGACTCAAGTCAAAAACGCTGGAAACCACTGGAGTAGATGATACCATAGGCTGCACCAAAAATAATACCTGTGTTAATAACTCTCATGCGGGTGTTGGCTCACATTGGCCAGCGGTAACCCCCTCAGTGATTCCTAGACCCCCGGGATTCAAATTGCAAACGTTGGTGTCGCAATTAAATTTGTGGAAATGGTGATGACACCATGACTGAGATCTTTATCTTCCACTGAGTAAACAAGTTGTGAAATCAAACATCCCCCGCCCTTTCATGTTCAGCGTGTCAGGAGGGCTGAACATGAGCTGGCATTACCCAAACTGATGTTCTGTTCTGCCACAGATATTAATTACATTGCATCTGGTTTGTAATATGATGTCTGCCGGTTGTTTTCCTCCCAGAAATTAAGTATGTTTTGATCGGAGCTGGGATCGGTCTGTTTCTAGCTGCTGGATTCATTATTGTCAAGGTCTGCATCATCAGGAAGCATGTCCGTGATAACAGCACAGGTGAGATCCTGTTACAGTCATTTACTATTACTAACAATGCACAACAACACAACAATACATTTCTAAATTCTTCCTTTTACATTTGTCTTTATAGATTTTTCTAAATGTCCATTTCTTGTGTCTAAATCACATGAAAGTTAGAGAGAAAATACGACACTGAGCTTTGTATGAAATATAAACATTGTGGTTTACTTAATATGTCAAACTGTTTTTCCCTACAGATGGTAGAATGAGGAAAATGTCAGAGGTAAGACTGGTCCATAATTATAATACTGACATAATAATTATAATACTGACATAATAATTATAATACAATCAAACTAAACACAAAACTAATGTATCTATTTTTGCGGGATTGTTTGTCCATTTTCATTTATGACAATCATGGAAGACATGAAGATGGACCCTAAATATTTTGTAATGACACAAACAAAAATGACAATTCTAACTTTCTTGTATTTTGTTAATTGAAGGAAACATGTTTGTATCAAAAGGTACAGGTTCCCATAACCTTTATTTACTCTCAACCACAGCCTCACTCACTCGCTTTGAGCCACCTCAGCCAATCAGAACATCCAGTGGCGGCGGTGTCCAATGACAAGCAGAGTTAAACGTCAGGCGGAGTGATTTGCAGGATGATGTGAACCCTGCAAAAGTGGCGACTGGGTGGAAGGTCAACCAGGCGGCATGTTGTCCCCTTGCGTTTTGTCGCACTAACATCAATATAGATCTGTTTTACCTCTTGTAATTGTTCCTCAATAACATGTATCTGTATGGTTTTTTATAATAAATGTCTGAAGAGAATTGGTAATAATGCATTTTTTATTCGGCTGTAGAGAGTTGTGTTGTTTGAAAAGCTTAATGAACCAGGTTTTGGCCACTTGAGAGCCTGAATGTGTGGGTGCATTTGTGTTTTGTTTCACTCTTCCTTAGGAAAATCCAACTGCTCCACTGACACACATACTGCACAGAGATTATTTAACACCACTCAGCAGAAAGCGTCTGGACAAATAGGCATTTCATACATTTTCCACAAGGGGGCGATATTTACCTCAAAGAAAAAAACCAACAACCTTTGACTAACTGAAGGCCAGTTTCACATCTGAGCACCAGAGGAGCCTTGTAAACAATTCTTTGTATATTGGTTACTTGTATTTACGTCAGAACATTAACAAAAATGACTGATGGGGCATTTAATCACATCTTCATAATGACAATGTGTCCCAGTTTCCTTTCATGAAGCAACATTCTCAAGTCCCATTTATTGGACATAAAAAAAAATCCTTTCTACTGTACCTTAATCTCAGCTCTTATTTCTTTTTATAGCCCTTTTCCCATATGGAGGGTCTGTCTGTATTCAAAGAAATGGCTTGTCTCTGTTGGTATAGCATTGTGGGTGTCTGACTGTTGTGTTTCTTCCCTCCAAGCATTTCATGGATACATACAGTACAGGAAGTAAACATATACAAACACTTATTAAAATCAGCTTCAGGCTTGTTCATGATGCACTTAAAAAGTAGAAAGAACATGGGAGCAGAGCCAAGACTACCATATACCACTATATAAATATATCAAAATTGCAAACAAAACAAAATTGCTGCATATTGGCAGCTAAATATTTGGCCTCTTGCCACAACCCGAGGGACATCCAGTGAAACGCCACCAGATTAGATCCTGGTTGTTTTTCTGTGTTCAATTTGACTGTTGTTGTACATTTATTCTTTTTGTTGTAACTGTTGTCATTATTACTTATTATAACTAATGTGTTTGTAATTATTATTGCTATTATTTGGTTGCTTTGGCAATATAAGCAGTGTCTTTTCATGCCAGAAAAGCTCATTGAAATTGAAATTATATCTAAATTCTACCAAATATGCAAGACGGCACAATTATCGTCTCTCAAAACGTCAGATAATAAGATTACAATCGTCAGTTTGACGATATAAAACCATAGTAGCGGTAAGTATACCCAATGAGCCAAGTCATATGCTCGATGGTGTCAAACACCAAATAAATAACACAATAACATAAAACTGTTTTACATATACAAGCATATAGTTTATTGACTCATACCTCTATGTTACATTTCTACATTAGGTTTAAATAAGGATTAATGGGCGATTTGATGTTCAAAAATGTTCAAAGTGTGACCGCGGAAAGCGTCTGGTAATTACAGACATGCGTACTGATGCGTAGCAAAATCCACACAGAAGAGTTAGCTAGCTAGCAAAGTTTCAAGACCGCAGGTAGGCAAAGTGAGAGACAAGCAATGGACTACAAACACAAAAGCGAACATTGAAAGAAGCAGCTGAGAAAGAAAAAGCAAAGCTTCCAAAAATAGGCAATTTCTTTAAAAAGCACTAGGCTAGTCAGACACCTGCTAATGCTAGCACCAGCGCACCACCCAACACCACTGGATGTAACTGATGTAAATAGAATGTATTTATTATTTATTTGTCTAATAATCAATAATGTTGTCAATGTGCGAGTGCGCCATCACCAATAAGTTTTATCTGTGTCATTGTGCGGCGTTATCAATTATGTTTAGCTAATTGCTACCTTGCTGGTGCAGCTAGTGGAGATAAAACGCACTTCATACGTAAAACAACTCATTTTGAAAATGGGATTTGAACACTATATGAACAGTTGAGAAAACAATCTCACCAAAAGGTCAATTAAGTAGCTGTTCTGGAGCTTTCAATCATATCATGTGATCTTCATCAGAAAATTGAGTTTGCCCAGTTGTCACGGAATTGTAGGCTGGTTTGTAGTTATTCAAATTTCCAGTTTCCAGCTCTCACAGGACTTCTTGTCCATGTTGGCTTAAAAGCTGAGGTTTAACCTTTGGAAACCATCTCAAACTGTTTAAATATAAGTTTAATATAAATATATATATTCATATAAATGTATGTAAAATATCTGTATAAACTCAGTTTTAAATGTCAAAATGCATGTTACTAGACCAGTTGATATCTATAAATTGAAACTCATCCTACTGTTGCACTTACCTACTACAAGCACATTTAATGCTTAGGCCATAGATTTAGTGTTTTGGCACTGTCTCAACTCTATACCATATGATCTATATCATCCTAATTAGGAGTCTGAGTCTACTGCCAAGTTTTTCAGACTGCCTCCCCCAGCCCAGAGATGGATGAAGAAGAACCAATTAAAAAAAACCCTCTCTAGTAACCCTATATGCAAACACAGAATAATAACTAACAGATCTAGTAATTGTTGAAGTCTGTTTACTGCACAGTCGAAGAACTACTGCTGCACCTTCCTTAAGATGAAAACTATCGGAAAAATGTATTTGTAGCTGTAAGACATTGCACATAAAACGCTGTAAGATCATGACTGACTTGAGCTGTTACTTCACCTATTTATGCATCACTGTACAGCTGTAGAAGTCCTGTTTACTCACTTTCTAGCCAGTGGTGTGGGCTAGCTGAGTTTTGTGCTGCAGAATTTTCTTTCTTTCTGATGTACAACATTAAGGAAAGAGCTGTGTGCAGAATTGGTAATAAGCAGGAGCAAGGACTCCTACTGTGTTTAGAGCCCTAATTTGGTGAATCCCACACCACAGTTTGTGCTGAATGCTGAAGGTTATAGAGTCTTGGTAAAGTGGAGACTTCTTTGTCAAGAGAACAGCCATGTTTGTCAAACTGTCGCCAGACTAGAAGCACTTACGAGGCCCCGCAGGCCGTCTCCTTTTATTATCTGTAAATCAAAAGTGTCCCAGATCTTCACAGCGCTGCTCTCTGAGGTTTGATAAAAGCCAGTAAAGTGTCCCAAAAACCCTGAGCTGACAGACTGTTGTACAAAGATTCACTGTGGGATCCTGTTACATGAGATGTGGCGAGATAGATGTAGACAGACACACACACACACACACACACACACACACACAGACCTACACAGACACAACAATTTAACTAATACGGGGTTTGAGGACCAATTTTGAAAGCAGGATGAGCAACCACACTGGTTTAACACCAGATGAAACTCTGGGATAAATGAGTAACCTTAAATGCAAAATTCATCTACTAAAAATATGGGCAAAAAGATGCCCACACACAAGCACAGACTGCAACCCCCCACCCTCCTCCCTCTTTGTCAGCATGCGTGTGTGTGTGTGTGTGTGTGTGTGTGTGTGTGTGTGTGTGTGTGTGTGTGTGTGTGTGTGTGTTCCAAAATAAAAGCCCTGACTTTGGTCTGCGCCCGCTGTCCTCCACAGCTGGAAGTGTGATTTGCTCGGCGTCAATCTCAACAACACAACTCTCCCTCCCCTCCATCCTGCACAGGAAATGACATTTCCCACTCATCCGCCAGAGGCAGAGGTGTGTGTGTGTGTGTGTGGTGTGTGTGGTGTGTGCGTGTGTGTGTGTGTCCTCGCACATGCTCACCTGTCTGTTTCTGTCTGCGTGCCTGTGCACATGTTTGTGTGTGGGCATGTGAGCCTGCCAAATGTGTTTTCACTGTGTATGACAGGAGGGGGGAGGGGCAGAGGGAGGGTCTGAGTAGAAACAGAGCAGCCAATGTTTCATATTACACTCCTTGGCTGGGGAAAAAAAGAGAAGAAGAAGAAGAGGAAAGAAGAGGAGGAGGAGGGAAACCTGGGGCTTCTTTTCTTCAGAGTCATTTAACTGGGAGTTTATGGAGGCTGCAGCCGTGGAAAATGAAGATCTCCTCTGTGGTCTTCGCTCTCCTTACTCGAGCACTGCTTGGAGGTAGGAAAAGTTTATTTTGCTTGGTATGAAGTGGATGTGGTGGAGACAAAATGTTCCCCACTATTTTTCAGACAAGCTTTGCAGAAAACATCTGAGAATCAGAGAGGATGTTGGGGCGATGGGTGAGGAGATGGAGAAAAATCTTCTTTATACACTGTACAGTTTCTGCTGAAATAAATAAAGTAAAGCAAGTAAGATTGCAGGGTCCCTTGGCAAGAAAATAACAAGTTTATCAAAGTAGCATGTGTTTGCAGAGATGAGAGGGAATTCTACAGTGAAAATTGGTGGTTTTCCTGTGAGTGTTTGAAAGTAAAACAGAGCTTGCAGTTTTGCTTCTATATTGATTTATGGTGATTTCAGTGATCTTCTGTCAACATGCAAACACCAAAGCAACACTTTTCAGTTTCTCAGCTATGTTTTCCTCATTTTGTTCTGTCACTCAAAACTAAATGAAAGACAAAACTGTAAAAATGGCTGATGACTGATTTTAATTACGTGCTAAGCTGAAAGCATCTGAGTTGTGTGACAGTAAAATGCCTGCGTGTCATGGAAAGTGTGGATTTTGAGATTGCCCAACTGTGGGGGGGGGGGGGGGAAACAGACGTGTGATATATTGTCATGCAACACATGCAGCAGTAAAGTTTTGTTCCTCAATACTCATCCAACGTATGTCGTCCTGTTGCCAAAAACAACACGGCTGACAGCATGACTGTGAGGAAGACTGTTGAGCAACAACAAGATGTGGACTGTATGGATTTCAGATATGATGTATAGCGTTCATTTGTGGCACAAACGTTCACTATATTTGTTACGCTGATTGTTATTTTTTCTGCTGCTTTGGTGATCAATAGAAGGTCAAGTCATGCAGGCATTAGACACTTTTAATGCATAACAGCTTTAAACTTTACTGTGACTTTGGAAGTGGAATGAAAAGGACTCCCATCCCCCATGTTAATGTAAATCATCAGAGTACTTCTTTTATTTTAAGAATTCCTTACATTCTTGTTCTTTGTAAAGTAATTTGTCATTAAGACGCTCAAGTGTTTCAGTTAAATTGTTTCCCCTCACAGATTAGACACAGATCTGACACCATACAGAAACTTTTAAACTGATCTGAACTAAATGAATATGTGGTGAGTCCCAGACTGAATCCCATGACAGGACAGACCATCTTTGACCTGAGATTATTCTGAGCACTTTTTAGGACTTCCCGTACTTGTTGGCTAAAAAGTTGAACAGTAGCAAATGAACAGATCATTCTTGACCGTGAAAAAAGTAGGTGACAAAACTGAGATGTCAAGTTTGAACATCTCCACTTTCATGACAACTGAGCAAACAACATCTGCTGCTGAAGACAGTCTGTGAGACGGTCAAAAGCTCCAGAGCAAAAGCGAGGAAGAGGACCTTGGGTAGGGATTTGTTTGGTCAACTGCCGTTTCCAAGGTCAAGAATCATTGACCTGTTTTAAACTGGGATTTTAGTATTGCTATGAAAACTCCTAAAACCTGCTATTTACCTCACACAAATATTATATTATCTTACACTGTAAAATTTCAATCAGATATAATGAAGTCAACCAATATTTTATAATTTACCATTCATTAGATTAGATCAGTGATATAGTTCAATCAGTTTAAAACTCCAAATAAACCCTTTTTCAGAACTTACCATTATGTCCAAGTCTTGAGGCTTAAAATAATGATAATCTTTAAAGCCCTTTTTTCCCTCTTATTTAGAGTTGCATGATCTATACATGTTACGTGCATGTTTGTCAGACTACGTCCACTGTAAAGGTGCTTATATCTGGATTTGCCTTTTACATGTGAAAGTGACTTGAGCAGACTAGTGTTTTCAGGGCATTTCTGAAAAAATCAGTCCACAATAAAACACTAAACAATAGGAAAACAGCTTTTTCCTCTTCTTTTGGTTGGAAAACTATGTCATCATGTGGGAGATAGTGGGAGTGGTATAGATATAGTCAGTACTTTTGTCATCAGGTTCCAATGTTTTAACCTGAACAGGAGACCACAATGAAGAGGGAAAAGATGTGTTCTTACGTTTCTTTGGTAATTTCTCTAATAAAAATGAACTTATGATGCTGGTCTATATGTGGCTGCTAACATTACAAAAAAAGCAGTATTGATTAGTCTGTGTTTCATGTGAAGAACTGACTGTGTAACTCTCTCACTACTGAAAGAATATGTCTGGAAAGAGATTTGCAACTCTTAACATTTGTTGGACCTTTCTCAGTTAACTCAGTGAGTTTTACATTAGAATAATCCAAACAAAGTACAAAAAAAAGTATTCTGTACTAGTTTCAGTACTTAATTTTACTTCTTTTTTTGTTTTACAGTGTAGCCAACCATCTGTAGCATGGACAAAACAATGGAAAGACAGGAAAACAGCTGAATGTTTAGAGAGAGGGGTGCCTCAACTCTGTCAAAATCAAAGGGTTGTTGTAACCAACATGCAGTCAAAACAAAAGAAAGGAGCACGGCTTTAAAAGTCACGTGTGTTAAGACATAACCAACATCCACTTCTCTGACATCTTTTTCAGCTTATAAGGGACTGGATATGATGGGATGTATAATGTACAATGGAGCTGACATCTTGACACTATACATTGCTCCAAATACAGTTTCTAAAATAACGTGTAAATCTTGCTTTTCCAGATTTGTGTTCGGCCATCAACGTCACCATCACCCCTTCCCCCTTCACGGTGGCCCAGGAGGGTCAAAACATCACTCTCTCCTGTGTCGTGTCCCAGCGGCGCCGCAACGCTGCTCTACCAGTGGTGAAATGGACCTTCCTGCCAGCGGGCGCAGACCGGACAGAGGACGAGCTCCTCATCGCCCGCGTCAACATGAGGAAGGCCCGTTTCTATGGCAACTACACCAAGAGTTTCCCGTGGCCCAAACTGAAGCTGACGGTGGTGAAGCAGGGCAAGATCTTTGACCTGCTGATCTTGAACGTGTCCGAGGGGGACCGGGGGCTCTACATGTGCCGGGTGCAGGAGTTTAAAAAGCAACAGGACCGCTGGAAGGCCTCAACAAACTGCACCGCTGCTACTGAGCTCAGAGGTGAGGGCTATGCTCAGTATGTTCCAAACACTCATACAGTATTTGCCAAATGACTAAGCCAGGATGACTGGTTCAGACCAATGGAAGAACAGGACATGGGTGCTCTAATGTGCACACAGCTTCTCACCAGTGTGACAGCCAAATTTAGGCAAAAAATAAGATTCATTACTAAGCAAAATCAAACAAAAATGGCAGTATGATGTAATACTTTACTTGAGGAAAGACAGAAATAGTAATGATGACATATTGGTATGTGTCATTTAGTAGCTGCTCCAGAGTTAATCAGGAATGAATCAGTCAGTACAGATTCACAGAAATCTCTGAACTAATCATTAAAAACTGGTACATTAACATAACATTTCCTTATTGTATGTGTTACCAAATAGCTTCTATAATAATTAGAACATCCTTTCACAGCCCGGGAGTCGTAACTCCACATAGGGTTGCCCAATATGCAAACAGGGCCGTTAATAAAAGTTAATAAAAAGTTAACAAAAATGGAAATATAATTTTAAAAAGGTAAATATTAATTTGATTCATCCAGTGTAATTTAAATCTGAAAATATAAAAAATAAATTTCTTGAATTATGTTGCATAACTCTTGAAATACATGAACCTTGACCTTCCCTTCACATGACTGCACATTGACTCAACCTGGCAGTACAGTGCAGTACTGTAGCAAAGGAAGCAAATCTCTCTCTGTGATGCACGTTAAGCTAGCAAGTTAGCAAAAAGTTCAAATGAATATCAGTGTCAACCCATTGTGCTTAAGAACTTTTAAGTAGCACAGCTGTGATTGTAGTCTAAAATGTTCTTTCATAACTCTTCATTAAAATTCCTGTCTGTCATTTGAAAAGTATCCAATAGCAAAGAAATGTCTTTGTTTTAAATAAGTGGAGTTATGGAAAATTGGGGTGGGGAGCCAAACGAGGTGGGGAGCCTCTGCATTAGGCTGCTCCAATTCATTCTTGGTAGGAGAAACCAGTAGCTGTAGCCCAGTTTCTCACAGGGTGACATCACTGCTTCTGATGGGGCAGGGCGGAGACTTAACAGCTATTTCTGCAACCACAACAGAAGCAATGACAAACTGCTGTTTTGATAATAGTAAGACCGCAAAAAAGTTTTACACAGATGCCAGGTTTGTCTGCAGTGATCTGTCATGGCCAGCAGCAGAGAACGGTGACTGCTCCCAGCTGTGAACACATGAAACTGTTTGAGGCTTTAGCTGGACGTTTCTGGAAAAAAGTAGCATGGATGCCCTGTTCTCTCTCTCTCTCGCTCTCTCTCAGTAATTTAGACCTTTCAAAAATATGACTGAATCTGAAGGACAAGGGAGGGGCGTAACAACTCTTTGTGCCAGCACATTTTTGTTTAGTAAGTAATTCTGTCAAATGCCTCCATATGGGGCGATGTTCATAGGTTCCTAGGCTTAAAGACCTAAAGTGAAGCCCCAGGTAAATTTAAATTGTGATAACAGTACACTGAAGATAAAAGGAAAACTATTTGTCCTAGTGGAGCAGTTTTGTGTCTCCAGTAGTAGCATTTTCTCTGACCTCAACTGGATGATGTAATTCATCTGGCTGAAGAGGCAGTGAAGTGGGCTCACTGTCCTGCTTTTGATTTGGGGAGGGGAAATGTCATTGGTTAGGAGCAAGTCTGGAGATAAAAGGATCCTCCGTCGCAATGAGTTGTGGCTTCGACTCAGTAGATCTTGGAGAAAGAGCAGAGAGAGAGCGAGGTTTCAGTGCCACCGCTGGCACATGAGACGATCACACAACGGAATGGATGACAAATCCACTGGTACGAGATACTGCCCAGAAATCCCTTCACTTTCATAAAACCACAAACACACTTTAAAAGCTTTGTCATTTTTTCATTTGTGTCAAATTTTGAATGCAGCTCTCATTTTCACCAACAGACATGAGGAGATTTTTGACTCCAACTTTAGATTTACCACACCATTTTTTTTTGTTGGAATTTTTGAAACAATGGGTCTTCAATTTTAGACATTCTTGCAACAGTTGAATGACAATTCATCATATTCAAGCTCATTGCTGTAGTACTGTCAGTGTTCAGCAACACTAGGCATCGCTCACCACATTTTCCATGGAAGCGCTCCTACAGGCTGTGACTTTCGGGGTATCCACAGCCAAGTCTGGGCCCGGGTAGACACACAGTCCCTACCGAGAGCTGTTGACATTGGCCCTGACATGGAGTTTCCCTCCCAGAAGTAGAACAAACAGAGTCCAAAGAGACTCAGCAGAAATGGAACAAGAGATAGTTGTGCTGAGGAAGGTACAGTTTGAATGTTTGTCTGCAGTGACAGTCGAGTGGGCAGCTGGCTCGTGTCTGGTTCTTAACCTTTCGTGGTCAAGGATGTGGTGAGCTATTTTCATCCAAGGAAGCGCCAGTGTATTGTGGTTTCAGTGATATTAATAAAAAAAAGGCTACGGTGACATTTTTGTGTGTATACTGCAATTATGACATGAATGGCAATACATGAAAATAAAACATTGTCATTTATTTTTCATTACACACCAGGAGTGAGAGGAGGCCCAGAATACCTCCCTTGTTTAGCAGGCTGTTAACACTACCTCCAAACACAGCTTTGCAGCCTCGTGCAATCTTATATTACACTGGTTATATATGGATTTTGATTTATTTGCTATTTCAAACCCTACTTTGCTGCTTCTGCTTTCAAAATTGATTGTAACCTGTATTTTCCCCATATGCACGTGTGTTTACAATTACCGTTACAACGTTAATGTATGTGAATCCCTTTTGCTTCGAAATTAAATTAATAAACAAATATTTGAGATTGATTAAAGTTAGGTCTGAATTTTTTAATCCAAATCCCAATCTGACTCATCAGAATCTGGAAGCACAATAACTTTTTGGTTAGTTGGGGATCCAGGTGAAAATCAGTTTAAAGGTGTGCTCAATTTAGTGTTGTACTTCCATAAAGTTAGAGGACTTGTGAGAGACAGATTTATAAAAAAGAGTAGTCAAAATTGAAGCAGCACAGCCTGAGATAGTCTGACTTTAAGTTCCTCCTGACTTTAGCTCCAAATATTCCCATAATGCAATTGAATAGCATCCTTTATTAGACCCTTCCTGTCTGGTAAATACCCACATCTTTCAAATTTCATGCCCCCAGTTTGTCCTGCAGGCTGTTATAAACGTGCCCCTTTACACCTTTTTAAAATTCAGAGAAACAGAAATGAACTCAAAGGTAAACTATTCAATTTCGTCAACATTTGGATTATGAGTTCTTAATACCAAACACTTTAAAATACACCGTCCAGGATCTAGGTTGGGTAATTGTAATGGACAGGCCAAAGCTCTAATAACACTGGAAAACTGCACTATTTCTTCCCAGTGGACCAGCAGGCAGCAGTATTTCTTCTCAGTACCCACACCAACGGTTGACAGCTATGATAAACATCAGTTACACACCTGAGGGGTTAAAACCCCTCTGGGACCATTGCTCTACTTCACATGAGAAACAGCAGATGACTGAGACTTTATGTGCACAAATGTGTGCGTTTGTGATGTCAAACTGATGGAATAACATTAGGTGACCAGGTGTTTCCACAATCTGTCTCGCACAAAAAACCCCCATTACTCTACTTACTACTGCTATAATAAACACATCCAGACAGGTCAGAGGGTTTCGTAGAAAAACTGAGGGCAGAGCGCAGTGTGGACACAGCCTCCTCGTGGCACAAACAAACTGAACTCTTACGTATTTCTATAACATATGTGGGTGACTGCGAGTTAACAAGGGTATTTCTAAGAGGTACACAGTACACCAAGGATGTGGCAGGGGTTTAAGTATAGTAAGAACACAGAAATCTGGGTATTCTGTTGGCATCTTCACAAGGAAAAATGAAAATCACAAATATCCCAGTTCTGGTGTCACAAACATCTCTGTTGATTATAGTGGCATAAGAAAGGGACATGAGGGAATAAGAAGCCAACAAAATAGGTCTATGTTTATCGCCATAATAGGGACACAGTGAGCAAATGTGCAGAAAGATACTAATTCTTAGAAGAAAAGATGCAAAGAGACAACAGGAAGTGAAAGGGTGGATTATTCAAAGCTTTGTTAAGACACACAGCGTTGCTGTGTACTTGCATTCATGTCCAGTCATTTAAAATACAGTAAATTAGAGCAGTGACTGACTCAGTAGATGGTGAAGACACAGATGATCATTATTCACCTCAGTCCACGTCTTTGTATTGATGTTTACAGTGTTGGATTTGTTGGGGCACAAACAATAGCCACAAATCTGAAATAAAGTCAGCAAATGAATGCAAGTCTGTGGCTCTGACGAACAAAAAGTAGTTTGTTTGAATGTCCCCACTGTAGTCTGATGCAGTCTTAAGCCATTCAAAAGTTGCCGTAAAAAGAAGACCTTTTCTAGATGAGGATAGTAGCCAGTTTTATGGCATACACTACACCACATTTATCCCATTTCTGATTATTCCAACATGTACAGCTGCCGCACTAACAGAGCTACACAGAATCCGAGGCAAAAACACTCCATAAACACTGTAGATGTTATCAAGATTTACGCTGTGATTCATTTACTGTGAAGGAAGGGCGGGTCTTTAAATTAAACAATCTGCCACTTTACACAAATGGGAGAAAGTCTGTTTTTAAATGGTATTTCACCCAGAAACTGTGCAGCCTGCACTGAGACAGTGTGTCTGTTTGCTGTAGTTTTACCACTGATACTATTGTCTATAACACTAGTGGTTTTAAGAAAAGGAGACATTACAGCATTGGTGTTATCATATAAAATATGCGTTTCACACAAGCTTTGCAAATAACATAACAGCCAAACTACACGATGTAGACCACTGACGAGTTACTGTGACACCACAAGTTCGTTGTTAAAGACACCTGCTGGAGAGAAAGAGAAACTTTACTCCAAGTGTTAACTGAGTTTCTTTTTTATATGTTCTTTGCTAAATATCTGATTTGTGTTGCTATCTAGGCTAGATAGCTTGATGAGCAACTATTTAAACAAATCTCTTAAATATTTAGACATTTCTTTCTCTAGTGCTGACTTACATTTGCTGTCAACTCCTACTTGCACAGCATACTAAGCTATTTGACAAAACTGTAGCCTAGCAAGTAAAAATTACTCAAAAGGAATCAAAAGCACTTGATCTTCTTTTGTCCATGTCATTTGCTATTTAAACTGCAAACCTACTCATATTTACAAAATTAATATTTGACCTTTAAAGATGATTACGGTCAGTGTTTCCAAACAGCAGAATGTACTGTAGGTCACATATGGTCAGTGTAGGTTTAGTGGTTTCACAGATAGGGACTGAATCCAAAGGTATCCTCCCAACAGAGAACAGTCTTGGGACTGTTGGGTCCGTTAAAGCCTTTCAACCAACAGTCTAGAAAAAAAGATTAAGGAAAGTATTCAAACAAGTAGAAAGTGCCAGTCACCTTGTTTTCAGGTTTTGAAAAACCTGATAACGGAGAGCCAGTTAACAGCAAAGAGAGATCTTATTGGAACTCAAAGCAAAATTCACCTCTTCTGTGGTTGATATCAACATGAATATAGACTTACTTGTGAGTGTGAGCAATTGACTAGGGGTTTGGCAAAATGCTAACACTGCTGCTTAGTGCATTCAATTTTCTAAACCTTTATTGCTTAACGTAGTGCTCTGTGAACTGGTGAAAAATGCTGATGTTTTGTATAAGGGTACCTTGTTATTGCTGGCCTTATACCGACATTTAGTTTTAATAAATGTTTCCTATAACAAAATGAGTACTTTTGACTGAACTGCAGGCTTAGCAGTAAACATCCCACAGCTTTATGTGACGTTTGACAGTTTAATTCATGCTCAGACTGCTCTGCACAGCTTTGTGGCACTAGCTAGCAGTAAGTCTAATTTCATTGTTTGGGAGCTCATCCTAAGTGTTCAATTAGATTCTTCCCCAAACGAACATTCACCTACAGATGGAGGAATTGTAAATGTCTCATTTGTTTAGTATTCAATACCAAAAGGAACTGATTTGAAAAATCAAGTCTCACACTTGGTGCAGCTATCAGAAGGAAGGTTCTGGTTACTAATTGGTTGAAAGTCATAGTAGATTTTTGCTTTAGTTTTTAGAGTTTTAGATTTCGACACTCTAGTTTTATTGTCTGGGGTACTAATGCTGGATAAATGCACTCCACGTAGCAGCTCCTTCTGTGTAGATCTGTTTTGGAATCATCTGAAGCATGCTCATAGCAAGTTTGTCAGTCAGTCAGCTCGCAGCAGAGCCAGTCTGCCTGTGGGAATGTCTCCAGCCGGCGTGGCGAGCCTGCCTGTCGTCAGCTGCTGGTGGTTTGGGGTATTTCAAGATGCCCTGGTGGGTGTCACTTCATGAGCTTCCTACCACCAGCTCAGCAAGAGTACAGCGGTGTTAAGACTACTGTGGTCAGATGGGGTGGAGACATGAGTGAGTGTGTGGGGTGAGATTTCAGGTTGAGTATGGGAAACATATTTTCTCAGCCATTTTGGACACAAGCAGCACGTAGCTGGGATTCTCATTACACAGATTAAGGCTGCGTTCACAAGCCTTTGATTCCCTATTGGTTCTCATATTTGGGTGTGTAACAGTTATCTACTCTATGCTGGGATGTCCATTATGTCATGTCTATCTCAGATATGGTAACACTAAGAAGACAATTTAAGTCACATCTTTTTTAATAAGCTTCTCTTCATTCTCGTGATGGTGTGCACTTTAAAGTTTGTCCTTCCCTCACACATCTATAATGTCCAGTCAATGCTTGTCAATGCAACTGTAATTAGGCATGGCAGGTCAGTGAAGACATACCACTGCCTGCTCGTCCACTACATATTTAATACCTTTTGCAGGGTTATAATTTTATTCGAGCCAGATAAGACATTTAAGTTTCCAGCCAACTCATGGAGCCAACGTTAATTAGCTAGCTAGCTAGCTAGCTACATCTCATAAAATCTGTCAGCGACAGTCATTTGAACTGGCCACACCAATGGTTGCCAGCTGAAAATGAGAAGCCTGCTTTTGTCTTTTTCTGTCTCAAGTCAAGGACCCGTTGTCCCAGGGCTCCCTAGTAACCTAATGGTTAAGGCGTACATCACTTAACTGCAATGTTCAGTTCCTGGCCGGGAATGCATAACTGATATAGGCAGGGCTTCGCAATTGAGGCATCTTCACAAATTTCAATTAGGCTGGATATTTGTTTTTCCAGTGTTTGTTGTATCTTGTTGTTCTCCATGATAACACTAGTGAGCTAAGCTGCTGTGGTGCCAACATTTCGGCATCTGTCTCAGGCCTTGAATTTGACTTACTGCAATGGCAAACTGGGAACCTCCGTTTTCAAATACGAAATTTTCGAATGCCTGTAGATGAAATGGACTGGAATCTGAATGTTCCTGGCAACATATTGATGTTCATGTTCAAAAACAAGTCTGGGGTGGGACATGCAGCCACTGTGTGGACATAGCCAAAATGGGCCTAGGTTGCCTTGTTTTACCACAGCAGTTTGTTATAAAGGTGAAAGAGAGGGTAACAGCCAGAGCGTGGGTGGATGTGAAGTAAAAGTTTACGATGATGCATAACTCTAAACCAACTGTTTGCGTTCATGTCTGAGTTAATAAGCTATTTATCCTTTTTCATCCAGCAAAGGTTAAGTTTGAGCCCTCTGGACAGTGATTCAGAGACAAGTTCAGGCAGGGAGGAGGCCAACCTCGGCTCGTTGTCTTCCTACAATTAGCTTTATTTAAACTCTAGCCGGCGTGTAATCAGGCAGCAGGGAGGCCGCAGTGATGACTACGGACTTAACATGCTTCTCTTCTCTCTCTCTCTCTCTCTCTCTCTGCATGTAGTGCATGTCCTACCGGCCACCAAGGCCAAAGAAAGCCTGTGGAGCTTGTTTGAAGGTAAGTCGTCATATTTTTAGTGTGTGTGTTTGTGGTGGACTGGCACTGTATAGTCCTTGGCAGGCAAAAATAGCCCAACCCAAAGGATATAGCACAGTGCCTTAAATAGCTCAGCAAAACATGTACTTCTTTTTTTTCCTTCAGATTTTTGTGTAGAGTCAAGCAATAGGCACGAGGCCGATGGAGTGTTGGCCTAATGTGTGTGTCCATGTTTTGGTGTTTCAGATGTGTACCTGTGTGCAGTGCTGATCTGCTCAGTTGGTCTGCTCTGCATGTGCATGTTCACGGTGACGGTAACCTGCCAGTACATACAGAGGAAGCAGAGGTTAAAAGGTTAGCAGCAACATCAAGATAAATCTCCACTGACCTGTGACCTTTATCAATCTGGTTCTTATGTCTCCATTTTCTGTTATCCTATTTCAGTTTTTCTCCATCTTTTTCTCTACGACTCCTCTTTTTTCTTCCAATGTAAAGACTCTAAACAAACTCAACTTTGTATAGAGTTAGAGTTTAGAAGTTTGCATTTTAATAAAGTACAATAACCTTTGTCTCCTAAATCCTAAAATCTGCAGATAATTACCACTTGGTCAAAAGCCCTCAGAACAGGTAAGATTTTAGGGCAACACAGCCTCGCACATAGCCAAAAAACACAACAAACACCCAAATGTTCTTAACTACACTGAACCTCTGGTAATCTGGTCTCAATCCAGCTCAGGAGAGACAGTCACCAGTGTGGTCAGTGTGTCCCCTGCTCTGCCTAAGAAGGAGAGGAGGTACAGGAAGAAAAGGAGCAGAGACTACCAAATAGAGATACCACCAGAGATACCAGCAAAAGGTACACAAGAGTCTCTGGGTGCACCTTGTCAACAAAAGACACATGACTCGCAAGTAGCTCATTTATTGTACACCTTTCCAAGAATGCAGAAACTGCTGAGCATGAGCTTTAAACTGAGGTTTAACTCTTAGTTCATTAATTTTGTTCTGCTTGGCTTTCCAAACATGAGTATGTGCTGGCTTTGCTAAAAATACAGACTCAGGTGCAGCTTTAAGCCAAAGAGGTGAATGGTTCTTGTGTATTATTCAGAGCTCCACTCAGAGGACCAGTCACTTTAGAAGTGGGATTGAATTTTAAATATTAGAACCAGTAAAGGCCTTGAAACATTTCCTATTATGCTTAGAACTATCTGTCTAAACACTATGTGAAGGGGGAGCGCATGTCAAGTTTGTAGTTATGGTGGAGAGGTCTGGTTCTTGTTGCACACATACATTATATTTGCTGAACAGATCTCTGCAAAACCACCAACATTTGTTTTGTCCCTGCAGCTCCCATTGGAGACAAAACACGGAAACCTAAACTTTTAAAACCACAACCAAGGAAAGTTGTGTTGGTGAGTGCTATGCATGCCCTTTTACATTGTTTACTTTAATTATAGTTATTTGTTGTTGTCAAATAATCAAGAATCCACCCAGCAATCATGTTCACCTGTTATGTAACCTACATATGTATATCACTCTAGAGAAAAGCCTTCTTACAGTACACATGCAATGGTACCTTTTGCCTAAAACTTACCATACCAAGCAAGGCTTTTATAGTGACCATTGTTATTGCCCCAAATATAATGGAAAGCAACCAAAATGTGACAGGAATGCCTGTGAGCAAAAGTACCAGAAAATGTCATAAAATGTGCCACATAACCCAGGTTTAATTTTGTAGTTGTCACTGGAATGAAGTGGCTCTGTGGCAACTTGGCATTTTAATGGCACATAATGCAGCAAGAGGTAATTGAATTTTGGCAACCTCAACCCAGGAATTCTGTAAGGTGACGCCTGCTCACATTTACCATACCAACGCTGTAAAGCAGAAGGAAAGGAGAGAGGAAAACATTTAACTTTTTGGAGTCTATCTTTTTCTGCATATAATATGTACTATATGTATGTTTCTCAACCTCCCTGCTCATTTTCTAACCACTTCCCTGCCTTGCCATCTCCCTCCTCTTTCATCACATCTCCAGCCAAAGATAGTGGAGGAGAATCTGACCTACGCAGAGCTGGATCTGGTGAAGCCAATTCCGGAAACCAAGGCATCATGTAGCGGCACTGTGTACGCTCAGATACTGTTCGGGGAGCAGCAGCTATGAGAGAAACACACACACCACTAGTAACTGTGCCTTGTATAAAAAGTATTGTCTATTTATAGTCTGCATTATTTTGTATTCAAATGGTTTGTGAAGGGCAAAATGTGTAATGTCTCCCAAATTATTGTACATATGATTTTCTTTGATATAACTTCCTTTTATGAGACCAAGATGCAAAAGGAAATGTTTTGTATACTGGAGTAATTAACTTTACTTTTGCACCCATGTTTGAATCCTGTGTAGCTTAAACTGGGAACACAATAGAAGACTATGGTGCTGATTTAGACCAGATACGTATATGTCCATCATGACAATCGTAGTAGAGATTGGATATTTGAACAGGGCTAATCTGAGCCTTCCCGTTCATATCAAACAGGTTTCATTCAGTATTTGCAACCCGCTATCAGCAGGTTAACGTCCTGTGGTGTGTGGTTATTGCAGCCATTGAGAGTCACGTTTACTCTGGGGTGAAGTGACATATTGCTTTGCTTTACCATCTAATAAGAATAATGCTGCTATTTGTTTATGGTTTACTTTAAAGAAATAATTAGACATTTTAGGGAATTCTACTTCGCTTTCTTGCCAAGAGTTAGATAAGGCAGTTGATATCTCTCTCATGTCTGTGTGTAAAGGATGGAGCTAGAACCAGGAGGTGATTAGCTTAGCTTAGCATAAAGAGTGGACGCAGGGAGAAAAAGCAAGCTTAGCTTGAGCTACCTAGCTAGCTAACATGGCTAGGGTAAGTTACGTGCTGTAACTGTTGAATGGCTCCCGGTTGTTGTTTGCCTTCAAAAAAAAGACACAAATTTCTGTTTTTACATTTCTGTATGTGTATGGGTAAAACAAACAAGACAGTGTGTAAATTAGTGAGCTTTAGAGGTGTTAGTAGGTGTATTTTTGAATTTTGGAGAAAACCAGGCTAGCTGTTTCCCCCTGCTTTCACTCTTTCTGACTTTCCCAAGCTAAGCTAACTGCCTCCCTGCTCTAGCTAGAGAGGTATCTATCTTCTCATCTAAACTATTTCCCAAAATATCACACTATTCCTTTAGATTCATAAATACACATTATTCTAAATGCACATTAATAAATTAAAATACATAAAGGCTCTATGTGTAAGCACCAAAATGTCATATGATATATACTGGTTCCTTTGACATCCTGATATCTGTGACATTTCTTAATTCAGCCGATTAAACTGAATTGTGGGAAACCCACTCTAGAGTAAGAAGATTTATGAAGGCGAGGCAAAGTAAATTAAAGGCATCCGTTGTTATGGATGTAAATCAATGCATTTTCAAATGTGATTTACTTCTAGTGTGTTCCCAGCATTGTCTGCCTCACAACATCTGTGTTCAGTCTGTTTTCGTGTGTCAGGCTGCAGTTTATAATGACCACAGCTCCACAGAGTTGATATTAAAGTAGCGATTAGCCCCCCGACCCTTCCCCCACAGGCAAGTATGTGAGACCATGAGACCTTTCATCTGGTGCCAACATCAACTTAACAGGCTGTTAGCGACACACACACAAACACATACATACATACATACATACATACAAGGGTGGAGTTACGTGTAGGCTAAACACCCTTCTAGGCTCCAACACAAAGGCACATACTATAAATCCAAAAGACTGCAAACAATTGTGACACCTGATCTACAAACACGGACAAACCGAGACCTGTGTTTGGACTTTTGCACATTAATGTAGGTCATAGGTTCCTTCAAATTTAGAGGTGATTTTGTCATTTGAGATGAGATAAGAGTCAGAAGCCATATCAGCTGTAATCCCGCATACCTTCGTACGGTCTCTCACTTTCCATGAATCTTAGTGTGAAAGTGCTTAGGTCTCTTTTTTCCATTTAATGATCCTCTGGATTCAGGCATGGAAAAGCAAAGGAGAGTTTTTTAAACAGTGAACTTGAAACCCAGACACAAAGGCACCGGATCCCTCCCCTCCCCCAAGACTTCCACTATCTTATGTGAAGTTATCCATAAAGATGGAGCCGCGGTGGAAGAAGTACTCAGATCTTTTATTTAAGTAAAAGTACCAATACAACAATGTTAAAGTACCTCATTACATTTAAAAGTAAAAGTATCAAAGTAAAAGTACTATGGCCCCTGTGAATGTTATATTAGTATATGTTACGTTATTAGATTATTAGTTTGTGTTACTGATGCAACAGTGGTTTCCAATCTAGGGGTTGGGTACCTCCTAAGGGTCACCAGATCAAGGTGAGGGGTCCTGAGATGATTAATGGGAGAGAAAGAAGAAAAAACAAAGCTCTGACACAAATCTATTTTCCTTTTTTTCTACCTTTTAAACATCTGAAACAGGACAAGAGGCCCCAACCAGACACTTATTTGATCACAAGCCAAACAGTTTGGGAACCACTGGTTTATTGTTTAATAATGTGTTATATTTCATAAGCTTGTTAAATGTTTTTCATGTAAAATCTTAATCTGTAAAGTAACCAGTAAATATATGCCAGATAAATACAGTGGAGTAAAAAGTACAATATATCCCTCTGAAAGGTAGTGGAGTAGAAGTTTAAAGTAGCAGAATATTGAAATACTCAAGTAAAGTACCTCAAAATTGTACTTAAGTACAGTACTTGAGAAAATGTACTTAAATACTTTACAGCACTGAGATGGAGTCTCACTTTCCGCTGCATGCTGATGCCGATGTATTGCTCCCTTTTCGTCAAATGTTAGCTAAACAGCTATTAATCTGCTAACCAGTCATTTGAGAGAGAGTATTTGAGTAAAATGATTTGATACTTCTGTATAGAATGGAGTTACATGTCGTATTTGCTTTAGAGTTATGTAACAACTTTTTGAGAAAGTACGAATCAACTATGGTTCGCTAGCTAACAGCTGATATACCCGTGAAATTTATTGGATTGGTGTGATGAAAGAGTCGGTCTCTTCTCACAAAAATACAGAAGTTATCCATGTCTGTTTGAAAAACTCAAGTTGTATGTTTGTACCCTCAATCAGCAGTTGTAGCACAAACGCTAACTTCCAATATGGCTGCCAGGCAGGGGACGTGTCGCTTGAAAAATCCCAACAAATACAATACAGGACAGAGATTTCTAGGTATTACTGCAAGTTTATAACCCATTTTTACAGCAAGCTAGTGGTTGTGGACATTGACATTCTTTGTTCCCCTGCCTATACAGTATATTACATTTCAATTCAAACCACTATCGTCCTCCATTTGTCACCGTTCCAGTTTTCCATTGTTGTTCTCTTATGTATATTTCAGTTGCACAGTGTGTATTATCCATATATAAAATGACTGAAAGAAGCCTTTCAGTGGTGGGCAGAAGTGTCTTGAAAATGCCCTTAAACTGTGAAATGTAAAGTTTCTTCCAGACCACATTGTCCTTAATGGGAGTCCACTAACCAGAACCATGTGTGTGAATTGTGCCTCTCTGCTGTCTCCCTCTCTCTTTTCCCTCTCTCTGCCCACAGCTGACCTCTGCATTCATTAACATTCCAGCATTTCTGCTCTTGTTCATTTTGTACATTTCATCTGTACAGTGTGTATCAGTAAGTGAAATAAATATAAAAGTGGATGTGAGCAGTTTGCTGCCAGAGAGGTGTTTGTAGCCATGCTAGCGGCATCGCTCTTTGGAGGGAGATGTCTGTCTGTCTGTCTTTGTCTGAACTTTGGTTCAGACTGAAATATCTCCACAACTACCAGATGGATTGCTATAATATTTTATAGAGACATTCATGGCCGTCATAGGATGAAGCCCTCTGACTTTGGTGATCACCTGACGTTTCCTCTTGTGTCATCAGCAAGTCAAAATCTGTTACGTGTCTTGTGAAATATCTGAAGATGTACTGGATGGATTGGCACAAAATGTTGCACATACATTCCAAGACGGTGTGTCCTAATGGCTTTAGTCGTCCTCTGACTTTTTTAATGTTCCCTCACAATAAATAGATATAACTTAACTTTTTATCTAGAGCCATCATCAGGTTAAAATGGCAAATACCTGCAAAACTTTATGTTTGGTGTTAATTAGCAAATGTTTGCTAATATGCTAAACTAGGATGGAATAGGGTAAACTTTATACCTGCTAAATATATGCATGCTAACATTGTCACTAGGAGCACGTTAGCATGCTGAGCTTCCATGGGGTATTTATTTCCTGTCTTGACCCGCACCAATTAATTGAATTAGCTGTATTACAGACATTATAGGCATTGAAGTGAGCGTGTATATTTAATCTGCTGTTTATACCAGCATTGTATTATGTGGAAATGATTTAACATGACAAATATGGGAATGTTTTCTATGTAGAAATGTTAAAATGGAAATGTATGATATTTCCTGTCAGGCACACGTCATCTGGCGTTTTTAAAATTGAACTGAATTGACATCAAGATGATTCTCTTCATTTCTAGTAGGTTTAAGAAAGCTCTTCTCTTTGCCAAAGAAAGCTCATATACTGTGGTTGTTTTTAAAGTTATATGGCTTGGACCCTGCTAGTACCATGCCCCATTAACTCCATGAAAGATGTATGGTCCTAGTTCCACCACTGAAACTATTTGGACTGATCTGATGGATTGGATTAAAGCATATTTGCACTTCGGGCTCTGAACTCTTAGATATCCAACAAAACTGACTGTGATCTTCAAGCTTCCACACATGCATTCACTGTTAGTAATCAGTTAAAGCAATATCTATACTGTGACCATCCGTCAGATTCCCCTGCTCCAGTTATATTTCACCTCCACGTTGACATAAAGAGGAGACATGAGGGGTGCAGCCGTTAGCAGCCTGGATGGGTGTCAGCTACTCTTGTGGTAGTGGAGGCGCTGTAATGAGAGAGGGGGAGATCTAAATGTTAGGTTTAGTTTACTTGCAACCTCCAAATTTTTTTCGAAAGGGAAAGAGAGAGGAAGCTCGCTGTGTGCGTGGGACAAAAGGAACCCCAGAGGTCCTATAAAAATGTCTCACCCACAAAGAAAACACATGGAATTGACAAAAAGACACAGGTCAGTAATGACTTGGTTTGGAGGGAAGTGGTTCAATAGCAATAAAATATGATCAGTAAGGTAAATAAAAGTGGGTGGGATTGTTGAAAGGAAAGGGTAGGGATAATAGGAGGGATTAAATAGGAGAGAAAGAGGTAAAAGAAATTCCATATTTGCATGGGGAAAGAAAGGCAGATACACTTGGAGGTGTAGGACAGACTGGTGCTAGTTTCCTGTCTGAGCACAAAACAGCAGGCTTTGCAGACACTCCCTTAAAAAGAAACAACTGATGTCACCAGTAAAACAGCCAAACACAACCTATTGTTAAAGCTGAAACCCTCGCGTGTGTCTGCGCTCGTTCTATCCCATGCATGCCATCATCTCCGTCCATAGAAATACAATGCATAGTAAACACAGTCTACAACCAACATATCCTGTGTGGTTACAATAATGCATAGCTACACTGGCCTCGAGGCAAAAAAGAGCTTATAATGAAAGACTTCAGCAAGTGGGAATCACAGGAAGTAGGAATCAGATTAAGGCTCGGAACTGGATGTCCTGTGAGCAACTCGGATCCGACATCCAGTGTTGAGCGGTCAGTCCATGTTGAGTGACATCCTTGATCCCTTCTGTAAGTATACAACACTACTCTAAGGTCCACACAAACCATACAGTTAAGGTCTTCAACCAGGCCCACTTGGACGTTGTCCACGAGCCTCCGAACCCAATCGGTCTGCAGCTGTTTGGTCTTCATAACAACACAACTGTATGTGTTAGTCCGGTCATAAATTTTGAGGGAAAGAACTTGTTTTCCAAGACTAGGAAAGAAAACACCAGGCTTAGAGGTCACTCTGTTACTGGATGATAATACACAAAATAGCTCCTGAAAATGTGCAGGGAAGATGGTTTGCTCCTTTGCAGTTCAGCTAAACTGTTAATATCTTGACCTTTTATTAAAAATAGTGGTGGATGATGGTATCTGCTCTCGTTGTTTTGAATCCAACAGCTTTTTCATATTTGTCTCACACTTGAGTTTGTTTGACAGACACACAGTAACTGATGAGGCGTTTCACTGCAAGATTTATTAGTCTGCAGCAAAGGGCGACCGTCATCTCTCAGTGCTGTGATTCACTCTGCTGTTACTGCATGCCAAGCAGAACTAATGAGAAACAGCCTGTCTCAGGCTCACCGGCTGGCTGCCTTTTACCCCCTTTGGCTTCCCAAAATGATGACATCATACTACAATGGCTTTAAAGCTTGCAAGGAGTCAGTGCAAAGTTGTAAATGATGAAGCCGATGAAGTCAGTATGAGGTTTCCCTGTGACAATGTTGTTGAAACGCTTTGCTTTTTTTTATACTGTTGCCTGTTAATCTAGTGTTACAATACTTTTGAGTGACTGTAAGTCAATTTAAAGCTGCTCTAGTGAATATTTTATATGTATCAAATGATGTGTAATGTGAAAGATTGTAGAAAAAGAATTTCAGCTCTGCAGTTCCTCTCAGCTTCACGTAGCAGTTTAGCATCTTTAAGCTCATTGTTGGTTTTACTCTTTTGATTCACTCTCTCCGCTCTCATCACCGTCATTTTTAACCGCAGCAGGCAGCTGTTTTCAATGAAAAAGCTCTGATAAACAGTCCAAGACATTTCTGTATACACAGTGCCAACAAACTAATCGTGATCCAGTCATTACATTCATCATATGCAAACAATCACCACATGACTAATCAACTTACCCATCCAAAAACACTTTCTCAAATGCCTAGTGAATATTATGTCAAGGCCATGTTAAGCTTTCCTGAATGAAACACGGACAAACATTTACAAAAAGGAAAGCAGCTCTTTGAACTTGCAGCCCTGAAGCAAAGACAACACAACAGTCATATAGTTAGAGGAAAGGAAAGCCACATCCATTCAAAGCTTAAATAAACACACGAATGCCTCTGCCCCCGTGGTGCCAGCTTTCCTAAACATGTCTTACAAGCTATCACTCATCTCAGCACAAAAGCAGCTTTGCTTCTTGTTTTGGATTGGAAGGCCTAAACAATAGTTCATAAAGACGACAAAGTACGCAGAAGCATGCTGGAAAGGAAGAATCATGAAGTCGCTGGTGGTTCATTCCATGTGTCTGATCCTGAGCAGGATAAAGCTGCATCCTTCTGGCACCATTTATGTGTTCCTTTTAAAACTTTGTGTACTCTGTAAAGGTTGACTTAGCGTGAAATATACAATACATATACAAGTTCTTTTTCAGTTCATATACAGTAGTTACATATGTTGACACCTGGGAGCTGCCCACTGTTTTCAGCCTTTTATTTTTGGGTATTGTGCAGATCCTCGGAAGTGACTCCAAACTTATTTTACTTTCCTCTGCAGTTTCTGGTCATCAAAAACGGACCTAGCAAAGCAGTTTTAAAGGGAAGTGAGAGTCACATTGGCTTTTACCAAGGGATGGATGTTTTTAGCAACTGGTTCTGAATTGGTTTTCTATTACAACAACATTATGCAACTATTTTACCTTTTAAAATAACGGTTTCAAAATCATTTTATGGTACACTGACTTGTAACAAGGAGAAAGGTGCCTCTTTCGTTCCCACTCCGAGCCCCGAACACCTGTTCTTGCACTATGTAACTTTGGTTGAGCAGGTACGATCTCCTGCGATATGTGCGTAACGCTTTACAACACTATGTCACACATGGGTTTAACTCTTATTCTCACTACCGACATCATGGCAGAGGTGACGAGACCAAAGAGGACGTTGATGGAGGAAGCTAAGAATAGAAAAAGAAAGAGAGACTGAGCAAGAGGCCGGACAAGAGTAAATCTTGGACTGGCTTTTAGTCGTTGGTGAGAGCTTCACGAAATAAAAGGTTGCAAGACAGACGCTGAGCTGGCCTTCTTGCTGTTGGACTAGTAAGTAATATTAGTTGGCTTGCTATGTCTCGTGTTGTTGCACTTGCTTGAAGTTTGGCTGTGTTAGCAAAGTTGTTGACTCGCTAGTTTTTGATCATGAGCCAAGTCAACCCACCAAATCCAAATCCTTCCTCGTGTACAGCTGTCCATGAGGGTGAATTGCACTCTGAACACTTTAGTGGCGCCAAGTCGCAAAAAATACCAATTCTTGCATAATGTTGCTATAAGCATTTAATATTTCCCAAATCAAACATCTTGCTCGAGGGTACTTGAGCAGTAAATATTAATTCACTTTCTCAGACCAGAAATATCTTACTTCTACATATTTAAAAAAACGTACGGATTTCAGGTTTTTACCAAAGCCTTTGGTGGTAATTTACTTATACCATCAACAGACTCGACAATTTTGAGCAGGAAACTTTAGGGACGGTCATTATGAATATATCTGTACAGTATAAATTAGCAATACCAAGACACTCTGATGATGTTTGTGTACTACACCGTGGTGGTGACCAGCAGGAAAGAGCTTCAAAATGGTGTTGAGCAATTGTAAAAGAAGACAGGAAGGAAGGAAATGAGTGAGTGAATGAAAGGAAATCCTTGCTGGCAAGTTAGTAAATGAAATACAAGGATGATGACATACATGCCGTCAGTGCTGGGTCTGTCTTTATTATCATTTCTATATTTCTCTGATTATCTGCTGCTATTTCTGTCGCTGTATGTTAGATTCTCTTTCATTAGCCTAGCTTTTTGGAGGTTTACAGTAGGCTTGAGATGAGCTGCGAGCAGGCGGCGGCAGTCAAGACGGACAGTTTTTAACAGCCTTCAGTCTGTACAGGAAGTCACAGAAACAGCAGAAAAACTGTTTTTCATTATTGATCTGTCACATATGTTGACTGTCAAGGAGATGTTATTTTAAGAATCCTCACATCCCACTTGTTAGCAAAAGTTCTGTCACTTCATGATGCTTAAAGAATGAAATACGTTCATATTGTAGCCTAGAGTTCTCATAGATTGTATACAGTCTATGAGAACTGTCTGTAATATAAACTGAATGTAATCTGACTGATAAAGTCACTATCAAACACACAACAAAAGTCGGACAGAAATTTAACCAGTATGTGACTGGCGTTTATCAATTCTGTGAATGGATAATTTTGTTCCTAAACCTCCTTAGCCATGTCTTTAAAAAGCTGTTAATGTCTGTACACATTTTATGGGTGCAGTGATTTCAGAACTGACACTGTTCAAAGTTCACATTTTTAGCTTGTTATAGCTTTTAGATAGCTAACTAGCATTTGCTGTTTAGCTTGTTAGCTACAGAAGCTAACCCTAGCTAACCTAGTTTTTGTTGTTTAGCTTGTTAGCTACAGTAGCTAACCCTATCTAGCCTAGTTGTTTTTGTTTAGCCTGCTAGCTACAGTAGCTTATCCTAGCTAACCCTAGTTTGTGTGTGGCCTGCCAGTACACACGATTAAAATGCTAGTTAATCAGTGTAGTAGATGGCGGTGGCTTGTAGTCAAATGTTGAATGTTTTGCAAAAAAAAAGAAAAAAAAGAATAAGGGCTAAAAGCAAAACTGTTTGAATACATTTCTTTCTTTTTCTTTATTTCTTTGCCTCTCTCTCTCTCCCAAGTCTCTGTCACGCTCACACATGCTTAGATGTTCATGCACATACACACTCACACTCTGCTTACATTTCTAATCATTACACGTAATCTGAACTGCTTCGTGCACGTCCTCACCCATTTAGGTCAGCACCATTTCCTCCGGTGTGACCGGCATATCTCCTGACCTGTATTTCACACTGCTGAGGGAAATGACTCAGGCCTCTAGACCGGATTATACTGTCGTCTGCTGTTTCAGGAGAATTACAAATTAATTTTTTTTAAAATACAAGAAAAAGTCCCACATCACCAAATGGGCAGGTCTGGTCAAAAAGGGAGGAAGTAAATGGGTTTGGTTTGTGTCTGTAGTTTAACATTACAGAAAATGTGGCATTTTGTGGCTACTTTTTCCGCACGCTACAATACCATGGCTGCTTTTGCTCTGACGGGCACAGTGGAATCTAACCCCTAACCCAAGCAGATTTTCTTCTTTCTGTGGGATGATTAATATTTACTTATATGATTCAAGTGTGTGTTTATATGCACACATTATCCCCTTTTTAATGTGGTATCGTAAGAGACCTGATGTTAGGCTGGTGCATGCAGAAATATGTAAAAGTAAAAAATAATAACCAGGTCTGAACAATCTGTTAGCCTCAAACTCTTGACTATGAGAAACATGGTTAGGATTCCAGATTAATCAGGTACTGTGCTGCTTTCACTTTTATAATTTTGCAGAGTTCTCTAACCAACTTGAAAACCACACAAAGTGGGCTGACCTGGTTTCATGCAGTTGGCTCCATCTGCTGCACAACCTGAAAAATAAGGCCTGTGACATGCTTAAATTTTCTCTTCACACCAAGCTAGTGTAAATTATTTTAGCACTTACACCTGATCGTTTCCTACTCTGTGATATGTCAAAATGTCTTCCATGAAAAAGGCCTCCTGTAGACCTTTAAACCACACCAAACTAGTTGAGTTAATGGAATCTTTCCGCGTCTTGCTTTCTGTTCTCTGATTGGCCATTAACAGTATTTTGGAGGTACATTTGGTGGTGACAATGGTCTTATTCCTGAAATATTTCACTTTTTGTCACCTTTTCTACATGTAAATTAACTAACCTAGTTGTGCATCTCAAGAACCTCGTTTAGTTCTTTGTCAGTGTGCTTGTCTGTGTCTGTTTATCTTGACATCATGCTCCTGATACCACTTCCTGGTATGACTGGAGACACTCGGTCACTCTGTGCCAAAGGTTCACGCTGAGTAAGACTTTATCAGACTATGACCACGGCCTGGTTACATGACTTCCAGCACTGTGTTACATCGCAAACATCAAAATTCATCTGCTTTTTTATACTTCACAAAAAAGGATTTCTAATTTTCCTCAACAACAGAAAGAAATCTATTTGCAGAGATGTTTCACCTTGCAGCATCTTAGGGATGTCTGACCGGGAACTGTACTAATTTCAAGGTCGATTGACATGATACTGTGATTTCTACAAAGACAGCACCACCTACTGTGTGGCATTCACATCAAGTGAAAGTTCATCATATGAAATGCATCACTCTAAATTTAGACAGGTCACAGCTGAGTAATGTCTGAGGTGCGACTACAGTATGTGATACATTATACTTACTGCTGACAGAAGTCTGTGTGTGTGTGTGTGTGTGTGTGTGTGCTGATGTATCATATCATAGCTTGGGAAAAGGGTCAGACTGGAAACTATTTACAAACAGCAGAGTTAAGCAGGTCAGTATGCAGTATAGTTTAACTATATTCATTTTGTATATAAATATATATATATATATACATTTTTTTGCATGTGCATTTCACTTGTATACAAACGATACAAAAGTTTTTGGACATGACTTTTTTTTTTTATTAAAAAAAATGTGTATCTTCTTGAAACTGTTTCCAAATCATTCATTTTTATTATTTTTACAGTTTTTTTTATCACCATAAACAGGCATTCAGAAACCAGTTTGACATTTTACTCAATGATAGAGCATGAGGGACTTTTTGGATCAATTATGAGAGGGAAAGAAAATCCAGTTTTGCTTCATTTTGGGACATAAAACAAGCAATGGCCTGTTAAGTAGTAGTCAGATATTTTTGTTACAATACATTTATTTCTAATAAGCAGGATTTATAGGCCCAATGTATGAAGATTAAATAGCCTGCAGCAAAGACTCCCAGTTTACATTTATACATAAACAGATTGCTACATAAATTTCCTTGTTTGGAAAATGTTTTTTTGTTTTTTTTTACTAGAAATGTAAATGAACCATTAAAATGTCGACTGCAATATTTCTCATAGTTTTCAATTAAGTAATAGTGACCGGAAAAAGACAATATAAAGTAATGTGTAGGTTTGACTTAAATGGAGATTTGAATACAACTATTCTTGGCGTGGAACTGTAATAGTTAATGTTTTTGCGACGAGGTTTGGAAGAGGCAAAAAAATTAATAAATAACCAGGATACAAAATCCACTGCATAATTTTGCTCTTATCTGTCTTTTGGACCATGTTGGAATTTTCCACTGAAGCTCATCAAAATCCCATAAGTGATCAGCAGATCAGTCTCACTGCTTTTTTTTAAGAGACCTAAGGCCTTCACTTTCTTACACAGTGAACAACACTGACACCTTCATGTGTGATTGTTATTTGAAACAGAATAATCCTAGAAACAGTTACCGTAATCTTTTGAAATTGTCTTCCAAATACAGACACCAGAAGAGCAAACTGTCCTGCTGTAGCTGCTCGCAGTCATAAAGTACACTGAGACCAAGCAGCAGTTGCCTGGGAACTAAAGAAAACAAATCCCATGTCTGGCCAAGTGAGTCCAGGCTGGAGCTGCAAACTGTCTGACAGACAGCCACAGCATGTTCCTCGTCTAACTACAACAATCTGACTAGTTTTATTTACAAGTCTCTTCGGTGGCATCTTGGTGTAGAGTATAATTGTGTGACACTCAGATGTGTCCAGACTCTTATTCCCTTTTGTCTTGTTTCCTGGTGGATGTAAGAAAGTGGACTCATTAATGCTGGTAAGAAATCAAAGCTTCTTGATCATACAATAATTTGCAAGAAATGTGTTTGAAACACTGACTTTATTCTTAAACAGTTCCTCCTGTCTTTTTATTTTGTTCTGATGCAGTAGGAATCCCAATGTTATTCAGTGCCAGTCAATACAGCCAACCTTCTGAACAAACTATTTTAAAGTACAACACAATCTGTCCCTGAATTACCACAGTGTTGTTCTATACACTAATAACAAATTGTAAATACACTAGAATAAAGTGCCTGCAAAGTGTTAGTTATTTTGCGTTGTCATGGAACAATGGGTGGTAATGTTATTTTATCTAAGGAGAAAGGTAAAACTCACCTTTGTCTACTGTTTCAGCTGGCTGGACTGTGTTGGGTAACATAATCTTGCAGCTTCCACTGTCAACTCCTGTGTCACAGCGCATTACTGAATACTGTTAACTACAGACCCCGTCACAGCAGCAGAATGGCAAAGGGAAAGAAAACCAAACAGGCCAAAAGTAAGACAATCACCTTGAAAATGGCTCAGGACTGCGTGGAGTTGACACTGGATGGTAAACAGTGTCTGGACCTCAGTTTCAAGGAGATCACCACGGTGCCAAAGTGCATCCAGAAGCTGTACAACATGGATGAACTGGACTTGAGCAGGAACCTGATCAGAAAGGTCCCGGACTTTATTGACCATTTCGTCAGCATCCACCTTTTGGATCTGCACAGCAACTATGTGAGTAGGACAGAGTGTTTGGTTTATTTGACTATATGCCTTTGTTAACTGAGTGATACAAACTATTGTCAGAACATTGACTCGCCCCTAGCAAAATAAAAAAACACACACATACAGTACATGCCACTGCAACCTCAATTGTCTTTTTTATTCCTATAGGCTCGCAAATGTAGTATTTAACACCCAATTGTCAGGATTTTAATTAAAGGGGCATTGCGCCATTTTTTTTTTTTTACATAAAGGTTAGTTTACTCGTCACGTGGAGTCATCATAGTTATCTCGACCTGGGCTTGGAGTCTACAAATTTATAACAAAAAGCCTGTATTACAGAATGTGTTGCTGTTTTTGTTGCAGCTGGAGGAGCTCCCTGTTACTATTGGCCGTCTCCAAAACCTGCTGGTTTTGAACCTGTGCAACAACCGTCTGACAAGCCTCCCCATCGAGCTTGGCCTGCTGAAGAAACTCCACACACTCAACCTGGGTCTCAACCAGCTGGAAGCCCTTCCCGGCTCCATCGGCGCACTGAAGGAGCTCCGCCACATCGGCCTCTCTGACAACCGGTTCACCCGCGTCCCTGGCTGCCTCTCCAGGCTGAACAAGCTGGAGAAGGTCAACCTGGACAGGAACCCCATCTTCACTGAGCAGGGCCCCAGCCACGAGTCACTCATGATCACAGAGAGGCTTTACCTGGTCAAGGAGAGCGCTCTGTGTGAGGACTGCCTGAATAAGTGCCAAACCGAGAGGAAGAAGCTGGAGAATGTGGCAAAACAGACGGAGCCCAAATTACTGAGTTTACCCAGCTTGGTGACCCAGGAAGACAGGGAGATGTAGAGATTGGTTTAACTTTAAAAAACACATTCAGACAAGGACATTTCAAATTATTATTTATTACTCCTTTTATTTTACCTCACTGGAAACTCAAGCATCTGATGATTTTGTGCTTTACTTTACTCTCAATTGTAAATTGGTTTTAACTTGCACTACAGCACCATCTGCTGTTTTGAAACATACAGTACAGAGCCTAATTAAACATCCACTAGTTTACATGAGGCACTGGCATAGATACAAACTGACATTTATGGAGCTGCTATCAACTGCTTTGGTCAAAGACACTTCAGGGATACAGATGCTTCTAAACACATGGGTTTGCTAGTTCAACTGCATTTTTCACTAACAACAACAACCAACCTTCAAATGTTTTTGTTAGTGTTATATATATATATATATATATATATATATATATATATATATATATATAGGTTTTTACTGCATGAAAATTACCAAAGGAAAATGTACGGTAAATACTATGTAGTGTACTGCATGTGTTGACCATCTCTTTGGCCTAGAGGGCAGCAAAGACTCACTCAGCACCAACGCATGTAAGCAGCACCTTTGTGGCCATTGATTCTTAGCAAGCAATAAATTATGTGACTTTAATTCCAGTAAAAGTATTTTGTCAATACATTGTAGGCACCATCACGGATGCTAACGTGTTTATTTGACAGTTCTTGGAAAAAAAGGCAGTGCTGATTTCTGCACATCATATGCGATCTTCACTGTAGGAAATTAAGCATATTAACTAAGTCACAGCAGTGGGATGCTAAGTTTAAAGAGTAAGTATCATTTATTCATTATGATCCTAAATGATCATGATCACTATTGTCCTTTAAATAACCACAAATACAAATTTTGGTTAATTTCTTGTTTAAATTGTACCACTATGGGCTTTTGAAACCCTTGAACATGTGTGCATTAATTTACAAATTGTTACTGTTAAGTTCATATTGTCTAATTGTTTTGGTCTCTGTACATTTGCTTATATTGAATAATAGTTGAAACATTTGAAATTATTGCCCGACGGTGACAATGCATTAAGCTTTCATTTAAAGCTACGATAATCACTATTTCTATATTATATAAATTGATCACCTGTTACTACTCTCATCAGCTATTTTCAGAAAAAAAGCTCTAAAACCCTGCTGCATGCAAGTTAGCAACTAGCTCGTGAACATAGCGGAGCATTTAGCAGCTAAAGTGCCAAAGCAAAACAGAGTTAAAAAGAGTGAATTTTGAACTTAAATTCATATACAACTATAACTTGTCACTGGTAGCTTAAGTCAAATATCCAAATGTCAGTTTTAGGCTTGTGTTATAGTGGAATGTGGCTAAATCAGAAAGCTATGCAGTATTGTGTTTGCATGTGCTTTAGTTAACTACAGTAACTTAGCTGGAGAAGGGACGCTGAGATAGAGCGACAATATTGAGTTTGTCCTCTCTGGTAGACATCGGGCGCTAAAATAATACTTTGACATGCTGAAATCCAATGTTGCTACAGGCATTTTGTTAGCGTTTCAGCCCTTGGTTGCTTATTGTGTTGCTGATCGTTTTCCCCTCCGGTGGGTGTGGTTTTCAGAGTATGAGGTGTTGCGCTCTGTCTCTATAGTCCTCTACTTTCATCCAATGAGTCACTTTTCAGGACATATTAGGGGTCAACTTGGAAAACATTGTTTCAAAAGGATGATGGCCATAGCTTCTGTCCTCTGTTTACTCCTATCTATCTTATTACCAGATTGAGATCAATTATCTTTCTTACCCCATCCTCAGTGTCCTCACTGTGTCCACACAAACAGTCAATACAATCTGAAAACGGCGAATAACCTCAGAGGCCTGTGTCGTCCAGTTTTTACCTCATCGCTGAGCTGCAGAGTGCTGACTAGACCGGATTGAGATCTCAGCAGATAAGACTCATTAAAAACAAGCAGCCTCGTATTGACTCAGCCATATTGTGAGACTGAGCGATGTTACAGTAAAACGTGAGGGAAAGACAGCAGAAGCCTATATAATAACTACCAGGACGCTTTTATAAAAAATAAACCTATGATCCCATATAATAGAGGCAGATTTTCATGACTAGTATGTTCTCCTATCTAAAAAACGAGGCGTTACTGTTAAAAGCTGCTGTAGCCACAACTGTATTTATAGCTGTACATGATCAATCTTATGGAATTTTCTGTTTGTTTGTCTGTCACAGTCAAATAAATGTTTACACCACACGCTGCTTCATGAATATTTCTTTGTTCCCAAGTTTCAGGTTTAAAATTTATTTATCTATTCTTGTCTTACATTTACCTCTCATCCCCTACGTGACAGTGGAAATCAAATGTATTCGGTATGTCACAAAAACTGATTCAACTGGTGTATTCAATCTTTCTCAACAACAAAAAGTAAAAGCCACGATTGTGTTTATATCCGTTTATTCATTTTTAGGTATTTTTCTATGGTCGCTCATCGCTTGGTTTAATAGCGTGCAGCTGGAGCTGGAGGTCCGTTACAGCTGAACAGTCTAGTGCTCTTTGGGCAACATTCCCGGACACATGAACACTGTCGGTGCTATTGAAAATCAATTCACACACATGCACGCAGATATAGATGTGCTGTCTTTTTCTTCCCGTTCTCCCGGCTTTTTTCCCTCAGCCATTCCACCAGTCTCTCCATCCTCCCACTCTCTCTCGTACGTCAATCACCCAAACACACACCGGCAGGCAGGATGAATGAAACAGAATTGCTGTAGAGGCAAAGCACTGTGGCCACAAATAGAATCTAATTAATTTAGATTGCTTGGCCCTGGCTCCTTTATTGGCCGAGATGGAGGGCACTTGGACTTTGTTACATTGTAAGAAATGAAACCAGGATCTCAAAAAGGCATTGTGGGGCTCTCCATGTGCTCAAGGCTCTTCTACCATTTATATTTTTATGTATCAAAGGTACGATCTGTATCATTTAAATTAAAACTAAATAATTGCCACATTTGAAGACATCAATAAGGCCTGATTCAGCTGCATTACTTTACAGATATCCTGCTAAATTCAAAATCGCATTGACATTATAATGCAAATTACTTAAACCTGCAATAATACAAATTGTAAACATAGACATATTATCACCTTGTAAAAGTTGATATGGTGAATGTGTTAGCAAACACTTGACATGGAGCAACATTAGCATTCATTTGGAGTTGGGCCACCAGCTCCAGTTTCGGTCTCCACCAACTCTCCACCGGAAAAATATCTGTCTTTTAAGCGGCTAAACGCTCCACTATGTTCAGCAGCTAGTGTCTAACTTTGTCTGTTACCCGTTCGGTGCTGGGCAGGTAGTGTACATCGAGTTTATCAGAGCTTGTTTGGTGAAAACGGCTGCCTTCTGCGTCCGCAAACGACGTTGATGAGAGCGGTGAGACTGAACCATAAGTTAGGGATAGTTCTCTGTGGCTTTGTCATTTTTATATTACTGCGACACCTTTCATATAGTACACATAGTCATTTGATCCAATAAAAACATAAATTTGATCAGTTTTAATATCCAGCCTTGGAACATAACTTTGCTTAACAGTATAGCATGCAGTTTACTCCAATTTTTCTAGACAGGGATCAAAAATTCATAAAAAAAAAAAAACGGTCTTTAACGAACACAATTTCCAACAAGCCCAAGATATTTGTGAGTTAAATGTCACCAGCTTGGTAGACTTATGAGGTCAACAGAGTACCAAGCTATAGGAATGGAGAGGAAGAGCCAAAAAAAGATGACATAACAATAGAGCATGGGTGGATATCATGGATAAAGGAGAAGCAGTTACAGTGTCGTATAATATGCACTCTGCTGTGCTGGAAACAATTCATGGAAGCTGTAGTCTTTTCAGTGCAAACAAATAAACCGTTGTTTAACTTTGTTAAAATCACGGCCAGTTCCATTTCAAGTAGCAGGTCCTGTAGTAGGAATCATATGGATAGAAACCCCTAAAAACACATTTCACTCTCAGAAAGGATGAAGGATCTAAAAACAAAAACCTAATGAGAGATTGCATTGAGTTACTAGCTTGTGGAACAGCAGCTAGCTGGGATTTGACATCAGGACTTCGCCTCTCTATAGACCTACAGTATTAGCTTCCTGACTCTGACGTTAATATCAGCTAATTTTCTTATGGCCTTCAGAGCAGCTCGTCTTCTGAAAAATGCTCATGTAACTGTAAGCAGACAAAACTTCAGACAACGAGACAGACAGACACACACACAGTCAGACAGGCAGAAGACTTCCATCCATATTGCATACGCCACAGTCTGCTGTCCTGTCAGCTCCTCTCATAACCATTAGTGGATGAAGTCATGGCCCTGTGCTAATTGTCAGTGACAGAGTAGTGAGGGAGGGAGGGTTATGGGGGCAGAGATGGGGTTCGAGAGAGAACGACAGAGGCAGGCAGACAGACATAAAGGCAGACAGACCTCATGGGAAAACACCTGTCTGCTGTGTCTCTTCAGTCAGTCACACTACTCTCTTAATGAGCACCAATTTCATTTTCTTTCTTCTAATTAAAGGATGTGAGCTTCAGTCACTGGACTGTTACTTATTAGAGAAAGGAGGTTTTAATGAGCAAAATGTGCAAATCACTTTGTCAAATGTTTTTACTGTAGCGTTTTACCTTCAATATTAACCATAGCACAATTAAAACTCTCCAGAGACTTTAAGATTGCAATGTAAGTACAAAAAAAAACTACTTTTAGCATTCTCCTGCTTATGCATTGTGTTACTGCTTAAGTGGGACAGGTTACTAAATCAAATATTTGATAGAACATAAGGACTTGAATATATGAGCTCCTGTTATAAGCTTCTCTTCATAAAAGCAGAAAATAAAATATAAATAAAAATTTCCTCATGCATTTATTTTGAAATGTACTTTTTAATATGTCTTTATTCAAAATATATTTTTACATTTTTTATTCATGACACTGAGCTGGTTTGTGTTAATCAGGAGTGGGCAAAATGAATGAAACCCTCCGTCACAATAGGTCGGCTGGCGGCGATCAATAAGTAATGCTAAGTCAACAGTCACACCTTCAGCAGCCACCCACTGGTCTGTTTTAGCACAGCCCATCCCAGCCAATATGAAATTTTAATCATCCTCAGTATCAATATTTAAAAAGGTTTTCTAAACACTGAATCCTGAGGACTTGTTACTTTGAAGTCAGGTCGAAGGTCAACACCAAACCAGCATTACTATCGTCGCTTATAGGATACGACCCGTTCCCTCCTGCTCTTTGGTGGGTGTCAAATGTACGGAGCCCCCTAAGTTATCTTGCGCACACAAGTTGTTATCTTAATGTAAGGATCTTCGGGGACTTGCAAGTAATTCTTGGAAATGTAAGACATCAAGAACTTAGCTAGAAGTAGATGACCAACAGCAGGTATCACTAACATCACAACAAGGGAAAAAAAAGTCACAATACTCCTTCACATCAAGCTGGAGAGAACATCCTGACAATCGAGCAAGCCCTGAAATAGATGTGGAAGCTTGGATATACGAGAGTTATGGTGCCAGTGAAGTGTACACAGAGAGCAGTTTATGGCTAAACAAAAACAGGAAAGCTATGGTTGAGCACTGCTCTGGTGGTTTAAGTCCACGTTCCCTCCTTTTCTCACCTTCTTGTCTCTTCCTCTTTTATCCAACATCCTGCTCTGTGATAACAGAACAAAATGAGGAGGATTTTGGCGATAAATTCAGAGGGAAACAACTCCCAGAGCCACACCCAGCACGGTGTGGCCACTTCACTTTCACCCAACCTCAGTCTTAAACCGAACACTGGCACTGAAGGCTTTTTATTGCTGTCTCATTTTGGCTTCTTAGTGTGTGTGTGTTTGTGTATGTGTGTGTCACTCCTCCCTCGCTCTGCTTCATCTTGGTTTCTTGTCAGTGTTTGTTTGTGTGTGTGTGTGTGTATCTCTCTCTCTGTCAACCTCATTTTGGCTCATTTTTGGTTTACCCCGTGTGTGTGTGTGTGTGTGTGTGTGTGTGTGCGCGCGGTAGATCAATCTTTGCATTTGCTGCTTCATTGTAACGGCTTGTTGGCTTGTGTGTACATGTGCATGTAATGTGAGGGTATACATACACACACACACACACACACACACATACACACTCCTCCACCCCCTCTGCGTCCCTCTCCCTCTTTGCTCTGTAATAAGAGCAGCTGTGGTTATCGTGAGGCCAGCTCTGATTCAATTGCAGTGCAGGACTTAAGGCTATTATCCTCCGTACACTGGAGGAGGAGGGAAGCCCGGCTGCTGTAGCACAGCTGCTAACAGCAACGACAGGTCTGATGCTGCCTTCCAGAGAACACTGAGGGTGGGAAATTTCTACATCAGATAGGGAAAATGCAAAGAAACAGCCCCTGAAAGCAGAATTTCATGCAGGAAACTCAAGCCTAAACACTCACACAAAAGCTTCTTGTTGTGTACTTTTCTCCCCTGGACAAAATATTATTTTGTCTTAACAGTTGGTCATGTTTGGTTATTGCAATAAAGACATTTTTATCGAGTTAATGAAATTCCAAGCTTTTAAAATAACACTTTCTGGTTCGCCCTCTTTTCCTGACTAAAAGTTGCTACATGTGGAAGTTTTGATATTTCAGGTGACATTTAGTGTTCATTTTGTCATCGGAAACTATGACAAAAAATATTTGTTGACTACCTTTTTTTTTTTTTGCGACAAAGACTAAACACAAATTAACCTGTGAAAACAGCAACTATTATGACTACATGTATAAAATATTTTGTCAACGAATAAAAACTAAAAGATTATGTGAAAGATGAATGATGAATGGATAAATTAACTAATTAATACAAAATCTTATTCAACAACCTTTATGCATATGTAGAACCACACATCCTGATCTGATTAACATTAGTTATCCTTACTGGTTCTTGGAAGGATAAAAGGAACAAATATCCTGCCTTACAAAGGCAGACAGCAGTGAAGTTGAGAAAAAGGGATTTTAAATTTTAAGCCTATACTTAGCCAAAGTGTGTAACAACTATTTAACTTGTAAAACCTTAATTTCATGGATTTTCAGGATGACTATTCCCTTAAAAAAGTAATTATCTGATAAAATCAGACACTGTACTCTATGTTTGGAAAATCTAAAGGATATCTAAGCTAGGACTAGCTTATCTGTGTTACTTATTTTCGCCATTATGATTAGATTTAGCTACTGCCTTATTTATGTGGTATAACAAACTCAATTACTAAGATGTTGGAGCATCAAAACTGAATTATCAGTTACATGAAACAGGTCAGAAAAAGTCAGTAAATTAGCCGGATGTAAAATTAACGTTGTGTTCAGCTGATTATCACATGTGTTTCTATCTTGAGTTCAGGATTAATTTAGGCTGTCAATTCGTCTAAATCTTCCCCTAAAGTAAATGCTTGCTAACGGAATATCACTGCTGCTCGCCCCAAACTAAACCCACACAGTGATCAGTATTTTGGTGAATGTTCAGGCTGCTCTGCAGTGGAGAGCACATAGCTGCGGTAATGCTAGGTGAGCAAGAACATCAGTGAGTGGGCGGCTCTGTTCAAACAGCCAAGGTTTGGGAATGACAGCTGGATTCACTGTCAAGTACAGAGTCTTTTCTGCTAGACTCGCAAAGGATGGCGTCTGTAACCACGGTACACAAGTACACAACAAACATGGCGACAGCTGTAGCCTTGAAATGCTCAGAAGATATAAAAATTAAAAATGCACAAAGATAACTGTCAAAAGACAAAAAAAATAAAAACTGCAACTAAATCAAAATCAGGTGCCAAACAATGAACACTGGTGACATTTTTCCTCTTAGCTGTAAATGTCTCTTGCCACCAGTGCCACACTCCTACACACTTTATCCTGTCAATTACAGGCCACTGTAGCTCAAGGCGACATGGCATTGTCTTTTAGGAGAGGAATAGTATTTTTTCTCTCCCCTGTTTTTTCTTAGTTGTGCCACTGGAATGCCTGGAGGATGTAATTACGACCTACTGTACAAGCTGGGAATTTCCCAAGTCTGACTTTGAATTGAAGGCAGCATCGTTCTTAGACAGCCAAAAGTGGCAAAGACAAAAATGGTTAAGGAAAGTAATTAAGGGGAGAAGAAAAGAGAGTAGAGACTGACGGGTTTATAGTAGAATTAGAAGAGAATTGTGGCAAGAGAGGCATGAGGAGGAGGAAAAGAAAAGATTTTTTTTAAAAAGGACATCAAACGTTGATGTAGCAAGAGAGAGAGAGGCAGGAAGAAAATGAGAGAGGAAACAGAGGAAGGCTGGGGGAAAATGAGTGATTAAGGGAAGGAGGTGGAGACAAGCTGAGGACCTCTACAGCTTAATTAGATGCAGAAGGAGGAGACACCTGCCAGATGAACACCCCCCTCCCCTTCTGTTTTTCCCTCCTTTACAAACATGCAGATCTTTATGAAAAAGCACTCATTGCAGAAAATGACAACACTTAAAACCAGGCATCTGTTAGCCCGTCAGGTCCGTGCTCTGCCGGTGGGAGACCCACCCCAAAAACCTTCTCCTCCATCTACCCCAGGCGGATGTATCGCTATGAATAATGTAACAGGGAGGGGTGGAGGCCACGGGGCGTGTGCGCAGAAAAGAAAAAGAGGGGTTGTTCCTCCTCCTCCTCCTTCACCACCCCCTTCTCTTTCCATTCTCCTCCCCTTCCCTGTTCACCCAACCCCCTAGCTGCCGGCCGCACTGCAGAAGGTCAGAGAGAGAAGAAGAGGAGAGAGGCAAAGACACAGAGAGGCAGAGGGAGAGACAGGGGTGGGGTGCTTGGATGTACATGAACATGCCGAGAGGAGAGTGCGTGGACCAGCGATGACAGCCATGCTGAGCCCAAAGATCAGACAGACCAGGAGAGGTAGGACACGGTTTGTTTGCTCTGCCTCCACGTTTTCAGTATACCTGCCAGCTGAATTAGCTGCTTATCCATCCACAATTATGTAGTGACACATCATGTCATATCTGACAGGGACTAAGATGGGAGTTTATCACACCAGAGGATGTGTTAGTGATGTAGTGGCTTTACCTGGACATTGACCTGCACTTTTACAAATGTATTGCATTTTAAAAAGTGCTTTTTTCTCTCTCCTATAATTCTGATTTTGAGAAGAATATGTTTGCAGATACACTTTTTATCTACTCCATCTATTTTCCTACTGCAGTCACATATTACTGAATGAAGCAGCAGGTCAGCCCACGCAGGGAAGCTCCCGTGTACATTAGCATTCTACTACAGCTGGCCGCTGCTGCCAGTGTGAATATTATTAAGAGGAGCGAGCAGCATCTCTAGTTTCATCACTGCAACGCTCAGCACTATCACGCTGCCATCAGCTGCTGTGTGTGTGTGTGTGTGTGTGCCTGTGTGGATGGATGTATTAATATGTCCATGTGTGCCAGTGTGTGTCCTTCCTTCCTTCCTTGGCAATAACTACAATTATACAGCTGGATCTGATTAAGATGAAATGAATAGATCCCAAGAATGGGAGAGTGATGTGTAAGTCCTACACTGGAGCGGCAAGAAATTAGCAGAAAACTGGATTAAATCTGTGTTTGCATATATTAAGATGGCAGAACAGATTAAACTGGCTTGACTGAGTAAAGTGTGATTGACTGTGTGCATTTTGTAAGTTAGCACTTAATTGATTGCATCACGTTTAGGCCGCATCAAGTAATTTTAATGAACATGAGGGTCTAGCCCATGTAGTATTAAGTGTGAAAAGAAGGGTTTTCAAAAGGCAACAGTCTTGTTCCATTTAAGGAGGTGGAAATACCAGTCATCCTTGCTGCATTTCTGTTAAGACAGTGAAAATTGAAGAGATTAAAGCGACTCTGTGATTCAGCGTGAGAAGCATTCTCTGCATACCTTCTGTAAATTAGTGCTTCACTGCTGACGGCATCACATTTGTTGCATGAAGCCCATGAATAAACGGGTATGTGGCAGATGCAGTCGTGTAGTACAGACTCGGCTGAGGTTAAAGTGGGTCAAGAGAGGGACACAACACTAACCATGTTAGATGACTCTTTCTGACTGGCAAATTACAATGTCAAAGAGGACACTCAAAATATGAATCAATAACATAAATGTGGTTGACTTTTTTTTATTGATCATTCATGGCTGCGACATTCATGATGCTACAAGGTCAGTTGACAAGCTAACTAGATTATATGCTATATATAAGATATGACTTGTTTAAATTTGGAAGGTTAGCTTGTCGTCTATCTAAGTACCTGTCTTCAATTGTTTTTTCACTTAGTCCACTAAATTAACTAGGTTTCACTATGTCGTCTTCCTCCTATCTTGCCTCTTACAGTTGGTCAGATTTTATTTCCTTTGGACAATTTCCCCCTGCTTGCTGTCTTTGTTTTAATCTAAACTAATCTTCTGCTGGCTCTAGCCTCATATTTAGCGTACAGAGTCATGAGAGTGGAATCAGTTTTCTCATCCAAGAAAGCAAATAAGTGTATTTGCTTAAACATTATTTATCCAACTGATTATTTGAATCTGCCCCTGAGGTGTAATTAAATCAGTGCGATTATGTTTTCCCAGCAACTCTTAATAGGAAATGCTTGTAAGTAAAAACCCAATTTGCTACCAATCTAGGGTGCCAGTACACAGATTTCCCTAACTAGGAATCAATTCATCAACAATATCTGCTCCTTGAAAGAAAAATCAGACTGCTGTGCTTCAGCAACTGCTACAACCAAGCCACATTAAAGCTGTAATAGGGTTCTGGGTGCATTTTTCTTTGGCTGGCACCAGAAAGCTAGTAGCAGCTTTAATTGCCCACATATCAGCTGCTTCGTTCTCTTGCTATGTCTTTCTGATCTGCGTTACCATGGTTTTTATGATCTAAGGCCTGCAATGTAGCAACACCCTGACATCCTGCCTTTCTGAGGCATATGAATGAACACCCTCACGACTAGGTACTGTGAGCAAGAGCATGCCGCATAGATAAAAAATTGACACTGACACACTCAGGTAATGAGCATGTGGAGATGCACAGAAATGCACAGAAATACGCACACACCCGCTGCTGCAGATCAGTGCTGCTCCACTGCAGCTTTCGCATGTGGGCTGTATATTATTGGCCACACCTCTAGCTTGTCAGGGAAAGCTGCCACACACACACACACACACAATGGTTAACACATTAATCAACAGTGATAGGCTAACTGGAAGTTACGCACTGATGCAACTGTAACTCTCTTTCCACGGGCCATAAATCACTGCACAACAACCAGATTAATGAAATTGAATTCCTCCAACATCCCTGCATGCATGCTTTTGTGTATGTGTGTATGTGATTTAGCCATCAGTGTAGTATTGTCTTGCTATTGTGGAGTACCCGCCGTGCCATGCTAATGGATGGGCTCCTCTATGATGTACATAAGAGCCATACATCCATTTCCTGCTGATGATAAATATACGACTGCAAACTACATTAAGTGACATCATAGGCGCCTAGAGTGTGTGTGTTCAGGCATATGTGTGTGTGTGTGTGTGTGTGTGTGTGTGTGTGTGAGAATGTAACATGAAAGTGTCCCTTCATGTGCTGTACTGTACCACTTGTGTTTCGATTTCGGTCTTGTTCACATTTTAACATTACTTGCATGCTTAGATGTGACACTGGTGAGTCCACCTTTTTGATGGTTTACAGTATACGTTCTGCTCAGCACACCCCCCTCCCCTCCAACACACACACGTTCATGATATCATGTATGATCTCATGACTGAATGAGTCGCCAATCCATGTGGTATTCCTGGATATTCAGCTCCACACCCAGAATTATTCATCCATGACGCTGAAATAACATGACACATGGATCAATTTACATCCATTACCTTTGGGGGAACGTCACGATAAACAAATGTGGGCATACTGTACTGCGCACAGAGTCAGGCATGATGTTGAGCCCCTATTATTTGACTCAGCCCTTCCCTAACTACTATCTACTGTAAATGAATGAGCCAGTTACGCTCCCTGTTTTGGTGAATTGCAGTGATTATGCATAAAGTGCGCTTTTACAGTAAAACGGCCTCTTTTCAGCATTGAAGTTGATAGTTGTAGAAGTGACCACAGAGCAGCTCCACCCAAGCCAAGGAAGGTCTGAATCACTCTGAGCAGAAGGTCCAAATTGGCGGAGTGGGTAGTCGTGCTTGGCACACACACACACACACAGTCAAAAATCAGTTGTTGTGACTCAGGCGTGAATCATCGGCCAGTGTATGTTCCACTCCTGTGATCCAGACAGCTGATGTGTTAAACAGTGGTGCTCTTTTATGCTAACACTGGCAGGGTGAGGAAGGATGGAAAGACATGAGGGACATGGTGAGGAAAAACAGCAGGGTGAAGGAGGACAGGGAAGGTGAGTGCCACTTTTAGCTGGCAGTACGATGGAAAAACTAAGACGTCCGGTCAGGGTTTTAAGGTTCACTCCACGCTGCTGTTGATCACACGTGAGACACCTTGCGTCCATGACGTTTTCACACTGGGGAGAAACAGAAAGGGTGGCAGTTGGACTAAGATCTTGATCATGATCACACAAGTGCAATCTTTAAACTAATTCTCAATTATGAAGGAGCAAATTTAAAGATGCAGGAGTTGGGAAGTCATTGGAAAAGCCAAGGATTGTATCTTGACAGTTCATTGAAACAATAATTTGGGAGTAAAAAAACTCAACATGTTAAAGAGACACTGCATCAGCTAAGGTTTTCTAGTGATAAACATGTCAGAGCATGATACAGTATATGATATAACAGCATCCATATGTATGGGTGTAGTGTGATTATTAGTAATACTCGTGATCATAGCTCATATGGTCAGAATGGGTTGGTTGGAGGCAAAAGAGCTGCAGAGGTAAAGACAAAAAACAAACAAACATGAGCTTTGGTGCTGTTTTTATTTAAACATACTGTAGTCTAACAGGCAGAAATAAAACTACTCTAAAAGCATTACCCAATTGCAAAAAAAAAAAAAAAGAAGCAATTCAGACTGCTTTGCAATGCTTGAAAACTGCTCTCAACAATGGAAATAATTATATTTTAAAAACAGCTAATGAAAATGTGCCTCTAATCCAAGAACTCATTTATTAGACAAAAACTGCTTAAATGAGGTGCCAGCGGTGAGAACAAGGATCCTCTTTTGTGTGTTTGTGTGTGTGTGTGTGAATGTGCACGTGTGCTCTCAGTATTAACAGAGCTTTGATTCAACAGGACCAGCAGTGCTGAACGTGAGGAGGGAGAGACGAATTAGAGCGAGTCAAAGTAAGAGAAATGGAGGGAGACAGCCGGGGGGGGGGGGCGCAGAACACACAGCTGGAAAAGACTGGAATTAACACAAGATGGATAAATGAGAAAAGCCAAGGTAGAGGAGACAGGAGTAAATAGAGAGAGAGCAGGAGAGGGAAACAAAATAAAAGGGAAGAATGTCTGGCTATTAAAACATGACCATTATGGATACAGGTAGGAAGGAAAAGATACTGTTCCATCAGATGCTTTGAGCTTTTAAATGGGGCACAGGTGTGAAAGGACTCATTTTGAATAGTTATTTTCTCTTTTTGCCATTTATTTCATGAAAAACCAGGTGACCGTTTTCACATGACGTATTGAGACGTTCATGATGAGATTTGTTTCACACATGAATTTAAAAACAAATGTTGAACAAAATCACTCGCCACGTTGGAAACACGGTCAAAAACACCTTTTCTTTTGGAATAATCAGTCCATCCTCCATTCAGCGCATCTCTGAGGATCAACAGGCTTTTCGGACTGCCAGGAAAGGCTGTGACGCGAAATAAAAAATGACGTGAGCCCTGTCCTTTAAGCTATATGTATGCTGGGGAGAGAGAGAGAGAGATGAGACAATAAAAGAAGAAACATTGATTTTCTTCCCCATACATCCATCCCCTTCTTCCCTCTGCACCATCTGAACATTGATCATTTCTGTGTGCGTGTGTGTGCGCATGTGTGCGGGGCACAAAACGCACCCCAGCAGGGAGGATGTCTGCTCAATTGATTTCTATAAATTATACATGATCATCAAATAGCATTGCTGCCTTGTTTGCTTGGCCAGAAATATAGCCCCCATCCTTCACTCTGTGGCCTTTCCTCATCTATAAAACCTTGAAATCCTTCAGCCAGTTTTTTAAGTGTGTAACATAATTTATCCTCTGATGTCACACTGAGACACAGCTATGAAGCTGCCATCCTATGCCTTTTAAACCTGTCCTTGACTGAGCTCAGGTTACACACGTTTGTTGAGAATGAGTCAGTCAGTCAGTCAGTCAGTCAGTCCCATGTGGTCCTATTATCTCAGCTCAAAAGCCTCAGCTATTGGGTCGTCGCAACACACAATAAGTCTCTTCCAAGGCCCTCTGAAATGGAAGGGGGGGATCCCTGTCACCTGAGGCTATAAGTGTGTGTGTGTGTGTGTATTCCCCCCCTTCGCAGTCTCTTTTTTTTTTATCCGCTTGCTGTTATTATTTGTGCCTGCTGCCTCTCTGCAGTCCCACTCCCCCTTCATCTAGAGGCGTTGCAGACTGGGGCAGAAGGTTGTGTGTGTTCATAACTGAAGAGCCTGGCAGAGCATGTGTGTGCATACAGCATACAGAATGAGGGATAACACGAGCTTCTATTAGGCAGAAAATGAAAAGACACGAGCCAAAGAAATGGAGGGAACACAGCAAATCAAGCAGAACCACCAATTCAATCCCCTTTAACCCACCCAACCCCACTCTTTCTGCCCACTTGTGTATACACAGAATAAAAAGCTGTATGTGTGTGTGTCTGCAGCCCGGTCCAAGAGCATGGTGATGGGCGAGGTGTCGCGGGGCTCATGCCGGCCGGCCTCCCCCAGCCTCCAGGAGGGGGCGCTGAAGGCTGGCTGGCTGAAGAAGCAGCGCAGCATCATGAAGAACTGGCAGCTCCGCTGGTTTGTGCTGCGCTCGGACCAGCTCTTCTTCTACAAAGACGAGGAAGAAACCAAACCACAGGTAATATTTCAGCCACATTTGCACACAGTGGAACACGCTGACGGGATGGCGAAACTCAACCCAAGCTGAGTCACTGTTTTTTGGCTTGTGTAATTACATTTACACAATTAAATGAAAGTTCCTGCTCTCTGGAGGACAAAAAACATGCATGTGTATGTTCATATAAGGCTGCAAAATATAGGAGCAGGGGATGGAAATGTAAAGAATTATTTTATCTGAAGCATCAGGTGTAAAAATGTGCCGCTTCTGTCATGAGACATCATCAGCACGTTCTAGTATGTTTGAGAAAGAAGATGAATGATCCTCTATCAAAGGAGAACGTGAGAATGGTGGCTGCAGCTCAGGAGGTAGAGCAGGCTGGCCATTAATCATAGGAATTGGTGGTTTGATCCCTGGCTTGTCGAAGTGCCCTCAAGCATGACACCGAGCCACAAGTTGCTCCTGGTGTGTGAATGCGTGGACAAAAAACATCTGCCAAACACATGGAAAGCAATTTTAGTTATTTTTAGAGTTTAATCACTGAAACTGTGATTAATCTGACAGCATTATGTTCTCCCAAATATCTTTGTCTTGTGTGAAAAGGAGTCCGTTACAGTTAAAGGGGAACTGCACCGATTTTACACATCAAAGTCTGTTAACAGGTCTCCAGAGGGAGCAGCACAAAGTCTGATAAATTGCCTCATGTGATATCACTTGAGTCAGCATCGGTTGGGGCTGAAGACTACGAGCTTGCAAATGCAAAATATCTGGGGGTGTGGAGTTAGAAAGAAGTGATCTTACCAGACCTCTGTAGCCCGCTCCTCCTCATGCCTCATGCCTGAGGCTGGCAGCTCGAGGCTTAGCCGCTGATAGCATAACACAACCGAATCTCTGACCAAGCTGTCAGCAGTCATGTTGCATTGTGGGTAAAGTAGGCGCCAGGTGCTATCAAACAAGGAAGAATGCATGGAATAAAAAAATATATTATCTCTGGTTCTGCTGGATCAATTTTGATTTAAGAGAGCTAAAGTAGCTAACTTGCTAGTGGCCACAGGCAGCACAACGTAACAAACTTGACAGGAATCATAAGATTTTAAGACAAAATTTTATCTAAAGTTTAGAAAAGTCATGCATACATGTCAGTTAATGGGGGAGCTCAAATTCCATATCCTACATCAGCAGTTCCCAATGTACTGTAGCTGAAGACATCAGGGCCTCCATTCATTCTTGTCCAGTATGAAAAGCATCTGAAAATCTGAATTAGCCATGGCGTGCATTGTAAAATGATCCTGGATGAAAATGGTTTAGAGTAAACAGACTTAACCACAAATAACACTAGTAATGTTCTTTAAGTAAACTCTACCAACAATACTACTGTACAAGCTCTATTTGTGACAACAGATGAAAATACACAGCAGAAACAATGACTCACGGGACATTTTAGTGCATCATGACAAACAGCAGAGCAGCGTGTGACGCCTGGTTTCCTCCTCCATTAGTGCACCATCATAAAAATATTTACAGAGTAGACCCTTAATCGATCCCATTGCTTCTTTGATGAGGGACTTCTATTGTGGCCAGGTGCTGACTCACATTTTCCCATTATGATTCTCACCGAAGAGTTCACATGCAGTACTGTAGCTGGCCTGGACTGACCTCTCTCTCTCACACACACACACACACACAGTCATATAAACGATGTTGGGATGGACAGTCAACATAACAGACAGGCTTAAATAGTCGTAACATGAGGCGATGATGTAATCCAACAACAAAAGACAGCAGGGGCAGGCCTGTGACATACACACACACGGCCTTTAGAGCATAATAATCATCTCTTTACATTCCTGGCTGAAATCTCGACACTTTTGATTTCTTCAGTCTTCACTCTGCGTGACTGCTGTTCATTTAATGTAGGCAGCAGCCGTCTGCCATCACTATCTTTCAGTCCCTGTCAGCGCGCGCACACACACACACACACACACACACACACACAGAATGACGTGTTGCTCCTCAGTCTCCATTCTGTGAGGAACAACTGAATGAAGGCTTTGACAGACTGTCTTCAATCAGAGCTTGCCAATACCCATCCAGCCTATATTGACTTGAATCCCAGTGGATTCAAGTCACACATGGTTGAATGCGCACACACACACACACACACATATATATATATACACTCAGAGGAATGCACACTTATGCGCGCACACACACACACACACACAATGCAAATCCTCCCCCCTCAGAGAGCAGGATGTGTGAGAAAGTGTCACTCTGGCCTTTTTCTCTTCCTCTCATCTTCTAATCGATAGGAAATTCGAGGCTGGGAGTGGTGGGGTTTTTAGGGGAGGGGAGGGGAGGGGGCATCATGTGGGGATAAATCCACTACAGAACAAATAGACTTAAGTTATCGGACAATAGATTCCCGTTGCTCCAAGACAAACACATGGTGGTGGTGGTGGTCGGGGAGGTGGAGGATGGGCTCATTAGTGCTTTGCATACAAAATGAGTCCTCGGCTGCAATTCATTAAACACAAACCAAGATGTCATTTTTAAAGTGGTGAGACATGAGAATTTTGTTTTGCCTCCATCTTTATTGCTAAATGCTATTAATGTGACGTTAAGATGTGTAGACCACCTGTAAATCAAGCAGCGTGGGCATGACTGTGACGTTTTTTCAGTCATCCCTTCAATTGTTCCCTTTCACTGTTCTTGTTCAGCAATGGTGGCTCACGTTATTCCTGTTAACTACTCAGTTCTTTCTCTATGAATCCAAAAGAAGCTAGAAACATTTAAAACATCACTTCCTGTATACCAGAGGACCAGAATTGTATTCTGGAAACGACCTAGGCAACTCCAGCAGCCAAATGTGGAACCATGCACATGTCTAATTATAAGCATTTAGAGGAAAATAATATTTTGTGGAGCTCTTTGGAAGGGTGGCTGGAAGGGAGCGTTTTTACTGTGGTAAATAGATGTCAGCTCACCATGTTTTGAATGGCAAATGAAGCAAAGAAGAATGTAAAAATGAACACTGAAATGGCACCAAAAATGAGAATCAAGGTTAAGCTAAAAAAAAAAAAAAAAAAATCCTCTTAAAGCAGAATAAATTCAAATTTTGTCTACTTGGGGGCAGCAAAACAAATTTTAAACACAACACTGACATATTATCACCTTATAAAGTTATGGCAAACGTGTTAGCAAACAGCTGCATAATTACACATCCAGCAGATATGCAGCAGCAACCTTAGCATTCATTTGGAGTTGTGTTTCTGGAGCTTTTTTTTTTTTTGCTAAAAACAGCCGCCTGTTGTGGCTGGAAACAAGGTTGATTAGAGCAGTGAGACTGAACCAAAACAGTAAAGTTGTGGGCCATAAAACCAAACCAATGAGCTTAGAAGGAGCTAAAAATGCTGAGGAGCTGAGGAGAACTGTAGAGTTGGGTGATAATTCTCTGTGGATTTGTCACTATGAGCAACCACTTTCACATTACACACAAACTAATTTAATTCATTGTTAATATAAAAATATTGATTAGTGCAGCTTTAAATTTGTACTAAATATTATCTGGTTGTTTTAACACCTAAACCCATATATTTAAACCCAAGACATGGCTGCTTATGGCTACTACAAAACTTAAAATGGAAATATGTTTTTTTTTTTAAATGTATTTATTAATGAATCTGCAAAGCACATTGAAGCCAAGGGATAACATTTCTAACTCGGTCCCAGATTTGTATGATGTGTATGATTTTGGACTACAATTATGAGTAAAGTGGGATTGAACAGTTGGCGATGGACAATTGGGGGGTTAATTAAAGTATTAGCGTTGCAGTTAGCTTTCTCATAGGATTGTACTTCTGAGCATTGAGTCTGATTTTGTCAGTGGTGTACTGCTGCTGCTTTGACTGGGATCCAGTCTCAGCACAGGTTTATATGTGAGGGGGCAGCTGTTGAAAGACTTGGTCAGAGCTTCATTGCATGTGTTAAACAAGAGGGGTCTGAGGTGTTTATGTGCCTCCATTTAAGACCTGCGCACATGGTACCAATCAATAGCAGTGTGTGGTATTTGTGTGCCTTGGCACTGGTGGGAGGACGTTGCCAAAGTGAGAACGAGGCTTGGGGGGGCCCGGGCCGGTGTTCTGGTCCAGGATGATGATTGGCATTTATGTGCAAACCAGGTTAAGCTGGGCGTGTATGCACATGAGCAGTTTCTTATTGATCGCAACAAAACATGAGCTCTACTTCAAAGTTGCCAAGCTAAGAGCTAAAAAAGGACAACCTGTGCTATCTTTCCTCCATTTTCATCTTACATTGATTGACTGTGTGATTTGTGTTCTTATGTGTTGCCTCTTCTTATTCAATCATCCCCGGCCAGCTACTCGTGTTATTCCGAGCACATAGCACCCTTGGGAGCCTCCCCCCTCCTCAGTTCCTGCCCTGCCCCTGCGCTCCATCCATCCCCATCTCCCACCCCTTCCATTTGTTGCCATGGCGACTAATGTTGGCGACAGCCCGGCCCTCTGGTTGAAGCGATTTGGCAGACTCCTCTCCCCCCGTTTGATGGAGGATGCCAGTGTGCAGATTAACGGGGCCGACCCACAGACGCTGGCATCTCTTCACAGCTCACTTGGCCTCAGTTCTCAGGGATAAATGGGTATTGATCTGGATAATGTATTCTAATAATCTGTGTGGGTCCCTGTTCAATCACAGGAGTAGCTGCTTAAAATTTTAGAGGGGTTAAGAGTGGAGCGATCGGAAGGAAGGAAGGGGGATTTATTAATTAAACTACAGGTCTTCATTTGTGGTCTACATGGTATTAAACAAGATTACTGTAAATACAAACTTATCTAGCCGTATACTACACGTAACGGTCCTGCATGGAGATCTCCCAGAACTGTGACATTTAGGGTCACAAATCAGCTCATAAAACGTATCATGGATACAATGTACATACAAACTCGCCGGATGGTAGGAAATCTGACATACATAACCTGATTTATTCCAACAAAGGAAAGTCTGTTCCATTAAAGTCAATACATGTTAAATCGAAAATTGCAATTTCCATATAAAAAGGTTGTTCAAAAGAAGATAAAGAAGAGACAGAGGACAACCGGGATGCCATGATAAAAGGACAGAAGCTAAAAAGAGTCAGAAGCACAGAAGAGTAAAAAGATAGGGAGGAGTTGAAAGACATAGCTTCTTTTAACATCTGTTTTAGCCCAATATTCTATATTTGAATGCCTCTCTCTCTCTCCGTTTCAGGGCTGTATACCTCTGCAGGGATGCCAGGTCAACGAGCTCACAGCTAATCCAGACGAACCAGGAAGGCACCTTTTTGAGATTGTACCAGGTGAGATCTCCACCAATTTCTCCTGCTCATCCTCCTCTGTCACCTTAACTTCTTAGTTTACGTCACTTCAATTTCATGTTTTTTGATTTTGGTGAAAATTCACTTTTGGGAGTTCAGATCTCTGTGCATCCACATGTGGCCTATAAATGACTTGTATGCTCCTCTAGTTGCTACAATATGCATTACATTTTTCAACAGAGTTTATATTCCCACCACTTATGTTTGCTGAAATTATAAATAATCCAAGCACAATGTAAACTTGATAACTTCCATATTTGATGTGGAATATCAGATGTGCAATATTTACTCACTGAAAGTGTCTAAAAACACATAAAAGCTAAGATAAAAACCAACCCAGCAATGAGAAACATTATAGTAGATACATTATACTGTATATCCTGTGTTCTGTGATTTGTGATCGTTATCTGTTGTTTTTGCTGCACTGCTTTAAAAACATTAGATCTGTATAATTACCTTTATTCTCTGGCTGCTGTTCTGTATCCAGACAGCAGAGAGCACTATTAGCCAGGGATTAGTTGCCGTAGTGGTCGATCTCCTTATCTCAAATGGCATGACCTCAGAGCGGCTGACATGTCAGGTACCAGTGTTTCATTTCTAGTGCCAATAAAAGAAAAAGTACCATAAAATAAATAGAAAATAAATTGGCCTCTCCATCATCACAAGCTGCTGTGTGCCTGTAGATCTCAGGACTGTTAGTGAGCCGTCATGCTTCACACGTTTTACTTGTACAGAGGGCTTTGCCTGCGGCTGAACACTCTGGATAGATTGACCTCACATACACAAACACTTACTTTCACGTGTCTAGTATGTGTGTAGATGTGATTTTTTACCATGACAACACTATCCAACAACCACAAGTTTAACCTCAAAATCAAAATTGCAAGACGGCAGCGGAGCTCAGTGGCAGTACAATCCATCTCTCTGGCTCCCTATATCACTCCGTCATTCTGTGAGTGTTTGCTTGGAGCTCTCCCCTTGTGTTTAGAATGGCCGACATGGCTTGTGAGTCTCTGTGTGTTTTGTTTATGGCCAGTCAACATAGCAGAGGGGTGAGAGCCACAATGAGTTTCTACGCACAGGCCTGCAGGCCGGCAACCCTGACAGACAGGAGGGGAGGGGAGGGGAGGGGAAGGCAGTCAGAGAGGAAAACAGTTAGTGGGGGAGAGATGCAAAGAGACAGGTAGGATGACGAGGAGGAGGCAGGTCAGAGGAGGCCAGAGGAAATGCTTGACATGAGGAGAGATGTGTTATAGATAAATATAATGTCATTTGGACTCTAACCTGATGAAGACTTAAGAGTTCCTTAGTCTTTAGGCAAGATCAATAGCAGGAGTCTGTATAAGTTAGATTCTTCCCCCTTTTAACCCCAGTGCTGACTGTATCTGCTGTTTACAGTGGTGTAAATCAGATTTGTTGGCTCCTTGGGGAGAAACACACGAATTACTCTGCTCTTTCTCCCCTTTCTAATCGGCTTAGAGTGGTGGAGACTTTATTCATTCAATTAAATTCAGTTCAGTTTTATTTATATAGCGCCATATCATAACAAAGTTATCTCAGGGCACTTTTTCGTATAGAGCAGGTCTAGACCGACTCTTTATATATACACAGAGACCCAACAGTTCCCACCATGAGCAGCACTAGGCAACAGTGGCAAGGAACAGGTAGAAACCTCGAGCAGAACCAGAACCAGGCTCTGGGTGGGCGGTCTTCTGCCCCGACCGGTTGGGTTGAAGGGGGAGGGGGGGAGCGGGAGAGAGAGAGCAGGAGGAAAGAGAACATACAGCAGCACAATACAGTTCCACATAGAGATGTAAAGTAATAGTTGTGGTAATGGTATTGATGTTAATATTAATAGAGATAATACTAAGAGCAATATTATAATAGTAATACTAATAATAAGAGCAATAACAGTAATAGCAGCATTGGGTGTAGAGCAGGAACACGGGGGCAGCAGGTATGCTGTATGAAATTAATAGACTTCATGTTGTGTTACAAGTAATGCCTCAGAGAGGACAGTGCTCCCTCCCTCCCATTTTTAAAACAGCCATTATGGTGTCACGAAAGCAGATTTTTTTTTATGGCAGAGGGCAGAGAGACAGCAGCTTATTGGTAAAAAAAAAAAAAAAAAAATCACCTGATGTAGTAACTATTTGGAGGAGAAACATGATCAATCTCAGCCCACTCTGGCAAAACAGTGATCAGCAATGAGCTCAATAAGCACTGATGCTCTTTTACAGTAATACCTTCCACTATTTTATGCTTCTATTCAATACAGTGAGTCTTTTAGCCGCTGAAAAAAAAAAGCCACTCGAGGACATCTCAGCCATTATTGATAAAGGAGAAGAGTGTTTCTTAAGGGTTCTTTGATGAGTCCTTAACTCTTCATGGTTTAAGAAACACAGGATCATTTGATCCCATGCCCACATGTCAAAGTGTCCTTCGGCGAAACACTTTGGGTCTTCTTTTTTTTTTTGGCAAGATACTGCTATTTTGACCATCATATTAGGTTAAATTGTCATTTCTTGCCAGAAGGTCTGAGACTAGAAAGGCTTACCATTTTGTGTGTAGCATACCATACAGTATATGCCTGGTTGTGAGGGGTCATGAGCAGTAGTAGCTTCACTTTTGCTACCATACAAATGGTAGAAAACCACACATCTAAGAGGCAAGACTGATAAACCCTCAATTTGAGGTCAGACCATCCTAGAAATGAAGCTGCTGGGTTTCTGTCACTCTCAGCACTCCTTTGTCCACTGTAATAGTAGCCTTGTCCTTCAAAAGGAGCCCAGGGACCTTGGCTGTTCATCTGGGTCATGTCATTGATTGATGGGCTTTGTTTTTGTTTGACTCTGTGTGCACATGCGTGCGTGTGCATGTGCGTGTCCAGCCACAGGGTAAATCCATTGGTCATGTTTATTGTGGAGATATGGAGTACCCAGGTAGATAATAGAAAGATTGCAGCTGCAAGATGCTGAACCCTTGACACACACACACAATGTTTAATGCTGTGAGTGTGCCGAGTGTTAAATGTCTCCAGTGGCTTTACACACAGGCCTTGTCTATGTTTACAGAAGCAGATTGAGGACACTTTCTGACTCAGGACATCATGGGAAAGAAAAGCATCCTACCTGCTCAAAAATAAGCAGTGACTGAATGTTTTCACCTATTCATCATCATTCAGTACAAATGTCTTATGGGCACACAATCTCGGGGGCCACAGCCAGTATAAAACCCTCCATGTGTACATTTATCCTGCATCGACACATTCAACACAATACAGTTATCCTGGCAGTCAGTTCTTTCTTGAATGTTGCTCAGTGGAAGTTAAAGAAACACAAAACTCCACCCGCTACTCCTTGTAATTTCCTCTTGCTGTTTGAGTGAAATAACAGCAGTAGTTAAGCATGCATGCAATTAAAAATTGGACTCCCACCATGTTTTTTTTTTTTATCTGTGTGTGCTCCAGACAGAGCGAGCAGTGCACCCAAACAAAGCCGATTCAACAGTCATGTGCCCGAGTCTGAACTGAGCTTGTCTCAAAGCCTGCAGGCATGAAGGAAATAGGCAAATAACTGGATATTTTAAAATATTCTTTGTATTTAACGGCTGACTCGAGGCTATAAGCCCTCTGTTGTGGTAGTGTGAAGCAATTAAGCCATCTGGAAAACAGCACACACACACAAAACACACTTGCGCCTGTGCAAACGTGACAGCTTCTGCTAATTCATTATTGTGGACTAGCTCAGCCCACACACTCGCAACACCGTCCATGCATGCACAAACACACAGGATCTTTCAGTGTCTAAGATAAGCCACTTTACCAAGAAGCAACAACAAACCCACATCAGAGCTGAGAGTCCAAACGGTTACTGTTACCTGCACACAACTGTATATGTTGTTGTTACATTAATCCTCACTGGGTCTTATTTTTAGCCTGGTTTTGATCCATGGTCTTCAAAAAGCATTGCAAGATGCATATACGGACAAATAGGGAGGTTTAAAGGGAAATGGCACACTGAGATTCTCTTAATGACTGGAAACGGGGAGAAATAGCTAGCAGCAGATTACATTTTGGTTTGTGTTTTAAATTAAGAAAACAAGATATAACGTGTTAATAAGTAACATTTAAAGGCGATGGTAGGCAGATTTTTTTTTTTTTTTTTACTTTGGTCAGGGACAGGCTAGCTGTTTCTCCCTGCTTCCAGTCTTTGTGCTAAACTACGCTAATAGCATGCTGGCTAGCTCTAGCTTGAGAGTGGTATCAATCCTCTCATCTAACTCTCAGAAAGAAAGCAAATACACATATTTGCCAAAATGTCAAACTATTACTTTAATTTCTTGGCGTCACCAGTTTCCCTCAGCTTGCATTGACCTCTCCAGTAAGTGACTCCTACATTCACCAAAACGCATTTCTAGACACAAGTGGGTGTAAAATTGTTACTTTCAACTGATAAAACCTCCGAAAAACCATAAAGTCTTATGGTCAAGAGACATTAAAATCATCCCATTTCCAAAACGCAGCTTGTCTTATAGCTGCACTACTTTCTGCTCTATGTTTTATAACTGTGCGTAAAGAAACTGGTTTCTCCTGGTGGCTGATATTAGACTTTAGATTTTTTAGCAGCGCATACACAAACACTGACAGTCATGCTTAACCACCTGTAGGTACCAACCTTACACTCTAAATATGGGCTAATGGGATAATAAACACACAGTACTGTAAACACAGCAAATTCCAAGAATGTTATGTACACTGTATACACTGAGGGTGCTAGTGAAGAGCCAAACCAAAAATCACATATGTACATCTTGAACTTAATAATACTCTTGGGATTTACAGTATGAAGAAGAAGATATGTTTAATATAAAAGTCATATTATCCGAGATTGCAGTTGCCAAGTGATCATTGCAACTTCTGAGATTACCTGTCAATCAAACAGAGAAGGCAAGACCTTTCATGGCTTTTTCTGAAACTTGGATTGATAAAATATTTATAGGTGAAACATACAGTATTTCTTTGTCTGTCCAGTTACAAGCACCAGCTCCTGCTTCTGTTCGGTTACTGTCTGTGCTTGTTAATCAATTCCTGGAGAGTACACTTGTCTTTAACCATGCCTCATTTTGTATTTTTGAAGAATATAGTTTCTCAGTAAACGGCTGAAATGAAGAATATGGACTACAGAGTTTTAGTGGAGCATGCATCAGCTACATGCGTGTACTCTATTAGCTTGAGTGGCATTTGATTAAATCAATGTACTTAGAACATCAAATCAAGATGTTTTCACAAACTGTTTGCAGGTTGAATCACTTTTGCGTTATAGCAATCAGTGATAGAAAGTGGCAAAACAGATTTTGCACAGGATATTACATTCATACAGGTATGATCCTGCAATAAGTCTGAATCCAAAGTCTGTATCTCACAGAGATTGATTGGCATTGTCTGTTTTCCGGCTGTGTGTGTGTATACAAGTTTGTTTGGCAAAGACTGGAGGACAGCCCATCTCCCTGCTACTGCACACACACACACACTCAGAGAGAGAGATAGAGACAAAAAGAGAGAGACAGAGAGAGAGAGAGAGAGAGAGAGAGACAGACAGAGAGAGAGAGAGAGAGAGACAGAGACAGAGAGAGAGACAGAGAGACAGAGAGAGAGAGAGAGACAGAGAGAGAGAGAGAGACAGAGAGACAGAGAGAGAGACAGAGAGAGAGAGAGAGAGAGAGAATGAGAGAGAGAGAGAGAGAGAGTGAGCCTTGTTACACTCCTCTTCAGGGATTTGCTTCTCCCCAGGGGGGCCGAGGGAACGGACCTGCTGCCCACACTGCTGAATGAAAGAAACAGGGAGAAAAGAGTGAATGAATGGACAGAATAAATGAGTGAAGGGCAAGAAGTGGGACTCGTTCGACGGGTTTTGTTTGGGCGGCATTGAGCATGCCTCACTGGCAGGTTCTGGCCGTCAGCGATACCTGCGTACTGATCTGCTTCCAAACGGACTTTGTGGCCGGTCCCAGCTCCAGCCTGCGCCGCTCACTCAGACATGGGGCCGGTCTGCTGCAAGCCGGACAGACTGAAAAAACAACATCTCCAAGGTAACGGGAAACAGATGCTGGAGATTTTTAACTAGTGTAGTGGAGCGCTTGAGTAGCTTTGAGACTGATGGAAGTTCAGATAGAACAACCTCTTATTTCTGGCTTTTTTTGCATAGTATTGAAAAGGTACTGACTACTGTTCCTGCCTTATTAGCTAATGCTTATTTGCAAGAGACATCATATTTTGACATTATTACACATTTAAACAAAATCTACCTTTATAGGATCATTTATTGTTACATTTTCTATGGATGAGTTTTGCCAGTAACTCCCCTACTTCTGCAAAATGTTTTAAATGCGGAGTACTTGGCTCAATAATTCCTATCTAACATCTTTTTCATGTTAAAGTTTCTTTTTTTTTTTTTAAAAAAGATGTATTGCAACTTCTCCTTCACCCTTTTGCTTTGTTCTTGGTGTATCTAATTAGCAAGGCAGGTAGTATCCTGATATGCAAATTAATATAATCTGTTGATTTACAGAATGATTTTCAGCAGCTAATAACTACTTTTCTTGGCAGTTACTTTAGTTGCATGATTGACAGGTCAGCTGCACACAGTTACTGATGCAGTGTGACTGTAGTTAAGTGTCTGCTGTACTGTTGGAGCTTGTTGTGTCCACAGCAGTGCATGCTGGATGAAAAACATGAGGTTAGATCTGAAAAGTGGCTGTAAGGCCAGGCAGCAATGTGTTTTCGGTTGTGGTTTAGTATTTCTGCACTCACTGGAAGGTCGTCCATGAGTATCTTTAGTCTGGCCTGTATTTTTCATTGTCTATCATAGGTGTTTTTTAAGATTTCATACTCTCTTATTGTTTCTTGCACAGTAGTGACATAGGGACTTGTGAGCTTGAGTATTTTTAAGTGTTACTGATTCTTGTAAACTGATCATTAGACAAGATGGTGTGTATTAACTGGCAACACAAAGTAGCGACAACATATGAATTCTCTCAGACACACAAAAAAAGAGCTGACCAAGCATGAGGTTGAACATTTATGGGTATATCATTATGTAGTATATATATATACTGACTGCATAGTATCAGGTAGTAGAACCTGTGCTGTAAACTATAATGCTATTGGCTGCATGTTGATTGGTCCTCAATGTTTGTGTAACTACAAATGCACACTTTTCTGCTAGTCTGTCTCTCTCTCTCTGTCTCTCTCTCTCTCTCTCATACACAATACCAATAATAAGCAGCACAGAGGTCGTATAAAGTTAATCCCCAACCAATTCATAGTGCCCAATCATCAGTCACATTATTAATAGAGGACATGGCCTGAGGGACAACACACCAAACACTGTATAAACTGCATGGCCTTTGCTAGGCCAGAAGAGTGGTTAGAGACACGGTCACAAGCTTTCTGCGTGGTTGTGCCACCATCATGAATACTTGTCACTCTGCGCTTTCATAAAGCTGCTAAATGATAAACTGTGAGAAATAAAACATCGGTCTTTAATATGTAACTTCAGCAAGTGCTTGAAGACTCTCTAAATCAAATTTAAAGGAATTGTTCGGCATTTTGGGAAATATGCCAAGAGTTAGATGATGAAGATCGATATTAAACTACAGCCAGGAGACAATTAGCTTATCTTAGCGTAAGGACTGGAAACGGGGGAAGCAGCTAGCCTGGCTCCTCCAAGGTGAAACAAAAAGTTCTCCTACCAGCACTTCTAGAGCTCCCGTTACATGTTATCGCATTTATATTCTGTTCAAAAAATAGTGTAAAAATGACAACTCTTGGCAAGAAAACAAATAAGCATACTTCCTAACTATGCTAAACTATTCCTATACTAGCAAGCTGCTGTGTGAAAAGCATCAGCTAAGGCCTAATTTGTAAATGTGTCCACATATTATTTTTCAAGTGGCTTTTCCCCTCAGCTACATGATTGCTACCTAGGGGTTCTGCTAATGACACAGTAATAACAGTTTTTTTTATTTCAGTAACACTCGATACTTTGATATTTCGGCTAGTTTTCCGTTTTTTAGGAGGGTTGATATCAACTCCGTCTCTGTCCGTTCGGTAACAGTCGAGGGACTGTTCCCGGACATGTTAGCTTGGCACAGGGGCTAAAGATGTGGAGACATGACAAATGAGCCTCCTGGTTACTCTAAAGTTTGCTAATTTACTGTACATGTTGCTAACGTTAGCCACTGGCGAACCTACATTAAATGCTAGCTGTTGATAGTCAGTAAACACCTCCAAAATGTAGGCTGGCTTCTATAGAAAGTAATGTAACGAGTAATGTAATTAATTACTTTTGCTGTCGAGTAAACACCTTTTCATTGAGTGGGCTAATGTGTAATTTTTCACATAACTTGTCCAACAAACGATATCAAAACTTCATGGCTGTTGAATGCTGACAAAATAATTGTTTCATCTTTGTTAAAATAACAAGGTTGACACCCGATCAAAGTTGTAGCATTCAAATCAGCTAAATTGAAAACAGGAAGAAGTGGAGGTGACAGTTACCTAGACTGACCCTGTTCATCACTAGACTCTCTTCTCATGCTGAGCACAGGTATCTCTCTCCATACTGACAGTTTAACAAGCTTGCACCATGTCATCAGAAAGGATTTCCGCACCGTAAAAATGACCAGTTCTCTGTCCTCATCTCCCGTTCAACAGCGTCTGCGAGCAGTCTGACATTTAAGAACTGAAGCTACAATTGTGAAGAATTATAGATTCGGTTCTTAAATGTCAAGACTCTCAAAAAGGCATAAGCTTTCCGCACACACGCTGTAAACATTCGGCTGTCTCGCAGGCTCAAATGTCAATCTCCGTCTGATGATCGCCACGTGGAAATCAAACTGATCACTGAGACTTTGAGAGCAAAACTCAGTTTAACGTGCGTCTCCGTAAATCCGCATCATCAGTGTTATCTTAATGGGCCTCAAAAGGGATCTTTGTACTCCTCATCCAGCCAGGCTTGGATGTTCCAATAGTTTCGGTGTCTGTCGGCTATGTTGGGATTGATTTTAAGTGGCTGTATGTGCGTGTGTGTGTGTGTGTGTGTGTGCCTTATCAGGGCATGATTCATTGAAGAGGAAGCATTGGATGTAGCAAGGATCCTTAATGTCTGAGTCTCCTCTCTATATTTTTAATTGCACTTTTAATTGGCCTCTTTTCCTGAGGGCAAATTGAAGCACTCATTTAGATTCTATTGAACATATTCACACACAAACAACACACACACACACACACACACACACACTTAAGGGCAAAACATCAAATAATGCTAAATCCTCAGTTGACTATTTCCAAGACACTGGAGCACCTCTGAAGACAGACCACAGTGTGTTGTTCATCATGACAGTGTGAGTTTGCAAAGCTGGGTGACAATGGCACTTAAAGCTTTATGGCACCACTGTTTATATTTGGATTCCCTTCTCACAGCTAAATGACTGTGACAACAGTGACTGTGGCAACAACCCCATCCAACACTAATGGCTCAGGCAAATGGGAAACAGGTGACATATTCCCCAGATTATTTAAATGTGTAGCAGAGGAAAACAGTGTAATACACAACAGGATGGGGTCCCGATAATAAGATATATTTCCCATCTATGGTGTTTTGCTGTTGTAAAAGAAAAACGCAAAGATGCCCAGGATTGTTATCTCAATCCAACGTCCCTCATTAAGCATTATAATATGGTATGCCATATGCTGACAGGCAGCTGTGAGATCTGCACACCTCACAGATGTTTATGAGGTCAAATAAATGTAGAAAATTAGGCTCATTGTACTTCTGCACTCACTAAAAATCAGCTGTGACACACAGTGTCATCCAGCTAAATGTGAACTGGTGCCATTATTACAGGACAGGAGGGTTGGAGTACAAATACAGAGAATGGATAATGGGACAACTGTGCCATCTAGTGGTGAAAAATCTTTATAGCACATTGGTTTTAACCCCAGACACAACTAGTTGGTTAGGAATTTGATTTTTGTTTTTTTGTTTTTGCTTAAAAGCATTTATTATACATACATTAAAAGCAAATTTTCCATATTAGTTCAGCAACATTCTTGGACAAAATTCAGACATCAATTTGTGAATTAATTTAAATATTGTGCGTCTGGGGTTGCTACACCTGGATGATCTTTATGCAAGATTCACAGCTTTGTTTTGATGTTACTATCTTGCCAATACAATTTAGACTGTCCATATTCACGAAAACACTGTTCTCAATATGACTTGTTAGGTTTACCTCCATTAAGCAAAGTAGCAAACTGCATTCAAAACACAAGCACACAAGCTTAACAACACAGAGCTCCACACTAATTCCATTCTTGCCATATTGCCTTGCTTGTTACACATTTACACATGCCGTAAACATTAACACACATACTGAGCGGTCTTGAATGTAATGTAATACAAAAGCATCCATACCCACTAAAATTGAAGGCCTATAATTTTCCTCTTGACAGACCTTCAAAATCGAGCGCTCACAAACGGAGGGACTAGTTTGTGCCGTATTTTAAAACTCAAAGGATTATGTGCACAGATCTAACTTACAGCCCAGCTGATTCATTCTCCCCTCTGCACTGCCTTAACTACTCTTTCTACTGTCTTTTTGTGATAAATACCTGCTGGCTCAAGGTCCTTGTGCACCAGCCTGGACAGCCCAGTTCAATATCTGCGTGCAGGCACAAACTAAGTGCTTAGGTCCCTAAAAGAAATGTAATCAATTTAGGTACCTGACACTGAAGCTTACTGTATAGTCTGTAGTAAAAATGAGGAACTAGGGAATTTAGAAAATGGTTCAAGGGGTTAAGACATGATGTATGTAAACATTACAACATATGTCTTCTAATCAACATACCTCTGGGTTGGTTCTATGATAAATGCCAGTGTTCTTGACGAAAATAAAATACTTGCAATCTCCGGTGTACTCACCTCTACTCCCCCTCATTTGGCCCTACAGGTGGAACAGGAGAGAAGGACCGGGCACCGATCAGCCATGAATCCTTCCTGCTCATGGCAAACTCCCAGACAGACATGGATGACTGGGTCAAGGCCATACGGCGGGTCATCTGGGCGCCGTTTGGAGGAGGTAAAGCCAAACCTTTGAACTGAAACATGATCACTTTTAAAAAACAGACAGATTTTCATCCCTGAACACGTTTGACCTCATAGGAATGGGCGACAATTAAAATTCAAGGCTGTTGCTGCAGGAAGCCTAAAACATACAGGACAGATTAAGTCCAGCTACAGAAAAGACAGAATGTTGCTTGTTTGGTTGAAAAGACAGCAACCAGCAGTTTTAATAATATTTCATTTAGATTTCTTTGCCAATAATCATTGAAAGGACAGCGGCCGTTCCCTCCAAGCACCAGCCTAAACCAGGAAGTCCTCATTTCCTTTCTACCCTGTTGGCTCCAGAAACAGGGTTCGTACAAAGTCTTGAAAGTTTGACAAATTCTTAATTTGTTTACAAACTTGAGCCCAGTTGTGAAAAGTATCACCTACCCCTACTGTGTCTCATTTCTTTAGCCTGCACTTAATTCTCACCCTGATGTCTCCATTCCTGGTGTCCAACTACTGTACCTGACGGGGGAAATGTGATCAGAGTTTGCTGTCAGTCTATTCCAGTTAAATTCAAAAATAGAGGACGGGGTGCTTCTACTGGGTTTCTTACTGCAGCGAGTAATGAACTACAAGGATCAGCAGAGAACAAATATACTGTGAACTTTAATCCAGTCAAGATGAGTTTCCCTTACTCCTAAAAAGTCTGTTTGTCCTCTCCGTGCAGCAGTGAGCCTGTGGTTAATTCTCACCCTGTCTGCTTCGGTCTGGATGTCTAACTAGTGTACTTGACAGGACGCCAGAAATATAACCAGGACTGTCTGGGTGTGAACTAGGACATAAGGAGCAGCTGAACAGCATGGTGTTGGGTTACAAAGGAGCAGTATATTAATAGGGGGATAAATGTAGAATAACACACCAATGATATAGTGTATGACTTCACTGGTCTCATTTTAAACTTCATTTTTAATCAGCCAAGTTTAAGCTCTGCTGGCAGAGGGGGGGGAAACAGGGGTACCAACTACTAGAGCTACAACTAGTGATGATTAGTATTTCATCTAGTCAGTTTTGATCAATAAATGTCATAAATTCTGCCACTTTCCGTCACAAGTTTTATTAGGCCAAAGTGATGTCTTCAAATTGCTTATTATGTCAGACAGTTACATAAAACAGAAAAAGGCAGTAAAGTCTCATATTTGAGAAGGTGAAAACTAACTTGCTAATTAGCAGTTATAAAAAAAAGTTGTCATCAACTGATTTTCTGTTGGTCAATTTATCGATTAATAGTAGAGCAACAGAACTCCAAGGTAATTTTTTTCATATTTGTCAGGGTTGTGAGTCTGTTAGCGTCTTTTCTGCCCCCTGGTGGTCAAAATATGTTTAATGCAGCTTTAATTTTTTTAAATACTGTATAGTGCTCTTTAACACTATTCTGGTTTTGAATCAGGTTTAATTAAAATTAAAAAAACTGCAAATAAATTGTGGTGACTTCATTCTCATTTCTGGTCCAGTTGTTGTGCATTTGGATGGGTTGGGGGACTGTGTGGGACCCCCTAAATCCTACCCTATAGCTACACCCCTGTTCACAGATACATTTTCTCTCAGTGGGAAAAGAGAAGCATCAAAATCAGCAAAATTCATATATAAAGGATGGTGGTAATCTCTTATCAGCTCGGTTACCTCATGGCTCATATGTCCAGCCTCCCTCTCAGATTCACGGGGTAGGGGTGTCTGTCTCTCGCTTCTCGGCCCAGAATAGATCTGTCGCCAACTTATAGACCCGGTCGTTAACAGCAGCACTGCGGTCACAGCTCACTGACCCCCGTCTGCTGTCTGAACTCCTCCGTCATTTTCTCCAACCGCAGCTCGTTTGTGCCGTTGTGCAGTTTGTAAATGCAGGATTAATCCACTCGCGGAGTCAGATGCCTGAACCGGATTGGATAAACTTGGTGAAATGTGGGTTTGGGATGTATGAGAAACGCTCTCTGCTGCTGTGCAGCTCCTGCTCGGTGAATTACTACGATTACTGCGAGCTGTCTGCCAGCTGCGACTGCTGGAGTCAATCAGCAGGTAACAATCAACAGTGATTCATTAGCCAATTAACAACGTTTAGCCATTGAGCGGTGCTGCCAGTTAGCCACTGCCTCATCATTTCACTACTTTTAAAAATTACTTATTTATGAAGAGGTGTGTCTTTAATATAATGTTTACCAGTGGTGGAATGTAACTAAGTACAGTACAATTTTGACATAGCCTACTTGTACTTGAGTATTTCCATTTTATCCACTTTATCTACTACATTTTAGAGGGAAATATTGTACTTTTTACTCCACTACATTTATTTGACACCTATAGTTACGTTTTACATAAAATAAAACATGATATGCTTACATGATATGATGCAGTACTATACTACTAATCTACCCAGTAGTATACAAAGTGTCTAAAATTGATTGGCTCCACATTGACAAACTACAACATTAAAATGCTCTTACATGTATTTATTACTGATAAAAACAGAATAACATAATATTCTATGATTATATAACACTGTGAAAGGAGCCATTCTGCATGAGTAATTTTACTTTTGATATTTTAAATACATTTTGCTGATATTTGTACTGTACTTTTACTTTGGTAACATTTTGAATTCAGTATTTTTAGACTGTGGTATTTCCACTTTTACTTAGTAAAGGATCTGAGTACTGCTTCCATCACTGTTGTTTACATATTTACATGTTTATACTTTCCTTTTCTTTCCGTTTGTAGCCTCTGCATAATTAGTTTTAGTGGTATAAGTATGCTGACTCAGTCACAGGTTTTCATGGTATGATAATCTTCTCACCCACTGAGGGTTAGGTACTCTTAAAATTCTGCACCATGACATACATTATCTAACTGCAAAGATCTTCATAGATGAGGTCTAGATGGTCTAAAGCATTAAATCTAATGGTGATGCTAGTGAGGCTATGACTGGGGGTAACGGGCAGTGATAGGCAACAATGTAAAGTACAGTAGGCCTTGTTCCAACTGTCAGTCACACTGTCACAATCAAGATTCAAGCTGATATGAAGCATTAAAATAAAACCTCTGATTGGTGCACTTGCCATTGTGGTGTGCTTGTAATGTAAATTTAACAGGTAAGAAGACATTTGGCAACTTCCACGTCTCAACAGCATCATTTACACAGTCAACCAAGTGCTTTCAGTGGACGCATGAATGAATAATCTGATGGACCTACAGTACAAACAAGTAAGTATGTTTCCTCCATCTGTCCCCAGGGATATTTGGTCAGCGTTTAGAGGACACAGTGCAGTACGAGAAGAAGTTCGGCCCCCGGCTGGCCCCCCTGCTGGTGGAGCAGTGCGTGGACTTCATCAGGGAGAGGGGTTTGGACGAGGAGGGTCTCTTTCGGATGCCGGGACAGGCCAACCTGGTCAAAGAGCTGCAGGAGGCCTTCGACTGCGGCGACAAGCCTCTCTTTGACAGGTAGGCAGAGAGGAGTGTTGCTTGGAGCTTTTTGAGAATTAAATGATAGAGTATCCAGAAGACAGCTTTTTCTGTACTCTCTTGCAGTAACACAGACGTCCACACGGTGGCATCCTTGCTAAAGTTGTACCTGCGAGAGCTGCCTGAACCAGTCATTCCCTTCTCCAAATATGAAGACTTTCTAACCTGTGCACAGCTTTTGGCCAAAGATGAGGAGGAGGTATGTGCAGTATAACCCTGTGTGTGTGTGTGTGTGTGTGGGTGTGTGTGTGTGTGTGTGTGTGTGTGTATGTTCATGTATGTGTTTGTGTGTCTAACAATTGTTCAATCTGTCTTTTGTTAGGGGGTCCAGGAGCTTGGAAGTCAAGTTAGCACTCTACCTCTACCTAACTACAATCTCCTCAAGTACATATGCAAGTAAGTAAATAACAAATGTCATCAGTTTTTAAAGAATGATGTCTGTTTCTACTTTAGTTTTGAACTTTGTTATCTCTCCTTAGATTCCTTGATGAGGTCCAGTCCCACTGTACTGAGAACAAGATGAGTGTCCAGAACCTCGCCACAGTATTTGGACCAAATATCCTTCGACCCAAGATGGAGGACCCAGTCACTATCATGGAAGGTACGGACGTGATGGCTGATTTCATGGTAAAAATCACTGCAAACTAACTGGAAAGTCTATTAACATTTCCACACCACAATGTTACTTTAACATCACATTACATCTTGTAGTATTAGCAAATATACATATTAAACTTGCTGTATGTGCAGCATGAAAACTGAAATAATTCCATTGTAAATTAATGATTTCCTGTCTGACTGTGGTCCATAGGAACCTCTCTGGTCCAGCACCTGATGACAATCCTCATTAGGGAACACAACCGTTTGTACTCAGGGAGGGAGCAGGAGGGACCCACCGTACCCCAGACAGAGCTCCCTGTCCAGGGGCATCAGCTCCAGCATCGCAGCCTGGGAGCCTGGATCTCAGAGGAAGACCTCCAGAGCTGCCCGGTCTCCAACCCCGAACAAGAACTGCACAGCAGCGCCTCATCTCTGGACGCCAAACTGTGTGCAGCCGTCACTCCCACCCAGACCTCTAACCTGAACCCTGGACCAAAACTGGGGTCTCCATCAGGGAAAGGAGAGACGGTGGTCAGCCCGAGTAAACAAGCCAAGGCCATTCCTTCCTGGAAATACACTTTCAAAAGCTCCTCGGCGCCTCGTTCCCAGCCGCAAGCCAAGCAAAGCAGCAGCGGCGGCTCTGTGGCTGATATCACTAGTGTATCTTCTGGCGGGGGAGGAGGTGGAGGTGGAGGTGGAGGTAACTGGCTCATGAATGGTTTGTCCTCCTTGAGGGGACACCGGCGCACGTCGTCAGGCGAGCGGTCTGCCCGTGATCGCGACTCCACCGGCTCCTCGCAGAGACTGTCCACCTACGACAACGTCACCTCTTCCTCCAGCATGGGGAGTGTTCCAAGTGTAGCCAGCACACCTTGGTCCACTTCCTCCTGTGAAATCTCCGTCCCTGACTCGGGAAGTGAGCCCTCAGCAAGCCAGAACTGCGGGGTAGGGGGTGAAAGTGGGGAAAAAGGGGAGTGGATGGAGAGCCAGAGGGAGATTGACAGAGGAAGGGATGGAGGGATGACGACAGACCCGAGCTCGGAGCAGGACAGTTGTGAGGCCATGGAGCTGTGCAGTAGCAGCGCAGCCTGCAGTGAGAATGGAAACATGGCCATGGCAGCCAGGGTGCCGTCCATTATCATGTCCGAGGATGGAGACGGGACAAATCTAACACTGAGCAGTCTGGTGGAAGGACTGAAGGACGAGTTGAGGAAACAGAAGACTACATACGAGTCCAGGATCCAAAAGTAAGTCTGTGTTCTTGGGGTTCCTAAACTTTCTCATATGTGTGTAGATTTTTCTTATGGTTCTCATTGTCTAGTAAATATATGAGTCAAATTTAACCTTTGCTCATTGGAACCACTCTGCTCTACAATAGCAACCAGCTAGCTTTTTTGTAGTTCCAATGAAAACTGTACAAAGACACATTTGAAATTTTCTGTGTAATCTTTCCACATGATTAGATGCCAGTAAAGGTAAGTTAGAGAATATTTTTGGGTGAACCGGCCCTTTAAGATGGTTGCATTTCTATGTGGAAAAAAAACTTGCCTAGTGCAGCTTTAGGTTTGGTCCTAATAACGCCAAAGCATATCACAATGTAGCCAAAGAGTAAAAGGTGAATGTCAGTGACCTTTGATGTGCTGCCTCCCTTCAGGCTGGAGGAGTCCAGTGCTGCTCTGTGTGCGCAGATGGAGCGTTTGGAACAAGAGATGGAGCAGGAGAGGAAGAAGCAACGCATGCTGGAGATCAAACTACGAAACTCCGAGCGGGCACGGGAGGATGCAGAGAACCGCAACCGGCTTCTGGAGAAGGAGATGGAGGATTTCTTTTCCACACTGGGAGATCTGGCCCTGGGTGCGAGGACTAGTGACATTTGATGCGGCAAAGCCACTGATCTGGTCTGTCTCCAAAACTGTCAGGGTTTATATTTTGAGGGTTGGGTGTCTTTCAAGGGCTCGCGTCCTCCTCGGCGCATCAGGGCGTTCCTTCAAAAGAAGAATGAAGAACAAAACAAGAAAATAAAGGAACCGGCCATGTTTGTGTACATTCAGGACACTCTCAAAGGAAACTTAAATATGGAGATGAAGGAGGAAATACTTAAGGTCAGAATCATCTCCGCTGAGCACCGAGCGGTTTTGACTTTCTTACGCATGCTTGAAATGGAACGACTTGTGATTACACTCCTTGATGAGTCCAGGGTTTGTCCTGTGAAGGCAGTATTCAAACAGTCCAGGTGCCTGTATGTGACTGGTGGAACATAATGTAATTTCTCTGACATTCTCTATACTGGAGAGCACTGACTTCTTCAACCACTATTTTACAAGGACATTACGTGAATGGATTTCTTGCTGAAATTGCAAGACTCGTTAGAGACGTTAATGTTGAATGCAGATCGCTGACTGATATTTATCTTTATCTAATCTTTATCTTTCAGGAATAGTGCTACATGTTGGGAAATACACTTATTTGCTTTCTTTCCAAGAGTTAGATGAGAAGTTTGCCGACTGCTTGCTGTAGCTTCATATTTATCCTAAAGAACGCGAGTGTGGTATCAATCTTCTCATCTAACTCTTAGCAAGAAAGCGAATTAAAGTATTTCCCAAAATGTCAAACTATTCCTTTCAACTGTAGTTCAACCAAATTTAAAAAAAAACGTATTTTCTCACTTGCCTGTAGTGGTAGCTAGCTATGCAAATTGTTTTTTATTTGGTTTTGAAGTCACAAAGAGTTCTGTGAATTATCCAGAGTAAGAGGTTTACTTTGGATCACCTCCATTTCATTGGGTCGGTGCCCAAAATCTCATACATCTCAAACTCTGCGCAAATAAAACCAAAATTACTTGCATGGCTAGACACCACTGGGGTTAATTAAGAAAATGTGTTTTTTTGTAATATGAGTGAACTGACCGTTAAACTGTACAGCGGTAGCGTTAGCAGAAGTTCTTCCACTTGCATTTATCCTCCCGTCCTGTAATTGTACTGAAGACTTTTTTTTTTCTGGATGTTGACTGTAGAATCAAATGTATGCACTGTAACACAAGAGCAGGTTTAGAAAACTTAGATTTTCCAAATGATTCCTTTTGGAGCAAAACTGAAGCAGTAATAGGTGGAACCTCTGCAATAGCTGCCTCTGTACTTTCTTTTTCCTCAGGCCCTTCCAGTGCCTCTCTCGTCACCATCTACATGGTTTCCATTTGATGGCAAAGCCTCAGTCTTCGGTTCACTCCGATCCTCACAGATGTCAATATACCTTTAATGTACAGGTACAGAACAATTGTTCAAGCATTTACAGCTTAGCGCATGCTGCCTAGGACACAGGACACATGGCTCAGTAGGTGAAGGCCATTTACAGTACACAGTAAATACCAAAGCTGGACCGCCTCAGCTGTTCGCTCACTAAAGATCAGAATGGCCTGCCTGGAAGCCATGTTGATTTTGGCACATGAAGCTGAACACTGCCCTCAAAGAAACAATGGAATTTCCTGGTTGTGCCTTCATGGAAGTGTTTTTAAATGGGAAAAATGTAGTGTTGCTTGCTTGTCCAGAGATGTAGTGCATATATTCGCGCATAGTACACACAGTGGCTGCATTGGTTTTTTTTTGGTTTTTTTATATGGCAACAAACTGCTGAAGATGAATAACTTGATCTCCCTAGAAGGTGCCAATTCTTGTGAAAGTGAATTGTGAATTGAATGGAAATTTTGAATTAAGAATGTATCCTTGTAGTGAATGTAATGTGTTGTTGATGAAACCAGTCCCTATGACAAAAAAAAACAACAAAAAAAAACAAAATGTAAACGACTACCAGAGGGGGGAAAAATATATATATAATCAGTGTTCAGTTAAGCCAGTTCTGCAACCCACATTTTGACCCCAATCGTCTTAACTCTTGGTAATACTGGACATGTGATGTACTATGGGATGCCTCACACAGACCTACATCAAATATCCAAAATGAAGAGTTGCAGATATCTCTTTTGTTGAGAATTGCATGCAGTTACATTGTTGAAAATGTCTTTTATTTTTTTTAAGCGTCTTATCACCAATCAGAAGAATGTCCAGAAGTGGTTTAGGTGACACTTATTACTTAAAGGGCCCGACAAACAATATAATTACAAGTGAAAGTGTACTTTTCTTTTTTATATTTTATAAAGAAACATAAAGCCAATGTTATTACGTTATCCACTTTAATTGCACAGATTTACAAGGTAATTGTCCTTTAAGGCTTTTTGACTTTACTCCTATGAACTACCACTACCACAGTTCACAATATGATGTTCTAAATCTATTGCAGGTTCTTTGATTCCAACAGCGACATTTATTTCCCTTTATGTATGTCTCATGATGACTAAGGCTAAATGTTTCTTATTGCTCTGCTGATCATCTATGGTGCTTATTTATTATGGATTTCCACTATTGTAATGAATGGACATGTATGGGAATAAAGGTGACAAAGATCATCTGTAAGACCTTAGTGAACCTGAGTTCTTTGAGTATCGGATCTGAAAAATTAACGTCAGTTTTTCCCCTCAACTAAGGCACATAAAATATCCTGATGAAAGAGAGCCTTAAACTTCCTGGGAAACAGTGAATCTTAGTTCTGCATTTGTGGACTGAATTTGAAATGGACTAACGAGGCCTCTTCTTTTACAAAAGGTCCTTCAAATGCAGTACTCCCTTGCCCAAATACTGGACACTACCACTACAGCACACAATCTCTCAATTATTTCATCTGGAAATAGAATATGTACATTTGTATTGACCAAGTATTTGCATTCAGCCCCAAACCCATTTGTTCTTACTGAAGACATAAATCATTAACACCAGGTCACAAATATACAATTCATTTTTTTTTTTAAAACACTAAGTAATTTCTTAAAACAGCTGGGCACTGTAGTTTTTAGCAAAAGATACTCAAACAGGAGTTAATGCGTGTGTAAGGGACTATTTTCAGTGGCGGACTAATACACAATGGAGCTCTACGGCACAGAGCAATAGTTGAATGTTGAATGAATGCATTGCTAGTTTGTGTCATTTTCGTGAGATTTGTAGACAATAAGAAAAACAAGACAAATGTATGCAAGGCAACGAATGTTTGGCGTCTTAAGACAGGAAAGAAGATAACATACAACCATAAATCAAAGTGTATTTGTTTTATTTGCAGTACATGTTGTTTATTTTTATTTTTTTTAAGGAGGTGGCATCATCAGATCCCAGTGCATGTATTCTAGTAGTGCACTTCTTCGTTGGTTGCGGTTTTTGGGACGCGCAGATCCAGGAATTCTTAAAACTACTTGCATGGCTGGATTCACTAGCAAACATTACAAACCAGCACCATACATATAATGATTTCTTGTAGGTATTTACTCATCTTTTTTGTGTTTATTAACATTATTGTCCTTACCACATTCCAAATCAAAATCTGTCAGCCATGTTGTGACTCAAAGCACTTCCCGTCTCTGCGTCACACCTTGGCCGACAGATTAGTTTGGTGGGTAAGACTGATTACGTAACATCATGACTATAAACAAGTCACAGAAATAAAAATTGATCTTATTCATAAAAAAGGAAAACATGGATTGACAGTACCAAACATTTTCTTTACCTTCAGGAGACAGCTAACAAAGGCTAGGCCCATCACATACTACTAGCACAGTTTGCTGAAGGTATTGCACATTTAGTTCAAAAACAAAACAAAACAAAAAAAGAACAAAAAAATACATATAACAATTCTCTTACTTCTAGGTGAAGTATACATAATGTACAAAACTAGAAGTCTGTTGAAACCGACAAATATTACACTTTCAAATAAATAAATAATGGAATCTGTTATTCACACGTCTTCGATAGCTAATTCTGCAGGCGACTAAGTATATGCAAGAACTGGCAGAAATTCAGCATGAGGTAGTTCATCAAAGCCGACTTAAATCAGAATGACATTGTTTGGAGAGATGCGGTAATTATAAAAAAGCAACAACAACCTCAGAAGAAGAAAAACAAAACACTCCAATTAAACCCCCTAATGTTGGGCTAAGAAAATTAAGAGCACTTTAGACAACAAAGTGTTTCTATTTTCTGATTGATTATTTTAGCTAAATGACAAATGGGCTAATATGACAAATGGATACATACCACTGATTTTCTCCCTGCTTTTTCTGCTGCTGACAGATGTGACACTGCTTAAGTCCTAGTTTTTAGTTGTTTGTCACAATACTACTGCACATTTACTACTGGACAATTTAATTTTTTGCTATTGGAATCTACAATAACTGCCTGCAAACTGAATTTAGTTTTGTGCTGTCCTAATCTCTCTCCAGCTGCTGCCACTGCACTTCACTAGCACACTCTTGATGCTCAATAATTACCACACCTTTCCGTTTAAATTCTGGTGACTGCAAAGAGAGCAGCAGCTGTTCGTAAGTTCAAACGTAGCCGAGTTATAACGGAAGTGTTTACAAAGTGGAGATTTATGCATCACAAAATTAAAATGGGTTGCACCAAATAAACTAGTTCTTACATCAGTTGTTACTAAATATTTACACCCAGTAACTGCCAGGTTTAACTGTTGCATAGCTAACTGACAAAGCTAATGTTTGTTTGATAATATATTAAATATTAACTGTTGCGTAGCTCAGTGACAAAGCTAACATCTGATTGCTAATAAATTACCCGTTCAGACTGAGGAGTAAAAGAGGTACTGTGATATGGTCGACACTTGATAAAATGGTTGTTTAATAATCATGTAAACTAGGACGTTTTTTTTAAATTCAAGATAAGTTACACAAAAATAACACAAAATACCTCAAATTACAAAACGTTATGCCAATAATGGTAGACTGAATGACCAAATAAAATTCAGCGTAATAGCGTAATGACACATTTCTCACTTTAAACTGTATGTATACTACTAATTCTGAAACACACATACTTCTCTATGTATGCATATATAAATAAACAAAGTCATACCTACATTTACAAAGGACTGGCAGTTAAGCTTAATATATATCATTTGGCCACTGAAACTGTCATTTTTGGAAGTTATGTTACAGCTTGTAATGCTAGTGACTTCCATTTTACATAGTAAAATAGTTTGATTTTGATCTGACAACCAATTTACACATTTGTAAGATTTTTACTAAGACATTCCTTAAGTTTTAATGGTGCAACCCGATTTACTAAATCTCTAGTTTGAAACTAGCTAGTTGTTACTAAGAACTAAGAGACGCACACACACAGTAATGGGTTTACGAATAGCTGGTGAAAGTCCAGAACTTGAAACAGAGAAGGAGCCATAATGCGTCAGGATTTAATAAATGGTTACGTCTGTGTTTAGCCTTACATATTTGGCAGACAATAACATGCTGTGTAAGTAGAGCACAGCAGAGCTACAGCGTATGCTACAGTATAAAGACAACCTTTCTTGCAACTTTCCTTTGAGCTTTCTAGAAAAACGTCCTTATCAAAAGACAGGTCCTAGACAGACAGTGTTGGGTTACACGTTTGGACAGTATAATACATCCTAACTCTGCCTCTTGAAGATAGGAAGTTTAGTTATGCAAACATTTCTATCAGGCAGAATGTGCTGCATGAAACCTCAATAGGTTGAGCAAAAAAATTTCAATTGAAAATAGCACAGACTCCTTTGTTATATTCATTTATGACCATGATATTCATGATCGTCAAAGGTCAACAAACAATTTACACAACTTGCCTAGATAGCTTTAAGCTAATATGGCTCGTTCAAACTTGAGAAACTATGGTTAGAGTATTTTTTCAGTCATTGCCTCGAGTGTTACATAACTATACACTTAAAAAGCTAATTAGCCAGAAACGGTGCGGTTGTTTGGCTCTGACCCTCAGATATGTCTTCGTATCTAAAGCATCAATCTGTCTTCCAACAGGAAACAGTATCCAAAACCACCACGAAATACTGACAACAATGCAGTCGCAGAGTTCACTCGTTTAGTTTGATCCAGTAGTTGAATTTTAAAACATGTCGATCCTGTTCATTCTTCTCTTACAATCGTCACATTAAATTAGTATTCAAAGAAAAGCCAAAAAACTGTTATTAACCTATATTTCGGTTGTTGTCACTGCAAAGAAACACTTCTTTTTACTTTGATGAAAGACCTTGATAAAACTGCCTTTTCTTCTGAAATGACTCAAACACATGCCTAAGCATCTCGACGTATACGCCATCACTTCTTACCCTGCAAAGACACCAGTCTCCCGCTCCAGGGTCAAAATCAAAACAGGTAGAAAAATATACAATACATTTGTGAGAACTACAACCCCATCATACATTATTGGTTTGATATGGAAACTACTGTTGTTATCCAGATGCCATAAAAACCTACACGTAATGAATACACTTCCTCCCAGGTACTCAGGAATGAAAGACAAACAACAGGCACTTTTCCTTTCAAAGCAAAAACCAAAAACACACAAAGGGCACTATTATTGCATACCGTAAGAATAATTTGTTTCTTTTGACTCTGGTTGTTTGTGCTGCTGTTTAACATGCTAAGTTTTAGGTTATTTGAGTTTTATTCACAATTGCAGGCAAGCCTGGTGCACAAAGTGTTTGGCCAGCTTTTAGAAAAATCACTTTCAAATTTCCAAATTCACAAAAGTACATTACTAATAACAGGATCTGGTAGTAGGAAGCAGACATCGTTTCACACTGTTCCATCAGGCTGCAGAATCACTATCCCTCCAAGACACCAAAAATCAACACATTCACATGCGCTCTCAATATCACAATTCCCTACTTGACTGAAGCACATTCTACTTACACCGTCACCAATTTTACAACCTCACACAACTCTACGTCTCGAAAAAAACCTCCCAAAGCACGACGAAAAACATTCTCAAGTCCTGAACCGTTAGCAATAACTCGCAGTCAAAGCAAGCCAGTGGAGAACGTGAAAGAGCTCCGTGCATCCAGTCCTCCAAAGCAATACCACCACTCCAGTTCCACAATGTCACAGCCTGTTGCAGACAAGAGGAAGAGGTACTTTAAAGCACTTAAAAATACAGAAAACAGTCATCAAAAAGCTCCAAGTTATCTTACGGGACCTAACTGTGCCATTATCAATCCCTAGGCTTAAATGTAGGAGGTAAAATGAATCACATGGTGAGTGAATTTCATTTTGAAATCCTATCACGTCTGAACAGGAAGTGAAGAACAAGCAAATTCTAAAGCTTTCGTTAAAATTTTACAATGTAGGAAGTAGTAGTGACTCACAAGAAAAAAATAACATTTTTACAAGTAAATCTACATGATCTCAGTTCAAATAAATGGATGTCTTATGCATTTAAAACAATATCCATATTACGTGAGATAAAACAGATGAAGGGGTGTACTAAGACCATACATTTTTAAATTCAATTATGTTTAAATGGCTCACTGCAAACTTGTATCGAAGATAAAACTACATCTACCATAAAATCTGTACAAACTCAATCTACATTTATATGGCAAGTTGTAAAAGCAGTAGCTTACAGGTGAAACAAATGACTTTCAACAGAAAAAAAATAGATCACATTAAAACATTTTACAGATATTTCTTGAAATTCTCACTATCGGTCAATACAAACCGGAACATAGTGAAATCATAAAAATTCTCTTATCATCATCTTAGGTTTCTGAAAAATTAAGAAATGCCACAATAAATTACAGCTAGGACTCAAACGAAAAGAAATCCTAATTTTAAAAAAAGACTAACTGTAATAAAAAAAGACAAAAGATCTGTCCTTTCAGAAATCAAAACATTTCTCAAACAGCTAGCTGGCTAATCGCTACACTACTGAAGACAAGCACAGAGAGGAGGTGGGGGGAGGGGGGCAAATGCAGGAGGCGCGGCCAGGAGCCAGTGTCGGGCAAGTGGTCTCGGATGTGACCAGAGGGCGAGGCCCAGCCCAGGACCAGGAGGAGGTGTAGATGATAGTCATCTGCAGCAGCCCAGGGGGCCGGTGGCTGTAGAAGCAGCGGCGGCAGCAACAGCCGTCTCCAGGCTGCTGTCGGTGTCGGTCAGGGTCGGGTTGGTGGACATGGCGGAGGTGGAGGAGGACATGGAGGTGTGGTGCTGGTGGGGCTGCTGCTCACTGTTGCACCTGTGCTATGAGGAACAGAAAAAAGCCTGTGGTCAGCCATCGAAAGTGACGTGCTGCTGAAGCACTTCTGTGTTAATTAAGTCTGGGTAATGCTAGTGAGATGGTGCTCTTTTACCTTGTATCCAATAATCCACGCGTTTCACAGTATAATCTAAGTTGTAATGTAAGATTTGTACATTTTAGATCTAATTACATTAAATTAGAAAGACAATTTTCCATACCAACTGTTTAGAAACAACGAAAGAAGATAAAGTGACAGGGACTATTTTGCTTGTTGAGTAGTTATATTGAAACAAACAGTAGAATTAAGTATTAGACATAGTAAATGTGCTGTGTTGTATGTAGTTTATTATGGTTTTATTACATTCGCAGCTGTTATTTTCTGCCTGACCAGCTGCCAGTTCACATGCGTCTCTGACCCCAGGATCTACGTATGAACTCACATCAATGAATAAATATCACCACCAATGAGTATCTCATACTATTGATACTGAGCTAACCCTTCTTCTCTGCATGTAAACTTCATCGCTTATATTTAGGGGAGATTTAGGGTCTCTAGTCCAACCCACTTGCATGTATTTGGACTATGAAAACTACAGGAATCAAGGCTTTTTGTGTTGATGTCACTGAACCAACATGCACAATACATTTGGTAACAGCTTCTCTACACTGTTTTTACAAACAATAAAAGTAATTAAATGAAAATACTGAAAACAGTAGGAGGACTGGTTTGGCAATTACATAAATGAGAGTTAAAAACAGAGTTATTGTGCAATAACATTCAAAAAAAGGAGTACTAATGCCACATTACATGCTGGATAAACGCACTGCGGTGGACAACAGTCGCTAGTTTATCTCGCTACAATTCTTATTCTGCTTAATAATCCCGTGTCACTTGTAGATATATGCCAAACCTAAGCAGGGTCATAGCAGAACATGTATTAAGACAAATTAGTGTGCTAATTTAGTCTATCTCCTGCCCACATACAGTATGATCCCATTAGAGGAATTACCAAAATTAAGCAAGTACAAAGATGAGCTCAAGAGTGGAAAACACCTTTTACTTGACAGAAATATTAGCACCACATGAAATGCAGAACTATCACAGTGCACTGTTGTTTTTTAATGGGCACGGGTGTGCTGTATGGCCCAATCTTGATCATTTCCACATTTTGTAGAGGTACAAGCTCCATTAAACATGCAATCTCTCTCCCACACACACTCTTCTACACAAGAAACTCCACTAACCTATGGACGCTGGCTGTCCCCTGATGACACCATTCTTTGTCCTCTCCTCCCAGTCCAACACTTCCTTGTATATCAACTCTGCAACAAACAAGTCACAATCATTTAACACAGTAAGAGAAAAAAGAGAAGGGACCCCTGTTAGTAAACATTACTGAGCTGTATGCAGTTCAGTGATGCAGTTTTCTGAATTTTTAAGTTTGATTTTGTGAAGTTAGCTACTCATCACCATCATTTTTCTGTGTGATCTGTTCTTCTATCACCTGGTGACATAAATATATGGCCAATTATGCAAAGACGTGCGTGTGTGTGTGCGTGTGCGTGTGTGTGAAATCAGGAAACACCAACGAGTCACACTCCGGGTGTGAATCTCCTGCTGACATTAAACAAACAAAAACACCAGTTTCTGTGCTATGCAGTTCTATGCTGATGATACGCAGCTATATATTCCACTAAAATCCAGTAATAATCACGACTAGTCTCATATTTATTTTATGAGATGTTGTATCTTACAGAACTTCCTGTAGCTTAAAAAATCTATATGTTAGATCCTTTTATTTTGTCCTAAAATTCCATCAATCATCAAAAATCAAGTCTTAGCCCCCATCTATGTATGCCATCGGTAATTTGAGCATCATCTACAATTCTGACCTTTCCTTTGATTGATTTATGTTGCACAATCATTTCTTCAGTTTCCCGTTTTCTTCTAGTTGAGGACTGTAGCCAAAATGACGTAATCTATGCTTCTGTTTCATCACAGTTAAACAATTTAGTGTATTTCTATGAAAATACCACAGATTGATACTTAAGAGTAAAATTGGATTTAACACAAGAACAAAAGATTTGGATGCAGATAATCTGTAATCAGATGTACACGTTTGAGACAGTGAAAACAGGAAACCAGGAGGACATGTATGCAACATGTGCCTCAGTTATTTCCAGTGTGAAATTAGGATTGTGCATCAGACATTAGTGCATATATGAATTCAGTCTATGCAGGGGAAAATGTGCATTTCAGTTCGAGAATGAAGATTAAATGTCCCACAGGCTGCAAAGCACGAGCACAGATCAAACCTTATGCAACACGCTGCAAAAAGCTAAGTACTTCTGACAGCTTATCAAAGAGGAGAGGAGAAACTGTGGAGCTTTCCTACCTTTCCACTCCTCCACTGTGTGCTCTCTCTCATCCAGCTGCTTGTCTGTGATCGCAGGTGGTGGCTGGAAAAAAAACCAGTTATACATGTTTTCTATATTTCAGTCTTATTAACAGAGGCTCATTCTAAACATAGAGCAACTAGTCCGCACCCATCACACTCAGGTGAATGATTTTAGACTCGAACAGAGGACAGTCAAAATGCCCCCCCAAAAAGTAAAAGCACTATATTGCACTCTTGCTGCATGTTCCACATTGACCTTTATTATTACAAGCAAGCAAAGGTTCATTGTCTTAAGACTGTTGATGGAGCCACACTGGCTATTAATGGAGATCAAACTCATGTGATTGAAGTAATGGGACAGTCTAACTAGGCCACCCTAATGTCACACAAAATTACTGATACTGCCATTTACAGGGCTTGTATCCTTTGAGTTACAAAGACAGTTTCTAAGTATGTCTAACTATCAGACCTGAGGTTTTCAGTCATTTACCACTGTGTTTTCATTTCGCCTAAACACTACAGCAGGTGAATGATGAGCAAAACTCAAACTAGAGAGGGGAAACTCAGCTGCAGTAGCTCCCAGCTCAACCTGAAAACCTACAGACTCAGCTAATTGATGACACAAGATAGAAAACTGCTGCATTAAATCTTCCTCACATTAAACTCACTTAATGCTGAACTGCTTTGGAGTGCACAAAACAACACAAACCTCTAAATTCAGATGTCTAGCGCACACCGAGCTGCAATAAACCACCCGAAAGCCAGCCGTGGGATAGAGTTATCCGTCCTCCCCAGAGTCAAAAGGAGATTTGCTGCATTTTAGGCAGCAAAACCTGTGTACAAATCTGCACTTTTCAAGGCTGCACTGTCAGTTCAGAAGACTCCTTTCATGCCAGAGAGGAGAGGGGAGGGAAGAAAGCAACAATTTACCTCATCTCCCAATCCGCCTGATCACAGGCAAAGTCAATTTGCACTGGCTGAGTCATTGTGTTTCCAAGAAGAGTGTGGCGGATTGTCACCAAACACACACAGATAATTTGCAGTGGAGTTTTACAGTTTGTCGCCCTTATACCTAGATAGGAGTTTTTAATTTGAAGACATGGGTTATTTTAATATCTTAACGGGATTTATAAGCTGAGCAACATTACCTTTCTACTTATTTTACTTGTGTGCATGTGATGAGAAATTATAAAAGAGATGTGAAGATCGCGAGTGCTTTTCCTAAATTTACCTACATTTCAACAGCCAGCAAAACCTTGAAGGCCCAGGAAACTTATTTTCTCCACCAGTTTCTTACTCTGAGTGACTGGCTCCTACATGAACACAACATTTTCTGCTAAAGTTAAAACAGTTTTGGTTATTTCACTTGAGAGATTTCTGTATTTGTATTTTTCTGTGTACTTCTTACTGGTTTGAAGTGGGCGAGGCTCAGCTGGAAAAAGGTGATGTCACATATGTCTGTGTACTAATCAGAATTCAGCAACATTTGAATCTAAATCATGTGACAGCTGTGCAGCCACTGTCAATCAAATCTGATAAAACAACTCCCACAGAGTCCTGCTGAAGCAGATTAGCTCAGTTTTTGGGTGTTAAAGTCTTAATTAGTATTAATTAGTGAGTACTTACCGCCTCCACTTCAGTCGGGTCGTACCACACGTTGATGTAAGGGTGCTGGAGAGCCTCGTCCACCGAGATCCGCTTTGACGCGTCTATTACCAGCATCTTGGATAGTAGGTCTCGGGCTTGGCTCGCTGAAAAGAAATTGTGTCAGAAAAAGAGAAAACGAACGGTGAATGTTGAGCTTCAAACCAACCAGATTTACATTCTGAAATGTCTGCCATTTGAGAGTGTCCTGCTAATGTGATGCATGTTCTGCTGAAACAGGATGTTGGAGCAGGACACAATGCAGTGAGGGACATTTAAAAGTGTTAAAGTCCCCCTACACTTAAAAATATGTGTTGATTATTGTTACTTGACTGTGATGTTTGAGCTTAACTGTGCAGAATGATGTTTGTGCAGAGTTTGACACTAGAAGGATGTTTGAACATTCGTCTATTAAAGTGGGAAAGTTTCTCTGTGCTCAATTTAAATCTGAGTTTAAGACGAGTACCTCCAAGCAGGATTTTGTGACATCACAGCTAGTTTGGAGGCCAACCACGGTCCAGTATGAAACTTAGTAGGATACAGCTTAGGGCCAAAAGTTAAACAGACTCAAACATTTATTCCAAGCACAGTATTTTATGTCATAAAACATATCTGGAGGGGATCTTTATTGGACAAAATATCAGCGAAGGAGGAAAAGAGTGGAAAAGAGAAAAAGACTGAATAAGGGAGGAGTGAATTGGTTTCATCGTACCAGCTGGTACAGGATGATGTCACTAAGGATGCAGCTTTCCAGAAAGTAATGGGAGCTTATTTAAAAAGGTACCAAGTTTACATACATGTGTATCTCAGACATCTAACAAACGTCTTGCATGTGGCAGATAAAAAAACATGTGTATCTGTATTTTATTTTTATCCTTGATTATCATATGTTCTGTCTGACAGCCTTGCCAGCGTGGACTATTGACGCTTTCACAGCCAAATGTGAACATCCAATGCATGCAGTTTAACATGAGTACTTCAGGGGAATACACTGTTGTCACATATCCCTGCCTCTGTAAATTAATGAGGACAGAAAAAGATGAGCGCCTTCTTTTTTCTTGCGACATCTTACAACAGCTTCGCGGCGCTTGCTGCGAGTGTTCCTGTCATCTTCTTTCCATTTACACATGAACACGCTTGAGATAAATTCCTCTTCACAGTAAACAACTTGGTCCTGAACTGTCAGCTTCTGTAATAAGTGCTTAATCTAAGGCAGCCACTGAACAGTGATTTGTCACTTGGGCTTTGCTGTCAGCAGATGTTTGTAAGGGTGCAACACAAACTGATGCCGCTACATGGAGGAAAAGTTCCTCTTTCTGCTTTGCAAGCGCTTGGATACACACTCACTGAGCCACTGTGGACCCATTATATTAATCCTTCAATTACAAAAATAGCCATTTTAAAAAGTCACCCATGATAAATTCTACATTAGCAAAAAAAAAAAAAAAAGCCAAATTTCAAGCAGTAAAATGAAACACATTGTGGCATAAAACTCATGACTCTAGAAACACTGATTGCCTCATTATTCCTTGCACCTTCTGGCATGTGATAAAACAGCCATTTAAATTTTATAAATGGCTCCCCTTTAGACTGGACGATTGCTGAACCTGTAATAGGGGAACTGACTCTTAGCAGGCCCTACATTTACAACCTCACACTCATTTTCTTGCGCTTCAGTAAGCCTTTACAAGACGATTAACACATCATGGGCATCAAGAGAGACGACAGCATCTTTACCTTTCAGTTTGTTGTGTTCAGAGTCTGCAGGAAACAGGACATCAGGGAAGAGCTTCTCAAAGCTGTAGCCAGCATACCGTGGCCGGTTCTCCACGTAGGTCCTCACTGACTGGTTGAGCTTCATCAGGAACTCCTGAGACGGTGTCCCCAGCTGCTCGATCACCTTATTCCACTGGTCGATATCTTGAGGTTACAGTGTTAAGAAAAGCACTCGGCTGGGTTTTGGACAAAAGGAGCGGCCAGTCCAGGGTTGGGGTGGGTCATTTTAAGTAAAATTTTGAACTGATGAATAATAAAAGAGAGCCATCTGGAGTTTCTACATCTTGTACTGTGTTATTCTGGCTTGGATGTGTTCCTAAAATACTTGCGTAACTGCAACTGTGCTGAAAAAGAATGAAGTTACTGGACAAGAGATGTTGGATGAACTGTGGGACATTTCTTAACACACAAAAAAAAATCTAATATTCAGAAAGTTTGGTGAAAGGCTGTCTGGAGAGCGATGTGTTCTCCAGTACTGGCAGTTTACTCGTGAGGAAGAGGTCATAACAGATTTAAATCCCATTCAAACCTGTGGAAATCAGTCAGAATGGACTGAGTGGGGATACATACACCATAAACTAAGTTGCAAAAATGATTTCAAACATCTGGAAGTTCAGATGCTGGAAATATGTACTCAACTCTTTTTTTTTTTCTTGAGGACAAAAACACATTCATATAGATGTAACATGTACAGATCTACCCGGAGGACACAGAGAAATGCATGGGTTCACATCTTTGTTCATCCTCAACACTGAACAAGGAGGAGAAGACTAGCCTGATTTACCGTCCATAACCGATTTTTCTAAGCCATTAAAACAGGTCTGGTGCTTGTTGACGTGCGTCTCCCTGGTTTGAAAACCAATAGAGCCTTTCAGTTGGCTCTCATCAGAGTGAAATACAACCTTCGGGGAGAAAGGCAAGTCTGCAAGTCTGTCATACCAAAACTGGGAAAAGATAAGTTAGACTGTACAAATTATAGGCCAATAAGTGTATTCAATCTAGACTTCAAACCATTTACTGGCTAATAAAAGAACAGAAACGGTTCCGCCTAAAATTATCAACTTAGACCAAACAGGATTCATTCAAACTCGACATACTCATGACAATATTAGAGGAACACTACAGATAGTCAGACATGTAACTCAGAACAAAATTCAGGCTCTAGTAGTGAGTGTAGATGCCGAAAAAGCTACATCAGTTTCTGTTTCGATTTAAATTTACATTGGTGGGACTGCTACGAAACATGCTACTGATTGGTTAGAGTAAAATAACCCCTCCACCCTAAAAGAAAACATGGACACAATGTCAGACTGAATGCTGAAGTGAAGCAAAATGGCCATTCACTCTGATTATCAAGGAAAGGCCTCCAAAGCCAAGTTAACCATTTATGCTAAATGTTTTATTATTGAACAAAACATGATAATTATTATAACCAACATTGTCACTATCAACTGACAAGAAAAATGTCATTGTAAAGATGGTAGTCAAATAAAGAATTAGACTCTGCGTATGTCCATTAGCCAAATCAGTGGGTCAATATAAGCCTTTTTAGAGCGCTGAAGAAACCGATTCATGCAAACCAACTGTAACTGCTGAATAAAGCACCTACATAATGTTAAAGTTTGTGTTCATTCGTATACAAAGAACAGGGTAAAAATGTGAAATAGACTGTTTTCATGACAAACACTTTTACACGTCATAGCAGGAAAACCACAGGTGTAATTAATTAATCCTGGTATAGTGCTTGTTTGCTCACTAGCATGGCTTCCTGTGTGACTTAAATGGAATGGAGCCACCATCAGTGTTGTGAATTACACCTGTGCTTTAGCTGGTATGAGGAGTCAAACTGTCTGTCATAACAAAGAAAAGATTTATTCCTCTTCAACTCAGTCACTGAAACAAATGAAGGTCAACACTGCATACGATGACATTATCGCTCATCGAACAGGCCCAGTAGCTTGGCAGGTTTTCCCATTGTGTGCAAAGATAATGAACAAGATGTCAGACAAAGGATGAGACAAGACAGCATTTCAGGGGTTTGGATGGAGGTTCAACTTAAGGATACGATCAGTGCCTGGAAACAACACACTACCCCGGACCATTTCAGCCATGATGCAGCCAACAGACCAGACATCAACTGAAAAATGAGATGACAACCACCAAATTAGCATGCAGGACTGAAAAACAAACAGAAAAACAACCGTAACAACAAAAGAACAAAAGGGAAAATTTAAAACAAACAAACAAACATGATGTGGTGCCAGGTGATGTGTGTGATACATGACAGAAATGAATTGCATGCAGTTGAGTGCACTTTCAAACCTGGGTCAGCGTCCCACAGGGATAAGGGAAATGATTATTACTCTTTTTGGCTAGCATAAACTGTATATACTGCAAGTTTCTGTAAGAACAGCAGTATTACTAATCAAAGAATATTTGTTCCAGATCATTTCCTGCTTCAGGTACACTGAATATTGAATCACAAGCTTTGAAAAGTGAGACACTGACTTTCAAGGTCTTATGAAAATGTTGGGTTTTTTTTTTTTGCAGAAACGCATCTTAACACTCTCCGTATCCTCACTGCAATTCATGTTGTACGTGTTAAACTGGAATATTCTGATCTGTAAGGCCAGAAATGATCCTTTTTTTCTTTTTTTGCTTTTTTGTCACACCCACATTTGCAACATTGCAGATTCAGAGCCTCACAAATATAACCTGTAACCGAGCACCAACTTATTCAGTATTATATTGTGGAGCAAAACCTAAAAATTCATCTTTTTGTGTGACTGCTGCTATGGCATCTACAAAGACATATGGAAAGCAGGTTGAGGATTGACGAGGGTATTTTTTTGCAGTTTAGTTCTCTGCTATGGAAGAGCAAACTATTAAATTCTATTTCGGGTCTTTAATGTGACTGTCGTGCTTGAAGCAACCGTGCTGCTGCTTAGTTGAGTGAAGAGGCAGCCGTGTGAGTTTGTGTATCTGTACGAAGAGCAGGTGGGTGGTTGCAAGTCGGGGTGTCAGGCAAATCTGAGAAATAGAATTTCTATAGTTGCTCACAGGATGAGGTTGAAGAGACGAAAGACGTTTGTGTGCTATGTTTTGTTTCACGAGAAAATGCCAGACACTGCTGCAAGCAGCTCAAGGATACAATCCCTTCCTGGAAAAAGGATTTTGTGGCGAACCATTTCTGCCATAATGCAGCCCACAGCCCAAATATCCACTACATATGCGCAGCATAAAAAGGAGGAAGAAGAGAATAAGCAAAAAAAAAAAAGAATGCAACAAGTCAGCAGGAAAAATTAGGGTCAATGTTTTTGGTCAAGTGGATTAAGGATGAGAGAGTATTAGTATTAACAAGATTCTCCTCAGTTTTGCTATAACGGGAGCATTGTTGCTATGTAACCACCTCATGATGCCTGTACATTTGCTTAACTGGCTGTTATGCATCTGATTTCATACCTAAAACGTCTAAGTATCTGCTAGGCTAATGGAGCCGCAGTCACATCTCTATCAAAGGAATGTTTTAACATTTTGGGAAATACGCTTGTTAGCTTAATGGCTGAGAATTAGATGGATTGATACCACTCCCATGAAGCTAGAACCGGGAGACAGTTAGCTTAGCTTAGCATAAAGCCTGGAAACGGCTAGCCTGACTCTGTCCAAAGGTAGAAAAATCTGCCTACCAGCACCACCAAAGCTCATGTTTCATTTTTACTTTTTAGTTTTTGTACGCAATAAACAAACAAGATATAGTGTGTTAATTACTGTGGTCCAGTGGTGCTGGTAGGTGGATTTTGTTACCTTTGGACAGACCTGGGCTAGCTGTTTCCATCTGCTACCAGCCTTTATGCTAAGCTAACCTTCTCCTGGCTCTGGCTTCGTATCTGACGCACAGATATGAGTGGTATCAATCTTCTCATCAAACACATGGCAAATAAGCATATTTCCCAAAACTATTCCTTTAAGACCGTCTAGCAGAAACTGTGATACGTTCCAAGCAGGAGCACCAAGTGAAACTGCTGAAGCATGCACACGTGCCTGTATTCATACTGGCATTTTTAGCCAGGCTGTAAGGAGCTCAGGACAGGCAACCTCTTAATAAAACATCAAACGCATGCTAAAGCACTGCTGGGAATTGGAGTCCCCAGACAGGAAGTTTCCCACAAAGCACCAATGCCCAACATGCCAACTTCCCCTCTGAGTGTGACCTTTACAGGAACAGGGAGAGTGTGTGTGGGAGTGTGTGTGTGGGATAGTGGGAGTGTGTGTGTATGTGGGAGGTGCTGTCAAAAAAACATCCCGGGGGGAGGGCCATGCTGCAGGCCAGGCAGCAGCTTGGGAGCTCCTCATTGGCCAGTCGCTGTCAAGAAGCTGCTTTCCTCCACTCACCATTGGCCTGGTAGCCCATGCCCAGGATGACTTCAGGGGCGCGGTAGTAGCGTGTGACCACGTAGGGCGTCATGAGGAGGCCAGTGGCGGCTGTCCTGGCCAGGCCGAAGTCCAGGATCTTCAGTGTGCAGTCAGACTTCACCACGATGTTGCTGGGCTTCAGGTCCTGTACAGAAACCACAAGACAGAGAGTTACAAGCCTGATTTAGACTGAGGTGGTGCAACTGTGGTGTTCTGCTCTGAAAGGTGAAAGGATGAGAGTTTGACATTGAGAAAAATGGTAGAAAAAATGGTTGAGAAAAAAAAGGAAGAATTATCAAATACAACATACAAAAACATTTCTTCTGGGTGGGAACAAATCTCCAAATACATTCTATATATGGGAAACACTGTAGGTGGTGTAGTGGAGCTTGGATACTGCTTGTTTTTAGAAGAAACCATCATTCATTCTTGTGCAGTATAAAAAAACAAATGCAAACAGAGATGATGTATCACAGTAAACACAAAGTGTTTGTTTTGTTTGGTCCAACTTTTTATTTTATTCTTATGTAACTGCTCACCAAGTTCAGTGTTTTCATATCAGTGCTGCATTATGTTCTGCACTGCTTCACGTCAATCACCTGACACCTACAGGAAGAAACTCAAGCCTCCACCAAGAAACATGTATTGAGCCATAACTCCAATTGTCACTGGTAGTCTCCTTTCAAGTGTCTTAACTCCCCTGCCAGCAGACAAAAACAAAGAAGCTTTTGAAATGGTTTCACTTGCAGGCCAAGTTTTTCCCCTCTTCTGAAGCTAATCCTCCTGACAAACTAAACTGACATCATCATCTCTCTAGCTCTTCAAATTTCCATACAGTGACGTGTCATGTCATAAACAAGACTCAGTGCCTGCGGCTATAATCTACTGGTGGCCACCTGCCAATTCATTTATTATTATAAAAACTCATTTGCCAGCCGTGACAGTTTCAGATTGACTAGTTGGTGGTATTCAGTATAACTTACATAGCAACAAACTGGAAAATGTGTCATGTCATAGCAATCACTTTTGTCTATGTCATGATCACTTCCTGGTTTTGAAAACTATGCACAGACTACTACAGCAACTGCCATCAAAGTGCCCAAAAATGGCAGCTGGGATCAGTGCACAAACAAACAACACTAGTTTCAGGAGATCTTAAATGCATTACAGCTACAAATCCTCATGATCATAATCGTTATCATCACTTCTTGGCAATGAGACCATCAAACTGTAGGGCTGAAGCACAGTCGATTGTGCTTGACTGCCTTGATAGGTAGGAAAATGTATTCTGGAGGGAGTGCTTAGCAGCTCGAAGCATCTTTAAAAGGCTCTCATCGCAGACACAAAGCCCACAAGAACAAGAGAGCTGAATCTTTGGCGATCCATGACTCATATTGCATCTGTTCACCTTATGAAAAGCTTTGCGTGCCGAGCCGTGCTGATGCGAGCGGGGCTGGGTAGCTCCGCCTGTGGCTCAATTAGTTCTGGCTGGCAGAGCAAGAGGAGCTCTGCTAATCCTTTGTATATCACTGCTGGTGCTTCAGGGTGTGTGTGTATGTGTGTGTGTGTGTGTGTGCGTGTGTGCGTCTGCGTCATCCTGTGTCTGTTGCTTCAAAGTGAACAAGCACCTGAGTGTATATGTGTGTGTGTTTAACTGCAACCTGTACATCATCTCTGCTGCATAACAACCTGTTTATGTTTGGCTGTGCTATCAGGTGATTTCATATATTACTAAAGTGTCAATAAATGGAAATGAAATGAGATTCTGCCAACACTTGGACCTCCTATCTGGAGCCGATGCACGCAAACTGTTTTGTGCGTATGCATGTATATTAGCATGCCTCACCCTGTGTATGATGCCAGCAGCATGCAGGTGTTTGATTCCGCACAGCATCTGGTAGAGCAGGTAGGACAGCCTCTCATGGTCTAGCTCCATCTGTATCACCTGGCAGAGGTTGGCATCCATCAGCTCCATCACTAGATACCTGCAGGGAAACCACAGAGGGTCAAATAATCACGCCGGCAGGCCGAAATACACGCACATAGAATACTACAAAATCAGAGCTTTCATATGTTGGTTTCTTACATTAACGAGTACTTGTTTCACATGGGATGTAGCATATTCAAATGTAATACGATCAAAGAGGTTGGTGAGTTATCTGAGAAATTAGATGACTTATTAGTCTCCAGATAGACCTGAACTTAAATGCCACTTAACTGTGGATAGGCGTAAGTTTGTCGGCTATCTCAATAAAGAAAACCATTCACTATGTACTTAAGCCATAACTAAAATATATGAACTATAAAATAAATGTAAAACTACATTTTGATGTCTTATTTCCTCACCCTCGCAGCACTTGTTTTCCATTGCATTTAGGAAGTGACAGTAAGGGTTCTCCTTCTCAAATTGGTGATGATGTTATGTTATCTGGCAGCTGTTACATCATCAGTCCCTAAATTCCTCCTACATGGAGGAAAGGACCTTCTGACAAGATTTATACAAAAAGCAACATCTTGGTGACTGAGCACGCAGCTTTACGCCGTAAAAAGCAGGACTTCCACTTCGATGATATTTGTGTTTACTCCACGTTTGAAAGCAACGTGTAGTAAACTGAAAATGGGTATAATACACTGTCAAAGAATGTTTTTGTGCAAGGTTGAGTGTGCGTACACATACACACATTATGTATATGCTGAAATCCATATTTTTAGAAACTCATATAACGCACTGCGCTCTGTAATACAAGTCTGCACTCAGGTATACAAACACACGGGCAAATGGAGTGTTCATCCTTCATCCTCTAACTGTGTGTTTGCCCCGCAACCCTCTGGCTATGATTTGTCCGGTTTCCTTTTTAGCTCCAATCAGGCAGACACAGCTCTGTAGACACACACACAAGCTCACAGACACACACTCAGACACACACACACACAGAGCTTCTAGAGGATGGCATTAATCATGTTTGTTCCTATCATACTCTGCAAAACCATCACTTCCCCCTACATCTCAGTTTAGTATTCCACAGCCAGTTTCCACTCACATGGACGTCTTGTCGACTTGCAAACGCATCCAGGATGCTGCCCAATGTACCTCGATGTTGAGCTTATTAAAGGAAGTGTCCCCCCAATGTTGAATTTATAAAAGTTGGAGTTTGCAAAGGAATAAATTAAGGACAGTTTGCAGAACCACCAGTTATTTGGTGGTTTGTATGTGGAAGATTTGTGTCATGATACCAGATTTCTGTTTTACCTGACCCCACATTACCACCTGATAATCCACTGATTCAATTTAGCTTGTAGAAAGTGTCTTAAACATTAAACATGTCCACTAACTGTGATTACAGGTGTTATAATTATATGTATGCCTTGAAATACATCTGCCTGTGCTATGTACTTTGAGTAAGGCAACTAACCAGAGATCCAGGTAAGCTGCACAAGCCCCTAAAAGTCAGAAAAGATTACCTAAGCCCCCCGCATGCTACATCCTGTATTGATTTTACAAACACGCAGCGAGCAGATGTTATTTGGCTCAGTAATACTCACACATCTTGGAATTCTTCCAGTGTCTTCTGCGGTGTGAATACATTTAATAGGCCGATTATCTGCCGAAGATAAAAAGCACAGTTATTACTCCGCGAGTCCGGAGGGGAGATGAAGCCGCCACCTCTGCATCCCTGAACTGGCAGGGTTCACCTGAAAGGCTCTGACTGCAGAAGCCGCAGCATCAGTCGTGAATAACAACAGGACATTCCCTCATTTTAAACACTCCATAAAAATCATGTTGCAGCAGCAGCAGGGAGGAGCTTTGCTTTCAAGATCACCTGTCAATCAAACAAGGTGGGAAGCTTTTTGGACCATTACGACCCTGCAGAAAAGAGCCGTAAAATGGTGATGTAGTTCTATGAAAATGTCACAGATTATTACTTTACATTATTTTGACCACCAATATTTAATCACTTGCAATGCAGCCTGATGCAGCACATTTAAAATGGACGGACAAGGACAAGAATGATGTTCAAATTGATTTAGAGACTAAACATTTTCCAGAGCTTTCCTCAGGGCAAGCTTTCCTCCATCCAACTTCTGTTACTTCTATTGAGAATTCACTGCTCCCACATGTTCGTTCATCACATTACTTCTTGACTGATTTCAACTCTGAAACATCCTTGTGCATTTAAACCCAGATGCAAGCCTGTATCCATAGGAAACACACCTATACATAAGACAGTGAAGGCGTCACAGCTGAAAATATAAAATCCCTAATGGTAAAATTGATCTACAGAGGGAAATAAAACACGCTAAACAGGACAGAAAATGTCAGAAAACTCGAGCTCTTACGTTCTTGTGGTTGACACATTTCATGAGCACCAGTTCTCTGTAGGCCCGCTTGGCGTGAGTTTGATTCTGAAAAGGCCGGCTCAGCTTCTTGATGGCGACGTTCCTCTCCAAGTTGTGGTCATACGCTGAACTAGGGGGAGACGAATGAAAGCAAAAACTTCAAGTCAACAATCATATGTGTCAAATAGCTTCAGAGTACGGATGCTTTAACCCTCTGCACTCTTGTCCAGTGGTTGTTTGCAATGTTGAAGATGGAATGAGATCCCAGGTTGTACTCTCACCAAACATGTTTGTGAGCAATTTAGTCAAAGAGGTGAAAAACACCAGTTTTTGTTTTTTTATTCTTCCAGGAGTTGTCAGACATTTTCAATTCCTACACACTGGGGCTTTAAAATGCTGAAAAATGTTGAAATGTGTTGAGGATTTCTACTTAAAGTCCAACTGAAATCACAATTAGCAATCCCTCTTTGCAGTGAAAAATGTATTCATATTTCTATTGTTGAAAGGAAGAAAAAAAGGTATTTAGGGTTTTATGAAAAATGTTCTTTTTCTCCCAAAGCCTCTCAGGTGTGTACCTGTGAATGTGTTGATCCAGCAGGGACAAAGTAAACAAACCTACGCTGGGAACTGCTTACAAGCTAAGAGCAGGAAGTGTCTTTTAGCAGGGGTATGGGAGAATAAGGACAACACCATTTAGCAACTAATAAATCTCGACATTTTCAGGTAAGTTAGTAAGTGCTACAGTTAGCTAGCCAATTAGCTATCTAGCATCTAGGCTGCTGTCAGTCAGGGTCACCATCAGCCAATGGTACTGAAGAATGGTGAGGTTTATAAGAACACATTTAAAATCACCATTAAGCTGTTTTTTTTTTGCCACTTGAGGGCAGAACTTCAAAACAAGCTGAACATCACACACACATTTGACATATTATGGTATTATTAAGTTGTTATGGCTAGCATGTTTGGACTTGGACATGTTCTAATGGAAATATCTGCCTCTTTAGCTGATAAATGCTCCATTATGTTCACCAGCTACTCTCTAACTTTGTCTGTCAGCTATACTTTATGGTTGTATTTGAAGGGTGTTTTTAATATTTTGTCCACCTCATATACCTATATGGAGCAAATGCATCATTACAGCGTTGTTGTATTGGTTTATATTTACTGTACAGGGGTTTCTATTTTTCTGGTCACTCAGCTTATCTTCCTGTTTAAACTACTGTTACAATAGACAGCTGTACAGTCAGCTCTCTTATGTGATGGAACTTTGACAAATTAATTAATTTTTTTTAACTTTTATTTATTTATTTTTTTTACAAAAATCTTGAAGGTCTTGCACAGGTAAAGCCGTTGTAAGAGAAGCATGGCAGATGTTGATATTTGATAACCAGCAGTTCTTTGACTGATGCTCATGTGCATCAATGTCTTGGTGCTCCTGCCTGCCTGGTATGAGGACCAGAGAAGATTAATGACAGCAATCATAATTAGCTTATGTTACAAGAGCTGGAACTGGATGACTTTGGACTTCACCTTTTGGCCGTTGATTAAAAATGTGATTGTCCAATCAATCAACCACTGGAATGATGGATATGTAAACAATGCCATCGTGGCACAACTGTTGATAGAATATCATTATATCCAGAAACGAATCCTTACATGGACCTGAGTGATCCTGGGTTTCAGATTCAAATGTATTTCGGCACTCTCCCATCCCCCAATCCTCTCACGTCAACAGAAATCCACAGGGAACACAATACTGCACTGTCAACAAACACTACAGTATGCATCCATTTCTGTGTTGTATGCAACTTGTGCTGATATTATAACATCTGATCTCGTCAACTTTGAGAGCCCACAGCTGCCAGAGACTGAGAGCTGCATCAAGACATAAAGGCTGTAGAATGAGCTGTTTAATCATCTCCTTTTCATTTCTAATCATGTTTATAGCTTTCATAATGAAGTGACAGGGCAATACATTGATTTAAGATTAAACAGTGAGTAGTATTTGGTATTACAAGATTTTGAAAAGTAAAAAACAGTATGCTTACAAAATAATCTTACCTCAAGGTCCACTTACTAGCTTTTTTTTCTGGGCTTTCAACCACATCTCATAGAGTTTGCCTGGTTGTCATCACCCGACCTAAGTAAGCGACCACCTAACCCATCTCCATGACAACTAAGCAAACACCATGCACTGATGAAGACCATGAGATGCAGTTGAAAAGGCTGATTAAGTGGATAAGTGGACCTTGAGTTGAGTTGATCTTGCTGCTATTTCCAAGATCAACACATTTCAACAACAAGAAATTTTTGAAATACAAGGATGTTTTTTTCCCCCTTTGACTCACCAGACTATTCCCTGTGCTCCGGATCCGATGGGTCTGAGGTTCTGGTAGCGCTTTAAAACCATAAAAGTTGAATCGCCCACATCTATACTGTAGTACTCCTTTTCACGCTTGTTCCGGTTCATGGTGAAGCCTTGGACAAACGCCGTGACTGGGCATCCACGTGGAGATCTCAAGACCTGCAGTGCATTAAGAGAAAGACAGGTTGTCATTTTTTCCACCCATTTTCAACCTTTGATTTAACATTTTCTCTTCTAGCAGCCGAAACAGTCCCATTGAACTCAAATACAGGGACTCTCCAAAACACTGATCAGGTGTCTTTCCAATCGGTAAAAAAGTGATGTGATTTTAGTCAACAGAATTAGGTGAACTTTTATTCTCGTCAATGTAGGATTAATATCTTTCAGTGTTTTCCTATCAAGCATTATATAAGGGTAATTTTTTCCCCAAATAAATCATAATTTAATTTTGGAACTATGGCAGTGTCAGACTTCACACTGTGATGTCTCTACATTTGTGGCAAACTAACATATAACATGGCAGGTAATCAGGAGCTGCCTGCCTGGCACCAGCATCAAAGCCAATGAAACTTCGAGGAACTGCTGAGGAACTGCTCATACTGTAGATCTGTCCATCAGAAAGCCCCCACACTGCAGGCTGCCTGGCTCGGAAACAGCTTATTACCTCACCACTTCACTCAGTCGATTCAATTAAACTCTGCTAGGGTTGGTATTATTTAGGGATCTCGTTGTGTAATGTCAATGTCTGCACTGTTATCTTACTGGCCCTTCTTTAACCTAATAAAAACTTCAGTTCAACAGTGAAGGAAATTCTTTAATATCAGAAACTCAAACTAGCCGTGCTTCCAATCCTCAACTGAGGTTCATCAATTATAATGACTACTATATAAAACCTAAAGGTCTCAGCGATGGAATGATGATCCACAGCCCAGACCGAGAGGAAGCAGGAAGCTGGGTTTCATGCTGGCTCTGAAGACAACGAATCATTAGTGGAATTTGGAGCATTGTGCTGAGGAGGTCGGCTTTGTGATGATAGCTGTACGTTCCGCGGACCGTGACCCGACCTCTGGATTTCTCCGACTCCTGCTAACCACCCCCCCCCTTCCTTTCAGTATCCGTTTCTCTTCTCCACTCCGCTACACTCATCTTCCTATTCTTGGGTACACGGTTCATCAAACCTTTGCTCTTTTCTTCTATGTTACTTTCTCTTGTATGTGTACAGGGCTGCAAGCTCAGTCACCACCTGAGTTAAATCCAACTCAGTTCGGAGACCAGGTTCAGTCCGGAGAGCAGACACCAAGTCAAGACCATGGACTCAAATCCTATTCAAAGATCAATTTATACATCAGTTGCTTGCTCTGTAATGAGGCACACTTACTGGTGAGAAGACGTATCTTTGAAGTTTTTTTTTTTTTTAGATACACAGGAAAACAAATCGAATTCCAAAAGCGGATGAAATCAAGTCAAGAGCAACACGCCAGAAAAAAAGATCTTTACATTGAACTCAAATGCTGCTCGTCTTCCCCTGTGACTCCTCCTCTCCTATACTTGTGTTTTATCCTTTCTGCTTCTTCTTCTCTTTGACTCTGATCACAACACCATCTTCTCTCTCCCGCCGAAGCACCTTGACAGCAGTCTGCAGCTGAGCCACGCGCTGCAGACGTCCAGGGACGAATAAAGGAGCCTGAATTTTATTCAGTTATTTTATCTCACAGACGTTTACAAAAAGACACTTGAGAAAACACTCACACACCTGCAGGTACAGAAACACAAATAAACATATATATGAGACACTTCCATAGATTCAAAAGCTTACTAAACCAAACAAATGCATTGTGATTTGTCTTGTGATGATGACACACATTGGCACTGTGATTATGTTAGTCCATTTCCCTGTCAATATGTGCTTCCCCTCACCTTAACCTGCACCCAACCTTATCCCTAAAGCTAAGCAGTTGTCTTCTGAGATAAAACCCCACCCCAACCAGTTATCTCTGCTACGCCTAAACATAAATGGTAAATGGACTGCACTTACATAGCATGTTTCTACCTAAGTGCTTTGGGGTTCAGTGTCAACACATGGGCTGCTCTACACCCTGAGCCACAGCCGCCCCATAACCCTATCTAAGCCCTGACCCTAACCACGGAGGGAAGCCCTTTTCGAAGGCGGAAAAGCCACAAAGCCAGCTGGGCGTGGTTTTCACTCCAATTGAATTTGCCACACAAAACGGCACACGCCGCTTATGCCAACTTGAATTGACAGCGTAAACAAAATACCACGTGTGCCAAGGGCAGCATTGTTCATAACACAGACTAATGAAAACATATTTAATAGCTTGTCATGGCTGAATCCAAATAGAAAAGGTTCTGCAGTGTCTTTGCCAAGACAAGCTGTAAAAGGATGCAATTAAAGTTTTTAAGGATCTTCAACGCCTGCTGCTGTTTGATCAACATCCGAGTGAGATTCACAGTCCTACCTATCACCTCATATGTCGCCTGCACTCCATTTCCCCGGGTTTCACCGGCCTTACCGCTGCGTGAAACACGGCACACCAGCACGATCAAATGGAGCCAAGCCGTGTCAGTGCAGTAAACTGATTAATTTAACGTGTGTGGTCTTGCAGGCGACTAGAGAGATACTGCAAAAAATAATGTAAATCTCACTATGTATATCCTGAGTAATGAATGACAACCTCAGTATGTTTCTTGACACTACCACCAGGAGTCACCAACGTCAGGAATTTTCTTTAATGGGCTAAGTGAAATTTAGACCAAACGTGCGATTACTTCCAAACTGTAGCAAATATGCAAGAATTTATTTGCACCATTATGATTGCGATAACAATATAACCTTGACATATAATGTTCTCACGTCCCTATATTTCCATATTATTCAGTCTGATGTTGCACATTCAATTGAATTAACTCTTGCTTACTGATAGGCGCCCGCACCTCACAGAACATGACTTTAACTCCTTTTTCATAATCTTAAAACAGAATCAAAACAGCAGCAAAAGCATCACCTTCATTTGCCAGCAGTACCTGGCACCAGCAATAACACGTAAACCACTTCTAACAGCTTCTAGCTTTTCAGAAAATGTCAATGGGTAAATCAAATATAGACGACACTGGAGAGAGAGTGTGTGCTCATATTTAAACACTGCAGAATATGTCTAAGCTGATGTTAATCTTCAGCGTGCGGCCAGTGTGACATGATCTTCTCTCCCATTTGAAGACAGAACAGCACATATCAGGGTTACTATGAGACTGGAGGATCTGTGGCTGCATGTGAAAATGGGGCTGAGCGATATGTCAGGCTGTCGACCCTGTTCAACTGTCAGGAGGCAGAGATTGTGCAATGTTATACAATGTTATACAGCCAGGTTGCACACAAATAAATATATGAATTTATCAGTGAAAGCTGTTAGCTTAGTAATCAAGTGGGTTCGGCATGTTTATATAACAAAACAAAAGACAGGACTACAGCTACATTTACCTATCTGACGACATGACACCTTTAGGGGTCAAAGGTCCTTCACATCTATTGATAATCCTTCAGTAATGCTATACATGCACATAATGATGCATCAAAGTTGCAGTTTTGTAACCACAGCTGGCATAGTTGTTGCCATCCATTGAAAATCACTGGCTGTGAAGAAATGATGCCTCTGACAACCAGACAGAAAAGAACAGATAACTGTGTCAAAAGCTGTCAAGATATGGCTTTTGTATAGGCGCACACACATTCGCCTGTCCACAGCTGTCCATCACACCGTCTCTCCTGGGAGTTGATCTGTCTCTCACTGGCCATTACAGGTCACTCCGAATGCAGCGACATTACCGTCCAGATTCTTGCAAACATCAACGAAGTTTGAGCTATCTGGGCAACCTAGGTTTGGGAGGGTTCCATTTCATCTTTGAACTGCTCACATTCAGCCAAAGTAATGACTGCTGATAAGAGCCCATACAGGCACATCCTGTGCCAAACACTGGTACCAATAAAGGCACTGAACCACATTCCTCTTCTGATTGCCTGGAGGGGCGATTTGGGGGTATTTGAGCTCAAACTTCATATAGGGTAATCTGAGCCCAACCTTAGCTAATGTGCTAATCATAAAAGGAAATGTCACCATCTGATTATGTCTATTCACTTCTGTTATTAAAACAAAGTTGTACATAGAGAAATGCAATCAACTGTTTATCCACTGCTGCCAGGAGCAGAGGGCCTCAAATATACAAATCATGTGGTTATATGCTATAATATTCAATACATTTGATCCAATCAATTAGGGCTGGACGATATAAACAATATAAACACTGATCACGATAAGACAATTTGAAATTTAGATATACTCGATAAGCTACGTTGCCTAACAGCATACCAACAACCAATCCCATCACAGAAACAAAGCTATACGAGGTAACAACACATCGGTGTCAGTTTGGCTACTTTAAGCCCCATTTGGCTATGCAGTGGATGAGACTGTCCGAAACAGGGTTGTGGGCTTCTTAAAGTCCGACACCAAACAGATAAGCAATCTAACTTTTATACTCTTCACTGGGCCAAAACTCCGTGCCAACAGAGACCACAAATACCACAAACTAAGTTCATCACCTTCACCATCCAATAAAGCATGCAAGAGTGCAAGCGCACAGTCTCCAACACCAGCAAATACACCCATCCTCTGGAGCATGAAGCAAGGCTCTCATTACAAACAGTAACATTACTGTGTGCTTTCCGCCCCGCTGATAAACACCTCACACATGGCTGTTGCCTTGCAAAAGACATGACTGCCTCTGGCTGTTAATGTTTCATAAGATGGTATCTTTACAGATTTATACTGACATGATTGTAGATTTTTGTTCACTTTTGTACAATTTAATAATTAAAATAGATTTTCTGTTTGCAGCTCGGACAATTCTCTGTAATTTCTCTGGTTCAGGGAATTTTTAGGCTGAAGGGAATGTTTAAGCTCAACAGAAACGGTGACTGCATTTCTACCGTGACATACGTATATCAATATGTGGACTGCTATGCTACGTGAGGTGTGAGCACAAAACATATTTGCACAAGGATAGAAAATCACATCTTGCAGAACAGAATTTGAACTTGATCCAAAGATGTGGAAAGACATGAGATGGTGACGGTTCTTTCTCGGGGAAACTATCTTTGCCCTCGCCCATTACTGTTTGAACTGTGACATGCTGTTTTATTTGTGTCAGGGCTGGTCCTGGCCGCCAGGTCAGAGCGGGACAACCAGCACATCCCACAGTGTGGCCTGTCTTTATATCAAATATTGACTCCACCTAACTAGGCAAATTATGGTATACACCTGTGGGTACTATATGCTGACCTGTTAACAGAGTTTGGGTACAAAGACTGGTTCAACCATTGAGAAAAATTAAAATCAGCAAATATTCACAAAGTCAATAGGCCCTAAATCTGTCGGTATCAACCAATAGGTCCTCCAGATATGAACGTGAGCTCAGCATGTGTTAGCCAGGACTCATGATCCCATCTCTGCAGGCTACCTTGCACTTATGCAGGAATCAGATTTCTTGGTGCTTTTGGCTGACCACTGCTGTTCTCCTGGCAGGTTGTTTAGAAAACCTCGCTAGAAGTGTGCCGTGCATTCTGGGAGCTACATCACCCAAACATGACTACAGGAACATGTTGGATACCAAGATGCATTCAATCTCGGCCTATCCTACCTTTGATCATACTGTTCTAATAAACCAAACCAAGTTATTAATATCACTGATAATCTAATGGATTACAAAACTGCACATTTGATCCCCTGGCCTGATAAGCCATCTTAGTTTATTGTAAAGACAGAGGCTGATGATAGGCTACATGCTCACCATTTCATTGCTGTAACAAAGATAAACTGAACTGCAACATGATGTAATTGCCAGGCAAGAATATTCGCATTCACCTTTCAATTTGCAGGTCAGTGAGGCCATTAACACATCACATAAAAACCACAGAAACAGACAGACTTGTAGCCAAATATTGATATCCCATCTGCTCAGTGTTGTTATTGAATTCACAGTGATGCTGCCACGGCATAATAACCAGTGTAAACCCACCTATGCTCATTTTACAGCGCAGGGACCGAGTCTGGTCACCTCTCAAGCTAACAGAAACATGCATGAGATCGTTTCACAGCAGTAAATATCGGGGTGTATTCACGGGCGTCAATAAGTGATTTCTGTCCGCATGGAAGATGTTATCGTCTTTAGGGGGCCACAGACTGGAGGACGCAGCGTTTTATGACTGGCAACACCACCCGGCTCACGGTTTACAGTGTGAGCAGTGCTAATGTGTGTGTGTAGCACTGACATGGATAGGTTATAGCGGTGTGCTTCCCCAGTGTAGCCACTCAGTCTGGTTGCCTTTTACCAGTTAGGCCAGACCCGCTGTGGTGGTCACCGCGTATATTGTAGTAACACCTATTTGCAGTAACGTGTGTGTGTGTGTGTGTGTGTGTGGCCCAAATGTGTCTGTTCCCACCCCCTAACGGTTAACAGTAACACGTCAAACACAGTCTCAAAGGCAGAAAAAAAATAAAACATCCATATGTCGAGCTCACCCCTCTCCGGTTAAATCCAACAGTGTCGACCCGCAGTCGCCGTTTGCTGCCTGCTTGGAGACGCAACCCGGACGTGTTTGGTTTTTTTGTTTGTTTTGTTTGTTTTGTTGGGAGAAAAACAGCTCTTGAATCCCTTTTTTCCTCCGGATACACTCCCGTTTCCCTCACACTAGCAGGCCAGGGTCGTCGCAAAATACATGTGTAGCTTCTGCGTAACCTAATCTTTGCGCTTCCGTGACACAAGCAGTTTCTGCCATTTCATACCAGCGTCGTCGAAACCTTGCGATGTTTCCTCGGCTGCACAATGAGGACCGGGGGGGGGGGCGTTCAAGACCGACTGCGCGTTCCCGGCAGCCGCTCCGGGAAAGCGGAAGCGACGGTTTTGCAACGTTTTGAAATTACACCACATACCATTTCAGTTCATGGGCCACATACATCCCAGTTTCATCTCAAGTGGGCCGGACCAGTAAAACCATGGCATAATAACCTATAAATAAAAATTTCTCTTTCTTTTATGTGAAGAAGTACAAGTACATTCCGAAAAATGTTCACAATTAATTAACAATCCATGTGCAAAACAGATGATGAACAGCCTGAGATGTCTTAAGAAAAACAAGTGCAATTTCAACAAGATGTCAACTGTCATTATGTGCATTACAATTTACAAATCACAGTGGATCTACAAAGGCACGAAACACTCTGTGTCCACTTTTCTCCTCTTTGACAAAGACATTTTCCACCAGCGGCTCCTGCATGAACAGTAGCCTTTGATTAACAGTGCTGTGCCACGTAGCGTGTATATAAGCACGTGGGATCTATAATAGCAGTAGGAATAGCAGTGCATTTTATTGGAAAAATTGGAATTAATGACTTTTCTGCTATTTTCACACTTTGCAAAGTCATCCAGTGGGCCGGAGCGGACCCTTTGGCGGGCCGGTTCTGGCCCGCGGGCCGTAAGTTTGACACCCCTGTTTTACACACATTTGTAGGTGTATTTTCAAACAAAATCTAATATAAATACATTACATACAAATGTTGTATAACAATTTTGCAACTGAGATAGCATTTAAGATAGCATGTATAGGTTTATTTTTTTCTGGTTGCTGTTAACAGTTATAGTTGCCAAATACAATTGGGCACTCAAATTTTTATATACATATATTTGAATAAGTTATAGGTTGGGTAATGTAGCCTACAACTTATTTTTATAGTGCAAAAATGGAGTGCCCAGTTTTGTTACATATTCCTTCAGTTGCCAGTTTATTAGATACAACTAATGAATGCAGTTTATGCCAAAATTGAATCAACACCTCTCTAAAACAGTTTAAGTTCTCTCTGTGGTGGCCTTTATTCTCTTGTATCAGGGATGTGGACCACTTTAAAACTCACAATACTTGTTAATATTGTAATTATAAGCACTGAAATGTCAGGCTACTCAATTTCCACAGTGGTGGAAAGTTACTAGGAACATTTACTCAAGTACTGTACTTCCATTTTATGCTACTTTATACTATATACTGCTCCACTACATTTATCTGACAGCTATAGTTATTATTAGTTACTTTTCAGGTTAAGATTTTGCATAAAAAACATTTGATAAATCATTTAATCAGCGCTGTCCTACTGGTGATTTTCTGCACCAGTTTTTGAGAATTCAGCACCCAGACAAGCTTACTAGAGCTAGTGTGTTTAACTATTATCAAAGGTGTCAAATGTGCTAGTGGCAGGAGGTCACATGCAGGTGTCACCTTGGAATATCTTCCACAGGTCAGTGTGTTAATTATTCCTTGGGCTGTAAAGGACAGAGGCATAAAGGCCTCTCTTGATGATGTGGCCGAGGATGAAGTGGCGTGTGAGCATATTCTGCATGGCGAGTATGTGGACAAGAGAACACTATTACATTGCAAATAACTGGCACATAGTTTGCACACAAAACATCAAAATAATAAAAGCAGGAACAGCACCCCTCAAGGCCCTCAGTACTGTTACTTTTTAGGTTGTCTATTCATGACTTTATACTCTTAGAACACTCCATTTCATTTCTAAGGTCAAATGTCACTTTTTTACTTATGTCATATGATCTAGTTATACTCACCTATATGACCTACAATATGTTACATGTTACAGAATAGTACTATTACCACTGATATTTAATTTAAGGTCACATTTTTGAGTGGAGGACTTTTGAGTATTTATACATTATGTTTTTCTCACTTTAAAGTAACTTTTTGAATGCTTTTTTTAAGCACTGGGCCAAGTTGAAGGATATATATAAGCCTGTAGCCTGTTCCATGACATGTGGTTATTCACCAAGCCATGTGTATAGGCCAATCAACTGTGTGCTAGTCTATGTAATCTAATAGAAAGTGGGACAATTAATGTGTCGCTTGTGGTTGAAACATCAGATTAACAGTGCCGCCTACAATGGATTGGTCCTTTGCTGCCCCATCTGCCTTTAGCTTGCCCTGCAAATCCAATTATGTTCTTATGCTTCCCTCATCTAAAAATAGCTGAAAATGAAGGAAAACACAGAAACAACACGTCATTAGTTGTGAGCGAGGAGCAAATTATGTTATGGAGCTGATGTGCCCTTTCTGTGGAGACAATTGATCTGTCATGAAGAAATGAGGGTGTGTTACAAGCTGCCATGACAGACAGTAGCACTCGGACGAGGGAGATGTGGGTGGAATGGCAGCAGGGGATGCATAAGAGGAAGAAGGATTAGGTTCAGAGTGGCGGATGTCTGAAGGAACTTAAGAAGAATCTCTTCAGACACCGGATGAAATAAGGTAGGCTGCATAATGTGTCAAAACCAGGTGATAATGTTTTTCAGTCTGAACGTTATTCATCAACCACCTGTAGGCCTAGAAATGTGTGTTTGCAGACACAGTACTGGCTGGATCATGAGATACAGGATTCTTTATATATGCTGCTGCTGTGACAACCCAATTTCTGTCTGGGATCAACAACGTAGAAAATTGAATGAAACTGAATGGTGCCACTGTGCAAAGCATCGAAGCATTTACTAGCAGGATCTTACTGAAAAAGAGCCTGTGCGCTCAGCCGGATTTCTCTGGATAGATCAAGGTAACAAAATAACGTAAAGTAACGACCACAATTTGTCAATAACACTGAAAATGCTAGCAATACAATTACTTTTTATTATCTGGTAGGAGAAAAATACCTTTTATGATTTTAAAACACAGTTCTTATAATCAGTTTTTATAATTTGGTATGTCAAAGGCGGTTTAACTAGTTAACAGACCTTTTCTGTTACACAGTTTTAATTATTGCCAAATTATCTGGTGTACTTTGGTATAATTACTTGTATTTCCATTAAAATAATTGCCCTTTTCAAGCAAATGCACATGTGTAAATAATACAATTAATGATGGCCGTACATGTCTCAGAAAGGTCACAGAGTGAAATGGACGCAGCGCTGTGTGTATACAATGTTTACATACAATAAAGTAAATTAAAGACCAAAGTCATCAAGGCGGAAAACAATATACACCAGCAACATGCTTCAGTTTTCCTCCTCTTGTCCTCTAATATGAGAAGGAATAAGATGATTATGATAAAGTGCTTCCTGGAGGCTACCACACCAACATGCAGACGTTCATCTGATTGTCAAACAAATCATGAAAACTCAGGTTTGCTACCATGTTAATACCTCAGAGTGTTATGTCAGTCTGCTTATTCACAGTAGCCATTATATCATGTCAGTGGTGTTGTTAGTTGGAACAAATTTATACGGTATACATCAAGCCATACAGACAATGGCTTGATGCTGCAAAAAAAAAAAAAGATCTTCAGAAAGGAGTTTTCTTTCTGTCATTGAGAGGACAAATGTGTTGCCATCATCCTACATCTTGTCCACCATCTTCCATCCACCACCATGAAAAAGTTCAGTCATCAGTATACCGGGTATTTTCAGTTACCAGAAGCTTCTCAAGGTAATTTACCATTATAGAAATCCTTCGACGTAAGCATGTAAGTGCTTTAAAACTGCTAAACAACAAGCTCAACTGAACAGACTGACCTGATACAAGTTGACACAGTATATTGAATCTAAAAACAATGAATACAATTTAACAAACAACAAAAAAGACACATAATGTGCAAATGTATTGTGTGTTTTTTTTTATTTTCTCAAGCTTCGAAAACTTAAACTGCAGCTTCCTGGGATCTTATAGTCATTAAGCTGGTAAAACAAAAAGGAAGCGCCTTTGACGCTGTTGAACCTCTCCATTCTGCATGCGGTCAGTTTAAATCACTTTATTCTGATAGGAAAAGTATGGAAGCAATTAAGAGAAGTGTTGGATTTGTTTCCAGTTAGATCTAATTCCAGTAAACCCTTAGCTTTTCTGTCTCAAACTCCGACCTCTGACCTCTAAACGTTCACTGAGTCTGACGTACTCCTCAGAGGGATTCTAGTCCATGAGGACATTCAGCCTGTTTGTTAAGAAACGACACTATAATAAAACGTCCCACTTGCCACAACTTCTCCTGTAATGTACCATGTTGTGGTATATAACAGTTTTATTCCCATTAACAGGTATTATTGTTTTAATGTAGATGCATACTGCAACAAATGTACAGTACAGGAGCATGTAGCCTTTTCCCTATGCATAATACAGCAGTACAGTCTATTGACGCGCTGCTTTGAGTGTGTGTCTCTGTTGTGTGTGTGTGTCTCCCAGCAGGATGGGTACATTTGTGACCCTGACAGAAGTGTTGGAGGCCCGGGGTTCACCACTGGATGAGGATGAGGTCTGGTGTCTGCTGCTCACCACCACTGAGGCCTTACTGGACATTTCCAAAAAAGGTAACCACTCACCAGATCCCATTTCCTCCCAGTTCCACCTGTTATCTGGGCACAGGGCTCTTTCTCTCAGGTAGCATTCAAGAGCATCCAAGCAGGCTCATTTTGAAACAACGTTCTCACCCGAATAGCGCAAGTGGAAGTTATCAAACCCTCTGAGTTGGTAAATGTCACCAGTTTCTGTTCTGCTCTCTGTTTAGGTTCAGGTAACATGGGCAGTGTGCTGAGCCCAGGCTCGGTGCTGCTGTCAGCCAATGGGAGTCTGGCCTTCAAGAGCTGCGCCCGGTATGAGGACGTGGCCTCCTTCACCGCTCCTGAGGTCCAGCAGGGTCACGCTGCCTCCACCAGGACTGCAGCCGAGAAGGTTGGAAAACTCTGACCTGTTGTGAGGACACCTACTACAAAATATCATGACGTAGACAAGTGGTACTAAACCTGGGGGTTGGGAGACAAAATTATTAGATTATAAAGATTATTAATGGGATAGGAAAGAGTCAAAAACATAAAACTATGTTTACTTTTCTATATCATTGCTATTTTGTTATGAAATGCTGGGTATCACTTCAGGCTTCTAAAAAATATCTGATGGGCAAAAACAAAAAATCATAGTTTGATGCATAATGTATTAAACCTATGAACCTATGGGGTCACAATATATAGGGGTTTGACATGGAGAAATTGCTTTGTTTTAAGAGGACACAAGTTAAAAAGAACCAGATCATCATGAAATATGAAGTCATCGGGTCCATAAAACTTGTTATTTTTAAATTAGCCAACATTTTTCCATTACCATTTTTACGCCACTAAGTGCTTTGTTTGAATAGGACTATTATTATTATAATATTATCACATGGCTATGCATCATCATTTTTGATCATTTCAGAGATTGTGTGTGACCTTTACCCTTTAACCACAAAAGGCAGAAATCGTTAGTCATCAGTTAATGTGATAAAAAGTACTTTTATATGGGCAGAAGTGACTGTCTGAATCATTCCCTTGTTCTGCTGTCATCAGATGGTTGTGTACTCACTGGGGATGACTCTTTATTGGTGTGTTGATTATCATCTACCTCAAAACCAGGTACTTTCCTCACTCTTCCATCTCTTGCTCAAACTCATTCTTGCGTATTCTTAGTACTTGCGCCTCATCCATTTTTGCCGTCACCTGTTTGTTTTCTCCCAGCCGGTCCAGATGAGCGCAGAGCTGGAGGGTCTGCTGCTGAGCATGTGCGAGGACATGGTGGTTAGGAGGACCGACCTGCTGACGGTGCTGGAGACCTGCGAGCTCCACCACAAGGCCTCGATGCTGCCTCCTGCTGACCGGCTCGTCAGGCAGCTGGTAGAAGATGTCTACAGAAACTCAGTGAGTGTTTGATTGGTGGTTAGGTGAGGTCATGTCTGGTTTTGAGTAGTTTTAGTTTACTGATAGCAGCAACTGTCTGTTTGTTTTTCTTGAGCTGGACAGTGATGTCGTTGCAGGTTGATCATATGTCCGTGGCTGAAAATGGATCCCACCTAACAGACCGCAGTCAAATGGTCAGGGACAGATTACACAGTAAGAAACTGACCCCTTTTGTGATATTTAAAGTCCGGCTAAAATTAAATTGCATTTTGTTTTAGTTTTTTGTCTGCTACAGCATACATATCTGCTCTGTAAATCACTTTCTCCTTTGAGAAAAAACTCAGAAATCACTCTCACTCTCGTGTCTGTATGCTAAATATGAAACTACTGCCAGCATCTGAAATGAATTAATCATTAATAAACTGTGCAAAAATCTAAATGTGTACCTTTCGCTTTGGATGGAGCCAGGCTAGCCATTTCCCCCTTCTTCCAGTTTTTATGCTAGTGAAGCTAACCGACTGCTGATTGGAGCTTCATGTTTAGCATACAGACATGAGTGTGGTATCAATCTTCTCATCTACCTCTCAGCAAGATAGAGAATAAATGTATTTTCCAAAATGTCAATTGCTTTAAAACACAGAAAGATGTTTTTAGACATTTTATCATACCAAATGTGAAAGCTATAATATTGGCACGTGGACACAATTTGTTTTTCAGGAGGCTCTTTCAGTAACTCAACATGGGCGCTGAAGAAGAAGATTTCCAGAACATTCTCCGGAGCGTCTTATCCACGCGAGACCACAGGGTATGAAGTCTGTGTCCAAACATATTTTATATTTTATAACAGAGGTTTTTAAGCACATAATACATTGTCATAATCCTGTTTACAGGTTTGAAGCAAAGTAAGAGGACACAGTAAAATATGTTGTTTTCTTCAATTTGATCAGTCGCTTAAATGATAAAAACGGTGACAGATCTCGCCTCCCAGGCGACTGAGAATGGAAAACTCATTTTCCCCAGGATTCCCTCGGGCGGTCGCCTCCGGGACACTTACGGCAGCTGGCAGCAGCTGAACATGGATGGTAATCGAAACGGCAACTCAAGATCCCTCACACAGTTCGAGTCCTCAATGAGTCTGAATGACAAGAAAGCAAAGGTGAGCCAGATTATTATATCACGTTACATAATAATTACATAATATCTGATTGTGGAGTTGACAATATATTTTCTTCTGCTTTGTCCTCTGTTGCAGGACATGGGTCCTGAGTTTATTAGGATGTTAGATGAGCCGCTGGTTGTCTTAGAGCTGCCCGGGTCCATCGTGGTGAGTTTTTGAAAAAAGAAATAAGATCATGTCAGTGTGAAAGTTTAGAGATATAGAGACACACCTGGTCACGTAGCCCAAATCTCAGGAGGTGAGTTTTTGCTGGATCAGTGAAATGTGGGGAGTCGTTTAGATGATGATGGTAATCTCTGCCTCTTGAAACTTTTGTTAACAACCATTTACACTATCCATTGTACATATAGAATAAAGCATCATTCTGCATTTGCATGGATAATTTCACACCCGAAACATATTCAGAAAACAATTTGATGTGACCTTGATGTATCAGTAAAAGTGGAATACATAACAATGTTATATAAAAATGTGTGTCACTCTGTTCCTATTAATCTATAAAAATTACTCTTTTATGGTGTACTTTGCACAGCCTACTACCAAATGTCAAAAAGGTCACCACTCGCATCAGCTTTTTCATTTCTGATTTAATTCTGTCCTCGAAATCCTTTTCTCCCCCTCGCAGTCAAAGAAAGGGAAATCTCCAACCACTCAGAGGGAGCTGAGTGTGGTGATGCCAAACGGTCAGAGCATCCTGGTCAAGTGTGAGGTGAAGTCCAGAGGAGGAGACGTCTTTGACATGATTGTGGCTCACTCCAACCTGATGGAACATTTCTACTTTGGCCTTGCTTATATTGACGGTAAAGAGGTTTGAAAATAATAAGTGACTGGCTGTCTTTCTGAGGGCCACTGTTTTTGTCTCATTGTCTCAGTGATTTAGGCTGCTTTCACACAAAGCCTGTATGTAGTGGTTTATTTGAACACTAGAGCATTCTGAGGTAATTTATTCAGGTGATGTAAATTGTTGTATGTAATTTACATCCCAGTGTAAAATTATGCACACACCAAAAGCCTGAAAATGCAATCCTTTTCCTAGAGAACTGTGGTTTGATTTGTTATGGATGAGAACATAATCTAAAGCAAAAAAAAAAAACACAAAAAAAAACTCAGTCACAAACATGAGGTTTCACGCATATAAGGACATGTCTTTAGTTCAACATGCTGACAGCAAAACTGCCAGCAAAAAACACAAATAATGTACAAATGTGACCGGGGAGCAACTTGTCGGTGTGACCAGACCCGCTGTATAGGGCCTTTGTGTGGTGTAGGTAAATAGAAAGATTAGAGATTAGATTAGATTATTTATGTCAGCTCACTCTTTTTCTTTGTTCTTTTCTCTATTCTCTGGTCAGATAATGAGTTTTTCTTTGTGGACAATGATACCAAGATTTCCAAAGTTGCTCCAGATAGCTGGAAGAAAGTGCCTACAACCACCTTTGTCCTTTTCTTCAGGATCAAATTCTTTGTCAATGACATTTCTCTTCTTTTGTGAGTATTTCTCTTTCATGTGTTGTTACCAAATTAAAAAGTGTCTCGTAAAGTCAGCTCGAATCCTTTAAACGTGTGCGCTCTTCTCTATCTTCTCTATCAGGCACAAACAGACCCGCCACCAGTATTACCTCCAGCTCAGGAGAGACCTTTTGGAGGACAGGCTGTCCTGCCATGAGGAGACGGCTCTGTACCTGGGAGCTCTGGCCCTGCAGACGGAGTGTGGAGACTGCATGCCTGAGGTTGTGCACCACAAGAATTTGTTGTTGTAATCAAGGTCAACTTAATCCAAGTTAAAATTGATTTAAAGGTGCCACATAGAGCAAATATAAACATATCATTGTTGGATGGAAGCAATGGTATATGGTATAGTATAATTACTGGAAAGCAGTGAGACCATGGAGGAGACAAATGGAGGAGACAGATTTACATAGAAAACAGTGGGTGCTGGTGTTTTGATGTGTGTCATATGCTACATTTCTCATAAAACCTATTGCTTTGTCCTTTTTTGCATAGTTTTCTTTCTTAAGACTGAACTATGTTTCTCCTTTAAAATGTTACATTTTGCACCTTTAAAAAAAATGCCATAAGCTTTTCGTGTGCATGATTAAGTTTCTAGTGCATAAATGAATTTATTCTCAAAATAAAAGGGTTTTGATCTGTTATGTTTAGGTGTACGGTAGGAACTACTACCGCCCTGACCAGTATGTCTCCAAGAGCGTGATGGAGAAACGTGCCTTGCCTCACATTCATGGGGAGCTGCTGAGACTTCACACCAACAACGCTCAGATGCTCACCGACGAATCAGAGCTCGAGTTCCTCAAGGTAGCAAGATAGTCAAATCTGATAATGAAAATGAATATCTAGTGGTGTGCGCTGATACCACTATGACTGTCATTAGTATCAAATGAAGTGCAGTTAACACTCTCTGTTTGTGCCTTTAGGTGTGTCAGCAGTTGCCTGAATACGGCGTGCTGTTCCACCGTGTGATGCGTGAGAAAAAGCCTTTAGAAGGAGAGATTATCCTCGGGGTTTGTGCCAAAGGTGTCACTGTCTACGAGATTAAAGATGGCTGCCGGTCCACCAGTCAGAATTTCTACTGGAGGGAGACAGCAACGATATCCTCTAACGTGAGCGCAGTTTCTTTTATCATTTAATTCCTTTTACTGTGTGAAATGAAAATGGAATTGGTACTGGTATTTTTCACGTGTGTGTTATGCCCTAAAAACGTTTCCTTTGTGCTCCTGCAGAGGCATAAATTTGTAGTAGAGAGCCGGGGCAGCAAGAAGAAGTACACCTTCATCACAGAGAGATCCAAGATAGCCAAATATCTGTGTAACCTCTGTTCAGCCCAGCACAAGTTCAACAATGAGATGAACTCTCGCCAGCTCAGCCACAGCCTGGTCTCAGGTCAGTTACTGCACTACGACTACTGCCAAAGCCGGCTCTTGAGTTAGAGAACTCGCCAAGTATTGTCGCCTTTTTTTTTTTGCCTGTTTGGCGTCTTCTCTTGCCGACCATTTCCACTCCTCACTCCGTGTTTCTTTGCGTTTGCCTCAAGAAGAAAAGATCGTGCAGTATGCAGCAGTGTGTCGAGCTCAGAGCAGCCGGCTCAAGTCCTTCTCCTGTTCAGAGACGCCACAGGACGACAGCGGTCTGGCCACACCTCAGGATGAGGCCCTAACCAAGCTGTGTGATGATGTCGCAGCCAGGATCGAGGCACGCATTAAACAGCAGCGCCAGAGCCTCAATGAGCAGAGGTACTTTAGTCTTCTAGCAGTTCACATATAAACCCATATTCCCACCTTAAACATTCAACATGAAATCTGTCGTTTTCTGCACGTTCAACAGCAACAATGAAGATGGTGTTGCATTTGGGAAATTTGGGAATCGTTCTTTAAATCATTAAGAAACAATGTGGCCCAGATTTTACATGAGCTAAAGTCCTTCCTCCAAAGCTAGCTCATGCAAATTTCAACCACTTCTTCTTCGTCTGTTTATTCCAAACAAAGCACTCCCTGTTCTCAGAGGACAGAATTGTATTATATCAGTCAATTACTGTAACTCTATCACTATCATCCCATTGGTTTTCCGTGTTTCTTCTGCAGTACCTGCTCCAGCAGTCAGCGCAGCAGCACTGGTATGCGTTCCCCAGCCTGCTCTCAGAGGAGCGGATCTGAGGCGCCTTCTGGTTCCCCAGCAGCCAGAGGTATGACCAAGTATACTACTAACTAATTCAATGTTGACAATTGCTGTGGGATGATGCACGACACTGCTATACCATAGTGTGATTTTGATTAAATATGGATGAATGATACATCGTCTTATTGACTGATGCCTGCATCGTTTTAGGAAGAAGACAAGTTTTACTTTTTAAATAAGTTAAGGTTTATGTGTTATTCTACTTTGTGTCTTACAGAGACCCCGCCAAAACTAGGGTCATCATCAGAGAGAGAGGTCATTTGTATTTCTCTAAAGAAAGACCCAAAGCTTGGCCTGGGTAAGCTGATCACACTTTAATACACAGCTTCAACAGAGAGATCCAAAGAAGAATTGTTAAGATTTTGATTTAACTGTTGGATGCTCTTTTTCATTTCATATAGACGTGCACTTATCTACTACTACGGCATGCCTAGGATGCCTTGTAACTGATTGCTGTTACTAATGTCATCCCTTTACTTTTATTTTTAGTACGTTCTAGTGCACAGTCATGCTGCTGTATGTGTTTGAATTTGAGTGCATGTGGTGTTTTCCTGGATTTGCACAGCACTTTGAAAGTTTCCAAGCAAAATACATTAACAAACCTGATAGGAATAAATGTTTTAGATCATGCAAGCACTCTGACAGTAGTTATGTAAAGTGATGAATAAGTCATAATCTTACAGAAGGGACAACAGAAGAAAGACTCTCTCTTCTTTTCTTGACACGTGTGGTTTGTGTTCATACAGGTATAGTGATAGTGGGAGAGGACACTGTGGGGCATTATGACTTGGGCATCTTTGTTGCTTCCATTGTGCCTGGTGGACCCGCTGATAAGGATGGACGCATCCGACCAGGTAGAGATTCATGTGGACATTTTTTTTTTATCTATAGCAACACTGTGTACGTTTGTACATGTATGTTTGCTTTCCCATTCATCAGTTTAAGGGCTTTCAATCATTTTGCAAGTGTAGGTGTCACTTTTTCAAATGTTGGATACCTCATTTTGGTGTGGACTCCTCATGTATGTCCAATTATTTAAATTCATACGGCATCTTCCCCCGCTTTTTAAGAAAACGGATGCAGAGAATGTGTGGCGGGAAAGTGCAACGGAGGACAGAGAGGGTATGGGAGGTGTCTGTGGGGTTCAATCGCAGGCCTTTGGGGGTCACACCCTTTGGGTTCAGAGGTGGCGGTGAGGTCTTCAAGCTCCACTGTTACCGGACACCAGCACCATTTCACTGTGACCTTTGCCTGCAGGTGGTCGTCTGATCTCTCTGAACCACATCAGCCTGGAGGGCGTCACCTTCAACGAGGCAGCAGAGGTCATGCAGAGCAGCCCCGAGGAGGTGCAGCTCATTATCTCACAGCCAAAAGGTGCTCTGTGTGTGTGTGGTTACTGTATGTGTGTAATGACACTGTGGCTGTGACCTGCCCTCCTTTGTTTGCGTGCAATGTTGGTGATTTGGTAATTAGCCTGTTCTACTGATGCACCTGTTCTGGATTACATCATCATCAACATGTGAAAATGAGATTTGTATGTTTCCTTTCTGTTCATTGTGCAATAATATGTCAAAAATGTATATCAGCATCCCACTTGTTTGTCTTCGGGCAAAATGTCAGTTTATGCTGACTCATCTTGCTCTCAAGGGCGTAAACAAATTCCATCCTCCACTTCTCATCAATCAGTATACAGCTTCAAATCCTGATGTAAAACACATTATAGTCCAACTGAGAAAAATCTGTAATTTCTTTACATTTTAAATGCTAAAACAGCATATATTACAATGATTTCAATTCTATCTCAGTCAATTTAATGTCTGTTCATTAAATATGAAGCTACAGCTAACCAGCAGCTGTTAGCTTAGCTCAGCACAAAGACTGGAAACAGGGGGAAACAGCTAGCTTTGGTCTGTCCAAAAGTTTTAAAAAATCAGCCTACCAGCACCTCTAAAGCTCACTAATTAAGACATTGTATCTAATTTTTAAAAACTAGTTAAAAAACGGTAGTCTAAAAACGACACGTTGTGGTTTTAAAGGGGGATTATCAGTCTTTGTTCTAAGCTAAGCTAACTGACTACTGGCTCTCACTTATTAAGGGGCCAGTATACTCCATCAGAAGTGCTTCTCAGATAGTCCAATAGCTTCAGAAACCCCCTCCCCCAGACACAGACCTCCTCAATCGGACTTTTCCAACGTCAGATTGGGGCCATTTCTGTAACTTTCCGAAACCGACGATCCAACATTCACACCCATTCCACACAGCTTCAGGCTCAAAAATAGTGTTCAGGCTTCAGTATTTTGAGGTCTAACATTAACGGACTCTGTTTTCATCCACAGTTTCCCTCAGTCCCATCAGTGTGCGCTCTCACGCGTTGAGGAACTACGAGTCCCAGACCACGCTGATGACAGACGGCCGATCGGGAGACGATAGCTTGGACGAGATTGTTTCGGTCATGAAGACGCCAAAGACCGGCAACAGGCTTCACGTCCCCCGAGACGTACGAATCCTCAGCTCACAGGTAGAAGACAAGATATACTTCATTGTCATCCATCTGTATACAGTGCAGTACAGTACATAAAGGGTCATTAAGTAATCTATAACCTTTAAGAATCCATACAGGTAGCAATACAAACAATTTACTGCACCTCCTACGTAAGTCTTTTCTCTTTTCTATCTAGTGATGGTGATAGTGAGTTTTGAGAGCCAACAGTACATGGGGAAGTAAATATAAATATCTGATCTATTGCCCCTTTTATACTGTCAGTTATCTGTATGGATGGATCAGTGGGTAGGTGTGTCAGGCATACAGAGAGCGAGTGTTGTTTCTGTCTGTGCTGCTTTCAGGACAGCTGCTCTCTGTCTCCTCCTCTAAACTGTGTGAGGCCGGAGGAGATCACTGTGGAGCTCAGAAAGATATCAGGAAGTCTGGGCATCAGCATCTCAGTGAGTTCATGAAATATTTAGCAAAAGATTGTCGTTGTGACTGGCAGAACTCACCCCAGGCTTAAATGTTACATTACTGATGTCGACAACATGTAAAATGGTGCCAAAAAGAAGACCCCTCAGTATATTACAGATATGTTCTGAATGAAAGTTTTTCTCGTTAATCGTCCAGGGTGGTGTCAACACTAACCTTCCTAATGGAGGAATCTTCATCAGAAGCCTTGTTCCAGGAGGGGCTGCTGAGAGAGACGGACGTGTACAAACAGGTATTACAGCTAATTATCAAATCCGACAATGCTAAGGCCTTACAGTATGTACTTGTGGAGCACTGAGCATGTTGGGCTGCAGGTTTAGAGTCCATCCATCTAAAATGAAAAAGGGTATCTGTGCTGTCTGATGGGAACCTAGAAGTTTATATGAAGCCTCAGTTATTCTTAAGGGACCAAGAAAAACAGGTTAACACTTATTAGATTTATTTTTGCTTCCCCAGAGCTCCCGGGTCTGTTTACCACTGTGTCACTGAAATCCAACACTTATTAAGATTGGAAAATTTGGTGTGTACATTTTGGCATTTAGCTGATGCTTCTTTCAAGAGAGAAAGAATGATTAAAAGCCATAAATAGAAACCAACACAAGCATCTGATGTAGCAAAATATAAGTGAGTAAAATATAATTAATCTGTTTGTTTATTACAGGTGATAGACTGTTGGAGGTGAATGGGATTAGCTTCCAGAGCTTCACCTACCAGCAGGCTGTGGAGTGTCTGAGAAAAACTGGGGAGGTAAAGGACGACATGTGACTGATGTTGAATTATGTCAGTGTGAGAAGTCCAATGATAACCTATATATGCTGATGATGAGCTGTTTTTAAGTCATGCTAGCGGCATGACTGTAGGGATGGCAATTTTCAGTCTGTCGGTCTGCTGGTCGGTGGGTCCAACACTTTGCTCCAGACTGAAATATCTCAGCAACTATTGGATGGATTGCCATGAAATTTTGTACAGATATTCATGGTCCCCAGAGGATAACTCCCAATGACCCAAGTGATCCCCTGACTTAACCATAGCGCCAACTGCAGGTCAAAGTTTCCACTTATCCTGTTAAATATTATAGATACTCCGCTGTGCCTAAGTACAGCCTCACAGAGTTGCCAGCGTGGCTGCAGACGCTTAGTCTTTTTGTGTTTTCCTTTACTGCTCAAATGTATCTCTTCTATTCTGTTTTTTACCATGTATGTCGATCCTTCCCAACCACACCCTTCTCTTCCACTACCATTCTTCCTTACCTCTTTTATCCCATTTTCTTTTCCTCTCCCTCTCCTTTATAAGACTTTTATCTCTTGCTTGTGTTCCTCCCAATCACATTTTTGTCTTTTCCTCTCCTCTCCTCTAGGTGGTAACCCTGGTTGTGGAGAGAGAGTTGATGCACCTACCTAGGGTTTCTCTCAGTGCAGACATCAGCAGCAGTGTATCCACTCAGAGCATCAGTCCAGCTACCAGCCCGCTAAGGATCAACAGCTGCTCGTCCATCAGCACTCCTTCAAACACGATCTCTGACCGGCCCAGGGACTACAGCTTTGTCACTGACGGTAGGAGACCTCAGCTTAAGTTTAGACCAATAGACTTTCAACTTTAGTGCACAAAATGCATACAAGTGCCCCAACAAGCTAAATAACACCCAGCATCTCTTTCTGGGAACTGCTCAGAGCATTTGTGCTCTTGCAAACTTCCCATAATGAATAAAATTTTGCCAATAGATCGATCTGCAGTTCCCTCAGAGAGACAGAACGTTATGTCAGGAAACCTTACACTTGCCTGTAAGAGAACCTGCGTGAGAGAACCAGTCGACTGTAAGCCGTTTTGTGATTTAATAGCCGACCAGGCTAGTCTGGCTGCTTCAAGGTGAACTTTCACACACTTCTTTTTCTTCATCCTGATCTTCCTTACTGAACCTGACCTTATTCCTCTTCTTAGCCCTCTGGCCACCCTTATCCTTCGGCCTTGTACTTCTATATCTGTCATCCTACATCGCTCCTCTTTCCTCTCACACAGGCAGGAGGATCATGTTTTAACATAACACAGTCAGTTTCATCCCTTTTAGAGGTTATCATCTTGGCGACCATTAACACAAGACACAAACAGATGTCCGTTGACATCTAAACCTTCAAAATGTCCCTCCTACTCATTTCTGCGCAGACCTGTATTGTTGCTCATTTTGTGTACCTGCATGTATCTGTCACTGAATAATATAACTGAATTAAATTTGTATCTATCAAAATGGTGTTATAATTGATTCATTTGACTGTTGCCTTTCATCGTGTCTACAGAAGCTGAAGAGGACATGCAAGTAATATTTTTTTTTATCTTGACATAACAAGCCTTTATTTCCTGTGATGACAAAATTATTATTCTGTGATCAAGACGAATCTGTTCTTGTCATCAAAAGAAAACTAACAACTAAACTTTTAATAACCATCTTTTATGTGTTGGCAGTAATGATTGCAGATGAAAAAATACTCCCAAATGAGGCCAACTGTTGCAAAAAAATGTAGTGTGCTTGAAGGAAGTTCGCCATTTTGGCAAATACGTTATTCGTTTAGAAGTGAAGATCGATGCCACTCTCATGTCTGTCCACATACGGCTACAACCAGCAGCCAGTTAGCTTAGCTAGCACAAAGACTGGAAACGGGGAAACAGTTAGCCTGGCTCTGCCCAAAGGTAACAAAGTCCACCTACCAACACTTCGAATCTCATTTCTTTAATCAATACAAAAAACAAAGTTTGCGACAAGTTGCACTTTTACAGGTTTTACTGGTCGGCAGGTTTTTTTTAACCTTTTGACAGAGCCAGGCTGACCAGCTGCTAGCTGTAGCCTTATATTTACTGGAGAGATATGAGCGAGGTGCTGAGCTTCAAACTCTCAGCAAGAAAGCGAATACGCGTTATTTCCCAACATGCTGAACTGCTGCCTTTAAAGTACTGAAAGTCACTAAATGTAGAAAAAAGTGTCAGTCCTTTCTAGCTTCCTGCATCAGATTGAAGCGAAGCCTGATAGCTATTTCAGGCAGACAGTCCACTGCTACTCTCACATGACATATTCTTCTCAATGAAACATACTGCATGTCCAGCACACCCTTTGCAACTCTGTATGGCAGTGTAAGCCATCAGTGCTCTGCTCACTCTTTAGCTTTGCCATGCCTGTTGCTGGATTGCTCACCTGAAAACGGTGCTGTGACTGCCGCAATCACTTGCGACCACTGCTGCTGCTGCTGTTCATAAGCATTTCATAAGACCCCACCTACCACCATAGCATCCACCTGTAGGCTGTGAGTCTCATTTGCCCTGTGGGAAAGTTATTATCGTCACTCCCCAATCCCAGTTTTGTTGACTTGTTGCATCCTTGTGGAGAGTGACGAGGTCCGAGATTAGACACTAAATATCAATTCTGCTTTTATTTTTGCATTTTATTCATTTTTATGTTTAAGTTTAAATCTCAACAAGACAAAACTAATTAGGATAATCATCGTGCACTGAATTTTCTAAAACAAAAAAGATAATCAGCTTTATATTTTCTCTTCCCTTCTCTTCTCCCGTCCACTTCCTCTTTCCAAATCCCCTGCAACTCCTGACCTCCATACATCTACATCATGGTTCACCTCATCACAATCCCATTACTGCCTACGTGCTCCCACCTCCAAACCCTCAGACAACACCCAAGTAGTGACTCTGACTAAGAGCGCCAACGGCCTGGGCTTCAGCTTCCTAATGTGGGAGCTGGATCCGCCCACTCGGGACTTTAGCAGCCTGGTCCGGATAAAGCAGCTTTTCCCCGACCAGCCAGCCCAACAGAGCGGCAGGATCCGGGTGGGAGACGTCCTGTTGGCCATCAATGGCCAGTCACTCAAGGAGCTGTCCTATCCAGTATGTGTAGATTTCAAATTAAGTTTATTCCTTTGTGTTTGCTAATCTCATTAGTAATCCTTGATTTGCTTATATGTGATGGGATTTAGACTACGGAAGATTATTTAGTACCATTTGCATGATGATGTATCAGTTTAATATATGACTGTAAGAGTTAAACTGAAAAATATTTGCACATATATATGCATGGAAATGTATCATTTCTGCTTTTATTTGAACTGGTTGGGTTGTTTTTCCTCTCATGTGATGGTCTAAATGTTGTTTTCACCCTGACATGAGAATCAGATTATTGAGGAAATACTGATTTTGTAATTACTTGGCATGAAAATGGTGCGTTTTAAAAAATATTAAAGATCTGCAGCTTCATTATTTGTACATATCCCTGTTAAAAGTTTTCTCTTCTATCGGTAGAGGGTGCTAAAGCTGTTCAAGACTTCACCACCTGAGGTTCGACTGACTCTCTGTCGGCCTGCACCAGGTACACACACACACACATTGTAACATACGCGTGTACACATTTGCACCCACCTAATTTCCTCACCTGTTCGTCTGTTTCCTGCAGGGATCCTTCCTTCCATTGATCAGTTTACTGGCACATGAGTGATGTCACAGTGCTATACAACGCCAACATCGATGGATGTTCAGAAGCAACTCTGTACTTCCTGATCAATCAGGAAGTGGCGATGGAGAGCGAGGGAAGACTAAGCGATAGGGGTGTTCTGATCGGTGCATTGAGCTGATATTGTCAATGGACTCCAACGCTGCTGAAAGGTCAGTGATGTTCCTCAGTGTGACATGACGTGATGTGATTTGACACAAACATGTTGTGACCTCCATGATGACCAGCCAGTGGAGATTTATTCATTCGAGTGTTGTATTTTAACCTATCCAGAGGGATAAATGATGTTTTCAGTCACCTCAAATACTGCAGCCAGGCGTTAATATTACATAAAGAAATCATGAAACAACGTAGCATCGTTTGACATGATGTAACACACTGTAACATCTTACACAACATGCTGTGACATGACATAATGTAACTCAGTGTGACATGACATGACTATTAAATATGCATTATTAATAAGATTAGGAGAATAAATACACTGGCCTTCTTCACAACCTTTGGATCTGAATCAGTGCTTGTCTCAATTCTAACTTTTCAACTAAAAATAGTAAAGCTTTGTCTTGTCTGTTTTCCAGGCATACGGAAGAAACCATGATGGCCCAGGAGAGCGGAGAGGTTGAAGGCTGAATGTGAATGGATTTGTGGAAGCAATAGTTCAATAAAAATGTGAGTAACAGGATAATGAATGAACATAAATGTTTCTTTCGGTTTGTGTTTGATTATACAGTTGATTTCATCTGAATGTATAATTCATATAGAAAGTTAAGCTCTGATCTCATCAACCTTTACTAGATATTTTCTTGCAAGGCCTGAGGCCTGAATAAAGATTTTACTGTATTTCAAATCGAAAACATTCACTTTTGTGAATGTCTTTAGGGCGTCTGAAGCCGTTCCTAAACCAAATCTTCCTGTGTGTCATCAAGAGTCTGTACTCTGCAGGTTTTCACATAAACCACACTCAAAAGCCGTTTATTAGTTCATTCTTTTGTTGATGAAAGTATGCAGATCAATAAGATTAGCTCTTGTTGTGGCTGGTTAGGCCATAGTAAAGTACCACACGATCACACCAAGTTTAGGGGCAGAGATAGAAATTCTGCTGACATTCTTACTTTAAACACACCAAACTTATACATGATCTCAACAATCTTTCATCCAAACCAAAATCTAACAATTTTCTAAATTAAATTTTGCTATCTCTAGACTTATATCCAAACATAACCATTTCTAATCTTATGCCTATGCAACATTTCAGGTCAAAGAACCTCTACGTATAACTGTGGTTCGATCCATAATTTCATGTAAACCACTGGTCTACAAGCAACCTTCACCAACTTTTATTACCTGTTCATCTCTCAACCACAAGGTGGCAGCATAGTGCCGCAAGTAACAACACTTGCCCTCTTTGTATTGCAAACAGTAATCATCATTGCTGCAAAGTCTCACTTCTCAGTTAACAGCATTTCATGAAAAGAAGAGGGAAGCTAATAATGTGATTTTTGTCTCCTCCACAGGAAATCCAAACGAGGCATTTTGTTGACACTAAAAGAAGAAGACGACTGAAATAAATCGGAAAAGAATTATTGGTATAAATTTAGTTGAGGACAGAAAAACTCTACAGCTATGCAGAACATGTTGCATCTTGAAATGATGACGCAAATTGTGAGTTCTCTATTATTAAAAGGAATTTAAGCCTCATCAAACTTTACTGTGTTTTGGCAACTTCTTCTGCTTTTGAGCCCCCCTCCCCAAGTAAATTTACGCTCACGTTATGTGTTCAGAAATACAATAAATACAAAGCCTCGTTTTCTCAGAAAAACAAAAGCCATTAAACTGAACCTGACCTGAATATGGATGATCCACCCCCAAACACTCATTTAGTATCCGGACAAACCAGGCAGTAGGTGCACACACACTCACACACACACCTCCCTGGGTGAGGAGCCAGTAATGGCCCCTCGTAAATAAGGGTTCCTGTATTTTGGTGAAACCCAGTAGTGCATCTGGATCCCATCAGAGCTCGTGTTCCCTTTGCAAATGATCCCAAATGTTTCTAATTATGCCAGTGGAGTCGGCACGAGGCTCTGTGAGCGCTTGTGTGTGTTTTCGTGTACGTGTAATCGCCCTGACGGACACGCACACCCATACACTGGCCTCTGTATATTCATGAACAGAATAACAGAGATGGACAGCGTGGTCTTGACCTCTGCAGCCTCCGCTTAGGTCACTGCACGTGGTGATGACTGATGAGTGAAAGATGGGAGTGGAGATGGCTTTTCTCCACCGGTCTTGTCTGCTGGCATCGTCTTCCCCGCTGTTCTCAAGTGAGTTTCCAAGTGAGTGGTGAAATGTGCAAAAGAAAAAAAAAAGTGGAGTATCTACAGTGAGAGAAAGTTATTGGTCTAATCCACAGTGAACACAAACTTGTGAGCCAAGCATTCAGTATGCAAGACCTGCATCATGTTTAACATTATGTAAATTGTTTGAATCTAATCTGATTTTGCATACAAACCGTGCAAATGTGATTGTTTGCACTTGCATTGTTTTGTAACAACCTTGTAGGTGCGTGACTGCACACACCAGGGAACATTTCACTAAGTGCTAGCAGAGTATTATGGTGGACTTCTTCTCTGGTTATTTCACCATAGATGAATATGCTGGAATTGAGCCTACTGTTAACTATGCCAAGTGCTGTGTGAGACTGTAACAGAGTGCAACAAAAAGCATGATTTTAAAAAAAGACCACCATCCATTTGCTGGTTGACTTTTGGTGTTGTATTAGTGAAAAACTTACCAGGGTTGCCGTTTCTGGAGGCAGGCATTCACGGCCAATCAACTGGCCCCTTTAAGATTTTTAAAATTTGTCTGAATCTGAATTTCCATGAACGTAATAAACACAGCTACCTTAGATTATTTGCCTGCTTCAGACACCATGATACCATTCATGTTTATACTGTATTTACTGTACCTTGAGTTCATTTCTTAGCATTTAAATTTACCAGTAATTCCACTTGCATAATTATTCTACTCATTCAGCTGCATGATTCAATATTATTTATAATGACTTATTGTAATGTGAAAGGGGTCACTTGTAGTAATGAACCCACAGAGAATTTTCACCGAACTCTGCAGCTCTGTGGAGCGTTTTAGCATCTTTTAGCTCATTGTTTTGGTTTTGTGGCCCAAAACTTTGCTTGTTTCACTGCTCTCATCAACTTGTTTTCAGAAAAAAGCTCTGATAAACCCACCGTGCACTACCAGCCCGGGCACCAAGCAACAAACAGACACTATTAGCTACTAGCTGGTGAAGAACCTAGATTTAGATGTAGATATAGCCCATGCAACGAATACTTCTAAGGAAGGAAATATACCAAATTCATCAAGCTAACAACCTTGTACACACAGGATGACTATGGATAGCAGAAGTCCTATAATCTTCAGATGCCGTCCTCAAAGGCCAAATGCAAGTGTATGGGTATAAAGCCGGCTCCAGACGGAGTCCGTGGTTGGGGAAAGTGGAGCATTAGCAGCTAAAGAGCAAGATAGTTTTCTCAGTTGGTGGAGAGCCAAACAGAGCTACAAGGAGAGTGAATATTAAACTTAATTTAGTTGGATAATGAATACTACTTTGCTCTGTGTCTGCAGGATGTTTAAATAGGCAACCGCTCGCTAACAAGTTAGCCATATCCACTTTATAAGGTAATAATGTGCCAGATGTGGCCAAAAAAAAAATCAATTAATACTGCTTTAGGGTTCAACCTGAGCAATTATTTCTTACTCTAGATCAGCTCTGCTTTCAGAAAAAATGTAAAAAGCTCTTGATTCCAGTCTGCACTCAAACCTCACAAAGTGTTACAGACAAACTTCGAGCGCACATGCAGGGTGTGACAATTCCCCACCCACATACTGTGTTACATGGTAGTGTGTATTGTACACATTTACAAAGAACAGCATTATACAGTGACTGGAACTCAAACAAGTGGTCTGGTCTGACCTCGTCCTTAACTTGATGTAAGCAAGAAGAATGCGACATACGAGAATCTGGCTCCTAAAACCAAAAAAGTTGCTGATTGCTTCATACTGTGTCTCCAACACATGGATATGGATAAATATCTCTGCTCCTGACGTGGAGTCCCATGCCAGAGCTCCGTGACCCCCAAAGCAACATGAAAAACACCACCCAGACAAATGGGCACAGTGATGCAGTCTGGCAGGCCTCAAAGACCTCTCTCTGCATCACAAGGCATTGTGAGCGATTCACATTTTCCACTGCAGCCACCGTGACGCACGGCCCCATCCAGAGGCAGCAGTGGATGCTGGGTGATTGCATGCGTTGGGCTGTTTGCCTCCGTCTTTGATGTCACCTTTTGCTCAGCTATTTCCCCAATTAAATTGATTGTGCTAATGTGTAAAGTGGACTGGCACGATTAAAGGTAAGCCGTGTTATTTTTGAGAAGGGCCTCAGATCCATCACCATGGCTGCAACACCAAGCATCAAGTGACACAAAGTCTGGGCTTGGAAAAAGCCCTGCAGTTCTGTATGAAACGCTAAGGGGAAATCATCAAATGTGACTTATTACTGGCGAGTGGAAAAGGATATCCTAATTATAATTATATCCTGACCAAGATGGTAGATATTTAAAAATGAAAACAATGGTAATTGCACATTTTCAGGGAGCAGTCGGCCAAAGAATTCCACCTTTCTGTGGGAGTCAAAAAGGCAGAGGAAATTGAAAAGGTAATTGAGGGGACGTCAGTGAAAAGGAAGCAGTGAATAGAGAATAAAAGTTCAATACGTTGAATAGATGAGTAGAGGGTGAAGGAGTAATTGGGTGTGTATTTGTACAGTATGTGCACACACACACAGACACACACATAAAAGTGGAAAGTGGGAGAATCAAAGGAAATGGGAGTTATACAGCTAGCTCATAACGTGTCAACATTGTGCAGAGTGGGAGGTTGCCCCAGGGGAACGCCGCCTAACACACAAGGGAGAAATTCAACAGCTATTTCAACGGAAATCCTCATCATACTTCTCCACAGCTTTAGGAAAGCAAAACAACCTGACGAGAGGACCATGGAGCCCTGAGTCGGAGCCGGGGCTGTGGTTGTCTCCGTCCATGAGGTGGAAAGGACCGTGAAAGATTTACTCGTTTTGACGACAGGAATCTAATACTTCACGTGTAAAAACTTCCCCATTGCATAAAATCAACATAATATGTCTGCCGGGGACTGATAAGGTTTCTGACTGATGCCAAAGATTCAGCGATTACTTCATTAGATGAGATTTACAGCTTTCCTGGTCTCTCTGAAATAAATACTCAAGACAGGATCCACCTATCCTGGGAAAGGTGACTGTACTGTGTCTCATGCATATGCTCTTTCTCAGCAACACCCTTTTTCACACTTGGTTACACCCATTAATATGTGGGAGCCACGCACTACATCAACAGCCTTTCATTGCGGGCTGCTGAGCACCTCCAATTAATGATGAAGCACAAGCTAATGTCGTGGTGGCGTGGTGCGAGACTTTCAACAAACAGAATGTGACGACTAATTTTTAATCTTGGACAGAATGTGACGACTAATTTTTAATCTTGGACACTCTGGCAGCGGAAACGCTTAAAAATCACAATCTCTATTGCAAATATAAAAAATAGTTACTCTGAATGCCCTTGTCACACATTTATTCATCAACATGTATTCCTGTCATAATCTGTTTTTATTCATTCTCTTGACCTCTGTTGCTAATATTCTTAGCTAGCAAGCTATCTGACTTGTTAGGAAGAAAGTTAAATTGTTAAACATTTCTTGTAGTTCTTGAGGATGCATACAGTCTTTAAATTGATAGTATGAAGAGTACTTTTTGACTGATCTGTCACATTCAGCTCATCATTGCCAGACATGCAGTCCAGATGTGAGTTTTAGAGAAAGGAAAAGAATAAGTTGAGTGTCGTCAGGACTAAGGCTTCTTTCCACATCACCTGGTGTACGTAAATGACTGATGAGGTTCGGACTGAGGCCATTCCCACACCAAACTAGTGATTCACCCTGAGTAGATAGCAAATCTAATGGTTAGATATGTCAAATACAGCAAAGACATCAAGATGTATCACCACTATACGAAAGTGCATTGTGACTTATAGGCCCATCCTGTAGTGTGCTGTCATAAGTGCTGTCTGGTTTGGATCCTCAAGACTGTGTTAACTTTCCAAATTCACACCCATAGTCACCAATAGCTAGCTACATAAACTGGTTAGCTAGCCTGTTGACCAGCCAGTATCATGAATATCCTGTTTATGTATGAAAGATTAAGAATTTAGTGGATATTAACTGATGTTTGTTCAACCAACTTGATCATTTCTGCTTCAGATTAAAGTTTAGCTAAAAAAGGATTGATCTTTTAGTTAAACTTTAGCTATAATTTCTCTATATCATACTTAGAGGTAATGAATTCTGTTAATATATCCAAATAATTGAACATGAACAAGGATTTCTTAATGGTGTAATGTAATTGAAGATGTAAAGTAATAGCTATATATTTGTCCATATTCCTATTACGTCGTCAGATTAAATGTTACTTATTTACAAAATATAACAATTTTAGGCTTTGTCTTGTTATTTAGAGGGGCATTACATTACATTTTGACAGTAGTCACATTACCATTTTGCTACAACTTAACTACAAATTTGCCTGTACTATCGCCATCCTTGCAAGTAGCATTCATAAAATTTCAAGCTTGCAAATTGCACAAAAATAATTTTATCTATTATCCTTACCTTCAGCCAGTGCCTTTTGGTTTGCTCATTTTCTTGGGTTTTTTTGATACCATAAACCTGGTTTTTCTGCTCTCACTCAGCACCTTTTTCCTGAAGAAAACCATCTGTGCGAAGGATCAAACGGCCAAAAGGAAAGAGGCTCAGTCTCCCTGCAGCGGAGGTTAGGCCAGGGCCCGATGTTTTGTATAGTTCAAGGCCAAGAATTCTGGTTATGGACTTACAATGAGGGAGGAATGGTACTTGTAACAGACAGAGGAGTGATGGGACTTTAATTTCCCCGAATCCCTTTACAGTGATGATAAGACCAGAAAGATGAGGTATTGTGCGACAAATTAACTCATCTTTCCAAAAAGCCTTAATGAGGCTTACATAAGGGGAAGGAGTTCAGTATTGCCAAAGACTAGAATCGTACAGAAAGCTGCCACTATTTTAGATAGATATAAATCTAAGTTTAAGCAATAATGTGCTGAATTTTCATACAGATAAATGCCAGTTTTTCTCCTTTCTGTTGCCAACTGCTGTCATACGATAATACATATTGGTTCAATCTACTGTATAAACTGTAGCTTTTACATTTGAAGGGTTTCATTCTAAAACACTATATTTACTTTTGTGAAGTTTGCTAGTTGAAATGAATCAGGCAAAAACATAATTGACTCTGTCCAATACACAGACAGAATTGACGCTAAACCCCTCCCTCGTAACAGCAATTGTGGTAGCATAGCTTAGCAACCGACATTTCGCACAAGTAGGACGGAGCTGGACATTAGAGCAACAGTCAACTCTCCCTGGACAATTATGTTAAACACACACGCAATCACACACCACTCAGCCTCTAATGGCCTCTCTTGACACTTGGTAAAACTTTTCAGTCAAGTGTGACATTGGAAAGCCGATTCTCCACAGGAAATCGGGCATCTCCACACAGGCCGATCCTGCATGCGGACATTGAACCGGGTGTGTTAATGGCCCAAATGTTCTGTGCTGTCGAATGAAACACGCTCCATTGCAACTTAATGGTTTGAATCCTGATGTAGTGCACCACCCAGATATGCATGAGGAAATGAGTGAGGGAAATAAATCAAGATGAGGGTTGTTGTTTTACAGTAGGAGGAGGCATACTGCATTTACAGTGTTAGAATTCATACAAAGATGCCAGAAATGACTGTAGGGAGCTTTTCTACCTGTGTCCCTACACATGTTCAACTGTGGACAGAGCTGAGCTTCAGGTCTGCATCCAGCTGAGATGGATGAAGAAAATGCGTTTTTGTTCAATGCAAAAGCCATTGTAAATGATGGATTTTATAGTGCAGGAGTAGAGATACATCCTATGTGAAAGTCCCTTATGGATATGCGAGTACATTGTGAAGGCGATAATCATTCTGTCAGTTGGGTGGCATGAGCATCTGCCACATGAATGCATGCAGTCAAACCCATGCAGTACAACTCTCACACGTACTGTAAAGCCCACCCGTCTGCAGTCAGAGCCTGGATCATCCGGAGTCATCTCTCTCTAGATATATATGCACCCAGCTACCTTCCTGTCCAGGATAAACAGACTGGGCTCGGACCCTCCACCTCGCTGCAGCAGTTAACATCAGCCTCCGTGAAACGCAGCGAGACCGCATCAGCCCCAGACAAGTTTTACAAGCCCCACGCTCTCTGTCCAGCCCTCGATCAGTCCGCCCCTTTTCTCCCAGAGGCCCCGTTCCCCATCCCCAGACCACTCCCCTAGGCCCCATTAGCACTCTCAGGTTGAGGTTTTACTTTAAGAAAATGTTCTCTCAGGCACAGCTGCTCCAGAGACAGAAATCATTTCAGCGGGCGGGAGCCAAAGATCAGCAGTATTTTGAAGTTAGCAAGCCTAAACTCAACAGAGAAGCAACTCCGATCAAGTGGCGACCACATCATAAATTTGAAGCTTCGTTCTGATTCATATCCCCTAAAATATTCAAGCTGCTAAAAAGCCCATTTCTGGCTCTGTTTACTTGTTTATTTTCATATCCTGGTCAAACACAGATGACAGGCAGAAGAGAGGAGGGAGAGAGACCCATATCTGTAGCCACAGTAGCAGAAAATTGACAAGAATGGAGCTTTACAACACTGTGGCAGGAGCATGAGTGTTCTTGTGCATTGGAACAGTCACTATTTCCTCAGATTTAGATTCAAGTGTATTAACTCATGACCATGTTAAGATGGTATGGAGTGCAAACAATATACAATACAATAATGGCACAGTAATGGCACTTCGCAGGAATAAAATGCAACATAAATAACTTAAACAAAGGTAAATCATTTTGCATAAGGTGCCTTATTTAACTTCACATTCAAGAACCAACCAGAAACCAGCTAAATCCCACAGATTCAATAATTTCTTCCCCCAAGAATACAAAAATGATTATAGATTAAATAGATTTGAAAAAGCATTACAGATGGATAAACTATTAAAAATGGGTAATAATGAATTTACAATCTGTTATATTTGAAATACAGTGTGTGATAAAAATACTACATACCAAAAATCATTTAGAAAAATTAGTAAGTAATAATTAATAAGCATTTGCCTAGTTGTAGTGGGGGGAAATAATTACTGGTAAAGGCTACTCACCACACACACACACACACACACACACACACAGTTATGGGCCCGTGATGTGCAGGTGAGGGTAACCTATCACCACCAAACCCCCACTTGAAGGACGGCCGCTAGCACCACTTGGCCTGCAGTACTCCTACAGGATCACAGAAAACAAAGTGTGGTCAGTTCACAGGATCAATTAATAATTTCACCACAAGGCACAAATAACTCACATACTCCAAGCGTTAAAACTCTTGGGGGGAAGATGGGAAATAGAGTCAAGAAAATAATGTAAACCTAACATAGAACAAGGAAATGTTACACCAAAGCTTAGCCAACATATACACAAAACAAAATACAGCAAGATAAAGCAACCCTAAAGTTTCAGATAGCCTCTCTGTAATTTCACTTTTCATGCAGTAAATACTTTTCCCGTCTAAACTGGACGTGTATTCTTCAATGGAACTGGCATTGATAATGTAGGACATTAAGCAGCAAATTGCTTTGTCTAGAATTCATCTTCCAGTTAGTAAAACTGCCAACTCCTACTTTACTCCCCTAAAAACTGCGGTTCTGTGGTTTCAGCCATTAATTGTTCACCAACTGAGGTTTAACCAAGCCAGGAAGATCATGTCTGCCCTTAGAGCAGCTCTGCTCATGACATAATATGTTTGCTTAAAACTGTAAAACTCCAGTGTGCTTCCCACTTCCTCTTAAAACGGATAGACATCCCACATTCCTTGCGATCATCTGCAGAGATGTGTAATAGGGAATAAGAACAAGGGTCCAATAATTTCAAAGTGAAGAATGTGGAAATGTAATATGTGGCATGTGTTTCAATGCAAGCTCTAATAGCGGCGTCAGTGTCAAGTGTTCAAGGGCAAATTAAAGATGTTGATGGTATTTTTTCTTTTCTGGTTTGAGACTCAAAACTCTTCAGAGGAGCATACTGTGACCACTCCTCATCGCCCTCGCTGCTCTTTTATTTGACGTTAAGATCATGGCAGTGAATGAAAAGAACTCAAGTATCCCCGCAGCAATCTTCTTCTCTTTTGTCTCTCTTCTATTTCCTCCAGTTTGTTTCTCTTTTGCACTCTCTTTCCCCTCTTCCTCCCCTTCAACCCCTGCTCTTCCTCCTCATCTATCTCCCCCTCCCATCTCTTTTCCTTAATGTATCCCGGCGGACGAGCAGGCCATGCCAGAGCCATAAATCTCAGCTCTGTATCTGTCCATCACATCTCATAAAAGTCTTATTCGTCCCTGTAAAAACTTAAGCTTCTTTTCCTGTAAAATGCTTTTTTTTTTTTGGGTGGCAAGGATCCCTGTAAATAATTTGTTGCCATGTATTTTACAAATCACCCTCCCGGTGCGATGTCCATCTTGTTTCAATCACCGCTTGGAATGGATGATTTGATGTGCAGCAGGCACAGATTGTTACAAGGTGGACTGGAGCTTGAATCAAGGATGGATGCACGCATGTAAGAATAGATGAAGACTGTGTGTGCATAATGCATCTTGACCTGTGGGTCAAATTGTCTCCACCTGTTATTTTTGTCTCCTGTTGCTTTTATTTTTGGCACATCTGAGGCTACAAAGAATCCTTTCAGCATGTTGGGAATCATTTATGAATCTTGACCTCGAACCCTATAAGTACAACCATGGAAGGGAACCTGGATGAGAGAGTATGAAATTTGCTGTATAAAACCTGCTGAAATGTGGATCTATCTGCAGTGAGTCACTTAGAGGACACAGTGGACAACCACCTATTGCCACAAGGTGATGATATGACAGTTGTTGGTTTAAATGCTCTCTACTTCCTTGACAAGTACTGTCAAGGAGCCTATGAGCAACACAACGAAGGGCACGCAAGTCATGGTCAGCTGGTAGGAGTGGATGGTGGGCTTACAAGCGTGCAGGGCTTTGGCACTGGAGACCGGGATTCATATCCTGAGTCCCGCATGTGGTTAGGTTCAAGCAACAAAGGCACTTTGGCTAAAGTCAAGTCATACTAGGAGTTCCTTCCTTCCTTTGAGAAATGCTGTAAATGTTTGTACAGGAATAGTGATTCAGATTCAACACAGCTGATGCAGCCTCTCTCAACTTCTCTTCAACTTGTGTTTTTCATTACGTTTAACAGAAATAACAAAGTGTTACTTTTGTACACATGGGTTGCTTTGATTGCTTTGGGGAAAATATGTGTTAGTAGAGATTTTGCACGTTTAAAATGCTTTAAAATATTTCCCCACAGGCTGGAATGAAACTCATTCACTCAAATATACAGGGATATGTATACAGTGTATACTGCATTATAATTCCATTAGCTCCTCCTGCCTTAGTGAATCTATGCTATTGCTGTACCTTGATGTAGTTTGAATATTCTGTAATCTGCTCTTGGACCATTTATTTTCCCAGTAAATGTTGATTATAATGCCAGCGATGACCTTATTGGCCAAATGCATCCTATGATCTAAATGCAGTTTCTTATCACAGCATGTGCAAAGCCAGAAGATGGCAGTGCAGAGCTTCAGCTGGTGTCAATATTACAGCCTTACAGTCATTCTGCTACATATCCCACAGCTTTAAGTGTGGATCAGTGCTTCCTTGCTGGTTGGAACCAACTGTAGGTCATAGGATACACCACCTTCAGGATTTGAGACTGATTTCATTGTAGCCTTTTGCTAACTGCACTTGACCCTGATGAAAACTGTATACAGTATATACAGTCCACATGTACATGTGTGTAGCCTTCCAAGACCAAATCTTCAGCTGCTTTTCTTCCAAACAGTAACTTAACCTGTACATTAGTACATCTGTATAGGACAAGGGAATCTGTTGTTGCCTGTTCAGTAACAGGTTTCTTCAATTTATTATCTGTTCTTTAAGTTCAGCACACATTATGTATCTTATTTTGTGTGTGTGTGTGTGTGTGTGTGTGTGTGTGTGTGTGTGTGTGTGTGTGTGTGTGTGTCCATCATTAAAGATGAATGCAGAAACTATCAGTCTAGTTCTGTGTGTGTTTGCTTAGCTATTACCGGAGCAGACAGACCATCAGATTGTTGAAATGCATCATGTTAGTGTGTGTGTGTGTGTGTGTGTGTGTGTGTGTGTGTGTGTGTGTGTGTGTGTGTTCCTGCCTGTAAGTCTGCATGTGAATGTATGGATGTGCATGTGCACTGTAATTGCATATGTGTGCCTGTATGTTTGCCATTATTAGAACTCTGTCCTCTACTGTAATTGTGTGTCCACAGACTGAACCAGAGTTATTTTGGTTCACTGACTAGGACCAATACGACATCACTTCACAGAAAAATATACATACTGTGAAATAAAAGTGCATAATAAAATTCTACAACACACAACATTAAAGGTGATTATATGGATGAAGTCCAACCCTGTCAGGAATCCAAATCATCACTTTTGTTGGTTCGAATTTTTATTTTATTCTAATAAAAGATTAGGGGAAAGGGGACAAATTCATTACTGTATTTCTCTCCAAAATCTGAGAGGTGTACGTCAAAGTCATCTTTCTAGTCAATATAAAGTTTCAGATTGGAGTTTTATATAAACATTTGTCAGGGAAAGTGTTGCCCTTATTGTCTTGAAAGTGTAAAATTTGTTTAAAATGAAGTTGTCTTTACCAAAATGTGTATTTACTGACCTACTGGAATTGATTAAGTTGGCCAAATCCAACCACAAGCTTCAAAAACCTATAAGTAATGTCACAGATAATGTATCCCACATTTAACAGTTTGTCCTGAAACACTGGTTGCACCCCCCAAAACCCAACCCTGTTCCCCTCCATTAAAATTTGACACCTAAAACAGTAAGTCATGCTTACGTCGACCTTAAAAAAAACACAACGTGAATTACAAATCACCCTAAACCTACCACACACCACACTACCTGCTGGAGTTTGATCATCATACCTGCCACCTGCTCTCCATTTAGTCACATGTCCACACCCTTGCCTGTATGTAGGCACATCGGCACAGTCAGCTGGAGAGCAGGCTGTGGTTCTATGGCTCCGCACCCACTGAGGTTTAGCTCAAACGATGTGATTATCTGTGGCTCTAGAGCCGTTTTTTAAGCTTTAAATGCATCCAATATCAACACTAATAATGTCTAGAGTGATGAGAGGAACTCAGCGTCTGTCACATTTACACTCAATTCTGCTTCCTGCAGGGGAGCGCAGCCCTCTTCCAAACCCTCACACTGAAGACCAGCAGTGTGCGGTGGCTGTGGGCGCGCTCAGTTGCTGCCGCTCTCTTCTCTGGACGTCGTGTGAAGTTCTGCAAAAATGTGAGCGGCAGTAAAAAGTTATATTTCCATTACAGTCTGTGTGTGTGTGTGTGTGTGTGTGTGTGTGTGTGTTTTTATGTATTTGTGTGTGGACATGTGCATAGGTGTATAGATGAGTGTGTATGCCTGTTTAGTTTAAGTGTTCTGGTGTGTGTGTGTGTCCATGCCTATGTGAACAGGTGTATAGTGGAGCGGCTTAGAGTGTGTACTGTGTGTGTATGCGGGCATGTGTGTTTGTGGATGTGTGTGTGCGTGACATTGGCTCCTCCATCTGCCATTACCTCACTGTAATAATAACACCATTATTCTCACTAACTAAGATTCCATCCTCAACTTTTGATGACAGTTGAAGCTCCTCCAGCTCCAGTGTGTGTGTGTGTGTGTGTGTGTGTGTGTCTGTGTGTGTGTGTTGCCCTGCCAAAGACAAATGCCCCAGGACACACAGCTGAGCCGGCTGGTGGGGGCTAACGTTTCACTGCAGAAAATGTGTCATCTTTTCTCACCGTGATGGATATTATATCCATGCCTCCTCCAGGTGCCCGGGCTCTGTTTTACTGCGTGTGAGTGTGTGTGCGTGTTTCCCGACTTACTGTACCCTCGCCATAATTTCATTAATCACAACCCTCAGACATTCTTTTTCCTGTCAAGAGAGAAAAGACGAGAGACAGATGATCTTTGTTTCCACAAAGACACTTCTTTGATTTCCGCCAGCGTCTTTCCTCTCCCAAACCGCTAAATGGGATACAAAACATGATCTCTTTTGACTGCCATTCAAAAGCCCTATTGGCGCTGCAGTCGGAAGGCTGGCCTGTATTGTCTTTAGATATGGGCTAGATCGTATAGACTGTGCATGTGGTTTTCCTGGCTTGGTAAAAACGCAGGAGGGAGAGGAAGAGAAATGTTGAATAGACATTACCGGAGCCATTTATTTTACATTGCTGAAGGGTATCAGTGTCAGGGAGGGACACAGCCCATTTACTGAACTTCTGCTTTTCTAAGTTAGATTCGCTTATTTTGCAATGCACACACAGATTTTTGTTCAGTCACTTATTTTTCATCATTTTGAAATTTAAACTTTACAGACCTTGGATTATATTGTTGTCCTGGCTAAAGAACAATGCTATAAAAAAAAAAGATCCAATTGAATGAGCTCATGAATTGTTCACAATGGCTTAGTCAGTGGTCAATGTATGCTTTATTAATGCTTTACATTTCCGTAATAATACGTTATAATGCAGTAATGAAATGACAATCCTCTGTCACATTAGCTTCTTTTGTCTTTTAAGCCGTGCTTTAGCAGCATGACTTGAGAGTGAAATATCTGCCATGAAATTTAGTACAGAGATTCATTCCCCCCTCAGGATGAATTGTAATAACATTGGTAATCCCCTGACATTTCCTCTAGCGCCATCATCAGGTCAAAATTTCAATTTGTGTAATACTTTGATTTATGACCATATACCTGCAAAACTAATGACACTTCCATTAGCTTTTCTGTACTTTGTGTTTAGTGCTAATTGGCAAATGTTAGCATGCTAACACGCTAAACTAAGATGGTGACCATGGTAAACATTATCTGCTATCAGCGTTCAAAACACACGCGAATCTTTCTCGTCAAGGTTCTATGTCCAAATACTGTCCGCGATTTCTGCTTCTCAAAGACTCGCTACACTGTAGAATGCTAATGCTAACTTTATTACATTTAGAAAAAGTACAACTTTGGGCTTGAAACGCACCTTTTCTAAATGTAATAAAGTTTAATATTTTTTAAAGGGAGCATTCTACAGTGTTTTGAGTCTTAGGGAAGCGGACATTACCTGCTAAACATCAGTATGTTTATATAGTTTGTCATCGTGTTAGCATGCTGATGTTAGCATTTACTCAGTACAGCCTCACAGAGCTGCTAGCTTGGCTGAAGACTCATACACTGTATTTATTTGGGGTTGTGGTGTAGCTTTGAAGTCTATGCACGTAGCCGCCGAAGGTACACCGTAGCACCACACTGATGCGCTGGTGCCATCAGTGGGTGAAATCTGATGCTGAACTACAAATCACAACCTTCGCTGTAGGTTTATACGCCTGGACTGCTGTTAAGCCTTGCGCCAAGTATAAAACCAGCTTTAGTCTTTTTGTCCCGTCATCAGGAAGAACCTCTTCCATGGACTATTTCATCTCCACAGCATCCAGGCCAATACCCATTTGGTAATGACTTGATAACATTTGCAGGCTCACTTTAAAGAAGAAAAATCACACTTTTTGATCCATGATGTGCCAAAGTCCATAAAGTTGCACTTTTTTGAGGGATAATTTCCTGCAGAGCTTCTGTTTCTTCCTGTGGGCATCAAGTGGTTGGCAGGAAGCAGAGCTTAACGTCATGCAGCACTGATATGAAAACACAACTCAGCACAGTGAAGGATAAACAATCTCTCTTTATGGTTATTGTGATGGATTATGTCACTCTTAAGTTTTCATGGTGGACAAGACTGAATTGCAACAAATGAAGAAGGAAAACAAATGAATACTACTATATATCCTGACTGTTAGAAAATATGGGAATAATATTAGGATTATGCATAAATGTGTTATTCTTCTTGTTGAAAAAGCTGCAAGGCTACACTCACAAACACGGGGCATTCCAAGTGTTTTGGGGTGTGTCTTCCTCTCAATATTTATGGTCAGCATTGTTGTGTATCTGGCTGAACACGCGTGGTTTTCGATTCATGCATTTCATGGCTTGGAGCAAGCTCGACCTCGGGCCATTGGTTTGGACAATAATCACACATAATGCACAAACTCACACACACATACAGAAAATACACAATCAGAGGTTACTCAGGTTCGGTGGGAAGTGAAAAAGAAGCATTTCTGTAAAAGGTTTGAACTTATTGACTGGGAAAACAAATTTCCAATAGGCGGCTGTTTATTTCCCCGCTTCAGAAACAGAGTGGTGGTTAGTGAGAGTGCTGGGCCAGCTTCCCATACTAAGACTGACTGGACCGGATCATTTCCACTGAAGATGTTCATCATTTCTCAGCCAGAATCAGGCCTTATCAGGTTGTAGAAAAACATCAACTGCACAGTTCATGGTTTGAACAACACAGAACAACCTCAGTGGATGAAGCCAAGTGTTATCCACATCCATTCCTGGGTTGGTGTATCTAATCATGCTAAATACTGTTTATGTGTTCAGTGTGGAACTGATTTAAATGCATATTTTCTCTAAGTCCCTGGCTGCAGTAGTGGTAGCTGTTGTTGAAATGCTAGTTCGAATTCAGGTTTATTTATTTCTACAGGCTGTCATCACAAGCCTGTCTCAAATCAAACTAATCAACAATCAATTACAGAACAAAATGTAGCTATACTGTATGAAAGAAACATGCACGTATGGAAGACTTAACATGCCTTCCTAATCTACAGAAGCCAGTCCAGGCTACCTGGCACCACCAACATCAGCCCCTTAAATGTGTTTAAGGAAAAACTGCCATGAAAACCGTCATACATTTATTTATCCTACATCTTTCATGAGCACTGGAACAATAAATACAGTCTCCTACAAATCTCTCTGCCAAAAGCCCTGCTCTTATTTAGTAATTGCAGTGGTCGAGTATGATTTTAATCCAGTGCAAATCTGCCTCATTTATTATTTGTTAAGTAAAAATTTGAGCACAAATGGCCTTCCACATGTTGTTAAAGACAGATGTCCCTTGTTAAATGTAATCCCACACAAATCAAAAACATAATTTCCTTTTAGTTCTCTTCGAGACAGAGAGTTTCTATTTTTACTTGATGTCTTAAAACTAGAAACTTAGCATGCATTTCAACTGCACATTTGCTAAATATGAATCATGGGGCATGAGTGATATCTCTCAATTTAATGATCATGTGCAAATGCATTTAAAAAAAATGCAAAATGCAAAAGGTTGGAGTTTTTAATGTCCCAGGTGAGTGGGAAAATAACAGCTGCACCAAATACAGTGATATCACTGTAATACAATAACAGTTATATTAGCTTTCGTGAGGCTTTTCCATAATGATGCTGGAGTTTGAAAGTTACAGTTTTGAGCCATCTTTGAGGGTGCAGTATGTGGTGTTGTCTTGGGTTTGTGTTACAGCTCAGAGTCTCTAGGACGCACCTGGATGTGTGTGCAGCAGAGGGTGGAAAACATGTGGCCACAATGTCATGATAGCTTAATGATGGACATTTTCAAGATTTATAAATTAGGCAACTTGCTGTAAACCATTCAAAATATTGTTTAAAGGTACATTTGTACGCAGCACTTGTCCAAGTACCACATACCACATACGTACCTCATATGGAGAAGACCCACTGGAATCAAACAAATCGCCCAACATCTCCGCCACTTCTCGCTTGTCGCAGTGGGCGTGTCATTAGCAAACATTGTGTAAGTAAGCAACCTGCACTTTCTCCCATAATTTACGTGACGTTGTGCCAAGTTTGTATCAGTAATCCTGGAGGCCAGGGACATAAAAAAGAGGGATCCCAGATGGTACAATAATGATCTTGTCCTCCACAGGCATGTCTCCACAGCAGTATTTCGACAAAATACTGCACAGACACAAGGCGAGTTTCGCCCTCATTAAGTTAAAATATTTTTCGCATCGCCAGTCAGTCCTAGGTTGCCTGGAATCCCACAATGCCTTGTGAAGCGATTTGTGTCCCATAGAAAACGAATGACACGTGGAATTCCAGTGAGAAAAGGCAGCTAGTAGCAATGATAATGCTAACCGAGACAATACACTAACAGTTTCACACTAGAGATAGTGAGAAATTAACTATAAGTGTCCCAGTACATCAACATGCAGCACGGGTTAGAAGCACAGAAGCCCCCTGCCCCCCTTGCACAAGTAACATGAGGATTAAAAAAAAGCAACGTTAGCATAAACTGTATGAAATTCCTGCTGTTTGACTGCAGCACAATGCTGTTGATTTAAACAAAGTTTATTTTTTCCTTCCAGTTAACATGGTGATGGAGGGAGGGTATATAAATTACAGATAACATTTATTCTAAGGTCCTTCATGCATAAGTTCTCATATTAATAACATTCTTCTGAATTGAAAACATACGTTACAAAGCAGGATAGATGCAAGGCAGACACAATGGTTGTTAGTGTGAGTTGAACCGTACGTTTGTGTGCCGTTTTTACTTTCAGGACTGCACCATTAACTGGCCCCTTACAGAGAAACTCAGTGGGGTTCAAATGTGTTTTGTCTTGCTGTTGATTCAAGCTGTGTTACTCTGAGGCGCCACAATCATCATGGGTGGCCACACTGGGCACAGCATATACGCACACATACATGCTAACTTGCCCTATAGTATACAGTATGACCTCTCTCTTTCTTACACGCACATGCTAACATACAAAGAGAAAAGTGTATGCATTTACAATCACTATCTTGCATGTACATACATATACAAACACCGTAGACTGACGTATACATTTAACATTCTCTCGCTTCTTCAAGTACATACATATATACACACACCACTTCCACAACTTCTCGTGTGCATACATACGCAATAAAATGCACAAAAACAGGAGAAAAATGTCCTTAATGCATGTTTATATAACCTCAGCACAAATTCAAAGGGACATACACATTCACTCATGCTACTTCACACACACACACACACACACTCACACACCCCCGCTGGGCCGTAAAAACAAACTGCTCAAAATATGGCATTTGTCTTCTGATTAAACACTCACATTCCAGCAAACTGTGTTTGGCCTGCCAGGCAACAGCCGTCATATTGACAGTCGGACGTGCGGTTTGTCCGGGTGATCTCTCATGAAGGGGAGCTTTATGGCACAGCCAGCTCCATATAATCAGCTTTAAATGGCCCAAATGCTAACGAGAACGACGGCACCCTCCCTCCCTTCATACCAGCCGGCCGGCCCCAGGAGTCAGGAAAGACAGAGACAACAGCTACAGAGGCCATGAAGAAATGAGGAATGTTAGGGGGTTCAGATATCCCTAAATGTCAAACTTATTGACACATTATATCATAAAGTTTTAGCAAAATCCATAACCATCTATCTGGAAATTGTTAAGCTGGAATGATGATTGCCTCTTGCATGCTAAGTTGCTACAGCTATGCATATGGGGTGGGATAGTAAAATTAGCAGCCAAAATATTTGAGGTTACTTCAAGTTAGCTTTACCAAAAGAAATCAACCATCTTAATTTATAGGCTGACAGTGATGGGTCATTTATTTCGGGAAATGTTTATACTGCCGTAATAAATCTCAAGTAGGAACAAAAAACGAGTTTAAAAAAAAAATCCTTTTAGATAACTACAAGTTTGACCAAGTAAGTACACAAGTCAAAATAATCACCAAAGATATTTATTCAGATTTCTTAGCCAAAAATGTGAAGATATGAGTTGGTGTCGTTCAAGTGTGTACGTCATGTCACAGATAAAACCTTGACTAGCACACTGTGCAAAGGCAGCTCAGTGTCTCACCTTAAGTTGCCCAGGCTTCATTTTGAAATGTGGAAAAGTAATTTTGATAAAACCGGACAGGAACATTTTCAGTCCATATAGAAGAGGAAGCCATGGGTGTAGGAGCTGTGGTGGGTAAAAGTATCCGGTGAATTGAACTCACCACACATAGCTGTGGGTAGCTTCTTGAAATGTTGACTTCATGTTCAGCCATGCAAATCTTATTAAATGAGCTGAGCTACAATGGGACAAATGGGCTGAAGTTAACAAGGCAGAGAGCATCTGGTAAAAGTAAACCTTTACAAGCCCCAGACAGAGGAACACAGTGAAAAAGACGCGTTATACATAGATAGGAAGAGGATGGCTTTATGGGACAGCTGTGTAACCCAAGAGAGCAGGAGGAAGTGTTAAAGGATGCTACTGAGGTATGTTGACATTGACTCTCCTCCATGCCTTTATGTCGCATTTTGTAGAGGAACAGTAGGTGACTTATTTACTATCAGAAATATCAGCCTAACTGAAATCACTTATGGTTTCGAAAGCAACATGTGCTGGTGTGTTGCAAAAGTTTTGATCAAGAAATGTTGTTGCATACAAGAAACGGTTCATCTTTATTCCCTGACAATGTGTAAATAACGTTTTAGTACTGTGAACATTCAGAAGTAACTAATTAGTCATTTTGTTGTAGGAAAAATGGTGCGGGGAGACATAATATTTGGGAGCCAGCAGGAAATACTGCATGTATTAAAATATATAAAAGAAACTGTTGTCATAAAAAATGTAGGGAAAATAAAATATTTCACAACATCACGTAGATAACCAGACAAAACTTAATATCCTAGCAGCTGTGGATATTGGTTGGGTGGTTCTTCGGGTAATCAAAAAGGAGAAACAAATGAAGCATTTTGTGTCTAAATTGACTTCAGGAGATAATTTTTATGAAGCCATGTAACTGGCAAACTAATGCCCAGATTGCCATAAAACAGGTCCAAACCTACTGGGATCTTTGTGAATCAAACTTTGCTTCCACTGCTTTCATAGCTATGATATTTGTCATCATTGCTCAATACGAGTTAATGATCTGAAGCGAGCATTTCTCCCTGTGTGTGCAGCTTGTAAAAATATCACTGCTGCTTTGCAACTGTAGATTTAAATGGCTGTAAAAGTTGTGTGTCTATCTCAGTGTGTGTGTGTGTGTGTGTGTGTGTGTGAATGTACTTGTGTTGAAGCCAGCATGGGTTGCTGCCTGCCTGCGTGAGCACTTAACCTCAAAAATACCACGAATCTACAGGATACCTATTTGCATAGAAGACATAATTGAAACCATAAAAATGTTTGTCATCTTGAAGAAGGGAAAGTCAGTAATTTGAAGTATTCTAATTACTGTAATTATGAATAAGCTTTTTCATGTCCTGAGAACATAAAAACTGAAATTCTGTTGAAATTGCTTTTGAAAAATAAGGATATATTTCACATTTCTGTACGTTTACTTGAGCAACACCCAAGCAATACTTGGTATTAGTATTTGAGTTGTATTTAAAAGGATCATGCCCGTTACATTACTGCTGACCATCTTCCAAAGAATACCATCATGTTTTAGATTTTTGAATGTTTCCCTTAATTTACGTACACAATGAAAATCAAGTGACGGCACCTCAGCTATGATTGGTACATTTTAGGGATTTTGTGTATTAAATAAATAGCCTGTAAGAAGTACAGTTTTTTAATATACATTGGAAATAAATAGTTTACTGTAGTTTGGTTACAATTTAATATCTGTATATAATATAATTTAATTTAATAAACTGCACAGGCAGTTTTAAGTGTTCCAGTAGGTGAGGAAAATGTTAAATCAATAGAATAAGTTGAGTAGTACAGCACTATCACACATTACAAATAATATGGAGTATCTAAATACATGTATTTCAGGTGACAGCAATGATCTGCTCTCTGAGAAATCCAAGGATACAGGCCCTAGTGAAGGATAAGTGGGAGAGCTGGCTAACTGATGAATTGGGCCTGCAGCCTTTGCTAGATGAGGTCCCAGCCTACTTCGCAGACGGTGTCTGGGACCGGTTCTCTGGTAATGTATGCTTTTTTTACAAGCTCTAAAAAGATTGGATGGATCGATGGAGTGGATGATTCTGAGCTTATTATTTCTTTTTGTTAATTTTTTAGGTCATGGTCCCATTCCTGGACATGCTGGTTGAGAATGTTGAGAGTCGCTTTCCCGAAATGGGGGACTTCAAGGTGCTTGCTTCCAAAAGAAATTCAGGAAGGATATCTGGACATCAGTTACGGGCAGCTGGAGATGCAGTCCCAAGTGGGACACTTCCTCATGCTGAAAGAGCAGGACTTGCTGGTAGAGTGGGAAGCATTTCAGTGCTCCCGGACCTCAAGGTTTATCTGAGCCTTCCACAAGAGTGTGGGATGTGGGTGTGATGTTGCATAATTTGTGTGTTCTTGTGTTCTTTCTTCAGTCAAGAACTCTAGAGGAGTCTTCGCTGTGGCTGGTAACCCCTGTCTCTCTCTCTGAACCAGCACATGAACCAGCACATGATACAGTACGTTGACTATCTGGCCACTTCTGGCGACTTTTTGAGCAGCCAATAGTTCTTTGGCGCGATTCTAACTCAAATTCTAATGTGTCCAGTGTTCCCTTGTGTTCAGTTGAGTGCTATGGAAAAGTTTGCAGGTCTCAGCAGCTGCAGTCTTTAGCTGGAAGAAAACCTCCAGGGCCGAACAGTGCTGGCTCACCGGGAACACTGGGTGCAACTCACCTCTGCGAGTGTTTTCTCAACTGGACTCCAGTATGGGAGACTCAGCACTAAAGCACTATCCCAGATGTATGCTATGCATCAAGCTTTTTGATTGCTGTCCATAGGACACGGCGCCCAAATGGCCATGGATCTGATGGCTTTCCAGTGGCTTTATGACTTGAGATCTTAATAAAGTGTCTGAATGACTTTCCAGTGCTCTCATTCGCCCTTATTCTCTTTACTGCGGGAAAGCGAGCCCTCTCTGAGTGCTGTGAAGATCTGCCTTGAAGAGCTTTGCAGGTTTTTGCCTTTGAAGGATCCGTACAGCAGGGATTTTCCCACTACAATTCATCACTGTCTGTCTTTTCTGTGTGTGTGAGTGTGTGGGTCTGCCACAGGCCTTTACCGCTATTAGTGGGGATTTTGCCCTCTCTTTGAGGTGGTGATCTGTTTCATTTAAATAGGTGAGAACTTGGATTAGTCTTGAATCTCCTCCACACACTGTAGGATTCACTTTCCCACTGGGCGCTGCAGTTCATCATGCAGTGGACCACCATTTCCCTGGATGTGTGGTGGGTCTGCATGTGTGCTTTTAAAAGAACCCCCTGAGATGAGGCCACGCTGGGAACGTGGACAGCACGGTGACCAAGAAGTTACACAGGCTGTCATGTAAACGGAAAGGTCAATTTGATTAGCTGGTGAATGTAGTGGAAGATTTAGCAGCTAAAGAGCCAAATATTTCCCTCAGGAGTTGCTGGAGACCAAAACAGAGCTAAAAGGAGATTAAACATAGACTTGCAGTCATTTGGGTGGAGAGAAAAACAACGGGAAGTGATTGGTGATGTTTCTCTGTCTGGATGCATCAATAAGCAATTGTTCCTGCTGCCCCTTAGAGGCAATAAATCAATAAATGCCGCTTTAAAGTGAGACTATGAAACTTTTGACAGAAAAAAAAAAATCACACATTCTTCCTCTTATAAATGAATAGTTTAATTTATAACCAATAAAACACATCTTTACTCAATTTAGTACACTCTGCAGTTTTGCTGCTACAGCCTAACTTGGTCTGGTATGACCAGTAGCTTTTTGTGGCTAATGTTAGCTAATGTTATCATACTTTCTGTAGATTGCTGTGAAATTAACAGTTGCCAGTTTGTGACTTTCTGGACTTCTCTCTTCTTGCGACACTGTTACACCACGTTTTAGCATTTACCATTATCCCATAAATTGCTTACCTTAAAGCCCTACAAAAAAAATTTGCTGAAACTGTTGCTGCTAAAAGTGAAAGCCAGCAACAGTTAGATCCAGTTGGCTTGATAGCTCAGGTTCAAAATTTTATTGCCCCTGACTGGTTTGTGGCAAGGCACAAAAAACAACACGGAAAGTAAAGAGATAAAAATGAATAAATGTGTCTGTGTATATCAGGCAAGCAGAGTTTAATGGCACATTCCACAAAACTGAGTCTCGTGTCTTTATTTCAAAGGGAGGCTTTTCTCCAGACATCGTTGACAATTTACAACCTTGGGGCTTGCTTCAGGTCCTGTATGTCCCATCTTACACACATTCATGAACACACATACCTATTTAGAGTACCCCCTCCACCGAAGTATTTTGGCAGGGAACCTCAGACGCTTTCATGTGCTTAAGTCATGTCTATCACATTAACCTTAATTGGCGTGTGCAAGCGCAAGAAACAACAAACACATCCTGAGTGCTGCAGAGACAGCTCAGGCCCGAGGGGGAAGCAAATGCACATCAAATAACTGTGACAGGAGAAGAAGTGAGTGGGTGCTTCGGGACTCTCTTCTGCAGAACAACGTGTTGTGAAGAGCTGACCACAGAGCTGCGTAGAGCTGCTACTGTGTGGAGGGTGATAGTCATACAGGCAGTGGCAGTGAGGCGCACTCAGGGATTAAACAAACACAAGAATACCAAAACATGAACTCATTTGCTGCATTGCATTCACACTGCTCGTGCACGACAAAATTTGTGTGTTCGCATTATCTCTAAAAAAAAGTTTTTCCGGGATTTCAGGAGCTCCGTACTTTCCACCATCTGCTGTCACCAGAAACTCTGAAAGCTTTTGTTTCATTTGCTCTGGAAGAACAGAACAGCATCCTCTTCCTGTTTTATGATTATCAAAGACTTTTTTCTTTTCCCTTAAAATTCGACCACAATGGATTGCGGAGTAGAGGTTCTTAGATACTGGCAGGCATCAATCTATATTTGTTACAGTATTTAGATTCCAATGAACATTTAATTACGTGTTGATGTTCGACATTTGAAATAATAACGTCAAAAGTCACCGCAGTGTATACCAAACAGGCAAACACCAATCAAGACCAGCGAGGGTGTTAAAAGGTTGCAAACAAACAAAAAGAGAAAAATGAGCAAAATTTCCACCTCTTCATTTTCTTCTTTTCTCCTCTTGTCACAAAAACAACTCTTTAGGTCCCTAGAAAAGGAACAGCAGCTTTTAACTACAGTGTTTTTGGTTTGTTGAGAGGACAGAGAAAATGGAACCATCTGAAAATCTGTTGCATTATTATTTGATCTTATCGATCACTGTTCGAATGATACAAATGCTCATGAAATACGTTTTGTGCATTTTTATGTTCGTCTTTGTGTGCATGACATTCCCATCAGCCTCAACTGTACTTTACTTTATTGCTAATTAGCAAATGTTAGCATGCTAACACGCTAAACTAAAATGGTGAACACGGTAAGCATCATACCTGCTAAACATCAGCATGTTAGCATTTGCATGATGACCTTAGCATTTAGTATACCTTCACAGAGCCGCTAGCATGGCGGTTTAGAATATTTGAAAAACAATAAATGAGTAAAGTTACCTTTTAAAAAAAGTCTTTGAAGACGTCCCACTTTTTACTTGCTAAATGCTGCCACATCAAGACATGAAAGTTCAAGTTTAAATCTTTGAATCTATCACAGATAACACTAAATGGCCTGGAGACAAGTTAGTTGAGTATTTTTTTTAGTTCTATGGTGTACATCTATTGTAGAATACAATCAATATACATGCAGAAGTGTGACAGGCAGCTTAATGTGTTTTTAAGTCTTGGGAAAGCACGAGTGGAGCAGCTTAAGTGTTTGAATCACACCTTCAAACATCCCCACCACACTGTATACACACACACACACACACACCTTTCCCTCTCCCACCATTTCTGGCGTCAGTCGAAGCACTACATGTGAGACACCCCTCATTAAGTTTGTGTGTGTGTGTGAATTTTGACTGGCCCCTCTCCTCGCTTATTAAACGTTCATAGGAGGGCGACTACTCTGCATGTGTGCGTGTGTGTGTGTGTGTGATTTCTATGAGGCCTGCATCCTGCGGTGATCGCACAGGGAGAGCGTTTCGGTCTACTAACAAAGAACCACTGTTCATCGCATTACTGTACAGAACAGTGTAGAAAAGCAGTTGTCTCTGCAGAACATGCATTTCCTCATTCCTTTATTCTGCAACTGCATATCACAGTTCTTTACTGAGAGTAAAACAACATTTGTAAACCATTTAAATACAGTAAAACTCTGGAGTATGCCTCAGACAACTAAAAGAAGGCAATGTTACCATCACCTTGCTATTAATGGGCAATCATTGCATAATTGTTCAGTGCAGATGGATGGCAGGTGTGTAGGCTGATTGGTTGGCAGCAGGAGTGAGACGGAGAGCCACGCCCAGACAAACACACACAGACAGAGAGAGAGGACAAACAGGGGACTCACAAGGAAGGGATAAACAGTACATCAGTGTTCCTATTGCCCAACTATGCACATCTCTTGTGACCTCCACGTCCTGCAAAATACTGAGGACATGAAACCCGATCTAAAACGGACCATTTCAAAACCTACCTAAAACCAAAGTGCATAAATTAAAGTTATGAAAAATGGGACCCAATCAGAAAGGGACCTGAGCACAGTCAGACCTGATGTGAATAGATCCAAGGATCATTAGACCCAATCAAAAATCACGTGGCCCCGAACAGAACCAAATAGAGAGAGAACAGAAACAATGGCATGACCGATTAACAAGCAGCCACCGTCAAAAAGAGTAGTATGTCATTTTCCCTGCAGTTCATAGTTCACACTCTCTGTCTCGCCTCAAAATACTCTTATTTCCTGCAATGATCATGACATACCATGTAATTAGAGCTGGTACTGAGTCTGCGCCACTTGGGTATTAGACATATTGACAGACCTGAGACCTGCGGCAATACTATGGGGCCCTACCTCACCCATTTAGACTCAATATGATTTGGACCCAACCCAGCAAGGGGCCCTGGTTGGGTCTCGGTTGTAGGAACCGAGTGGACCTAATGAGGACCTCTACCTCAGTGTCCTCAATGCAGCCCTGCTTGAATTACATATGTGGCATGTGTTTGCAGCTGCCAGCTGTTTACTGCTTTGTTTTCTGAAATTTGCACCAAAATATCTTTCAGTTTATATTATCATAACAGGTCAAAGCTGAACTTTGCCTCTTTGTCTCCTTTGCTTGTCCTTGCTGTCCTGCGAGAACAACAAAAGACCTGTGAAGCAACTTAAAGAGGTGGGAAACTCTTAAAACTGTTGGCGCACATACCTGTCGCTTGTTTGCCCTTGCTCTTTAATATATTCATCCAAATAACAAAAAATGGTTAAAATCAAGTGAAAGAGCCTTTTCTTACATCTTGTCTGCCTCAGCAGTCGTCCTGAAGCCAGCAGGGTTAGAGAGGTTGGATCTTTTAAATCCTCTCTCTGGGGAGCTAATCTTCCATTCCACGCTTTAAGCCAAAAAAACATTTTAGGCGATGTAATTATTCGGCCTTCACAATGCCTGCAGCCTTGCCTGCCTGTGTACCTGGCAGGCTCCCCGTGCAGGGTTATTTGGTTGGCTACCAATTGCTTGTAAAAATAAAAAATAAAAAAAGCAGCTTCTGAAACAGAACAACTCATTACTTCTCGTAATCAAGTTCACATTCGGTTTATTCATCGACTGCTGCTTAGCTTGCTTAGCCTTATGAAAACCAGGCCGTTTCATTTTCCTCTGATTTACATGCTGGTGGTGCTGACTGAAATATTACAGTGTGACTAATAGTGCAGGGACACATAAACGTGTTTATTTAATAACAGACAATAAAATATAGCTGCACATCGTAGCTGCACATTTGGAAATTTTAGCAAATGAAAGAGGTTACAAATAAATGTCAGTCTCACATTTTAGCAAACATATGCATCAACTGTGAGTGTCTACACATACGCAGTACAATTACCAGTACAAAGATATACGCCTGAATACAATTGTACCCAGGTGAATTTGCAGGCATGCAGAGACACACATACTCACACAGGCTTTTCTGTGTTACATCTCTGTTGAGGCCTGAGCGACAGCCAATTATTTCATTACCCTGTCTACAAAATTGTGTCACAGAGTCGCTGTGAACGTGTAAAACAGATCAGAGACTCCAGACTCTGTTGCTGACCAGAATGGGCAGCTTTCACTTCAAAACAAAACATAACATTTAATAGAATAATAATGTAGTTTTCTGTAGAAAAAACAAGGTTAAAGGTTAAACTTTGATCATCTTTGAGTAAGAAAAAAACCCAGTGGGGTGCTGAAGGTGGTCGGTTTGAGTTAGATTCTCATTCCAGTTTCTGTTATACAAGATGAAAATATCTCACACTTCCTAGCAAATATTTTAGTTTTGGAAAGAGTTCAGTGGACTATACAGTAACTGCCATTACCAGAATATTTAAGTTAAACCTGCATTAATTCACGTTATAAAGTTGATATGTTACCAAACAGTTGCCTATTTACACATCCAGCAGACAAAAAGACACATTAGCATTCATTTAGAGTCTTGTTTCTGGCTGTGCACCTGGCTAATATTAATCCAATATCAACTCACCTTTTAGCTCTGTTTTGGTCTCTCCACCAAGGAAAACATCTAGCCTTTTAGCTAGTTCAGCTACGATAGCTAAGTGTTTACTCAGTTAGTGAATGCTTCGCTATGTTCACTAGCTAGTTGCTAACTTTTTCTGTCTGTTGTTTGGCAATTGGGCTTGTAGTTGTGGTGGAAATTGTGTATTTCCTTTGGAGAAGTGAGCAAATAAAATGAAGATCCAACAAGCCGTTGTCTTTTGTATATTTAATTAAGAAAAGAATGAAACAATCAGATGAAATGGTAAATAAGGATAAAAAAAAAGGTAAATCAAAGGGAGTGCAGGCGAGCGCACAGAGTCAATCCGATTTCAGCTGAAGGACAGAGATCATACATCAAAATGCATATGAAGCGTCCGACCCAGAAGGGAAGATGCAGTCACATTTAACCTTACAATACACAGACCGACATATCAGAGTACGGAATCACCTCTAACAAAGATGGTCTGTCTCCAGCTAAGTTTTCCTGCCCAAGGCTGGAAACCCAGGGCAGACTGTTCCCCAGACTGCAGCTGTCTTTTCCCCTGATTACAAACAATTTGTGACCTGAGACAGAATTTATCTGAGTGTACAGAATTAAGACTGATTGACTAGAAAAACAAGTTATCACACTAAACATATCCAGTGGACATAAAGAGAGAAATTTATCACACTAAACATATCCAGTGGACATAAAGAGAGAAATTTATCACACTAAACATATCTAGTAATAAGGAAAAGAGAAATTTTGCCCTTACAGTAGTATAGTGGGTTTATCAGAGCTTTTTCACTGAAAACAGCTGCCTGCTGGAACTGACACTGATGAGAGCGATGAGAGTGAATTGAAACAGTAAAGTTACGAGCCTTAAAACCAAAACAATGAGCTAAAAGATGCTTAAAGGCCTCATACAGCTGAGAGGAACTGCAGAGTTGGGTGTAAATTCTCTGTGGATTTGTCACTATAAGCAACCCTTTTCACGTTACACAGTCATTTGATGCATTGGTATTATAAGAATTTTGATTAGTGCAGCTTTAAGTTTTTGCTGTGCAAAACTCTGACTCTCATTGCTTCATAAGGACAAAATGTTTCACAGCAGTGCAGCAACGTGACAAAATGATAATCTCTGGGAATGTGGTCAAGTGTAAATCTCTTCAACTCAAATTCCTATCTTATAAAATACCCGAGGGGCTTTTTTGAGATTTCTCATACAGATCTGTGAAGTCTGGATGGCAATCATGGTATCAACACAAATCCTTCTAAATACCAAAATCTTCAAATGAAATCAACACATGAAGGTCTGGAAAAGTTTGGAATTTTACCATTTAACCCAGAAACCCTGCTTTTCTCTTTAACGTCCCCCGTTCTCTCATCGCTGTCATTTTTCTCTTTTTCCCCTCCTCACACACAGTCGCACACATCCAGTTTTGTTATCAGTTCAAAGCACAAAGAGGAGGTCAGCGAGGGAGCATGTCAGTCAGACAAGTTGTCACCCAAATGATGACAAATTGGCCGCCTCTCTGCTCGCCTCCCAATCAAGTCCAGGCCTGGCTCTCATGCACGCACAGTTCCTGTAAATGGAGATCGATGACGCTCAGGTGAAGCTCACAGTCCCTTAGCTCAGTCACACACAGTCAGCACTCTGTCTCTGCCGTATAGACTTAAGAGCTGCTTTGAGACAAATAACTGAATTTATCTGGGTTTCAATGGGGGGTTTTAGTGTCTCATGATGGCCTAAATGCTACTACATGCTTTTTCGCCTAGAACACACACTGAATACTTCTGCCTTTGACAGGAAAATTGACGTATTTGACCATATTGAACACAATTGCTGTTGGCGTCAGGCTTCCTCCCACCTCGTGCATTATAGAGTACACAGACAGTATGACCAAGGGAGAGCCTTCACCTGTTTCTGATCTCGACTCTGCTACTAACCCTGCCGCCTCTCCAATGGGCTTGTTTCCAGGGAGACAAACATCATGTAACCCAACGCTGTGAGTCTTGCAATAACATTGTCTTTATCGTTGCCGATGGATGGAATTTTCTCATTTCACGTCTTGAAGCTGAGAGAAAATGCAGGAATGCTTTTCCTTCTGGTGAATGTAGAGCGGAACATGGGGCAAAATATTTGCTTTCTTTCATGCTATTTTCTCCCACTTCTCTGGACCTTTATTGTCTCTCTATCTTCTTTTCTATCTTTGGCCACTTCATTCATACAGGCTATGTTTGGTTTGCAACTTCACATGGAGCTGTAGCTGCTTATGTTTCATATTCAGGAGATATTAATGGGCATTTCAGAACTTATCAGGGAGTAAATTCATATTTTGGTGGAGATAAAAATTTGGGATTATTGAGCGTGTGTTACGCTTCCAGGCAAGGCAGGAAAGACCCAAATGCAGGACGCAGGAGACAGACAGGCTTTTAACTGTTTACTGAAGAAAATTTAAGTTCTTTACAAAAAGGTTCTTTTAGAGCGCGACGTGACCAACCATGGGAATGGCAACGATCTGGCAACAAGACCAGGGAGACACTGACAATATATACACAAGAGGTAATGGGGAACAGGTGGAAACAATCGGGGCGGGGCAGACAATCACACAGGCGGGAAACACACAAGGACTGGAAGTAAAGGGACCTGAAACGAGAGGGAAGGTTAGACTTTTCAAAATAAAACAGACACGCCAGAACAGGAAACAGAAATATGACAGACATGAACTTAACACAACCGACGAGACATAACAGCGTGAACCATATTTGCCCAAATATAAGATTTTAGACACTTGCTAGCGGCATGGCTCTACGGATGGCGATGTTGGTCAGTGGGTTGTTCTGTCCACCACTTTGGTCCAGACTGAAATATCTCAACAGCTATTGAATGCATTGCCATGAAATTTGGTTCAGTCATTCATGTTTCCCTCAGGATGAATTGTAATAACTTTGGCGATCATCTGACTTTTCATCTGGTGCCACGATCAGGTCCAAATTTCAATTTGTCCAGTACTTTGAATTATGAAATACTCAATAAAAGCATGACATAAATCCCACATTTGTGTAGCTTATCAAAGTACGTTTTGCAGGTATTTGGTCATAAACCACTTTTCACATGAGAAAAGGCTTCCAGGATGAGGACTATCTTATCGTTGGACTAGAGAGATACAGTATTTTGTATCTTCAAAAAGTGTTGTTCCAAAAACAGGTGTTGGAAAAGAGTGGGGCAACATGTTAAGTTAATTTCTGACCTTGGAAAACTACTCAGACAGTCAGCGTTCACTTAGTAGCTTTTTCAGAGCTTTCAACTGCATTTCATGGTGTTCATCAGCAGATGGAATCTGTGGAAAAAGCTAGTAAGAGGAGCTTGAATTAATCTTTTATTTTTTTGTCAATCATTTGGGATTATCTTTTTTCTTTCCTCAATGTAGAACTAAATGAGATAGACTTTATTGTGAATTCAACAAAATCTTTGCAGTATCAAAAGATTAATTAATTCAGAATTGAAGTCACTGAAACGATGTTCAACTTTGAGGTTTGCCCTTTACTTGAATTTCTTGTCTGTCTATTGTGGGCCCTGAAATTACAATATATTCAGAATACTTGGTCCCTGAATAAAATTTGTTATCCTGTATTGATTTCCATTAGTGAATCTATAAACGAATCACAACAGAAAAGATGGAGATAAAGAGAAAAACAAAGCATGGAAGATATGAGGGAAATGTTACATTTCATAAAGTTGAGTTTCTTCTTTTCCTCTTCAGCTTCACTTTGTTATTGTTGCTTCTGTGAAACCCACAGGGATCCATAAAGTTTAATGTTCTCTCACTACTTTTAACTTTACCTTTGCACTTTTGCTCCTGTAACCTCTTTGATCAGGGGGATGAACTAAGTATTGAGACACGCAAGGTTTTGAAGTTAAATTACACTGACTTTATTCTATTTTGTGGCACTAAAGAACAAATTATTCAGAGGACAAATGCAGGACAAAGGCTTCTACAAGGGCTTCTGCTGTGATGTGGACAAATCCCATGGCGAAAGCTTTTGCTCTGATTCATTGCCATCACTACATTCATTCCCAGTTGGTCAAAAAAGTAATTTGGGGTGGGCGGGGTGTGGGTGTTAGTGGGGGCAGAGGTGAAATCCAAACTTTAAGGCTAAACCACAAGGTTTGCATAAAAAACAACCCTGGACCTCAGATGGCAAATGTGAACAAAATAACCTGACTCATTTTCTTTTCTTTACCACAAGCTTCCTCCAGGCGGGGGTCCGCCAAGTCGCAAATTAACGTTGATTTGGAAACAACAGAAGCCTTTTGTCTCAGAGGGCTCGGATTTTTTTTCTTCCTTTCTCTCGACCGTCGAGCCACTTGGCTCCGCGTCTTGTTATTTTTCCACACATAAAACTTTCATGATGAAATAAAGCAGAGGGCGTACGGCGGCGGGGACGGGGGCCGCTCACTAGGCCTTTGGCTGATATCACTCATGAACCTGTCTGACTGATGAGATGAGGCCGAGCTGGCTGTCTCTCTTTCTGGCTCATATTGTGTAGCTCAGTTTGTCTTTTTTACTGTCTTTTCTCTGCATCTCTCTTTGTTTCAGTGTCTCTTCCACTTTTTGTTTCTCTTTCTTTGTTTTCTTAACTGTCTCCTCTCTATTTCTGTCTCTTTACATTTCTGCTTATCTCCTCTCTTTTTTTTTATCCTTGTCTTTTCCCCCTTTTCTCTGTCTCTTTCTCAATTCATTTAAACTCAATTACCAAACCTTTTTATTGGCTTGCAAGCCTGAAAATCAATCTTGCTGACAAATCAGAAACACTCCTGTTATCTGTATCATTCTCTTTCTCATCTTCCCCCACCACACACACACACACACACACACACATGCTCAGGTTCTCAGATGTCGGGTTTTGGGATTCATTCTGGAAGTCTGATGAAGAAGTGCGTCTGGGTCATTTCCACGCGGATGTTGGTTTTGCCTGTAGAGCGTCGCTTTAACATCGATATCTGATATTCATATTCTGTCATCTCTGATGTTTTTCTAAGCCCCTTCTACCTGTCCTCATAAATAAGGATAAGCTGTGGATTTAATGGGGCTGCAGCAGACACTGATAGCTGCTGGTGAGCCTGACACCACATTTATCTCACATACATTTAGTTTTGTGACTCAGTTTCAGGTTTTATGATGGAGGAACTGAACCCATGTCCCCTGGATATATACAGAGAAAGGGATGGTTAAACTCCAGCACCACATTTTTAAGAGCCTCTTACCTAAGACTAGGGCTAGAAGGTGATTTAGGCACTGCCTTCGTGTGAAAATCGGACATACCTGTCAAGCAAACACTCCCCTGAACAAGTCCCTCTTAAAGCTGCTCTAGTAAATATTTTTATATTAACAATGGATAAAATGGCTACGTGTATGTGAAAGGTGTCACTCGTAGTGATGAACCCACAGAAAATTATCACGCAAATATGCAGTTTGGTTTCATTTTAACTCAGCTGAATTAAATTTGTTCAGTGGTAAGAGGTTCACATCAAGCATGTGACAGGACAGACATTAAGGTTAATTGTGAAATGATACATTAAGCTGGGTCCCTCTTGCCTCTCCCGCAGTACTAAGAAGTATCGGCATTAAATATCTTACTGAGATGTGTTTGGCAGAAAGTAGCAGCCTGACTTCACTTCCAAACACACGCTTGACGCACAGAAAAACAGACTGACTGACAGGAAGCATGAAAGAAAAGAAAGTGAGCTGTGAGCTGGGAGTTCCTCTGTGTTATTTGATGAAGGGGGGCGGGGGACGGAGAGGAAACAGACAGAGGGAGAGTTCGCTGTGGTTTGATAAACGCAGCAGTCAAAGTTTTACAATCACATCACACTACATTTGGAGTATTTGATGTCAAGGGTTCAGGACCAGGTCATATGATCATTAACGGCAACCTGAGAGGGCCTATAGCAGCATGGTGTGTGGTGGAAGAGTGTGATTATAGAAATAATTCAGTTGGAACCAGAAATTTGCTCAGTTCAAGTGCTGGCTTACGATCAAAATTATGTGTGTGTGTGTGTGTGTGTGTGCAGTGTGAGTGTGTATGCCATTTAGTCTATTACAATAGAAATATGGGTTAATTGGTGTCAGTGAAAGTGGAGACTACACAATTATGACTTTACAATCAAAAGATACTGCAGAGGCTGACATAACAGTACCACAGCAATAATACCTCGGAGGCTGATGCTGTCTGGGTTTTGTCAGTATGACTGTGGTGCAGTAGATAGAAGGCACAGCTGCACACATTAATGACAGTCTCACCAAGTATAACCAGTATCACCAAGGGTATTTCATGAGTGACAGTGTTTATAGATGCATGTGTTCTGCTAAAGAGTTACTTTAAACCAAAATGAAACCAACCCAGAAACTGAATCGCCTGGTCCAAGTCAAGACTGAGACCAGAAGACTGAATTTTAATTGAGCTTGCTTCTCTGAGAGCGGTAAGAGTAAACCAAAACAGAAAGGTTGCGGGCAGGAAAACCAAAACAATGAGCTGTAAGATGCTAAAAAAAGCTAAGTAGAGCTGATAATTGTTTCCACAGACAATGCTTTAAGGCAGCTAGTTGTCTACGATTCACTTTAATTCCTACACAGGGGACACATTTCTGTAAAAGCAGGTCTTCTGAAAAACCAAGTCTTTTTTGTTGTAAGCCGAAGTCATCTTAATCAGAGGATTATTAAAAACTGAGTCAAGACTGAGAAAGAAAAATAGACAAGACCACAACAGAATTCTGGTCATATGGACAGGGTGAGTACCTCAACAAAAACTAAATCAAACACTACTAAACAGGAATTTATCTAAATGAATACCGAGCCAACCTTTCAAAACTTTCTAACCAAATCAAGGCCAGAAGTGGGGCGTTGTGCATTAATTGTGCATTATGGTTTAACATAAAATCCCAAAACAAAAATAACACATAAACCAAAGGTAATTGCAGGAAGAAATCATTTTGCAAACATTTCTGAGCGCAGAAATAATCTGAGTTAAACGCCTGCGGGTCAAGCTCAAGACAGAAAGGCTGGGTAACATAATATCACCCCAGACTTTTTGCTCCAAGAAACCCCCAAAACCTCAAAAATCACCCAAACTCAAAAAGCTGATCAACTTACCATTAAACAACCTTAATATAACATCAGTTTAAGTTAGATTTTCCCAGGAGAAAGGCTGCAGCCAGCAGCACCTGGTTAGCTTAGCTTAGCACAAAGACTGGAAAACTAGTGTAGTCTCTGCCAGTTTCCTGAAAACAAGACTCCAGGAAGTCACTGCTCCCAGCCAAAAAAATAGTCTGGCACAAAACCCCTGAAAAATCACAACGTGTCGTTTTTACACTTTGTTTTTTATACAAGTTAAATTAATGAGACATAGTGTGTTAATTAGTGAGCTTTAGAGGTGCGTTCAGAAAGAAAGCAAAGCAAATTTTTGCTTCATTCATGTTTATTCGCTCAAAACAGCCAATGTGCAGACCGTACTGACGTTAGCTGGAAGTTAGCTGGCGACGGCTGCACTGACCGTGAGTGGGAGCGTGCCCGTGTGTGTGTTCAGCCTCTGACTGAACGCAGAACTGACCAGACACTGTGGTTCTTTCTGTTACTTACAACCACTCTCTCCCTCCAGTCTTTATGCTAAGCTAAGCTAACGGGCTGTAGCTACATATTTGGCATACAGACATGAAAGTGGAATTGATCTTCTTGCCTAACTCTCAGCAAAATAGCAAATTATTGCTATTTTCCCAAAATGTCAAACTAGTCCTTTAAGGTCTAAAATTGGCTTTTTAGGGATTTTGCTGGGCAGTGATTTGTTTTTATGGCATTAATTGCATCTCCGTTGCAGATGCCATTTCATTGTATTGTCTCAAATGCAGAACAGTGTGTTTTTACTGTGCAACATGTAAGCTTCAACTTTCTGTTTTCTCCCGTCGCTCCGCTGGTTTTCGTTCATTTCCCTGCTATCTGTGCTCAGAGCGCCTGCTGCCTCCTTCTCTCTCTCACTCATCAGCTCTCAGAGACAGGAAGCAATTCACTAGCCCCCTCTCATCACCACTCCGGTTGTTCCCGTCTCCAGCACTTTGGCAAGCCATTTTGATAAATACCATGACAATTCATATACAGCAAGCCCAGCCATACCATATTAGCCTCAATATGATGGAGTGTGAGAATATGGAGCACAAATCTAGGGCCCCTGACTGAGTATAGTGCAGTATCCTCTTAAATCCCTTCAAAAAGCAAGCATTCCCTCATGGATTCATGAAAAGAGCCCATTTATAGACATGAAAAAAAGGTCCGTTTCAACAGACTTTAAGTGCGGCGGCCAAGGAAAACAATGTGCCTGGCCAGAAAAACTGAAGTCTTGTAATGCACCGACTTAATTCCATTCTCTCGCATGAAAAGAGAGTAAAAAGTTCAGGGCTGGCTGGAAAACTCGCTGTGTCCGAATTGTGTGCGACTGACAGAGGCACTGACATACAAAGTATCACTCTGCACGAAAATCAACTTGAGGCTAAATCACACCACAGGCTGCCTCAGTGGGGCCCGGAGTACGTCACAGTGATATGACAAGTGATTTACAGACGGCCAAGCCGAAATGCTGAAAACAGGATTGAGAGAAAACATGAGAGGGAAGTGAAGAGAGAGAGAGAGAAATAAGCAGACTGGCAAAGTGAGAGAAAGTACACAAAGAGAGTAATAAAGTGAGGGGGAGAGAGGAAGATGGAGAGCGCTTGGTGCCAGTCGTCAGTCCATTTGGTCCATTAATGTGCAGAGCAACGGCCTCACTGACTGAGGGATGATGGGAAAATGGCCCTTCCTGTAGGTTAGCCCTTGAAGTGATGTATAGTAGCGAGGACAGAGCGCAGCGCTTGATGGCCGATTCCTCCTTCCTCAGCTCATCACAGGCATAAACAACAGGGGGCCTTCCTGTATCGAGAGGGCACTACAGAGCCAAACCAAACTTAAGTGTGTGAACTGGTTTGTTTTGGTCTGATACCTTTAAATGTGGCTGCTGCTGTCTTACCCTTACTTATCTATAATCCTATGTATTTGTGCATGATCACGATCCTGTATCTGCTCGCCTTAATCCCTCCAAATTTCTTTTATTTTTTATGATGTTGAGCATCAGCGTGTAGATCTTGCCAATAAAATAAAAAACATTTGGAACGTTAGTGTTGTTTCTACGCCTCATCTGGACGCGGGGCCAACAATCCACTTAGCTGGCGTGAAATAAAAGTTTCATCATGAAGCTTTAAAGAGCTTCAAAGGTTAAAATGTGATCCGTCATGTTTTTGCATTGTTTGTCGTTGTTCGTAGCATACTCCATTCAGGAGTTACAAAACACATTCTTGTAGCTTAAAACTGTAGCTTATGTGCTTTATGTCAGAGTGGCAGCTTTAAGCTCGCCTGGTCCTCCATTCTGACAAAACAACAGCATAGTCTGGAGGTAGTTAACAAGGTGAAGCCAAGTACGAGCACAGGTCTGCTCCTGGAGTGTGAAATCGACTGGAGCGTCTGGTGCTGCGAATATTTCCCACTGGCAAAGAAAGATATGCAATCACGGCTGGCTTTTAAAGTACAGCTGTTCCAGAAGCCTGAGATGTGAATAATAGGTGCAATTTGAGATCGTTGTCAATTTTTCAAATAACTGACAAACACATTGTGGATGATTGTTCTCAGACAGGGGCCCCTGAGGAGGAATTGCCAAAACAACTCTCTTAGAGAAAATTGCCGTCTTGAAAACACTCGTGGAGAGTGATCACCGTTTACTAATGAAAGCTCTCCTCATGGGAGACATTCAGACTCATCCGTCACACAGTCACAGACTGACATTAGGTTTAGAGAGGGTTAGTAAGGTTTAGGCCTCAGCTTTAAAGGCTCCCTATAACATGTTTTCTTATGATCAGTGAGTAAGAGCTAAGTGGGAGTCCCTCAAACCCCCTCAGTGGAAATCTACTGTTGGATGGCACAGCAAACTCATTTTTCAAAAGTGCGTGTTGGTCTGTCTGCAAGTTTTCAAGCCTTTTTGCGCCTGGCTGTCTTTGGTTTTTGAGCTCAGCACCTATCTTAAGATCTAGTTTCTCGCTTTCCTTTTGTGCAAAGGGGTTTCCCCAACTCTTTATTCCTAACCATAATGAAACCAAATTTCCTCTTTAAAGTCAATCCATCTTCTGGCGTACAGTACAGTACATCAACCACTGGATCAGACAGTAAGACACAATGAGAACTTAGCTTTGTTAAAGAAAGAAAAAACAACCCGCAAAACTATTTTCCTAATTGGGCCGCTTGAGGAAAAGCGTGTCAGGGCTGAAATCCATCACGCTGATTGCTGGCCTTGTCTGCGTGGAGCCACATGGGGGTGGTGCTGTGTGGGGTTTGTTGGGGTTCTTGTGGTTTTGGATTCTGCACATGCTAGTTGGATCTCGGGAGGGAAGCCCTCGCACAGCCGAGAGCAGCTCATTACCTCGGTTAGTCATCAGCCCCACTGTCTGCAGCAGGATGATAAATGAGCAGGTCCTCATGTGTGGCTCTGACAGCCCCATGGCACAGGGTCAAGCTGACATGTATCAAGGGGCGCAGACAGCAGGGAGGCCGAGCAAGAAGCAACCACACTTCAGAGAACCTGTGAGGGATTTCTGGGAATTTAAACACACCCTCCAGTGGCTTTACAGGAGTTCTTCTCTGGCAGCAGAAGTTGTGTAAACAGTTGATTGTTTCTAAAAGGACAACTTCCCATCCATCTCAACATTGATCACTCTGTCGCTGATAGTTTATGCTAGGGGTGAGGGGAAACTGATTCATTGCGATTCTTATCTTCTACAATTCTGAATCGATTCACAAATGTCCAAAATTGTTTTTGGTACGTCGTTAATAATGCTATGCTGATGCAACGAAAGAGGCGGAACTCAACCACAAGAGCACAGTGTTGACACCCGGACGGTGTACAGCGTACAGCACATAGTTATGTTGTAGTTCATCTTCAAAAAAGGCAATGTTTGGGCACATTTGGACCAAACTCCAGCACTAACAAACCGGCTGACCAACACACACTACAACACTTCAACCAACTCCGCAAACCCCCTAACTGTTAACAGCAAACCACCCAAGATTATTACCTAAACTGTCAACTTTGGCTGACTTCCTGGTTCAACTTTGACCCACTAGTTGTGTGAATTTGGGATTATTAGCAACATTACGGGAGGGCTCACTTTCGGTTTTCCTCCAAATAAAGATCTAGCTAATCTGGCAAAACTGTCAGCATGCTTACAACCTGTCTGATCATCTGACCACTCAAGCTTGTTGCCCCACGCTGACCTATTTTTAGTGATCTCGCCCTGTTTTCAGATCTCAGCAATTACTTTGGTGTTGTTATATAATGTTCAGAATGTTACAACATATAAAACCAATTGCAAGAGCCCAAATTGTAATAAACTGTAGATATCCTTTACAGCATGTGAAATGTGGATGAAAATTGGATAATAAAAATAACTTTTGTAGTTTGTAACAATAGTTTCTCCATTTTCTCCCCAGTTTTTGTTTTAATATTTGTTAATGAAGACATTTTAAGCTGTCCAAGAAGATGACCAACAAACTGCAGAAAATCTGTTTAAACCAACCTACACAACTGTTTACACTGAGGATATTTTGTCAGTGAAAATTGGTAAAAACTAATCACTAGCTTAGCCATAGCATCTGATAAGCTAACCATCACTTCTTTGAAATACACAATAATTTAACTCATAAGCAAGCTAGCAAGTTCATTTTACATGCGGGTTGGTGTAAGTGTCATGCCTGCTATTTGTAACAGTGTTAAAACATTTAGCTCAGAGCAACATATCTGACTGTTGCCAAGCTACAAAACTACGAAGTAAAGATAAGATTTGTCTTCATCAGGTGGGCCACTCACTCTATTTCTAGACCATTTCTTAGATGTGTAGATATCAGCTAATTCTGCAATCGATTCAATTTCAGTGGCCATTTGAACTCTTCTCGATGTGAAAACTTTACCCTGTAGATTGGTGAAATCTGTGAAATGGGAAATACTTTGGGAACTCACATTCATCACCAGACACATACACACTCTCCGTCACACACACACACACACACGACGCCGATGACTCCTCTGTCAGCGAGTTGCCCAGGTGCTGCATGAGTGAATAAACGTGGTCTAATTCTCCTCAGATGTCAGTTGTTGTTTCACCGTAAAGTCTGGCAAATTGCAGAGATTTGCAGTCATAAATTTGTCATGCACAAGTTCCCCCTCTGACTCCAGCAGACATTCCTCTTTCAGCTGGCACTGCTGCGGCTACTTGCAACACTAATGCATGAGACAACCGGATATCTCCCAGAGAGAGCGCGAGGGCTGTATGTTTGTGTGTGGACCTGTCACTCTTGGTTGAGTGATGTTGATGTGAGCTGAAGTGGCATGACTGCGGCTCTCTATGAGGGAGGTATGGCACAGAATCCAGACTGGAGTGGGGCATGGTGAGTGTATGTGTGTGTGTGTGTGTGTGTGTGTGTGTGTGTGTGTGTGTGTGTGTGTGTGAGTGTGAGTGTGTGTGTGTGTGTGCGTGTGCGTGTGTGTGTGTGTGTGGCTTGGCAGACATCAGATGAGGGGATGTCATGCCCCTCAGACTCTCTCACACACACACACACACACACACACACACACACACACACACAAACATCCATATCCAACAGCAGCGAGCATGAATGGTCATTCAGCTCCAGCCAGCAGTATGAAAACAAGTCAAAAGGAGGAAGAGGAGGAGGAAAAGGGGGAGGATGAAGGATGGGGTCTCGAGCCAAAAGAAACATGGTGGGCTTGTCTGTCCTCCCTGTCCTGATGAGCACCCCAGGCAAATATTCTGTGAATGAGAGCATATTTTGGGGGGCTACGCTTCCCATTTTACCCTGCGAAGGAGACGGAGGAGGAGGTGGAGGAGAGGTGACTCACCCATGATGTCATATGAGATGAAAAATTTTAAATGAGTCTCAATGTGCAATAGAGGACGTGAATATTGGCCTGCTTCTTGGTCTGGTACTCCTATTACTGTACAGCAGCACTGGTTCTCAACCTTTTCAGCTTCAGTGATCCCCAAAATAAAGTAGAACCCTTTTAAATTGTCAACATTTACATGTTTGTTTATGTGGTTAAAGAAAAAAACCTCCAGAGAGTCCTTTAATAATGTACAAAACATCTATTGTGGGGCATGAATGGATGATAGTTAACGAAAGTTATACTCTTATTCATGTTTTTGCTGAGAGCTAGATGAGACTGACACCACTCTCATGTCTGTATGCTAAATATGAAGTTACAGCCAGAAGCTGCACCTCAGTTCTTGTACGGAATAAACAAACGAGATATATCGTGTTCGTTAGTGAGCTTTAGAGGTGCTGGTAGGCACATTTTGTTACTTTTCGAGAGTGCCAGGCTAGCTGTTTCCCCCTGCTTCCTGTCTTTATGCTAGGCTAAGCTAACCGGCCGCTGGATTTAGCTTCTGATGTAATAGACAGACGAGCGTGGTGTCGATGTTCTCGTCTCTCAGCAATAAAGCCAAATTCTATTTATATATTTCCCAAAAATGTTAAACTTTTCCTTTAACTGTCCAAATTCAGAGAACATGATGATCTGAGATATTTCCAGCACAGAGAAGAAAAAAGGTTAAAGAGCCTTTATTCCACCGTTTTTATACATAGAACAAGTTAAAAACTCCTCATGGAACAGAAAGCCTCAGGCTCGTTTTAATATTTGTGCTTAAACACCTAATAATGACTGTTTTTCTACGTTCGCTCTCTCCCTCTACACTCTCTACTTTGTTTAGCGGCTACTTTGGTAACCAGGCTGACGTGTGTGGGACACAGAGCCTGGACACGCTCCTTTGATCTCTGGCTGCAAACCCACGATAATGAGGTGACTTTATGATCATTGAGAATTTATGCTCATTGGATATAACAGTTTTCAATTCAACAAATTATGAGCCTTGTCCTTCTAAATGTCCGCTCTGACATTTTCTCTGCTTCTCCTATTGCAGGACAGCCGTTAAGTGAGGGGTCTTATGAAGTTTGCTGCGGGTGTGACAAGTACTCATAAGGGTTTAAATTACCTTTGAAGTGGCGGCTAATCACTGCGGTGAAGCAGTTTTGGCTCAATGGCTACAGCTGCTTAACCAGAGGAGTCGATACGGAGCTGGGGCCTTTTGACTGACGTATTTCCACAAGGCAGGGTGGCACAATAGAGTTTGATAGTCTTCAGACATCAATGGTAAAAGTCAGGTTTTGTCTCTGTCCCTCAAACCAAAGAGCAAGGGTTCAGCAATCAATACGAAGAGGAATACAATGACAATCTTATACACAAAAAATGACCTCATTGGCTCCGGATAGAGGGCGATTCGATTCTGTGACAGAGAAACTCATTCCTCTATCCAAACTTCAGTGCCAGATGCTGAGTGTAGCTTTCTCTGTTTAGGTAAAAAAAATGTAAATTTCAGTCAGAGACAATTTACCACTTATATAGCAAATGGTTATACAGTTAGATTATGTGGGGAAAACTTTGCTCTTTCACGGAGCTCTCAAAGAAACCGAGAAGAAATTAAGATTCTGCTGAGAGAGCTAATTCCCCCCTTAATAAACACATACATGAATGTTAAATCTTAGTTAAATCAACGATACCAAAAGTTTACCACATGGAAGACGAGGTTGGGTTGGTGGAGGGAGCATCAAAGTAGCAGGTTATAATGGCCGAGCTGTACATCTGCATGAATATGATTGGACGTTACTAGTCAGCTGGTCACTGAGCCAGGGATTTCTCACTCTCCTCAAGCTGCAAATGATGTAGACCATAAATCTCTCTATGTATATGATGCCTACACATATTGCTAAAGATTATGCAGGGCAAATTAATAGATTAGTTTAGATTTAGATTATATTTAATGACCCATGGGGGAGTTTGACTGATTGCAGCCAAGAAATCAAATGTTGTCCAAAATGACCCATATGAGTATTGAGGTTTGGTTAAGTTTAGGTAACTAAAACTACTAGGTTAAGGTTAGGAAAAGATTGTGGTCATAGTTAAATGTAGCTGTTGGTAGCAGGTTGAAAGTGAACCGTGGTCTCCAATATCAAAGTCACGCCCTTTGTGCCCCGAACCATCTTCCCTGACCTCCCTCTTAAGAGGTTTTGTGGCACGTATAACAATGTCAAGCTACTTTCAAGGACCCCAGATCCCAAGGGGCTGGTTGGAGATCGCTTCTGAGAGGGAAGAGTCATTACTCGCATGACCACAAGACGCTGCTTGTCAGGAAAACATAAGCATCGGTCCTTTTAAGTGTTGGATTGAATGATTAATGCCATTATTTTTACTGGTGAGGACAGTCTGAAAAAAAAAAGTGTTTGACAGTCCTTTCAGTGTAACAGAACTCATCTTCCCAAATTCCACATCAATTTATTTTGAAACCGCCAGACAAAAACACACCACCCCATCAAAAGAAAACTCACAAAAGCAACATTAGTTTTTCTAACCCCATTAGAACCAATTAGACAACCCCACGGTGAGTGATAACAGAGTGTGATAGCTCCCTGGGTGGAGACAGATGCTATCTGGCTCTTTCATTGAAGCAGCACGACTTTTAAACACACCAGTGTTTTACTGAAAGGGATCCCAGTCCCAGCAGAGTCCTTTATGTTTGCTGTAAGACACGGTGGTGTCAAAGAGCCCCTTGTGATCCCCCTCAGGACCAGTAGGAGGTATTTTAATAGCTGTCTGACCCGTGGTGGCTCTAGCCTGTTGCCATCTCTCTCACAGGGAAACTATTGTGCTGCATCAGAAACACAGAAAACAGAGGAGACCCTAAAGAGAAGTCAGGCGGTTCTGTTTCTGCTGTTGGCTGCTTATCACTCTCTAACTGAAGCTGTCAAGCAACAAAATGACAACTCTTCACCTTGAGGCAGTTAGCGCCGCCTGCCCGTCAGTCAATCAAACTCCTGCCCAAAAACCTGTCACTCATCTTGACGAGCTGTCAGCTATCCTGTCGGTTCACTCAAATTACACTTTTTTTTTTTTTTTTTTAACTTACCTCTGGATACGTTTGATTTTACTTGTTTTTACTTACTGAAGAAATAGTCCCTGTCAAAACTCTTAATAACATGTTCAATGTTATTACCCACAGTAAAGGCCAGATCACCATTTTTTACATGTACATTGTTTTGGGGTTTTTTTTGTATGTAGCCTACTTTTAGAGGTACAATTTCTTTTGGAGGACTTAGCAAATAAAGTATGAGAGCTTTATATTACTCTGTTGTGTTGTGATTGGTAGGTGTATTTATCTTTTAAATTCAAATTTTAAACAGGAGACAGAAATTGTAAATTAATGCTATTCCAAGATATGTGTGTGCTAGCGCATTCATGTAATTCATGCCACCCCTTCATCAGTCAGTGCCCCACTTGAGCCACTCCAGTCAAAAACGTCTGGACAAGCCACTGCAGACAGATATTAATGATGATGAGAAAATCTTCTGTATTTATAGGTTTTTATGTTAAACTTGTGTTAAAGCTTTGAAACCTCTTAGGATCTTTGTGTCTGACCTTGAATAGCCCCACTACCTGACCCCTTGACATTTGGAGTGCATTGATTTTGCATATTTACAGTAGGCTAAAGGTCTAATAGTCTCGTCGTGTGAAGCTGTTCTGCTCTTAACTTTGCTGTTAATCAAAACTCGTATGCAGTTCGCCTAAAAGGCTGCATGTCTCTCGTTGGCTGCGCGCTCCGAGGCGTCACCATCTGTCATCCAGCAGCAGAGTTTCATGCATGCGTCCTCCCCCGGTCTCCTCCCATTGTAGAAACAGCTGTAGACCGTGAACCGTGGAGTGCGGGTCTGACACGGATTACCTGGATACCGGCTTGAAGTTTGGGTGGGCATCAACCAGCGAGAAAAAGAAAGGCAGCGCTTCTTTGATTCGTTTTACTGAGTGAAGTTTCTCCACGTTTCTTTCTAAATGGACTCATTTCCTAGAACATCAACCATGGCGAGCCGGCTTTTTCACACTCTGCATGTATTACTGATTCTGGAGTTGAGCTGGGGTAAAGTCGTGTCTGAGGATCTTGGTGAAGCCGTGCGTCAAGGTGCCGATGTCCCACAGGCAGCAGAGCAGCGCGTCTTTGCGCACGAAAGCGCCAACCGGGACATGGTCTCCATCAACATGTTCAAAGTGTACGAGAAGTACAGCAAAGAGCCGCAGAGCCGGAGGGACGGAAACACCGTGAGAAGTTTTAAAGCTGTCCCGAGTGAGTGACAGCGTCTGTTAATTCCATGAACGATGCTACTTTACAGGAGAGAACCGGTTGATTCAGTCTAAATTAAATAAAAGTTACTTCTGGTACTCTAATTTCCATAATGTTTCAAAACAGCTACATTGAAAATCCCTAATTTATCTTCATGTTACTGGTATTATTATGACTAATGAGTATGGATTGGGCATTTTGTTAATTAGTCTAAATGAGATGTGAAAAAAGACCAACATTATTTCTGCTTTTTAAAACATTTTGGTTAATTTGTAATTTTTTGAAACATGCTTTCCTGTCACTCAAGTCATAATAATTGAACTGATACCCAGTGGGTGGTCATTATAATACATCACATCTCCTGGAAAATAGACTATTTAATTTAAATTTAAAAATAGTAAAAGGTGAATCAGTAAAATGGCCTTTTCTTGTTTTAAATGCATTTTTAATGTAACCAAGTCTCGTTTTTCTTTTCTCACTTTATTTGACTTGTTTTTGTTGCACATTTCATTACAGATCAACCTTTTACAGAGTGAAAATACAGAAAAAGGGCAGAAAGTTCACATCAAACTTGAAAAAGCCAATCTTGTGCACAAAATAATACCTTCTTAATACCTGATGTTAATTATTTCATCAGTGCAACATCCAAAACGCAGGTGTTTTGACACACACGGCAGCCCTCGCTCTACTTTGGGCTGAACATCTTCACCTCTATGCTCCGTCAGTGTTATGATTTAGCGAACTGAGGGACTTTTAAGTCTCGGGCACAGTTAGTTCCCAGGTAGCTGCAACAGCCTAGGTGTTAGACAAGAGCCTATTATCACACCCAGACACCGGCTGCACAGCGAAAAGCCTCAGAGGAGCTCTTTCTCCTGTAAGCATTTCCATATGCCTACGACAGACATGCTGGACCGCTCCAGTGTTTGTCTTTCAGGCTGTGGTGGAAGTGTGGGAGACAAGGTTGAACTTCAAGAGTCTAGCGACCCAGGACGAGGCTTTTGGTCATGCGTGAAGCAGGCACTTAAGCGTGCCGCGCTTAATATTTTCCATGCTGCTGCTTGTGTCAGTCAGATGTGTTGAGCAACATTTTGCGGAAGATATATTGGATGCTGTTATTCATGTCAGTCAAACGTGGCAGAATGAGATGATAGAGGAGGAAAAAGAAGGGGAGGGGGGGGGGGGTTCAAGGCTGCAACTCGATCGCTTTAGTCTCGTCTTTGTTGTTCATTTCAGAGAGATCCTCCTTCAGGGCTTTAGCATCTGTTTGACAAAACATCTGTATGGTTGAACCAGCAAGCACATCACTGTTTATGAATCCTTTTTAAAAGCCAGTAGATAAATTAGAAAAAGCATGGAAGACAGGATGAAAGCAAGGTTGTTTTTCTAAGTTTTCACAGAACTTGTTTTTCAAGTAAATCCTCTCATTCATCTTCTTTTTTCTTTTCAAATTCCCCAGGAGTCTTGCACGGTAAAGACGTGCTCCAGTTCAACCTGTCCTCCATCCAAGAATCAGAGTTCGTCCTCTTCGCCTCTTTTCACGTCCTCTACAAGAGGCCCCGCCACCACCAGCGACCGTGGCGTTTCCGAAGGCCTCGCCACCCATCTGGCGGCCTCCAGCATCCCTATCCTCCTTCCCCGCAGCTCCTCTTCCGTGGATCATCCCCAAACTCGTCTTTTGCAACGCCGCTGGGAAACATAACTCTGGCTCCTTTCAAGAAAGGCTCTTGGCAAACAAGGGATGTAACAGCGGTGGTGAAACACGCCAGGGATGTCAAAGAGCTTGTGGTCACGGTGGAGTTTGATATGGGGTTTGGGGCGGCTCGGGTGCAGCAGAGGAGTCCTCACGGCCAAGAGCGCCTCTCTCCAGCCGACCTGCCGTATATCTTGGTGTACGCTGATGATCGAGCTATAGATGAGCCGAACAGTGTGGCCATGTCGCTCCAGCGGTACGGGTCCTTCCCTATAGGGGAAGATGCGTCCCCCTCAGCTTCAGCCTCAGCCTTAAGGATCCGGAGGGAGCTTCATCTCCAGATCCAAACCAACGACATTCCAGAGGTCCAGTTCAACTCCTTGAAGAATCATGAACTGTGGCAGAACACGTATTTCCCAGCGAAATCCAAAGCAGCAGTGAAACCGGGAAGGAAGCAGGGTCAGGAGAGCAACGAGGGCCTGAGTAAGCCCCAGGTGCTGAGCTTCGATGAGAGGACAATGAAAAAGGCCAGGAGGAGACAGTGGAGTGAGCCCAGGGTTTGCTCCAGGCGCTACCTCAGGGTAGACTTCGCTGACATCGGCTGGAGCGAGTGGGTTTTGGCACCAAAGTCGTTTGATGCCTTCTACTGCGCCGGGACCTGTGGATTCCCCATCCCTAAAGTGAGCCAGAGAAACGTTCAACTTTTATCACTGGATTCTTTCACTGGATTGTATTTTTAAACATAACCTTTTTGTTTTAGACTGTGACTTGTAAACTGAGAAAAAGTAAAGTTTTGTAGATGACACATAAGAACAGAAACTCCTTCAGTCTAAGTTCTTAAGGGAAAAAGTCAAAGTCAAAGTGATGAAAACTGGAAAAGTAAATATTTCTCATAAAGTTTTTACTCTTTTTGGTCACTTTTGCATGTAAATATAAATCAGTCCTTTTCAGGCACCAGTTGGCATTTTGGGGGGGATTTTTGCTTTTATCTTTACAGTAGTATAACATTAAGTTGTATTAACATGAATCCCTCTCACTACCACTCATTTCTTTAGGTGGTGCGTCCTTCCAATCACGCCACCATCCAGAGCATTGTCAGAGCTGTGGGAATCGTCCCTGGCGTCCCTGAACCGTGCTGCGTTCCAGAGAAGATGAGTCCCCTCAGCGTTCTTTTCCTGGATCCAAACAGGAACATGGTGCTGAAGGTTTACCCCGGCATGTCCGTGGATACCTGTGCCTGTCGATAGGGATGGATCTTTCATCAATGAAGATAAAAGATCGTGAGGAGGACGTAGATGTAGACTCAGCATATATCAGGAGGGCATTTCCACGTCGAAGAGGACGGTCATGACGAGGGCGGCTGAGGATGAACTGATACGACTGGCAGGGCTCTAGTTCTTGAGTCTCATTTTGAGAACTCTACTCTGAATCTTGGACTTGGTCTCTGTCATGATCGGACATTGACTCAACATTTTCCTGCTTTTCTAACAGTTTTCCCAGATGTGTTTCTCTCCACCCAGTCCACCTTCATTTATTTTGCTCCCCTCATCCCAAAGCAGTTCTAAGAAGTGCACTTAAAACAAACCTGTGTATGTAATGGTCCTAAATGTTCTATGTATGGACCGACTGGACATTGAAGTTAAGTACAAAAATCCTGCAGGTATATCTTCATCATTTCAGCCCTTTTTCAGCACATTTTCACTTTTATAAAGTGATTTTGCCTGTTTTAAATTAGACAAGATCTGGTTTTGGGATTGGTTCCAACTGGACTAAGTCTGGGTTTCAACAGTTTCTGAAACCTTCTGACATCAGTATCCTCTACTGCCTGCCCCTGTCTTTAGGATTCAACTGACTTTTGGACAAACTGATAAGCTGCACAATGACTCACAGACTCAGGAGGGTCTGAGGGACACAGCGGCTGCATGGCAGCACATTTACATCCTACCCTTTTCATGTAAATACTGTAGTTACTAATGCAAACTAAATGGTACTTATTCTTAAGTGTTGTCATGGAACACCTCCCATATATTAACAAGAAATGTTATTCATGCATGAGAGGTAATATCTTCTTTGAACTATATTTCAATAGTTTATATCTTGTATATAATGAGTGTATTTTGACACTTACTGAGATTTAATGTTCTACAAGTATTGTGTTGCTTGTTTCTGCTGCATGTTACAGCACAGAGGAAAAACAGTGCGTTGCTGCCCCCTGCTGTGCATTTTGGGAAAGTTTAGGGGACTAAAACATTTTGAAGGAGAAAGTTCTAGTACTTCCTGTGGCTATTCAGTATTTCCCTTTAATAAATAAATACTGTTAATCGAAGATGACATGTACAGTTTGTAATAATAATAATAGATTTCCATAGTAGATAAAAAAGGATACATGTATCCAACCTTATAACTGTATGGTTAAAAGTGTATTTGAATAGTTATGTGATGTGTGCTTTAACAAATCATAGACATAATGTATGCTTGTTTAGGAAATAAAATTAATTGTACATACGGTCAAAGATACTTGCTGACTTTTTTAGGTTTCATAAAAAAAGTATATAAAGCATATACCTAGACATAACATACCATAACTTACATTATGTCAATACCAAACATATACATTAGATAGATAACATTACATTACATTTAATATATTTTATTTAAAGTTAGGCTGATATTTTGTTTTATTGAAATATTTGAAAATAACAGGTAATGGCCAGTCAAATGTGTTAAGTAGCATGATAATGTTTATTTCTTCTCTTAACAAAGCTACAATTAAGAAGTCTGGAAAACTTGTAGTGAGATTTGATTATATTAAATTTCATTAATGTTCATTTTTGTTTAGTTCATCACATGAAGGCAGTAATGTAATGTAATGTCCAGTTTTTCTACCAGCATTGAATGGCTGGTGGTGAGGCCACCTTAAAGCTGCACTAATCAATATTTTTATATCAACAAATGGCTCAGATGACTATGTGAAAAGTGAAATGAGTCACTCGTAGTGACAAACCCACAAAGAATTATCATTGTTCTATTAAGCGTTTTTAGCGTCTTCCAGCTCATTGTTTTGGTTTTATGGCCCACAGCGTTACTGTTTGGTTCACACTCACCGTTCTCATCAGCGTTGTTTCCAAACACAGCAGGCAGCTGTTTGTTTTCAATGAAAAAACTCTGATAAACCCACTTTACATTTCTTTCCAAGCCCCAGAACGCAGAGAGATAAAGTTAGCAACTAGCTGGTGAAGATAGCGGAGCATTTAGCAGCTAAAAAGACACATATTTTTCTCAGACGTTGGTAGAGACCAAAAAAAAAAAAGAGATAAAAGGAGAGTGAATGTTGGACGTATGTTTGTCGGGTTGACAGAAACAGGACTTCTAATGAACACTAATGTTGCTGCATGCCTGCTGGATGAAATAAGCAAATGTTTGCCACCAGTTTGCCATATCAACTTTACAAGGTGATAATATGTCAATGTTGAGTTTACAGTCTGCCCCCAAGAAGCCAGAAAAATGAATGCTGCTTTAAGAGCTGTTAACAATAAAATAGTTAATTGGAGAGTTTAAATGTTACACGATGGTCTAAATGTTGATTTAAAGCCTTTCGTACCCTGATAAGAAAAGAAGAAATTCTGGAGGAAACACTTGAATAATAATGAATTTCTAGACCTGAAAACAGGAAAACTTGAATATTGGGACCAAACACTGGCCATTGCATGCCTCAGTATAATATTAATAGCAGCCAGCAAAATCCATAGGCTATTGGCCAAACTCTAATATGATTTAATAGGTTTTTACTGCATATTTTTCAACCTAGTAATTTGACCTGAAGTAATATGACCTCAGATCTTTCTCAGTCCAGTTCCCCCTGCTGTGGTTGTTTCCCTCCTGCATGCCTACATTATTTGCTCTGTCCATGCCAGTAGATTTTGTTGCCGTCTTTCATCACTGATTGACTCCACAGAGAGGAACTCTTAAAAGCTTGAAAGGGTCACAATGAAAGCATTTTTATGAAGCCCGGCATGAAACAAGTTCTGAGTGACTGCATGGGTGAAAGACAGAAATTCCAAGATAGGCCGGACTCGGGCCAACGTCCCCGGACACATTGGCTTGTGGTTCGGGCTCAAACCACCAACAGGGACAAGGGGCAGATCCCATCAACCATCTAGGACATAGAGTACAGTTTGTAGTGGTGAAGACCACCATCATCACGTCTTTGTTCCATTTGCCAGTGGTGCGAAATAAGCTCTGCTCTCATCCTATCAGATTTTATAGATTCCCACTATAAACCTATATCAGTTCATGAACATTTTCCCATGTGTTGTTCCTAACAGTTGACGTCTGGTTTGTCTTTGCTTAGAGGAATCCTGAAGTGCAAAAGAAGTGATGAATCCTATATTTCGTGTTAGCTTGGAATAGACAGAAGAAGAACTGGGTAGTTAGTGATAGCCACCACGTATGAACAGAGCAGTAAAAGAAATCCGCCTACATAAACTTCATCTGCAGAAAATCCAAGGAGAAACATGAGAGAGTACCACTCACACTGGTTGAGCGACAGGGTGATCTCTGGGAAATGCAGAACAGAAAAAAGAACAACAATTGCACAATCACTGCAACAAAGATTCAATCAGGTTATCTGTATAACACAGTTGACATTCCCACCACAACTATATCTTTGTTCCCTTTATATTTTGACAAATCCGTACAGTAAGTCACCCCAGGCCACTCCCTGGACACGCCCCTGCTCGCGTCGCATTCAACATGTACATTTGTGGCATTGAACACTTTTGAAAGTGCTGTTACAACTGACAAGTGATATTTTTACTAAATTTAGCGGTTAAGTACGGACCAGCAGAACTTGGTTCAATTTCCGTTGTGGGAAAATAAACCAGTACTGAATATCTTTGCGTCTCCTGTCAACTGTGTGATTTTTAAATGATATATCATATCAGAATTATGAACATAAAACAACACCATCTTTGCCTGCAGCTGGAATTGAGCCCACAGCATTCAGGTGAAAACCAGGAACCCTAACCATTAATCCATAGAGTACATATGGATCATGTGTGTTTGACTTCTAAGTGAAGCTGACTTTTTTTTTTGTACAAACAATTCCCACACCAGCAACTGCACCCAGACCACCTGGGTATAAACCAGGAATCTTGACCACTGGACCATATGGGACAACAGTGCATGGAGATCACGTGAATCTTAAATTGATACGACTCAACAGTCTAAAAAAGTCAATCTCTTGATTACTGCATGAATCTGCACATCACTGACAGCCCCCACCCAGGGTCCACATGGCAAAATTACGTTTTTAGCTACAACTGGTGCAATAATGGTCCTGATCCAGGACTGTACATTCTGCTTATCATGTTTGGAAGTTGTTGTTTTTTTATCCAGGTTGATGTCAGTCTGATCTTCTTTCTCTCTCTCAGAGTTCTTCTCTGAACACCAAACATAATTATCTTCTGATCTGATGTAGCCCAGAAAGTTCTGGTAGTTCTGCTGGTTCAGAAGCAGGTTTGGCAACAGAGAAGTTCTTCTCTTTCTTCCCTTGGAATAAAAACAAAAACAAAGAGCAGTTACACTATCTTCTCCCAAACCTGGATTTGAACCCAGACCACCTGGGTGCAAAAGTGGAGTTGTGACCACTAGACCATTTGACAACAAGCAAGAGGAATCTTGTTTTACTTTTAAATTATGAGATGAGCAGCTCAAGACAGCTCACCAACAAAATTACTATAAACTCAAAAGCCAGAAAATCCATCCGTCCAAAGTTTTCTCTCTCAGGATTGATGGAGGTGAATCTTCTGCAGATTCCTCCCTCAGTCTGATCTTCTTTCTCTCTTTTGGTGACTGTGCTTGCCGGTGCTGATGGTCCAGTTGGTAAGAATACCGACCGGTGACATGGAAATGTAGGATCAAACCCCAAACCCCCTCTGTGTCTATGTTCAAAAAAACAAATATAAACCAAAACAAAACTCTCAAATCAACAAAAAAAACTTTAAAACCGACCAAAATCACGTTGTGTTCATTTCCCTTCGCAAATTTCTGGCGTTATCAGACTGCAACACAGCTGACCTTCAAGGGAACAAGAAACAGGTGGGTCTGGCGTGATAAAATCCAGCTAGTAAGATAAGTTTTTGTGTCTCACTACATTATCTCTCTTTGGACTTATTCATTTTTAAGTATACCAAACAAAGAACGCAAGAAAGTGATGAATGAATGTACAAGTGTTTTCAAAACAAAAAACAACTCTAGTTAAACTCAAGATAAAAAAAACTAAGAAATATGTAGCAATGACGGCGCTGAAGAATGCAATGTGCTACTTTGCTTCTTTTAAGTGTTCTGTTTCCACTGGCCTCAACAGTTTCACCCTTGAGCTGGGAAAAGGCATTTTCTGGAAATGTCTGCTTGTCAGTAACCTCATAGTTTCCAGTGCCTCTCTCATTATCGCCGTCAAGTGTTTACAGTGTCTTCATTAGCAGCCAGCTCTCTAATGATAACAAAGCTTTAAAAAAGGCATCAATGGCAATGATAAGCATGGCCAAGCTACTATTTTGGTTGACACGAGTCCCCCTGTTTACTCTGGGAGCATGGGAGCGGACATCAGGACTGAGGTCCTTGCATTGGGGAACTACATTTTCAAACCTTGCCATCACAAAGTCTGTTTTCAAGCTGGGAAGAAGGTAAAGTCTGTGCCAGCTCAGTGGCTTAAAAATAATCAAATTTCAAAATGCAGAGCTCCAGATCATTCCTGTTCCAGGTGTGTTTGAGTCTGGTGGTTTCTATTGGCTCCTGCACCTGTAAACCTCTCAACAATGACATCCAGAGTGAGGACTCTGAGGGACTCTACTCTCAGCTGTCAGAGAAGGACCTCCTGGAGGAGGAAGACACGGCCTCCAGGATGGAGAACCTCCTGGGAACCATGAAGGAGGGTTTTCTGAGGAAACTCAACCTGTCGGATGTTCCTCAGGAGCACAGCAAGATCTACCCTCCTCAGTTCATGATGGAGCTCTACAACAAGTATGCCTCAGACAGCTCGGCAATCCCTCAGTCTGATGTCATACGAAGCTTCACTGTCCAAGGTACATGAACAGGGTATAACTTGACATGAGAGAAGTACGATGTGTAATAATCTTCTGTCTAGCTCATGGGAGGGAGGCACTACCACCTTAAGATAACTCTTAACCTTTTTTCCTTGTTAATCCCCGTACTCACAGATTTGATACAAACATTTGGGAATCCCTACCGGCCAAATGTATAGTTTAGGTTATCTCGTCAACATAGCTGGTCAATGTTATCTACGTTTGACATAACAGAGGTTTTCCCCTCATCACAGCTACAGAAAAACAGGCTGGAAAATCTGCATTAGCATTTTCTTGGCACACTTTTTACTAGTCATATTGTTCAGTTAGGGGTTCTTTTTGTGGATTTTATGTTATATAAACAAGTGGCTCCCAACCTTTTTGGCCTGTGACCCCTTTGAAAAGGAATCAATGTCTTCTTGTGACCCCTCATTATGATCAAAAGTGATATTTTCTTTGTTTTATTTTTAGAGGCCTGAAGATGTAAAAATGTCCAGTAATGTGTTGGAACAATTTGAAGTAAAAAAAATAAATAAACAAGCTTTTTCAGGTTAATCTCTTATTAATTATCTCACAGACCCTTTGATTTATCTTGTGACCCAAAGACTAAAATGTTTGTATTTTTCCTAGAAATGACCAAATATAAACACATTGAATAGTGATCCACCCCCACTTTATGAACATTGAACTAAAATGTGAATTCTAGACATAATATAAACCAAAAATATTATTATTATATATGATATTGCAGCTGTTGTGCATAATTTTCAATTTTTCAAGAGGATAAAAACATTTTTGGACATATTTGTGGAATTTAGTGTCTTTAAGCTTCTGAGAGGACATTGAGACACGCTGCCAATTTCAAAGGTGCATTCGACTGAAGCACATCATAGTCCTGTAGTCTATGAACGCTGATAAAAGATGTTTTTTCCTGTTTTTAACAAGCCTACATAGCGTTGGTTATCAACCCTTTACATACAACATTTAGGAGACAGTGTGATTAAGTTTGTATTTCACTGAGAAACAAGAAGCTAGCAAGCTAGGTTAACTAGCTTCCATGCAGAAAGTGAAAGCTAGTTAGCCTAGCCTGCTAATGTCATGTTATTTCAACACCTGCTGAATCATTGGCAGCTCCTGCACACTCAGACGCCCTGACAAATACTTTTTTTTTTTTTTTTGGTAATTACACTTTTGTCCAAATAAGTACACGTCAAATCAAACACCAAGGATACATATTCTGATTTCTTAGAAAAATTTAAATTTTACTTTCAGTTTGACCACACATTAGACAACACAAATCTCAGCTGCTGTTTCAAATTAACGCTCTGACCTCTTCCTGTCTCTCCAACAGATATCGCTCTCTCTCTGACAAATGGCACAAAGACAAATCACAGGCTGCAGTTCAACATCAGCATCCCCAGCCATGAAAAGATCACTACGGCTGAACTACAGCTCTTCTTCTTCCCAGATCCCAGGTCAAGGGTTACCTCCCACAGTTTCAAGGCCACCGTCAAAGTCTATGAAGTGGATTACGACGATTTCACATCCACGACCCAACTACTGGTCGGCAAAGAGGTGACAGGCTTGCGGAGCATGAGGGAGACGTTGGATGTGACCACAGCTATTCAGAGCTGGATCAAGTCGGGCCATGGAGCAACTGTTTTTGATGTAGTGGTGGATAGGAAGGACTGTGGGGCTTCTAGAGGTGGAGAAGAAGGAGCAGGCTGTTTAAATATGAGCGTGTCTGTTGGAGATAACACGTCAGCGGCATTAATAGTCTTCTCAGATGATCTGGGTAGCAGGAGAAGGGAGACAAGGAAGGAATTAAGAGAGATGATCCTCCACGAAGAAGAAACCATCTTGCACTCGGGTGCCGACTGGAACAGAGGAGATCGGCTTCCAAACGAGATCCCGGAGGCTCAGCATCCACGGAGAAAGAAAAGGAAGGCAGAGAGGGAGCACTGCCGCCGGACCTCTCTCAAGGTCAACTTTAAAGACATCGGCTGGGACAGCTGGATCGTGGCGCCTCCAGAATATGACGCCTTCGAATGTCGAGGCCTGTGTTACCACCCACTGACGGACGAACTGACCCCATCAAAACACGCCCTCATCCAGACGCTGATCAACATCAGGGATCCCAAAAAGGCCAACATGGCGTGCTGCGTCCCCATCAAACTAGACCCCATCACAGTCATGTATCAGGAGAACGGACGCCTCACTATAAGATACCTTTATGAAGAGATGAAGGTGGCAGAGTGTGGCTGCAGGTAATCAGAGAGGATCAGTTTGCCCTTGGTGTTTAGCACAGGTGATTATAATGGTTCTAATGCTGCATTTCATTCAAGTCAGCCCAATGTTCATGTAGTCCAGGTCTAAGAAGAAACATGGATGCCTCAAATTAGCATGCCAACACAGCTAAGGTCATTAGTTTTGCAGGTAATTAGCCATAAACCAAAGTATAGGAACAAAAGAAGTTTTGACCTGATGATTGCACTAGATGAAAAGTTATTCAGATTCACCCTCCAGGGGTCATGAATGTGTGTACCAAATTTAACGGCAATCCATCCAATAGCTGTCGAGATATTAAAAGTCAGGGAATCACCAAAGTCAGTAGGACTCATCCTCTGGGGACCATGACTGTCTGTACAAAACTTCATGGCAATCCATCCAACAGTTGTTGAGATATTTCAGTTGGGAACAAAGTGGTGGACTGATTGACTGACCTACCAACAGACTGACACTGCCATCCCTACAATATAAAAAAAGGTCATGCAATGCTAAAATATACTGTATGTGTAATGCTTGAAATAATGCTATGTAGCAGGTACAGTTTATGCTATTCCTTCAAATTTATTGCCAACAAAAAGTCTGAAACTGATAAATAGTGATACGTCTGGAATGCAGCATAACACTGAACCATCAACAGGTAAATTATGCCTCTCTTTGTGTTTTCCAATGTACATGCTTATGCTGAAATTATTTCTAATCGAACCTGTGGCCTGTATAAATTATAAATTATGCTTTAAGCATTTCACATGTTAACACCACCAAGCAGAAAACCAAAGGAAGCAGACATCTTTACATTATCATTGTGTATTTAATACTGGTTACATGTATAAAGCTTGCTCTTACACTGTCTTGGTCTAATGTGTTTCAACAAAACTAACAGAATTGTATTTTTTATATAGTAAATAATGTAAAACAGAATGAAAAGGTATGAAAAAAGTAAAGAAAAAATAAAAATTTAATTTTAAAAAAGTCCATACATTTTGTTGGTTAGTGAACATCTTTAATTACTACTACAGCTACTATTTTATTTTTTGTGAAAGATTTAAAATATCTTGCTAAAGCAGATCCATTAGTGATGTGATGTTTGTAAAACAAATAAATGGACCTGTTGGCTTTAATAGGGTGACATTTAATCTCAGCTGTTCATCTGTTTTAATGTAAATCTGTACATTACCATTGTAGCTGTAATTTGTTTATATTAATATATACAGTATTTAGCAGTAGTCTGTAAATTACTGCCATACAGACTTGTACAGAATAGTCAGCTTATACAGTACATGCATGCTACATTGCTGGTGTTGCATCCACCACAAGAGAAAGTGTCTAGTAAGTTCTGTGTTGCTATGCGCTGCGTCATGGACATTTATATAAGGCTGATATTCCTTTTACAAAAATCACCCAGGATTTGATGGAAATAACAGTTAAACCCTTCAAGTTTCAACCTGACAAATCTATAATTAAGCTGCTACCCCCTAAAAAAAATATCAAACTGTCTAGCTTCCAGTGGAGAGTTTTTATTGTACTGTATGTCTCATGATGTCTACATTTTGTTTCTGAGGCTTTCCCACCCTGAAATGAATAAATATCTTGTCACAAAATGAAATTTAATCTTAGTTACTCGTCTGGTCTACTCACATCACCCTGCATTTACTGCATTCAGTAACTTTTTGGCATGACTTAATGTCTTTGACTTCCGGTGGTGACTACAGTGAACCAAGAGGCATAAAACTCCAACCAATAAAACCATTACAGACTACAAATGCAACTGATTTTCTTTCCTCGGTCGACACTAGAAACCGTGAATCTGCAGCTTCAAACTAATGAATATCAGCATTGCCTTTCACAAACCTGAAGCCTTTTAAGTTTTATAAACAATTGTTTAACATAACTGTACAGGTTGCTTACTTTTATTGTGATTTGGAACAAGAATAAATGTTCTATTTAGTTCTATAAAGTTCTATCAAATTTTCATACAATCATGTATATCACTTGAACTCATTGAACATTTCAGTGATCCTCTATCGTCACACAAAAACAAACATGTTGTTTTTAACTATGCAAATTAAGTTTTGACAGAAAACAGAAAACTTAACTCCAGGACTTCAACTTGTGACCCTGCATGAAAGTCTGCACACTCCTGTGAAAACTACAGCATAAGTGAAGCATATTGCTGCCACCATGACAAGAAAATTCTCATTTTTACAAGATCCTTTTCACTTCATAACAAGATAGTTTTCATGTCATTATGACATTTTCTCATTATTATAACAAATTATTCCATTTTTACAAGAAACGTTTCTTGTTATAACATCATATCAGTTTATCTTGTTACATCGTGAAACTTCTCGTTATAATATGATAGGTGACATAAATAACTAAGTTGGTTTTTCTTTTGGTTTTTTTAAACTTAGTTATTTATATGAATTACAACAAAATGTTTTTATCTGCTGCTGCTCGCTGTTTTCTTCGGTGACCCTTGACATATAACCACTTGTGTGTTTGGACTTGTGTGTGTATGGACGGGGTAAGCTGCTAATGAATTGCCCTTCTTGGGATCAATAAAGTTGCCTGAATCTGAATCTGAATAGGTTCGCATGGTGTTACAACAAAAAAACTTCCATATTCTGTCAAAACAAGAAGACTGTAGCCTACATCGGCTGGAGAAAAACCGCAATGACTGGTTTAAATATGTGGCTGGGCCGTAGTATGGCCTAACTGTCTGTAAATTCCCTCACATGACAGGAACATGCAATATTGTAACTGCTGTTGTTAGAGACCAGTCACAGTTAAACCACTCAGAGACTTGTATCACATGAAGGACAAAAAAAAAAAAAACATGTACATGGAACCTACCTCTTAACTCTTTTGCTCAAATATAAGTAAAACAAACAAATTCCAGTCAATCCAAAACTTTTCATCTTAATGCAGCAGTGTCAGCTTTGTAAACATTTGAAGTCAGTGACACATCCTTATCAGAGCTGACAAGACCAGTGAGGGGGCGAGTTCATGTAGACACTCAAAATAGCATCACTGACAAGAAGAGAGAGCCAAGAAAATAATTGGCTCAGTTGACTTTTGCCTCATAAGATGTTCCCTCAGCCATTAACAGCATGACACAACAGAGCCAAATTAAAATGTCTGCTGTTGTTGTTGTTTTGTTTTTATAGACGGAGCCAATAGCAATATTAAACCTTAAGCCTGCATCAATTGATTTTTGTCCACTTGGGGGCGGCACAACAAGCTGTAAATACAAAACTGACAAATTATCACCTTATAAAGCTGATATGACTGTGTTACTAAACATAGGCTTATTTACACATCAAGCCAACACAGAGGATTTTAATATCCAAACCACTGCTGTGACCTGTTCTTATATATGACACACGAGGGCAAAGTATGACAGAATACAGTGTTTAAAAGTCTTGCTTGGTGTCCTGGGAATAGGCAAAGGGGATTGCATTATGTAAGGCATTATGTAAGGCATTATGTAAGGCGTGAAGTTAAGACGTTTAAGATTAGCTGAGCGCCGTCTAGCATTTGGAAGGAGATGATGTCTGGCTGCATAATTCTGACCTGCAAAATTGTCTGGATCGGGGTCTTACGAGGCCATTATTGATGTCAGGTTCACTTAAGCAAATATAGAGTTTGAATTAAATGAAAAGGATGAAAACTTGTCAACTACGTATTATACACATGGACGCTTTCCTTGTCACACTGTCTACCAAATGAAAAGATATTGTTTTTGATTAAAACAAAATACAAAAAACTAAGCACAGGAAATAATACTGTGTAAAAATAGCATGGCAGGAGAAAAAGGAGTGTAAGCAAATAATTCAGCTTTCAATCCAGATAAAAACTTTCCAATCAACCTTTTGTTCCTGTATCCAGAGTGAGCGTTTTTTTTTTTTTTTACCCAATTCTGATCCTGCATGTGTTTTAAGAAGGCTTTGCCACGTGCCGACAAACTGTAATCATGTCACCAGTGGAGCGACCCAGACATGACCCCTAAAGCTACCAACCGCACCGAAATACACCACCGCAAGCTTTCATAACAGACAAGGGAGAGAAAGTGAGAGGGAGGGAGAAGGAGCGTGAGAGTTTCCGATCAGGCTTTCGCATGAATCAGTCCACCCTGAACACGTGTTTCACCTGTCCCTCGATCCAGTTTTGTATCTAAAAGAAAAGTTGAGATGGTTTCAGTATAAATACGATAGCATATGATGAACACGTGAAACAATGCAGACTGTAATTCAAGCCTAAATGAGACTACTGTGTAATTGTAAGCAAAAGTAAATTGCATCAAGTACGTTAAGCGCCTTGGACAAAGACAAAGCAACTGCTTCAGAGTCAAGTAAAAGTAAGAACCCAAACACGCATTGTGGGAAAAAGTAAGAAACTGCACAGGCTTCATTTATCAATTTTTATTTTGTCTGTTACTGTCTGCTGGCTGAAGCGCCACAGATAATGCGATTAAAGGTTTATTGGGGACAAAAGCCTCTTATGTTGAAGTTGCTGTTGTTCAAAAAAAAAAAAAAAAAAATCAGACAATGACAATGTTCCCTCCTAGAAAAATCACCATCTCCCGACACAGAAAAATGAACTAACACAACCCCAGTGAAAGAGATGACAGAGCAGTTCTCTTTCCATCAGTGATCATGAAGACATTGGCGATGGCGCAACACACACCACCACTGCTACTGACGCTTCTCCTGTGTACTCTATCTGTCAACTCATTCCAGCCCGCCCTGGTGTTAGAAATGGCCAAGATTCTTTTGGAAAACTACTGCTTCCCCGAGAACCTGGTTGGGATGCAGGAGGCCATCCAGCAAGCCATCAACAGTGGAGAAATCCTGCAGATTTCAGACAGAAAGACCCTGGCAGCAGTGCTCACAGTCGGAGTACAAGGGGCACTGAACGATCCGCGGTTGACTGTGTCATACGAGCCCACTTTCATCCCAGTGACGCCACCGATGCTCCCGTCTCTCCCCGTAGAGCAGCTGATCTGGCTGGTGAGAAACTCTGTCAAGCTGGATATCCTGGACAACAACATTGGATATTTGCGGATAGATCGGATCATTGGGGAGGAGACAGCGGCAAAGCTTGGCTCTCTGCTGAGGGACAACATCTGGGACAAAGTTGCTGAAACATCCTCACTGATCCTTGACCTCAGGTATAGCACAGCTGGAGAATTGTCTGGAGTTCCCTTTATAATCTCCTATTTCTCATACCCTGAGCCCCTCATTCATATTGACACTGTGTATGACAGGCCCTCGAATACAACCAGGGAACTGTGGACCATGCCATCAGCAATAGGGGAAAGGTATGGAAAAAAGAAGGACTTGATTGTTTTGACCAGTAAGCGTACTGTGGGGGCTGCTGAGGCAGTGGCATATACATTAAAAAACCTGAAGAGGGCCATCATAGTTGGGGAAAGATCTGCAGGTGGGTCAGTAAAAGTCAGAAAGATTAGGATCGCTCAGTCGGATTTCTACATAACAGTCCCTGTGGCAAGATCAGTCAGCCCAATCACAGGCCAGAGCTGGGAAGTGAGCGGCGTTTCTCCAACAGTCAACGTCGTTTCCAAGGAAGCCGTCACAAAAGCCAAGTCCCTTCTGGCTATGAGGAGTTCCATTCCAAAAATTGCGCAGAGTATCTCTGACATAATCGGGAGGTTTTACGCTTTCACTGACAGGGTTCCAGCTCTTCTTCAACATCTGCAATCTACAGACTTACTCTCTGTCGTATCTGAGGAGGACCTAGCAGTCAGACTCAACCACAACCTCCAGACTGTGTCAGAAGATCCACGACTGATCATCAAATACATGCAAGACAATGCTGCCATGGTGGAGGAGGACTCTGAGCCTTACAGCGTTCCAGATGATATGAAATTATTAAGAGCGCTGGTTGATTCAACGTTTAAAGTGAAAATTCTCCCACGCAATACTGGCTATCTCCGCTTTGACAAGTTTGTCAAGTCGTCTGCAGGGGCTAAACTAGAAGAGCTTATGGCTAAAAAGGTATGGGAGCCCCTCAAAGACACTAATAACCTGATTATTGATCTACGCTATAACACTGGTGGATCCTCTACCTCTCTAGCCCTTATACTGTCCTATCTGCAGGACGCTTCCCAGAAGCATCACTTTTTCACAATATATGACAGAATTCAGAACACAACAACAGAATATGACTTTCTGCCTCGAATTACAGGCCCGACCTACGGCTCCAAGCGTGGGGTTTACGTGTTAACCAGCTACTATACAGCAAGCGTTGGAGAAGAGTTTGCTTACCTGATACAGTCCCTACATTTTGGCACAGTCATTGGGGAAATTACATCTGGTACCCTGATGCACTCAAAGACATTTCAAATAGAGGGAACAAATATTGCCATCACTGTCCCTTTCATAAACTTTTTAGACAACAATGATGAATGCTGGCTGGGAGGTGGCGTGGTCCCTGATGCCATTGTGCTAGCCGAGGAAGCTGTGGAGCACGTTCATGAGATTGCAGATTTTCACCAGGGGCTCAGGTCCCTCATAGAGGGAACTGGGGAACTATTAGAAAAACACTATGCAATCCATGAAATCGCACTAGAGGTCAGCAAGGTACTGTTGAGCAAATGGGCCGAGGGATTGTATCGGTCAGTGGTTGACTTTGAATCTTTGGCATCTCAGTTGACGGCAGACCTCCAAGAGACGTCAGGTGATCACCGCCTCCATGTCTTCCACTGCGATGTTGAGCCTGAGTCGCATCATGGCGTCCCAAAGATCCCTACGGCTGAAGAAGTGGGATACATGATTGACGCTTTGTTTAAAATTGAGCTTCTGCCAGGTAATATTGGCTATCTAAGGTTTGACATGATGGCAGATGTAGAGATGGTAAAAGCCATTGGGCCTCAACTGATCAAATCAGTGTGGAGCAAGATAGTAAATACAGATGCTCTCATAATTGACATGAGGTACAACACCGGTGGGTATTCAACAGCAATCCCCCTCTTGTCCACCTATTTCTTTGATGCTGATCCTTTGCGGCAGCTTTACACTGTCTTCGACCGCACCACAACCACCATGACAGAGGTCATGACATTGCCTCAGGTCAGGGGTCAAAGGTATGGGTCATCCAGGGACGTCTACATCCTCACCAGTCACATGACAGGGTCAGCAGCCGAAGTGTTCACCCGCACTATGAAGGACCTGAACAGGGCCACAATCATTGGGGAGCCAACGATTGGAGGGTCTCTATCAAGTGGAACCTATCAGATCGGGGGCAGCGTCCTGTACGCCTCCATCCCTAACCAGGTTGTGTTGAGTGCAATCACTGGGAAAGTGTGGAGCGTTTCGGGGGTTGAGCCTCATGTTATTTCCCAGGCAAATGACGCTCTTGGTGTAGCACAGAGAATCATAGCAGCAAGGCTGTTGAAGAGAGAAGTCTATTAGTTAATATGCCTTGTGTTTAGCCACCATGTCGACGTCAAAGTCCAGGTTTTATGTGTGGCCTCGTAGTCAATGAACCAGTCCACTGACCACAGCTACCAGCATATAAAACATACCCCATAACCTGTAATGAAATTTAATAAATGAGTAATGTTTATGATCATTAATCCTTCATTTAAGGCAGTAATGTATCGCAGAGCTTTTCCTACAATTTAACTCTCACCACAAGAAGAATTTCCTTTTTTCTGGTTTTGGTTTAGGAGGTTTAGAGTCAGATAGTTTATGTTCGGTTTCAGAGGCCTTTTCACAAGATAGTGGAAGAAAATAGTCCTTGTAAATTTTATATTAACATAAGTAGCTTTAATACAAAAATGCTGCACCTCCGTAACTTGTATCTGTAGCTGTCTCCAATATGAAATTTACTTTTACATTTAAGTTGTTTAGCTGATGCCTTCATCCAGGGAGACTTTTACTGAATGAGTATGGATTCAGTGTATATCTCATTACAAGAGGGAACTTATTAGCTGTAGACAGGATAAAACCTCAAATCTACTTATCTACCATGGCATTAAAAACGGTAAAGAGGATGTAATATCTGATAACCCGTTGACATTACAATAGCCAGTGTGAACAGTAAGAGTTGTGAATAAAACAACTTACAATTAATGATAATGCACCAAACATCAGTGTTTCTTTATAAATTACTAAATAAATAACATTGCACTCTTTTTATTTATATGATGACCTTATACCTCCCCGTCCCACCTGCATATTTTCATTTATATCATGTTAAGTTACCTTTTTCTCTTCTGTTTTTTTCCTTTGATTACATTTTAAATGCCACGTGTTGTTAGGTAAAAATTCACATTAATGCATAAACAATTATTTAAACATGTAAATGTATGTTGATGTATTTCATTATGTTGGATAATTTGATAATTTCTTTGCTAAATTTCTTGATTGTTTGCTCATTTTCTTTGCACTGTGTTTTATCAGTATGCTGTAATGATGTTTCAGCTTTTCTGTCACCAAACTACAAAACTACCAGCAGAGGGGGCAAGTACAAAACAAACCTACAATGACTCTGGCTTCACAGCACCACTTCAGAAAGGAGACACCCACCACCAACTGAACAACTGCCATTAAATGATTAAATGTGCACCATTTATGAAACAATAAAAGAAATCAGTGGTTCTGAATTATTTTTGATTTACTTATCCAGACATTAACAGGAACATTTCTCTTTGACCGTGAAGAAATGAATGAGTAAGCCACACATTGGCTTTAAGTTTTGTGTTGAATTATGTGGCAATTGCGAGTTTTTATATGCTTTATTTCAACATTTTCTTGTGTTTTCATCTTCAAAAAAACGGCACAAAAGTCTCACATCAGTGACTTCCACTTATAAATACTGACACCAAGGGGCTTAACAAGTGAACAGTGACTTAACCTAGCGGGATGGATATTTTCACCACCCTCAATCCATTTCTACATATTTGTCAGTTACAAAGCTTACCTTATTTGACAGATGTAGCTTTAAATAGGTGTTCAAAATACCTTGTGTATATTTAAGACTAGCATCTTTGGCAACTCCCCCTTGTTACTACACCTAATTGGCAAGGTTGTTATTGCCTTACAGAAGTACTCAGGATAATACGATTAGAGGCTTATTGTGGGGCAAATCCTCTTATGTGTGTGTTAACAGAAACCTCGCAGCCAAAACAGTGCCATTTGACAAAGAACCTCTTCAGAGAAGGAGGTTCAGCTGAACAACCTCCACTTCCCATCTACTCACTTTTTGTCAGACTAAACTGACAAAAATGGCAAAGGTTCTCTTTCTGGTGGCATCTCTGCTAGTTTTGGGGAATGTTTTCTTTATCCACGCCTCGTTTGCCCCCAGCCTCATCATAGATATGGCAAAAATCGTCATGGACAATTACTGCTCACCAGAGAAGCTGCTGGGGATGAAGGAGGCAATTGAAGCAGCCAGCAGCAACACAGATGTCCTCAGCATCCCAGACGGTGAATCCTTGGCTAATGTCCTCAGTGCTGGAGTCCAGACCACAGTCAGTGACCCACGCTTGATGGTCTCCTTTGAGCCAAACTATGTCCCTGTGGTTCCCCCAAAGATGCCACCCTTGCCCCCCGAGCAGCTCATTGCCATCCTCCAGACCTCGATCAAGTTGGACATCCTGGAGGGCAACATTGGCTACCTGAGGATCGATCACATCCTTGGGGAGGAGGTTGCTGAGAAGGTTGGCCCTTTGCTCCTAGACCTGGTCTGGAATAAAATCCTGCCAACCTCAGCTCTCATCTTTGACTTGCGCTACACCGGCAGCGGGGACATCTCAGGAATCCCCTACATTGTGTCTTACTTCACCGAAGCCGAGCCTCCGATTCACATTGACAGCGTGTATGACCGTCCCTTAAACACCACCACTAAGCTGTTTTCCATGTCCACACTGCTGGGGGAGAGATATGACATTACCAAACCCCTCATCATCCTCACCAGCAAAAACACCAAGGGCATTGCAGAGGATGTTGTCTACTGCCTCCAGAACCTGAAGAGGGCCACCATTGTGGGCGAGAAGACCGCTGGGGGCTCTGTGAAAGTCGATAAAATCAAAGTGGGCGACAGTGACTTCTACGTTACCGTGCCAACCGCAAAGTCCGTCAACCCCATCACCGGCTCCACCTGGGAGGTTGTAGGTGTGACCCCTGATGTGGAGGTCAACGCCGAGGATGCCCTCGCTACTGCCATCAAGATCGTCAACCTACGCGTCCAGGTTCCAGCCATCATTGAGGGATCAGCGACCCTGATTGCCGACAACTATGCCTTTGAAGATGTCGGGGCTGATGTTGCAGAAAAGTTGAGGGGGTTCCTGGCAAACGGCGAGTACAACACGGTTGTCTCCAAGGAGAGTCTAGAGGTGAAGCTGTCCGCTGACCTGAAGACCCTATCAGAGGACAAGAGTCTAAAGACTACCAGCAACACCCCAGCCCTGCCACCCATGGTGAGACCCTTAAGATTATTGGCTTTTGGTTCTGAAAGTATCTTTCATTGTCACTTGATGTTCAAACAAAGCTTTATTTGTTTTGTTTTTTTAAATAGAGTTCTTATTTACTGACAAACGTTTCTATTGAGGAGGTTTTCGCTTACCCCTCTTACAGAGCTGAAAAGTCTCTGGTGTTCAAAACTTTTCTAAAAAAGTATTGGTATATGTTTTTTACGCTTTTAAAGTCAAATTAACACAGAATATTTTGCAGTGCAGTAGATGCAAATGTTTAGTTTATGGAGGATATGATATCAATATTATACATTTGAAAACATTTGTAATATACCGCAAATCAAATGTATTTAGTATGTGAAATATACAAGTGAAGATTTCTCTGAAAATATTACTTTTTATTATTTACTTTAAGTGAGACATATTGGCAGTGCTTATATTACAAATGCTGAGCTGTTGCTTGTTCTTGTCCCACAGAATTATTCTCCAGAGATGTACATTGAGCTGATCAAAGTCTCCTTCCACACAGACATATTTGAGAACAACATCGGCTACCTCCGTTTTGACATGTTCGGAGACTTTGAGGAGGTCAAGGCCATTGCCCAGATTATTGTTGAGCACGTCTGGAACAAAGTCGTCAACACTGATGCTATGATCATTGACCTCAGGTGGGTAAATCCTGCTCACAAAGCCTCCATTCAAAATGTAGTGTGTCCATTTTGGAAAACAAATCATCCGGTAAAGCTGCTAAAGCTCGTCAGTCCATGTCTAAATATAGAGGACTTAGAATTTATTGATAATCTATACATCATTTTAAAATATGGACCACCTACAGATCTAGATGATTAACTGAATCTAGGAAGAAAAAGGTGATCATTTGCTCAATAAACTCACTTGAACATAACTTCTTACTTTAAAAACATTGTGTCTTACTGAGATAACACTTTTATCAATGCCTACATAAATGAAAAAGTTCACAAAGGATCATTCAATTTCATCACGAATCTAGCCTTTCAATGACTGTTCTGCAACTGCTTTTCCAGGAACAACATTGGTGGCCCAACAACAGCCATCGCAGGCTTCTGCTCTTACTTCTTTGATGCCGACAAGCAGATTGTCCTGGACAAGCTGTATGACAGACCGTCCGGTACCACCACAGAGCTCAGGACCCTGCCTGATCTCACTGGTAATAAAGAAAAGTTATTGTATTTTACTCATTGTGTATAGTAGCATAGATTCCCATTAGCAGCAAAGTTAGCAGCTAGCTGGTGAACATAGTGGAGCATTTAGCAGCTAAAGAGCCAGATATTTCCCTCAGGAGTTGGTGGAGACCAAAAACGGAGCTAAAAAGAGAGTTATATTGACTTACATTCTGCACGTGGCCAGAAACACGACACCAGATGAATGCTAACATTGCTCTGTATCTTCCAGATGTGTAAAATTATCAACTGTTTGCTAACAAGTTTGGCATATCATCTTAAAAGATGATGTGTGTTGTGTTTACAGTGTGTTTCTGCTGCCCCCAAATGGCCAAAAATCTGTTACATGCAGGTTCAAGAATACAAGAACATAGGCGATCTGTGCTTGTTAAGATGATTGATTGGTCCAATAAGCTATTAAGCTCTCTGGATGTAATGCCTCATTCTTGTTCAAATAAGTGATGGGTCATCCTGGTAGGCCAAGTGGCTATTAAAGGCATCTTTGGTTGGCAAGAAAGCTTTATTTTTGCTATGCTAATCTGTTTTCTCTTTACATAATTCACTACCCTAATCATATCATGTTCATCCATGACTCCTTGCCACTTCCTCTCTTCAGTTCAACGTTGACCCTTCTCACCATCCACCCATCACTGCTCTACCTTGTCTACCTCCCATTTTTAACCTTTTCCTGCCTCCATCTTATCCTATCCTCTTCCTCAGGCACAAGATACGGCTCCAAGAAGAGCCTGATCATCCTGACCAGCGGAGCGACTGCCGGCGCCGCAGAGGAGTTCGTGTACATCATGAAGAAGCTCGGCCGCGCTATGATTGTCGGAGAGACCACCGCTGGGACCTCCCACCCACCCAAGACCTTCCGTGTTGGTGAGACCGACATCTTCCTCAGCATCCCTACTGTCCACTCCGACACTGCCGCCGGGCCAGCCTGGGAGAGAGCTGGCATCGCACCTCACATCCCCGTCTCAGCTGAAGCCGCCCTCGGGACCGCCAAGGGCATCTTCAACAAGCACTTCGCAGGCCAGAAGTAAACCACATCCTGAACAAAGCCAGGGGGGTTTTAGCAGTCACTTTTGCTTTGGCAGCCAAATAGTTTTAAGATTTAGAATCTAGACTTGTTAAAGAACTGAAGAATGTAGATTTAGTACAAAGTACAAAGTGTAATCTGTTATTCATCATCTCAAAACTTAAGCCTTTTTATCCTGTTTGGCATGTGGAGCAAAGGTTCAACAGTAGGATTTACTTCTAGATTTAATTTCTGTTGAATGATACACTGGCTGTTGAAGGTTTTAAGAAAAAATGGCACTGAGATGCCGATTCTTTAATGAAGTGAGTATGAATAAGTCTGTGTCAAAGATCAGTTGTAACATCAAAACATCTTTAAAAAATTACATTTTTGAGAAGTCACACGCAAAAGAGAGGAAACAAATTAAGTAAACACACAGAATGCTTTCAAACTAAGTTTGCTGTTCATTTATTATGCTGGACATTTGGAATTGGGACCTCTGTGAAGTAATTCACATGTTGCTCTGGTCTGAAAACCATCATGTGTTGTCCTCATTGTGTATGGGAAATACTGTACGTCCATTATGCAATGTGGGCTTACATGGGTCGTATCAATTTCAGTGGTGAGACACAATAAAAAAAGAGAACTGAAATAAAAAACAAGTGTGTGTTGGTCTTGTTTTACGTCAACAGAGGAGGCATCAGACACAAAAACATCCGTTTATACCATTACGAAAGTCCTTTTTATGAATTTATTGCTTAACTCTTCTACAGTAAAAACGTAAAAATTAAACAGCTGGAAAGACAGAACAAAACATTTCTCTTCATGATGCTGCTAAATTGTAGCATTAGTTCACCCACAATTGAGTAAAAGTGTGGATTTCTACATCTGTACCACAATAGACAAAGTCTTGAAACCCAAAGGAATCATCCAACAGACAAGCAACAGAAGATTTTACCGAGACTGAAAGTGAACTGTACCACAAGCACAGTCTGCTTAAGGGGGCTGATATGCAGCTTTTCAAACATTGTCTTTTGTCAGCGACAGTACAATTGTGAAGATTACACTGCGTTTAAGGGCAATTATGTCAAAGGACTGCAATAACGTGTTTGTCTTTGATGGGTGGTTTGAGTGGTTTAGGTCCTGAGTTGTGGCACTGTGTTGATCAGAACAAAAATCACTCTTGGAATAATTTTGATCACATGTTTTAAGGAAAAGCTGTGTGGTTTTGGTACAAAATACAATAAAGGAAAACATACTAAAAAGAAACATACATAAGAACCAGTTTTTATTGTTGTACATACTGGATGCCAAAAAGAAACCAAACTTTTGTATCAGGAAAAGTGTCTTATAGAATCTGATCAATTCTCAAGACTTTCAGAACCATCTAATTAAAAAAACATTCCTAAACTCATCTTATTTAAAAAAATAAAATAAAACCAACTCCAAGTTATATAACAAATGGCTGAAGCTTCCTATTTGTATATAATAGACTTGACCTTAACTGTGCACAAAAATATATTTGGTCTCTGGATACTTTTGATGTGAATCCATTTTCTGTGGTGCAATTCAAAGCATGCACCCAGATAGTTAAGGACCATATCTTACCAAAATTAATTTCTCATGTCTCTGAAGAGGCCTGGACCCTCTATTTAATAAATAATAAGATGAAAGTATAGTCTATACAGGCAATAACATGTTGGTGCAAAATCATTATTTGCTTCAAGTTATGAATTTGTAAGTAAAACAATTTTTTATTTTTAAGCATTTGGCTATGTTATTGGCATTTGGTTGTGTTTGGGTTTCTCTGTTAAACAGAATGCAGAAGTTATGATTGTCACTAATTGAATATTGCAATCTAAAGACGGCCAATGCGGCTGGAACAATCTGAGACTGAATATGAGAAGAATCTGGTTTTAGGATGCACTTCAGAAACCATAAAGACAGGCCAGGATGGTTTTTTCTATTTATTTAGTAGCGTGTTTGATTGTCTACAATGGACTTGAGTGTTTCTAAGTGTGTTGTACAGTAAGTGGTATGTATGTAAGTGGGTGTGAATATATATGAGTGGATATAAGTTGATATGAGTGGATGTGAGACAGAGGAGCAGGGCTCTGAGGAGCTCTGGACTTTCATTTGTAAACCACAAGGATCAGAAGGGACCAGTTATGTGGGGGGAAAGTCTGCACACATCAACATGTGTTGAGACTTTAAACAGGGGCCAAAGGGTTTAGGGGGCATAGCGTATGTGTGTGGAAAGGGGTGGGGTGGGGGGGGGGTCTCAAGCTTAAAGCTCCACAACGGGCTTTTTAGGAATCTGTTTTCTCTGCCTGGTTTGTGTAGAAGTGACAGGACAACAGATTAAAGTTCAAGTATACAAATATTTCCCAGAAAGAAGAGTGGCTCTGGAGGAGGAAACCTTAGCAGCTAAGGAACTAGCGTTTTTGTTGTTTGTTTGTGTATGTATCATCACACCAGATTTCAGTGAAAAAAAAGGCAAAAAATAAATAATGTCAATAACTTTAATTCCTTTTAAGTTCAAACTAGGCATAACCTACTGTGATCTACTGTCAAAAAATGCTAAAAAAAAAATAAAATAAATTTAAAAAAGACCATGTCTTGTTTTGTAAAGGCATTTTTTAATGAATGTTTGTGATCAGCACTAATCTCTGTGACAAATACATTGCATTTCCTGTGACTGCTTTGAGCCAGCTTTTAATTTGAAGCTGCCACAGTGTTGTGTGCAAAATGTTCAGTTTGCATTAGTGGGAATGTATTACAGCTCTGAGGCGTCTGTAAGTAAGTGAACACTACAGCAAGGCTGATATCAGTGAGATTAAATTACAAACAGTAACGCTGGATTACTGTGAACCCCTCCTGCGTGTGAAAGCAATATGAATCCTGAACGGGAATGGCGGACTCTGCCACTAACAATAAACACAACTATATGTGTTAATCACAGCAGACCTGTGGACATGTTGTATTTCACCATAGCTATACTGCACAAAATGGATAGAGAGTGAGAGGCACAAAGGGTTTAAAGGGGCCCAGCAGCTCAGTTTTACGTTCAGGCCCCTTGGCAGGTTTATCCGGCCATGCTTACAGAGATGATAAGGATGGTTCAGAGGACGAACATGTGAATAATCAGATGTGTGTGTCCTCTTTGTGAATGTAGATGATTTGCAGATCAATTTTCACTATATGGATCATGGAATAGATTATCATAGGATTTTTTTTTGTATTAGTTTCAAGGCATACTGTAAATACAAATATAACATACACTTCACTAAAAACCCCAAACCCCAAATCTATACATTGTCAACAATTAGGTTTTCTCACTATCCAGTTCAAAATTAGGATAAGACGATTAATTGTAAGAAAAGCTAAAGATATCAGTCGTTGTGCTTTTGTAGATTTAATTTAGTCCACTTTGCTCCCTAACAGACAAAGAAGGACCTTTATGCTTAATATGGAACGTAACATTTCTTGGACACCAACCCAAAATCCTTTTACTTTACACACCAACAATGATCTGATGTATTGTGGCTCATGTATTCTATAAAGGATCTTCATCTGTATAATTTTATAAGTAATTTAGATTCTCGTGGGATTAAGAACACAGGTGATCCCCGAAAATATTACGAATCATAGGACAATGCAGGTAAAAGTGTCTATAAGGCTGTTTAAATAAACAAAGTAATCAGAGTACTATCAAGGTAAACTTGTTAGCCAGGTTTCTTTGGAGTTAACTTCACTTCTAAAAAAATATTTTTATAATCCAATCCATCCCGCTACTTCATCCCATATTATACTTCACAATATGTGTGGATCACCTCCATAAAAAACAGTGTTTGTGTAAATGTGCCAATCAGCATATATATTGGCCACACCCTCATTACAGCCTCTGGTTTATGGTGGTGTAATTACAGAGGATGTTGCTGTTCATGACTCCTGTTGCTGTAATAACTAACTGGCAGCACAAACAAACTTGTAGTGATTAATGAGGACAAAATGCTGAGAAACTACTTAAATGCACACATTGGTTTGACGTGGTGAGACCAATATATGACAGTAGGCTTCATTCAACACTGACAGGTCATATAACTCATAGTTATCAGCTCGTCCTGCCTTGCGCCGATTCCCAGCTAAATGCGCCAGTCTGCCACGTGAGGGAGGCGCAAAATGAGATCCTGACCCATTTTTCCTCTTTCTCTCTCTCCTCCTCAGTTTGAAATCTGAAACCTGGTCCATTTCAGCCAAGTCTGTCCCCCCGGGCTCCCAGTTCCTCCAGCGCCAACGCTGCTCTGCATTACCCAGCTTCATTTAGGCTTTTACAGACCTAAACCAGTTTTGACACTTTGACAGGAAACTTTTATCCTTTTTTTAAATGTATTATTATTATTTTTTTTTTACGAACCACCTATTCCATCACTTTATCCATTTCTCCCCTTCACGCGGGTTTGGATTTGTTCCTGCAAAGGTTGTTTTTAAAACGTGTTTTTACTGCTAACTGAACGTGGACTGTGAAATAGCCGAAGCTTTCATTTTTCAGTCATTCCCACTGAGAGAAAGCATCTCTCCGGCTGGCTTTTTGACCGGGATGCGGGTGGTCATGATTGCAAACTGAGCTCAAAACAACAGAGACGTGGGTCGCCTGCATCCTCTCTTTTGTCTTTGTTGCATCTCTGCCTCTTTATAACTGTCTCTGGGATGTAAGAAGACACTAAAGCGTTGTGGTTTGTTTTGGTTTTTTAACTTTACATCCACAAAAGGAATTAACTTTTTTTTTCTCCCCGAGGAAAAACTAACTATGGCGAGATTTTTGTTGAACATGCGTCTTGTTCTGGTTTTATTCGGATTATTTTTGCTCTCTTCTCCATCCGCAAGAGCCGAGCCGGAGCAGCAGGACGAGGAGGAGGAGGAGAGCTCCTGTCAGGGAGCTTTTGACCTGTATTTTGTGCTCGATAAGTAAGTGGAAACATATTTTAACTGTTTTCTATTCATAAAGACTCAAAAGGAATATCACTGGGATGTTAGCCTGTATCAGTTTCCCCGGTGAAAGGAGTTTTCAAAACACCAAATTTAAGCTGCTGCTTTAGGCTACTTTTCGTGTTACTGTTACTGTTTATTGCGGTCTTTGTGCCTGGTTTGTGCCTGGCTGTAACTGAGGACAAAGTATGCAGCTTATATTCCAAACATGAGGTGAATGATACCAAATTTCCAGCTTCTAACACGATTGTTTAATTAAAAATAAATAAGTTTAGGCTATCGAGTTTATGTTGGCTGCTTAGCACCGCTGCATCTGTGTGCGTGATGACGCTGGAGAGGAGGCAGACTTGCGGAGTACAGTTTGCTGAATAAGCGAAAAGAGGGGTGACGATTTTGGATGATATATATATATATATATATATATATATATATATCTTTCTCTGCAAGTTAAAATCCACTTCCTCTTTCTCCACATCATTGTGTCATTCTCCTGAAAAAGAAAAACTAATTTTATTCCCACCCATGCTAAAGGGGACTTTTTTTTCTTCTTTTTTTTTGCTCACTGACTGCTCACCGTTCACTCTTTCATTTCCACTCTCTGTACGCCCACATAGGAAAAATGTTGTGGTTATGTGACATCTTAGCGGTGGACTTCAGCATGGGGAGAAAATAAAATGTCAGAGAAAAGCAGGAGAAACTTCTGGAGTGCCTGCTTCTCTTTTAATGCCTTCACTTGTGCAGTTCATATACAGATTAAAAAAGGTGCAACTTGTTGAATTTTAGTTGCATTAATTGTAGAAGCATAAATATGACTATAATTACTGTACTGTAACAAACTGTCATCAGTGTAAGCCACTGGGGCAAATCTGATGGAGGCAGCAAAATAGAAACCTCTTTTCTGAGCAATAGAAAACTTTATTGCAGCTCTACTATTCAGTCTGCCTAGTTTTATCTTGAGATAACCCAGTCTGGATTTAAAGCACATTGCGGTATCAGCTCTTGTTCTTCTTGCACTAATGGAGCAATGCCAAGAATGGGGAGGGGAAACAAGGAAGGACAGGAAGCAACAACATTTATGGAAAATGTGGTCTTCATTTGGAGAACAAAATGTTGCACGCAGCACCTTTAAAAGACTGTTTTTTGGGTTTCATCTATCTTGTGCAGATTAGCATCACTGGTGTCTGTATAACATCTCAGATGCCACTGGGTGGATGGTGTTATCCAAAGGGCTTACATCTTTCACACTGATGGCCCCTAGTGGGAATCAGTGCAAGTGCCTTGCTGTACCTACTGAACCTCACAGCACCTTTGATTCTACTCGGCATTCGATAGAAGTGGACACAAAACCTGAGACTGCTCCCCAGATGTGGAGGGCTGGATTTGGCTAGTGCTGTGCAATAAACACTGACACATGCTGCAAATAAGGATACAGCTTCTTTTTTTTTTTTTTTGTCAGATGCTATTGTTAGCTCGTGTGCGTGCTTTGGCGCCCACTCCGGGGGTGACTAACAAGGTTTAGACATTGGTTGTGGACTTCAAACAGGAAGCTCATTAGAGACCTGTCTCAGCCACCCCTCAACTCCATCCCTCAGGTCTGAGTTGGTTTTATGAGACGCGGTGTGAACTCTCTGCCCTGGTTGATCCATATGGAAGGAGTAAAGTGTTTGAGTGTGAGAAGGAGTTTCAGTACGTATAGAATAGCAAAGGATACAGGGAACTAACATGCTGACAGTCCTTCCTTCATAAGTGCAAGACACAAAGAACTACTGCAAGGATTTGTTTGGAGAGTTTGAATCATTGGTCACCTAGATTCCAACTGCATGGTTGTCACCCAGCCATAGACCTGCTCCTCCTAACCCTTTTGTAAACCACCAATGGGTGCTCAGTAACAAGAGACACAGAAGATTTCATTGGCAATCTTTCTGAAGATTTGGGGCCCAAACAAGAAATGTTGAGTAGTCTTTTAAGTCACATAAAATAGGACAGGCAGGAAGTTAATTTACAGTGAGTAGCACAACAGACTAGACAGAGCACTATGGTTGTGCAGAAGGAAAACAAGGCTGAGGGTTTTATATTATGGCCACAGAGGATGTTGCTTATTAGCCATTCCTCTCTGATTGAAGCTGCTTTTATAAGTAGTAGCTGCTGTAGCGTCAGCCGAGTCTCGATTATGTAGAATAAAAATTAAATCCAGTGCCAACATTGAGTACCCATGCAGGCAGCAACAGTGAAAGTCAAGCCTTAACCATACTTTAATCAGCTGTGTGTTGATAATATAGGATGCTTTGAGCTAAATGCTAACATGCTGTTAGCCTTGTCAAGTTTAGCAGGCATAATGTTTACCCTGTATACCATCTCAGTTTAGTGTGTTAGCATGTTAACATTTGCTAATTAGCACTAAACAGTGCTGAGTAGTACAGCCGAGGCTGATGGGAGTGTCATTAGTTTTGATGAGATATTTCTCTATTGACATTGACTGAACATTCAAAAGCATCATTACTGAACGTTATCAGGGGCTTTTCAGGATTATCCAGCATCAACATCATGTCTGCAGATAGGGTTGGTTGTGTTCAGCTGGAAAGAAGATGTACAGACACATGGTTACGCTGATGGGATTGGGATGGGTCCGATTAAGAATGAGAAACACACACTGGGCACTGTGTTGTAGGTGGAGAAGAGAGTCATGAGTTTCACAGTAATGAGGAAAGATAACTGCTGCGTTGGCTCATAAAGTCGACTCCAAAAAGGCATTTATTGCAGGCTCGGGCAGATGATGTCACGGCATGGCTCGAACATGTAGGACGGTGCTCTGAGACATATGGGTGGCTGCAGTCTGAAGGGCAGAGAAGGTGGCTAATGACTGTGTGGTTGCCAGTTTGAATCTGGGACATCTGGGGACTGGGTTTGGAAAATCTGGGCTTTAGCGAGACACATTTTCCTCAACTGTTAAGTGCCCTGCAGGACTATATATATATATATATATATATATATATATATATATATATGATATCCCAAAGGAAAGTATGGTTGTTACAGTACCCACTAGGTGTCAAAGGGGTGAGGGGCAGCAACACGACAACCAGGACTAGAAAGGTTGCAAACAAATGAATGCAGAGGTTGGTTCTCTCTTCAAGTCCCAGCAGCACACTGATGTTAAACTGCGACTTTAATACACAATAGGATACAGATGCTGGAGTAACTGGGAGACTGCTAACACATATGATGGTCAAGTAGGAGCAAAAACAGGGTCAAGATTATACATTATACAAAACAAAGGGTCTCCAAATGAAACAAGGGTGTTGAGTGAAAAAATGTTTGGAACAATTCCAAATTATTGGCTAATAAAAGATAAAAAATGTTGTTTTCATTAAATAAGATGTGGGAACATATGGGCGATAGCCACACCCCACCACCCGCAGTTAACGATGTGACATCTCCATGTTGTGGTGTATGTAAGTAGACACACCACAGCAATTAACTGATTTCTCCACTACTGTAACTTAAAGAAAGCCACACAGAAATTACACTCTGCAGAGTCTACAGCCATGCTTGCAGCTCTGTGAGGCTGCACTTAGGCACAGCGGTGCTTTGAGCTAAATGCTAAGGCTAACATGCTGATGTTAGGCAGGTATAATGTTTGTCATGTTCACCATCTTATTTTAGGATGTTAGCATGCTAAAATTTGCTTATTAGCAAATTTGCTAAGTAGAACTGAGGCTGATGGGAATGTTATTAGTTTTGCAGGTATGTGGTCATAAAACAATGTAAATTTTGACCTGATGATGGCGCTATAGGAAAATTCAGGATGGCTTGGCTAAAAATGTACATGCAGCCAAAACCTAAGAGCCAGTCTGATGGTGGTTTGGTAGTTTCCCACCATGTCGCCTTCCTAATTCAGGACTTTGGGGCATAAATGTTTTGAGATTTGCTTGTTGGTTAGTTTAGCTGTCAAATTATGAAACTATAAGCCTTAAATAGTCACTGTGATCATTTGGTGCATACCTTTAAGCCCTATACTGCTCCATATGTACATATGAGGATGTATATTTGCTGATTCAGAGTGGGCGGGCCGCAGCTTGCTGTTTTATATGGAGCACAGAGCCAGAGGAATGGTTTTGGGTGTGTTCATATGGGAGACAAAGGAATTCACCTATAGGCCAAATGCTAATGTTCACCTCTTGATGCGAGACTGCATAAATCTTGTTCTGATTGGGCATAAATTAAAAGACATTCTTGCACATGGTAATTACACAGTATTGCTATCACTTGAATTTATGGATAACAATATCAGCTAAGGAAGATGAAAGTAAAAGAATTAGCCTTGTAGTAGCGTTTTATTAACACAACAAGCATGCATGTCTCCCATTCTTTTCCACAAGCTCTTTCCATTTATCTCTCTCTTGTTTCCACCAAACTCCCATTACCTCTCCAATCCATACTCCTCAATGCCCCACTTGGTGTTAGCCAGCCATTTCTGTCTTGTCTTTATTTTTGAGTAATCACGGCTGCTAAATGTTTTTGTTGTTGTTGCTGTAGTTACAAGTTGGCGCACCGGTTGGGCGTTGGGTCATGCTGCCTGAATCCTGGCAAGTCAGCGGAAAAACCAAGCTGCAGCTGCAGTCCATAAATATTTTCGATGTGTCTAGCTATGGAATACGTTCTAGCTGTGGAATGACACTCGCTCTGTGTTTTGTCATTTTGCCTTTTGCATGCGTGTTGCTTCGGTGTTTTCAGCAGGAAGAAATGTCTTGTTAAATGATATCACGCTGTCTGAAGTCCCCCAGGGACAAAAACAAAACAAGAGGTTTTAAAGGGAATGAAAGCCAACTCTAATCCAAACCTCCTGGTAATATTTGATACATGACTCTGACTCATTGTACAGTAAAAGGTGCATTAAAAAAGTACATTTTAGAAGGTCAGATGAAGAAAAATCTGTCTCATTTTGACACAAATCCCAAATGTCTCTCCACCAGCTAGTTTTTTCCCAACAATTCCTCCTGGTTTTGAAATAGACGTGCAGCATTAGCTCAGCAATCACGCAGTAAAGACTTTGACTTCTGCTATGGCTGTAAAAGTAGGTTAGTGGTTTTAAACAAACAAATCCTTGTGCCCAGTCAGTTAAATTGGAGCACCGTCATTGGCTGCAGGCTGGGGTGGTGTGGGTAGGCCCAGCTGGAATGGCAGACAGCCTCCTTAGTGGAGTTGGGATTTTTTTTAAATGTTTCCTTCTTCGGCACTTTGAACCGTGAGAACGAAGCTGAGAGCTGCTAAACCTTCAGGCCGATGGAGCTTTTTCCCACATGTCGTCATCCCATCGCCCTCTGGGAGAGAAGTGCTTGCTGGGTATTCCTTGGAGTCATGTCTCTGGTCATCAAATGTATGGAGGTCCATTATTCTATCTCCCGTTTAGTGCAGTTTAGGTTTACACAAACTCCTAAAAAGAAATTGGGCCTTTCAGCTTCTAATGCATTAAATTTACCATCTAGTCGCTAACTGCAGACTTGGCTCCAGAGTCTGCTAATTGATTTACATACTGTATGGAAACAAATTGACTGCCTGTATTTTAAAATGGTCAGCATAAATGTAGAGTACACATAGAAACACAGTTACTCGACTTTAAAGATGGTTCTGCTTCATTGCTGCATGCGTTTCCACAGCAGTAGGATGATGTGCTTATACCCTTTTAATGTCTCTGCTTGTTTTTCTTTGTTCTTTCTCCATCATCTTTTTATCTTGTTCCGTCTCTGTCACACTGTTTTTCTGACTTTCTGTCCAACCCCTTCCCCTCTTCCAGCTGAACTTTGTGCTTTCCTTAACATACACACACACACACACACACACAGCGTCTGACTCATTTTCTGCAGATCCAGCCATTGCAATCTCACCCAGCCAGCAGAAAAAGACATTATTAAAAATGATTGAAGATGTTTTTGTTCTTCAGGTCTTCTTGGACCCTTGGGGGACATCTCGCAAATTCCTGTCTCCCCTTGACATGGTCTGTTTAGAATCGCTGAACAGTAATGATGCATATTACCTCCCTTGTTGCCCACAGCTAGTTGGAAACAGTAGATGACTACTCTGAATGTTAGATGTGCTGGTGTAGCAGCAGAGTAAAGAAAAAGTATCCAAACTATGTGTAATTAAGGACAACTAAATTTAGAGGTGAACGTAACCTTAAACTGTGGAAAACATGAGCATAGCATCTATGATGTCACACATATCTAAATGGACATTTCGAAACCTGGGTTTTTGTTTAATTTAGTATTAACTTTGTCAAGTACAAGAGCCATGAAGATGCTAATTTGGGCAACAGGCTGGTGGTGCCACGGTGGAGTTGAAGTTTATTGATCCAGCGGCAACATCACAGCTGAAAACTGTCAATTAAGCAAACCCAACCTCAAATATACCCCTCTGTAAGCCTTAATATCTTAGTAATGAAAACACTTTTTACCACCTAGCGTGGAAAGTTTTAAATTTTGTTGGGGATCTTACTATCTGGATGAAGACAAATCTACACGGACAAAACCACAATTGGTAAATAATGTTCACAGGGTCTTTGAAAGATGTCTATCTGCTGTTGCTCTGTGCTGTATTATACAGTAACTTGATCAAGTGGGAACACATTTATCAGTATGTACAAGGGGCTGAGACACTGTGGTTTATGGCCAGCACCTTAAAACCCCTAGGGCACATGGGTACACCAGCACTTTAGATATTAAATGTTGGCATCTTTTAGCAGGATGCAGGCTGCAGAGGACATCCTGCATACCCTACAGTGATTTCATCAACTGTTTATTCCTTGTTTATACCTGGCCTCTTGCCACAGAAAAACCCGGCCTATAATACATACAACAAACCTAAAAGCTACCATTATTGCACATTAAGACAACATTTATAGCTGAAAGAATCTTGTTTTATTCCATGAAACCTGATTAATATACAAGCAGCATCTCCCCCACTTAGACCTTCATTATTCAGAAAAATGCAGATTTAGCAGATTGAAGATAAAAAGGGATATTATCATCCCAAGGAGGAAAAGTTCTTATTAAAAAAAAGGTATTATTTACTGTTTGCTTCAAATGCAACCAGAGCTACTATTATGACTACTCACTGCATGCTTTGTTTGTCATATTACTGTCAGATTACTGTACAACCGTTGTCCTTTTAACGTCACATTATATATTTTTATGTAGTAATTGCTGTAATTACCTCCACTGTATTTTTCATGTTGTGCTCTGCACCACCTACTCTCTCCAATTTTTCTTTTCTTGGTTTTTAATCCTTTGCTTGCTCGTGTTTATGTTTTGTCTGCCTGATTTTTGCTTTGATTTTAAATGCCTTATAATGTTGTTTTTAATGGAAAAATTGAATTAATTCAAAGTCTGGGAAACGGCTGAAAACTGGCCATTTGGCAACACTGGAGCATTAGCAGAAACTCTGATCAATGGTCCCTGTAAAAATAAATGTCAAATTACTCCTTACTTTGGTTGTCTGGCGGTCGTTGGTGCTTCGGGCTGTTTTGACCCGTTTGCCAGGTGTGTTGGCCGAAGCACACTGAAGCAGGTCAGACAGAAACTTGGCCTCACAGTTGCAGTTTTCATCGAATCCTCTGCATGTTTCCTCTGGCAGACAAATTTGCTATAGAGTCAAGAGATTTTTTACATTATCTCGCTCCTGGTCAGCTAAATTAACTGTGATCTCGCTGATAAGGCTCTTCATCTTTCCCTTGCTCCTCCCTTCCTTTTCCTTCTCTCTTTTCTTGTATTTCTTTTTGCTCTCAGCCCTCAAATGGCATAAGGCCAGACACATGCTCTTGATCTTGCGCAGAGAATCTGTTCAATCAAGAAAACACTGTCGCTTAGCTTTGACGATTTGCTATGACATAACTTCAAACTTCTGTTGGGCTTAATCACTTTGTCAGCAAATTTTAACGCCCCTCACTTCTCGAAATCCTTTATTTTCTGCGTCCAAAACCCAAAACCGCTGAACTTTAGAGAGCTCAACTCAGACCATTAAAATCAGATCAAAAAAGGACTGAGGGGGAAAAGGGCACCACATAAAATGTTTTCATGAAGAGTCACAGAATGAAATGGCCCACTTCCTTTCCCAACGCTGTTTGGACAGGTGAGTGAAACTGCAAGCTAGGCCTCAGTCCCACGACTGCAGCCACCTCAGACAATTGAACTGTTCCAAGTCAAACAAAATGGCAAGAGCCATTGTGGTCCAGAAATAAAGATTAGCAGCTGTAAACCAAAAAGGTGGGAGTACTCAGATTCACCCTGATGTTAAATACTCAAAAAAAGTATCCCCACACCTCTACATGAGTATTAGCTGCAGGAAAGTTTCACCAGACTTTGTATAATTTCCCCCTCCTCCTCCTCCTCTTCCTCCGTTGCTGTAATGGAACAATTCACAAAACGAATTGGCTCCTGCCATTTCTTCAGGTCAAAGGGCGTCTCTCTCTCTCTCTGTGTGTGTGTGTGTGTGTGTGTGTGTGTGTGTGTGTGTGTGTGTGTGTGTGTGTGTGTGCAATCCTTGTGTGACTATTTCTGTTCACGCTGCACATTTTGTTGAACATCCAAGCTAAACACCTCTCCTCCACCTCAAGCTTTTTGTATTTTGGGAGGATTTTGTTTAGCTTGTCCTCTTTTTTTTTTTTTTTTTTTTGCTTAGTCAGCCTCACAGGAATGTATAAGCCTTGATGTGGGGAAGCAAGTCATGTCATCAGATTAACAGCAACACTGAGAAAATGCTTAGGTGGGATGTTTAGTTGACCGGCATTTGTATCTGTTCAGACAAGACGAGGGAAAACATTGAAACTTACATAACATGTATATGTTGTTGTGGATTCTTTTATTGTATTTGGAGTAAGGGTCTGGAAATCACCAGCATGGGTGGCCAAAGGGAACCCAAACCTGAACCTCTAGCTTTGGCAGAGGTGCAGTGCTCCACTCTGCAAGACTCTTGGTGTTTTTATTCGCTTTTCTTTTTAGCAGCTCGCCTTCTTCTGAAGAATCAGTCTGTTTGTTTTCTTTGGATTTTAAGTTGATGAAGTTTGAGTATGAGCTGGCTCTCACTTCGGCTATGACGGCTACCGTTGCTCGCGCCGATTCTCCCTGAAATGCTTGTAGCTGCACTTTTTTTTGTTTGTTTGTTATGCGTTTTAAATGCCAAAAAGTTCAGCATCTGCAAAAACAGTCGCTGATTAACAACTCTAATCGACCCCTTGGAGACATTATGAGGTATGCGATAGTAAAAAGCTTTCTTGTTGCCTCTTTAAAAGTGGAAAACTGGGGATTAGAAGAACACTTCTTACATTGTCCAGTCTACCAAACAGAGAATTCCAAGTCCTGTTTGGCAGGATAAAGAGCCTTAAGTGACTGAGGCATGATGGGAAAGTCCCTGGTATTCCCTGGCTGTGTCTACCCCCCAGCTTGGTCAAATAATTATCTCTCCACTGCCAAGCAATAACACAAAAACACCATAGGGTATAACCTCAGAGACACTCAACTGCAGCCAAATAACATTAGTCACAATTCATATCAATTTCAAGTTTTTGGCCAAGTAGCTGGTGCTTTTTTCCAAAGCAACTCGTGAGACTAAAGCTCTGTTGGTTCCTGTATCTTCAAATATCCAAAGAATCAAAACACATTGTACAGAAAATAAACTTTGTTGATAGTAATCTAATTTACTGAACAGATGTTTTCTCATCAGCCCAAAGCATGAAAAGCCCATAAGCAAGAAATAGTCCATTCTGTTTATTATGACTAGACGTGACTCTTAAAACAGATTTTTTTGAGTGTGCTGGGAAGTAATACAACTAAAAGGTTAGCTAGGATAACAGAGTCAGTGTTTAGTCTGGTTTGCAACTCCCATACACGCCGCTTCAAACTGACGATTTCAAGGCCTGTTGTTGAATATATTTGCATCATCATTTGAACTCCTTCCTTATAACTTTTAAAATTATTTACTGTTTAATGACACTCATTAAAGTGCTTTATTGTAGTCAATGAAGGTATAAAACTAAAAACAGAAACTTCTCAGTGGATTGCATGTAAATGGAAACTGTCCAATAAGTAAATCCAACTAATCCCTGTGGATAAAAAATGGTGTTGACCTTCTGCCCCACACAGAGAAACAGCAACACATCAATGCTGGCCAGTTCCAGTGTGTCTAATGCTGTTACATCAGTTAGCCAGCACCTACAATAACACTCAGTCAGCCTTGCACTTTATTCTAAGTAAGCTTCGTCCTCTAAACAGGCCTCCAGTTTTACCACAGTCAATTAGCTCATTTCCCATGTGTCATCTCCCTGGCTCACTCGTTAGCTAACGGGTGACCTGCTGACTGGTCACATCATGCCGGAAGCCCTCACCCTTAATGCTCGCACTTAATAAAATTGCCACAAACACACACAGCCTGCCCAGAGGAAATGAAGGTAGCTCCACGGGGAGTTTTTATTTTTTATAGTTTTATGGACGTTCCCCTGGGAAGACCAGGACTTATTTCCTCAGCCTCCAGGGGCTCATTCAAAATATAGGAGGGTGCTAAATTACACACCAGACCACGCCACCAGCCTCTTTTCTCTCAACAGTAGGCTACACTTACTGGCCCCTAATGTATAGTGCAGGCTAATTGATTTAAGTTATTCCCCCAATGGTGTTTGTGATACATAAACATGGTGATCCATGTTCTCTATGAAATTTAGGTTTAATATCTTTCCCTCCAAGGTTTAATAACAGATAAAAAGGATGTACTAGCTACTACAGAATAAAAGCAATATTCCGTCTATTAAATAAACAAAACACAATACTTTTTGTTACAAATAATTGTGACGGATAGTAAAGTTACTGTAACAAGTTAAGTTGCCCAGAATACAAACAGCTTGTTCTTCATGTTGTGGAGCTAATGCTTTTACCCCCTGTCGTTTTTTGGCTAACAAAGCTGTATTTTTCTTGTTTGACTGCTCTACCATATGGAGGTTAGTGCGTGTCTGAGAGATAGCTTAAGCCTCGGTATTTCTTGCTGAACAAATCATTTGTAACTCACAGAGATATACAGAATGTCATGTACTGTGAATTTAACTTTACTGTATGTGAATTTAACTTCAGTTACTGTATGTGTATTAATGACTGTTGTACACAACTCATGATTAGTTTCAGGGATGTTGGTGTATCTATAAGCACATTGAAGATTCATTTCTTTCTTTTTTCCTTTCTTTCCTTCCCTTTTCCTTGTCTTAGGTCTGGCAGTGTGAAGAATCACTGGGATGAAATCTACTACTTTGTGGAGAATTTAGCTGAGAAATTCAAAAGGTAAGAGACACTTCATGAACACGTATATAAAACATACAAGTTAACACAATTAACCCATCAAACATGTAGGAAAAAAGTGGAACTACATAGGTGCAATGTATACTGTAAGTCTCTGGACACTAAACAGCCTTGTTGCCTCTGTACTCGACTTCCTGGAGCCCTGAGATGTAGATCACTAAAGAGAAATACACATACACTTTACGCAGCAGTCACCCAGGTAGAGTAAAATAAAATCTGTCCCTACAGCTACAACTGACCATGTGCTAAGTCACTCAGCATCCAGTTTCACTCTGTCTCTGCAGTAGCTGAGATGATGTCTGGTGTCAGTGGGGTTACCAGCAGTGACTACAGGCTGGAAGGTGTCTGAGCAGCCTGGGTTTGACAGCCTCAAAGAGTGATGGATGCTTTCAGCGGACAAGGCTGACAAAAACCACTGCAACACTGCAGCTTTAAGTGTCTTAACTCAGATCTTTTTCCCCAAATGTTACTCTAATCGGACAGTTTATAATGAGTGTGAACGATAAAAAGCTCCAGTGAGTTCCTTTTTTAAACAATCATGTATTGTATCCTGTTCAATAAAGTTCAATGAAGTCACTAGTTTCACAATTGCGAGGTACTAAAGGAAAAAATGTAGGGCAATGTTATAAGTTAAATAGGCCCATATAGTCAGTATAGGAACATTATAGGAATATTATACAGGGCTTGAAATGATAAAAACATAATCATTATCTTGCAGTACTCAAATAAAATTTTCCCAGCAGCACGATTTCCCCTAATTGACAAATTAAACAAGCAGACTGTAAAGTGTATTCATCAAGTGTAGCCTCTTGATGTGAGAAAACTCCTCCTTAAATCCAGGATGGACGATGCAAACCTAGATAACAAAGAATTGGCCTTTAAGGTTACATGTCATAAAGGTTCATGTGATTATCTATAAACATGCAAACCAATCTTTTGCGACGAACGTTAACATATACTCAAACTGCACGTTTTAATGAAACTGCCGTTATGTACCCATGCTTCTGTATACTGTAAGTTGTCAGTATTTTGCTGCACCAGTGTCGCACACAAAACAAAAACAAAAGCCTTATTGAAAAGCCTACTGTAGATGTGACTGAAGTATTTGCATCCTCTCGTGGCTAAAATATGAACTATATTTGAATACAATGCAGCTCTGGAGCAGTAAGAATGCCGTGGAAATGGCCTTCTGCTTGTGGGTGGTTTTGTTTTGTCCGTATGGTTTGAAGGCCACATCAACACCTGGAGCTTTGTGGTTCAGCCACAGCACAGAGCCGACCCTCCTCAAAGTATCTGTTTTAAACAAACATGAGAAAGTTTCAAACGGCGCAAATCTGCATGAACTTACTTTCTCTCACAATCAATAGAACAGGTTTTTTTTAATGTTTTATTTTTTTTTTTACTTCAGATCACTGTGCATGTGTGTATGTTTACATGCATGTAATGCCTTCCTAAATACAATGTTTCACCAATAAACAGAAGTAACAAACTGTTCCACATCTGAGGATTCAGTGACGTGGTTTGAATACCAACATTTAAGGCCTTGTCACGCACACTACATTGTCTTCTTCGGAGTCAAAATGGACAGAAACTTGAGGCAAACAACATGTATAGTCAACCTAGAACAGGTGTACAACTGTCATTGGATAATTGGTTGAACGGGATTTCAAATCTATTGGATAATGGATCCCAGAGTTGGAGTTGCCATAGTCAATGTCATGGTGTCACTTGGTGTCTTAGTGTGTTGGGCCGTGTTCAAGAAGCAACTCATATGCAGTCTGTTGGAGTGACCTCAAAGGAAGTCCACCATGAGATATTCATTGTTTGTGCATTTGAATTCTGACATGAAAGTAAAGCACATGATGGGTTAATGCCAGTTATTTATTGTTTGAGGAAAACAATATGCTGCTTTCGAAGTATTGCTCTAAGTATTGACGCAATGTTTCTGATTAATCACAGATGATGTGGAAATGTTTGTATTACTAAATGTTGTGCAAGGTGGGAAATCACCAACCAGCTGCCAAATGCTGTTGATTTGTGTCTTTGGAAGTTCCCATCAGTTTTTTGCACGTATGATCAGTAATTGGTTCAAATGTGGGTATTTTAGTAATGCACACTCTTCATACAAAACTGTGTGGGCTGCTGAATGTCAGGCGTGTTGATGGATTTTCTGTTTTTCTGTTCCAGTCCCATGCTGAGGATGTCCTTCATAACATTCTCCTCCAGAGCATCCACCATCATGAAACTGACGGAAAACAGGTAAATCAGGTTACATAACCTTGTAATGCAATAAATTAGGTATAACCGACTAACCCTAAGCTGAATTTGTCTTACAAATAAATGTTATTCTAGCAAGGAATGCTCTTACACAAGAGAAACAATCGGCCGTAAAGTAAACTCAAACTATTACACCAGAGTGAAAGCAGATGCTCTCTGAACTGACGTGAAGCTGAAAATTGGCCCTTGTCACCATGTTGCATAAAACTCAGTGTTATTTTGTGTGAGAGAGAGAGAGTTGTGTATGAGGAGGTGAAACCCACTATTTACCACTATCATGGCAACTGGGTTTCCATTTCCAACAGAGATGTCTCCAGTTTGCATCAGTGCTCCAGTGACTAAAACTAGGGCAACAGTGAAAAGATTAAGAAATAAAAGACAGGTAGATGGATTAGTTTCCACAATTCTCATACAGAGAAGCCTCCTCATCCTAACCAAGTCAGCCATCTTTCTTCTCTGCAGAGTGGACATCAGAAAGGGGCTGAACGCTCTGAAAAGAGAGATTCCTGGTGGAGATACATTCATGCATCTTGGGTTGCAGAGGGTAAGCTTTTGTCGTAATGCTTTCTTATGTTATCTGACACTGAGAAAACTACCAGTTTAAATGTGAAACCGTTGGTATTTCCTGACAATCTGACCATGAAAATGTCTTCTCCTTTGAAGGCAAACGAGCAGATACACCAGGAGAACTTTGGTAAGCATCAAATAACTTATTCGCATGAAAGCTTCTGGCTAAGTTATGAATTATGTTGAGGTCATACAGCATGTCTGTATGTTTCTTCCAGGCACGGCCAGCGTGATTATCGCACTGACGGACGGAGAGCTGCAGGAGCATCAGCTCATCACTGCACAGCAAGAGGTAGCTGCTGCAGTTGTAGCTCCTGCAACAGGGCTCACCAAGAGGTAGAAATACTCTCACTGCCAGTTTTCTGGAAGTAATAGATTCATTCCCTCTTTTTTCCCCCCACAGGCAGAGAGAGCCAGGTCTCTAGGAGCTATTGTGTACTGTGTCGGCGTCAAAGACTTCAATGAGACACAGGTAACACCCATGACAATGCCATAAATGTATGCTGCATTTGGCCGGTTAACACGTATATTCCATACATGTTATACATGTGGATTGAAGTAAAAAATTAGCTAAACTCCATTGTAATTATCTTTAAAATCTATAGTCCGGTGACAGCTTACCATGCATGTACTGTATACCACATGTGCTCAGGAATCCAGAGTTGTAGAAGACATCCAAAGTGCTGTTACCTCCGTGTTGCCCCTGTGTAATTTGGTTAACCCATAATTTAAACTTTCCTGAAAGCTAATCCAAAGGATTTTTAACCCTGAGCTGCCTCTAAGGCCACTGCAGATGCCAACACACAAGGCTGGACTGGAGAAATGTCTGTAACTTGAATAATACTCAACAATTAGCTTCAACATGACGATGAGGAGGATGATTCAGGTTCCTGTATTTAATGTGAAAGATATCTGAGACATAAGGGGTTTGCTCTCTCATGAGGGCTGGTCGACCTTCAGTTACCAGACATGGTCTGCCTCGAGTTCAGTTCAAGCTCCATTTGATTGATTGCAAATAGACCCATTACTTGATTGTGGATAATGTGTGATCATTACCGTGAACAGGATTCCCTCATTTTACAGTGTGTGTACGCAGTTCTTCATGGAGTTCAGGCTCTCCTGAGTACGTTTTAGGCCAGTTTGGGCTTTGGGAAATATCTAATTTCAGCCACTCAGTGTCATCCACCTCTGAATGTTGGAGGTGTCTCCCTCCCTAACCACAGTTGCAAAAAAACAAAAAAACAAAACAAAACACTTGAATCTGGTAATTTACTTTTCCACATTGTACTTATTCAGTAAAATGAATCATTGTGAATTAATTCTTATTTAATTTAGGTACTTAATAACCATCCACACCTCCGTCTCTGCCTCTTTCCCCTGTAGCTGGCCACCATTGCAGACACCATCGAGCATGTGTTTCCTGTGTTGGGTGGCTTCCACGCCCTCCGGGGAGTCATTGATTCGGTAAATAAACTTCTCTGTGCAGGGAAGCGTTCCCGTATAGCTGAGGCTCACAAACAGGCCATGCAGATGTCAACATTCATGTATTTATCTTGAATCTGTTCTGGGTTAGTGCAATCACCTTTTACTACTCCCTTGGGCATCAGAACTGACTTTAGAAAAGTACAAACAGTAGAAGTGTAGAAAAAAAATGATGGCTGTCTTTTCTCCTTGTTTCCCCTGCAGATCATCAAGAAATCCTGCATTGAGATTTTGGCAGCTGAGCCCTCAAGTGTGTGTGCAGGAGGTGGGGAGCTAAAAACACACACTCGCGCACACACACACACACACACACACACACACACACAAACAAACTGAAGTGGGTCTCTCCACACCATGCCAGCCTCCCATCATTTCTTCAGCTGTGTTAATTTCATTACTGGGTGCCGCGTCTCCCCTTCTCTCACTTCAGTAATGACAATCCCAGACTGAAAAACGACCATATATGGGCATCCAGGTCACATACAGGAAATCTACTGGGACAGGGTACCGTAGTGGGAATAATATTATATGGTCTCATTAAAAAAGGATTGACCGTGAGATAGTGGCAGCGGTGAGATTGGCTGCAGCTGATATGTAAAGTAGACAACATCCTTTAGTGTCCTGCCAAGAGAAAGATTATGACAGTTAAAGCAACATTAAAAGACACAAATGAACAGATAAAAGCAGGGGTTGATTAAACACTTTTGGCAAAAGCAGAGGGGCTTTTACTGCTTCTCACATCTGCTTTTGTCTTTATTAAGCAGTGAATTACTTTCACCCTTGAAGAGGAAAAGTATTTCACTTGAAACTGTATAGTTGGCGCTGGTCTGCTGCTGCAGTGAGTGCTATTCAGTTCAGTGCTGCAGGTTCAGTCTCATCTTCATACATTTATAGCTGAGTGTTTTCCCTGTGTTGCAGGCACCATTGCAACTATTTAAGTTAATGTCCAACCATTACAACTTAATCACATGCTGAGTGGCTCAGATGTGGGGTGGAGATTCCCTCTGCCTAATTGCCCATCTAATTAGGGCTCAAATTTAAGTCACGTGGCTAACTAGTTTGCCTGTTCAGCGGACAAAGTTTTGACAACCTTTCACTCTGCCAGAGTAGAGATTTGGGCCAAAACTAATGTGTTTCCCTTTAACTGTAACTCGCCCAGCATGATGGACTGTCTGTATCTTTGTGTCTCTTGGTCATTTTGTGTGAATGATATTATGTCGTATGTACCCGTATGTTATATTTATGTAACAGTGACAATAACTTAGATGACAACAAAAAAAAAAAAAACGAATATATATATATATATATATATATATATATATATATATATATATATATATATATATATATATATATATATATATATATATATATATATATATATAAAATTAAAGAAAAATGTATGTACATAAATATATACATTTCACGACCCACACTACAGTCTGAGGCCCAAATTTCCAGATGGTACAGTTTTATTTTGGCGACACAGATCAAATGTTATTGTCCTCACACGGACAAATAAACTGAATTAATGGAGGAAGCCATTCAGAGTTTAAATACTGCCCTTCTAACCGTGCTGGGTGTGAAATGTAACATGAAAATGAGCATCATGTACTATACACACACAGTATAAAATGTCATTTTGCTTGGCAAAGAGTCTAAAAATGTAAAAAGAAATGTCAATGTGTGTCATGTAACTAGAGTCTTTTCAAGTGGTGGTGCGAGGAAACGGTTTCCTCCATGCCAGGAACATCAACCAGGTGCTCTGCAGCTTCAAAATCAACGACACCATTACAGTCAGTGAGTACACCTACACTTTGTTTATTACTGTCAATTTTAACCCAATATGTCTGTAACAAGGTTTATATTAGTCTCTGCTTGGGTCATTTTCAGGCGTTTTGTCAGTGTATGAACTGGTGTATTCCTCCTTGGAAAGTGTTGTCAGTACAAAGTAACCACTGGAAATATGACTGTTTCCTCAATACACAGTATATTTTCAATGTGAATACTAAAAGGTGGATCCTCACAAGAAGAAATCTCATCATACGTCTAATTTTATGGCAGGGAAATAACATCAGTCCGGAAATATCTGTATAGTATTTGTCTTCTATGTCTATAGAAGAAGCAGAAATGCACAGCTAAATAGCTCAGACTGAGGAGTCTACTTTGGAGGAATGTACATTTATCAAAATGTTGTCTTTGCCTCCTAGATGAAAAGCCGGCTGGTGTAGAAGATACATTCTTACTGTGTCCAGCTCCTGTCATCGATGAAGTTGGGAAGTAAGTGCCTCTTTTTTTATGTCTTTAAGTTTCATTTGTTCTCAAAGGGAAGCGCCTATATTTCACGCTAAGAGGCATCCAGGTGCATCTTACATCACCTTCTTTGCCTCAAAGACAGAGAAACACATATGTATGCATTCACATGTGTATTAGGTACAGACCATAAGAAACCTGCCATACATTAGCTTTTTTTACGATCCCTATCTGTGGCCACATTCCTCTTTTTTTTTTTTGATCCCAGTACAGCTTAGCAAAATATAAGAGGCTCTGTAGGCGTGCCAGCACATGCAGTGGTAAACCCTTCATGCATTTGGTCCTGCTTCTGTCCTGAATTAGAAAAGAGCAGTGAAAAACAACTGGAGACAACTGGTTTTTGACCTACATAGCAGTGACGTGCGGTGAGGTTCATGACTGGTGAGGCACTGACTCCTCTGGAGTCGGATGTAAAAATATATGAACCCAAAATAGAAGCTTATATTTCAATTTTGACCTTAATTGAGACATTTAGTTGTTTTAAAAGCTTTTAATTATGCTTTAATCAATTCCACACTGTTCAACAATACGATAGCAAGAAAAACAAAAGAATATTTAATATAAGGTCAAATTCGATTCCCCATTGTGCCTATGGGGCTCAGCACTGCCCCCCAGTGCGGCACGGTACTTTCTGCCTCACCCTGTGCATTTTCACTGCGCATTTATGGCCAATCAGAAAGACTAAATATGTCACACACATTCATTAAATATATTAGACAGACTGTGGAACGTCAGCATGTGTGGTACATGTGTAATCAAACATGTATATTGGCGATAAAGAGACAGCAATGGGCATGCGCTAACTGCCTGCGTCAGTCAGTGTGTGTAGCACAGCGCCGTCAGAGGTGAGGCACTGCCTCACCTGCCTCCCCTGACTGCACGTCACTGCTACATAGACACCAGTAAGTCAAAACTAGAAAAACTTACAAATCTAAAGTGACTTAGCCCATGACATGCTTATTCATTGGTTTTGAATTCTGATAACAAAAAAGAAAGCTGATGTTTGTTTTTCAGTCAGTCAGTCAGTCAGTCAGTCAGTCAGTCAGTCAGTCAGTGTTTTAGTGGAGCAAAAGTGGACCAGCAGTTCAGCATAAATGTCTTCTTAAAGATGCACTAATCAATATTTTTGAAAGGGTAGCTTGTAGTGACAAACCCACAGAGAATTATCAGCAAGCTCTACGGAGCATTTTAACATCTTTCAGCTCATTGTTTTAGTTTTACGGCCCACAACTTGACTGTTTTGGTTCAGTCTCACATCAGTGTCATTTCTGCGAAAAAGCTGTAAAGACACACTGTGTGCTACCTGCCAAGCACCAAAAGGTAGACATAGTTAGCTGGTGAACATAGTGGAGCAAGTAGCTAAAAAAAACAAAATAAATAAAAACCCAAATACAGCAGTTTTAAAAAGGCTTTCAAACTACTGTTAAATTCAACACAATGTCCAAATGTACCATATACAAGTAAAACAGTCCCCGAGTACCTGTACTTGTGTTATTTTGGTACCTGTACTTTGAATGATTCTGGAGAATCCTTGTATCTAAGAGCCTGATTCCAGGTGAGACTCAAATCAGGTCATTGTATTGTCGACCCTTAATGGGACTGTATGATCACTTCTGTTCTGATCAAAACCCAATGCAGTGCTTCTTTGTTTGACAACCTGCCATTTTGCCTGTGAGAGAACACACATTTTGACCTCAGTTGTCGCTTCAGACTGAGATAAGTGGGAGAAGATCATTAAAAATACAGCATGTTTCAATCACTTCAGTGTTCTCTGGCTCACTGAAGGAAAAGAGGGAGGCGGCGGGATGTGAAAACTAAGACAACTGAGGTTGTTTTACTCAAACATTCACCACACGACAGTCACACCATTTTGTGGTGTAACACTAGCCGCGGCCAGAGTCGCTCTGTATCAGCTGGCCATATTCTCTTTTTAGAGCCCAACCATGTTCCAACATCAACAATCCACAAACCTCTCTGACCTAAGTCTTTATGGGGAGAAAAGTACAACAGGCCACAGAAGAGAGGGTTCAGTGGTTAAAGACTTTAAAGTGCAGGGAGAGACAAAGAGAGGAGGACTATCAGCCAATATTACACTCTTTTCACACACTGTCTTGACCTTTAATGGTATTTGTGTTGGTGATAATGTACCTCTATAATTACGATACAAATTCCTTCACTTTATTCTCCCATAGAAGTTATAAATCCAAATTACAGTTAATGTTTGCACTGGCAGTGGTGCGGAAAAAGAGAGGATTAGATTTTAACTGCAATGGGGAAAGATTTAAACAACCTGGACTGATGACTTGAACTCTGAAGCTTTAAATCGATACCTTGGCAGAAGGGTCGTAAAAGTGAGGGTACATTATGTACCTTTGCTTCCCTTAAACTTCCCGTTAAGCCAGTTCACGCCTGCCTTTGTATATTTTTTCTGTTCTTGCCTTAGTTCTCTTTCCATCCCATCACCCCAAACACTTAACCTCCCGACTCTCCAACCCCATACTTATCTTTTTCCCCCGTCCCCCTCCCCTCCCCTCTCTCACCACCTCTACCTTCACGTTTGGTGCCACGGTGGCTCTTTTCACCAACCGCTTTGCCTTGCTGGTTGTTTTCCAGCCCCCTCACCTCCTCTGTCTGTATCTGTCTTTTATTTCTCTCTGTCACACAGAAACTCCCTCTTTCATCTCCTGTCAGTCTTCCACTCTCTTTCAACAGTCTCCTTGTCCAGTTTTGGCTGATCAAAGCCATGTAGCAGCTAGTCTAGTCTTTCAAGTGTTTGGCCATGTGTTTGTATGCAGCTTGAGTCTCAGCACGGTGGGAAAAAAACCTTCAGAGAGTTTTTCAACTGCTCCATTAATACACAGACTAATCAGATTGATTAGCAGCTGTTCATATCATGACACTGATATACCCTTGGTAGCCAATTTGGTAGTCACTTTCATCATTGCTGCATTGCATTCTGGTCTATTTTCTGATAGTTCAGCTATAGACATCTGTCTCTCTGCCCGTGGGTGCAAAATGGCAGCTATAGGAAGAAATCCATGTTCTTTTTTCCAGGGACTGATGCCAAAGCATGGCATTTGCTACTGATGTTTTAGATGGAAATATCTGGACATGACGCCATGCCATTTGTGTTTGGCCAGTTATACAAAGGAAGAAGAAAAGTAAATAGTAAATTTCTCATTTAAGACAGGACGACCCACACCACCTAATGAGTGGCAGACAAACTCTTGTGTAGTGTCTGCTATGTCCCATTCAAGTGTGTGTGTGTGTGTGTGTGTGTGTGTGTGCGCTTGAACCGCCTGCCCTGTCTGTTGCATTTCCTTGGTTAACAGCTGTCAGACACAGTGCTCTACAACCAACATTTCCTCCCCACTACTTTGTTTCCTCCACATCCTCAAATTCACACTGATCAGTTTTCTCTGGCTCTCTTTCTTCTCTTCTTACAGCCCCCCCCCACCCCCTTAGTATCAAAATCTTCTTTTAATCAATAAATATCAAACTAATCAAGTTATATGGCCTCTTTCATGAGCTGCAACCAGAATAGGTTGATTTTAGAACTGTTACAGTTACAGTGAGGAGACTGGAGTTTAAATAAAAGATAATTCACTGCTGGGTTAAAAGAGATGTGAAGTGAGCCAGGATAAGAGCAGAAAGGCAGAAGGGGTAACTAGAAGCATGGGGGCTGGGCTGGTGGCTGGTTGCGCTGAGCAGGGGGAAAACCAGGGGCAGAGCCAAGCAGAGAGTCCAGAGAATGGGAAGCCGAGCTGAGCAGGTCCAAGATCGGAAACCGGGGAGTTGCTGAGCTGAGCTGAGCTGAGCAAGGGGGGGGGGGTCCAAGGCATTGGTGCACGACTGACAAGACAAATGGCTGGAGCACAGCAGGTGGGACTGCAGGCAAAGGCAACAATCAAATATCACTACGCAGGCTGAAAATGCAAACTGACTGAGCAGGTACTACGATCTGGCAAGGTGAATGTGGAAGAGCTGAGTCTTTGTAGGAGTTTAATTACAGGATGGGATGCAGCTGGTGGGGCTCTGCACTGGCTACAGCACTCCTGTCTCCACTCAGACAATCACACTCACACACAGACACACAGGTAGAGAGAGAAAGAGAGAGACTGCAGACGAGGCAGAGGTGGAGAGCCTGACACAGAACATCCTGAATTCTGTGAGAAATTAAGTCAACGGGGTGTTTGGTTGACTCAGAGGCATCACACCTTTCCTGTACAGTTTTTCACTGACAGAAATATCCAGTAAAATATTAAATTATAAGGCTGGCAATATTTTACAGTTTTATTATCACCAAAACCAACAATGAATTGATCCTACTAATAAGTACTACCTGTGAAGCCAAAGCCTGAAATACCTTATTACCTTACTGTTGTTCAAAAACTAATGAAACATATTCCTTCATCACAAAGAACATGGGCACTGTAGTTTGTTTGTTTTTTTTGACTCAATCCCACATTCACCTGCCATAAATACTCACTAGAGAAACAAATCTGTATTAATCCGCCATTGAAAGTAGTCCCCAACAAATGCTATATTTACTCATGTTTGAGTAACATTTGAAAACTACAGTGCCCAGCTGTTTTAGGAAATCACTAGGAAGATATACGTTTAAATAATCCTGTCTTCAGTAGGAACAAATGTCCTCGGGGCTGAGTGCCACAGACATGGTAGGAAGTAACACATTGTTGGTTTTGGTCTTTTCATGGAATTTGTTGACAGTAAGAAAAATAAAGAGTAATGTTAGCCACATGCTTAAAATTGCAGACATGAACAGATCAACCTGTCTTCAACAATATTTAGGTACAGTGTGGTTTTCAAATAATGCTGCAGAACCTAAAAGTCTTTACAAAAGGCTTTCCAATGCTATTTCACTACAATGTTATTTATACCAAACTCTGTTCATAGTTGTCTAATATTAGCATGTGAGTTTTTGTTGCCTAACTTAAATCTGAAGGTTGTTTGTCACACTCACACTGCCCATCTGTTTGTTGTCACCAAGGTACATATATCATGAACTTCACCCACTAACCCAGCTCTTCTCTCCCTCCACCCTCCTTTTTATAAAACCAGACAGACAGCTCTCTGTGTCAGAGTAAAGACAGGTTTATCAGTCAAACGGTCTGCTTTCCATCTGCCAGTCCTCATTCACATCCACCTGGTCCTCTACCAAATAAGAACTGGTGGGGGTGGGGGGGTTAAAATACATGCCTTTCATCCACATGTTTTGAAGATCTGAACGAGAACAGGCTCCAAAGAGGCCTCTGGAGGTCACAAGAAATTCCCAGAATTGTTTTTCCCCACTCGGAGGAGGAAGGGATTCAAACCATCAAGAAATACTCGTGCAGTTCCAAAATCTTAGGAGGCTAGGACGTCCTGAGACTTGGACATGGATGAGATTTGGACTGGAGGATGTGCATAAGCATGTTTTGACAAAGAGAGAAAGGAGGAAAGAATTTTTTCTTTTCTGTCCTTTACATTTCCTAAAGGAAATTATTTTATAGCTCCAAGTAGAGATAGATCATAGATAGTATTTAAAGAGGACGGGAAGCAGAGATTGTTCTCATTCCTGAGAGTGCAATTAGTATGATGTCATGTCTTGGAAAATTACACAACTTGCCCAGAACCATAAAAACAAAATCTCAACCAGCAGGTTTTCTTTTTTTTCCATTTCCAGTTCATTAAAGTTTGTTTATCCCACCTTGGCCTCTGTTCCTGCTGTTGTGGCTCAGTGGGTCACACAATCACACCTACAGCTTGTTTGTTTTTCTCTCTCCTCGTTTGGTTCATTTGCGTTCAGATTGCTCAATTACAAGTAAAACAGGGCTCGTAAACAAAAGTCACTCGACTCACCAAGTAGCTCATTTATTGGACATAGTTTTGGTAGCGTTTTCTCCTGCCAGGTTGGAGATTTTGGCTGCTTAGTCCAAACTAATCCAATTCCAGCTTCTGTAACCTTAGAGTCTAGACGTCACTTTGTTCTCAGCTTCCACTCATACTCCCTTGTGTTTTATGGTTGTTTCCTGTTGGTTCATACATTCTCACTTCTAACAAACCACCTCACAGTTTGCAGGCGGTTCGCTGACGTTATTTGTTGTGAACCCAAGTTCAAATGACATCATTCTGGTCAAACAAACTGAGCTTAAGGAGAAAATGCTTCAGACTAAATAAACTGCTCCAAACATGCTTGAAGTGTACCGTAATGTTACACCCCAACATGAAGATACAGTACTTACTTGTCCTGTGTGTGTGTGTGTGTGTGTGTGTGTGTGTGTGTGTGTGTGTGTGTGTGTGTGTGTGTGTGTGTGTGTGTGTGTGTGTGTTTTGTTTCAGGGTGATTTATCTCCAAGTGAGCATGAACGACGGTCTGTCCTTCATCAGCAGCAACGTGCACATCACCACCACGGAGTGTGTAAGTACCTGTTCATGCATTTAACCTGCATTAGCACTGCAGACTGTTCATCATTCAACGTGTGGTTAAGTACAATCATACAAGTGTCAATCAAAACTCTTGTTTGTTAGAAATTTAAAAAAAAATGTCTGATGGCTAACACAGATAAAAGTTGTTTTTCTCTACAGTTCCTCTTGGAGATGCATTAAAGTGCTATAATGCAAAGAAATCATGCAGTAAAATTGAATTAAAATGGAACTTCTTTGCACCAGAGTAGAGTGTAACAAATGATTGTCTATAGCAGTGCTGTTTCCTCCAAACTGGTGATGAATACTGTTTAAATTTGGAGCTAATATTTTGAAGGTTCTCAACTTCAAAAATAGGATTATATAATTTCCTCTTGAGATTTTGTTTGTTTTGTAATATAATAAAAGAGGTTTTCCATTTCTTCTTGTATTGCATGTGGTTTCCACTCTTCTTTCTTCTGCTTCTTCTGTCCTCTCCAACCTTACTTCTTTTCCTAGAAGTCTGTTGTTTTGTTCTCTGCAGTGAGTGTCCTTACCCCCTTTATCTCTTTCATCTTCCCTTTTCAATTTTGTTCTTTTCCCAATTATTTGGGAGCCAAACCACAGGGGTTTGTAGTAGCGATCCACCCAAAAAAGACCTTCTGAACCCCCTGGGGTGGCAGGACACAAAAGGTTAGAGAAGCAGGTTCGTGACCGTGAGGCTGCCGGTTCGATCTCAACATGTTGGTTGTGAAAGTGAAAGAGAAGCATCCTGTAAGTGCATTTACTCCTCAGTTGGAGCTGCTCAATGGCAATACTTACTCCCATAACTCCCAGGTGCGCGAATGTATACTGTATCAGTATGAAGCAGGGTGGAGCTTCATTCCCTTAAAACCAAGATTAAACAAGATGCAATTTAAGACAATTTAACAAAATGAAACACGTGTGTTGGAACATATGGACCGGAGCCACAGCAGACTCCCACCCAGCCGAAAAGAAACATGCTCTTTGAAGCCGTTCTCCCTCAGTCCATGTGACATCATATCCATGAAAATACTGTAAATTCAAGAGGCTGTGTTGTGGTTCATGATAAACAGAGCTCAATTAGACATACCATTGCAATTAGCTGCTTCTCGCCACTAAACTAAACCATATAGGCTGAAGTCACACATGGCTTAAGGAGGCATGACACGTTGCTAACTTGAGATGGGTAGGTCTGGTGCAATAAACAACATGCAAGCTAAAATCTATGGATAAATCAAGAATGAAAAAAAAATGCCACAAACTCCACAAACCCCTGCAACCCCTCCCCACATCTTCCCAAAGTGCAACTTTGAGCGGTTTTATCTTTTGTAGTTAGTCCACAAAATATGCCCATATAGCTTGAGAAAACACGCACATTGTATGTGCAAGAGAGACAAGACGCAGATGTGGTCACTGTTGGAATTTTTGGCATTGTTTGCTAAACCATTATTTCACAGATTCTGCATGTCAGCTGTTGAAGGTTACAGAAACTTTGCTGAATTTTTGAGGAATAGTCATTTGGCTCCAGTGATGACGGACCCCACTGCCGAGTTCAGATTAATCCCCCGCGTCTTTGCCACAAGACAGATAGGGGAAAGTCTACCCACATGTGATCCTCATCTGTGGTCTGTAATGGGAACCATGTTTGGCTCATGGACGCCTGCCTGGCTTAAAGTGAGCAAAGTAACTGATGGATTCATTGCGGGATCACACAACTTACATGAACCACTGTCATCGAGAAAAACAAAAATATGAACATTTGCAGTGACAGAACTGACAAACAAAGAAAATCAGCAGGAAGGCTTCTCACTACAAGTATGATTATACTTCTGTCGCTACTCCTACTACCATAACTGCTACTGTACAATGTCTTCTCTTCTCTCTACAGCAATTTGTTTTCCATACATTTGTAGTTCAAGTCTCTGCCCAACTGGGTAAATGTGGGTGGAGGAAGTGCGTACTTGGTACAGTAGTACTGTGCGTGTGGTAGTAATGTACTTGTGTCATGTGTGTCTGCTCTCCAGTTTGATGGCACCATCCTCCTCATCACCCTGCTGGTGTTGTTCCTCCTGCTGGCCCTGCTCTTCATGTGGTGGTTCTGGCCTCTGTGCTGCACTGTGGTAAGAAACTTAAAGCTACATTCAGGAAGTGGGCGATTTGAAAAAGCAACACTTGAATCACAATTATTCAGAGCTTCAAAAAGGTGTTTGTCTAAACTGTACACATAAAAAACCCTTAAGAGGTCCTCTGAGATGTGTAGGACTGATGTGATTAATGTGTTTGTCACCTCTCTTATTCTTCCTCAGGTGATCAAAGAACCACCTCCTCCACCTCCTCCTGAGCCTGTAAGTCAAAACACACGTGCTCCCCAACTCTGACGGAGAATGTGTGTCTGATACTTACTGCATAGTTTTAAAAAGCAATCTCAATACACATCTCAATAAATAGAATAAGAATGTAGTACAGTTGATTGATTTGAGTCTGTATATTTATACAGAAAAATCCAATATACCATCAATATTGCAAAAATAACCTACAATATTGGAATGATGGGTGTGAAAACTCATTAATACATCTCTTTCTTTTAATAATTGTCAGTAATACATACACACATCAAAGGTTATAAAGGCTAGTAATGGAAAATTCCAGCTTATGTACAGATCTCAGCTCACTAAGTAGTATTTACACTTTAAAAGAAAAGTTCATGATAACAGCCTCTGAATCTGTGTGCTAGAAAGTATGTAAGAGTTTTTTTGTGTGTGTAATTATTTGTGCTTTAGGAGTCCGATGATGAAGACGGCCTGCCCAAGAAGAAGTGGCCCACTGTGGATGCCTCATATTACGGAGGAAGAGGAATTGGAGGGATCAAGAGGATGGAGGTGACAAGATGACAAAAATACTACAATTAAAAAAACTGATGGAAATTATGTACTGTACTTTATGACCACTTTACTCTAGTACCGCGGTATATTCATGTACTGTCTGCTGTCTGCAGGTGCGTTGGGGAGGGAAGGGCTCGACCGAGGAGGGGGCTAAGCTGGAGAAGCCAAAGAACGCTGTGGTGAAAATGCCGGAGCAGGAGTACGAGCCCTTCGAGCCTAAACCTAAGAAAGCTCACAACAAGAAGGCGCCTCAGAGCCGGAAGTGGTACACGCCCATCCGGGTAAACACACACTCAGTTTCACTCAGGACCAACAGACAGTGGGGCACTAAAATGTTGGCATTTAGTTGACATCTTTCTGCAGAGAAGCTACAGAAGAACGCAGAAGTAATGCATCCTTGCTGTCAGCTTTTCAGGAAACTCAAAAATCCGCCTTGTTTATAAATTGACCACTGTGCGTTTTTGAGTTGTGGCCCAGTGAGTTTCAAATAACTGAGGGTGGCAGAAATTTCTCAACCTACAGAGAAGCCTGAACTCCTTCCACAGAAGTTAAAACCACGAGTGGAGTTGCAAAGTTTTCACAAGACAGCAGGGAGGAATAAAGCCTACTCTGGCCATGTTTATGTACAATTAGTTGCATAAGCACAAAATTCCCCAACTATCAATGTACACACATAGCCAGAGAAATAAAACATATTCTCCAGACAGAGAGACATTATTAGACTTGGCGTCAGTGCTGTTTGTACTTTTATCGAACACGACAATGCAGCTCTGTGTAGAAACACTGGCCTTTCATACAGCAGCAGCACTGGCTGTTATCTGTAGACACTGCTACCTTACAACTGTAAAGGCTGTATGAATATGACACAGCCCTACAAACAGCACTGCCGTGATTCATAGTGAAACTTCACACTGTTCATGCATCACAATCAGTGAGAATTTATACACTGACTAGTCGCACGATCAGACATCACCATCGTGGTGTTGTTCCTACAACATCATAGTTAATGTTGCTCCAGGATGGTCATTGCAACTGACCAATCACGTTGTTGTGATGTCATAGCTTTGTGAATGGGGGAAAAAGACTAAAGCGTGCCTTCTTGCTCTCACGCATATGCAGTGGGGAACAGAAGGTAAGCATTAAAAATACTTTCTTTAATAATACGATAGGACATTTGAATTTGAGTAAATTTGCATCATATGGACCAGCGACATCTACTTTAGCTAGCTATTATTAGCTAAATGTAACTTACTCCTGTTGTTAATTCTAGAGAACAGCTAACCTTAGCTTCTAACCAGATGCAACGTGCATTTCATCTATAATAGTTAGTATAACAGTTAACATTTATGTTCACATCCTAATGAGAGCTGTGGGGCCAAGTGGTGCTCTCCACAATACATGTAATTGTCACCAATTAACCAACGTAAATACAAAATGATAAATGTTCAGGTTTAATAACCAGTGGCCATGTTGACATTAGTTCTGCGCAAACCTACATAAGTTAGCCTAATGGTTCTGGGTTGAGCCAGAGAATGAAAATAATTACAGTAAATATAATTAACTGGCCCATGGATGTGGAATTTGGCCTAAATAAACGATTACCTATGTAGCTAGCAATATTTGCCCAGGATTGACTTACATGTTTGTCCTGGGCCATCATATTTAAGTTTGTCCTGGGCCACTAGATTTCGCTGGTCCTTTATATGATGCAAATGTACTCAAAATCAAGTAATTATGATGTTGTAGGAACAACACCAACACAGCAATATCAGATCGTGCAAACACCTGTCACAGCCAAAGTTTTGTTCCATTATTGTTTAATAGGGGTCTGAGATTTTTGATTTTTGGATATTGCTGTTCCCAGCCGTATAGTTCGTTCCATTCCATTTCATTTTCATATGACTTCATTCCACTAAAGCTAGCTAGATTTCTTCTGCTTCTGAATCTTCACCGTCACCACTGAAAGTTTGAATTGTCTTCTTCTAAACCAGACCTCTGGCTTACGTTTCATACTATGTCATTTCCTTTGCGGTGAACGTAGGTGCCTGTAATCATTAATTAATTAATTAATCACTAATTTAACGTGATCCCTTGCGTTGTTGTTAGACATCTTTGAGGCAAACTTCCTCATGAATACATATGAGTGCCTGGATTCAAGGTCCCTCATTGGCCACAATGCTCACACTACGCGTTAACGCGTCATTTACACGTTACAGACACGTACGTACACCGCAAAGGAAATGCATCATGACAGCAGCATCTTACACCTTATGTAAGAATTCCCCTCTTAATCTATTTAACACCAGATTTAGGCTCAACACTTGTGTCCTGCAGCTCTGTCAAAAGTTAAATGAGTCTCAGTATTTTTTTGTTCTCCTGGATTACAATAGCTGTTATTGTTGGGATCATCATTTCTTTCCTGTGTAAACTGCTGCTCTGTTGCTGAACTGTTTTATCCTTTCTTTCCTGGCAGATCGTTGTATTTGTGAAAAGGGACACTAACTGCTTTATTTGTGGCAGCAGAGAAATGGATTCACAGAGATTTAAAGTTCATGTGTCATCAGTTAATCAGAAGTGACTAATCGGCACAGCTTCAACCAGAGAGGAAGGAAGTAATCAGTAGAATCAGCTGCTGTAGAGTTTGTTTGGGATTAAAACCTGCAGACTCCTGGCTTTGAGGACCACAGACCAAATGTTTGCTGATACAGTAGAATCAGTATTAATATGATTTTATTAAGTTAAGAATTGTGGTGTGGAAGAGCTTGGTGTCCAGATGTGACCAGCTGTTAAACCTCTCCCTCTCCTCTCTCCTGTTCAGGGTAAACTGGATGCTATCTGGGCTCTGTTTCGCCGCGGGTACGACCAGGTCTCCCTGATGAGACCCCAGCCCGGGGATCATGTGAGTACCTCAGCGGTGCACCGTGGAAATATTTAATTTCATCAAATGCTTTTATCCACACCCACTTGCATTCACTTCCCCAGTTCCTCCCTCCTTTAATAATATGCATATTATTACATATATATATATATATTCAATTGTGTGACAATCTATCCTTGGGTGAGAATATTTATCTTAGAGGGACAAAAAAGCCTGAGAAACCCAACATTATGTTCCAAACTGGCTCAGTTTTAAAAGTCTAATAGTGTGTCTACAAATCTGTCTTTCCGTCTCATTCACTCCTGGTGTTTCTGTGCTGGCTAACACCTTCGTTGGCCTGTCTCCATCCTGTTGAGTCAGCCTCGCTCTCACACCTGCTTCACATTAGACGCCATAAAACGGATAGAAAGCAGAACCGCAGCTCGCATCGAGACACATCCTTGTAGCTCGATAGGAGCCTTTTCTGATGTGTTCGTGTGTCTAAGATGATAAAAATTCTCTCTTCTTCTCAGATCAGCCACATGGCTTAGTTTTAATGCCCGGAGCCCTTGTATCAAAAAGATACAGAGTTTGGTTTGAATGTGGAGAGAAGATGGGAGTTCACTGAGTACATAACGCTCTCTAGGGATGTTTTAAATCCCTCTGATACATTCAGGAAAGTCAGTTTTAATGTTTAAATGTGTTCTGGTGATTCTTTATTTTTTCCAACTTCACTAGTCTCAACAGGCACTTTGTAATTCAGTGGCACATGATAAATGAGGAATATAAACTCCAAGTTCTCCAATAGGCTGCTTGGTTTTTAGCCACGTTAACTTGTTACTTATTATCAGAAAATTTCCAGTGATCTTTTTTAACGAGAATTCCTCATTAAAGAGTGTTTTCTTGGCACCACAAACAGGTACAGAGACAGGATGTGTTTACAGCTTTCCCTGAGAAAAAAGTCATCATTAGCTTACGATTACATCTTTACCGAAGCAAACTGGCAGTCAGCTTAAAAAGATTTTGGATTTGATTCCTTAATCAACTAATTTCTCTTACCCAGAGAAGCTTTTAGCGATGGCTGCATACGTAAGCTCTGCATGACGCAATGCTCATTTTTGATGTTGCCTCCTCAAGTCATTTGCGGTTTGTAACGAAGCGGCAGAAACATCTCCCGGGCCAGCGGGCCGGCTCATTTCCAGGTAGTGTAATATTTTATTGTAAAACGAAAAGAGTGGAAACAAGCGCTGGACACCTCTTTCCTTGCTTTAAGTGTTACCTGAAAAGCTATTTGGTATTACATTTCCTGCCACGGTCCTACCCATAACAGACCTTTTAGAGCAAAGTCTCACACTCCCATGCTGGCAGACTTTCAAATTAATAGGAACACTCACTCTTTACATGAGGCCAAGTTGGCCGAGTTCAATCTGGATTCTTCATTGGTCATTCTGTTGCCATGGTGCGTTTTTCATCACTGTGCTGATTGCCACAGCAACAGCTAAATGTCACCCTTGAGACCGGCCTGGCTTCGGTCCTGCACAATGTAGTGTTGTCATGAGCCTCGGTGTCCGTTTCAGAAAGTGCACAGTGAGCTGTGACATCCATTCTGCACTCAAACTACTTTCAGTCATTTTATTACAAACTTACAAACTCTGAGATTTTCCCGTTAATAAATGACCATTTTTTCTCTTTTCCATCACCAGCTAATACACGGTGTGAACATTTTTGCAGATCATTAAACCTTTTATAATTTGCTGTTCTAAACACCCCCTGTAGGTTAGCTCTGCACTGGGAATAAACCTCTAACACACAGGAAATTATGCATTTTACACTAAACTTTGTCAAGGCAGACAACATGTGTACTGCTGCCTTTGTCTTTGTCTCAGAACCGTCCATCTGTGATCCATCTGTGGCTTTAGTTACAATAATGTAATCAGTTCTTACCAATGATTCCTGATCTCCTCTCCTGTAGTGCTCATACTGTATACTGTACTAACTACACACACACCTTTCCTTTCTTATTTCAGTGAACCCAGTAACTCCCTGGCATGTTTGCTTAGCATAAGCTCTGTACAGTCTGATGTAGAGCAGTGGCTGTGTGTGTGTGGGGTTGGGCTTTTGTGCATTATGCATGCTTGTGTGTGGGTATAGTGTGTATATATGTAACCACATAATTCACCAGTGATAGACCAGAGCAAAGCTCCCAAGGATGAAGTTATCTACATCTGAGACAGGAGTTAGCCGTTATGAGAGTGTGTGTGTGTGTCACCAAACCACATCCATTACACTGACGTCAGAGTGTACAGTATGAGGCGGAGCTGGCTCTCTCTCTCTCATTCACATAAACACAAGCCTCCCCAGAGAAGCATTTAGCTGGCTTAAGGAAATGAGGTAATACCTAAGACAGACAACTGCCAGGGCTGTCTCCACCAACTGACTGACCATGTCTCTCAAACACACACACACATCTGGCCTAGACAATTTTATGACCTTGGTGAGACTGTAGACAGTGGAGGAGGTCAGCGAGAAAGAACGAGCGAGTGTGGCTTTCTTTAATCCGGGAAAATGTTCATAGATTCAAACCGCAGCTGGGCGCTAACAGAACGATGTACATGAAGCCAAGCTGGGATAAATATATATATATTTTAAAAAACCATCTCTCTCAGTATCAAATTGGTTTTAAACCTTCAATGAGGTCTACGCACATTGAAAGGCGCCTTACACCTTGTTTTAATTCACTTCAACAAGCCAACAGCAACACTGGGGACTTACTTGCTTACATAGATAAAGGAAAAGCTCGACAAAATCTGCTTTCTGGCCAAGAGTTAAATGAGAAGATCACTCGCACTCTCGTGTCTGTAGGCTAAATATGTAGCCACCGCCAGCAGCCAGTTAGCTTAGCTTAGCACAAAGACTGGAAACGGGAGAAAAAGCTAGCCTGACTACCAGCACTTCTAACGCCCACTATTTATCAAGTTACAGCTCGTTTGTTTAATCCATATTACAAAGTTTTGTGATTTTTGTACGAATTAAACAAACGAGATATATGAGGTTAATGAGTGAGCTTTAGATGTGCTGGAAGGCAGGCCAGCTGTTTTCCTCTGTTTACAGTTTTTGTGCTAATCCAATTTAGCCAGCTGCTGGTGTTAGCTTCATATTTAGCGTCCAGACTTGGGAGTCTTCTCCTCTAACTCTAAATACGCGAATACGTATATTTCCCAAAATGTCTTGATTTTTTTCTTTAAGAAAATGAAAAAATGAAATATTTTATCACAAAAATTATGAAAAAAATCCACTTTTAGATTATTTTCCTGTCACTTGAAGCATCTTTTTTCATTCATACATTTTTTTTCACACCACTTTGCATGTGAGACAAGTGTGAGAACTACCAAACTGTAATATTCTGAGGAAGACATTCCCCGTTACCTAATTTCTCATTATTGGCACTGGAAGCTGTTCTGTGGAACTAAATGAGCGTTTAGTCACCCAGACCAACTGTAATCTTCATCAGATGAATGATTCATTTGTTTCTCAGTAAATCCTATTTTGCATTGAACCAATGAATCTGTGTATGTTGCCCGAAGAAAGCACACACATCTACACATCTCCTCTCCATGGGTATTTCCATGAGGCAAGAAAACAGTTTAAAAAATTTTGAGAAGATTCAGACTTTTTTTTTATTTTTATCGATGTCTAGGAATGCCAGACTGGATAAGTGGTGACAGACCAGAAACTGGTGGTCGCTGCAAGATTCTCGTCTTTTGGTACTCTGTTTATTCAAAGTTTTTGGGGGTTTTTTGCTCACAGCAGTTAATTTACCAGACAGACAGAATAAATGGAATGTGTCTGATTTGATTTTGATTTTGGTTCTATTATCATTTACTTCTTTGTGGTTCTGTTTTCTCTCTTCATCTCCAAACATCTTCTCTCCCCCGTCCGACTTTCACTCACTATAATTTAATTCTATAGTGCCTTATCTGCAAGAATGTTACACTACTTATAGGTCCAAAATGTGGCCCAGTCTCCTTTGTAAGTAGTCTTTTTAGTAGTTTATTTTAAAGCTAGAATGAGCTGTACTCCCACACAGCTTTGTGACTGACATCAACCCCCGTTCCCTCATTTTCCACTCTGTAAAACCACGCTCCTGCGGCTCCAATCACTGATACTGTTTATTAGCAGATTAAAATTACTTCACTCCTCTCCGGCTGCCAACCACATGCAACTATGGAGTGGATCGGGTTACTATGGTAACAACGACCTCTGTGAACTTGGGTGAAGCTCGTGGTTAGTGCAATATTTTACAAGTAGCTCAGGAGTGAAATGTGATTTCTGCCGGAACAAATTCATTTGTTTTACAGTCTGATAAGTCAACCTTACACTGTTTTACATTTTCCCACTCAACTGCTACCTTGTGCCACTTACTATATCATACATATACAGTACATACTTTAAACTTTTATTCATTTCCTCTGAGCTTTTTAAATCCCTCACTGAGTCAAAAATGTTGTATTTTCCATATCATCACTGAAACACTACCACACTACCACCATGAGTCTGCAGCCATGCTAGCAGCTCTGTGAGGCTGTACGTAGGCACAGCGACGCTTTGAGCTAAATGCTAAAGTCAGCATGCTAACGTGGTCACAGTGACAATGCTAACATGCTGGTGTTTAGCAGGAACAATGTTTACCACGATCACCGTCTTAGTTTAGTGTGTTATCATGCTAACATTTGCTAGTCATAAACCAAACTTTGGACAAATGAAAATTTGCGGCACTAGAGGAAAAGTCAGGGCATCACCAAAGATATTACAATTCATGCTCTGGGAAACATGAATACCAACTTCATGGCAATCCATGTAACAGTTGTCATAATTTTTTATGACATTTTGCTAACCCATATTGTCATCCCTAGAGCTGCTATCGCCACTACAAGCTAAATCAAATCAAATGCAGATTTCAACTCAAACTTATTTTAATCTCACGTGTCTCTTTCTTTCCCTTTAGGGTCGATGCATCAACTTCACAAGAGTGAAAGACGAGTCAGCGGCAGCCAAGGCCCCACCTCGCACCCCGATCCACACACCCTCGCCCCCGCCACCGGACTACCGCCCTGTGACCCGCACCGACTCCTCGTCTCCCACCTCCACCAGCCCTCCTGCCAGATCACCCCCGTCAGGCCAGGTACCCCCAGGACCGCCACCATCTCGCACACCCCCGGGGCTTCCCTGTGCACCGCCATCGCGTCCCCCGCCCAGCCTTCGACCCTGAATCACACAGACAAACCCCTCCCTCCCCCCAACGCACCCGCTTTGATATCACAGACTTACCGCTCTGTTGACCAGTTCTTTCAGTTTGAAGGTTGTGGTCCTCGCTGCCAAAGATACTCCTGCTATTAGCCAAGGATCAGCAGTATTTTGAATCCCAGTCGTTCCGTGTTCCTCTTCTTGCGTGGGAAAGAGTGTCAAGTCAAACTGTAAGATGGCAGTTTAAGTCATTTCAAACATGTTACCACCATGCATGATAAATTCTGGAGGAAACAAATGTAGGAATACCAGGAAATCATACCGACCTCAATGCTCTCCGTGTCATTGTTTATGTGGAAAGGGAAGAGCGGATCCCCCAAAATTGGAAAAGGTAATTTTCTACAGGGTATGAGTATTTGCATGAGCAAGAAAACGGTTTTGACAAGCAGTTCGACTTGACATTGTCCCGTGCAGAGGGTGAATGGGGTGATTCGGGGGAAATATTTTACTTAGTGTTGGCGTTTGTGAGATCAGGGAGGATTGTTGCTGGACAGCAAAGCATGTAGGGACAGGAAGTCCGCTGAAGAATACTGCAATGGATGAAATTTCTTTGTTGTCTTTATCAACTACTGAGTTAGGCCATCGTTGTCAAGAGTTAAGGTGAAAAGTAGGTTGTGAATGAAAATCTGAGTTTAAACTTTGAGAAGAATGGATTGGCTTATTCCTCCGTTGCTGTGATGGTGAATCAGAGGTTTCGGGAATTTGATTTGTAAGCAATTTCCAATTGGTCATGTTGTTAATGGTGTTAAGTAACGAAGATAAAACACATCTCATTTGCTAAAAAAAAAAAAATGTAATTTTGGACGCGTTACATTTTCTCACTGCCAAAATGATTTTTTTCTTCACCTTTCTGTGATTTTTTTTTTTTCCAACAACATGCTAACCCAACTAATTACAACCCTTTAATACAGAAGTTATCCAGTTACATGATTTTGTGGTCCAGTTTTTGTACCATTCAGTGACAGGGAAGTGTACAGATGTTACGTGGAAGGTATGTTTTTACAATATGTGTTTGAGATGCGTTTTTGAATGTTACCTTGGTTGATATCTTTGAGGCTTTGGATTATGTCCTTAACCACCTTTTCATGTAGTTACATTTAGAATACAGCAATATGTATTTTTTATTTTGTTTTGTTTTTTGTTGTTTTTGGTATCTGCGCACATAGACTGCTGGGCAACTACAGTACGTATTTGTTTTTGTTAGCATTTGGACATTGAAACGAGCAACCAGAAATCAGGTTAACGTCTCTCCTCACATTTTTTTAATTTTTTTTTTTTTTTATACACAATCCTGATACTGTACTTTGATACCAATATGTGTGTTTTATGTCTTCAGTTTTATCATCACCGGTCACATTGCAACTGCAGGGCAGTTCAAAGAGCATCTAATTTATTTTACTCCCCGAGAGAAATAGAGGAGAGTACTTGAATATCGACAAGGTGTCCAACCACCAAGACGGACACTGTGCGCAGAATTTAGAAACACAACAGCTAGCCAGTTCAAAGTCACATAAGGCTTACCAGCGTTTCCTAACCCCTCAGCTACACTGAGAAACATTTAACTGAAAGCGATCCAGTTACATTTTATGCTGTGGAGATTTAAAAAACAAACTTAAAATTGTGTGAATCTTGGTGTGCATTACGCGCTCCATAGCTTCTTGCCAGCAGGCGAAAGAGATGTACATGTTAGCAGTGACTACATGCTAAATTGGGGAGAAAACGGGGAACTCCACTGTGTAGAAAAGAGGTTGAAAATTGCTGGTTTTCCTTTAATATCCAGTGCCTTCTGGAATTTTACTTGTTTGATTTTTTTCTACTTTCATTTTAATGTACGTCATTCAGTTACGTCGTGTACCGTTGTGTTAGCACATGCATTCACAATCGTCTCAGTGCCTTAAAGCTGAGCTGAAACGTTGCTTCACTAATGTGTCCAACCGTCCACGTGAACTTTTTATTTAACTGAAAATGCCTTTTGATTGGACTTATAAATCCCAGTACAGCTCAGTTTAGTTAGAACAACTTGTAATGACAAGGTGCCACATGTCGCCATCATCAAATTAATTGCGATGCGTTGGTATAATTAACCATAAACAAATTAGACATGGCATTTTGCTAGCAATTTAGCATCAAATTTGACTGCATTTCCCATAATCCTTATAGCTTCCGATCAAAAAAAGATGTCACTACCTAGTTTTGCATGTATTTCTTCTTAGTCATAAATGAAGATCTCATTTATATGGCCTCATTTATTGACGTTAAAACATGTTGCACCTTTTACACTGATTTTTGAGACTAAATACCTGTTTGTTAAGCAGTGTTACATTTGAGGTGAGACCACCAGGAATTAGATTTTCTTTAGAAAAGTCAACTGTTTACATATTCCTAATCCCAGAACCCAATTATATTGTATCACATTGTAATTTGCTACATCATCAAACTGCACCTTGGTTTGACTTCCTCCTTTGTTACATACACATGATCACATTTTTGATTTGAAAGCTTGGATAGAAACGCAAAGTATTCTTACTTTGGACTCAGCAGTGTGCATTTCCTTGTTTTATCTCTCTTCTCTGATCAGAACATACAGATGTGGCTGGTAAATGTTCCACTTATTACTGCACAAAATTGCTGAACTTCTAAGTTGTCAAAGAATTATTGTTTGAGAGACTTAAGAGGTTTTTTGTTTTTTTACAATGTGCTAATACTGTTCACCTCTGTAAATGCGGCATTGAAGCGGGACCAGTGTTTGAGGGGGAACTTCTGCAGCAGCTATCTCTGTCAGAGCTCAATGTCATTCCTAATCGAGACGAGATACATTATGTTAATCGGTGTTTTTTTTTACACGTATAAACAGCAGTACTGAAGCAAATATGAAAGACGTATATGATTTTCTCTTGTTGGTTGACATTACTTTTGTTTTAACAGTATCAATAAAGGTTGACTTCCAAGCTTCTACCAGAGAGTTTCTGTGTGTGATTTCTGCTTGGACCCACGTGTAATACAGGATTCAGTGTCCCGCCTTTCTAATTCCCCTTCTGCAGCTCCACCTCTGCAAGTTTGGACAGTGGATAACTGTACCATTCACAGTTAGCCCTGTATACTACCCACACACACATTTTGGCTGCCCTCATGAGCGCAGAAGAACCTGGCTTTTGGCCTTGCTCCAGTTAGGTCCTATTTATCTTAACCTACTCATATGAAACTGATACTGTACCTGCAGCTGAGTCTCCTGATGACCAAAAATAGGCCTTTTCCACAGCAGACAGTGTAACTAATCATAGTAGGAAAAGCACAGGTAACTAATAACACTAACGATTGACTCTGTTTAAGTAGGTTCCACTAACCCTGACAAATGAGCCTGCATGCATAGTACAATAGGGCCCTGAAACTGGAACACCTGAATGTAAGACAGCTATAATTAATGTGATTAGTTACACCTGTGTTTGACAAGTCTGCTGTGAAAAAGGTCTTTAAAGCAGTTAACAAGATATTCTTGATTGCAGGGCAAGAAATTATGGCCTTTTTAATGGAAGACATTTTCAACACGTCAAAGTAGGAAAAGCACAGGTGTAAATATTAAAATGAATGATGGCTGAATGCCATTTAGCCGCTTCACTTTCAGGGTCCTGGTGTCGTTCATGCTGGCTCCCTGTCATGCCGTCACGGCTGACTGGGAACTGAACCATTGTTAATGTTATTAACGCCTGTGCTTTTCATGCTATAACAAGTCAAAATGTCTAGGGTGCAAAAAACAATAACGCTAATAACTGGAGGTTTATCAAGGTCATAAGCAGACTAAAAATACTATCATAAAAAATGTTGGTTTGTTGTTGTCTAAATGTAATAAATAATATCAGAGACTGAGCTAACAGAACGTGAAAACCAAAAGTGACAGCAGTAAGATGTTTGCTCTAATGTTACAGACTTGTTCTTAAAGCTGCACTATTCAAAAATGTGATGTTAACACTGGATCAAATTACTGTCTGTAATGTGAAAGACGTCACCCACAGAGAATTATGAAAAGCTCTGCAGTTCCTCTCAGCTCTACTGAGCGTTTTAGCATCTTTCAACTCTTTGTTTTGGTTTTTGGTCCGCTACTTTACTGTTTTCATTCACTCTCACAGTTCTCATCAGTTTCATTTTTGGCAGCAACAAACAGATTCTTTTTAGCAAAAAAGCTCTAAAAACCCACTGTATACAGACAAAGTTAGCAACTAGCTGGTGAACATAGTGAAGCATTTGGCAGCTAAAGAACCAGATGTTTCCCTCAGGAGTTGGTGGAGACGTAAACAAAAAGAGAAGAGTGATTATTGGAGTTAGATTTGCCAACATGACTAATGTTGCTTAATAGCTAATAGCTAATTTGTAAAAATCTGTTTGCCAGAAAATTTGCCATATCGTTGATACATGTAATAGGCTGTGATGTGTTTACAGCTTGTTTCTGCTGCCCCCAAGTGGCCAAGAAATCAGTTATCACAGGTTTAACTGAGTCATTACTATACATTTGATTTGATTGATTTCTTTAGCATGTAAAGTTGGCCAGAGACACAAATATCCTGCACTTGTAATGAGTTCCATTCACTTACTCCCAGCTAGCCTGTTATGGAAGAGAGAACCAGAATAGTGGTCTCGCTTTAGATGGTTTTTCCTTTTTCCCTTTAATCCGCCTGAGGCTTCTTTGCTGATGGAGGGAAGGGTGCTTTCCAGCGAGTTTCCCCAAATACCTCTTTCCACTGCTGCGCTGGGTTCACCGCTGGCTACCTTCCGGTCATAAGCTTAGTGCTAACTTTTCGACCTCTACCTCCCAAATCATCAAGACACAGCAAGGAGGTAGGAAATAATTTCACTGTTGGACCTGAATTCAAGTGTATCCGAGCATCCCCTTCCAGCTCCAAGGATGCCACTCTCTCAATCAAGGTGTCACATTAATAACCCTAATGGGTATAAAAACACACTATGTGCTGAGGGAGTATTCAAAATCTGTTTCTCTGGTCGGTAATGAATTTAATACAGCCAGAATAGCCCCCATGAGCAGATCCAGCTGGATAATTACTGCGGAGTCTGCGTTTTTTCCCCTCTGCATGCAGAGGAGAGAAGGATGTGGGATGTTGAAAGGGGTGGGCTGAATCAGAAAAATGGAGAAAAGAATGGAGAAAATGAGGCAGACGGGCAGTCAGTCCTCCAAAGAGACACACGGAGCTGAACAAAGCAAAAAGCAAGAATAACAGCAGCTGGGGTTAGCTTCTTCTCCGTCTGTGTACTGCTTCAGTTTTGCTTGAATGTTGGTATTATTTGAGTGTGAGGTTAGCCTATATTTTTACATACTGTTCCTGAAGAAACTGTCTGTGTAACACATCCAAAAGACTCCAGACGGACATATTTACTGTAGTACAAAAACACACATCCTGTTTGTTCATAACTGCAGTTCTCTGAAGTGGCATTCTTTGACCGTGACACCATAATGGCCTGAAAGGATGTTGATGAAGAGATGGATGCCTCTCACGGTATGTTTGCAAGGTTACCAGTGGTTACCGAAAGACAGCAACAAGGTGCAACGAGTTCAGATTACATAAGCATAGAGGTCCAGCTTTGCTAAGTCACAAATTGTGGGACAAAAAGAAGACAAAAAAGCTTTATTTTTTAGGTCAAACATACCAAATACCTACAGAAGATATTAAAAATAAACAGCGTGATATCCTACACTGGTAAAAACCCATGGAAATACGGCACCATGATGACGTCCATTGTTGCTGGCTGCTTTATTTCTGTTCTAACCTAATCTGTTTCCAAAAGGAGGAATTTTTAGTGCCAGTATATTCAGGCCACAGATTTAACCACTTTTAGTCTGTCGCTGCCCATCACATTCTTGCTGGGCTCCTAATGTGTTGAACAGCATCTCGTGCAACCGTCCATTCACAATTTCAGACATCACTGACATTTTAGACGGATTCATTTGTAGAAGGATGATGTAGAGTGTCCGTTGTGACACATGCAGGTGCCAAAATGTATCACAAATCTGCAAATGTTTTGAAACCTTTTAAAAGAAGGAATGTAAAGCAATAATGGGTTGCCACTGAATTATGTCCAAAATCTCATTCATTCACTCATTCATTACTCCCCTATATAAAAGTCACTCAAAAGTTTACTCTATAGTGAGCAGTGAATGGAGATTTCGGACGTTTATGAATAATCAGCATTTTGTGTAGTGTCTCACAACTGTAATGTTTGCACCTGTAAAATGCAACGCATTGCATTGTGGGATTGCTTAGCAGAAAGTGGTGAATTAACAGCTCTTGACCCTGTGTTGTGCTGATTTCTGTGCTGCCATTTACAGTCTGGATAGGAGCAGAATATGTGATACAGTTGGCTAGCCACTCAAACCTAGCACACAATAAGTTATTTTAGCACAATGGCTAGCTACTGTAGCTAGCCAGCCTGCAGAGTGCACTATAAAATGGTGGAGATACTGCAGGCTGTCATTATACTTTGCAATGCAGTTACATGGGCAGAGCTGAGTATAGAGCCTGCTGCCGCATGATGCTCACACCTTTCTACTGTCTCTAAGAGGCCACTTGTTTCCAGCGTCAGGTCTTTTCAAGTGTATTTCTAAAGTTGTCTGTAGCCTGATTTATTTCAACAAACAAAAGTCTGGGTGCACAGGATTATAAGAGGTTATTAAATGGCTCTGCAGCCACATCACAACAATCATTTTAAGCCAGCTCTCTGTTTCTAGTCTGGTTCACAGATATTCAGACAATATTTGTGGGAAGTAAATTCCTCCGTCAACCGCCATCATGAAGCAGGCGAGGCCGAAGGCAGATTTCTGCAAGGCCTCCCAAAAGCATATCATTATATAAAGACTACAACAACATACAGACTTATACATACTGTTCTAATGAGAGGTGGAGGAGTTATTGCTGTATGATTATGATTGTTACCGAGCGGCCCAGCTGCATCATTTATAGTAGCTGACATGTTTACTGCTGCTTGGTTTTCTCTCTCTGTAATATTCTTGTCTTTCTGACATCCTTTTTTCTTTAATTTCCCTTTCTTTTATGTACAATCTCTTTTCTTTCTTTCTTTCCTTCTTTCTTTATTTCTTTCTTTATTTCTCTCTCTTTCTCTCCAAGCTGAAGAAAACCGAGGACCATAGGAATGTGCTGATGGCTGAGTGTTTCATCTTGGTCTCACATTACCGCCCAGACTGAACCTCACTGACCCAACACACACACATGCACGCACACACACACACACACACACAGATGCTGGTATTTGTCATTGTGCCTGTATTTTGATGCCCCTGGTATCCAGGGTAACTGGTGTGAGTGCAAACAGCAGGCTGGAAAGAAAGATGGAAAGCTGTCCTGTAAGCATAGTGGTGGTTTTTCTTCGCAGTTAAAGCTAAGTTTATATGACCATATTCACTGATTCTGATCCTCTGTACACTGCTGCACGGGGAAAACTTGTAATGCTTTCTTGGCTCTGCACATTCACCTGGCTCTGAAGGTTGTTTTTTTTACTGTAATCCAATAAAGGCCAGCGACAGGTTAATTTGACAGTGCTTATAGAGGTGCCTCTTGCATCCTATGAAACCATGTAAAGTCTAATTACTAATGCTACGCTTTTGGTGAAAATATATTGTACTGATTATATCTATTTTAATGACACTTAAAGGACACTTTTCCAAACTGAAAGGATTTTTTCTCCCAATAGCTACATGTTTGGATATTTTGCAGCATTTGATCTTCATCTTACAATATTAACTTTTCTCTCATGTCTTGAATGTGTTTTTATTCTCCTGAAATAAATCCAGGATAGTGTCAATTTGATGTGTGACCATGACCAAATGTATTGCCATTTGTCTTGCTGGCCGTTTGCCTGATAGCCAGCAGGACAAAACACTCATTTAGCATTGTGGGAGCTTTATTCCAGTGTGTAAATACGATCTTTTCTTTTGCATAGTCTTTCACCTGACCTAAATACAAAAGTAGATTGTGCAAACAACTACTTTACAACAGGCTTTGCTTAGACTCTTAATTGAATTTTGTACACACATCATACAAAGGGTGTGACATAGAAGACTGCATCTTATTCCAATAGTAACCTTAACTGCAGAGGTGGCAGATCAGAAAACGCTCCTATGAGTTGTTTTTGGAACAGCCACATGTATACAGTATATTGTCACTGAGACTAAGAAGTGATAACGTTGTCCTCTTAAGTTTTGCTGTTCGTTTTCCAACATGGCTCCCTTTAAAGCATCGAAAGCCGCTTTGCAAGCTGCAGCAGGCCTTCTTGCTGTTTTAAGAGCAATGCTGCTTTAATTAACTGGTGGTATTTTACAGGCTCAGTTCACTGAGTTCATGTCAGAAAGGGGGAGAAATAAAAAATAACATTTGGCAAACATGAATCACACAAATTTCCAAGTTATCGAATGTACACGTCATTTATTTCACATTATATCTGTTTTTGGTCACAGCTGACTGCAGGTTGACACATTTCATGTTGAAAACCGCCTTTTGCACAGAATACTGATGATTTTGTGGACTATGGAAAACCCCGAGTGCCACAACTTCCACTAAAGAGTATTAATGAGTCACATTGCTGTAAACAGTGCGTGTGCGTGTATGTGTGTGTGAATGGTGGGTTAATGCAAGTGTTATTATGATTTTACACATCTTGTCAGTTTTTCATTTGTTTCATTTTTAATTTTAATTTCAGTTTTGTTTTTGTTTTATTTTCGTAAATGCTCAGTTTGGTTACAATTTATCAATGAATCTCTGGGGAGAGTCTGTTTTATGAGTGTAGTGGCTAACTGTCTTTGAATGGATCACTTATTCATTCTCATTTGAACAGGCCCTGCTTATGCAACACAGTAGCAGCTGCCAAAAGGCAAAATCTCTATGTATTTTTCAGCATTTTTACTAATTTCAGTTTACTCAAATGCATTTCATGCTTACCTTTAGTTTTAATCTTATTTCCAGTTACATCACACTCTTTTTGCATGCAAAGATGCTTCAGCTGCGATCCCACAGATAATCCTCTGAACGTAAGACAAAGATGAAAAAAAGAAAGAAAGATTCGTACCAGCGGCAACACAGACGTGACAATTACAGACATGTCGTCCAACGTGTCTGCATGGGTCCAATTAGACTTGATGTCATGCAATCTCCTCATCTTATGAGGACGCACAAACTGTCATTACCAGGCAGAGATGTAGACAACAGTTTGGCGGTTGGTTTGTTTTGAATGTGTATGTGTGTGCTTGTTGGTGTCAGTAGGCATGTTGGTTGTGTGTGTGCATGTGTCTGTATGTATGCTGAGATCTGTGGTTTTTGTGTTTTATTAACAGGTGAATTTGTGATGTGACAACATCGAGGGGTTTCTGGCAAACATAATTACACAAAACTATGTTTCCAACACACTTTTGACAGTACAGCTTTGCTGACTTGTCACATACGTATATGTTGCTGCTTATCAGACTTTCCTAAAATTGGAGGGAACTGACCGTTTCGCTAAACCCCTCCCCCAAACAGTGATTGTCCAATCATAGCTTAGCAACTTAGCAACTTCAGCTTACCACTTCAGTAGTAACCTAGCATAGCGTTGCTTCCAAAGCCAAGCAGCGTATAATTAGCTAACTAGGTTATTATATGGGGCTTTAAGTTAGAAAAAGGCCCATTCAGGACTGAGTCATTCACTTACGTTTACATACCAGCAACCCGGTCGATTATATCGTGTCCAGAGTTTCCTGTCAACTCACAGATTTCAGCAAATTAGTTAGCTAGCTACAGCGGATTGAATCTGCTAGCGACAGTCATTTTAGACAATAAAATCGATGGTTGACCGCTTTTGTTTACTTCTGTGTGAAATCCTTACTAAGAATTTAGAGCAGTTAATCTCGCATCGTTATCATTTTAAACTGCATGTGCCGTGCGAGAATGGAAAGCTCGGCCGGCGTAGCAACAGTAACTAAGGAGAGCGTGGCTTAGTTAGCAAAGGTCAATTCTGAGAAGATCCAAACAAAGGGGCATGTGATCGCTGTAAAAAAAGAAAAAGAAAGTAAAAAGAGAAATAAATACAACCCACACACTATTCTAATGTCGCTCTGTGGGCGTCAGTGAAGCAGCAACTGGTCAAAAAGGGTTAAAAAAAAAAGAAGAAGAAGAAGAAGTGAGGCAGCCACAGTGCCAGCTCTGCTTTGCTCAGCACTGAAAGGAATTACAGTTCTGTGATGCAAACGTGGCACCAGGAGCTGCCCTCAACAGCCCCCCTCCACACACTACCACACATAAACACACACACACACACATCCCCCTCCTCTCTGCTTCTTCCCTCCCTCTTCCTGCCAAAGCCAACGTGACCACTCAGGCCCCAGGGGCAACTTGTGTGGCACAGAATCCCCTCCCCACCTCCACCTCTTCTTCTTCTCTTCTTCCCCTCACATCTACTCAGTAAAGCAGAGTCCTACATATTCAGCTCCTTACCAATCTCCTTATCTCTTAGTGTCATGTCATGACCTTTGACATCTTCATAGTACCATAAAAATCCTGGGAAGAACTTTTCCAACTCTCTAAATTAGTTCTCTCGTTCAGCACCAAACTGGGAAACCAGCTTTGTTCTCTTGTTCTATCTGTGTTGCCAAATGATTAGCATCTAGGCTCTTTTGTTAAGAAACACTGACGGTCATCCATGTTACGGTTAGTTTGACCCAGTAAGCATTATTGCACCTTAAAACCTTGTATTACTGTGCAACCCCCACTTACTGTGCAAGTGGGAAGAACAAGAAAGGTAAACAGAGATCGCAGATTGTTCCAAAGACTCCCACGCACATGCGCACACATATGGAGCTGGTTGGCAGGGATCAAGAGAAATAAGGATGCGCTGGTTTAAAGGGGGGTTTTTAGAAACAAGGAGTACATGGAGATAAAGCTGAGGTACATTCAAACCAAGAAAAATAATGTCACATTGTTCTACCACAAGTTGTTTCTTGAAGGTTTTACACTGTGTGTGAGGGCCTGATTTGGACTTTATCTTTTCTGTTTCTTTATCTCACTTGCTCAAACATAGGCCTAAACCACAAACATACATATCAAGAATGCATCATATTCAAATTTGCTTAATAAAAGCTAATATATGTGATACAGAACAGCCAACAATCTGATATGATTGCAGTAGTTAAGGGCCTGTATGAAAATTATTGCTATAAAAAGCAAGGCCTTTCCCCCAGTTGGCACCGTTGATTTCACCAATAACAAATAAAAGTACATAAAGAATTTCAGAAGGTGTACTCATATTTAAACCTTAATATTTTAATGCAACAATAATTTTCTAATAGCCAGCTAATCGCACAATAGGTGGAGGAAGATTTAGCGATTGTTAAAATTATGGCAAACACACCAACGTCGAAGCTGTCACAATTTCTGTTGCCCCATCCCGAGTTACAATAATAAATCTGTTTTGATTGTTTTAACATTAAATCTCACAAGGTGAGGCTGAAATAATACCCAAATCTAAGTTGAGAAAAAAGTTAAAAGACCCTCCCCTGTTCCCCCCTCCCCCCAAAAAAACAAACCCTGCTACTACCTTGCCTTCAGCAATAAATAAACAAACAATTAAATACATAAACATCCCCCTTTTCTGACCCCCCTCTCCACCCCTAATCATTTTTGTACAGTCCCTAAAAAGTGCTTAGACTTCTCCAGTTGTAATATACCCACCCCAAAAGACTAACAGTATCCAGCTTTTTAGGGTTTTGGAAGGAACTGTAGACGCCTCAATGTATAAAGACACAGGAGACGAGCAGAGACAGGGTGGGCATGATGTGACCAAAGTCAAGGACCGGATACGAGTCTCACATTTACACGGTGGGCACATTAGCCAACTGCGCAGCCAGGACACCCACAGTCTGCAGTATTTTTGCTTCACTGGGATTGGTTCTCATCCCACAAATGTGCTCATTTGCAACTTTCTTTTCATTATTTTCCAGGTATATTGCAGGCCTGGTTTGCATTAATCCCCATATCCCATTATCACGCTTATTTATTTCTCGTAGAAAGTAAATGGAGGAGAACTCTTTGCCTCATGAAATTTCATCTGGCGTTTAACTGCTGTAATCCCGCGTGGATGTAATGAAGAGCCTAGGGTTTAGATGATCGCTTCAGCCACATTTAAACAACTGTATTCTGGTTGCAACCATCTCTTGTGTAGTAGAGAAGAAATTGTAATTATTTAGGTGCTGCTCAAACAAGGGTTGTACACATTCTGACTTTGACATTAGTATCCAGCCAAGTTATAGGCTTAAACAGCTTTTTACTGGCCAGAGTAATGCTTAGTGGGAAAACACGCATTGTCTCAACTGGTTTCAATGGTAACAATTTTGGTATGGAGTTGTCACCATAAGAGGGGAGAGAGAGAGAGAGAGAGAGATACAGAGTACTGGATTTGAGTGACACAATTGATATTTATAGTTTGAGAAAAACAACCACAGACTGAAGAAAAAGTGTAGGTGTGCTATGACTGCATGGAAAATACAGCGATGCATACAGAGGGCAAATGATGTAAACTCTCACTAAAGCCTGCGCACTGTGAAAATAATGCTAAATCACACATGAACCTTAACACACACCAAGAAGAATGTTATACAAGTACTCTTACAACTTACAATGAATACCTTTATTATTCATGGGTGGAGCCACCTTAATCTGACAGCGTTAGTGCTGTTAGTGAGGTGAAATACAATCAGCTAATGTTCAACAGGAGCCGTGTATAAATCTACTGTAAGAAATAGATACAGGCTTCTGTCACTGTGCTGTACTGTAATCTCATTCCTGCCTCACAGGCAGGCAACTGCTGCATCCAATTTGTCCTGTTGCCACATCATTAAAGGAATAGTTTGACATTTTGGGAAATACCACTCTCATGTTTATGCAGTAAATATGAAGCTTCAGGCAGCAGCCATTAGCTTAGCTTAGCATAAAGATTGGACACAGGGGGAAACAGCTAGTCTGGCCCTGACCAAAAGTAACAAAATCTGCCTATCAGCACCTCTGTAGCTCACTAATTAACACGTTACATCTTGTCTGGTATGTAAACATGACACGTTTGGTTTTATGGGGGGGTATGTGCTGGACTATTTCTTGGCCAGGAGTGCTGTCATTGCTGCCAGGCAACAAGCAAAGACTCCACTGGTAAGACTCTACCATTTAAGATTAGATAAGCTAACCAGATGGCTCGCTGTAGCTTCATATTTATCGTGTAAACATGACAGTGATATTGATCTTCTCATCTAACTCTTGGCAGGAAAGCAAAAAGGTTTATTAAAATCTATACACAACTGTTGCTCAGTCATGCACCTTAACCTGAAAATCTGTTTGCTGTTCAATTCCCCAGACAAACACAGCAAGATGCCTGGGTTAAGCGTGCAATTACAGTTACAAAATTCTTACATTTCAAGCAAGAAAGTCAGTTACAAGCAACTCAGAGAGTGACCCAAATCCTTAGTCTCACTAAAACTCTTCATTTTACTGATATACCTAAGCCTTCTAGTGCAGCTATCACAGCATTGCATGACTGAATCAAACTTCATGAGCATGAATCCTCCCTCAGAGCCGCAGATGCCATCACCGACCAAAGAAAGAAAACAAACAGCAGTGCAACCTGATAGGACAAAATCTAGAGACATAAACTGTCATTTTTTCCACTATCCTGCCATATCATGCGGTTTGGATAGAGCATTATGTAGGCCAGCAGTAATTATGTTATATTAAGAGAGAGAGAGAGAGTGTGTGTGTGTGTGTGTGTGTGTGTGTGTGTGTGTGTGTGTGTGTGTGTGCTTCAATCAAGAATGTAACTGCCCCTCTTCTGTCACAACCAACTGATTTATATGAAGAAGAAAATAACTGCAGTCATCGCTGTCTGGTTGACTGACAGGGAGGCCAGGGTGACTTGAGTAACACGTTATCCGTGTCATTACACCACAATAATAAACCTTATTATATATGGCACTTTTATGAAGCCGAATTAGAAAGTGCCTCATTATGTTAATAAAAGAGTGTAGCACAAAATATGCAAGAAAGAAAAAAGTAGAAGGAAAAAGTAAACAGATAAATCAAAAGTGTATGTTTTATCTGACAGCTCACTGTGATTTTAAAGATGTGAACACCTGTTTAGGTTTGATTTTTGTTCACTTTGTCTGATAATTCAGAAAAAGAACAACGGAGCGGAAGAAACAAGCTTTGGGTGCAACTTTATGCTTTTATAGTTGTCACACATTGTATTATTCACAGTAATGAGGTTGAAAGTAGACACCAATTTTGAAACAAACAATAAGGCAAACTTAAATTCTGGTACAAAGCTCCAACATCCACAGCATGTGTATGTATGTACAAGATAGACTGTCAGAAAATCAGACCCGGACAACAAAAATGAAAGTAGCAATTTTGGTTTGGTTGCATTAAAAAGATTGCTGTTTGGCAGCTTCCCCCCAGCACACAAATGCACCATACTGGGATTCTTTCCATACTTGCATCTGTACTACCGTTCAATAATAATGTAACATTTTCAATAAGAAAACCAGGCATGATGTTAAACGTGATGGATTGCTTTTCTTGAGCATGTTTCTGTTCTCTGCACGTAGACCACACTGAAATGAGTGGCTTCCTGGAAAAGGGATTCAAATATGTAAAAGCTACTGCTGTACTGAGAAAATGCTAGGTAGTAATGTTACACACTGAGGGCTTTTGCTGCTACTTAAATGGTTTTTAATTTCAACTTTACGACAGAGAGCGAGTGGAATGACACCACAAGCAGGACAAACAACAAACATGTCAGCAAACTGACTCAGTAAAGTCAGTTATACAACAATATCAATCTGAAGTTTGCTAACATTAGCTAACGTTAGCCAATATAAGCTATACTGGTCATACCAGACCAAATAAAGCTGTAGCGGCAAAACTGGGTGTGTTTTATTGCTTATGAATTCGTCTTTTCATTTGTGGGAGGAAGATTGTGTTATTTCTTCTCTTAAAAATTACAGTGTCCCTTTAAGTTCCTAAATTAATACACCAAGTCATTCGCAGTGTTTTGGGGAGGAGCATTTCTGCTTCAGTCTGACTCAAACCTGCGCCCTTCCAGCCAGAGGCCCGTCTCTCTGACCTCCAGGCGACCCCTGCCACACTTTTCCCCACACGCTGTGGGAAAATCTGCCTTTGATAGAGCTCATATCAGCATCTAATACCCTGTAGAACATCAGGAGACTCTCCTAAGCTACAGTCTGGTACAGTAAAAGCCCCGAGACAGTCTGCCGATTAGAATGGAGCTGCCTAGGAGCCTCCTGATTGGTCGCTGGGCAGGGATTGGAAATGAGGAGATGTGAGGTTACTTTGGCTCTGGGGGATTTAATCAGTGTGTCTCACCTGCGTGGGGAGGAAGTTTGTGTGTGTGTGTGTGTGTGTGTGTTTGACTGGCACACTTGTCCAGCTTTGCGGGGGGTGGGTGGGGGGTTCATGGCAAACGTAGGTCTCAGACGTGGACCTGGTGTCTTGGCTCTGGCAGATGAAGAGGCTGTCTGGTCAGTGTGTTGATCCTGGACACAGAGTGCAGTTAACTGGGTTTCTGGCCCAGTGTTAATAAACATGCCTACCCATGTGCTGCTGTCCATGCATGTCTCCCAGTGCTTATGTGTTTGTGTGTATCTGGAAGGTGTACTAGCTAGCACTAGCTCCATCTGCCGCAGTCCAACTTCAGCCATGTGGGGCATTTGACGCGTGTCACTGAAGAATTTGACGTGCTGGCAATTGGCTTCATGTTTGTTTAATCAAGCCCTAGATCATTGACTAAGTACACCTGTAGAGTAACACATATATAGGGCTACTCATCATGCATGCCTAATTTTGCACTCTTGCACATTTTTATTTCTTTTTCACTGTCTGTACAGCCCTGTAATGTATCAAATAGAAATATTTAAACTCCAGACTCCAGTCTGAATCTCTTTTTTGTTCTCTCTGTGAGTCCTCCTTTGCGGCATTGTAACTTTTTCCCTGACTACTGTACCAGAGAAGAACAGTAACAAAGGACAGTTTTTTAAGGCGCAGCTCAACCCCTGTGGACCAGTAAAAACCTAGTAACTACTTATCTCTATGTAAAACGGGGCTTGTGTGGTGCCACCAGTTTTAATTTAGTGATGCGTCAATCCCTACTAGGTAAACACCTATGTTACAATCAATCATACATTGATTGAAGATGATTTTCACCACCTACAGTGTTACAAATTCACACTGACACTATGATTCAAAATGACTGTTTCAAGCTTGTTCCTTGCTCTATGTTATCAACATAACAGGTCAGCTCATATTAAAGGGTAATTCCGGTATTTTTAAACCTGGGCCCTATTTTTTTTTTTTTACATATTTGGGGTAAAGTACGCCCATTAAAGTGCTTGTTTTTGCCACTGACAGGCTCAGATTGTTATTCTAGGTGTCTGGCAACATTATGGAAAGGATCCCTGCAGAGAGAGACCTTTTTGTTAAAGAGTAAGATCCTTTTTGTTTAACCAGAAACAGAAAGTCTCGCTCACGGAGAAGTCTCGCTCTGAAATCTCGCGAGAGGGTGAGTGGTTGCAGGTAGACGACGGTGTTTCTGGCTCCCCCGTACACCCACACACAACTTCACGCCATGCTAAGCCTTGGAAACCTGCCTCGTCTTGTAACACCTTCCATTGGCTCTGCTCCCAGTGGGCGCTGTGACGTGGTCTGTCAGGCCATGGGGTGACCAGGTTCGCAGTTGTAGTTGACGGTAGAAAGTATTAGATGACTCACACTCGCACCATAGTATTAGGTGAGGGTTTAGGTGTGAGCGGGGTGAGCGTTAGGTAAGTGGAGGTAGCTTTAAAGCCACCATAACTAGCCCTTGGAGCTGCAAACACACGTACACACACAGGCACACACACAGTAGACTAGCCACCCATCCCTGTGCTGAGAGGATTTTACTTCTTCATCTATTCTGGTTAGAGTCCTCTGTTATTCTGGACAAAAGTCTGCTTTGCATAACAATCCCCTGTATTTATCATAGAGCACACACGCACACACTCCCATAAACATCCTGATGACTCATGATTGACCTCCAGTTCCTGTAAATCAGTGCAGGAGATTACTGTATGTTCACTAACATCAAGTACACATTACACCGAAAGGGATCAGCAGAAATAACGGTGGGTTTTGTTTTAAAGCAAGCCAGCATGACTTTGTTCCAGGAGCTGCAGAGGGGAGGATAAATGGGAAAACAAATGTGTGTTCCCACTGACAACATTACCAAGATATATAGGAACATTTTCCAATTTTGAGCTGTGTACCGCTGCTATGAAACAAAGCATATTTGGAAATGGAAGTTCCACCAAACAGTCATCCACAGCTAATTTATTCTTCTTCTGTCAGTCACAAC